>CM026563.1:3737030-6137030 GCA_015143295.1 Tetracentron sinense
GTGGTCATCATCACCATCGATGCCGTAAGTCTGATAGAATACTTGAGAGGCTTGTTTTCAAGAGAGGGTATTTGGGAAGTATTTGCTTCTGACAAAGCGGCGGTAGGGAGCGTACCAGGATCCGTTGTCCCCAAGCTCGTGGAAGAGAACCCCGCCGCGATCCCCGTACCAGTGGAGGAAGCTTCCTTGGGTACGATCAATGTCATTTTGCCCGCGTGCACACTCCGAAACTTATGTGGAGAGGAAACTTCAGGCGAAGGCCAGTAATCTTTCTCCGAGGCGCGGTGTGCCAGGTGCAAGTGCCCAGTAGGAGCGTTGAGCAGGCACTATACCTTCACTGATCGTGATCTGGCATGAGTGATCCGACCTCACTATGATGCTCTTGGTTTTTTTTTTCTCACCATAGAATAGAGACTGACATCAAGAGAGTGCTCGTGGCTTCGGGGAGTGGAGTGCGTACATCTTTTACCTTCATGCTTTCACTCAGATAAGCTGGACCTCCGCCTCATCCCTGCTCCGACGCCCTGCAACGATTGATGGTGCTCGCTGAAGCCTTAGGCGACGTGTCTTGCCGTGTGGCTGGGGCCCGTTGTCCTCCAGACATGTTTTTCTGTCCTGGACGCGCCATCACACCGTACAATGCCATCTTGGGTCTCTGGTGGACCCATGAGATGAAGGCTGTTCCGTCCTCAGTACTACCAGTGTTTGAAGTTGCCCAACGCAGGACGGGCCTCATGAGATCCTAGTCGATCAGTTGGCTTCGCAGAAGTGCATTTTCCCTTCCTAGCTTCCGTTTGTGCCCTCATAGCAGTTACAGGATGCTCCCGCTGTGGAAGAGAGCTCTGAGACATTCTTTGTGCGACCTTGCCTCGAGCCACGAAAGCCGTCAATCTGGGAACAGAGAGAGCAAAGTGTTGCAGGTCGTGGCCCCGAGCTTGACACGGAGGAGGAGCTCGAGTTACTGAACTTCTTAAGCAGAACCTTGATGTCTTTGCATGGTCTCACAAAGAATGACTGGCATCGCTCCGAGTGTGTAAATCTGCCATCACCTCCATGCTGATCCTGCCATCCTCCATAAAGCAGAAACCTCGGAGGCTTGCTCCAGCTTATCATGATGCAGTGAATGAAGAATTGACAAGCTGATCCAGTTCGGGTTCATTCAGAGGTGCAGTATCCTGACTGGAAGCCCTGTTGTGGCTTCCTAGAAGAACGGCGAAGGTGAGAGTTGCATCGACTTCCACCGGTGTCACAAGGACGTGGCCCCAAGGACTTTTTTCGCCTGCCAATGATAGACAGCTCAGCAACGCCACTGCTGGCCCCGAATGTTACTCATATGGTTATTCGTGCTAACCATTCCACTCCTGGCGGAAGCTATTGAACGAAGTCCACCTTCATACCGACCCGAGTTTGTTCTGTTATCGGGTGATGCCATTTGGCTTGAAGAATGCAGGTGCCACCTACCAACGTCTGATGAATCTCATGTTCGGTCACTCCTTGGCAAGACGTTGAAGTGTACCTCGACGTCATCGTTGTGAAGAGTCGAGTACAGGTACTCTTGTGGCAGACCTTGCTGACTTTCTCAGTGCTAGCGTCTTTAATCTGAAGATCAACCACAAGAAGTGCACCCCCTTCGTAGTCACCTCGGGGAAATTTTTGGGTTATCTTGTGAGTCAGCGGGGGATTGAAGCTAATCCAGCTCAGATCCGGGCTTTGCTGGACATGCCAGAGCCTAAGTCGAAGAAGGAGATCCAGAAGCTGACGGGCCGGATTGCTGCGCTCAACCGGTTTATTTCCAAGTCATCCGATCGTTGCAAACCTCTGTTCGAGCGCTGAGGAAGGACTCCATTTTTGCATGGACCCAGAGTGTTCCCGAGCTTTCCTTGCCTTGAAGAGTATTTAGCTTAGCTCCTAATCCTTCGGTGCCAGAGCCAGGTGAAGTCTTATATCTCTATTTTGTCGTTGCAGAGCAAGCCCTTTGGTTCCGTCCTGGTAAGGAGCTGTGATGGCGTGGAGAAACCTGTCTACTTCATCAGCAAAACCTTTCTCAAGGCAGAGTGCAATTATAGCAAGCTCGAGAAGGTGTGTCTGGCTCTTGTCTTTTCTGCAGAGAAGCTTCGTCCGTACTTTCCAATCAACCCAAAACAACCAATCAACCCAAAAAACACCACAACAAAAAAAAAACCAAACAACACAAAAGAAAAAACAAAAACACAAACACGCAAAGCAACCAAAAAACACAAACAAACAACCAAAAAAACAAAACAACACAAAACAGAACAAAAAAAACAAACCCAAAGCCAAAACCGCAAAACAAAAAAACAAAAAAACCCAAAAAAACAAAACACAAACACCACAGCAGAACAACAGTCCGATTTTTTGCAAACCCTCAAAAAAACCCACCCAAAAACAACAACCAAAACCACACAAAAAACAACCCCCAAACCAATCCAAAAACAAAACACCAAACCACAAAAAACAAACCAAACACAAAAAATACCAAAACCCAGCCAAGCCCAATCACACACAAACAAAACAAAACACAAAGACACCCCACCAAAAGCAACAACAACACACCCGCACCCAAAACACAAACAACAAAAAAGCCCCAACAAAAAACACAAAACACAAACACAAACAAACCCACCCAAACACCAACCCCCTCCAAAAAAAAAACACCACCCCCAACCAACACAACCAATCCCCAAGGCAAAAACAACCACCACTCAAGCCAAACAACCACAGAACAACCACAAAACATCAACACCACCACCCCACACAAACATCCAGCAGCACCACACCACTCCCCCCTCCACCCAGCAAAAAAACACCCAACACAAACAAAAAACACCAACAAACAAACAACCCCAAAAAAACACACCAACCAAACTCCCCCCCCACCCCCCCCAAAACCACAAACACAAACAACAACTCACAACACCATCACCACCACAACCCACTCCACCCCCACCCAACCCAAACAACAAAATCAAAAGATAAATCAAACAACCAAAAAAACAAAAAAACAACATAAAAAACCAAAAAAATACCAACAACCCATCCAACGATCACAAACCCAAAACAACCAACTAACAAGAACCACCAAACAACAACAAACTCCAAACACACAGCCAATTCACACCCACAACCAACTCCCACACCTCAACCCCCCACCACCGCCTTCCCAAAACCCCCACCACCACCAAACATCCTCCTTCTACCACGTTGTCATCACATCGTATCCTTTAAAAGTCGTGCTGGGACGACCCGAGTTGGCGGGGAGGATGTCAAAGTGGGCAGTAGCTCTGAGTGAGTTCGATATCCAGTATCGGACCAGGAGTTCAGTGAAGGGGCAAGCAATGGCGGGTTTTCTTTCTGATTTCCCTGTGGAAGAGGAGGCAGAGGACATGGTTGTTGATCTACGGGAGCTCCCAATTGAAGTTGACAACGAAGACGCCGTTGTGGAAGGGGCCGAGTCGTCGGAATGGAGCGGTTGGCTGTTATACGTGGACGGATCTTCCAATTTCAGTGGCTCAGGACTGGGCGTTGTGCTTGTAAGTCCGGACAACATCAAGGTGCAGAAAATGTCGCGTCTTGGGTTCACTGCCTCCAACAACGAAGCTGAGTACGAAGCCTTACTCCTTGGGTTGGGGAGTGCACGAGAGCTGCGGATCTCCACGTTGAGAGTGTTTTGTGATTCACAGCTCGTGGTGAATCAGGTGAATGGTGTTTATGAATGCAAGGACGATCGAATGAAGCAGTATGCTACTCTCGTTCGTTCGTTGTGCGAAACATTCACCGTTGTGGAGATTAGGCACACCCGGAGGGATGAGAACAGGCATGCTGATGCTTTGGCGTACCTAGCTTCCATGGTGCAGGCTGATGAGCCCAGGGCTATTCTGATGGAGTTTCAAGAGTATCCTTCGATAACTCTTCAGGCACAGCGAGAAGTGTTCTTTGTCAATCCCGTCCCGAGCTGGATGACAGGGTTGGTGGCTTATCTGAAGGACAGAGTTCTCCCTATCAGTGTGAAGGAGTCAAGACGCATTCAGTTTAAGGCATCTCGTTATACCTTGGTGCAAGGAGAATTGTTCAGGAAATCTTTTGGTGGTCCCTTGCTGAAGTGTGTTCATCCTGTAGACGTGGAGAAAATACTTACTGAGCTACATGAAGGTATATGTGGCATTCATTCGGGCGGGAGAACCATTGCCCATCGAGCTCTGGGGCAAGGTTACTTCTGGCCTTATATGCAGGCCGATGCTCAGAAGTACGTGAAGAGGTGCAGCCAGTGCCAACGGTTTGCTCGCTTGATTCATGCTCCAGCTCAAGAGCTCAACACTGTATCACAACCTTGGCCATTTGCGCGGTGGGGACTTGACATTGTGGGACCTTTCCCGAGGGCTCCAGGGAATCTAGTCTTTCTTTTAGTGGCAACTGACTACTTCTCACGGTGGATTGAAGCCGTTCCCCTCGCACGTATCAGAGAACAAGAGGTGAAGAAGTTCTTGTGGGAGCATATCATCTGTAGGTTTGGCATACCGCAGTCCATCATTACTGACAACGGGAAACAGTTCTCAGGACGTATGATTGCCGACTTTTGCAGCGAGTTGAAGATCAAGCATGTCTTCTCTTCCCCATATTATCCTCAGGGGAATGGGTTAGCCGAGGCAGCCAACAAGAATATTCTCAATGCCTTGAAAAGAAGATTGGAAGATTCGAAGGGGAAGTGGGCCACCGAACTGCACAACGTTTTGTGGGGGTACAGAACGACTCCAAGGAGCCCTACCAACGAAACTCCTTTCTCTCTAGCGTATGGCATGGAGGCTGTCATTCCTACAGAGATTAGTTTGCCTACAGTGCGTTCTTGGCACAGCAAGAAGAAGGATGGAGAGAAAGATCAGAACACAGTACTCATGGCTATCCATCTTGACCTGCTAGAAGAGAAGCGAGAAGATGCTAGTATTCAGATGAGGAGATACCAGCAGCGATTGAGGAAGGCCTACAACAAGAAAGTACAACGGAGAGTGCTGCAAGTCGGTGATCTCGTCCTCCGAAGAGTGTTCCAAAACACAAGAGAACTTAACAGTGGCAAGTTGGGACCAAACTGGGAAGGGCCTTATATCGTGGAACGATTGGAAAGTCCTAGAGTCTGCTACTTGAAAGACTTGCAAGGTAACCTCATCTCGAAATCTTGGAACATCATGAATTTGAGGCAATTCTTTCAATAGAATCTGTGAAATGCTATTTACATACATCGTCGTGCTTACAAGTTTTCAGTGATTTAACATAATCGTAGTGTTCGTATTTCAACATATGATTTGTGTCTGCTCATTGTTTACACTATTCTCTATCTGATTCATCAGTGTGATACCGTGAATGTTTTGCAAGTAATTCAAATAAAGTTTTGACTGAACAACGTACTCACAACGAACATGAGTGGCTTATATAAGGGTGTCATCTGAGCAATTCTAGTGGCTTATCTTAATGACATCCCCTGAGCATGTGCTTCGGAACTGAGTTACATTGCGTTCGTCCTATGAATTTTATTTGTCAGATTGCATTCACAGTGAATTACGCGAATGATGTGTCTGGATCAGTGCTTGCTCGCAATGCTTAATCATAAGTGATTTTTCATAGTGCTTTGCTCATGGTGAACGATCATAGTGCTTTGCTCATGGTGAACGATCATAGTGCTTTGCTCATGGTGAACGATCATAGTGCTTTGTCCCTGGTGAATGATCGTAGTGCTTTACCCGTAGTGTTAGCTCGTAGTGCTTTGATCGTAGTACTTAATCGTAGTGCTCTGCTCGTAGTGTTTTATTCGTTGTGCCTTGATCATAGCATTCTACTCATGGTGTTTTGCTCATAGTGTTTTGGTCAAAATAGTTTTTGTGGCATACAACAGTTATAATCTCGTGAACATCCAAGCATTCACGTAGCGAGACACCGCATTAACATCGGTGCAGTGAACTGTGAAAAATCATTCAGTTACTCATGTTGTGTTCTTTCTTATTCTGTGTGCATGCGTCGAACTATGCTACGAGGAAAAGAAAAAAAAAAGTGCAAACACAAATAAAAAAGAAAGGAGCGATCTATTCATAAGCAAGAGCCCATTTCTGGGCTGGTACAGAGAGAAACTCCCATAAAGGGGAGAAATAAGAATTTACATCAGCAAAAGAAAGAAGCAGAAACATAGGAAGGGGCAAGGGACCTAAAGAGCAGGAGATCAGAGGGATAGCAGGTCAGACGAGCTCAAGTTCGGCCTCTGTCACCGTTGTAGCAGGGGCAGGAGTAGAAGCTTCAGCAGTCGGGGCTTCCACCAAAGTAGCTTCATCGGCACCAGGGAGTTCTGGGGCAGCTGGCTCGGAGGATAGCTCGGTCGGGAGGGGTGCAGGACCTTCAAGAAAGTGAGGCAGCTCGACGCCTTGCACCTCGGGCTCGTTGTCGAGCTCGATCAGTTCCTTGCTCGGAAGCTCGGAGAACGTGGTGGCATCCTCTTCATTGTCTTCCTTCAGACGGCCTTGCTGGCGGAGCGAGTCGAGAACCTCTTTCTCGGTCTCAGCACGATCTTCATCCAAGAGCGTGTCCAGCTGAGACTGGTAGTGCTGTTGCAGTCTCAGGGTCACGGACCTCTCGGTGTCCTCTTTGGCTTTCTTGGCCTCCTCGAGCTCCTCCGCCAGTGCTGTCCTGGCTGCCTCGGTCTCCTCTAGTTGTCTGCCCAAGACTTGGGAGACATGCTCCAGCTCGCTGATGCGTACAACAGCGTTCTCCACCTCTTGCTTGGCCTTCTTTTCGGCCTCCTTTGCTGCTCGTGCCTCAGCTTCGGCCTTTTCCCGTACCTTGGTGGCAGTGCCTAGCCTTACCTCAGCGCGAGTCGTGTCAGCCTTGGCTTGAGACAGATCAAAGTCTGCCTTGAGTCTCTCTTCGACAAGAGTCCTCTCCAGCATCTCCGTCCTGTCTTTCCAGTAGTTGATCCCGTCTCGCAGCTGAGTGTACTTATCCTGGCTGCGATCACAGAGCTCTTGCACGAGTGCGTTCATCTGCAAGGAGATGCCTGGGCGTTAGCACAACGAGAAGAAGTATTTCGAACAATCAAGATAGGAGACGAGGGAAGGAGGAGCTTACCGTTGCCACGGACTGGCAGGCAGCGTAGGACAGGTCGGCTAAGTGGAGTTGGCCGACCTCAGCGATGTCCCGGGGGAGCCTCATCGCATGGGTCAGAGCTCGGGCAACCGTCCCCGAGCTCTTCGCCGACTCATTCACGGTCGGCACCCCGAACCGAGTGAAGTCGGGAGACCAATCCTTAGCGGAAGACGGCAGCATACTGGTCGGGAGACTCGTTGTACCGGCTTCCGTTGCAGCCAGGGCGACCACAGCGGAACTCGTGCTGGCTGGGGCAGTGGCAGCTCGAGAAGGGCCAGGCTCCGAGCTGGCCCCGGGCACTGCCGTTGTCACCTCGGCTCCCGGACTTGTTGGAAGAGCGGCAGGGTCGGAAGGGGGAGCAGCAATGGCTGCAATCTCCTTCTCCAGGCGTTTGTCCGCCTTGGCCTTCTTCCTGGCCTCGTGCTCGGCCTGGGTGGGCATTTTTCTCTTCGGGTCAGCAGTCGCTGTACCCTTGGAGGAATGACCCCTTTTCTTCGTTGGCGGTGGTGGCGGTGGAAGCGGCTGGACCACAGGGCGAGCAGACCTCGGCTTCCTGCTTAGCGGGGGTGGATTTGTATCGGTCATATCTTCTTCTTCTTCTTCTTCTTCAGCTAGATGAAGGGCTGGTGAAGGTAAGGAAGTGGAGGCGCCTTGTTGCTGTTGCTGTTGTTGGGTAGCTGCAGGAGTGCTGGCCGAGATCCGCGTGTCGGGGTTGAGTGGCTTCCACCTGATGTATTCCCCACCTCGAGCACGACGAATACCAGTAAGGAGGCCTTCCTCTTCTGGGGCCAACTTTTTGTATGAGAATTTCTTTGGGTCCACTGCACACAAGAGAAAGCAAAATGAGTACAACGAGGAAGTTAGCAGGACGAGAAGATACAGCGTACAACGAGAGCGTAGTCAGGACAATGACGCACAACGGACAACGGATGACTAGTGGTATACCTGCTTCCACTCGGAAGACGTTGGGGACCGAGGAATTCTCTGCCTTCCAGCCGCCAGAGACAACGAATGGAGTGGCTTTCCATTTTCTTTCTCTATCAAGAATGCCTGAGACGAGCTCTGGATAGTGGGGTTTCTTGTTCCACGAATAGTAGGAGTACAGACCATCGTCATTGTTTCGGCATCTGACGGCATGGCAGAAGTGGAATAGGTGCCTAGCCTCTATTGGGTAGCCGTCCTTGATGAATTTGATCATCATAGACATGTACTTATGGAAGCTCGGGTGCATCTGCCCCGGAGCAAGTTGCAGGGTGGACAGAACTTCATCCAAGACAGGATGAAGAGGGAAACGAAGGCCAGCCTCAAGCTGGGAAAGATAGACAACAGTACAGGCTGATCGCCTATCAATGATAACATCATCCCGCTTGAAGTGGAGATTGACATTGGAAGGGAAGTCGAAACGTTCCCTGAAACGGTTCAGATGCGCCAACTGGTACTGGCGCAGAACTGAGGATTTTTCAATATAGGCACCGTGAGGTGCGCTACCTGTGCAGCTGGCCTCATCATCGGAAGGGCCTCTAACTTCCTCTAACCTAGCGGGTTCTACGGGAACGATGGCGGCCATGGAGATTGGAAGAAACAACGAAGAAGGGCAAAAACAATAAACAGAGTAGACAGAGCAGAATCGCTCTGAGAACCAGAGAAGAGAGAAATGGAGAAACAGTAAAGAAATAATAAGAGATAGGGGTGAAGGGCGTACCGAACCGAAGAGCTCAGAGAGATTGTTGAAGAGCTTGAGGAAGATGAACTTTCAGATGAGAAGAGAAATCGGCAGAGTAACAGTGCTTGATGAAACAGGGTGAAAGAGAAGGAGGATTCGGTGGGATTTTATAAGCATCTTTGGTTTGCGAAAGTACACCACTACCTCTCATCTGAGGCGTACATCTGTATCAACGGGATTAAGAGCAGTGGCAGGATCGTCTTCTCACCAAGAAGAGTAACCGTCGGGGTCGTTAAAGCATTCTCGAAATTTAAAACGGTAGTGATGACAGCCTGTCCGCATTGAATAGGCGTGACGGTTCGCACGCGTAACCAGCTGGCGTGAACGGTCGACCTTCCCAGCAAGCGTTTAAAGCACGCAACGTTTCGTCTTCCGGAGCAGTGCCAAGTATGATCTTTTTGTCCGTTTATGACGCTTCGAACCACGTTCCAAGCATCATAAAGGGGCAAATTGTAACGGATAAAATTCGTAAAACCAACTCAGCGTTGAGGGACGAGCTCGTTTTTGTCGTTTTGTTCATGAAAGTGACACGTGGACACAAGTTGGGGTCACGTGCTTAAAATGTCGGGGCCACGCGTTGTCCGATACACAACGATCCCGTTGTGCGCATTACGACGTCTTTGTTCTCTTGAAGAACAACGTCTCCGTTGTGACTTTGACGACGTACTCGTTGTCTAAAGCACAACGTGAACGTTGTGCTCTTGACAACGTCGTTATCGTTGCGCGAACAACGAGACCGTTGTCTCATCAACAACGAGGTCGTGCTGTGTTTTGAGGCATCTACGCCGTAACCGAGCTTGGGTCAACAACGAGACCGATTCGTAGGAGGAAGTGATCAGGAGGCGATCCATAATTCCGACAAGTGTGCCGAACTTGCCGTTTCGTGCCGAAAGCACTGTCTTGGCATTTAATGCTGGTCACTTCTGCGTACCGTCCGATTGGACTTAGGGGGGGCTCACACGTGTAATGCAACCGACGGCAGATATATCTCAGATATTTGGCAATGAGTGCTAAGACACGTGGTATGGACACCTATGGCCATCTATGGTCATCGATGGCCATATCAGCCTTGCCCTATAAAAACCCCGTGATTTTTAGTGCACAGGGGGATGATTGAGGAACCCAGATCCAAGAATACGTGTTCAGTGCTCCTAGTGCCTTGAGCATTTTTCAGTGTTTGTTCTCGTGCTTACTGTTCACCATCTTCTACCCCTACTAACTTTACCATCGGAGTACAGGTCAGGGTGCCACACCCTCCGCTCCAACTTTCTGCCAGTAAACCAGGACGTGGAAGTAGCTGCTGCTGACGCGTGTCCGTTCGGCAATTTCCCCCCCCACAGAAATTGCAACTCAATTGATGAAAAACGTAAATATAATTAGTTCTTAAAAATAATAAATGTTGTCCAATGGGAATTGCAGCCCAATGGGTGAAAAACATGAATATATCTATTTCTCATATAAAAGTATATATTGTCTATCGACAAAACTTGGAAAGTGCCTTACTTTATAAGTCTCTCAAAAGATTGGACTTTATTAGACAATATTTGCAAAAATATCTAGACATCATAATTGTGGATACATGTGAAATGTCCTATTACCCTTATGTTTTGTCTGGTTAGGAAGAAAATAAAAGAAATAAATAAAAAATATATTTTGAATTATAAAGACTCCATTAATAAGAAAAATACAAGAAGCGAATAATAAAAAATTGCAAATAAATATTTAAAATATACATTTATTATTAAATCTATTACTAATACAATGAGATTGGAAGAGTTAAAAATGTTGATTGAATTTAATTAATTATAAAATTACCCTTATTATTTATATAAGGCTCAAAACGTTGATTGATTTAGTAAATTTTAAAATTGTTTTTGAATTTTAACTAATTCTAAAATTATCATTTAGTTGAATCTAGTTAATTCGAAACCGCCATTAAATTTTAACTAATTCTATAATTGCCCTTTACTCATATGAATTTAAAATGTTGATTGAATTTTAGTTAATTTCAAAAATGCCCTCGTCTTATATATGTTCAAACATTGATTGAATTTTAGTTAATTCCAAATCAAGCTTTTACATATGTTGAATGAATTTTAATTAATTCTAAATTTGCCCTTTATTCATATAAGTTCAAGCATTGATTGAATTTTAGTTAATTTCAAAACTTCTATCTACACATATGAGTTTGAAACGTTAACTGAATTTTACTTAATTTAAAACTATGTTTTATTCACATATTTATCTCTACTATAATGAGAATTCCCCCTTACGAATGGAAATTCCCAAACTACCCACAAAGCCTAATTTTTTGTAAATATCTGAACTATCCTTTTATAAGACCCTTAATAAACGTAGCCTATTGTTTGTAACTGCCCAAACTACCCTTATATAAGACCCTTCATAAATGTAGCCTAATTTTTTGTAAATGCCCAAACTACCCTTATCTCTACTATAATGAGAATTCCCCCCTTACGAATGAAAATTCTCAAACTACCACGTAGCCTGATTTTTATAAATTCCTGAACTACCCTTTTAAAAGACCCTTAATAAATGTAGACTATTGTTTGTAAATGCTTAAACTATTTCTACTATAATGAGAATTCTCTCCTTACGAATGGAAATTCTCAAACTACTCACGTAACTTGATTTTTTGTAAATACCTGAACTACCCTTTTATAAGAACCTTAATAAACGTAGCCTATTGTTTGTAAATGCCCAAACTACTGTTATATAAGACCCTTCATAAATGCAGCCTGATTTTTTGTAAATGCCCAAACTACCCTTATCTCTACTATAATGAGAATTCTCCCCTTACGAATGGAAATTCCCAAACTACCCACGTAGCCTACTTTTTTGTAAATACCTGAACTACCCTTTTATAAGACCCTTAATAAACATAGGCTATTGTTTGTAAATGCCCAACTACCCTTATACAAGACCCTTCATAAACGTAGCCTGCTTTTTTGTAAATGCCCAAACTACTCTTATATAAGCCTTTCTCATCTACGATATATTTAAAGTTTTAAATTTCCAAACTACCCTTTAGACTACCCTTTTATAAGACCCTTAATAAACATAGCCTATTGTCTGTAAATGCCCAAACTACCCTTATATAAGACCCTTCATAAACGTAGCCTATTTTTTTTGTAAATGCCCAAAGTACCCTTATACAAGCCTTTCTCTTCTACAATATATTTAAAGTTATAAATTCCCAAACTACCCTTTAAATAAACCTTAATTTAATGTTTTACTTAATTCCCAAACTACCCCTTTCTCATCTACACCTTTTGACACTCTTTAACTGTGGTTAAAATTCACCCACCTCTAGGGTTCACCCCAGTCTTTCTCCCCTACCCTTACCCCTCTCCCACGTGCAACCCACTAGTATATATATAAAGACAGTGATACTTTAAAATGTTGATTGAATTTTAGCTTAATTCCAAAATCACCCATTTACTAATATATAAAAAAAATGATACTTAAGAAAATAATTGAATTTGAACTTTTAATTATGTTGAAGATTTTTTCACCAAAAAGTATAGTGGACTTAAAAAGTTGATTTGAAATTTAGTTTAATTATAAAATTCTAATTTATTAATATATAAAACAATATGTTCATAACCGAATTGATCGTCGGACTTACCGGATGACCTGTTCCCGGTTTGACCAATACGATTAGATCATGTCCTTTTATTATTAAAAACATATATTTTATATTTTTGGCAAAAATGTCTTTAAAGTTTTTTATTCTTAAAATGCGCTTAAGTCAGATTTCTATACTAAAAATGCCCTTACATTTTTTTCTATTGCCAAAATGTCTTTAGTTAAAAAAATGCTCATAAGTCAAATTTCTATCGCCAAAATACATCTCAAAAATTTTTTTAATCCAAAATCATCAAGTTTCCACATATTTGATTTTCTTTATTTCTAAAATATTCTTCAAGTTTATATACCCAAAATAACCATAAATTTTTCTATACCAAAATGCCCCTAAAGCTTTTTGGTTCTCAAAATGTCCAAAGTCATGTTTTCATACCTAACGTGTCCTTCACAAATTTTTTATCCAAAATATCCCTCAGGTTTATATATCTAATTTTTAATTTTTTTTTTCCTAAAATACCCCTCATTAGGTCCCTCTTTTCAAGTATCTCTACCTCTCCCTTCTCTCTCATGTGCATTGCTTGTGCAACCTACTCTATCTATCTCTACTATTATAATAAGAGAAACATGTACCTCTTTATATCTCCACAATTCCCTCAAATCTTTATCTTTATATTTTCTTATGGTCCCTCATTGGTCTCTTAACCAAGAGGCACACCTTCTCTACGTGGTAACTTCTTTTCAAGAGAAAAAGTAAGTTTTTTTGATTATCAAAATATCCCTTTTTATACAAACGCACAATTTTTTTTAAAAGTTTATATACCTAAAATATTTAATTATTTTTTCAAAATGCCCTCATTAGAATCCCTCTTCCCATTCTCTCTCCCATTTCCTCTCTCACTTACATCGCACGTGCCGCCCACTTAGTTATAAATAAATAAAGGATGGTGTCAGGTGCACCCCAATATTTACTGATAAACACCAAAATTAACAAAAAATTCAATTAAAACACAAAAGGTAAAATAAAAAGACATAAATGCCCTAATCTCCTTTACTAGTCGTTTTCGACCAAACCCTCCTATAACACAAGAGGGATAAAGCCATATATGAGATGGGTTTATTGAGCAAGAAGTAAAATCAGCAATTACAATTCATTCATTATCTTTCAGACGGGTAATGGAGCCCTAGGAAGAGCTTGGCCTGCAACAAGGTGACTGGGCTGAACAGAATATTTGAGAAATCTATCAAAGGTCTTCGCTTATGATAATCCAGAGAATAAGACAACTTTAGATCCTTACAAATAAGATATGGAAATTGAGTTAGTAGCCACGATGTCAACGAGATCTCTGCTCGACCTACGAGTGTCTTCCGGCTGTTAGCGGCAGCGTTGCTTCGAGGTAATAGGTATGTAATGATCCAAAAGGCCTTCAGAACCTTTCCAAGAAACTTGAGGTTAGCTTCACTTATGAGAGGGGTAGGGGTAGTTTTGTCTTTTTACTTATGTTTATTTGATTTTTATTTTATTTTGATTTGTATTTTTATTTTTTGGTATGAGATATATGTTTAGGCCGCAATGCTGGGTAAGTGTTAGGATTTGTTCACGGGTGAAGAATATATACAAACTCTCATGGTCTCAGGAATGGAAAATAGTCACCTCCTTGGGCAGGGGAGGTGACTTACCATCTCGTCCCTACTTTTTGGGGGGCCACG
This sequence comes from Tetracentron sinense, assembly GCA_015143295.1. Lineage (NCBI taxonomy): Eukaryota > Viridiplantae > Streptophyta > Magnoliopsida > Trochodendrales > Trochodendraceae > Tetracentron > Tetracentron sinense. The sequence goes on from CM026563.1 coordinate 3,751,207, forward strand.
TGTCCCCTTTTTTTTTTCATTAACTATGGTTAAGATTCAAGTCAATCTTAGGGTTCACATATTTACCATTGGTTTTTAGAAAAACTTACTTTTAAAAAAATTAACTACAAGAGGTGATTAATTTTTTAACTAGAGTCCCAAGTGTTTGTGAAAGCGAGGACGAATAGTCCCCTCCTTAGGCCTAGGAGGTGACTTTTGCTCCTGGGACAAAGCCCTGTTTATTTTTTTTGTAATTTCGTTGTGGTGTATACAAGTAAAAGTTAGAGGTGCACGTAGCATCACCCTAGATAAAATTGACTTTTATTTTCCAACCAACCACGAAGCATATTTCCGTCGAGAGAAGGAAATGCTAGGCTGACTCTCAAGGGCTAGCTCACAGACAGCTCGCCGGAGAATTGGCCTAGAAGCGCTGCCTCTGACGACTGACGAAGGCGCGCTTTTAACCGCTTTTGTACCCGTCTGCACCCGTTTTTTTTGTTTAAGTAAATGGCCAATCCCATTAAAGAAAAAATAAGAAAAAGAAAAAAATCGTTAAACGAGACAAACTCCAAGCCGAGTAGCCGACGAGTGTCTCTTGACTCATGAGTCTTGAGAGGATATCATCTCTTTCCTATTTGTTCCACTCTTTGCTAATCATCACATTTTCTATCTTTTCCACCTATTCCTTAATTCGATACCTCTCTGCTCGCTCCAAAAAGGGTCCAAATTCTCTTTCTTTCCATCTTATCTGCCCTAAAACCCTTCAGATTCTTCGCGCTCGATTGTTTGATTCGCTTCCATTTTCTGTTTCTTTTGTTCTTATTTTGATCGATCCGGAGTTCCAACTCGGAGAAGTCTTCAGCATCGACGATCTACGAGTCTGCTCAGGTATGTATCTTTGTTTAATGTATCTCTATCTTTTGAAACAGTTCCTGATCGATTCGCCTTCATTTGTTGTGTTTCTTCGATCGGTCGTTTATATTATGCTCTGAAAGAGTTTTCTAAGTGACGATCTGTGTCTCTAAAGCTCCAGATCAGTCTTTTGAAGTGAATATCTTTGAAATTGCCAGAATCTGACTGTAGTTTTTGTTTCTACTTGTGCATTTTAAGATCTTGGAGCGGCCAAGGTTGCCCAGCAGGCGATTCCAAGCAAAAAAGAGCCGGAACTTCTTGTTTTGCCTTCTGCTTTATGCGATTCAGTTGATCTTCGAGGCTTCTGTGCTTGATTTGGTTGTGATCTTGGTAGATTGATAACAGTCGTATCTAGGGCGTAATCATGTCTTTCATTGGCACACAGCAGAAGTGCAAGGCTTGTGAGAAGACCGTCTATGTGGTCGATCAGTTAATGGCGGATGGAGTTGCTTATCACAAGTCCTGTTTCAAGTGCAGTCACTGCAAAGGGACACTAAAGGTAATATTCTTTATGTAGTTGCAAAATGAAGCGATTTTGCTTCATCTTAAAGTAACTATTAGGCCAAAAGCCAAAGAAAGAACATTTTTTTCCGTAGGACTGTTAAAGGGACAGTTACTATCTCATGTTTCATTTATCCTTAGCCTAAATTTCAACTCCAGACTTGAAAATAAATGTGGAAGCAGCATATCAACTTAAAGAGCAAAATCCTTACGTACTTATCTAATATTTCTGTTTTCAGCTGAGCAGTTATTCCTCAATGGAAGGTGTTCTGTATTGTAAGCCTCACTTTGAGCAGCTTTTCAAGGAAACTGGTAGTTTCAACAAGAACTTTCAGTCACGTATGTCCACTCACCTGTGTCAATTAAAGTTCTGTATTTGATTTATTATCATCAGAGTTTATATATGTTTAATTTCACAATGCACTTCATTTTTTGACAGCTGCAAAGTCAGCTGAGAAGTTAACTCCAGAACTGGTAATTTTGCCCCACAAACATTGAATGGATCTGTATTTTTTTAAGCAAATATAAGAATTAAATTATAATATACATAATGATTTTCTTGGTGTTGATTATGTTTCAATGTCTTGTTGGGTTTCAGACAAGGTCACCTAGCAAAGCTGCCAGCATGTTTTCTGGGACACAAGAAAAATGTGCAACTTGTGGTAAAACGGCTTATCCACTGGAGAAGGTAGAGTTCCACACTTTTTAAACAGTAATCTACTCTAATATTTTCTTAGAATCAGTTAGAGTTAAGATTTGCCAATTGGCCATTTGGTTCTATGATATTTTCTTAGAAAATAACTTGAAGCAGGTAGAGTAAATATCATAGGTTAGAATTGATATTTATGGGCAATATGATCTTGAGAAAGAAAATTGATGTTTCAATGTGGATGGTTTTACTGACGTTGGAGACGACATGAATGATTTTTTACTGATACATGAAAATCACACAATGTGAATCTAGAAGGGTTCAGGGGTGTGGAAATATTTTCCTTAGCATGCTTATCGGTTGATGTCACAAAGGTCTCTTCTCTATTAGAAACATGGAAATAAAAATCGCCGAAATCGATACGAAACGGGCGATACGTATAGATAACGGTAGTTCCCTATACAATATTTATATTGATACGAAACAGGTGATACATATCGTTTATTAGTTATTCATGTTTTAATTCATTGTGTAATTCTAATTTTGTATGCTACTTTGTTTTTGAGTTGCTTCCCATGACTTTATATTTGTTTCTTATAACTCATTTGATATTTTTTAGAAAAATTTCTTAATTTATTTTTTTTATATGTATCGCCCGAAACCGATACGTATAGGTTTCGGTTGGGACTGATACATCCCCCGAAACCTTATATTTAATCCTTGATTAGGAAAAGGTATATGGTGGGTTTGTTGTGCAAATTCTTGATGCATAAGAGCAACTAGTTCTGATCCAATACATTGGTAACACGGAGTTTAAGGATGAAGTTGGGAAAAACCTATGAGATAGTTCATGTAGAAGATTCAGCTAGATTGGTCTGGAATTTGGTTTGTTCAGCTATGGAGACTTCCTATAGAGCTGTTGGTTGCAATTAGATTTATGTTGACTCCCCAAAATCTCACTTATAAACATAATGATGTATTAAACTATGAGCTACTTTTATAACGTGATCCAATGCATTGGTAACGCGGAGTTCAGGTGATCCATCTTCCCTTAATTGCAATAGCCACGCCAATGAGCTACTATTATAATACATCATATTATAATAGCATATGCTTTTAAAAAAAAATAATGTATTCGTATTACGCAGTGTTACCTAGGCACGTGGTACGGCCGTACGGGTGCTAAGTGTGCAGGTTTTTAAAAGTGTTTGGCATGACAAGCTTTGGAAATCCCAATACAGCGGCTCGGACGTATAGATTTTGAAAATGATTATAGACATATATGAATATATTACAACTCAAAAACATAGAGAAAACAATAAAAATAGAGAGAGGGCGGATTGCTTTTTCCCAATTTTTTAAAAAGTAGATACCAAAGTTCTAAGAAAATATTCATATGGAGAATAAAGAGGAGAAAACAAGAGAAAGACTACATATTGATCGTCGTTGGTGTCGCCGCTCTCCGAGTAAGTTTTACACTATGTTGCCGAAAAATCTACACAACTTCACAAAAAGTTCATAGCAATCTAATATATATAAGAGGACCGCTCATTACAAGCTTCAATGAGCATGGCTTATTAGTACCTCTCTCTCTCTCTCTCTCTCTATATATATATATATATATATATATATATATATATATATATATGACATGTGACATACTTTTTTGAATATGATCGTTAGATGTTAAGTTCGGTCCATTAGAGACCCGTGTCAAAAAATCAGTTCGATTCGACATGTTTAGACCTTTCGATTAGACCCTAGTTTGCAGCATTAACCCCTTAAGGTTCACTAAACCCTACTTAGGATATAGAAATGGTTGATCTTCCCTTTTTCGATCGGACGGTCTATAAATGTTTGAGCGAGCTAATGTTTTGCCACGTGTCTCTCGAGCAACCCATCTTGACATTCAACGGTCAGATTCCAAAATAACTTATCTTGTGTCGCATTATTAGGGACCGTTCATTACAAGCTTCAATGAGCATGACTCATTAGAATGCTACTTATATATATATATATATATATATATATATTATATTTTTTAAATGATACGACATACTTGAAGTGCTACGTGCTTAACCATAATGCTGGCGTTGCCATGGCATGGTATAAGCACGTACCAAGAAGTGCCATCGGAGTGTCATGTCAAGGTGTCGATACGGCAAAATTTAGGAAAAACTGAAGTGCCTAAGTAACATTGGTATTATGTATTCATTAGTAGTTGATGCTTCTTTTTTTTACCGGTAGTAGATACTATCGTTTCAGGACTTATGAGTTGTAAAGGGCACCCACTTCTTATGTGAGGGAAGACAGGTTTCAGTCCCAGCGGATGTAAAAGGTTCTTGGCTGCCTAATCACACTCATTACCTACCTTAGAGTAAAAAGTTCTCATAGTAGCTCATTTGGTGGGGCTATTGCAATTAAGGGTGGATCTCTTGAACTGAGTGGTTAATTAAGATGCTGGAATCTGCGAAAAGGAAATGAGCTCGATCCAAAGAATAGATGGGGTGAGGATGGGTGTCTACCAAAGTCTATGTGTCAGTGACTTGGCAAGGTTAGGTTTTTGGTATATGCATATTAACTGAGCAAGTGGGGTGAATAAAATTTGTTGGTTGATAAACTAAAAATGGAAATATAAAGAAAAATAGCCATTATATGGGTCTCTTTTGACTTTAACATTTCTCTTTATGTTGAAAACGTTGGCCAATTTATTCCAAAATTTCCAAAATATTGGATACATTGGCCATAAATCCCAAATATTAATTAACTTTACAAAGAAAGAGAGTCAACCCAAAAAAAAAAAAGGAGAAAAGAAGACGAGATGACCGGCATACACACAATCATGCTGATGTGTTCAGAGGCGGAGCCAGGTGGGGGCCTATGGGGGCACGTGCCCCCACTCAACTTTTGGAAAAAGTTTTTTTTAAAAAAAAGCATGCATAGCCATGGGAGAGATTTAATCACAACCAATTGCAGTTGAACTCGGGGAGAGTTCAATCTCACCCATAGGTCAACACGTGTCTCTTTTAACCCCCATCAACCATAATTAATATTCATTAACCCTTAAGGTTCAACATTCTAACCTTGGTTTTTTAAATAAGATATTAAAAAAATTAAATTAGGGTTAAGAAATTTTAACCCTAGGGTTTAAATTTTTTGTTATAAACATCAAGGTTAGATTGATGAACCTTAAGGGTTAGTGAATCTTAATCATGGTTAATAGGGGTTAAAAAGTACACGTGTTGACCTGTTGGTGGCTTGGTGTGATTGAATTGTTCCCGAGTCCAATCACAATTGGCTGTGATCCGATCTCGCCCTGGGAATGTAGACATAACTCAAGTAGAGTTCAATCGCTCTCACAAGTCAACACATAGCCCTTTTGACCTCTATTAATTGGGATTAAGCTTCACTAACCCTAGGGGTTCAATAATATTACATTGATTTTTAAATAATAATAATAATAAATATTAACCCTAAGATTTATTTTAATCAGAGTTAAACAATTATACTATATTATTCAACTATTTGATAGGTATAGCCATGAGGCAAATGGGCAACGTTATTTGAACTATTGAAAACAAATATATCTTCTATAGCATGTTATTTAATTATTTGATTGGACATAGTCAAGGGCAAGGATGTAAACAAGGAGAAATAATACGAAATATATGAGCGAAATGCCACAAAAACTTAGTCATAAAAAAAAATTTCGGGGCCTACGGCCCCAAACCCCCATCATCCTTAGATTAAGTTTATTTTGTACGATTCTAATAATTTTTCACAAATCTATCGACAATTACTACCATTTTTCTTGAACCATCGTGTGCCCCCACTACTAGATAATCCTGGCTCCACCCCTGGATATATTGACTATTATGCTCCTTTATCAGTCATGCATATAGTGTGTTAAGAACCATTGTATTAGAGCCAGTTCATCAAGAGCTGTTGCCTGTTCCTCCGATAGAATATATATGTAGACATAATACTGGTGATCTTGAAAACTTTGGTTAAATGGTACTGTGATTATTGTCAAAGAGTTGGTGCCGTTGCCGAATTTTCCATCGGAGGGGTTGGGCTGACATCATTTAGATTAGGTTGGTGTTCAGTGTATCGTAAAGAATGCTCCTCTAAGTATGCAAATTAAATTGCTGACATATAGGCTGCACTATAAGCATGGATCTTTTTTAATACCAGCATTGGCCAATGGTTGGTGCGACATATATTTAAACCAGCTGTATTTACCCCCTCCCCCCTGGAAAAAAAATACATATTTGATATAGAGGTAAATGGAATGAATTCGAAGCGGATAGTAGACAATCTGTATTCGATTACACTGATTGAAATTTTGAATTCAATTCGATATCTTGCGGATAGTGATAGATTATTCATATTCGACTTCGATTGAAATATTTGAATTCGGATAGGATCCGAACTATCCAATTACTTTAATAATAAAAAATTGAAAAAAAAGATATTTTTTTTACAAATTATATTGAGAATGATAAATTGCTATTTTGTCATCATTAACGGATATTAAAAGTCCTATTTGAATTTGCTCTGCCGGCATTCCGATAATTATCGGAATAAGAGGATTCGGATAATATCTGTATCCATTGACAACCATAATGATATATAAATTGAAGGATACTGGTTTTATAGATGAATTATAAAGTTCATGTACTGGTGTATTTGGAAAGATAATTTAATGTCTTCATAAAAAAGGGAAGCATTACATGGGCTGATGTAAATTCAGATAATGTTTATGCTTGGTGTAGGGACCTGTCTAATATGCCACATATAACCTGATATAAAAGCCTCGAAGGAGATAACAATGCACAACTATGTTTTCTTTAGGTCTCATAATTTAGGCTTGGATGAATTTTTCAGAAGTAAATCAAAGTCACACACACATACACAAAACTTGTGTGGGTGTTTTTACTGGTATATGTAGGTTTCTTTTAGGTGTTATTAATTGGGCTTTTACTGGTATATGTATGTTTTCTTTATGTGTCATAATTTGGGCTTACTATACTAATTTTTATCAGGTAACTGTGGAGAGCCAGGCCTATCACAAGTCCTGTTTCAAGTGCTCTCACGGTGGCTGCCCAATTACGCCATCTAACTATGCAGCTCTTGAAGGCATTCTGTACTGCAAACACCATTTCTCCCAACTTTTTAAGGAGAAAGGAAGCTACAACCATCTGATCAAGTGTGCCTCGATAAAGCGCCCGGCGGCTCCCATTCCTGAAGTTTGATCTCCAAATCCTAATTTATACCATTGAGTACAAGGTTAAGTATTGTCCCGAGTTTCTATGTTACCTTGTTGAGTGTGTGTGTGTGTGTGTTTTTTTTTCCTTTTCTTCTCCCTTCATTTTCTATTAGGGGAATCGACAAAACTTGGTTCCCTGTTTTCTTTCTGATCATTCTGTGTGACCATTGTCATGTATTTGATTCATGTGATGTGCAGTTTCATCTTGCTCTGACATTAGCAGTGCTTATCTGCAAACATGGCTGTTGTTATCATATATAAAACATAGAGGTTTGGCTTGCTGTTAATTTTGACCTTTTTAAGGATCTGATGCAAGAAGTGTAAATGCATTATTATTTCATAGTTGGCTCATGCAGAGTAATCAGCTCTTTGCTTCCAGAGTAAGATAAGAGAAAAATTGAAGCTCTGAAAGAGTATACTCCTAATCTCCCATCTCCTGGTTTGGTCGTGTCCCAAAAATGATGAAGTTAGAGCCGCACAAGGGCTGCATTTAATGAAGCTAAAGTAAGGGAAATGCAGGTGTTGAGAAAGTCTTAGACTGAAACTTTTGTTACGCCTTACCAAATTGCATTAGGTGTATGAGATGGGAGTAAGAGAAGGCGTTTTTCATAATTGATTGATACATGGGGTTCTTTATAAGTTCCCAGAACTAGGAGCAGTGCCAAATTGAGTTACCCTAAGATTTGGAGTGCCTTCCATTCGTGTGTTGGTCTATACTCTTGCAAATGATAAATTTTGTAGTCATAAGATGTTTTTTTGTTTAAGAAACTACCTGTTTATTAAAACTACTCCTTAAATCGAGTAGGTTTAAACTCCCACTTAGGCCTGCCTTAAAAAGAAACACTTGTTGATACCTTATGCTTCTTATTTCTCTTTGAAGTTTCTCATGAACTTTCTTTGGCTTACCTACTATATCTCTCTTGTCAAAGAAAATCTTTGCATAGTTTCACTCATTAATCGTAGCAGAAGCCCCAATTCCTTTGCTCGCTTCTTCACCCTTGCATGCTATTAGTGTCTTTTGTTGAGACGAGTAATTTTGATTTGCTTCAGCATAAAACTTCATGGGAGTTGCTTTGCAATTTCTCTCTCTCATCAGAGTCATCCTTGTCGAAGTTCTTCTTTGCTTCCAAAACTCTACTGGCAGAGATAGATCCCAAATCAAGAAGTTGATTATTCAGTAGGTGTTCACCTTCTTTTGATCGAGATAGGGTCTTGGGCTTTACAGACAACAACTGATCAAAAAGCAAACTATGATCATCCTCCAAAGTATTTGGCGGAAACTAATACTCTGGATGTTATAGATAAACCTTTGCTTTCAAAATAAACTGGAACTACACTTCCAATTTCATGGAACAAGAGCAACGTTTGGATAAGGATCAACTCGTAAATCGCCAAATCAATGTATACTGATTGGCACCTCCGCTTGGGATGTTCTATCTCACTGATTGATCTAAACCTTTAAACTTTTCTTTGTGGCATACAACAAGCCGTGGCCACTGTCTGAATGGTTCTTGGGATGTTCTATCTCACTGATTGATCTAAACCTTATGCTATGTTTGGTTGATAGGTGAAAACATGGAAATGAAAAGAAAATTTTGGATTTTTAATACAAATTTCAATTGTGTAAGTTTTGTCCAATTTTCTTTTGCATGTTTTTACTTATAAACCAAACATAGGGTTAAGCTCTTCTTTGTGGCATACAACAAGCCATGGCCACTGTCTGAATGGTCTAAGCTTCACCAGCTCGGGATGAGAGGAATACACAAGGTGCTATCCCTCCTGGATATTCCATTACGGGCGTCAATGGGCCGGGCCGGGCATGGACATGAGTTTTTGTGATTTTTGAACAAGCTTGGCCCGAGCCTGACCCGTTTACATGAGGATTTTGTGGCCGAATTCGGCCAGTTGAGTTAACCATGTCCTACACTCCTAGTAGGAGATCTCTTCCCGACCTGTGTAAGATACTCTTCCGTTAAGTCATAAGTCATAACCCATCCAGCGCATGTTAGACTACTGGCTCTAAAGTTGAGCCTCTCCAATAGGGGCGGGAAAGATATAATTTCCCGCCGATTGAAATTCTAGGTATTTTGAAGCTTCCTTCCTTTATAAACTTTTAACCAACTTTATATAATGAGACCCTCCATTTAGCTTCATTTCTCCCTCCATCTACTAAACTCTCAAACCCTAGAAAACCCTAAAATTTCTCTTTTCTTTCCATTTTTTCCGATCAAACAACAGAGAATCTGAAGAAGATGCTGGAGTTAAGGCTGGTACAGGGAAGCCTGTTGAAGAAGGTTCTGGAAGCACTCAAGGACCTGGTGAACGATGCGAACTTCGATTGCTCGGCCACCGGATTCTCACTCCAGGCCATGGATTCGAGCCACGTGGCCCTGGTGTCCCTCCTTCTCAGGTCTGAGGGTTTCGAGCACTATCGCTGCGACCGCAATCTCTCCATGGGCATGAATCTCAACAACATGTCCAAGATGCTAAAATGCGCCGGGAACGATGACATCATCACCCTCAAGGCCGATGATGGTAGCGACACTGTTACCTTCATGTTCGAAAGCCCCAGTAAGGAAATCAACAAAGTTGTTATTTTTATTTAATTTTATCTGGGTTTGTTTTTCGGACACTTAAAATTTAGGGGTTTTTGTTTCTTCAAGTTGGGATGTTTTTCTGACACTGAAATTTATTTTTTGATCTGGGTTTGTTTATGGTTTTCTGTTTAAATTCTTGCAATATATCAAAGCTCAAGATAAGATTGCCGATTTTGAGATGAAGCTGATGGACATTGATAGCGAGCATCTCGGTATTCCAGAAACAGAATACCAAGCTATTGTTCGGATGCCGTCATCTGAGTTTGCAAGGATTTGCAAGGATCTCAGCAGCATTGGTGACACACGTACTATAATATTTCATCATCCTTGTTCATGGGTTTTTGGAATTTTATTTTCTTATTTTATTTTTTTTAAAATGCTATTCTGGGTGTTTTCAGTTGTGATCTCTGTGACAAAGGAAGGTGTGAAGTTCTCCACTAGAGGTGATATTGGAACTGCAAATATTGTTTGCAGACAAAATAGCACAGTAGACAAGGTGCGGTTTTTGTTCATGTTTATTGATTCACTACAAAGTATAAACATCCAATTTGGCGTTGATCCCATTTTACATCACTGATTTGATCTCAAATAACACAGTAATGGAGATTCCTACATGGTTTCCTGAGTTTTTTTGAGGCTAATGGATCTGTTTTTTAGTTTCATTTTTCTTAAATATGGAACATGATAATTACTTGGGATTGACTAACTAATGGTGGTTTATGTGGGTCTTATTTTTTGATGGGGTGGAAAAACTACAGCCAGAAGAATCAACCATTATAGAGATGCAGGAGCCAGTGTCACTAACTTTTGCATTGAGGTACATGAACTCCTTCACAAAGGCAACTCCACTATCGAACACGGTGACAATCAGTTTGTCTTCTGAGTTGCCTGTTGTGGTTGAATACAAGATTGCAGAGATGGGTTACATAAGATTTTACTTGGCTCCCAAGATTGAAGAAGACGAGGAAGAGACTAAGCCTCAAGTTTGAATGTTCCATATCCTCATCTCTCTTGGTTTCCTCCTCTCTGTTTGCTTAATTTTATGTGTCCTTCAAATCTCCCATGTTTGAGCATGTTCCTCTGCACTTTTTGTTTCAGGCTTTCACCCTCGGATGACAACCAATTGTAGTTAGAAACATGCTGGGAATTGTTATTGCTGTAAATTAATCAGATTTAAATCATGGTTTTATGGTTTTGCTTTTGGTTATCACGTGTGAAATCATTTGCGGTATATTAATTCATTCTGATTTGCTACTCTACGAGGAAGTTAATCTATAGGTAAGTTTGTCTGCTTTAAAGTCCATTCAAAAAGGGATTTCTAGCAGTGACCAAACACTCCTTTACTCAAGATTGTTACTCGCATGTGAACCTGTTCCTTCCATTCTTTATTCATCGAAAAGGTGATCTTATGAATCTGAAGGAATAAGATTTCTGTCCAAGTAAATAACAGTGGCAGTTTTTACCAGAAGGTGGGTGTTTTGAGTGGCACATTTAAAGTGAGATGGTGTCCTGATCACTGTAATTTACATTAAACTTGTCAGCTTTTTTCCCTAAAGATTGAAACTCAAATGGAGACCATACAGATCTATCAAGCTCTGAGAAAGATAACATATTTTCTTATATATATATATATATGCTTGTTCATACAAGTGTTTACCTGCATCAACCAGTTTAAATTGAGCTGCTCCTTTTTTTGGTATCTTAAATACTGTTAGGTTGCAATCTCGGTTAGTAGTGTTAGTATTTGTAGAGTTTTTTTTTTAAATCACTTTCGTTTGCTTACTGGTTAGAAGTTTTGATGCTTAACATGGGTCAAATGAATTGGACTGGCTTTTCAACTGTTACATCAACTAATTGGATTTGATCTCAGACCACTCAAGTGGTGGCATTGGTACCACTGAGTAGGTGTGAGCGGCCCCCTTAACAATGGAACTACCAGTGCTCAAGAATCATGATTGAGAAGGACCATAAAATGGTAAAATTACAAAAGCATCTTTCATTAATTAATCACGAGATTACATGTCAAGGAAACAGACTAATTGGACAGAGAGACATGAACCCGTCTCCAAAGAATAGCAGAAGTACCACCATCACTCCAACATGGGAAGAAAATGGGCCAATCGTTCCTCTTATTGAGATTTTCCTACTTTTTGCTAAGCTGGTGGCACAATCTATGACCAAGTGGAATCCCCTCTTCCCGGCTTCCAAAAATAGAATTGAGGATGCAATCTAAGACATCTGCTGCAAGCAGTGTTCCAAGGATCCCTGGGTCACCCAAACATAGAAAACAACCAGTAACATGCTTGCATGATGTTCAAAGGAAGCATCATTTGCTCCGCTTCTTTGCTTCACTGTAGAGGACAACCCCGGTGACTGTGATAGCGTAGCCGAACATCCCAATCACTGATATGGGATTTTTAAATATTAAAATTGAGACAACCACAGCCACAGCCCCCTTTGCATTTCCCAGGACCTGAAAGAGCCAACTTTAATCTCAAAACAGATACACTAAAAAGGTTATTCTCAAGAGAAGAAAATCAATAAACATTTAAATGTATCAAGATTCAAGCCTGAGATTTTTTTTTTGGTTGGCAAAGTAATATGTACTATATAAAACATATGTACATTGAACACTTCACCAGAAAGTGAACCAATAGCTTTACAGAGAAAGGGAGGACAAACCTGTCTTTCATCAAGGCAATATTACAATTCAACTCAAAATAAAAATGAAAAGGAGTAGTTACTAGTTACATATTTCTTCTTGCCAAGCAGAACATACCAGGGTGTGACATACTTACTCATAATTCTAGGACCTTTACATGTTGGTCCAGGATTGCATTTAAGGTGAATTTCTCACAAGTGGTAAAGTTGTCAAGCTATAGGTTTGGAATTTTGAAAGAGAAATTGGGTCAATCTTCTTGCTCGATTTGACATAATACATGGTGGTGATTGATGAATGTCATGGGTAGAAGAATTTACAAGGGGAATCATAAGTATTTACTGTTAATAAGTAGGATCAATAGGATTTTGTAATAGGTAAATTTCGTAAAAACCTAAGTATGGTAGTAACGAGCTCGTCCTCGGTGTGGTGTTATCGTTTGAGCTCATTTCCGTCGTCTCTTCGACGACGGGCCCGTGGTCTCATAGACGACGATCACGTCCTCGTTTCGACGACGGGCCCGTGGTCTCATAGACGACGTTCACGTCCTCGTTCTGACAACATACCCGTCGTCTTATTGACAACGACCCCGTATCCCAACACGTAATGAAGTCCGGCGCTACTGCCCAGTCGCCTGGGACTGGTCCTACCTCTACGATGGTAGGTGGGAAACATTGTCTTGGCATTAAATGCAGCATTAAATGTCATTTAATGCTACTCACCTCGGACGAGTTCCTACTCTATGCCTGCTCTCTTTTATATGCAGATATGCGTGCAGTACGAATGACCGGGAGATCTATCTAAAATGATTACTGAAGTACATATCTGAAATTTGAGGTGTGCATGGACATTCATGGGTGCCCATGGCCATGGCAGGAGTGGCCTATAAAAACCTGTGAAAAACAGTATGAAAGGGACAGAATTTTCAAGAGCTAAGACCCTTAAATTCTCTGTATTTTCTTACTGTTCATCATCTTCTACACCTACTGACTTTATCATCAGAGTACAGGTCAGGGTATCACACCCCCCACTCCAACCTTCTACCGGTAAACCAGAGCTTGGGTGGAGCTGTTGCTGACGCATGTCCTTTCGGTAAAATCCCCTCACAAAATTGGCGCCGTCTGTGGGAACTTTAGCCGAAACCACCCTTTGCTCACACCACCTCTCTCGGTCAGCATGGCAGACCAAACTCCCCAGTCTATCGTCGAAAACCTGCCCCCTCAAGCCATTCCCTGCACCCCTTCCACTATGCAAACATTCGCGTCAGGCCAATCTTCTGGACAACCAGAAAGGCCCATGACCATACCTGATCCCATCCTGTTACTATTACAACAGCAACAAGCCACTCTGGCTCAGATAGTCAGTCAGTAGCAGTCACTGCAAGAGCGGCTTGATGCTTTGGAGCACGGTAACTTGGAGATCGATGACGAATCTCCTAGAGGGGGCTCTGCGGCTCGTAAACTCAATTTCTCTTCTTCCCCTCCTCCCAAAGGAACAGTCCCGATCTCGCCGTCTGCACCAGAGAATCTGGAGAGAAGATTCACTCTCACTCCTTCTACTGACGAGACTGCCTATCCTCGTTCTCTTGGTGCTCATGCTGAACAACGAGATCTCCGTGTCAGCAACGACGGGTTGAAGACAGGCTTGACCCTCAAGGACGTGGAAGCCCTGATCAATGCTCGAGTCAGAGGAACGACGACCGGGGCCTCTCTCGACCAATACGCTCAGAAGTACAAAGACGAGGAGGAAATGTCCCCTTTCTCCAAGGAGATTGTCGAATCTTATACCCCATCAAAATTCGTGGTACCGAATTTTGTTAAGTTCGATGGGAGGAGAGATCCTATTGACCACCTGACTGACTTCAAGAATGCAATGGCTGTCCGTAACCCGGATGATAATCTCCTCTGTAAAGCCTTCCCTAGCAGCCTGACTGGAGCGGCTGCGAGATGGTTCCATAATCTACCTGCGGGGTCGATCAGGTGTATGGCTGATCTGAGATCAGTTTTCATTGACCAGTATATCATTAACAAGAAGAAGAAAGCAGGCGCAGATTCGCTCTTCGCCATGAGAATGAAGTCGGCGGAACACCTTAGAGATTTTATTCAACGGTTTACCGATGAAGTCTCTAATATCGATAAGATCGAGGACTGCACTTGCATAGCGGCCTTCAAGAATGCCATACCCAAGAGTTCTAAGCTCTACGAATCTCTCGCCCTTGACTGTCCAATCAAGATGGACGAATTGATAGTCCGTGCCTCTAAGTACGGGAGGATGGAGGAAGATATTGCAGCAACGACGAGACCCAGAGCACAAGGGGTAGATGCTGTGGAGTGGGGAAGCAAACCCTCCTCGAAGAAAGGGAAGAGACCAAAGTACGAATCATCCTCCAGCGACGAGGAACCACGGTGGCGCACCCGACAGGAAAAAGTGGTGTATGTTGAACGACGGGAAGAACCGAACCGACACTCGTTGGGAGTCCTCCAAGATTTAGACTCGTCAAGGAGGACGGATCTACGTCCCAACTCCCAACGGCGGGACGACCGTGCCTATCAGAGACGAGAGGAACCCGGGCATTACAAGGAGAGGGAGAAACAGACAACGGAAAGACGTCATTTTGCATCTTGCGCTGGTCAAGTCAACTTCTCAGCGAGCCCGGCGACGATTATGAAGACGATGGAAGACAAACCCTACTTCGAATGGCCAGCACGGACCGTTCGCGATGTCACCTCGGGACCCAGGGCGCATGAATATTGTCAGTACCACAAGTGCCACGGGCACCTTACAAACCGTTGTCGCATCCTGAGAGAATATCTGGAAAGATTAGTCCGTGAAGGCTATCTGGGAGAATACGTGGACTCTGGAAGAGGAGAAGGGCGTATTACAGATCCACCCACTCGATCTCATGAGGGAGAGCCATCTGGTCATATGGGCCGAGGCGGAGAAGCTCCGAAGGGAGTCATAAATGTCATCCATCGCGCTCGAGTACTGGAAGTAGATATTGAGCAGCAGTTCCGAGCGAAGGCAAAGAAGTTATCGCACGTGGCAAAAGTTTGTCAGGTGCGATCGACGACGAAGGAAGTCGAGCAGGCCTTATCGTTCACTGATCAGGACATGACAACTGTGGTCAGGCCTCACTACGATGCTCTTGTCTTGACTATGCGAATTGGCGATTTTGACATCAGGCGAGTGCTCGTTGACCCTGGAAGTGGGGCAGATATCCTGTATCTCCATGCTTTCGCAAAGATGGAGTTGGACCCGGCGGTTCTCGTCCCTGCACAGACACCCTTGATAGGATTCGACGGAAGCTCGATGCAACCCGTAGGAGAAGTCGTCCTACCGGTCAAAGCTGGACCTATCATCCTGTCCACCCGGTTCTCCATTGTCGACGCGCCGTCCCCATACAATGCCATCCTACTCCAGACGGACCCAGTGAAATAAGAGGAGACCAGCTGGCGTCGCAGAAGTACGATTATGCCTCACCCGACCCACTCAAATAGCAATTACAGGTCGGGTCCGTGAAAGAGGAGAACACGGGTGAATCGTTGACGAACCACTCTGTTGAACCCACGAAGCTTGTCAACCTGGGGACGGAGAACGAGCCAAGGACGCTGCAAATTGAGACCTGTTTGACAACGGACGAAGAGCAGGAGTTGATAAATTTTCTGAGGAGAAATCTTGATGTTTTCTCTTGGTCCCACGAGGACATGACGGGTATCAATCCTGAAATCATCTGTCATCATCTCAACGTTGATCCCGTAGTCAATCCGGTTAAACAGAAGCCTCGTAGACTTGCTCCGGCGTACCATGAAGCCGTCAATGAAGAGATCGATAAGTTAATTCAGCACGGGTTTATTCGTGAGGTCCAATATCCAGAATGGATAGCCAATGTAGTAGCTGTTCCGAAGAAGAACGGGAAAGTCAGAGTCTGTATTGATTTCACTAATGTTAATAAAGCTTGTCCGAAAGACTTCTTCCCAGTTCCCAGAATCGATAGACTTATCACTGCCACCGCGGGTCACGAGATGTTGAGCTTCATGGACGGGTATTCGGGTTACAATCAAATCTTGTTAGCTGAAGGCGATCAAGAGAAGACGGCCTTCATAACGGAGCATGGCCTGTTCTGTTACCGGGTCATGCCCTTTGGCCTGAAGAATGCCGGGGCCACTTATCAACGGTTAATGAATCTGATGTTTGGACCCTTGCTCGGTAAATCGGTGGAGGTGTATATTGACGATATCGTCGTGAAAAGCCGAACTCGGGTCTCTCTTGTAGCCGACTTGGCGGAGCCGTTTTCTATTTTACGCACTTTCAATCTGAAGTTAAATCCTGAGAAATGCACATTCGGCGTCGCCTCAGGCAAATTCCTTGGTTATCTCGTCAGTCAACGGGGCATCGAAGCAAATCCCGCGCAAATCCGTGCTCTGATAGATATGCCGGAACCGAAGACAAGGAAAAAAGTTCAAAAACTGACAGGACGTATCGCTGCTCTTAACCGGTTTATATCGAAGTCTTCTGACCGTTGCAGACCTCTGTTCGATTTATTGAGGAAGGATTCCGTTTTCAGGTGGACAGAAGAGTGTTCCCGGTCTTTCGCCGCCTTGAAGACGTACCTAGGCTCCGCTCCGATCCTCTCTGTACCTGAACCTGGTGAAGTGTTGTACCTCTATCTCTCCGTTTCGGAACGAGCCATTGGCTCCGTGCTGCTCAGAAGTCACAACGGCGTAGAGAAGCCTATTTATTTCGTCAGCAAAACATTCCACAAGGCAGAATCCAACTATAGCAGAATGGAGAATGTATGCCTGACTCTTGTCTTTTCCGCTGAAAAGTTACGTTCTTATTTTCAGGCACATACCATCGTCGTCATCACCACGTACCATTTGAAAACTGTGTTGGGGCGACCTGAAACTGCGGGACGTATGTCAAAGTGGGCAGTGACACTCAGCGAGTTCGATATCCAATATCAGGCCCGAACCGCAGAGAAAGGGCAGACCGTTGCAAGCTTCCTGGCCGATTTCCCTGTGGAGGAGGCCGAAACTTCAGTAGAGCCCAACCGTCATGAGCTCCCAGACGATGCGGAGGAGGATACCGTTGTGGAAGACGAGGCAGGAGAGCGAACCAAACTGACGACGTGGTGTGATTGGGTCTTGTACGTAGATGGGTCATCTAATGTCAGCGGTTCGGGACTTGGTGCTGTTCTTGTCAGCCCAGATCACGTTAAAGTACAGAAACTGATGCGCATTGGTTATGCTGCCTCAAATAATGAAGCTGAATATGAAGCGTTAATACTTGGGTTGCAAAGTGCCCGAGAGTTGGGAATTTCTAAACTCCGAGTGTTCTGTGATTCACAGCTCGTGGTGAACCAAGTCAACGGTACCTATGAATGTCGAGATGAACGGATGAGACGCTACGCTGCACTTTTACAAGAACAACGAAAGGCCTTTGATGTCATCGAGATTAAACATGTCCGAAGGGACGATAACAGGCATGCTGATGCATTGGCCTATCTCGTCTCGATGATGCAAACTGACGAATCCAAGATAATCCTCATGGAGTATAAGGAATGCCCCTCCATTGAACTGCAAACGCAACGCACGGTGTTATACGTGAATCAAGCGCCAAGCTGGATGACGGGCATAATAACTTATTTGAAGAATGGAATTCTCCCATCTGACGTAAAGGAAGCAAGACGAATACAATATAAAGCTCCCCGCTATACCCTTGTGGATGGGGAACTGTACCGGAAATCCTTTGGAGGACCCCTTTTGAGATGCGTGCATCCTGAAGACGTCGAGAGGATTTTAGCCGAGCTCCACGAGAGGATTTGCGGCATCCATTCGGGAGGACGGACTATCGCACATCGTGCTCTGGGACAAGGATATTTTTGGCCATACATGCAGGCCGACGCACAAAAGTACGTACAAAAATGCAGTCAGTGTCAGCGTCATGCAAAATTAATTCATGCCCCCGCTCAGGAACTCAACATCGTATCTCAACCTTGGCCATTCGCTCGTTGGGGACTTGATATCGTAGGACCCTTTCCTAAGGCTCCCGGTAATCTAATTTTTCTGCTGGTGGCCACGGATTACTTCTCCCGGTGGATCGAGGCTGTTCCACTTGCGCATATTAGAGAACAAGAAGTGAAGAAGTTCTTGTGGGAACATATTGTCTGTAGATTCGGCATTCCGCAGTCCATCATTTCTGATAACGGGAAGCAGTTCACAGGAAAACTCATTGCCGACTTTTGCCGAGAGTTGAAAATCAAGCACATCTTCTCTTCCCCTTATTATCCTCAGGGGAATGGCCTTGCCGAAGCAGCTAACAAGAATATTTTGAATGCCCTCAAAAGAAGACTGGAAGATTCCAAGGGAAAGTGGACCAGCGAGTTACATAATGTGTTGTGGGGATACAGGACAACACCGCGGAGCCCTACGAACGAGACCCCGTTCTCTTTGGCATACGGGGCGGAGGCTGTTATTCCCACCGAAGTCTCCCTGCCAACAACACGTTCCCGAAAAAAGCACGGAGAGGAAGACAAGAACGTCGAATTAATGACTATTCATTTGGACTTGCTAGAAGAAAAGCGGGAAGATGCTAGTATCCAGATGAAACGGTATCAGCAACAGTTACGAAGGGTATACAACAAGAAAGTACGGAAAATGATTCTTCAAGTCGGAGATCTCGTTCTTCGAAAAGTCTTCCAAAATACACGAGAAGTCAATAGCGGAAAACTGGGTCCCAACTGGGAAGGGCCATACATCGTGGACCGCGTCGGGAGTCCCGGGGTGTACTACCTTAAAGACCTACAAGGTAATGTAATTCAGAAGTCGTGGAACATCATGAATTTAAAGCAATTTTTCCAATAAACTTGCGCGTTATGAGCATGTGATCAATCGTTTTTATTTACATATCCAGTACTTGGTAAAATGTTCTAGATGTGTTACCACGACGGGTGCATTTCACTCGCACAGGGTACTCACCACGGGACACAGGCGGCTCATACAAAGGAATTGTCATCTGAGCATATTGGTGGCTTATACTAATGGAATGTCCTCTGAGCATGGTGTCCCACCACGAGTTACC
Source organism: Tetracentron sinense (assembly GCA_015143295.1). Lineage (NCBI taxonomy): Eukaryota > Viridiplantae > Streptophyta > Magnoliopsida > Trochodendrales > Trochodendraceae > Tetracentron > Tetracentron sinense. The sequence continues at coordinate 3,770,853 of CM026563.1, forward strand.
ACGGCGGGTGCATTTCACACGAACAGGGTACTCACCACGGGACACAGGTGGCTCATACAAAGGAATTGCCATCTGAGCATACTGGTGGCTTATACTAATGGAATGTCCTCTGAGCATGGTGTCCCACCACGAGTTACCATAAGTTCGTCTTTATGAAATTGACTTTTTGTCGAATTACGTCCGTAGTGTTAATCCGCGTATTTGACAACCCGTTATTAGAATGATATAGTGAATTATATTCGTTATGGGGTTTGTATCCAATCACGAGTTAATTATGTGTTATTTGTGTTATTTGAACGAAACGACTATTCCGGATCAATCGGGTGCTACACAATGACCATAAAAGGAGATATATATATATATAAAATTTACTGACAGGAGTCGAACATGAGTACATCCGATACAAAATATGAAAAGAAAGAGATAGGAAGGAGGAAGGATCAGTCTTCGCCAACGTCAACGACCACGACAGCGTCATCAAGAAAGATCGGAACGTTGTCGGCAGCAACAGCGGGATCGGCAGAAGCAGCTTCAGCTGGAGCCTCGGGGAGAACGGGAGATGGTCTAATAGGTGACGGGGGTTGCCCCCCTCCTTGAACCTCGGGCTCTTCACCGAGCGGGAACTCCATGCCCACAGCCTCAGAACGAGTAGCCTCGTCCTTCGATTGCTGGGGAGACTCTACCAGTCGTCCCGATTCTCGGAGCTCGTTCATCAGCTCCCTCTCCGTCTCGACCCGATCTTCAGCTATCAGCCGTTCCATCTCTGTCTGGAAGTGGGCTCGAAGAGACTCCGTTAAAGCTTCCTTGGCGGCTTCAACCTCCTTGTCCCTCACGGCCGTGGCCTCCTCAAGCTGTTTGGCCAACGCTGCCTTCTCGGCTTCCGTCGCCTCTAGCCGTTGACGGAGAGTGTTCACGATCTCGTCCATCTCGCTTATCCGGAGGACGGACCTCTCGGCCTGTTCCGCCGCCGCCTTCTCTCCTTCCATCGCCTTACGGGCTTCGTCCCGAGCTTTGTCCCGTTGTTTCACGGCCGTGGCAATCGTGCCTTTAGCAGACCGCAAGTCAGCTTTGACGGACATTAACTCGTGGTTCAGCCGTTTCACGTCCTCGGCCCCCCTCTTCTCCAGGTCAAGGACTTTGTCCCTCAGCCCATTGGCAGTACGCCTGTTTTCGGCGGTGACCTCGTACATCCCGGCGAGCATGTTGCCCAGCTAAAAAAAAAAGGAGAGAGAGATGGTATCAAAAAAAAAAAAAAAAAAAAAAAAAAAACGTACCGTGGCAACAGCTCGACTCGCAGCATTGAACATCCCCATCCAGTGCAAGTCCCTCGTTGCGGCTATATCCGCTGGGAGCCTCATCGCCAACATCATCGATGTGGCAATGGAGTCGTGCTCCATCGCCGAATGGACGACGGTAGGACGAGTATATCCTCTGGGGAAGACGGGATTCCACAGCTCAGCGGGGCCCCCCATGGTGATCCTCTCTCGAGGAGGGGCAGAAGACGAAGAAGCCACATTTGCGGCTGGTGAGGAAGTAGAGGCCGGGACAATCGCAGGGGCAGCCGTATCCGCCACGGTAGACGAAGCAGCTACGACGTCCACGGGAAGGCCGGTGCTGATAATTGGAGGCTCCTCCACGGGGGTACCACTCCCCTCGCCGAATGTTGCGGCTTGAGTAGACGACACCCCGACTGACTCCCGTTCTCGAACCCGTTGATCGTGCTCCGCCTCTCGCCGTGCTTTCTTCGACTTCAGAGCTTTGAGAGCTTCTACCCTCTCTCTTTTCTCCGTCTTCTTATCCGCCGCGGATAGACGGGAGGGACGAGAAGGACGGGGAGGACGAGTCAACGTTGGAGCCTGTGAGGATCGCGGTGGAAGTTGGTCAGCCATGTCTTCCTCTATCTCCTCGTCAAGGATAGCTGCCGGTCCTGGCGGTCTCTGAAACGGTGGATGAGCTGGTCGACGAGACTTCTTAGGTAAGGTCCCTGCTTCGACAACGGACCCTGTCTCTCGAGCAGAGGACGGCTTCCAGGTGACGTAAGCGTCCCCTTTATCGGTGCGAACCCTCCGAAGCGCGTACTCTTCTTCCGCGGAAAGATCAGAGAAGCGTGGCTTAGAAGCCTCTGCAGAAAGAACGAAACGTTATTAGTCGTGTAACAGGAGTACGTTTTCAGAACAGACAACGGAGAACGATTGAAAAGTAACAGACCTGAAGTAAATTCGTGGGGAACAGGACGGGTAGTCTCTGCCCTCCAAGCTCCGGAGACCACGAAAGGCATCTCCTTCCAGTCCCATTCCACATCAGGGAGGTGTGAGATGATATCGGGGATCCTGGATTTTTGCCTCCAGGTGAAGTACGTCTTCTTTCCTCCTCAACAACCCCGGGACACTTCACGACGTGGCGGAAGTGGAAGACGTGCCTGGCCTCTACATTGTACCCGTCTCTGTTGAACTTGTCCATTAGAAACATGTATTTGTAGAACTTCGGGTGCATTTACCCCGGGGCAACTTGGAGGGCGGACAGGACGGAGTCCGTGATGGGAGATAAAGGAAATCGAAGCCCAGCCTCGAACTGGGCGAGATAGACAATAGTACAGGAAGAACGGTGGTCTGGAATAACGTCTTCTTCCTCAAAATGGATGTGGACATAAGGGGGAATTTGGAAAAGGGCTCTGTAATGGTCAAGTGCATATCTGACGACTGGTTTGGTTTTGGGGTTGGAAACATTGGCAATAACACCGTGAGGGGAACTGCCTGAACAACTGGCCTCATCGGCATTGTCTATCCTAACTACTTCGGCCGACATGGTGGCAAACAAGTAGAAAAAGAAAAAAATACAGGGAAAACGACCACAGAACAAAAGGAAAAGAGAAGGATCTTACCGAAAACTGTATTTAGGAAGCAAGGGGCACAGCCAGAGAAGAGAGAAGAGCAGAACAGCAGACCGTCGGTGAGAAGAAATTCCGGCAGAGTAGCAGAATGCAAGAATTCAAACGAAGAAGATGAAGTACCAGGCCTTCGGTACTTATAGACCAGTCCATAACTCTAAGGACGATAATGATCTCGATCTGTACCGTACGCGTGTCCACGCATGCAGACAACGTAAAGGACAGGATGGTCTTCTGACCGAGTTAAATAACCGTCGGGAAAAACGAAGCGTCCGGAAGATAATGATGACAGCCTGCCAAGCATTTATGAGGTATGACATTTCGGCACGCGCAATACAGCTGGCACGACGCTACGTCTTCGCGTGCAGAATATGTGACCTATCACCATTCTGAGGTTAGCAGTATCTTCTCTCCCGTCGTTTCGCTATATTTATGACACTCTGAACCACGTTCAAAGTATCATAAAGGGGCAATTTGTAATGGGTAAATTTCGTAAAAACCTAAGTATGGTAGTAACGAGCTCGTCCTTGGTGTGGTGTTATCGTTTGAGCTCATTTCCGTCGTCTCTTCGACGACGGGCCCGTGGTCTCATAGACGACGATCACGTCCTCGTTTCGACGATGGGCCCGTGGTCTCATAGACGACGTTCACGTCCTCATTCTGATAACATACCCGTCGTCTTATTGACAACGACCCCGTATCCCAACACGTAATGAAGTCCGGCGATACTGCCCAGTCGCCTGGGACTGGTCCTACCTCTACGATGGTAGGTGGGAAACATTGTCTTGGCATTAAATGCAGCATTAAATGCCATTTAATACTAGTCACCTCGAACGAGTTCCTACTCTATGCCTGCTCTCTTTTATATGCAGATACGCGTGCAGTACGAATGACCGGGAGATCTATCTAAAATGATTACTGAAGTACACATCTGAGATTTGAGGTGTGCATGGACATCTATGGGTGCCCATGGCCATGGCAGGAGTGACCTATAAAAACCTGTGAAAAACAGTATGAAAGGGACGGAATTTTCAAGAGCTAAGACCCTCAAATTCTCTGTATTTTCTTACTGTTCATCATCTTTACACCTACTGACTTTATCATCGGAGTACAGGTTAGGGTATCACACCCCCCACTCCAACCTTCTACCGGTAAACCAGAGCTTGGGTGGAGCTGTTGCTGACGCGTGTCCTTTCGGTAAAATCCCCTCACTGATTTGTTGTGATATCACGATGTCATTCTATAACAGTTTGGTTGATCAAAGTCTGTTTCTATAATTCAGGAGAGCTATTCTACATTGGCGGCAGATTATAAACTGTGCGGGGCACAACTTTCTCCATTTTGCACTAAAAAAACTAGGTCCTTTTTTAAGTTTAAAAAGGCCTTGCATTAGTGAATTGGCCAGTGAAGGTCAGATCAAACACCTGCTTGACCCAGGTATCGAATTTCCAGAGTCCTTAAATGTAATTATAGAGTGATGGTTTATTATTAGACTTCAAATTGTTAAAGCTTCTTCTACTTGGAACACAACCAGTTGTGATAAATTATGTGCTGACCTGCCATTAAGCGTTCACAGGCCATTACTTTGACACTTGTTAGCCCGACTGCTACATAGAGACATGGTTTATAAAGTAAAATATTAAGTTGCTTAATCTTTGCCCGTAAAACAAGACCCTTCTGATCCTCCTAATGACTTGAGGAAATGGAGCACTTATAGAAGCTTATGAAACAATAGAATGTATTTCACACATTGAATGGTCATCATCAATATATCTTCAAAAACAACACCCTGATAATGGGTAAGGTATGTACATACCTTATTTAATGTAACCCTGAAACAATGTCATGTCGGGATGGCTTTCAATTGGATTCGACACAGTGGCAATGATGCCGTGACTGCCTTGTATTTTGTTCGTTGGTTTCAAGTCCTACTCGATCTGCTATCCAAACAATGTCTGATATGACAAAGACGCTATGGAGTTTGGCCAAATATTCACTGCTATCACTATTCCAGCGATGGTCACGACATCATTGCCACCATGTCCACCTTCTATTTGTCGGTTGGTTTCATCCTACTCAATCTACCATCCAAAAGAAGTCTGACAAGACTATGAAGAAGACGTCGAATCCAATTATTTCAATGTCCATAGAGTTCCGGCTGAAATCCTACTGCTATCAGTATTCCAGAGACAGTCGGTAACAGAACAACTGGATCCACCTTCAATTTGTCAGCCTGTTTCAGATCTTACTCCATCTTCCATCCAAATGATGCCTGACGAGACGAAGATGAAGATATCTGATACAATAAATTCTTTCCCACTATCAAGTTCTGGCTAAACTTTCAATGGTGTCACTATTCTGGTGACATCAGATTCGACGAAAGAGGGAGTCATTCCCTTGTAGAAGAAGGATCATTCAAGGAGAACTTTAGCAAATCAAAGTAAGCCACATTACATTCCCTTTATTTCAAGCACTCTACTCTTCTACCCACATTTTCTTTTGCAATGAGGCTTTAGATAGGAATATAGGATAGAAAACCAACCTAGTCCTTGACGTGGTTTAGACCTCCTTAAATGTGTTTGGTTGAAGAAGACTCATGAAAGAAGGAGAGGAAGGCACCTTTAGGCTTAACAAAAGCTTTAATACATGTCCTTTTTGCTTTTTTTTTGAAGTCTCTTTATGTTGGCGTAAGAGTAGAAAAGGATGCCACTCTTAGCTCTCCTTGGACCTCAAACAATAAATATTCCACCATTTAGGTATTTTTCATGACCTTTATACTTTCCTTTGTTAGTTTTGGCTAAATCTAAGAGGGGAGCCTTTTTAGGTTTTTCCTTAGGATTTTAGACTATATCCTCTCACTAGTTACTTTCTTAGTAGAGATGGCTAAGTTCAAGAGGGTGCCTCATTAGACACCTCTTAGGAAATTTTAGCACATATTCTCTCTTTTCATGTATCTATCTATCCTTAGTGTTTGTTTTGGCTAAGTCTAAAAAAGATAGATACTTCAGCTTTCTCCTACAACTCTAGCACATACCTGTTCATTTTAATTCTTTTAGTTCTCATAGAGTCTTTCTAGTTCGATATGTCTAAAAGTTAGGAATCCAGCTTACATGCTCCATTTGATTTCTTTGGATTTTATATTTAGTGTCTTGTTTTAGATTTGGATTAGCTCAAAAGAGGAGTCTCATTAGATTCCCTCTTAGATATCCAACCAATATAATTCGTTCCTCTTAGTTATTCTTTGGGGTCATTTTTTTATCAGTAATACGAGAACGCATATATATATAAAAGGATGTACAAATCAAGTTCACAAGAGGGTGAACTGATGCAGCTAGCTACCACATCAAACCAACCAAACTAACTAGATCGAAAAGAAATGCAAAAAATTAAAAGAGATGAGCTAAGCCTCTCTAGCCTCGTCCTTTGGGGTCTTGTTTTGGATTTGGTTTAAGTAATGAGTAAATTGACCATTAACAGTTTCTTAGGATCTCATGAAATCATTTTTACCTTACCGAAATCTGCCTTCTTATATCATTTTATGGAGGATTAGTTTTTTCATAAGCCTAGTCTAAATGGTAAATCCTCATTTGTGTTTTTGGCTAAGGCATGGAAGGAGAGCAACTTAGATGTCATTCTCCCATGAAACCTAAGTCACTTCAGTGGAATTTTTGAGTATTTTTTTTAGTATCATGACTTGGAGATGAGTTGTGTCTTTATAAACATTTTCGTACTCTCATGAAGCCTCCATCAAGGGTTTCAGGCTATATCTTTTGTCTTATTGAGGTAATAAGACAAAAGATAGATCCTCCATTAATCCAGGTTTTCATGCTAGAACAGCAAGACACTTTTTGGTATCTTCTCCGAAAGGTTGCTATGCTACAATTATGAGGGTATTTTTATATTTCTTAGGGCACAAACAAGACTTTGACGGCAATCACATATTTTAGTAAACCACAAGGGTGAAGAAGCTTGCATGTGAACAAGGAGGCATACCTGGAGAGTCAAAGCGCTAGTGTGTTTAGTGACCAAGAAATTGGTCAAATTCACAAAATATGCTAGCGTAGAATTGAAGAGCAGATACCAGACTATATTGATGTCTTTTCTTGCAAGTGCTTGCGTGATCCCAACCACATTTCCCTCCATCAAGAGAGTTGCCGGAAGAAGGAATACAACAGCTATGGGAGCCATATACATAAGTAGGTTCATGGAATTCAGCTTTTCGCTGGAAAATATTAAAAGCAATTTAGTATTGAGTAATTTAGTATTGCTTTCCAAACTCAAATTTGACTTCAATCAGAGACTTAATATAATAGTAGATAAGGAATCATTCAGTACCCCTCAGAGGACAGCAAAATCCCTTGAAGCACTGTCTTTAGTGCCCTTGCAGCAGTAGCACCAACACACATAATAAACCCAAATAGATGGAAACTTGGTTCACCCTACAGCCACATGACAAGAATGATAAAAGAATCAGTAACTAATTTGTGTGTTCTAACAATTTTAATTTTGAAATAATTTAAAGACCCTCAGACAATGCAAAGAGTCATTACTAGGTATACAAATCATTCACCCATTCAAAACCAGCTGAGAAACCACAGTTCTAACAAAAACCTTTGATATTTTGGCAAAAATAAAATGTCACTAACCAAGTGAGCAGAACAACCACGGTTTCTCGACCAAACTAAGATGTCCACCCAAGTTTGCACTACCCGTTCTACCAACTGGCAGAGAGTCCAATAATTTCTAAGCCAAACAAACCAACAAGATAGAACTTTATAAAATGAAAAATCAGAATCGAACTTTCCTAACTAAACCCAATAGAAAAAATACAATCCACATGTGCCCCAATTTAGATTCTCGCTTTGTGCTTCTTCGGTATTAGCATTCTTTGCCACCGGTTGAACCAAATAAACAGAACATAAAAAATACAAGAACTTATTTGTAACATTGTAGCACACCCAATTCCCCAATTCAACATACCAAGAGACAATAAGGGACATGATTGTAAACAAATCTGAACAAGAAACAGAAACGGGAAATCCTACCCCACTGGCGATGATAACTCTGGTAACGACAGGAATGAGGGTGCCCCAAACAAACCAACAATATAGAACTCTACAACATGTAAAATCAGAAGCAGAATTCCCCAACTAAACTCAATAGAAAAAAAATGCAATCTACATGTGCCCCAATTCAGATTCTAGCTTTTGTGTTTCTTCGGTATTAGAATTAGTTGTCATCGATTGCAAAAAAAAATAAAATTAAAGCCATTCATAGCACACCCAATTCCCCAATTCAACATAGCAAGAGACAATGAGGAGCATGATTGTAAACAAAACAGAAACGGGAAATCCTACCCCACTGGCGATGATAACTCCGGTAACGACAGGAATGAGGGTGACATAAGTGAGCCAAGACTCCCTCTTAACGGTCATTATATAAGCAAAAACGGCGGTGAAGAATGGCGTAGTAGCTCCGATCGCCTGATTGAAGGACACCGGAAGGAACCGCAACGAAATATTACCACTAACAACGGAAGTACAGAAAACAAGACTAAGAGCTGAGATCTTCATGAACTGAATGCGGGATCCGATGGTTTGCATTGGGACCATCTTGATCCAGGCGATGGAAGCGTAGCTCATGACCGAGCAAGCTGTCATGTGGCACATTGTGAGAAAGATCGGGTACTTGAATCCATAGTTACTGAGCAGGTACTTGTTCAGCAACAAAACCCCAATGTTCGACGAGTACCACGCCGTCACCAGCCCTACCGTGAACAAACGGCCTGAGACCTCCTTCATCGGAGAATTCGTTGAAATCTTGCGTTTTTCGAATCTGGGAAAAAACGTTCTATAACAACATCGATCTGTTAGGGGTCGACTTAGGTTTTTCTAGGATGGATCGAAGTGGGACGAGGAACAGAGATCTGGAATTGGTGAAGAGTGATTCTACAGCGAAAACCAGAGCATGAAGAAAGGAGATTTACGCATCCGTGGATCTGAGAGATTTTCGTGAGAGGGGGTCCGAAATGAAGGGTCTCGATTTGGGTTGAATTCTCTGAGTTCAATTGCAATTGGCTGTGATAAGATCTCGTGAGAGAGAGAGGTTGGGCATTGTAAAACAGCTCCGGATATCTCTTGAATCTGAGCACTGCTCCTGGTAAAAGGACTTTGGCTGGTCTTTTGGGCCATCCTCAAAGTCTCACCGACAAAAAACTTTAAAATGGGGCCCACACAAGAGCATTTTGTTGGCTTGGCGAGAATGGGCCATCTAACGGTCTAATAAGACTAGCTCTATTTTCACCGGGGAGCCAAATCATCTCCGGTGATAACCGGATTTATCACCCCTAGAGGTCACCATGTATCTCCTTTGACAACCCTTAACCGTGGGTAAGGTTCACCCACCCATTTTTGGTTTTTTTTTTAAAATATTAATTTTTTTTAAAATTAAAAAACTGTTTTTAATATTAAAAAAACTCTAAACACATTTTTTTAATTAAAAAAAAAGAATTAATATTAAAAAAAAAAAAAACCAAAAATGGGTGGGTGAACCCTAGGGGTGGGTGAACCTTACCCACGGTTAAGGGGTGTCAAAGGAGACACGTGGAGACCTGTGGAGACCTCTAGGGGTGATAACCGGATTTGCCAAATCCGGTTATCACCTTAGAGGATTTGAGTCCTTTCACCAGTCCATTGGCAAATGGAGAGCTGAGAGACAATCATGGTTCCATCAAATGATATTTCACGATTTCACACTTGACATTTGGTATTAGGCGGTGTGTATCGCATGAGTGGTCTCAGATCGTTTCCCATGAATTATTGTGCATGTTGAAGTCATATCTTATATCTAACTTTTAACCGATGAACAAATACTAACACAATTAATCGGGGTTATGATCTAACGGTCCAAAAAATAAAAATAAAAAAATCATGATTTCATAAACGATCTCGTTAGATTGAAATGGGTACAAGTAACATCTTATTGGTGAACAATCTATGGCAGGGGCGGAGCCAAGAATTTTTTCTTGGAGGGCTGAAGTACATGTATTAAGAAGGTGAACACTTAGCGGACCCATGGGATCCATTTCCTATCTTACCCTGTGTCCCTTTTAACACCACTTTAATCCTGGTTAAGCTTAACAAAATTAAAACTAAAATTTTGGTCTTTTTTTTTTTGAAAAAACATGGTTGGATTGCTTAACCTTAGGGGTGAGTGAATCTTAATCATAGTAGGTGAGTATTTAAAATTGGGGTGTAGACCAATGAGGACCTGCCATTCCGTTTCCAACTGGAAACCCCTGTACGTTAACTATTTTTCTAAGAAGATTAATAGGTCTTGGGGGTTTATTAGGGTAAGCCCAATTTTTTTTTGGGAGTAATACGTCCATTGTGGTCATAACATTTGTGCCTTCCAATAGAGGTTTAGTTGAAAAAAAAAAACAAGGGTCCTCATTTTTAGGAGAGCTATTATTTAAATAAAATTATTTATAATTTTAATTTTTTTATGTATATATTATATATAAAGGAAAATGATTCTTTCTGACAGAATACGCGTGCCTCTATAGTCGCCACATGTCTCTTTTTAATACACACTAATTGTGGTTGACATTCACTCACTCATAAAGTTCATCCATCTAACCTTAGCTTTTAGAAGAGGAAAAAAATATTAACCTTAATTTGATCAAGCTTAACCATAATTAAAGGGAGACAAACAGAACGTGTGCAGAAAGAATCTGGACTCATAAAATAATTACAAAATTTTGAAAGGGAGCTAACTCCCCTCACATAGTCAACAATTGAGTCATAATTTTTGTGTGTGTTGGAGGGGGGGCGGGGGGAAAGGATAGATATGCTCCATCCTGAATTTGATCTCCTCCGAAGTAATTCACCTACCTTGTCCAGGGTCCGTGGTTTATCTTCTAAACAGGCCTTCATTTTATTTATCGTTAAGTCACACAACTTCAGAGATTGCTAAATAGGAAAAGTTGAACCAACGATGGAACTAAATATTATATGCTGCCAATCCACCAATAGACCAATAGTAGTAAGTGGGGGAAAAAATACCTGTCCTGATGCTTCTGATATTATGTGTGTGCATCTACCTGGCTGTAACATTTCTCGTTCCTTGGAGTGGGTTGGTATTGTGACCTGCGAAGGCACTCCGACGCAGGGCTGCCCAAGCCATTTGGAGGCCTAGAGCGCAAAAATTCTAAATGTGGCTTTTTTGTTATTAAAAAAAAATTAACTATAAATAAGGTTTTTTTAATATTCTAAATAGGCCTTTTATTTTTTATTAATATTCGAAATAGGGCTTTTTAAATATTATTTATTTTTATTTTTTTTAAACGTTCAAAGTCAGTCAAAGGGATATAAAGGGGGGAGGGGATTGAAGAAGAAGGTCATGCTATTACGGTTTTCAGGATAATGGAGGCTCAACATCTGGTTGAGTTTTAGGGAGATGTGCATCCCTTTCTCCGGCTTTCATCTCTATATTTATAGACAGTCTATTAGGGTTGGCCAGTTATTCTTTCCATTCGAGTCACTTCACGGAATAAGAGTCTTATGATGCATGCTAGTCTCTGCCCACAAGGTTGCGGCGCAGTTTCCTCTTTAGCAAGAGAGTGCCATGATCTAATATGAGATCTTCAGAATTGGGTCGGACCGCTTTCTTGGTGACTCGGAGGTTGAGAGGTCTTCACCTTGATTCTCCCGAATTGGGGATCAAGTCGAGAATATGCATTCCAACCCGCACCTCAGGTCCTATGAGTGGGATTGGGGCAGATGTGACGATTTAGTCGGATCTTTCAGCCTGATCAGATCTGTTGGTGCTGCCAGTTGTCGTTGCCTGTATTTACCAAAATTTACCCTTACAAATGCCCCCATTTCTTAGGGCCTTTTAGGGTTTGCCTGAGGCTTTGAGAAGCTTAACCATCTGAGGGAGTGACTTCTAGCTGGCGACGTTTGCGAACGGTCATAAGTGGACTCCACCGAGTTCAGTTATAACTGGAGATGATAACGAGTCAAAGAAAAAAGATCTTAACGAACGAAACTATTGCATTTGTTGTCAATGGATACGAACAACTGTCTGATCTGTGAGAATTCCTAAACGATGTCATGCTCGTTTTGGGTGATGCATCTAACCTTTTCTCTTTTGCCAACTTCCATGCTGGGTTTTGAGTTTAACATTATCACTTTTATCCAAAATAATTATTTGTTTTGTATTTAAATTTATTTTTTTGAGTAAATTTCCATCGTAAAAAATAAATATAATATTTGCATTATCTATTATAAAGTAGTATGGATATCTATTCGACCAGTTCTATAATATATTTACATAATATTATTAGTTTATAAAATCAAAATATTTTTATTTATATATATTTTTAAACCATTAAAATACTATTTTAATACCAAAAAAGAGTAAAAATAGTAATTTGCAATTAAAAAAAATATTATATATTTTTCTTACATTTATGATATTTTTTAAATCAAAACCGAATGCGAATACCCTATTTCACCATTTGTTAGATATTTAATCATGTATTAATAATTAGATATGTAATCAAAATACTAGTTTGGCGATCCATTTCGAATTTGCTTCATTTGCAATTCATATATTTTAATTGAAATAATATTAATAGGGTGCTGCTACAAGCACAACACTATTTACTTACTGTACATCAAACATGCAATTTACTAACTATACACCATTAAATACTTTATATTCTATGAGCACACAAGAACTAAAAAAGTATCTATAAAAATTGTACCTACACCAACTATTCGTCTGAATTGAAACTCTGTGATGCTTATTCTTTTCCTCATTGTTGAATTGTCTATGAACCCTTTAAATAACAATTAAAAAAAAAAAAAATCATTTCTCTAACTATATTCTAGCCAAGAAGTAGAGGTTTCTCCGCACCCTTGAATGAAGGAAAAGGGGTGTACTGATTAATTGGAATAACTTAGCAAGTATAAGACAATTTATACATTCAAAAGACCCATATTAAAGAGTGATATCATTCAACAGTCAAGCGTTCAAGGGTTAGTAGAAGAAAATTTATTAAAACTAGTCTCCTTCCCAAGGTCTTCAACCAGAACACCCAAAATGATGGAGTGACTAGTGAGGTTTCTCCGGATGATTAAATAAATAGTGGTAAACATAATAAATAGCCTGTGGCTGTCAAGAAAAGAATTTGGAGCCAAGAAACAAATTACCAGATCTCTAAATGAAAATCCACATGGGAAGTCATTATCCCAATTAAAATAGTCAGAATACACGACTTGAGCCTATTGGCATCCATGAAAACACTCGTGAGCTCCTCTATCTGAGTCATCATATCCCCATTAATATCTTTTTGATGCCTCCTTTTTCCCTTGACATCGCATCCAATCCACGGCCACTCAATCAATAAATCAAGCCTTTGCAATCCTAGTGCGAGCAACAACTGCTGGTACCATGAGCCTCATGCCACAACGATTTGAGGAGGTTAGTGACGGGGTGGGTGAAGAAGGTCCTGCATATCTGTGAACAAAGTTTTGGAGAAGATGGTCCTACAAAACTGTGAACAAAGTTTTGGCAAAAGGTCCTGCAAATCTGTGAAGTTTTGGAGAAGAAAGGTTGGTTTTATTTTGGTGCGCAAAGAAAAGATAATTCTTAAAATAAAAGATATAATTTTTTAATATTGGTGTACAATAAGAAATTATTGGGGTGCTCATAGCAGCACCCTATTAATATTATTAAATAAAAATCTATTGACACATTGAGAACAGTTGGATGATATACAACATTAATTGGTGTCTGTAGGGCCTAGGGGTGTCAATGGCCGGGCTTGGGCCTGAGGTTTTGTGAATTTTGAACACGACCGGTCCCTTCACAATATGGTTTTGAGGCCCAAATTTGGCCACTTGACACCCCCATTTAGGGGCAACCAGCCATGGACCTGGGGGTTCCTCCACAAAAATCTATGAACAAACCACATAGGCTACTGGAAGTTTGATATATTTGAATACATGCCAAGGAATGTTAAGATGCACTCATCATCTATCATGAATACATGTCATGATGTCAGTTTAAATATAACGCCCATTACAACCACAACAGCATCATAACGATAATAGCAGTAACTAGGAGTGCTAGTGCCACCTGCTATGACACTCTGGAAGATCGCTTCTGAGTCATTGAAGGCTTGGCTCCTGATCAAAAAGTTCAAGGACTCACAGTGCAGTACCCCATCCAAGAGTTGTTCACTGATTGTAACTATCCAGATCGATGTGTTGGGCCACAGGCACTGCTCAAGGCATTAACTCCAGATTACCTGTGCTCAGTTAGATGAACCTGTGATATTTTTAGCAACTATGTCTTACATCTACATAGCTGGTTCACTATGCCACTACAAAGGCACTAGATGAACCTGTGAAATGGTTGATTGACCCAAAAAGGCCCTTTGAGGCACCAAAATGCCTTATTCTGTACACACCGGAAACCGCCAATTCTGGGATTCTCCATTCCACAGTTGCATGACTACGAGGACTGAGTTTCGCAGGCCTCGACCACTTAAAACGTAGGCAGAAATCATCATCATCATAAGCTGGGACCCACGTCTCCTTGCCATGGAGAACCTCCACCAGCACAAATGTGCCCTCAGTCATGAGGTCATTCCTCGGACAAGCGGACCAGAAAGTGACTGTCACCATGTCCCCCCTTTTGAAGGTGGACTTCTGAGGGACATCAGTGCTAACATCTCCAAATTTGACACCGAGAGGGGTCATATCCAGGACAACTGGTGTTAGTAAGCTGATTTGCTTATCCAAGAGATCTGGTGGCTGGGGGCCTGGTTTGACAGGTTGGCCACTGGTGAGAGCCACTGCAAGCTTCTTGAACTCCTGAATATAGGCGTTGAGTGTGTGGGGCCCAAATAACGTTGAGGCACCCTGAGAATTAATATATCAGTCACAAAAAGGTTCTGTGATTTTGCAAAGGAATTTAACTTGTTAACAAGTGAGATTAACTTATCTACTCTGTTTCTCCCTGGGCAAGGTTAAGAAAATAATGAAAACATCGGGGATAACAGCAGTGCCGCAGTGGATGGTGGACCCTCAGCATTCTCCATCATCCTTTTCGAATTGTTTAATAATTCGTTCAGTGTTTTGTTAATCTTTGACTTTACATAAGTAACTAAGTAAAATAGTATTTAAAACATAACAGTCATATGGGGAATGATTTGCGTATGTAAAGTGACTAGGTATGACATGAAACAGTTATAACTTGGTTATAAAGGTTATAATTGCCTGTCCAAGAGGCAGTGCACCAATTAGGAATACAGAGGCATGTGTTATGGGGCTGAATGAAAGAGAAGCTGTTGTATTTTCAAGCACACTTGTGATTAGCTGTTTCCATAGAAACAGAAAAAATAGTTTCCCAAAAGTTATTTAACAAAATGGCATTAGTGGTCCAGGTATTTGAGTCGAGTATATACTGACCTCATATCTCTGCACCTGGTACTCCTCAAAGGTAGTCACATACTGCGAATATGTATTTGTCAGCCCTGCAATAACAACATGGATATTGCTGTTGAATTCTCCATTACCTCCACTGGTGAGCACTGTCTTCACAGCATCGCGGAGACGTCTCCCAGCCATAGTCGTGAATTCTGTGAGGATCAACAGCATATGCTAGAAATTTTACAAGCCCAGAGAGAAGAGGAAACCAAAGCTAAAGAAGCCCAGAGAGAAAAAGAAACCAAAGCCAAAGAAGAGGATGTTTACAATTTAAAAGATCAAATCCTTGCATAATTCTCTATATAGTGATTTCGATAAGAGAAGCAATCTAAAAATAGATCAAAGCAACTATCACCACAGATTGGTTGAGATCGTGCATCTGGGCATGTGCCAACCAATAAATGGTGACACAGCATTTTCTAATTCATATAATCCCAGTTCAAAATATCAGTCAGTTGTGGAAATGCCACATCAATGCTGTTAAGAAGCACAGTAACTTCATAGGAAAAGCATAATGGGAAACAAAAGGTTAGGTACTACCTCCAGGTACGCTGAGAATGACTAGTTGCCCTATCCGCAGGATCTGAATTGGAAGTATTGAAGGCTGCAGTAATCATGATCAAATAGATATACTTGTTAGTAACAGTATAAACTATAAACTATGCTGAAAATAATCATAGTGACAAAGTTGGGGTTCGGGAATAATTTGGCAAGGGTCAAGTTTGGAAAAATTCGGGGAAAAATAATAATTATAAAAAAGTATCCAATAATTTGATTAGATAATATACAAAATAAGCAGTTTATTTTGTCGAACTAAACGAATTATTGCGAAATTCGGGGGCTGACTCCAACTTTCCAGTCTACTCTTCTAAGGCTCGGGAATAATTCTCCAAATTCGTGAATAATTCGGCAAACCTAAAATTCGCGAATAATTCGACACAACTAAAATTCACGAATAATTAGACACAACTAAAATTCATGAATAATTCGGCACAGCCAAAATTCGCGAATAGTTTGTGATTTTTTCAAAAATTCGGAGAATTTTGTTGCTAAGGAAATAATCAAAGGACTGATGAGTTGTATCTAAATTCTAAGGCAACCACACACAGTGCAATACAGGAAGTAATGGAAATGCTTCAGGTGGTTCTTTGAATTCATAAATGGGGAAATTTGTAGATCTGCACTGCAAATTCTCTATATTAACAGCACACCATACATATAGGCATGCATAAGAGGAGGGACATACAATTTGACTCCCCCTGGCCCCTCCTTTCCCAAAAGATTAACTCAATTGGATCATTGCTCTTTTGGACACATAAAATGGAAAATTGTCCAGAAAAAGAAGTCCATAAATCAGATGGTTACAATCCTACAATCAGGCCTTGTGTAGGAGATCTCCAATGTGACCCATCAGATTGCTTCTTCGCATGCATGAAACATTCTGGGACATGCTATTATTTAACCTATCAAATGGTTAAACCCGATGGGGAGGTTAAAGCTTCTTCATTTATATCACAAGTGGAATTACCCAACCTAAACGCTCCAGCAAAGATTTCAAACAGATCCACTTAGTTACCATTATATAATTTAGCTCTTCTCACTGTGAACAATGTGACCCTTGCTATGAGTTTTTAGGATGGGAAAGCAATATAAAATATATACCACCCTGACAGGAGACATAAAGGCTTCATTTCTAGGCACAAGCCAACATACATAAAAGTGACAGGTTTTAGACCCGATTCTCACTAAATTCATTAAGAACAATACTTTCCATTGCTTGATTGCATAAAGTAGTATATCCTCTTACAGTATTACTATATTAACACTAAATACATGGAGAAAATTATTGACATCAACACAATTTAGACATGTTATGCTGACTGTTTGCATAAAGTAGTATAGCCTCTTACTATATCAGCACTAGATGGTGTTGCTATCTGATCAAGTATCAACCATCAGAAAAACAGATGCTTATCATCCAGTACAAACTGTAAACTTTTTCACTTGAAAAATTCCATTAACATTCAATAAAATATGAATATACATATATGAGGCAAACCATACTTTCACACTTTCTGTCCAAAAACTTAATGAGCATACAACCATAGTCTAATCATATTTATTAGGTGCAACCAAAATAAGATTGTTACTCACCGCCCAGTCATATGGTTCCTTCATTTCACCAGTATCAAGCAAAATCGGCTTTGGATGCTGACAACTGATTTGCTCCTTATTCGGTGTTTTCAGTAAGCCCCCCACCAACCTCCAGAAGGCATTCCCCTGCAATAACATTAGAATAAAACTTTCACCAAGCAATACATGAATTTTACCATTTCAGAACATAAAATAATGTTGGATTCTTGGTGTTTTAATATTCCCCAGTTACCTCGTCATCCCCTTGCTTGAAATCAAAAGCTCCAGGCCCATCGGTGGTTCCTGCAGCAAATCCAAACCCCATGGCTGCAGGACATGTTTTTACCACCTCGTGAGCTCCTCCTTGTTTAGGAAGTGTGATCTCAAGTTTGGAGAAGTCTAAATAAGTGTGACGGTAGTCAACCCTCCCTGTCAACTGCTTAGATGCTTTGTTGAACAGATCCACAGCTTTTCTGAATTGTCTATCTCCAATAATACGTGTACTTTCAAATTCATCTGGGTAACTGCCAAATTAACAAGAGACGTGATTTAAAATTAACATAAGTATCAGATAGGTGAATATTTTCAAAAAATTTGAACAGTCAGAGTAATAAATACCCTGGTCCCCGGCCATAGCACAATTCATTTTTCCCGTTGCAGGTACTGTGATTGAAATCACAAGGTAGGCCAGTGTCTATGCAGAATGCACCAAGCACATTTGGGCTAACATCACCACAATTCGATTGACAAAATGCAGATACAAATTTAGGGCGGTCAGCCTGCCTGAGAGCACTCCTGACACGTCTTGCAACACTCAAAAACCTCGTTGCTGGTGTTCCATGAGAAGACTGAAAGGAAGCGGCAAGCTCCACTAACTCCTCATCTGCATGAAATACATCTAGTAACTTCCATGGAAACAAATGTATTTGTCCTTGATAATACACATGGTCACCTATGTATCAGTGGGCTGTTTAGTTGGTTGGGGCAGCTTGAGGGGTAAGTATCCGGAAGTCATAAAAATGGGACAATTGTAAGATTAACAACCATTCACATGTTGGATTTTCTTCAGACCACTAATCATTTTTTTTCCAGATGTTCAAGTTCTTTTCACATTTTTCTTTTTGGGTGAGGCGGGGGATGGTGTTCTTGATGCATAAAGGGACAGTTCAGAAAACTCATTGGTACAAAGTTGGGGCTATTCAACAATCTATATTGATGCATAAAGGGCGACATATAGTATCGTGACAAGGACACAACTTTCATCTCTGTGACTGACAAAAATGTCAAGCCCATACATAAAATAAGATTGAATAACTAAAATTCATATCACATTTCATAAATATTTATGAATGTAATCTAGTTGAACAGCATCAATGTGTATGAATGTAACGTAGTTGAACAGGAGGAGTAATTTACTCACAGTTTTCGTAAAGGTTAGGAATTATGTTTGAGACTCTTCGGGGAATCCCATTAGCGCCATATTTAACGGAATATAAGCTTTCAACACCTTCCAGAAAACCATTCTGTTCAGACCAGTCCTCCATGAATCGTGCGGCAGCTCCTTTGTTGTCACCACTTATCAATGAGTTCGTACGACTCATAGAAGTTCCATGAGTTGCGAACCAGTTAAAGCTACCAACTGGGCCCCACTCATCATCTACAAACTTTAGAAGTGTCATTTCTTTATCAACATTGTACTTATATTTACTACGTTCTGCTGCAGGGTTATTGAGATAAGCACTTGGACTACGGTTTACACCAGCATCTAAGAGCTCTCCTGTAAATTGAAAGTCCAAAACCGTGATAGAAATATTAAAAAAGATTTAAATATAAAAACAATGGAAGAGAGACATTCTCAGAAGACTATAAGCACAAATGTGCAACATGATCCATAGCATTAGAGCATCAATATATTAAGTCTCAAGCTCTCTGGTTGGTGGAGGTGGAGTTTGGACCCCAGGACACTGCTTGATCGGTTGAGAATCTCTTTTAATAATTTTAGCTATGGCATGACAAAGACAACCTATACGTCCAACATGAGTACATCAAACCAGAAGATTGAGTAGAACTCATCAATAGAGTACAATGTAACCTACTTGGGCGCTGTTAGCTATGTATCCTAGAAGCACACAGTATGACTGTCTAACATATACTACTTTCAAATACAGATATAGCCACTTATCAGCAGCCTAGATGCAGAACAGATTCCATCCATGTAAGTATTCAAGCAAGCAATTCAAATTCAAATTTCAGAAGGATAAAGCTTTACGCATTCCTTTCCATGTACAGGAAATCTGGAGAAAATAGAAAATCTGGACCTTTAAAAGAGGCAAACTTCTAAAAAATTAATTGTAACATCAAAAGACACGAACGCTTAAAGGATTAATATTTGTTACGTTGGGTTCCCTGACTTAATTGACACATAAAAAAAAAACTGGATCCCATAAATCAAAACAAAACCAACAAAGAGAATTTCTTTCTTCTTTATCATTCTCATCTAGGTTATATCTCTACTAGAGTTCTCCTTTTTCACATGGCAAACGAGTTAAAGATATACAAATCTTGAATGTCTCTCGGGAAAGTGATTTCACTTGAGGCTAAAAAGTACACTAGGTCATGCTACAATAAATTAAACGAAGGAAGACAAAATAAAGAGTCCTCTCCTTTACCATTATTCACAAATATTGATCCTGGACGGAGGTTTTCATGAGCTTGTATAATGCTTTTCTCAATGCCATTGACAAGAGCATCAAATGACTGACGCACAAATCCCAGAGATGTTACGATATATACGACATATTGGAGATAACCCCCAGGCCCAGCATGAGTGTGAATACCACTAATAGCAACATTCTGTTCATTATAAAGGTCCCCATACCTGCCAAAAGGAAGTCACAATATGAGTTTAGCCAGACAGCTAGTAAAACGAGAGTACGGATAGTTAATGAATGTTATCAATTCTTAGGCTAGCACCAATGCTGAAGATATACAAGGAAGGTTAAATTCAAATCCCTGTTTCAAGTACTTGATCTAAGGTGCTCTTTGTATCAAAATGCTACAGGTAGTTCCGTAAACTTCAGCAATTTTTTTACAATATCTGAAAAAATAGCTAATATTTTGTAAAATGCTTGTGCTTCTACAGTGGAATTGATTTTTCAAACCCCGTTGGTTTTAGTTTTACTGATAGCAGTGTAGAATCAGAACTTAAAGAAAAATGTACTTAGATCATAACTACCTTGTCTTCAGCCTCTCAAGCACTTTAATTGTCACAAGTTGTGAGGCCATGCAAGCATCAAGATTTACGAAGACTACCCGGTTTTCCTGAGGCTCCGCAATAATAAATGTACGAGCTCGCAGCCTGAAGTGAACTCCGGATGCAGTCTGTTTCATATTGGCATATCCCATCATATTGACATCTGCTGCAGGCCCTGTGATGTCATAGCTTCCAAGTCCAATCAAGTAAGTGGAAGCTGAGAGTGTTTTTATACTATTTTGTAGCAAGAGTAGCAGAAAGATCCAGAACCAACTTGGCTTCCAAACACTGCCGTAGAAGAGAGAAAATAACTCCATTGCGACTCCGTTAAATAGACGCAATACCCCTCATTCAGTTCTCATTTTCCTTCATCAAAGACCAAAACCTTCTTAGCATATTCTTCAGTTGGAAACAACTACAAACATTTTGAGATAGATTATATGTAAATTCAGAAATATATAAATATATATATATATATATATATATATTCGAGTAGTCTAGAAAATACTCCAGTTAGTTGTCCATCTCCTACATATTCAGATATGAATCCTCCTAGAGTCTCTTATTGTAACATGTAATCTCTTCTCTTCCTCCTC
The DNA here is from genome assembly GCA_015143295.1 of Tetracentron sinense. Lineage (NCBI taxonomy): Eukaryota > Viridiplantae > Streptophyta > Magnoliopsida > Trochodendrales > Trochodendraceae > Tetracentron > Tetracentron sinense. Next base: position 3,792,222 of record CM026563.1, read on the forward strand.
TCCTCTCTTCTCAGTTCAGTCCTCAGTCCACTGTAACTCTTCAGTCCTGAGTTCCTTCTGAGTTCTTCTCCAGTTGTAAGTTTTTATTTTATAGTTATATGTTCACTGCACTCCAGTTTAACTGAGTAGACTCGTGTAAGCCTCGGGTATCCACACAATGTATATGTATCTCCACATCCAGAAGCAGCTTATGTTCATAATCAACCAGTCCAGTCTACATCTGAGCAGGTTCCCCTCCAGACTAATTTTGAAGGAGTAAGAAATTCTCCTATTTCAGAACCGTATTATAAGGAACATAGTGATTGCCAAAATACGAGTAGTCTAGAAAATACTCCAGTTAGTTGTCCATCTCCTACATATTCAGATATGAATCCTCCTAGAGTCTCTTATTGTAACATGATTACTATTGATAAATCGTTTCAGATAGATTATGCAAGATTAGAAAAAGATATAAATTCTCCAGAAAACAAGAATCAAAGATTATGGTTTTTAGATTTTTATAACAAGACTAGTCAAGAATTACTGATTAAATTTTATTTACAAGATATAGAAAAGACAAAAAGGCATCTTGCTTTCTTTCCATGGTTAATAGATTACTGCAACAGAAACAATATGAATATGTTTAAGTTTCCATCACAATCTGTCATAGAGTCCCATGCTTCTCAGCCAGATTATTATAATCCTAATTGTAATGATTGTTATTCATCAGGAATCTATGGTAGGTGTTATATTTGCAAAGAAAAAATGGAAGAAATTAGAATAATACAGAAACCATTTGTTTATATTCCAGATAAAAATATAGTTAATGATTATATCAGTATTAATGCTACTACAACTAGAAAATCCACTTGGATATTAGATAATGAACATAGAACAAAAGTACAATCAGTTCATCCTCCATTTGATAAAATACAAATTCCTTTAGATAGTAATAGCTATTTATCATGTAGTCCATTAAAAACTAAAGATATTACTAAACCTATGGATTCTACAGATATTAAAAGATTAATGGAACAAAACAATTTTACTAATTTCCATCTTAAGACTTTAGGTGAACAATTAACCAGAGTAGAACACATTGTAGCCACAGAACCCATAATTACACAAGTTCCAGAAAGTTCCACTAAAGTTTATGATATTCCAGCTACTTTCTCTAAACAAGATGATACTCCATTGTTTAGTCCATTTGAAATTCCTATGCAACATTGCAAAGAATTAGCCAAGTCTCATCTTCTTTCCAGATTAGATAATAGGTTAAAAGATTTAGAAACTGATTTCAGCTCCATCATTAGTAAAGAAATTCCAGATACTCCTCAAGCTGAAGATAGAGCATCTGCTTGTTTATTAGAGTTAGTTCCCAGATCAATATGTCCTTTAGAATTAGATAATTCAGATAGCGATGATGAAGTAGATAAGATAGAACAAATATTCCATCCCTTAGGACCAAGTAATAGGTTTTCCAGTCTAAACAAGGTAAAATGGGATCAGCCTTCGTCCTCCCATAGTAGGAATTATTATTCTAGACCTACTTTCCCAGATATGCAATTTGAAGAATTACATCCATTTATCCAGAATTCGTATAAGAGTGGTACCATCTATGAGTGGAATATTGATGGTATGTCCGAACACCAGATTCTAAATAGACTTCAAGAAATGACTATGGTTAACAATGCTTATCAAGTCACTAGTATTCCAGATCATACTGTAGCCCAGTCCTTAGTAGCAGGGTTTACAGGCCAGCTTAAAGGATGGTGGGATAACTGCCTTACTTTTGAGAATAGAAGAACTATTTTACATGCGTACAAGAAAAATGCTGATGACACTTTCATTTTAGATGCCAATGGCAATCAAATTCAAGATGCTGTAGCAAATTTACTATTCTCTATTTATAAACATTGGTTAGGTGATCCTTCCATGTTCAAAGATAGATCTGCTGATTTACTTAGTAATCTTTCTTGTAAACAGCTTTCAGATTTTAGATGGTATAAAGATACTTTCTTATCCAAGGTTATGATCAGAACTGATTGCAACCAGCCATTTTGGAAGGAAAGATTCATTTCAGGTCTTCTTAGGATATTTTCAGAAATAATCAAGACTAAGATTAGGGAAAAACATAACGGTAATATTCCATATGATATTTTAACTTATGGTGATATTATTGCTTTAATCCAGAATGAAGAGATTGCTTATTGCAGGAACTTCAAAATGCAACAACAAATCAAGAAAGAAAGTGACATGTGTCGCAAAGAGTTAGGATCATTCTGCAGTCAATTTGGTTATTCCTCCAAATTACCTGTTCCTCCATCTGTTAGGAAAAAGAAAGCAATAGTCCAAAAGAAAAAGAATCCATACTCATGGTCCAGGACCCACCATAAAGACAAAGAAAAAGTAAAAGAAAAACCCATTAGTCTTAAAGATAAATCATTTCGTAAGAAACCATCTATGAAACCATCCCAGAAAGATTCCTCCAATAGTTCCAAACCTCCCACTTGTTTCAAGTGTGGAAAAATAGGACACTTCTCTAGTAACTGTTGGTTACAAAAGAAGATCAATTCTTTAGATGCCACGGATAAAATTAAGAATGTTTTATCAACTCTCTTGATCAATGATCAAGATCCAGATTTAAATAAAGAATCTCCAGATAACATAGAAGAATACTTAGAATCGTCTGATTCAGAGTATCATACTCCATCTCCATCTGATCAAGATTGCGTCAAGAACTGTTCTTGTCCTTCTTGTACCAAGTCTCCAAGTTATATCCAGACTTTAACAAAAGATTCAGATTTTCTTTTAGACATCATAGAACAAGTCCATGATAAAGATATTAAGAAAATATTAATAACCAAGTATAGGGATATTTTACAACCTAGTGTTCCAAAAATCCAGACTCCACTTAGTAATACTTCTAATTTAGAAGAAATATTTAATAGATTAAGTGTTCAAGAAATTCCTAAAATAATAACTCTTGAAAGTCTTCAGTCAGAAATCCAGGATTTAAGAAAAGCTTTATTCCTAGAAAAGAAAGATTTAGTTTCCCAGATTTCTGCTCTTCAATTACAAATTACGGCTTTACAAAATATCTCTTCCAGAAATCCAGAATCCAATATTAGGATAGATGTTTCTCCAGAACCAAATAGTAATCCAGAAACTAGTGTTTTGCATCATAGGGTTCATACTTATTACCAGAAGTGGCAGGTTCAAATTACAGTTTGTATCCAGAATAGTTATACTTTCCAAGCTATTGCATTGATAGATTCAGGATCAGAAACCAATTGTATTCGTGAAAGTTTAGTGCCTTCCAGATATTTTGAACCAGCAACAGAAATAGTTTTAGCAGCCAATAGCATGCCTTTACATATTAAATTCCAGATTTCAGATGTTTTTGTCATGCATGAAGATTTATTTATTAATCAATCATTTTTACTAGTTAAAGATTTAAGACAAGAAGTGATTTTAGGTCTTCCATTTCTTAGTCTTATACAGCCTATTTCCAAGATAGATGATATAGGAATTTATTTTAAATTTAATGATCGAGATTTTGTTTGTAGGTTTTATCGTACAAATTTTATTCCTTTAACGTTGAATATGATAACCGTTTCTGATTTAATCTTAAAGATTTTTGTTTTACAGATGGCTGATCGATGTTTTGGTAATATCCATCTTGATGATATTGATGATCCTCGTAACAGATTTCCATTCTCCACTTTTGGTCTTTCTCCAGAAGAGAAAAGAATTGTTGATAATCTTTGGTCAGCTTTCAGAACTAGTTCTTCCAAACAACATGAGAAAGCTGTTGAAGCTCTTTCATATTATCTTTTCCAATTAAAAGAAAATGCCTTATCAATTCCTTTGTCAAACTTCTCTTTTTCAGTATCATCTTCTTCTTCTAGTTATGATCCTACTATTCCAGATCCAAGAATTATTGATGTCAAAAAATTATTAGCCCCATCTTTTCGTAATAAAATTTTATATTCCATATCCCAATTACCTGAAGCTATCCAGCAATTTATTTTCCAGAAACAACCTTCTGCTCAAACTAAATGGTTACAGTTCTTTTCCTCCATTGAAGCCATTGAATATTCCCATCCAAATGTTACACTTGTCCATTGTCATCCTTATAATCTTCTCGTTTTAACTCCAGCATTTGACCAAGACTTAAAAATTTGGTTTTTTGAAAATGGGTTTTGTAGTGGAATCCATTCTCAGTCCCAGTTTGATCTCATAGGATTTCCTACTTGTATTATTCAAGCTTGCAAAAAACAACGACGACATCAATCCCATTCCTTCATATATTTAGAGGTTATTAGTTCTTGTCCCGAGAATTCTGACCATACTTGTCATGCAACCCATCATCTTATTTTCCTTCAAGGGGTGTGTGGTGGTGTGAAGTTTGACCTCTGCGGTATTGACCGGAGTTGGTGGTTGTTAAGCGTAGATAAGCGTGTGTAGTGCAGTAGGCGCAAGGCCGTGGTGTGAGCCGTTAGCCGATGTAAGTCACCTTTTGTCACGCTGATTTTCTACAAGCTGTCGGAAACCTAGTCCACCTGTAAATTCTCCTGTGTACCGTAGAATAGGATGAATCATCGTCTCTTCCCTCGTAGCATGTCTTCTCGAGAAGTTGACTGTCAAGACGACACAATGAATAGTGAAGAACACATGTTTGTGAATAGTGAATCTGAGTTAAATAATTGGAATATACCTAAGGTTCACCACCACACACCCTTTTCACAGGGCTCTGATACCATTCACTCCCAGGACGAGACACAACCAATGAACAAAGCACACAGGTTACCGCCTAGTGAATCTATAGCTAAATATATATATATCAGTTAAACAGGGGAAAATAAGAATCTGGGCATTTAAAATATTCCTGTTTACTGACGTCAGATATTGTTAGAAAGTCCACCAATTGTGTACTTAAAAATTTTGGAATACTTACATTCACACAATCCATCATCTGGAAAAGAATAAAAAAGCCACTGTCACAGTTTTCAAATGCCAAACCGGGTTATAAGAAAATAGGGCAAGACTGGCAAAATCAAAATGAGAGACTGAAGCTGGGACTTGGTTGAAACAACTGTCTAGTTTATTAAACAAAGTATGCCAATCTATCGGATTTATTCAACTTGGCGTACACAGTCCAAAGCAAATCCGTTCAGTCTAACCAACCTTATACTAAGTTATATACTCCATAACAATATATTTTAGAAACACAAACAAAATCAACCAATAATCATCAATGGCCAAAACCAGTCCGAGCAGAATAATAAGGCTGAACTCAAAAAACCAAGCAAAGCAAGCTGAAACTTCCTGCAGAGTAGCATTAACCACTCAACTCAGTTTTCACAAATCTAATCATTCCAAAGTGCTAGACATATCAACCGATTTTTTTAGCTTTGTTTTCTTTTTTCCAATGCCTTTGTTTGTTTGGGGGGAAAACAAAAAAAAATTTCTAAGAAATAATTTCTCATCCCTTTTAAAATAAAATTCCCCCCCAAATATAAAGTAATATCAGAGATTTATTTGCAATAAAAAGCCCATTTTGCATCACCCCAAAAAATGAAAAGTAGTTTTTCTTCAAAAAAAATAATAATAATTCAGTGCACCCACTTCCCCTCCAAACAAACGCAGCCTATGTTACTCTCTGATCACTGCAAAATGGAACCATTTCCAATCATAATCACGATCATTGTAATCCCAAGGAGAAACCATTACCCTTTCTTGTCTTCAATTCTTACAGTAGCAATATTGTATTACAATTCTTTCAGTTTGAGTCAATTAGGCCCCTCCACACACACATAAAAAAAAAAAAAAAAAAAAATCCAAAATAGGAATATAGCAGTCAACAACAGCGATCACCGAACACATGCAAGCAAAAGATAACCACGATATCCGCAACGTCTGACAATCACGAATCATTTTCATCACAGACGGGAACTCGAGAAGCGGCATTAAAACAGGAATAAGAGGAAAATCATCAATACATATTGCAGAACAAAACCCTAAGAGCACCAAACTTCAGAAAATTGCAGTTGAGAAATTTGGGGAAATCAGCGTACCTTAAACAGTGAGGAAATCGATTCTATAGTATGAATTTTATAGTTGGGAGCTTTTACTGATTCGATAGAATGCTCTTAAATCGTCGCGAGAGAGTACCTGATGAAACCTTAATCACAGTTCTTGTTGCAATCAGCGAAAAGAAAGCGAATTAGTTACCGGAATGTCGGTCGTTCTTCGTAGCTTCAAAGTTCAAAGCCTAGTGATTTGTGATCAGCTTAAGAACAGAAGCATGAGACTAGCAGATACGTAACACTAACAATGGTCATTATTAACATTTTGAAAATAATCACCTCCTAGGTCGGTGACGCTGGCGTCTCGGCTCCGATTTGCCTGCCATGTGTCCCCTTCTAACCCCATTTAACTGAGGTTAAGATTCATCCACCCTTAGGATTCACCCATCTATCCTTTGGTTTTTTTAAAAATAAAGTTAAAAAAATTAAGGATAAAAAAAAACTATCCCCTAATTACCGGGAATTTGAAGGGTCGGCTATGTGAGAGCGAGGAGGAATAATCCCCTCCTCGGCAGACAAGGGAACTATTGCTCTTAACATTTCTACTTGAATCCGTAAATGCTCGTATTTTAAGTAATCACCTCCTTGGTCGGTGACAGGAGAAGGGGGCATCTCAACTCCCCTCTTCTTGCCACGTGTTTTACTTTTAACACCTTTTAATCGTGGTTAAGATTCACTTTAGAAGGGGCAGCTTTGTGAGCCGTGGAGCGAACTGTTACTCTTTTAAGAAAGAGGAATGCTGAATGGTATCCTTCGCCAAGACTTAAGTAACTTGTTAGCCACACCCTGCCTCTTGTGCTAATGGTAGGGTGTCACCTTTCTCCGTAGTGAGGTCTCATGATCTATTCCTTCAAGTGGAGAGTAGCAAAAACTCCAATCCACAATGCTATACACTAACTATGTGTACTAAGTAGGTAAAATCGTAAATGATATCATCCAACAAAAAAAATATAACTTGTTAGCTTTCATTGGTGGTTTTTAGTCATATGTATTGAATATCATTCTATTACATATAATTGTATTGTCATAAAAGATAATTTATTAGATAGAATGAACAAAAAAAAAAAAAAATCCAAAAAGTCAAACTACATCTATTCTCTTTTGTATTTAAGGACTGATACCTTATGGACTGATTAAGTTACCCTTAACTTTGGTGCTTTTCATAATTTATACATAAATAAATATGTCTTTATGAAAGTTAATAATTTGCCCAGTAAGTAAACATTAGCAATATCCTATAAATATTATTACATTAGGCTAAAAACAAATTGAGATAACTAGGTACAAGTGCTCAGGTTGAAGAGATAATCGAAGCAACCCAAAGCGAGGAAGCGGAGCGAATTGCTCGGGCTTGGGGAGTTCTAGAGAGTGGAACTAAAGCAAGGAGTTCCCTTTGCGATATTGCTGGATCGGGCTTTCGCTCATTGTCCAAGATTCCCTCCAATAGAAGTCTAGGTGCCGGATATTCAGTCGACTTGCTCCAATCGGAAGGAGTTCTACCCTTCCCCTCCATCCGATCAGTTTACTCCTATTTAGTCAAGGCATTGGGCTTAAGGCCCCCGATCCAACTAGAGCGTCAGGGTGAGACGAGATCTATTCCTAGGTGGGAAAGGTAATAGGGCGCCCAAACATTTTCTTTGTTTGAAAGCAACCAAGGGTGACTTCAATAAAATCATTTATGTCAGCCCAAACAGGGGAAATTTTGACTTTTTCTTTGTTATATATGAGAAATATTAAAATTAAACCATATAATTAGTTTTATCTCTGTATTTCCCCCCCCCCCCCCCCCCCTTTTGTATTTAGTTCCTATTTCTATAGTGCCCCCTAAAGTTTTATTTTTACAATCTATTATATAGTATTTATGTTTTGACCCTTACAGTTTGTAAATATTTCTTTCTTAAATCTTAAGAAAGGCCTTTTAAGGGTATACTATAATATTAAAAAAAATTCAATTCTTCAAACTTAAAAAAAAATAAAATACTTTATTAGCTTCCAGCTCTAAATGAGATCCAATATCGATTTAACATAGAGGCCCCTTTTAATTCTACTTAAGAACTTTTAACCCTTAGGGTTAATATAAAAAAAACAAGGTTAAATTGTTGAAGCCGAAGTGTGTATTTGTTTGACGAGAAAATGAGGGAAAGTAAAAGAAAAATGTTTTTTTTGCACTTTTCTTAAGTTTGGCTTGTAAGAAACATACTTTTATTTTCTTGCATTTTCTTAATAGTGACAAACTTTCTCCTAATAACTCTATCCATCTTTTGATGATTATTTTGCAAAAAAATTTAAGTTTCTTTTCTTTTCCCTTTTTTTTTTTTCTTTTCTTTCATCAACTATCTTGTCAAACGAACCTATCCTAAGGGTAGTCAATCTTAACCACATTTAATAGGGGATAAAAGAGACATGTATTGATCCGTTGGTGAAATTGAACTTGGGGAGAGTTCAATCGCAATTGCTTGGGATCCGATCTCCCTCAAATCCTATCATTTTTTTTGTTCCTTTAATTTATGTTTGAAAAATTCTTATAATTAAATAGAATTAAGGGATAACCACTAATCAGTCACTTATATTAAGAAATGTTCACAAATTTTATGAAAGACCATTAGTTAAAAAAATAAATCACGATAGACCCATTAGTATTTTAAAAAAAAAAAAAAATCTTGGGGGCAACACCCCGAACCCTTAGGCTACATATCCCTAAACCCATTAATTTTCTTAGTACATGTACTTCAGCCTCCCAAAATAAAAATTCATGGCCCCGCTAATGCTTCTAAATTCTCACAATGGTAGTGACAAGTGTTGTTACTTTTTCTTGTGACCTTAAGAACCGGTATAAATAATCAATTCCCCCTTGCTAGGCATTTGCATGGGGTAGCACTACCATATGTTGCACCCACCGTGAGAGTTTGAGAAAATTTGAATTCTGCAATTTTGCTCACACTCCTTGGAAATTAATAGAAAAAGACATTTTTATCCATCCATTTTAGGTGTTATTTCAAAAATATCGTGAGATAGATAAATGACTTACTTTCTTAAATTCTACAAAAAAATCATGATAAGGTCAGTCAAAAAAATCATTATAAGGTCGGTAACAAAGATCTAAATTCAGTTTTAAATTATGACGAATCTTTTTTTATATATATTTAAAATATTGAATGTTAACTGATATTAATCTTTTCAGATCTAGCATGTCTTTCAAATTACTAAGCGAGTACAAAAATTCTTAGGGTTTAGTCTCCCATGGAACTCTGGAACATCTACCTTATTGCCTCCTTCGTTATGCGTATCGAAGGTTCATTTGACATCACTTCCAATGAACAATTCTCTATTCCTTGGGAGTTTCTATTCCGAAGGAATAAAGAATTGTTCCTTGGGAGTGATGCCAAACAGGCCCTAGAGCTCGAATAATACGCTCATCCCAATGTAAGATCTCTGATTCCATATAAGATCCTCCTTCTGATTCAGCATTATTGCTTGATTAAGCATTATTGCTTACTTCAGATCTAAGTGGTTCTTGATGCATCTTGACTCGTTGCATGTTTTGCTATGGGATCTAGGCCCTTCATTCAATAAAAGACAAAAGATCCATAATTATGATAATAGAGCTGATAGGCGTACCTATGAAATCTATTAACAAACCTAAGACTGGGCCTCATTAGTCCATGGTCCCTCTAAAAGACAAAAGATCCATAACTATGATAATAGAGCTGATATGCGTACCTATGAAATCTATTAACAAACCTAAGACTGGGCCTCCCGTGATAATACTATAATCTACATGGAGCAATAATTATGGGCGAGAGTGAACTATTGTTCCTCGCTCTCGCAAATCCCCTTCTACGGCTCATGAACTCTGGTTAATTTTTTAACCCTTATAGCTATTTTTTTTTTCCTAAAACCAAAGGTGGGTAGATGAGTGAACCTTAAAGGGGTGAGTGAATCTTTGGCAAGAGTCGTGTACGAATGCTTTCAAAACATGATAATAGTACGGGAAGCATGATTCGAAATATGGTGCGCCACTAGAAGAGTGCAAGCAAGAGCGTAGCCACGTTCCGCACTCGAAACAATCATTGTTTTTACACTAAACAAAAAGATAAAGCTTTAAAGCCCTCCAAACCCTAACCCCCAATTTGAGCACGCACAAACGAGTATAGTTAGGATTTGGAGGTCATGTAGCAAATTCCCAGAGAAAATGGAAGTTGGTTAGGCTTAGTGGTGGATCGTGCCACGTGTGGCCTCAACAACTACGCCACCCACTAACTACTTGGGCTTCACTCATAAATTTGGTGCAATCTAAGCTCTATCTTTGAATTTACGACAACAGTCCTTGCTATTCCTTCCTTCCTTCCATAGTTTAAAAAAAATTATTATTTTTCAGAAGATAAAAGTTAGAAAGTTATGGCGTCAACCGGTTCTAAAAGTGTAGAGAACAGTAGTCATATACATGTTGCATTAGTTGCAACCATGGTGAGAGTATCTGGGGGTAGCATTTCTCATGTAAGAATTCTTACCCAAGTGGTGTGTCCACTATGGACCATCCCACCATTCGCATTCTGTTGAATTATCTGTAACTTCATGCCAACTTATTCCAATGATCCTGGCCATTGGTTAACTGGACCTTTTCTTAACCATCCGAATATCCGATCAGGCAGCCCCTTGGTGATCAATTATTATAAACATGGCTCTTTACATAAATCCCATGTTGATTGGGGTGATTGAGATGAGAGCGCTACCCAATCATGTCAACTATTAATTGCTTTCTAAATTTTCCTTTGAGGCTAAATGACTTGAGGATCATCGGTCTACTCTAACTCAATTCACCATTTCAAACCTTATACAAAAGGCTTTTCTGTTCCAGCTCATTCTATCTGGGAGAATTGAACCTTGAACACCTTCCCATTCTAGCTAGAGGAGCAGGTGTCATCTAATCTCACAACAAATTCAAGAATACAGCACAAGACCAGTCAACCTTGTGATTAGTCAACCCTTCCCATAAAAAGTTGATCCTTGCAAGTGATTAGCGAGTTGCTTGAATAATTATCCAAATAGTTATCCGACAAAAGGAATTTGAATAATGACTTACTATCGGTTTATAATCATATAAAATTCAGATATTAATATATTTGAGTCGATAAATATCTGATCAATTATTTAATAAATACTATATATATATACATAATATATTATAAGACTAAAATAATTTTATTAATAGTACTTTTTACAAAAATTCTATGATAAAATAAAATATTATTTTCAATATATATGATGAAAAAGAAATAATTTTAATTTTGAAAATATTTTTTTTTTCATTACTTATCTCTTCTAATTTTTTAAAGTAATTAGATAAATTAAATATCATTTGACTTAAAATATTTTAATGAGTTCGATATGAATACTCTATTTTACTTTCCGTTGGATATGTAAGCATATTCAAGCACAGGGGCACAGGGACGATCCGAACGTGACTACTCTTGGTCCATCCAAGTAGAAGAAACACACCAATGGTAACGAATTCTGCATCCTTATTGCCATGAGAAAAGTCTTGTTTCCCATAACTGAAAATTTGAGCTACTTGTGGACTAAAAATTGACTCTATAATCTGATCTTTCCCATTTCGTTGGTAGTCACAAGAAGTGTGGCAAACAGTTTAGATAGAAAGCTAGAATGCTAGACAACTCTTGTCTAGAAAAGAGTTGGCTTGACAACTCTGTTTTTATTGAACCAAGTTACCGCTAGATTTGGGTTGTTTAATGATATGGATCATGTGGGAGGTCTGAAGTTTAATCCTTGGCATTGCTGATGTGACAGTAAATATTTGACCACCTAACATTTGTGGTGCTTTGCATTGCTGCATTGGTGTATGTACAGGTGCCAATTGATTATCTCAATATGTGAATACACGGTACTAATGTAAATATATGACCTTCTAACCCATTTCCCTCAAAGCCACTGCTCACAAATCAAAATCAGATACCAATTCCTGCGGCCAGGCTCCAATAAAAAATCTCTAACATTTGCAATAGGGCAAAAGAGGCCGTCTATGGGTCTAATCAGCATCAGCGATTGCATCTGTTGTGTTCATTTGTAAGTAATATATTTTTTCGGAGAAGTTTAGGGCTACCCCGTGCCCGCCCGCCCGCCCGCCCGCCCTCCCAGGCTACTTCCCCATTAGTATTATAAGACATATTTTTTCCCAAAATTTCAGGGTCCTGCTACGGCAAAGAATTACCTCATCTCGCTAGATTTCAACAGTCCACTCCTCAACTGCATTCGCATCTATAATTTTGAGCTTCTGGAGCAGTGAAATACAAGTAGACATAGACACTGGCATTACTCTCAGATCATTGGTGATCATAAACCTTTCTTGTTCACTGTAAAAGATAAAATTCGTTAAAATATGTGAGTGTTGTGACAACGAGAACGTCTTTGGTGTTATAACGGAGGATACGAGCTTGTATGCCTTTTGAGTACGTATTCATTGTGCGTATGACAACGGACTCGTTGTGCTCAGCACAACGAGAACGATGTCCTCCAGACAACGAATTCGTAGTCATCAAGACAACGATCTCGTCCTCGATACGACTACGGACCCGTGCTTTAGTCAACAATGAGACCGACTATGAGGACCCAATCCTCAGAAGACAATCATTTGTCTCTGACATTAGGTGAAAAACATTGTCTTAGTATTTATTGCTAGTCATCTCAGCCGAGTTTCGACCCCAGACCGACCTTAGAGATTGTAGGCTCACACGTGTGACACGTAAGCTTCAGTTATGTCAGACATATTTGGTAATGAGTGTTAAGCAAGTGGCATGGTCATCCATGACCATCTATGGACATCCAGAGCTAAACCTATAAATACCCCCAGAGATCCAGTGCATAAGGATCACAGAATTAGAATGATAGATTCATGACTTCAGCTTAGTCTACAGGCCTCGGATTGTCTCTGGCGAAGCCAGAAAGGGCTTGTCTCGGGTTCCATAGAATAGGGGACAAGTCGTGGAGAAGTCAAAATCATGGCTCCACACATAATAAGTCATGTGGCAATAAGTGGCAATAAGTGTGTGAGAATAAGGGGGAGAGATATCAAATGGGGAGAAGTCAAAATTATGGGGAGAAAATGAAATGATTTTTGCCCATTTTTATGCCAACTGTCGCACAATGTATTGAACCCTGAGACCAGTTTCTGGCTTGGCCATAGACAATCCAAGGCCTAGTCTACCTACTGGACGGCCGAGATCATCTATCTACTGCATTAAATAGTTTGTGATGTGATGCACAGTATTATCATTTATCTCTTATGCTAATACAGTGCTACGACTAATACGAAACAGTTAAGTAAGAAGAGAGAGAGAGAGAGAAAAAGACCTTGATAAATGAAACGATGTCGTGGAGATTCTGCTTGTATTCAAGGAGGGGCACGTGTTGAAAGGCACTGCCTCTATCGGGAAGAGAAGCGTCGTTAGCGCCGAAGAAAACGGTCACCGCCAACGGAGTCTCTTCCACCGCCGGAAAAACCTTCTCTAGCACGCGCAGAGCCCATCTTGTATTATACCCACTATACCCCCAGGATCACAAAAAAAAGTCCTGGGGGCACCAAAGAAGTAGGCACATATCATCTTCTTGAATTTAGTATGTTAGTTACGATGTCTTATACTGGGGGTATTTCTCCAAATGATTTTAGGATATCATTAAGATTAAGATTTTAAATGTGGGTATTTAAACATTAACATTTTTTTATAGTTCATGCCATTCAATAAAGCCAAAGGAGAGAGGATGAGGGTCTCAAGCTTTGATCTCGGCCTTTGTTGCCTTCCTCTCCTCTCTGCTCCTTCCTCAACGGCCCAAGCCTTCTTCTCGGAATCCACTGCATGTTCGTCGTAGTTGGATTGCACGGTCTTGCTAATTTCTCCAAATGGTTTACATAAAACATTTTTTTTGTGATCGCAGAGCCCATCTTGTATTATACCCAGTAAAAAACCCAAAAACCAGTAGTTGCACCTTGATTGATCCTATAGTCTGGTTTGTTGCAACAATCTATACGTCATTGGAAAACCTAAGAAGCTCTCAAATAGAGAAGTCATATTATAAACATAGAGAAACAAAAGAGGAGGTGATACAGAAGCAAGAAAGAAACCCTAGCAAATCCAAAAGTTCTAACCACCAAAGCCATAAAGAGTGCGTCCCTGTCGCTTGAGAGCGTAAACAACATCCATGGCAGTAACAGTCTTGCGGCGAGCGTGCTCGGTGTAGGTAACAGCGTCACGAATTTAAACATTTAGGCGTGAGATGGGATATATACAAATGTTTACTAAATCATGATCATGTTAAATTGTGATCAAAAGGAGTTCGTTCAATCTCCCGATAATTAGTGTAGATTCGTTTAGGGACTGTAGCCATGAGTGATATAATAGGTCACTTGATCATGGTTTTTGGGTTTTTTACGGCGAGCTGGACTGTAGCCATGAGTGAGGAGATTAATCAGACTTGGAAGCTAGTAAAACCGACTAAAGGAAGAAGAATTGTGGGCTGTAAATGGATCTTCAAGATGAAGGAAGGAACTCCCGGGGTGGAGGCTGTAAGGTACAAAGCTCGATTGGTGGCAAAAGGTTATTCATAGAAAGAGGGCATTGATTTCAATGAAGTGTTTTCACCTGTAGTGAAGCACAGTTCCATTCGGATGCTACTTTCTATGGTTGCCTTGTTTAATTTTGAGCTTGAACAACTTGATATCAAGATTGCTTTTCTACATGGTGAGTTAGAGGAGTAGATTTACATGCATCAGCCTCAAGGGTTTGAGATTGAAGGAAAGGAGGACCATGTGTGCTTGCTGAAGAAATCTCTGTAATGTTTGAAGCAATCTCCCAGACAGTGGTATAAGCGGTTGGATACTTTCATGATTGAAAAAGACTACTGTAGGAGTGAGTATGACGGTTGTGTCTATCACAAGAAGCTGTCAAATGGTTCGTATGTTTATTTGTTGTTGTATGTTGATGACATATTGATTGCTTCTAAGAACATGTCTGAGATCAAGAGTTTGAAGGCTCAGTTAAGCAGCGAGTTTGAAATGAAAGACTTGGGTACAACCAAGAAGATATTGGGAATGGAGATTCACAGAGACCGAAAAGCGGGCAGATTGCACTTGTCTCAGAAAATGTACATTGAAAAGGTGCTGGAACGCTTTGGTATGCAAGAGTCGAAGCCAGTGAGTACTCCACTTGCAGCTCATTTTAAACTTTTAACTTCTCTATCACCGCAGACTGAGGAGGAGGTGGAGCAAATGTCACATGTTCCTTATGCTAGTGCCGTTGGAAGCATTGTGTATGCTATGGTCTACACTAGGCCATACATTTCACAAGCAGTCACCGTGGTAAGCAGGTATATGGATAAGCCTGAGAAAGCCCATTAGCAAGTAGTGAAATGGATACTTAGATATAGATTTTGGGTTGATATATGACAGAGGCAGTGACACTCCTGATAGTGTCATTGGATATATTGATTCAGACTATGCTAGAGATCTGGATAGGAGGAGATCTTTGACAGATTATGTTTTCACTCTTTGTGGAAGTGCCATCAGTTGGAAAGCGACTCTGCAGTCTACAGTTGCATTGTCTACTACTGAAGCTAAGTATATGACAGCTACAGAAGCAGTGAAGGAAGCTGTATGGCTGAGAGGTTTGGTTGGTGATCTGGGGATGCAGCAGGAGCAGTCTACTGTGTTTTGTGACAGTCAGAGTGCCATACATTTGACCAAAAATCAGATGTTCCATGAGAAGACCAAACACATTGATGTCAGACTCCATTTTATTAAAGATGTTTCTCAGGGAGCTATTGTAGTGAAGAAGATTGCTTCAGCAAAAAATCCAGTAGATATGATGACCAAGCCCATCCCTACAATCAAGTTCAAGCATTGCTTGGACCTAATTGGTGTTGATAGTACTTGAGTGCCCTTAAGGGGCTGGTAGAGGCGGTAAGAGGAGTTGCTTGTTATGATGGAGATTGCTTCTGTTGGAATTCTTGCCAAGGTGGAGATTTGTTAGTTTTGGCTCAAATTCTGTATATGGGTTTTGTTGGGAAGTTGGTATGGATCTTACCCGGATCCTTGATGACCCAGTGTGCTACCTGAGTGACCCGATTAATAGGCAATGTGTGGGATTTAACCCACCATTGCCCCGTATTTCCGACCCGTTTTGTCTTCTCGTTATAACCCTAGATATATAAAGGGTTTTCTAGAGGATGCAGGATAAGGGGTTTTTCGAGAGTTTCGGAAAGAGGGTTTAGAGAGAGCTTTTGTACACTATTTTTCTCCCGTATTCTTAGTGGATTTCTTGCCCTTTTCTCCCTTGGACGTAGGCACCTTTCCGAACCACGTATATCTTGTCTCTTTTGTGCGATTGCTTGGTTTCTTGTTTTCTTATTTTTCTAGATTTGTCGAACTGATTATAACACGTACTCTTGAGATAAACATGACATCTTAATCGAAGAGAGAATAGGATAAAAGAGGAAGACTTTTGAAACTAGTAAGGCTATCAATGGGCCGGGTTCTATTTCGGCCTCATATTTTAAGGCCTAAGTCCTACCTATATTTAGGCACCTGTTCCTCACTTGCCCTTGCTCGCGGAGCATTTGGTTTGGTTCCCATCTTTCCCTACAACTCCCATCTTCAGTAGAAGCTGATTTCAACCAATGGTGGAAGAAGTGGTTATTGTGTCCTGAGTTCAAATGCCGTGCCAGCCATCTAGCCATTCGTGTGTGCTGCACATTGTGGTTCATCTGGAAAATGTGAAATGAGACCATTTTCAACAACACAGCCCCAAATCCTACCAATATCATCCGAAGGCTTGAACATTTCATCTGGGAGCTCTTGGAAGCTAAATCTCCAGTGTTTGATTCGGGGTTCTCCATCTCAAAATGGGAACCGCCACCAAGGGATTGGATCAAAGTCAATGTGGACGGGGCAGCTCTTCAGTCTCACCTTGCAGCGGGGGCGGGAGCAATCGCTTGAAATTACTTAGGCGAAGTGTTAGCATCTTCTCATCAACCTCTTTTAGGAGGCAGTAGCCGTGTAACCGAGGCAACAGCCATTCGGTTAGGCCTTCAAATGACAATTTCAAACCATTGGAATTGGATAATCCTAGAGTCCGACTCTAGGGAGCTTATTGATTCACTGTTGGGGACTTCTGAGTTTGTTCACAGGGAGATATATGCTCTGATGATGGATATTGAGCATCTTCGAACTTTTTGTGGATTGATCTGTATCACTTTTATTCCTAGAATTGCGAATTTCGCGGCCCATTGTAAGGCCCAAGAGGCTCTGAACGCTAGTATCCGAAACTTTCCCTCGCTGTCTTACTTTTTTAACTCGAATCCTCATCCTCCTGAGGAGAGGCATATCTCTCTTGTATCCTCAATCATGGAATGAAATCGTTTTAATCCAAAAAAAAAAAAAAGGTCAGGCATAATTGTTTGTCAGGTCAGTCCATTGATATACAACAAGTTGATGATTTGAAGCAACAGCCACACAGCAGCTTCGACATTATTGTGAATGTGCAGTGAAGTACAGGAGGAAGGCCATAAGGTTGATAGCTTTGCTCTGAATAGTGCTTTGAGTTCATGTGCCCATCTTGCAACTCTGAAACAAGGCGATATAATTCTTTAAAAATTGGTAGCAACAAGATATGACTGCGGATTTGTGTGTATGCGGGAGTTTGGTCAATATGAATGCAAACAATTGTAACCTTCAAGCTGCCCAAAATTTTTTTTTTTGGAAGATTAAAAAAAAATAAAAAAATTTGAGCAGCTTGTTTAATATTCTCTAGAGTTGCAGACCTTGATCTAAAATGGTCGAAGTCAATGCTTGGAGCCTGGAGGATATGCTCACTATGGAAAAGCAAAAAAAGCATTGAAGTTGTTTGATAAGATTATGGTCACGGTAGCTTAACACTTGTCCTCTTGTTCGATAAGTGCCTTTAGTCTTGTCATGAAAGCAAAGCTCCCAAAAAAAAAAAAACAAATTTAAGAGAATAGAGAGATGTATACAATTTAGATCATTATTTATATATATATTAGATATAATTAGCATTGGGCCGGGCAGGGCAGGGCGGGCCGGAGCTAAGCTTCAAATACCTAAGATCAAGCCCAGCCCTAATTTAACGAAGCGTTCAATTCTAGAGCCTGGCTCTAATCATAGGCTCTAAAAATGGGCAATTTGGTTTGAGTGGTGTGTATTTATGTGTGCGTGCGTGCGTGTGAGGAGTGTTTGGGTGAAGCTTATTTGGGTTGAGTGGTGTGTGTGCGGTCTTCTTTCTCATGACTCACCGTGTGGTGTTGTTACCTTAACCAAAAAAAAAAGGGGGGGGGGGCCTAAATCGGGCTAAACCGGCCCTTTGAAGGAGTGTCATGTCAGGGGGTATTCCCCCCCCCCAAAAAAAAGAAAAAATTCCAAGTTACGCAATGAATTTGTAAGCAAAAATATATGGAATCTCCCACAGAGAAAATGTTTTAGTTAGGGAAACAAAGATCTATGAACAAAATCATACATATAGCTTAAAAAAATAAGAAGAGCAATACCAAACCACGTTAAACCAGCTACCAAAATGGTAACCCGATGACCTTAGAACCTCACTTCTCTTGCTTTGGCACTTTGGGGCAGAAGTTAAAGATGAAGGTATTGGTCAAGGCCGATTTGGAGGCAAGAGAAACCCTCAGGAGAGTTAGAGCCTGCACCGGAAAAACAATTTTTGTGCAAGTGTCAGTGCCATTGGAGTGAGTGAGAAACAGTACACATGGAGTTCGGATGTGCGATAGTTGTGCTGTTGCCCGTCCTTATCTTAAGAAACGGGGCCTACCCTCTGATGTGGGATCCACCTTCTGTTGAATGTAGGGGCATTCCTTTGAAGACACATACAGGCAGCAGCTGTTTAATGGAAACATGTTAACAGGCTGGTTTCACGAGTCTTTTTGGCCTGTGCAACATGACAGATCCTATGTGTCCCCATTAATTAGGTGTGCCAATTGGGCTGGGCTAGCCCGAAGCCCGATTGTTTAGCCTGAAGTTTGAGTGAGATGAGCCTTTCTTATTTTGGGTTGGGCTAAGTTTGGACAAGAATATAGGCCTGAAGCAAATATTGGGCCGAGCTTGGGCTACCCTTAGATTAGCCCGGCCCGAACTAAAGATATTTTATGTTTTTATAAATAGTATATATAGATAGAGAAGACTCACTCATTGAATTGGAAGTGAAGTGTTTCACATAGAGAAACTATTTTTGTATTTGCTATCTAAGAATGTTACTAGTAGTATTTTTTTTTAAAATTATTCTTAGCCTTATTTATCAAGAGTTTGCATCCAGTTCTTTTGCTATTAGAAAAACACTTCCCAAAATTGATTATTAGTTAAAATAATTAGATACCTAAAACAGTGATTGCTTAATTTTACTAAACTTTAAATTTGTTTACTAATTAAATTTTTATGCATGTAAATTACATGTCGGTGTTTAAGGGAAAGTTAACAAGTAACTAACTATAGGAGAAATCAGCCCACAAGCTACTTAATTTGGGCCAGCCCGAACTCAGCCCACACTCTGCTTACTTTGGGCCACCTCGAACTTGACCCGAATATATTTGTGAGCCGAGCTTGGGTTGGGGTGCTCGGGCTTAGGTTTTGAACTTTGGGCCGAGCTTGGGCTAACCCCAGCCCGACCCAATTGTCACCCCTACCATTAATAGATGGAGCCAAATCATCTACGGGGCAAATCCGGTTATCACCCCTAGAGGTCGCCACATATCTACTTTGACACCCCTTAACCATGGGTAAGGTTCACCCACCCATCCTTGTTTTTTTTAAAAAATATTAATTCTTTTTTTAAAATTAAAAAACTGTTTTTAATTTAAAAAAAACTCTAAAACCAGTTTTTTAATTTTAAAAAAAGAATTAATATTAAAAAACAAAAAAAAAACAAGGATGGATGGGTGAATCTTACCCACGGTTAAGGGGTGTCAAAGGAGACGTGGCGACCTCTAGGGGTGATAACCGGATTTGCCAAATCCGGTTATCACCCTAGAGGATTTGACTCCAAATAGATAGGGCATGTTAGTAAAAACACAAATTTCTGTGTGTTTTTACCATTATATCCATAATTTGTATTCGTGGCACTCAAAACAACGGGGGGGCACAAAGGGTCTGTGTGCTATTTTGCACACGCCAATGGACTCAGATTTCTTTGACCGGTTTGAAACCTGCCAAAATTAAGAGTAAAATACTTTGGCTGGGCCTTGACTAAGATTAACTAATCCTTAAGGTCACCAATTAAAATAATAATAATAATCATTAGGGTTAAAGAATTTAACCAACCTTAGTTTTTAGGGGAAAAAAAAAAAATCAGAGTTAAAAGAGTGTTAAGAGACTAAATATAATTAAAGGCTGGGCCAGAGTATTTTACTCTGGCCCCAACCAGTGTAAACCCACTACCCCAGTCATATTTCCTACAAGGAGTTTGGCACTTCTTTCGGTCACATTTGGGCAACAGCTCTGGAGCTGTTGCTCATCCTTATTCAGCCACTTGCACACGTGATTAGAACTGTAGCTACTCCTATAGTCCTATGATTTGGTGCATACCTTTTTCTTACTGACAGTCACCACCCGCTCCTCCACATCCGAGATGGGCACCTTTAAGCTGTCAAGAAGAGAAATAGCAGAGATGGGTGAAAACGGTGTAACAATCAAATCATCTGTTACCATGAATATTTCAGGCCCCTTCAAGAATCCACCCCCATCTACGAAATCTCCTGTGAGCAACTTTGGATTGATAACTTCTAATGGTAATCTCTTAGTGTTATGCCTGCAAAGGCTAGGTGCATCATTTTCCGATGTTGAAGTCTCACAAATAGGGTAGCATGATTGACAGTAGAACGTGTAGTAATACAGATTAATCACTTCCTGGATCGGCAGCAGCTGATTCTCACAACCAAAATAGGAAGGGAGCTTGGGGTGCAGTAGCAAGTTCTTGCATTCATCGGATTTCATGTAATTATCAACGCTTAGCTCTTCCACACTCTTGTATAAGTTATTTAGGGATTGCATCGGAGATTTCCCACCAAAAAGTTCTACTATTGAACCAAGAGGAAGGGTGAGGAAGCTCAGTACAAGGTCCACAAAGTCTTCCCCGGCTTCTGCATACAGCACCTTATTGCTTGATTTGCTCACCATTAGCTTCACCTTAAAAAACTTGACATTAGAGTCTCCTTCGCTTTCATCTTCCAGTTGTGCCGTGTTTCTCATATCAAAGTCCATTTGATCGACTGTGATTTGTTTGAGTAAAATCGCATCCGTCAAAGACGTTGACGTTTTGGAGAACAACGACATCAGAAGGTACAATAACTGAGAAAAAGATACCAAAAGTTACTTGGGGAGTGCTAGCTGTTGGTGTAATTGGGTAAATTCCTACACACATAGCCACTTAGCAAATACAGACAGATAATAATGTAGTTAAATAAACAATTAATTATTTAATTAATTAAGGTAGAGAATCGCTTCGCTGAGAGGCGCTACAAGTGAGTCTTTCTTGAAGATAGTTGAGGCCTCCCATGTGCAAGAGATATGACAGCTCTATCTTCAGGATACAACTCAACTCGGATTCTCTCTGGTCTTCCCAACGAGATTGCACTACTCGGTAGAAGACGGAGTACTGATCTTCTTTTAGGATACCCTTCAAAATAAAAATATAAATATATGTATATCCATTTTAATTAAGGTTTGCCTAATTATCCAAGTGTCCTAAAATCCCATCGGATTTACAGTAAGAGATAATCTAATTAATTAGAGAATATCCAAAATTACCATTTTACCCCTTAGGGTTTAAGGGTCTGTTTGGTTACAGGATTAGGTCCACTCTAGTTTGGTCTAATCCTGGTTTAACCTATTCCAGCTTAGGTTTGCACCTATTCTGTTTGGTTACAGAATCTAGTTTTGTCCAGAATCAATTCTGCATAGAAACTGATTTTGGTTTGGCCAGAATCAATTCTGCTCTAAGTCCCGTTTGGTTACAGTTTTTTAAGTTAATTCATTTTAACTTAATCGGAGTCTGTTTGGTGACAAGATTATACTTAATCTGATTTTATCAGTTCGGGTTTTGTTTGGGTACAAGTTCAGGTTTGTCCAGATTAATTCATTCCACAAGATACCCCTGATTGGGTTCATCGTGTGGATATGGTAGGATCACCCAAGATCGGATGGTCACCAAGATGATTTTGCCTATGTAGGACAGATCTATTGTTCTACTCGATCTGGAATCCTAGATCGGGCAACCGAACAGTATGGACGGTTGAGAAGCCCGAAGGCATTCTGCAACCTCATTAGGAGCTGGACAAAGCTATCCATTTCCTGGTATCCATGGATCTGGATTGATCCGGATAGCCTGCTGGGTCTGGTTCTGAGTTCTGGGCCTATGGATCATGGGTTAGGGTCACCATCTTCTCCATCGAGCTCAAGGACCACCATTAATGGAGATCTTCAGGTTAGGGTCCTCCTAAGAGGTCCTTGGTACGGAATCATCCTGATGGACCATGGCTACTCGGAGTAGACTGGACCAGAGTGCACCTACTCTGGTCTGGTGGCTCACTGGTCTCTAGGCTCCGTGGTCTGGGCTCACGGATCAAGCTACACTCCATGGATCAGTCTCTGGTCTGAGTTCCAACAACCCTCAGGCCCTCCCCAAGCCCCTCTATTTATAGAGGACCAGGGTCCCCTTGAATGCGCATGGGCTCTGCCACCTGGCTAGGCCCTAATACACCAGACAGGCCACCTCGCGACGATGCGCACGTGCGAAGTGCGAAGTGCAAAGTGCGCTTCATAGCGCCCAAAGCCCTATGCCCGCACCCGCACCCGATCCCGAGCGTATGCGTGTGCGCTCGCGCTCGCTGCGAGCTCAGCTCGCGCACCCTAGTTACCGTCTAAAGGAATTGGTGGGTCAAAGTCTCCACCTCACTCTTAGTTGTTGACAACTAAGCAACCAAGGGGGGTAAATAAACTCATTAAATTTTCTTTACTTTTCCGATGTAGGACTAAAGAACTAAGGGAAATGCACTAAAAGTGTGTTTTCTCTCTTTCAAGAGATTAAACACCCAACCTAAATAAAGATTAAATTAATTGAGGGTTTTAGTCCATGATTAAAATTAAAACCCCAGATCCTAATGATCCGGTTTTTATTAATTTAAAACAATTTTAAATCAAAATCAATACTAGCTCCTCTCTGCAGATTGCATTCTCCCCTTTAGGGGGGCAAAGAATACAAGAGTTAGGATCATAGTCAATCACGGGAGAGTTCAATCGCAACCATGGTAACACGTCTCTTTTAACCCCTATTAATTGTTGTTAAGATTCACGAACTTCTTAACCAGGGTTAAATACAAGTATTTGGGGGTCCAAAACCGGAGAGAAATCATTGTTCCCCCAATGGGGAATGGAAACGTAAAGAGGAGAGAGATCCGATCACAGTCAATTGTGATGAATTGTGATTGAACTCTCCCTGAATTCAATCAAACCCGGTCAACACGTGTCCCATTTAAACTCTATTAATTGTGAATAAGACTCACCAACTCTTGGGGTTAAACAATATAACCTTGGTTTATATAAAAAAAAATAAATTAAAAAATATTTAAATCGGTTAAAATTTTTAACACTTAGTGTTAATATCTTTTTTCTAAAGAACAAAGTTATATTATTGAACCATAAGGGTGAGTGAATCTTAACCACAATTAATATGAGTTAAAGGGGACAAGTGTTGACTTGAGAATCTGTTCAGCATTCTCCAACTTGAAATAAACGCTGCAAGTGCATGCACATTTACCTCCACATTGACAGTCCTCTCCTCAGTAGCGCTGTAATCCTTGATCCCTAGTTTGCCTAGCAACGATAAGCTGGTCATGGTAGACATGGACGTTACACGCATACCATCACTTATCATGAGCCGCACCCTATCTTTAAGAAAGACCCTTCTGTTATCCACATCAGCTACTTTAATAGCATCCGATTTCCGTAACTGGATACTTCTACTCATCAATTGTCCACAATGGCATTGCACATTCTCGTAAGTACTAATAGAGTAGTATTTGTGATGGCCAGAAGTCGTTGTTTTGCAAGTATAGTACTGGATGGGCTCCGTATCATCGATATTTACTTTTAGGTTCCTGCAATGTGCTTCAGCTGAATTTCGAGGACAAAGCAGCATGGTCTTGCATGCTGCAGTCCATAGATACTGCACATCCAACTTATCGACACTTTCATATAAGTTGTTCATGCAACCGATCTCTGCCGCGAATGGTTGGGAACGGGTGAGTCTGATAATGGTTCCAATAGGCATTGTCAAGAAGCTGAGGAGAATGTCCACGAAATCTCCATTGGACTCGGCAAAAATGACTCGGTCTTTCTTCTTGTCCACCAAGATCTTCAAGCTTATACTCTGTAACTGCCTCTCAGCCATGGTTTTCAAGGCAAGCGGGCTTGTAAGCAATCTGTTCCTCAATGTTCTTGGGTGTTTTCTATATAGAAGCTTGACCTTGTCCACATTCAAACATCTGTCACAGAAGAAAATAGGATAAGACAATTAAAGAGTCAAAGAAAACAGTCTCAAAGCATGTTCTTATCAACACGTGATCAAAGCTTAGGAAGAGAATGAATGATGGATTAGTTAAGAACAAACCAAAACATAACCCCTTTTTCACTCCTAAGCACACTGGTCCATGAGAGATATATTGCCATTATAATATGGAGACTATATACAATTTAAATAGACAGTAAAAAGGAGAACAATTCTTTTTGGTAAGAAAAGGTTTTGATTTACAATTATCAATCTAGAATATCGATACCCTAAAAAAAAATCTAGAATACCAACAACAATGAAAACATCCTTCTGAAAATAGAGATTTACCAACACCAATCAGTCTATTACCATATACATATAGGCAAGGGATCTAGGGACATATGGGATAAAACATATACCTTCACATATGTTTCTAGTTGTAAGATCCGGAGATCCAATGCATATCATCACACCACTTTATATGTGAGAGAGGGTATTTTGGGAAATGAGATTTTTTAAAAAACCATCTCTTCTTGTTGGGGAGATTTTCTCCCTCTCCCCTTTACGTAATCCACGACACTACGTGATTTGTCTTTAATTTCTGAAATCTTAGTGGTCAATTTAAGGTAAAAGCTATTAATGTCGGGGAAGGGATTGAGAGACATATGGGATAAAACATATATCTTCACATATGCTTGCAGTTGTAGGATCTAGAGATCCAATGGATATCACACACAACTTTATAAGTGAGAGAAGGTATTTTGGGAAATGAGATTTTTTTTAAACCGTCTCCTCTCCCCAATTTCTCTCTCTCCCTTACATAATCTACTACACTACATGATTTGTCTTTAATTTCTGAAATCTTAGCGGTCAACTTAAGGTAAAAGCTATTAATGTTGGGGAGAGGGAGTCCGGTTAAGCCCATGAGGTCCCCATGTGTCCCTTTTGACACCCTTAACTGTGGTTAAGATTCATCAACCCCAGGGTTCACTCACTTATCCTTGGTTTTTAGAAAAAAAAGTATTAATTTTTTTAAACCCTGATTAAAATTCACTAACTCCTTTTTAATATTTTTTCTAAAAACCAAGATAAGTGACTAAACCCTAGGGATGGATGAATTTTAACCAAGGTTAAGGGGTGTCAAAAGGAACACGTGTCGAACCTCATGGGTGTAACCAGACTCCCTTGAGTCCAGTTATAATTGTATTATAATTGTGTAGAGGATTTCATTGCCCAACATTGATAGCTTTAATTTAAGTGACCACTAAGATTTCAGAAATTAGAGACAAATCAGAGAGAGAGAGAGAGAGAGAGAGAGAAACTGTCTCCCCAAAAAAAGGAGACGGTTTTAAAAACCATTTCCTAAAATACCCTCTCTCACATATAAAGTTGTGTGATGATATCCATTGGATCTCCGGATCCTACGGCTACAAGCATATGTGAAGATATATGTTTTGTCTCATATGTCCCTCGATCCTTTCCCACATATATATATATATGGTGAAGAATACAATGTCGTCAACTGTAGATGCATGGTAAAATTATAGCTAAAAGAGATTGGAATTCTATGTCAATTGATGATCAGGAAAGTCTAATTTCAGCATTCTCCATGAGTGGATGATGATATAGGATGTGAAGAATACTAAAATCCCCACGACTTTCAAAATTAAATCTTAATGATGTGCATATGGAAGATAAGGCCAAGGGTTAACAGCCAATCGTGGTGGGTGATTGAAAGCTTCTCGTCGAACCCCAACCCCAACCCCAAAAATGAAAAAAAAGAAAGAAAAAGGAATTGCTCATGGTCGCTGTTAATGGGGTTTTTCGAGATTAAGCGGGTTATTGTTATGTTGCCGTTAATGGAGGCGATCGCCCATTGTCACCGAGAAGGGATTTGGCGAGAGAGGAAGTGAGCGAGATTTTGATGATAAAACAGGGGAAATGAAAACCAGTAGAGTGCGGGAGAGAGAGAGAAAACTACAGAGAAAATGTTCTCTCTGTATATCCGTACTCTTTGTATTAAATGTAAATGGGGTTTTTTTATAATTTATAAACAATGGAGGGGGAGATCTTAAAAACAAATGGTTGTTGAAGCTTTAACCGGCTGCTTTTAGCTTTAACCGGCTGCAAAAGCAACCGGGTAAGGTGACTTTACGTGTCGGTTTTGTGGGGAAAGTGAGAAAGTCAGGAAACTGGGGTAGCATTCCCCTTCCAAGGATTGGTGTTTGGAGATTAAACAAGGGAGTCTTATTTCTTTATTATAGATAGATTATATGCAAATCATAAAATTTAATTAGTAAACTATTTAGATAGGTTAACAGGTGAGTGGAATTGTTTAAGGGTCCTAATATTCTAGTCGTGAAAAATGAGCCACAATGGAAGGGAGAGACATAGTATCTCCGGCTGGTACATATCACAACAGTGAGCTGTGCCTAGGGAAAAATATAACCCCTGTAAACTGTGACAGGGGAAAAGAGAAGAGTTATATATATAAAGAGGAAGTGCTAGTTTCAGTCGCCCCCTTTTGCAGTCTTCTCTTTCTGGGGAAGACAGGATTTTGTGTTAAGTCAAGTGGGAATAAGGATAAGCAACAACTCCCGCAGTGGTGCTGTTGTTCGGAGGCCAATGCCAAGGCGCCATACCAACAGGATGCTACTGTTGAACTGACGAATAGGACTCAGCAGCAGCAGCGCTGTTGATGTGGGGACTTGGGTTTCAGCAACAGCCAGATTTTAAACTCCCAAGTATTCCACCGGGGACCACATTTCAGACCCGTCAACGAGATGACCACACAGACTCCGAATTTGCTAAGATTAGCCAAGTCCAGATGTGGCAGCAATCAGCATTCAAAATACAACAATAATAACAAAGAAATACCTGAGAAGTTTCAGATGAAATGTTATTTAGCACTAAAAGCTGCCGATCTCAACACTAAAAGCCCGTATGGTTCCTCAGCTGTCCGATCCAGAGGAAGATATCCAACTCCGGCTATATACATTCACAAATGAGAGAGACCAAAGAATCTAAACCCCAAAATTAAATTGGTAAAGGCGTAAAGCAAATTGATCTTGCCGAACTAAATGATTATTAAATTTTGGCAAGGGGCAGATGCCCGAATTTTACACTCGGGCAAGCCTCTTAAGCCGACGCGTGCAATGGTGTTTAAATAGGCCTCGGCTTGCCTCTGGCTAAGCCAGAAAGGGCTTATCTCGGGGTTCCATAGAACAGGTGACATGTGGTGGAAAAGTTAAAATCATGGCCCATGATTTTGACTTCTCCACCTATAATAAGACATGTGGCGATAAGTGTGTGAGAATAAGGGTGTGAGATATCAAATGGGGAGAAGTCAAAATTATGGGGGAGAAAATGGAATGACTTCTCCCCATTTTTACGCCACATGTCGCACAATGTATGGAACCCGACAGCCCTTTCTAGCTTCGCCAGAGATAATCCGAGGCCGTTTAAATAAGAGGATGATAGCACGCATCTCCACGTAACGTTAGACAGTACATGCACACCTCCCACAACTTGCCACGTGTCTTCTTGGACATCCATTAAGCTTGGTTAAGATTTACTCACCCTCAAGTTTTATCGATCTATTCTTTGATTTTTAGAAATAAAAAATAAAAAAAATTAACCACATAAGAAAGGCCATGTTTGGTTGTACTTCCGTTTTCTGGTTTTTCGTTTTTAAAAACAATATTTTAAAAAAAAATTATACAAAATATATTTGGTAAACATGTTTCTACTCTCTATAAAAAAATTAGTAATAAAATTTTTGAAAATCAATTTTATGCTATCTCTGTTTTTGAAAACAAAAAACAAAAATAGAAAACATGGATCCACCATCAATACCACCACCCATAACAACCAACGCACCACCACAATACTACCACTACCACCCACCACCTATCACCCACCACCCACCTCATTGTCTGTCAATAGCAAGTAATAAAGTGACAAAATATATATAAGATTGGGTTTGGGTACTGTAGATGAGCTCCTCAACTCTCTAGTAGGTGTGCTAGACTCTGCCTTTGACATTGTCCCCTTTAAAACTGTCTCATTTGAAACTGTCTCATCTGCCTGGCCAGAACTGGTCTCAACCCTACTATCATCTGAAAGCTCTTCCAACTCCAAAAACTTGGATACTTCTCCATCCTTAGTGGTACTCCCACTATTCTGTTTGTTATCCCTATCTTTGTACAGTAGCCTTTCATCAAATACAACATATCTGTTCCTGATGATCTTTCTATTCTTGTCATCCCAAAAGCGATAACTGAATTCATCAATGACGTACCTGATGAACTTATACTTCTATGACTTGACATCTATTTTGTCTTTGACATGATCACTAATATGAACATAAGACACAACCAAAAATCCTTAAATACGAGAAATTTACTTATTTACCACTCCAAACCTCTTCCAGTTTCCCAAAGTTCAATGAAATTGATGGCCCATGATTAACCAAAGAAGCTATATTTATTAAATCTGCCCAAAATATTTTGGCAACCCTGCATATAACCGCATGCTCCTAGCACGCTAAGTCAAAGCCTTGTTCATCATTTCTACAATACCATTATGCTGCGGTGTGCCTAAAGGTGTCCTTTCTAAACGAATTTCATTGAGAGCACATGCCTTCTTGAACTCCCCTAGCTCATATTCTCCACACAGTTATCTGATCTCAAGTACTTCACTTTCAAATCTGTCTCATTCTCAACCATGACTTTCAACTTCTTGAAGATCTCAAACATCTCTGACTAGTGCTTCATGAAGTACACACATACCTTCCTCAAGTGATCGTCGATAAAGGTAACTAAGTGCGTTGAGCCACCAAGAGAAGACACAGTAGATGGACCCTATACGTTTGTATGGACAAGCTCTAGCTTGTAAGTCTTAGGAGGCCTGCCACATTTTTAGAAGCTAACCCTCTTCTGTTTCCCGAAGATGCAATTCTCACATATGTCAATACCTACTAACTCGATGCCTGGAAGCTTTCCCTGTGATTGCAGAACCTTCATTCCCTTCTCACTCATGTGTCCCAACCTACTGTACCATAGATTTGAACTCACCTTACCATCTGCAATTACGAGGGTGTCACTCGCATGTAAAGTCAAGTAAAGAGGATCATTCTTTCTATCACAGTCAATCACCATAGTACTATTTGAGACTTTCCACGTATCTCCTGTGAATGTTTAGATATAACATGTTGTTCCAAGCTGCCCAACTGAAACAAGATTCCTCTTCAATTTCGGAACATGTTTGACATCTTTTAAACACCACTTGAACTCATGCGTTTCAATCTGCACTCGCCTCTTCCCACAATACTATATTGTCTTCCAAGTATACTTTCCCAAAGTCTCTTGCTATATAGTTCTATAGGACATCTCTGTTAGTAGTCGCATGGAATGAGGCATCCGAATCAATTACCCATGATTCGACATTACTGTCCATAACAAGGATAAGTGCATCATGCACAATATGAGCCTCTTGCTCGTTCTTATCTTTCTTTGACACTTTGCAAGTTGTTGCCATATGTCCCATCTGTCCACAATAACAACATTCACCTTTACTAGGTCGCACTCCAGACTGTGACCTATTTCCCTTTCTGGATTTTGATCGTTTCCTGTTCTAATTCTGACCACCCAATTTTTGGCTTCTGCCTCTTTGCTCGAGACTAAAAGATGAACTCGAATTACCTAAACCTGAAGTTTCTGTTGATTTTCTTCTAACCTCCTCAATCAAAATCAAACTCACAACCTCACTCAGTTTGAACTTCTCCTTCCTAGCCGCGTTACTAACCGCAGTCACACTTCCCTACCAACTCTCTAGCAACTGAGATAGGATTAACAAAGCATGAACCTCGTCGTCAAATGTAATACCAACCAAGGTAAGCTGATCTACTATAGTGTTGAACTCACTGAGATGTAACATGAAGGAACATCCTTCTGTCATCTTGAGGTTAAAAAGTTTTTTCATAAGATGTACCTTATTCACAGTGGACGGTTGCTCGTACATCTTTGCGAGTGCTGCCATGAAATTTATCGTCATCTTCTCCTTCAATATTTTGTGGACTATTGTTTTCGCGAGCAAAAATCGAACTTGTCCAATTGTCTTCTTGTCAAGGATATTCCAATCTTCATCGGTCTCGTCCTTTTTCTTTCCCTTATCTTTACCTAACAACGATCGGTAAAGATCTTTCTGATACAGAGGATCTATCTACGTTATCCAGTAAGCGAAATCTGAACCTTTGAATTTCTAAATTTTCGATTTGCCTTCTTCCGAACTCATAGCTCTTACTGAAACCCTAAACTACTTGAACAAACTTTGATCTGAAAATCTGTCGAACACCCTCTGCGTAACCTACGCTCTGATACCAGTTGTTGGGATTTGAACTACGTTTTTAATCCGTAAACCCTTTTGGATCTTGAAAACTATGAATCACACAGCAGATAGAAAAAAAATTATAGAGAATAAAATAAAGACAACACATAGAGATATACGAGGTTCGGCAACGTGCCTACGTACTATAAGGTCGAAAATACCCCTGTAGAAACGCTTTGCTCCCCCTGCCACCCCCCGGCAATCTACTCAAGATTGTCTACATTGCCAACAAATAGAACATGATACCTAAAATTTTACAATAACATATTTGGCTTATCAAAATACAAGTCATTTCTATGTACATGAATTTCTACATGCAACAAAAAAAAAACATTCTTCAAGATTCTGATTTTCGCAATATCTGCATCAATATAGGAAACAAAAGATGAATCATATTCTTAGAGGAAGACTCACCCTGTCTCCAAAGGAATTGGAGTCTTTTTAAAGCTTTTCTGTAGAGAATTTTGAATGATAGAGATCTTCTTGCATCGCTCCCGAGCTCAATTGCAATAGACTGTAATCTGAACTCGACCTTTAGTGGGAGGAGTCCCAACTGTTCAATCACAATTGCCCACTCATTCCAAAACTAGCACAGATCCACAATCGAGATAGGTACTGTCTTAAAAAAAAAAAAGTGGCGCAATTGGTTGAGATTCAAGGCCGGATTGTCTATGAAGAAGTCGGCAAATATACATGGATTCCACAGACAAACCCGTTTTAGTTTTAAGGAAAGAAATGAAGATCAATGAACAAAATCATACATAGATTGCGGAAGCAAATCAAAAAGCGTAATACCAAACGACGTAAAACCAGCTACCAAAATGGTCTAACTATAAAGAACCATGATGGCCATAGAAGTTAGAACTTAGAACCCCACATCTCTTGCTTTAGCACTTTGAGGCTGACGTTGGAGATGAAGGTATAGGTCAAGGCCGATTTGGAGGCGAGAGAAACCTTCAGAAGAGTTAGAGCCTGCACCAGAAAAGTAAATTGTATGTATCAATTGTTTGCACTGATACCTGTAATGTGGGTGGGAATGGAGTGCGTTACAAACAGTACACATGGGTCCAGAAGCACTGTTTGAAGCTGAAACCGTCTCAACTAAACAGTTACTAGAACCAACACATGTTGACTCGACCAGGTTTCATTGAACCGGTTTGAAACCAGGTTCTGTAGCACTGTAGCGCACATACCAAAGTACGTCAACATGAGATTAAATGGACACCCCGCCTCTTGCGCTAGTGGTGGGGTGTGGCCTCTCTGTTGAGGGAGGTTTGGGGATCGAATCCCTCTGGGTGATGAGCTCGCAAGAGCTCCAATCCCACAACTAACAACCAACCGACTAACCAACCAACTAATGTATGTAAATGATATCCAAAACAAAAAAAAAAAAAAAAAAAAAAGAGATTATGGCATGATATATTCATGTTGTGTTTTGCACTACAGAAAATGCAGCGATCTGGACTCATGATAGCCAACCCGAGCGGCCCTATCATATGTGCAAGTCGGCACACCATTGTAGGCCCCCGAACCACGTACCAACCAACATACCCACGCTAGGCAGAATAAGAGGCGGGGCAGTATCATGAGATGAGTAACAGAGTGAAACCTAGCAACAATTCTCCTTGTAGAAACTAATGCATTTGTGACACATGCATAGGAGCTCCGGAGCTCCGGTTGAACAGATAATGGAGCAACCTAAAAAAAAAAAAAACCCCTTGATAGGAAAGGTATATTGTTGCTAAGAATCAAATCCTCTAGGATTATAACTGAATTATGGGGAATCGAGTTATACCTTGAAGTTGCCACATGTCCCTTTTGACACTTTTTAATTGTGGTTAAGATTCACCCACCCTTACGGTTCACCCATCCATCCTTGTTTCTTAGAAAAATATATTATTTTTATAATATTTTTTTTTATAAAAACCAAGGATGGGTTGATGAACCTTAACCACAATTAATGAGTGTCATAAGAGACACATGGCAACCTGGTTATAACAGTAGGATTTGGTTCTTTGTTGCTAAGTTTCTCTTAGTAACAACGTCCTTTTGCACAAATAAGAAGGAGAAGCGCCACATCAGCTAAACCACCAACACATTAAATATAGGACATTAGCTTGGCCCTTATTACATATAAGCAACAGAAGAACAGCTAACACTAGTATTCACTCGGTGGGTGAATTTGGTAACGACCATCAAGACATTTTTTTCCCTACATTAATTATCAAAATGCACTAAAAGTAAGAGTACTTTAATCTTTTCATAGAGACCAGTCATTAAATGAGATAATAAATACAATTTAATTTTTCTTGTACTTTTTCTCTCCTATTTAATGAATTGTTCCTTATGAAAATATCAAAATACTCTTACATTTAATAAAATGGTATTCAATACATATGAATAATAATCTCTAGTGAAGGTAAAAAATTTCACACATTGAGCGAAGGATATCATTTCATATAGAGGTTTTTGCATATCAATTCTTTAGTTATTCCTAGTTTGCAAATATACTATTATGTGCAAACCTTTTGCAAATTCACTTATGGTTTTCCAATTGTTTGACAAACAACCTCAATCCTTATTTCCGTTAGACTTTTGTTTGAAATTTTTACTAATATGACTATTATGCCCATAATAAATCTCATAACCTCACAAAGTCCCTTTAACTATTCTTGAACCATGGTTAATGTGTTAACTCTTATGATTAATTTTTTTAGTTTTTTTTTTCCTAAAAGCCAAGGTCAGATGCTTTAACCTTAAGGGTTATTGAATTTTAACCATAGTTAAAGGAAGTTAAAAGGGGACACTTTAATTTTTTTTACAAAAAATTAAAAAAAAACCAAAGTTAGATGCGTTAATGAATATTTATTACAGTTAAAAGGGGTTAAAATGTGACATATTAATTTTTTTCTAAAAACCAAGGTTAGCTGCTTTAACCCTAAGGGTTAGTGAATCTTAACCACAATTAAAAGGAGTTAAAATAATACATGTTATTTAAAAAATTAAAAATTAAAAAACCATGGTTAGATGCTTTAACCCTAAGGTTAGTGAATCTTAACCACATTTAAAGAAAGTTAAAAGGGAAGACATTATTGTTTCTAAAAACTAAGGTTAGATGCTTTAACCCTAAGAGTTGGTGAATCTTAACCATAGTTAAAGGGAGTTAAAAGGGTCACATTAGTTTTTAAAATAAATTCCTAATAGATGCTTTAACCCTAAGGTCAGTGAATCATAACTACATTTAAAGGGAGTTAAAAGAGATGTTTAATTTTTTTTTTTCTAAAAACCAAGGTTAGATGCTTAAACTCTAAGGATTGATGAATCTTAACCATAATTAAGAGTTAAAAAGAGACAAATTAACCATAGGGGTCAAAACTTATTAATCATGATTTAAGAGCAGTTAAAGGGACTTAATGATATTCTGAAATCTGTTAAGGACAAAATAGTCATTTAAGTAACAATTTCAAATGAAAGTTTACCGGAAGTAAGATTTGAGGTCTAACTTTTGCAAAACCATGAGGTTAATTTGCAAAAGGTTTACACGAAACAGTTTATTTGCAAACTAAGGAATAACATTGCAGCTGATATGCAAACACCCCGAATATAAATATATACACACGAATTGATGCCTACCTCTTTTTGGCTGACGGTAACCACCCGCTCCTCAACGTCTGAGATGGGCACGTGTAAGCCGTCAAGAAGAGAAATAGCAGAGATGAGTGAAAACGGTGTAACCACCAAATCGTCGGTTACCATGAATATGTCAGGCCTCTTGACGAATCCACCCCCATCTATAGATTCTCCAGTGGGCGACTTGGGATTGACAACATTGAAGGTTAAGCTGCGTGGTTTAGTGTAATGCTGGCATTGACGACGTAAAACTTCGTCTGATGTTGAAATCCCCAAGGTAGGGAAGCATTCTGAACACCTAAACGTGTAGTAATACTTTTTAACCACTTCCTGGATCGGCAACAGCTGATTCTCACAAACAAAATGTGTAGGGAGCTTGGGGTGCAGTAGCATGCTCTTGCATTCGTCGGATTTGATGTACTTATCAACGCTTAGCTCTTCCACACTCTTATATAAGGTATTTAGGGATTGCATCGGAGAATTCTTACCCAAAAGTTCTACTATGGAACCAAGAGGAAAGGTGAGGGAACTCAGTATAAGGTCCACGAAGTCTACCCCGGCTTCTGCATACAGTACCTTGTTGCTTGATTTGCTCACCATTAGCTTCATCGTAAACATCTTGATATTAGAGTCTGCATCACTTTCATCTTCCAGTTTACAAGTCGTGTTTCTCGGATCAAAGTCGATTTGATCGACCCTGACTTGTCTGAGTAAAATTGCATCCGTCAAAGGCGTTTTGGAGAGTAACGACATGAGAAGGTTCAATGGCTGAGAAAAAGATACCAAAAGTTAGTTGCGAGTGTATAACTTGAGAACCTCTACAATTATGGAGTCCATAAATGTAGTTGTGGATGACTCCGGTGTTGAAAATGTGCAACGTGAGGATGATGAAAATGCTGAAAATGTAAATGTTGAAATTATTTCAACACCACCTATTGATAAGCAATCATCTCCATCAAAACTTACACATCCTAGGGTCATGAGTCCTCACACCCCCACTGATATAATTGGTGATGTTGAAAGTGGAGTGAGAACGAGGAAACAAATTGAAAATGAAGTTAGCTACATTTGCTATACTTCATCTTTTGAACCCAAGAATGTAGCTGAAGCTCTTGCAGATGATAATTGGATAAATGCAATGCAAGAAGAGTTACTTCAGTTTACTAGGAATGATGTTTGGTATTTAGTACCTAGGCCTAATAATACAAATGTGATAGGTACCAAATGGATTTTCAAGAACAAATCTGATGAAAAAGGTACTATCATAAGAAATAAGGCTAGGTTAGTTGCACAAGGATACACCCAAATTGAAGGTATTGACTTCGATGAAACTTTTGCTCCTGTAGCCAGGCTAGAATCAATAAGAATTCTTCTAGCTGTGGCTTGCCATATGAAATTCAAACTTTTTCAAATGGATGTTAAGAGTGCCTTTCTGAATGGCATTCTACATGAGGAAGTCTATGTGGAACAACCAAAAGGGTTTGAAGATCCACATCACCTTGATCAAGTTTATAGACTAAAAAGGGCCCTCTATGGTTTAAAGCAAGCTCCAAGAGCTTGGTATGAGAGGCTGACTACTTATCTCTTGGAAAACGGATTTTCGAGAGGGGGAGTAGACAGAACCCTTTTCATAAAGAATGTGAAAGGTGATATTGTCATCGCCCAGATATATGTTGATGACATAGTATTTGGTTCCACATTAGACTTACATGCTCATTCATTTGCTGAACAAATGAAAAATGAATTTGAAATGAGCATGGTTGGTGAGCTAAGTTTCTTCCTTGGTCTTCAGATCAAGCAATTGGATTCTGGGATCTCAGTATCTCAAATCAAATATGCAAAAAATCTAGTGAAGAAATTTGGAATGAGTTCTGCTAAGCATGCTAGGACTCCTATGAGTACTACTATAAAGCTTAGTAAAGATACTTCAGGGAAGGATGTTGATCAGACTAATTATAGAAGCATGATTGGTAGTTTGCTCTACCTAACTGCTACTAGACCCGACATAGCCTTTAGTGTTGGAGCATGTGCCCGTTATCAAGCAAATCCCAAAGAGTCTCACTTAGTTGCTGTCAAGCGTATCATTCGCTATGTGAGTGGAACTATGTCCTTAGGCCTCTGGTATTCTTTCGATACAAATGTCATTGTTGTGGGGTATTCTGATGCTGATTGGGCTGGAAATACTGATGATAGGAAGAGCACCTCCGGTGGGTGTTTCTATATTGGAAACTGCTTAGTTGCTTGGCTTAGCAAAAAGCAGAATTCCATTTCCTTGTCTACAGCCGAGGCTGAGTATATTGCAGCTGGTAGTTGTTGCACCCAACTTCTGTGGATGAAACAGATGTTGAAGGATTATGGAATTGATCAAAGCACTATGATTGTGTATTGTGATAACACAAGTGCAATCAATATCTCCAAAAATCCTGTGCAACACTCTCGCACAAAGCATATAGACATTAGGCATCACTTCATTCGTGATCTTGTTGAGCAAAAAGTTGTGTCTATTGAGTATGTCCAAACAGAGAATCAATATGCGGACATTCTCACAAAACCTTTAGATTCCCTTAGGTTTGAACTCCTTAGGAAATCCATCGGTTTGTGTGGAGTTGAGTAATGGTGTACTTGTTTTATAGCCTATGTGTTTTTCATGTTCTATTTAAGTCATAGAGCTATTTTTTTTGTTATTTTCTTTAAGTAATAAAAATCCAAAAACATTCAAAAAATTGAAAAATATTGCAAAAAATAATGTGTTAGTATGACCTTATTTATCCTATCTTTTAGCTTAATGTTATTTCCTTGAAATCATATTTAACCATATAATCCAAGGATAAATATATCATAGGATTGAATAAAATAGGAAAGTTCAATTGTTGGTTCGATCTTGTGATTGAATTTGGTCATGCTAATTAACCTCAGTTAGAGTTGAGCATACAATGATGTTCTAATTTGCACAAGCACTCTGACTGATTCTTTAGATGGTTTTAGTTCCTATATAAAGGTTCTGATATTATACCATATGGTTCCCTAGATTAATCAAATCTAGTATAACCAATGTCATAAAAAATTCCATAAGGTGAGCCCCCTAGATATAAAAATTATTGACATGGAGAGGACTACCTGTGAGTTTGTGTGATAGCTACTAGTGAATGCAAACAGTGAGTAATGGCTACCTAGACAAACAGTAGGTATCTATATGGATTGCTAGTGTGAAAGCCCCTACTGTCATTAGAAAGAGCTACCTTCTCACTTGAGTGAAAGTCACCAGTGTGCTAGTGTCTATATATGTGTACTCCAAAAAGAATTTACATAATGAGTACAATTTGACTGAAAAAGAAATGAAATAAATTGATTAGTCAAATATGGGGTAAAAATTGCTCATCAGATAAATATGGATGATTATTGGTTTTAACACTAGTTTTTGAAAATTTTAGATTCCCATTTGAAATATATAATGTCAAAATCTAGATTAAGGAAGGAAACCAATTCAACGAGTCAAGTAATGAATTTTGATTTCATACTCACATTACTTCTAATTGTATCTTGACTCTGATTGTGAATTTGATGCAAATACCATATTTAATCACCGGTGAAAATCAATTAATGTTTTCATAATCCTTGTTTATGCCTATACTTGATATATCAATTCTTGGGTGATTATTATCTATGATTTTTATGAAATCACATGTTGCAAATTTTTTTTATCAGTTGGTCATTTTGAGGTGAAAATGTATTTTAAATGTTCCATTGGTTGAGGGGGAGAAAAGGTTTTAACCGTAAAAATTTTTGAAAAATTTTCAGACCACCGATCGCTCGGTGCTAAAGACCGATCGATCGGTCTTTCGTGAACAGGGTTATAAAACCCTCATTTCTATTTTTTTGTTCACTTGTTCTCCGATCTCCAGAGCGATCTCTCGGTTTCCTCTCCTCCAAATCTTTCCTACGAACATTCCATTCTACTCTAAAGGTTTCCCAAGCATCTAAAAGGTAAGAGTTGTGCATTTTCTTTGCTTTAGATTGATTTTCTCATCTAGGGCATCATTTCTTGCATTTTCTTCAATGGCTTTCGTTTTGTCGTTAATCCTTCTTGCCTATCTCATGTCTGGCATCCCCAAACGTCGGAGGTTGGTCCTCAACAACCAAGAGGATCCTCCTCAAGATGAGGAAAACCTAGAGCCCTTTACTTTCACTCCAATAGGGCATGGTATTTCCATTGGGGACAGGCCAATTCGTAGAATGATTGATTCTACAATTGAGAATCGTCAAAAATCTCTGGCTGATAAAACTCGGAAAAATAAAGGTAAAGCTTCATCTTCCCAGTCCAGTAAGTTATCCCAGTTTATCAGTCCTACTGCTGCTCAACTCTATAGTGAGTATTTTAGCAAGAAAGGTGTTATGGTTGAAAGGGACATACATATTTCTGATTTTGGTGATTATTATCTTCCTACTCTCATTTCAGATCGTCAATGGGAAGGTATACTTACCTTATCCGGTCCTGCTTCTGTCCAGTTAGTTAGAGAATTTTACTCTAATTTTTCTGAAATCAACCAGAAAAAATGGTCATTCAAATCTCGAGCATTAGAACAATCTGTTGTCATAAATGCTGATTTGGTTTCTAAATTCCTTGGGTGTCCTCGAGTTCCAAATGCATATTATCCTTATACTTATAAAACTGATGAGGATAAAGACTCCATGGAACATGTTGTTACCTTTCTAAGTGGTACTCCTACGTTTTGGGTTGGGTCTCTTATTGAAGTGGCGAAACTCACTAAGGATGCTAGACTAGTAAACCTAGTTATGAGTGCAAATATCCATCCAAAGGTTCATACTGCGGACCTTAGGGAAGATAGAGCTAGATTTTTGTTTAGTCTTCTACGTGGGCGTGATATTGATCTTGCCGCTCACATCATTGACTTGATGATCCAAGCCCATCAAACTAATACAGCAGTTGGAGCCCTACCATTTGGTTCACTCATCACTAAACTTCTTGGTTCTCAAGGGGTTATCGCTCCTCCTGGTGTTCCTACTCGAGTTCCTAAGGGTCCAATCACCAAAAAGACCCTAGCTCAGAGTTTTTCACATGCCTCAGTTCGAGATACAGAGGAGGGAGCAGAAGTTGGTGCTGGGTCATCTCGTCCTCCTCCGACCACTATGGACGATCTTGGGAGGATGATGAGAGAGATGCAGATGGATCTCCGGACTCATATTTCTTCATACGAGGAGTTTACTACAGAAGTTCGTGGTAGACTTGGATCTCTCGATGCAGCAGTGCTTGGAGTACAGAGAGATGTTCGAGATTTTCGAGCTTACTATGAGTCACAGCTCACTTCTGATGATGAGCAAGAGTGATAGTTCGTGATAGGAGTTTATCTTAGTCAAGTGCCAGTTTTTATTTGACATTTTGATGTATTTTGTCTTGGTTGTACTTCGTACAAACCTACTTGGATATTATTGACTTGTTATGGATGTATACATTTGAATGGGTTATGCTCATTATTTTCTATCTCATCTCCTTTCAATGGTTTATGCTTTTCTTTTCTAATCCACCTTTGGCATTTCGAGCCAAAAAGGGGGAGAATGGTATTATAGATGTTATGGATTGTGTTATGGATGATGGATGAGATTTTGGAATACTAACCTGTTATGGATTGTGGAATTGTGAATGGTTGTGAATGGGTATACATATTTTCATTCTTGAATGGTTATACATATTTTCATTCTTATCCTATATTTTATTTCCCATGCTTCACAGGTTTTTGATTTAGCATGTGCAGGCAAACAGGTTCTAAGTTTAGTAAATCATGACAAGTTAACATGTCAAAAGTCATGTAATTATTTTTGAGTCATGTAAAGGTCAATTTTCCATTTTTGAATCAATTGGGAAAATTTGAACCTAGTATATGAATTAGTCTTGTTTTGTCCCGGAATTGCCAAAGGGGGAGATTGTAAATCCCTAAATAGGTGTTGGCAAATTCCGTGATCATTAGATAGGTCAGTTGAGTCGAGTCCTCGAGTCATGTTTAACTTGTCAGAAGAGAAGAGCTAAAGCTTAAGGAAGATTGAAGAAAGTGAAGGACAAAGCTTCTACTCTGGATCTAGACAGGTAATGGACTTAGAGACCCTACCTAGGTTTGATTTGACTTAGATAACCCTAAAAATACCTAGGAGGATAGATTTAAGCCTACCAAAGTTATTTGATCTTAGTTGAATCAAATAAAAATAAAATGAATTAATTTTGGCAAAAATTCTGTCTCAACCGATCGCTCGGTATTGCGACCGATCGATCGGTGGCCTACCGAGCGATCGGTGGCTATCGACTGGACCAAATATTTGTATGGGGAAATTTTCCAGAGAGGTGATTTAGAACCGAGCGATCGGTCATTAGAACCGATCGATCCGTTGTGAACCGAGCGATCGGTAGTGAGCACCGATCGATCGGTCCCCGTAAAAAGAGTTTTTCTTTTTCTGGATTCTTTTTTTAACCCTATATAAACAACTTTTGAAAGACCTAATTCGTGTCTTTGATAATTTTTGAAAGAGTAGAGGTCTGAGAAACTCTTCTAGGGTTTTTCTAATTGTTTTTATTAGATCTTTGTTGATCCCTCCTCTTTCTTAGATCCTAGAGAATGCAAGTATAGATTAAAATCTTTGATCTTGCATTGTGTGATCTCAGATCTGTATGAGATCCCTCTAGGGTTTGAAATTTACTAAATTGATTCACAACCCTACACCTTGTGTGTTTGTCCGGTGTTTGATCCGGAGCCTTCGTGGAAGGAAATCGATCGTGTGTGATCGTGGATTTGAAGTTGCTTGAAAAGATTTGGTCGGTGTGGAACCGAAGCTGCTAAGGCGGAGATCGAACCTGCTGGTTCGTGGAAATCAAGAGTAAGAGTCTATACCTAGGAACGTCGTTTCTGTTTTGGTAAGGTCTTATCTTGTACTTGATATCTTTTCATAGTGAAGTTTATTGCTGGACAAGGTCCCGTGGTTTTTTCCCGTTAGGGTTTTCCACGTAAAAATCTTCTGTGTTTGATTTGTGTGGATTGTCTGATTGAGTTAATCATTGATTTTTAAACATATTAATTGAAAAATTAAAATTGGTTAGAAATTATTAGATAGACCTATTCACCCCCCTCTAGGTCTTAGAGATCATTGATCTGGATAAATTTCAAAAGAAAATGAAAACTCATCCTCTCCCTTTTAAGGTGGTTCATTTACACCATTATTAATGATGTAATGTTGCTCTAAAGAATGTTAGGGAGGGGATGAGCTTTCACAAAAAATTCTAGAAAGAGGACTAGAATCTCAAAAAAGAAACAAAATGAAAAAGAGAGGTATAACTTTAGCTTTCACTCTCTATGGGCCTACCCATATCTACATTTGTGGGTACATAAAAAAGAAAAAATATGTACAAGAAAAAAAAGGAACATCTCTTTGTTTTTGATATGGAGTTCCTCTACACCATTAGATTGATGTAAAGAGACCCAACTATGCTTGAGAAATGAGAGATCAAGAAAAGAGAACCAAAT
This sequence comes from Tetracentron sinense, assembly GCA_015143295.1. Taxonomy (NCBI): domain Eukaryota; kingdom Viridiplantae; phylum Streptophyta; class Magnoliopsida; order Trochodendrales; family Trochodendraceae; genus Tetracentron; species Tetracentron sinense. The sequence goes on from CM026563.1 coordinate 3,834,411, forward strand.
AAAAAAAAAAGATAAAAAAGAAGAGAAGATGAAAGGAGTGCCTACTCCTCCAAGAATTCTCCTTCAATGCTCCAAGGGGTAGGGTTTTAGAATCCACAAAGAAAGAGAGTTAGCAAAGAACTCTAAGCTTTTAATCGTACAATTCTTTCCAAACTTTAAACCTTAGTTTCTTCTCCCTTCTTTAAACTCAAGAGAAATACAAGTGGGTGAGAACCTTCTAGGGGTCTTGAGGGATTGATCTAAGGGGCTAAGGGATTGGTATTTATAGGAAAACTAAGAGGTTGAGTTGTGTCTTTTACATGGGGGATAAAAGGAGCTAGTGGGTAAAGACTTGAGTGTTGTAAGGTGAGTTGATAGATTGAGTGTTGTAAGGAGCGTAAGAGAGTTGGTGGGTTGAGTGAACTATGAGTTATATGAGTATGGGTTGTAGGATATAGGGTGTAAGAGAGTTGGTGGGTTGAGTGAACTATGAGTTATATAGGTATGAGTTGATGTAAGAGAGGTGTAAGAGAGTTGGTGGATTGAGTGAACTATGGGTTATATGAGTATGGGTTGTAGGATATAGGGTAGGTGGATATGGATATGTGGATTAAGTCTTATGGATCATGGGTTATTAGTAGATGGGTCATGGGTTATGATTATTGGACTTTGACTATGACATTTGGGCTTGGGTTATGGAAATAGGCCTTGGCTTAGGCAATTGGGTGATTTGGTATTTAGGCTTGATTACTTGGGTTGGGTAATAAAATTAGATAATTGGGTTTGATTGAGTTGTCTAGGTATAAGTTTGGTCAAATGGGCTTGGGCCTTGGGTATACCTAGGGCTTACTAAGGTTAGGCTAGGGCTACCTAGGGTTTGGGTTTAGGACTACCTAGAGTTAAGCTTAGGGTTAACTAGGGTCTTAACTAGGGTTTAGTCCTATGGTTAAGGGTTTACCTAGGGTTTGGAACTAGGGTTGATCTAGGGTTTGGACCATAGCTAAATTAATTAACCACGGTTAAGAGGGTGTAAAAATAGGGTGCTGACACTATTATCTCCCACTCCCCATGAGAACTACCGGGGTTCTCCTCGAGAGCAAATCCCGCTCTTCCTAAGAGCCCTAAAACATTCACCTTGTTCTCATTACCATTATTTTACCCTAGACCCATAATCCCCTATTTATAGGCCTAAACTTGTAGTCCTAGACAATTAGAAAGACTCCCACATGAAATAAGAATTTTCCAAAGCAAAACTAACTCAAAATAGCAATTTTCGGACTAATCCTGCTTTGGTCGATGCATCCGGCCGATCGATCGACGGTCCAAGCTCAAGCCCCGTCCCGCATGTCTACGCCCACCGATTGATCGACACTACTTGGCAGATCAATCGGCCATCCATGGTTTTTGCCAATCTCGAGCCAACTTCCACAAATCTCCACCTTGGCGAGAATTCCGCAACACCACCATGAACCAAGAAAACCGATTTGCTAATCACCAAGCAAACCTCCAAGATAGAACACCACCTCACCCAAATCTGTGAAGCACCTCCACCTCGAGCCAAAACCTCTTTCAAAGTTTTGTCACCCCGTTTGCAATTACCGCAAACTCGTTTGTAAATACCGCAAACAACCGTTTGGTCTAACAGTCTCTACACCATCTGCGAAAGAGACCCACCAAATAATTTTTTGGTATACATGTCTCTGCACCATCTGCGAAAGAGGCCCACCAAAAAATTTTGACCTAGACCGCCTCTGCACCATCTGCGAAAGAGACCTACCAGCTACACACACCCTTGAATTCCCCTGGAAAGTACCCCACCAGATTCAATAAAACTTGGCCAAAATCCATGTGTAGCCTGAAAACTCGTCCTCCATTCTGGAGGAACCCCGGACGAGGAAATCGACTCATCATCTTCGCCTGAGGCACCTCACCATCTCCTTCCTTTCAGAAACCCACCAGAATACCCATCTCCGTCCCGATTGTGAGAGAGATCCTAAGTGAGCTTTCTACCCGCCGCATAACATCCGGTTTCTGATTCCTGCAGACCCCGTAGTAGCTCCACCTACGCCTGTATTCCAAGCAGGAATACACACTATCACACTTCTTCCCCTTCAAAACAAAGAATATCTGCTTTCCCCTCTTTATTTTGATCACTCTACCTCTTGCTGTGTAGCAACAGCCCCAGGGAGTATCACTGGCTAAGTGAAATTAGATTCCATCGCGACTTAGGGATATCAGCTACCCTTCCCAAAGTCCAAACCACTCCGTCGAACGAAGCCCTCGAATCCAATAACCACTTTAATAGAAGAATGTCCATACTGTTGGAGATTGTGAGATCATCTCCAAAGTATGCCTCCATCTTGCACTATTTCAACCGAATGAAGTCTCTTTTTCCGTCAAACCTCCTCCACAGAAAGTTGCCTAAACTAACCTGGAGCTCTGATACCAATTGTTAGGGAAATAACAGATAACACCGATAGAAAAGAATAAACAAACAAGCACACAAACAACATACCAACGAAAAACACAAGAGATATACGTGGTTCGGCAACAACCTGCTTACATCCACGGGTCAAGATCCGATTGCTTCTACTTTATTCAGAGAAATTTGGAGAAACTCAGTACAATATTTACTCTCCTCTCATATTAAATCTCAACTCAAGCCCAGAGCCTCTTGTACACCCCACTCAAGTCACATTCTCAATGAACCCTAAGAACAATCTCTATCTATCATCCCTCCAACATTTTCCCAAGCCCTAGTATGCTTTAACTTCTTTCTATTACCTCCTACTCCCCATGAGAACTATCAGGGCTCTCCCAAAGAGCAAACCCCGCTCTCCCTGGGAGCCCTAAAACATTCACCTTGTTCTCATTACCATTATCTTACCCTAGACCTATAATCCCCTATTTATATGCCTAAACTTGGAGTCCTAAACAATTAGAAAGACTCCCATACGAAATAGGAGTTTTCCAAAGCAAAATTATCTCAAAATAGCAATTTCCAGACTAATCCCGCTTTGGCCGATTGATCGGTGCACCCGGCTGATCGATCGGCAGTCCAAGCTCAAGCCTCGTCCCGCATGTCTATGCCCACTGATCGTTTAGCACTACCTGGCCAATCGATCGGCCATCTATGGTTTTTGCCAATCTCGAGCCAATTTCCACAGGGGGGTCATGTCCCCTACCCAATACTCGATCGGCCATCCATGGTTTTTGCCAATCTTGAGCCAACTTCCACGGGGTGGGGGGGGTCATGTCCCCTACCCAATACTATGGCTAGGGGGGGGGGCAGAACCAGGATTCTCTTGTAGGTGGGGCTAACAATGTGGGTTTGGGGGTTTAGCCCCAATTTGGCTAGAGGCCTCCCCGCTACTATAAGATATAATTTTTTTGTGGAGTGCTAGCCCTATTCTCGATCAACTTCTACTCTCACCCTCCACCAACCACTTGTCAAGTTTTTATAGGGATTAAAACACTTTTCACAAAAAAATGCTCAAGTAGTTGGTAGAGGGTGAGAGTATGTATGGGTTGACCGAGAGTAGGGCTAACATTTCAAAATTTCAGGGCTCTTGCTACGGACAAGAATTACCTCATCTCGCTTGATTTCAACAGTCCGCTCCTCGACTGCATTCGCATCTTTAATTTTCAGCTTCTGGAGCAGTGAAATACAAGTAGACATAGACACCGGCATTACTCTCAGATCATCAGTGATCATAAACCTTGCTTGTTCTCCCTTAACAAACACTCCAGATCCATCCTTATTGACAATATCAGTATCAGCATCAATACGTGATACATCTAGGACGTCAAATTTCAAGTTCTTGGATCGAGCAAATTCTGCTGCATTTCTCGGATACATTAACATTGTCTTGAAGGCCTTATGAGCCCATAGATGATGTTCATCGAGATTGCAGATGCTTTCGTGTATGTTGTTCACGCATCCGATCTCGGCCGTTGATTGTTCTCCGACAAGTCTGACAATGGCTGCCATGGGTAATGTCAGAAAACTAAAGAGTATGTCGACGAAATCCTTGTTGGATTCGACGAACACGACCTGATTCTTCTCCTTGTTTACCAGAACCTTCAAGCTGATAACCTGTTTGGCATCCATGATAGCCTCTTTGAATTACATAAACAAAGTGAATTAGAAAACTGCCTTAGTGGAGTTTTTATAGCACTGAAACCTGTGCACCTGTATCTTGATCAAGAGATAAAGAATCCATATTGGATCACAGTGTTATAGTACGGTGATCCGATGTTGGGTCCCTCATGTAGAACCCTCCATTCAAAGAGATTAGATAAAGCAGGGTGACATGAGGCCACACATGCTAGCACAAGAAGCACACAATCTATGAAGTTAAAAAGGCAAAAATTCGGAACCATATCCTCTGTTCTTCCCAGTGGGCATCATTTTTGAAGGCCAGGATCTCTCCAAGAGGTGGTTACAACTGTTAAAACCATATAAACCAATTGATCCAGCTTTCCAACACTTATGGGCACAGGGAAGAACCTAGAGAAGACCACAGATGATTTGCTTCCCATCAATTGATCAATTGATGGATATACCGTTCCAATTTTGAAATTAGGTACCGACTTAGAAGATTTGCTCTCCCCGTGGGTTGATGCTTTGACCAATCAAAGCCTAGATAATGTAAAATGACAATTTCAAAACCTTTTTCTAGGCATATGACATTACTTGAGGCCTATTTCAGAAACAATAATTCCTTGATGCAGTTGTGTAATAGGAAAGCAATTGAGATATGTAGCCGACCAACTTACCTAAAGTCATAGAAAGATAAGATGGAAAAGGGCAAAAAAGAACTTAACAGGTAATTGACAAAACAAAGAATAAAGAATGATAATTCTTTCCTTCAGCTGGAGAAAACTCCCAAGATTGGTAGAGGTGTTTACCTTGGTTGCGTAAAGAGGGTCCTAGCATTAACCAAAAAAAAAGGGTCCTGGCACTAGGATTTTCTTGTAGGGGGCTAATTGAATGTTAGTAAATTAGAGCAATGCTAAGTCCACTTAAGTCAGCTATCGCCTTGTAGTGTACTTGAGTTAACCCCCCCCCCAAAAAAAAGGTCCACTTAATTCCCATCCACTTTCTCATTTTTTTAGATAAGAAGTCAAAAAAAATATGACATCTTTTTGGGAGATTATTATTAATGGGTTGTATAGAATGATTAGGCGGATATGAAATATTCTTGGTCCAGGATGAGGGGCCCCAATTTTTTTTTGATGGCCAAAGTTCTTGGGTCATTCTTTTGATAAGGATATATATATTTTTAAAGTCAGGGTGCAGTTGCTCCCCTTCTCTAATCCCTATAGCTATGCCCTCTTAAATTGAATTAGAAATTAGTATTTGTATTTGATTCTCTGACTTTTTCTTTAATAAAATACAAAACATTAATACAAGAAGAAAGCCACCCTCTCGGAGTATTGTCTTACACAAAAATGCACCCATTTAAAGGGTTCAGGTATCAGGACCCACCATCTAGAAGACTACCTTGAGCCTAGATCAACTCCACAAATTATCGTAACCATTTGATCAGTCAGATTCCTTAAAAATGATTATATGTAGAGCAATAGTTAGCTCCACTGGTGAAGAGCGAACTATTGCTCCTCGTGCTCCTCGCTCTCACATAGCCAACCCTTCAACTATCATTAAGTTGGGTTGGTTTTTATTAACCCTTTAGTTACTTTTTAAAAAATTTTATTTGTTAAAAAACTAAGGGTAGATGGGTGAATCCTATGGGTGGATAAATCTTAACTGTAGTTAAATAGGTTAGAAGGGGGACACGTGGCTAGAAAATGGGAGCCGAGACGTCCCTCCTCACGCCACCAACCGAGGAGGTGATTATTTTCCTTATATGTATATAATCAGCATGTAATGCATGCTTGATGTTGCTATCAATTGAGCAATAGGAGAATAGAGAACCTTTTACTTTCAGAAATCAAAGAGGAATTTATGGTTTGCTTGCTGGGAGGATAAAGAGTAGAGGAGAAAAGAAAAAGACGAATTTTTTTTCTTCAAAAAGTTCAGAGGGAGCTTGAGCCCCCCCGGTCCCATGTGGCTCCGCCCCATATTAGTATTATTTATGAGGTGTGCTAGCCCTAGTCTTAGTAAATCCTTACCCTCATATTAAATCTTAGAGCATTCCTAAAAGTCTCACCAAATTTTACTCACCAAAATAGTCAAAACTCACAAAAAGTGATTTTGGTGAACCACTTTTTTAAAACACTCATAGCAGCCTCACCATTTTAATAAAAAAACAAGAGAGAGAAACAATATTTTAATATTTATATGGGAAAACAAAAAAAAGGAAGAGAGAAACATTATTTTATTATTTGTGTGGGCCCACAAAAAGGAGGAAAGGTGAAATTTTAGCTTTGGTGAGTGTACAATACTCACCAAATCCAAATCTTTATTTTGCTGAGTTTTAATGAGGCTGCGGGTTTTAAGCACTTTTTAGCCATTTGACTCACCAAAATAACCTTTTGATTTTGGTGAGACTGCTAGGAATGCTCTTATATTACAAAACAATATACATGTCTATATAACATAGAAAGGCAGGCTAGTTCGCCCATTGTCTTCCCACCACACAATGATTAAAGCACTCTCTCAAAAAAACAAAGAAAAAAAAAGAAAAGAAAGAGAGAGTAGGGATATATAACATTCCACATTATTTCATTATAATAGCTTATACAAAAGATAATTATGGAGCATCTCCTTCTTACTTATTTTCCTTGGGCCTAGTTATCCTGATGCAAGACCTGATCAATGACAACGTGGTTAATCTGGCTTCATACCATCATAGGTTTTAACTCTAGCCTAGACCAGAAAGTTAAAGTGGATACGAGCACATTATCTGTCTAGCATTTTGACAATGTGCAGTTAAAAAAGTAACATGAAATGATTCTAAAGATGAAATTCTAAAGGAGTCAAATCATCTCCCGTGATAACCGGATTTGGCAAATCCGGTTATCACCCCTAGAGGTCACCACGTGTCTCCTTTGACACCCCTTAACCGTAGGTATGGTTCACCCACCACTAGGGTTCACCCACCCATTTTTAGTTTTTTTTTTTTTTAATTTTAAAAAATATTAAAAAACTATTTTTATTAATTATTTTTAGGGATAAGTACTGTTTAGTCACCCTAAGTAAAAAATATCACCTAAAAACGACATGGTTTGAAAAGCTTTACCAAATAGGGTATGTATCCCAATATTACTCTCACTAGTGTTTGAGTTTTATATGTATAGCTAAGGGGTAAATATGTCCAAAGCATACCCTTTCGGGTAATAAAAATGAAAAACATACTTTCCAAACGCTCATTGTTGTATTACTTCCTGCTCCTACTTGATAAGTATGTATCCATTTGCAATAAGGCATAATAGTCTACGTTTGTATGTCAATTATGTATTGTGCCTGCATGCATTTATTGGAATCTTGTAATTTGTCGGTTGTTCGTTCATCAAATTCATAGTGAGTTGTTGGATTTTGTTAGTAAATTACTAGTACGGACATGGCTAATCCCTCCACTTCAACTAAGTGATTTTTACTAATTTATATGGTTAATGGCGTAGAACTTCTAAATTGAACAACAAGAATAACATCCTGACTTGGTTATATTCTTCCACCATCTAAATTTGGTGACCCAAATTCGATTGGATGATCTAAAACTCCAATGGCAAGGTGTACTCTCATAAGTCTGGCATCAGTCCGGGGTCCCACTAGATTAGTAGTAGTTGTCCTCCAGATTATATTAGCGACGGGTCCAATGGCCCTATTCACCCCAAAATTAACACTTACACCGCTACAAGGGGAGATCTCCCAATAGATTATTAGAAAAGGTTTAGAGGAGTTTGGATCACAGTTAGCGGTGTATTCGAGCTGAGCTGTGGATTGAGACCTGTTGGTTGTTTCTTACTTCCCCATGATATAAGATTAGGATCTAGATAGACACAAAATCCATTGTTGAACGTCGATTATCAGGACACCCTACCCAATCAGCATCTAAAAAGGCTTGTAGGCTAAAGGAAGTGGAGTGGCAAAAGCAAATGCCAACACCAAGTGTACCTTTCAAGTATCGCAAGATCTCTTAACTAAGAGATGGGAGGTGTGAGGTTGATGCATAAATTGACAAGCAAGGTTGACAACATAGGTGATATCCGGGCGTGACAGGGTGAGATATTGGAGAGTGCCAACGAGTTGTCGATAAGCTGTATAGGGTCTTCTAGAGATTAACCATCATTACAATAAATTTTTGGACCACAAACCAGAGGTGTAGAGCATGGTTTGGAGCCCACCATCTTTGTACTTTCCAGAAGATCCAATGTATACTTGTTCTGTGTGAGAATAAGCCTTGAAGCTGTACGAGATGCCTCCGTTCCAAGAAAATAATTGATATTTCCGAGGTCTTTCATATCAAAGGGGAGTGGAGAGTTTTGATGAAACAAGTATGCGAGCTGGGAGATAATCCAATGAGGATTATATCATCGACATATAATAGTAGAATGATCGTCCCGCTAGAAGAGTGATGCGAGAACATAGATGTATCGGCTTTGCTGCAAAGGAATCCATATTCAAACAATATGGAGCTAAATTTCTCAAACCAAGCATGAGGTGCTTGGTTGAGACCATAAATTGCCTTATGTAGCTTACCAACGTGTAGGGAATTCTTTGGCAATAAATCCCGGTGGTTGCTGCATGACCACATCCTCTTTTAGCGTTCCGTGTAGGAATGCATTGCAAACATCAAGTTGGCAAATATTCCAATCCTTGGCAACGACAATGGATAACACAGTGCCAATAGTGGTAGCTCTTATAATGGGACTGAATGTCTCAGTCCAAACCATGATGTTGATTAAAACCCTTAGCCACGAGCTGGACACCCATTTGCATCCCACCACATTAGATTTTGTCAGTGCCGGAACCAGGGGCCATGTGCGGTTCTTTAACAAGGCATTAAAATCCTCATACACGGCATTACGCCAATCCGTAGATTTGGAAGCCTGGGTGAAGTTGATTGGTACAGGTTCCCCTTTTGAAAGATGAGATAGAAAAGCCATAGGAACTGGGTGTTTAGTGGACAACAGAGCCTTGGGCCGAATGGTACCATCCCCCGCCCTTGTAGTCATAGGATGATTGGAAGTGCCATGAGAAGAAGGAAGAGAGGAGGCAACTGAGGGGTGATCGTGTTGGACCCCTAGCAAAGTCACGTGAACTATCATTGGAAAGATTTTGAGGCCATCTGGGAGGCTGTTGTTCATTTCGGTAACCTCCACAAGATCAAGAAGAGCGATCAGAAAATCGATTTCGTTGAGACTGGTGGCCATTACCCCTTCCTCGACCACGATAGGAATTGCTTGGCTGCCTATTAGAGAAAAGAGCCTGAGTTGGATCTGGAGATACCGTAGGATGAAATTGAGGTAGGCGTTGCTCATGAATTAAAAACCTTGATCATAGCTCAGAGAAGGAGATAGGATCTTGCCTATTCGTAATTGTGGTAATGAAGGCCTCTTAATCGGATGGAAGGCCGCCGAGAGCATACATTTCCATGTCACGATCGGGAATGGGCTCATTAACTGCAGCTAAGGCGTCACCAATGGTCTTAAGCTGATTAAGGTAATTAGTCATGGAACTCGATCCTTTACGGAGAGTTTGAAGGGTCAGACGCAATTGCATAACACGAGCTTGGGAATGCTGCGTGAATGTCTGAGCTAGGAGATCCCAAATGGCTCTTGAAGATTGCAGACCTACAATGTGAGCAGGTACACCTTCCGTAAGAGTGCTGTTGAGGATTTTTGCCAAAGAGTGTATTCGGGATTGACACTTCCAACATACAGATTGGGACCCAGGGAGGGGATAGAACCATCAATGCACCTGAAGAGATCTTGAGACACCAAAATTGTATTAGAGAATATATTATTGTAATAAAGGGAATTAGATATATTATATCATTATTAGTGTATCTCTTCACAATTAGATAGTATCCCTTAAGTTTGAATTTAGGATTTGATTAGATATGATTAGATTAAGATTATCTTTGAGAGATCTTTCTATATTAGGAGTCTTGGAATATTATTTAAACTCTCGTAAGATTCTTGTAAATCATCCAAGATTACTATCAATAAATCTCTTCGATTGGATATATTTGACTGCGCCAAAGAAGATAGTTAAGGCCGTCAAGTTTGATCGAAACAAATTGAGTGATGTTTGAGATGTTCAAATGAGAAGAGGTTGGACAAGAATCATTGTTGGCGATGGAGGTTGATGATGATTCAGTCATTGTGTTGGAAAAAAAACCTAAGGCTTTGATACCATAAAAGATAATTAATATACGGATTGGTGAAGGTTTAACTTGATACCTCGGATCACTCATGCTTCTCATTTATAGACATTTAGAGATTGTGTACAGAGAGTTTAATACTCATGAATTACAAGAGTCCCAATCCTTATGTGATAAAGGAGATTAGCCATGAATAGTGGGATAGGATTATCCTATCTCAATCTCTAAGAGATAAGGATTATCCTCTATCACACGGACTTTAAATGTCTTGTATCTTCTAACAATATTAAGCTTGAACTCGGTTTGATCGAGCTGAGCCTTCGATACACTCCTAGTTGTAGTAAATTTGCGATTGAATTTGGATCACAATCAATTGCGATTGAGTTTGAGAGAGTTCAATTGCACCTACAATGCAACATGTGTCCCTTTAACTGTACTTTAATTGGAGTTAAAAAGTTTTAATTCATAGGGTTAATATTTATTTATTTTTTGAATTCTAAAAACTAAGATTAAAAATATTAACTCTAAGTGTAAAAACTTTATAATCCCAATTAAAGGGACACGTGTTGCATTGTGCGTCTTTCCCGGGTTCAAATCGTAATTGACTGTCACCTGATTCATGGTTTAAAATTTCGCGAAATTTCGGTTTCAGATAACCCCACCGACATTGAAACTGAGTTTATTTCGAAAATCAGATTTCGATCGAAATTTCGGATTTCAACAATTTTGGCCGAAATTTGATTTTTTTATATTTTTAAATATTTTTTTATTGTTTTTTTAATTAAAATTCTGAAATATTTTGAAATTTTTATTGAAATTTTGTGAAATTTCAAAAATTTATATATTAATTTTAAAAATAAAATAATAATATTTAAATAAATATATAAAATTTTAATAAATATTATTTTTTAATATATATATTATTAATATATATATAATTAATAAAATATTAATATTTCGAATTTCAAAATTTTCATCGAAATCTTGCAATATTTCGGGATTTCAATTCGGTTTGGCTAACCGAATTTGTCGAGAATTTCGAAATTAAAAACCTTGACCTGATCAACTCAATTGGAGTGGGAGAAGTCCCAATAGATTGGTAGGGCTTGTCCTCTCGGCGATGGGCTCACTCATCCCAAAACTAACATGGATCCACTATCGATCGATATAAATTAATACTGCTTTAAAAAATTAAGTGGCGCAATTGGTTGAGATGGAAAGGTCGGATTGCCTATGAGTAAGTCCTGGCAAATTATTTTTAGATTAAGGAGGGAAATGAAGATCTATGAACAAAAGCATACATATGGCTTAAGCAAATCAAAGAAGTAATATCAAAAGGGTCTAACTAAAAAGAACCATGATGATCGCAGAACCTCAATTCTCTTGCTTCGGCACTTTGGGGCTGAAGTTGAAGATGAAGGTATTGGTCAAGACCGATTTAGAGGCCAGAGAAAACTTCAGGAGAGTTAGAGCCTGCACCAGAAATTTTTTTTTATCATGTATTAGTGTATCTCTGATACCCATAATGTCAATGTGGGTGCGACTGGAGTGAGTGATAAATGGTACACATGGGTCCAGAAACACTGTTTGAAGCTGAACCCGATTCAACTAAACCTTTAACTGAACGGACACATGTTGATCTGACCAGGTTTCATTGGACCGGTTTGAAACAAGGTTCTGTAGCACTGTAACGCACAAACCAATACACAGTAACATGAGATATTGAATGGCATCATGTTTGTATATTGCGCTATAGAAAACTGTAGTTGTTCTGGACTCCACTATAGCCAACCGGAGCCGGAGAGAGAAATTGAGGCTCTTGTTCTCCATGATTGAAGGGGAAATTTTTTTAGGGCAGTGATTAGCACAACCCGCATTAGAATAGGTAGTCTAATGCCATGGCCACATGTCCCTTTTAACATTCTTTTAACTATGGTTAAGCTTAAGAAAATTAAAATAAATATTTTTGATTTTTAAAACTCAATCTCAGATTGCTTAACTATAGGAGTGAGTGAATCTTTAACTACAGTTGATGTGTGGTAAAAAGTGGGCATTGACCAATGAGGGCTATACATCATAATAGGTAGTTTACTGTGCGGCAGTAAGTTAAGTATTTCCCATTTTTTAAAAAGGCGCTTCTTTTTTTATATTACTTTTAAAAAATAAGAATTTAAAATAATAGATAAAAAATAAAAATATATTTAAAAAGATGATAATTTTTTCAAAAATATGACTCACAAAATTTTAAAATATAAGTCATTTTCCGTCAAAGTTATTCATTTTTCATAAAAGATTTTACAATGCAAAAAAAACACGCAGAAATGACATTTTCTACTGATTTGATTTAATTTCCCTTATTTTTCATCGAAACAAACGGGATATAAGAGATTAACTTTGCACATGAGCTCCGGTTGAAAAGCCAATCAGAGCAACCAAAAATCCATTGTCATTTTCAAACTACCCTTGCTAAAAAGCATATTTAATTTTAGCTAATTCAATCACGTAGTTAATCGTATCCACAAGTCAACTTGTGTTTTTTTTAACCCCTATTAACTATGGTTAAGATTCACTAACTCTTAGGATTCAACAATCTAACCCATGGTTTAAAATTTTGTTGAAATTTCGCAAAATTTCGGTTTCGGACAACCCCACCGATATCGAAACTGGGTTTATTTTGGAAATCAGATTTTGACCAAAATTTCGAAAATTTCGAGTGAAATTTCGGATTTCGAAAATTTCAGAATTTCGGCCAAAATTTAATTTTTTTATTATTTTTAAATTAAAATTCCGAAATATTTCGAAATTTTTACTGAAATTTCGAAAAATTTATATATTAATTTTAAAAATAAAATAAAATATATATATATATATATATAATTAATTAATATTATATAAAAAATAAAAATTTTGGAATAATTCGAAATTTCGGACCCGAAATTTCAGACTATTTCAGCGGAATTTCAGATCAAATTTCAGAATAATAATTTATTATTAAATGCGATTTCGGTGAGATGTCGGTCGAAATTTCGGAAAATTTCGTTTGGAATGGGACATCCGAAATCGACCGAAATTTTGAAATTTTAGACCTTGATCTAACCTTCTAAAAAAAAAAAACAATTTAACTTGTGGTTTTTGGAAAAAAATATATTGAAAAGTTATTAATACACATGTTGACTTGTGGGTGCGATTGAACTCTCCCTCACTCCAATCGCTATGGGCTATGATTTGATATGGAGATACTGAAATTACCATTCTTGGAGATCAGATCACAGCCAATTGGAATTGAAGCTAATATGGGAGTTCAATTGCATATGTGTTGCAAGTGGATTGGAAGGGAAAGAAAATTTTGAATTTGAATTTTTGTGTGTTTTTCCTTCTCCAATCCATATGTGACACATATGCAATTTGAATTTTCTTGAATTCAATGATGGCAATTGGCTGTTATAATGTGTGATATCAAGTTGAGCAGCTGCGCCCCCTTGCCTAAATGTGAGGGAGAAGGTGCTGCCCAGTTTCGCATCAGCACCAGTTATAATAGGAATGAAATTCTCGACGGTTATAACGGGGCTGGGGAGACCAGTTACAACCTTGGGTTTGCCACATGTTTTTGACACCCTTAGTTATGGTTATAGTCAAGGTTTCTAGGGAATGAAATCTTCTATGGTTATAACTGGACTAGGGGAGTCGGTTAAGCCCATGAGGTCGCCACATGTCCCTTTTGACACCCCTTACCCATGGTTAAGATTCACCCACCCTTAGGAACACCCAACAATCCTTGGTTTTTTTTTTTTTAAATATTGAAATCTTTTTTTCTAACCATGGTTAATTTTTTAAAATATTTCAAGGATAGGTGGGTGAACCTTTGGGTGGATGAATCTTTACCGAGGTTAAGCGTGTCTAAAGGGACACGCGGGACCACAGGGTAGTAACTGGACTCCCCCGAGTGAGTCCACGAGGATTTCATTCCCCTTATAATACAATGGTTTGGCACTTTTCTCGGCCGGCAAAGGCCCAACAGCAGGAGCTGTTGCTTAACCTTATTCAGCGTGTTGCACAGATGATAAGAACTCTAGCCACTCCTTATGATTTGGTGCCTACCTCTTTCTTGCTGACAGTCACCACTCGCTCCTCGACGTCCGAGATGGGTACGCTTAAGCTGTCAAGAAGGGAAATAGCAGAGCTGGGTGAAAAGGGTGTAACAACCAAATCATCGGTTACCATGAATATTTCAGGCCTCTTCACGAATCCACCCCCATTTATGGAAGCTCCACTGAGCAACTTGGGATTGACAACTTCCTAGCTTCTTCTAAAATGGCCATGCTGGCATTTGGTATATGCACCTTTTTCCGATGTTGAAAACCTCATAGTGTAGCATTCTGTACAGTTAAACGTGTAGTAATACAGATTAACCACTTCATCGATCGGCAGCAACTGATTCTCACAACTGAAATAGGAAGGGAGCATGGGGTGCAGTAGCGTGTTCTTGCATTCTTCGGATTTTATGTAATTTTCAACGCTTAGCTCTTCCACACTCTTGTATAAGGTATTTAGTGATTGCATCGGAGAATTCCCACCGAAAAGTTCTACTATGGAACCCAGAGGAAAGGTAAGGAAACTCAGTACAAAGTCTACGAAGTCTACCCTGGCTTCTGCATACACCACCTTGTTGTTTGATTTGTTCACCATTTGCTTAACCTTAAACACCTTGACATTAGAGTCTCCATCGCTTTCCTCTTCCAGTTTAGTTGTGTTTCTCGGATCAAAGTCGAATCGATCGACCTTGTCTCGTTTGAGTAAAATCGCATCCGTCAAAGGCGTTTTGGAGATTAACGACATGAGAAGGTACAATAGCATTCGGTATTGAAATGTCATATAAGTTCCATTAAGCTCCACTATTAAGGCATATAAGTCCCAGATAGAGATTTTTCAAACTATTTTTTAAAATCTTCTATTGAAATGTCAAAAATATTCCTTTTAAAAATAACTAGATAATTACTTATCGGCAGAATGCCAACCAAGTAAGATTACAGAGTCGACGCTTATTAACAATAATACTTATTTATGATAGCGCTTATTACATAATCGCTTATGATGACATTAATCCCAACCAAACGGGCCTAAGAATTACATCAAAATTGAAAATGTGAGATATTTTGGTAATTTAAAGAATTAATATATGAATAAAATCACTAAGTAATTGGAGCTCCCCAAATTTGTCTTGGGAAAAGGGGAGGGTGGTATTTTTAGAATTAGGTGGTGTTTGGTAACCCTAGTCTAAAAAAAGTGCTTATTTGAAAATTATGCTTAATTGAACTTTAAATTGTTAAGTTGAAGGTTAATTGCATGTCTACATTTTAAAGATTTTAGGGGTAAAACCTTTTACTTTAAAAAGTAGAAGGTTTTACGTGGGTTGGGGTGGGGTGGGGTGGGGTGGGGGGTATTCTTAGACTTACAGAAGGGCAAGTCATCTCTGTCTTAATATGTTTGTATTATTCCTACATACCATGTAGCAGGCTTAATTTGGAGACCTCTTTCTCTCTTGAACAAAACTTTATGTTTAAACTCTAATTTAAGGGTATATGCATGTGAGTGTATTTTAATACTTATGTAATTAAAGTAGAGTAAAACTTGGTAGTAATGATCGTTGTAGCCTTGACTACAAAGATCAACGAACTACCAACACATCATAAAAGTGTCGCAGATACACCGTGAAAAAGAAGAAAGGAAAGATAAATTTATTATTTATTATTTATTATTTACAACATGATATCTGACAACTTCTGTGATGTGTCAACATTTTATTGATATTTTATTTTAGTTTTGAATTACAAACTCTCTCACCAAAAAAAAATAAAATAAAATTACAAAGTCCATTGTTACTGAGTTTCATTTTGTAAAGTTCGTAATAATAACAAACTAATGGACAAGTGTCCATCAAGGGAGTGTTTACTACTCCAACATAAAACTCTAATGGGTGGTGTTAGGTGCACACCAATATTTGATGATTACACCCCATTTTTTAAAATTGATGACTGCACACCATTAGTTTCTTGAAATTTTAAATGCACACCAAAATTAAAAAAGTACTTATAAAATTTATAGTTACACACCAAACTACAAATTTATTAATTATAAGAATAGAGGGTAATGTCAGCTTCATTTTCACTTAAGAGTCACTTTACCCAAGAATCAATAATGCAACCACTACTTGTTTAATTAAAGGTTGGAATTTCTCATTTAATATTTATGGATAATAATCTATGCAAGTACACTATGGTGGTGTCAAAAAATTTCAAATAGGACTAATTTATTTTTTTCTCTGATTTAATCAATATCTATGACTTAAATAGAGGGAATTTCAAATAATCAACAATTTTCAAACAATAATTGAATTTTCAATAATTATCGATTAAACAAAGAAAATCAAAGGCATATAAGAAATTAAATAAATAATTTTCAATAAAATAAATAAAATCTTAAGTAAACAAAATTGTCAAACTAAAAGCTGAGACCATGAGAAAATTTTGGTTAATGGAGAAATAATGACTAAGTGAGACCATACAGAGGTGATGACGAATAGAGAAGAAGTCAGGTTGAAAAATAAAAAAAATTATGAATGGGGTGCACATATAAAAATATAGAGAACTTCAAAATATAAGAAAATTTTTAAATGGGGTGTAGTCATCAAATATTGGTGTGCACATAACACCACCCAACTCTAATTTAACAATTCAAATACAAAGCGAAGCAATCTTCACGATGTAGAAGTGAAGTTTCTGGCGGTGACAAACCTATAATTATAGAGAAAAGATGATGCATACAATTGTCTTTGTTCCTTTCATGATTAAAAAGGTGTGACTGTCATACACCAAAAACAAGAGAGCTACGCATCAATGCCGTGAGGGTGCGTTACTAATGAAATGTCTTTGACCATTACATGTGAGGGTGCGTTACCACCAAACTTTTAAGGCCCAAAGGTACTTTATGAGGGTAAGTGGTGGATGACACACATCCGATTGTGGGCAAAACAACTAACCCGTTTTTGGTTTTGTTTGGTTGAACACAACGGTGTTATTGGAAGCAATTGAAAGGAGGACACACACAGCACACACATTATGTAGACACAACACACACACCATGCAGACCACACACACCCCCTCATGTGGTCTGCATGGTGTGTGTGTTGTGTCTGCATGGTGTGTTGTGTGTGTCCTTTCAATTCCCTACAGTAACACCTAGTGGTGATGTTGTGTTCAACCAAAAAAATCCAAAAAGGGGTTAGTTGTTAGTCCCACATTGGATGTGTGTCATCCACCACTCTCCTTCATAAAATAGCATTGGGCCTCAAACGGTTGGTACCCGTTTCGAGATTTACTTAGGTGATGCTTCATGAGGTCTGTGTTGTGTCTGCATGGTGTGTGCGAGTGTCTTCCTTTCAATTGCCTAAAGTAACACCTTGTGATGATGGTGTTGTTTCAACGAAAACAAAGGTGCGTTACTACTTATGTAATGTCTTTAATAATAGTGTAGAGTTATAGCTTTGCTACAACCCGTTGGGGCGGAGTTCTCCTTTTGGCATATCAAATGAGAACAATTTAATCATACTATAAAACAGCTACGCTCTGTTCTTGTAATTATAGAACCACCACAAGCTTTTCATTGGAATGAAGAGTTATAATAAACTAAGACTCATGGTCCTCTCCAGTAGTAGCTGTGAGGGCATTACTAGCTTTACCGTGTCCACTGTTCATGCCATCCACGTACCTTTATACATGAATCCCAATATTGCTTGGAACCGCTCCCATTGTTAAAAAATTGAAAGACACCACAGGCTTTTAAAAACACTTTTAAAATTTTAAAGTTTGCAGTGTCCTCGATAGACGATCCTGTGTCTAAAATAAAGGATACTTTACCTAAAAGTACTTGCTTTGTATTTTTATTACCTAAAACAGCATGTTTTGACATATCTATACCCTCACAAAAAAATAGAGGCTAAGAGCATTCCTAGCAGCCTCCCCAAATTATTTTGGTGAGCCAAAAGGATAAAAATGTGCTAAAATGACTCCCAACAGCCTCAACAGAATAAAGAAATCCCTTTGGTGAGTCTACAGTATCACCAAGTTTGGTGATACTGTAGACTCACCAAAGTTAAATCTTCTCACCCTTGGGCCCACACAAATAATAAAATAAGGTTTCTCTCTCTTCCTTTCTTTTTTGTGGTCCCACACAAACAATAAAATAATATTTTTTTCTTTCTTCCTTTTTTGTTTTCTCACACAAATGATAAAATATTGCTTTTCTCTCCTTTTGTTTTGGTTAAAATGGTGAGACTGTTAAGCGTGTATTAAAATAGTGGCTCACCAAAATCACTTTTTGTAGGTTTTGACTATTTTGGTAAGTGAAATTTGGTGAGGCTGCTGGGAATGCTTTAACTTCACCGACTTTCGAACATTTTCGTCGAACTTTGTATTCCTAAATTACCCTCAATTCTTTCACGCTGTCTTCCTTTTTCTCTTGTTTTTCGAAAATGCCCTTCTTTGAACTTTTTAACATCCAAGAGAACTCAGGACTCAGGTTGTCGTTCTCCTTCTGCTTCAACGTTAGCTGCTCACCGCCTCACCCCACCCCGCCTCTACGCGTCTCCTTCTCGCCAACATTGCCACGTGCTCAAGATGACGCTTCTTCCACCGATTACACGTGTCTACCTTCCTCCAACGTCACGTGTTTTGCTTATTTCCATTTGGTTTAATGACGAAGGAATCAACAGATGATGCTAAAGAGGACGCCTCCCTGCAACTATTGTGAATCTCATGTTCTCATCACTGCTTCTTTCCCTCTCTCTCCGAGTCTCTAGGGTTTCTTCATTACCTTTTGTTCCGTATTTTTAAGATAGAAATTGTCTCAATGGAGATTAATCTTCTTCTAATTAGAACATTTGAAGTCATTTATAGGGTTTTGATTTGTTTCAGCCCCAAAACTATTTCCCTTGCAGCTTCTAACTGTTCGTATTTTAGCATCGTCAAAAAAAATTACAGTGAGAAGTACCACACAAGTTTTACACCTTGTTAACATATATTTTATATATTTGGGTCTCCTCAACCTAATCTGTGAAGCTTTTAGAGGAGAAAACCAAGCAGGCTTTCCAATTTTTTCATGATTCACTGATTTCCTTTCTTATTTCATCAATTTTACAGACCCACTTGATTTGGGTCTGAAAAACCAAGTTATGTTGTTGTTTTTTGTAGGATATTTTCATTTTCCCATGCATGGTTTAGATGTTTTGATATAATTTTTTTATGCATTCACTGAGTTTTTTCCATCTTGGTATTTCCTATTTCAATGATTCTACATACTCTGTTGATGCATTATTTGAAGCTTGTTTTAATTTTAATATGGGTTTTCTAATTTGGGTCTGAAGAATATGGTTAAGTTTTTATTATTATTATTATTTTTTCACCTTCACATTCATGGTTTCTATTGTTTGAGAGCTTTTCTTGATGTCTGCATAGAGGTTTTAATTTTTTTTTCCTGGATCTTTAAAATTTATTTGTGTGGAAATCAAGTGGATATATGTTCCTCCTTGCATTGTTTCCATGACTTGATCCAATACTTCTGTGGTTTAAGAGCTCTAATGCCTTCATTGAGATTTCTCATTCGGGTATTTTGGGATCATGGATGATGGATTTTTAATAACTGAGCATATGTTCCATTTGATCTTCCATCCATGCAAAGGTCCATATCATCTCTTATTTTCATGGATGTCATGCACTTGGTTTAACTTTTCTGTTGTCATTTATGAATTTATTTATATATTTTTCAGTTTGGTGGTTTTTTATTCAAAAAAGGACTTTCTGGTCTTTGGAGGAGGGTTGAGGTCTTGAGATAATGTTGTGGGGAGAGGAGTAGAGGACTGCAGAAATATCAATACAAGGATCATCTGATGTCTGATTCTGGTTCAGTGTCTTTCTTCCAAACATAAAACCAACTCTTTTTTCACTTCATTGATTTGTTATTATTACATAATAGCATTGACATGTGTTCTTGCACTCAAGAGGTGGGTTGGTTCATGAGTCATTGACACTTTGCAATGGTCTTCAGTTCAAGCTTGGCCCCTGGACTTTCTTGGTGTTGGTGATGGGTGGCTCAGAGCCGTACCCTCGGGGCTTCGTCCTCACACGAAGGGTTGAGGATACCCCGAATCACAAAAAAAACTGGTGAAAGCACGTAAAAAAAAAGGGGGGGGGGGGGGGGGGGGGTATAATAACTGTTCTTCCTATTCAATTCATGCTCCTCTTTTTCCATATTCATTAATGTAAAATCTGGTCTCTCTTTACATGCCTTAATTTTATCGAGAATAATTTTGATTCAGCCACTGAGGAGAAACAACATTCTCATATCATATTTCTAGCTATGATATGGATGTAGATGATATGCTGCATAAGAGAGTTTGACTTCAATAGGTGAATTCTTTCTATTTGTTTTCTTTTGTCTCAGCTTTATGCATGTTCATCTTTTGAGAAAAAAATAATTCAGTCATATATTATTGTTATTAATTTACTTAAAATTTTAGAATTATGATTATATGTTGAAATTTTTATGCTTAGACCCTGTTTCTAATTTGCTTGTTTTTTTTAACAGTTTTCTTAGTTTGGATCATTAATTGTACAATGGGCAGGGTGGAACTTCTCCCAAATGGCCTGAATGAATTTGAGTTATCATATCATCACTGTGAAATACAGGGCATTAGTTGATTAATCATGCATATTTCTTGGGTGGTGGGTTTGGCTAGCTAGGGCAAGTTCTTTGTTTTTTGGGGGCGGTGGGTTGTTTGAAGTTTATAAATTCCGGAATTCGATATATGAGGAGATCTTGCATAACCATAATCAAGCTGAGCTTTCAGCTTTCTGAAAAGGTGATGGTTGTGATTCTCATGGTTGCTGATATGGGAGGTTAGTAATCTCACTGATTTTACTGCCATATAGGTAAGTCATCCATAGGAAGTGTTGAGATGACGTATTCAAACATTTAAATTTTCAACTATAGGGAATGTTGTGTCCAGTTTCTGGGTAGATACAGATACACCCAAGGACAGAGAGAAAATTTCTTTGTTATAGCTCATAGAGTAGTACATTTGCTTGGTAGGGACTGTTATGAAGTTCATTTGTTGTTTCAATTAGTATGGACTGTTATGAAGTTCATTTGTTGTTTCAAATAGTGGGGGTTGTGGCCAGTTTTTTTTTTCCTGGTGCCTTCTCAATTGCATTGTTAATGAAATCTTGGTTTTTGGGAGGCTCCTCCTTAGTTACCAGTTTGCCCTCTCAATTGCATTGTTAATGAAATCTCGGTTTTTGGGAGGCTCCTCCTTAGTTACCAGTTTTTAATGTCTCAAGACTGCTTTTTCTAAAATAACTATTCACTTTTTCTTGCTTTTGTTCATGTAAACATATCTGATTGTTCTGCTACCATATCTTCTTAAAAAATAGGACCATGGCTGGAGTGGATGTTGTTTCACGTGGATGCATAGGGAAGGAAAATGATCAGGCAAGTCTCACGTTTGCTTCTAAAAATTATAACACCACCTGCAGGTTCAGTTGGAGCTAATGCTCTGGTACTTTTCCACATTTTCTTTATCAGTTTAGCATTTACAGATTTTTCATTAGTATGATGTTTGAAGCCCGAACTAAATATGTTAAATGAAGATGTAGAACTTGTAGAAGTATGAAAGATTCAATGTTATTCTTATCTATAATGTTGTTTGTATTGGTTGTAGGACTTGGCTTTAATTTTTTAGTTTGGATATATTATATGTTATATGTACTTGATAAATGTAATATATTATAATGAAATATTAATTTTTTTACATTATAATATATTTTAACATTATTTTAAATACACTGCACGTGCCTTGCACGTGCAGCCTCAACTAGTTTCTCAAAAATGGCATGTCTTGCATGGCGTGGTTCTAACATATTTACCCTTTTAGTTATGTACATAAAAGTCAAACACTAAAAAGATTAATAGAATACAAACCCTCCTAGTAAAACTTTTGAATCATGCCCTAAGCTGTGATATTTTTGGTTTAGGGTGACCAAACGGCACTTTAACTCTATAATAATCACAAGAAGTGTTTACTCTAACAAGTACATGAATAAAGTTTGATTACTTCAGCTATCACCTTCTTGTGTAGTTGAGTTAACCAAAAACAAATAACGTTTGATTCTCTTTATCTGGATTAGGGATGGCAACGGGCCGAGTAAATCGAGAAACGTCCCTGACCCTATTGGGATGAGTTTGGGAAGTTTATAAACAGAGTAGGGGCGGATTTAGGAATGGAGGGTTAAACCCAAGTCAGGTTCGAGCTAGGAATGGATTTAAGCCGCCCCGTCCTGTTTATAATGTAAAATTATTATATTAACCTTAAAAACATATAAAAATTACCTCAATATATTACTTATAATATGATATATTGAACCAACCCGCCCGCCCCAACTAATGCTTAACAAGACATGGGCGGGACGGGGACGGGGACGAGTTTAATAAGGGTTTTGATAAATAGTAACGGGCCCACCTTGCCTTGACCCGGGTTTGGGACTGCAACGGGGTAGGAGTCTTACCATTAGGGGAGGGGTAGGATAGGGGGCGCGCACAAAAAAAATAATCATAAGGCATAAGGATAATCTATGAATAAATAACCATATAGCATAAACATATGAAAGGAGTCATCTAGTCAATCTCCATTAACCATAAAACATAATCATTGTAAATTTTTGTTGTGCGGAAACCCCTTAGGATATAATCAACGACAATGGAGAAATAAATAAAGTAAACAAGAAAACACACCACTAAACAAGATATATGTGGTTCGGCTTAAATGCCTACGTTCACGGTCAAAGCACACCCAATATCTTCACTATTCCAAGAGAATAATACAAAAGACAAGAGAAGGACCCACAAGGAAGTTCAAACTCAAGGAAAACCGATAATACTCTCTCTCACACAAGTCTTCTTGTTCTCTCAACCCAAAACCCTATCTATAACAATCTCCCTTTCTTATGCCTTTCGAACCCTAATCCCCAAGTCTCTCTTTTATACCCAAAAGAGACCCTAAACAAAGAGAAAACAAATCTCCAATAAAATAGGAGTTTCCCAAAAGGTAAAACTCTCCAAAACCAAAAAACAAACTTTTCCGGAAATCAAAACAACGTCCACCGATCGATCGGCCATGCAGTGGCCGATCGATTACCTAAGGTCACTGTTTGGCCGATCGATCAGCCACTCTAGATCGAGCCAAAAACTTCACAAATCTCCACCTTGGTGAGAATCCCACGAACACTCTTTGATGTATCATCTCACTTTCACCAACATAATCGAAAACTTAATGCAAGGCTCTACCTCGCCGAACTTGGAGCAAGTCTAATTTAACTTTTTAGACTTCTGCACCCAAACTCTTTTGCCCTATTGCGAAGGATATGGAGTCCCAGACTCGACATACAAATCATCATCAAAACTGAATGTCATATATCAAGCCGCCTTCATCTTCGAATGCAAACTCACATTGATTGACAATACTTGCGCCTCCTTTACCGAGCTAGAATTAGGAACAACAGGAGTTTTCTTTGCCTTAAATACTCTACCAAAAATTGTGTTTCCTTGCAACACATACAAGTGTCTACTTCTTCTACCTGTCAGTAATATCGAGACCCCTTTTCGAACCTTTAGCACTCCACCTTGCGCATAGAATCTGCACCATCGGGAGTCTAAAGAACTGAAAGATATCAAATGAATTTTTCTTCAGATCTGGGACATACCTCACTCCCGTCAATGTCCTCATTACACCATTGTGCATTTTGACTTTGATTGTTCATATCCCAAGAATCATGCAGAGTGTATTATTATCCATTAAGACAATGCCGCCTTTAACCTTGTTGTAAGTAGTAAACCAATCCATATTTAGATATACATGATAGGAACAACTAGAATCAAGAATCCACTTGTCTTTAGACCAACTATTAGTTGTAGTAACTGAAATGACCATGAGATCACCGTTTGAATCATCAGAATCTTCCTCAACCACATTGGTTGTACTAGAAGATTTTCTTTCATCTTCCTCCTCTTTTTTCTTTAAACGACAATGTCTAGGTATATGTTCTTTCTTATGGCAGTGATAGCACTCAATATTCTTGAATGATTTAGACCCCTTTTTGGACCCGTTACTCCTTGCTTCCCCTCTCCTATTAAAGTCAGCTCATGACTTTCACTATTTAGTGCACTCTTTCTCAACTCATTAGAGAGAAGTGCAGCAATAACATCTTCCAAATTGATATCCACCTTTGCATCGAGCAACGTAGTACGGATGTGCTTAAACGAAAGAGGTAGGGAAGTAACAAGGAGTAGAGCTTTGTCCTCTTCACCAAGTTTCACAACAATGTTCGTTAACTCATCAGTTATCTTATTAAATTCACTAAGATGATCAGAAATTTTCGTACCTTCTATCATCTTAAGTGTAAACAACCTTTCCTTTAAGTATAACTGGTTAGTGAGCGATTTCTTCATGTAGAGACTTTCTAACTTCAGTCAAAGTTCTGAAGCCGTCTTCTCTTCGAGAATTTTGTATAATATAACATCTGCTAAGCACAGTCAAATCATACTCATCGCCTTCAAATCGAAGTCTTCCCAATCTTCTTCTTTCAGATTTTCAGGCTTCTTATCAGTTCCTTTCAATGCTTTGTGCAAGCCTTATTAGATCAACAAGTCACGAACCTTAATTTGCCATAACTCGAAGTTTTTACTTCCATCGAATTTCTCCACTTTGAATCTGGAACTTGCAGTATTTGTCGTCATTCTAAACATGTTGCTCTGATACCAATTTATTGTGCGGAAACCCCTTAGGATAGAATCAACGACAATAGAGAAATAAATAAAGCAAACCAGAAAGCACACTACAAAGCAAGATATACATGGTTTGGCCTAAATGCCTAAATCCACGGTCAAAGCACACCCAATATCTTTACTAATCCAATAGAATAATACAAAAGAGAAAAGAAGAACCTACAAAAAAGATCAAACTCAAGGAAAACCCACAATGCTCTCTCTCACACAAGTCTTCTTGTTCTCTCACCAAAACCCTAGCTATGACAATCTCCATTCCTTATGCCTTTCGAACCCTAATCCCCAAGCCTCTCTTTTATAGCTAAAAGAGATCCTAAACAAAGAGGAAACAAATCTCTAACAAAATAGGAGTTTCCTAAAAGGTAAAATTCTCCAAAACCAAAAAACAATCTTTTTCGGAGATCAAAAACAACATCCACCAATCGATCGACCACTGTTTGGCCGATCAATCGGCCACTCTAGATTAAGCCAAAAACTTCACAACTTTTCCAATTAGAAGAATCAAATGACCTTGAGAGCCTCAGTCTTCCTGCTTTGGCTTCTGTAGGCTGAGGTTGAAGTTGAAAGCATCGGTCAAGGCCAATTTGGAGAACAGAGAAGCCTTCAATAGGCTTAGAGCCTACACCACAAAAGCATTGTATATGCAACTACTTCACCAATACCCATAAAATGCGTGTGTGTAAATTAGTAGCTTAGAACATTTGGGGCTTTCAAGGGCGTCACCGTTAAGAGAGTCCCGAGTCCTCCAATCGTCCAATTGGGAACCCTGCGTGCTTCTCATTGTCTTTGGAAGAGATCTGTAAGGTATTATCCAATGTTAAAGTGTCGGATGGTTATGCGGCAAATATATCACGGTGTGTAAATATAAAGGAGCGAAAAAGATTTTGGTTTGAAGAGTCACGTACAAATTGTTCATGCAACCTATCTCAACAGCGTATGGTTGGGAACGGGTGAGTCTGATGATGGTTCCAATGGGCATGGTCAAGAACCTGAAGAGAACATTCACAAAATTCTTATCGGACTCTGCAAAGACGACTCGGTTCTTCTCCTTGTCCACCAAGACCTTGAAGCTCATACTCTGCAACTGAATGTCAGCCATGATTGTCTAGTACGGATTCTTGCTTCTCTTGCTCTACTCCAGTGATAAACAGTAGTATTATTCTTGAGGAAATTACTATGGTTAATAAGTTTTAACCCTTGTCACACCCTTACCAGATAAAGCATCTAACCTACTTATTTGGGAAGTGTTGGTGTTGGGTTGAGAAAGGGAGATATGGATTTTGTGGGTGTAGATCATGGAGAGCGTGGTTTGATGTTGTTAACGGGTTTGTGGAGAGTCTTGCATTCAATTGTACGTTAATCCATATTTTTTGGAAAATTCATAACAACTTTCATTGATTAATGCATGGTTAAATAGGATTTACAGAATTGTAAAGGCGTTTTAAAGTTTAAATAGGGGTAAAAACCTCACTTGTTAATGCAATGAGAATAGAACTTTTACAAGGGTATTGCTTGGAAACAAGACAACTATATTTGAACCGTGGATTCAACATGGAGGAAATAGATGCACAATTGCCCACTAAATTTGAACAGGAAATACATCACATAGGTCTGTACCATGTTCCAAGTTATAGTACCGATTCCCTAAATCAAGTTTAACAGAAGCTCTTTGTAATCTCTTAGGTAGGGTTGGCAACGGGTCGGGTTACTCGGGTAACCTGCCCTGCCCTTGCCCTAATGGGACGGGTTTGGGGAATTTATCCAAAGGGCTGGGTTGTTGGATGATGGCATGGAATGGAGGGTTAAATTTTAACACCCATTGAATGTAATACTCTCTCTCATTTCTTCTTGAGGATATTACTATGGTTAATAAGTTTTAACCCTTGTCACACAAGAAAGCATCTTTATATTTTCTCAACATGTAAATTTTGTATCTCTTTTCTCTCTCATCATCTCTTTCTTTTTCACTTCTCTTTCCTTTGTTTTTCTCTTGGCCTCTTTTTCTCTCTTATTTTTCTCTTTCTTCCCCATCTTCTATGATTTTCTCCTTTTCTTTGGTCGAGTCATTTATATGTGTGGACTCACCGAAGTTGCCGACCTTGACAACTACTCTCCTGAGACTTCATTCCTCATTCGTTGATTCACCACAATGAAAACCTCTAATCTAACAACTTTTTCAAGGTTTGGTGAGATTCTTCGGGTTGGCTTCAGTTTTATAGCAGGAGAGATCATTCTCCAAACATGCAAACCCAAACCCTAGTTTTCTTTTTCTATTTTGACTGATTCAGGTTTCTGCTCTCCCGTTTCCAACCATACACTGTTGAGATTATTGACTTTTATGTACATTACTAGATATCACTGCCCTGAATAAAATATCCTTCGTATATGACTTGGGATCCTCTATTGCTTACAACTGGATTAACAGAGTGAATATATGTTAGCATGGTTGTCTAGTACGTTTGGAGGCTTCGGGTCCACAAAAGCATTTTATATGCACCTACTTCACCAATACCCCCATAAGGCCTCGGATTTTCTTTGGCGAAGCCAGAAAGGCCTCTCAGGGTTCCATACATTGTGCGACAGTTGGCATATAAATGGGGAGAAGTCAGTTGATTTTCTCCCCATTATTTTGACTTCTCCCCATTTGATATCTCTCCCCCTTATTCTCACACACTTATAGCCACAGGTCTTATTATGTGTGGAGAAGTCAAAATCATGGTCCCATGATTTTGACTTCTCCACCACTTGTCCCCTACTCTATGGAACCCCGAGATAAGCCCTTTCTGGCTTCCCCAGAGACAATCCAAGGCCTACTCATAAAATGTGTGTATGTTAGTAGCTTAGAACATTTGGGGCTTTTCAAGGGCGTCACCGTTAAGGCAGTGTTTACTCCAATGTAGCGGATAAGAAGCATTATGAACCCTGGTCTCAACACTCAACAACTTTACCGGTTGAATAAGATAGAACAAATGACTTTTTAAGCCCTACAATTTGTTACTCTTATGGATGGATGGTCAAGATCACGCTATGGCTCAAACAGTTCACTCAATAGGGTACCTCTTGGGTGAAGCCCACACCAAAACAAAACAAACAAAGGCATAAAGATAATCTATGAATAAAAACCATAGAGCATAAACATATGAAAGTAGCCATACATAGTCAATCTTGTGTCTCCATCAACCAAACAAACATAAGCAATGTAAATTTTGACAATTAAAAGAAGCAGATGACCTTGAGAACTTCACACTTCCTGCTTTGGCCTCTTTGGTCTGAATTTGAGGCTGAAAGCGTCGGTCAAGGCCGACGATTTGGAGAACAGAGAAGCCTTCAATAGTCTTAGAGCCTGCACCACAAAAGCAATTTATATTCAACTACTTAACCAATACCCATAACACGCGTGCGTATGTTAGTAGCGTAGAACATTTGGGGCTTTCCAAGTGCGTCACCGTAAATAGGGTCCAACCCAAATCCACCAAACGAACGCACTTCCTACCACTAGAACAATCATTGACAGTGATATCGGGTAACACAATATTTTTTTAAAAAAATTCCTTGTTAGATTCTTTAACCCGGAGAGTTAATGAATTGTCACCACAATTAAAGAAAGTTAAAAGGGTTAAGGTTAGTTTTTTAAAAATTCATATGCATCTGATTTTGTTTATGGGCTAGCACTCCCATATAAATTTGAGGTTAACTACAAACAGGAGCTCCGGTTCTCTACCTTAACAAGGAACATTTGAGAATTATATAATAAAATGACAAACACGTGAAGATGAGATTAATTTTGAAAAGAAGCTCAGTTAAAGGGATATGGCTTATAACAGAGGTATATAGCTTAAGAGTCGATTTAATAAAACAATAATAAAGAAGACTTAGAGATTCTCTCGGATTAAAACTCGGCCATGGAGTTGACATCTATCCTTGTCCAAAATCTTTGTTAACCCCAACACTAACGGACTGCAAGGACAGCCAGATGTCAACTCCAGTTATAAGCATTAGAGAATCCCAAGTCATATAAGAAGGATATTTCTATGGAGCCAAATCATCTCCAGTGATAACCGGATTTGGCAAATCCGGTTATCACCCCTAGAGGTCACCACGTGTCTGGTTTGACACCCCTTAACCATGGGATAAGGTTCACCCACCCCTAGGGTTCACCCACCCATTTTTGGTTTTTTTTTTTTCAATATTAATTCTTTTTTTAAAATTAAAAAACTGTTTTAACAGTTTTTTAATTTTAAAAAAAGAATTAATATTGAAAAAAAAAACCAAAAATGGGTGGGTGAACCTTACCCACGGTTAAGGGGTGTCAAAGGAGACACGTGGTGACCTCTAGGGGTGATAATCGGATTTGCCAAATCTGGTTATCACCGTAAAGGATTTGACTCCTATTTCTATAGATTTTTTTAAATGAGTCAAATCCTCTGCCGTAATAATCGGATTTGCCAAATCAGGTTATAACCAATAGAGGTTGTCACGTGTCTCCTTTGACACCCTTTAACCGTGGGTAAGATTCACCTACCCCTAGGGTTCACCCATCCATCCTTGGTTTTTTTTAATATTAATTTAAAAAAAAAAAATTAAAAAACTGTTTTTAGAGTTTTTTTTTTTAATATTAAAAACAGTTTTTTAATTATAAAAAAAGAATTAATATTAAAAAAAAAAAACCAAGGAAGGGTGGGTGAACCTTACCCATGGTTAAGGGGTGTCAAAGAAGACACATGGCAACATCTAGGGGTGATAACCGGATTTTGCTCCTTTTTAAAAATGTAATTCCTAAAATAACACTGTCAAAGGCATTTTTGCTCCAGTTATCTAGCTCTTCAACGGGAATTCTTATTCACAGTTAATATCAAAAAGAATATATACCTCTTTCTTGCCGACAGTCACCACACGTTCCTCGATGTCGGAAAGGGGCACATTGAAGCTATTAATAGCAGAGATGGATGAAAGCGGAGTAACAACCAAGTCATCAGTTACCATGAACATTGCCGGTCCCTTTAAGAATCCACCTCCACGCCTGGTATCTATGGTGAGCAACTTTGGATTGAGGACATGGAAGTAATTTTGTCTAGAAGTCGCATGGGGATGAATGGCTTCCTCAATCCCCAACAGCTGATTATCGCAACCGAAATAGGGAGCGAGCTTTGGGTGTATTAGCATGTTCTTGCATTCGTCAGACTTGATTAAATTATTGATGTTGAGATGTTCAACACTCTTGTACAATGCATTTACACATTGCCATGGAGAATTCCCACCCAAGAGGTCTACTATTGACCCAAGAGGAAAGGTAAGGAAACTGATTATAAGGTCCCCGAAGTCTTCCCTCCCTTCAGCATACAATACCTTGTTATTAGATTTGCTCACCAAGAGCTTCACTCTCAACTTCTTGTCGTCAGAGTCTGCGTCTCTTTCATCTATGGGTTGGGTAGTGTTTCTCGGATCGAACTGGATTTGGTCGACAATGACCCTTTCGAGGAAAACCGAATTGGTTAAAGGCGTTTCAGAGGATAATAGCGACATGAGAAGCTGCAATACCTGAGAAAAGATACCCATTCTTAGTTTGACCATGGAAATCTTGAATAGTGCAAACGTATAATATTGTGCCTAGCCTGACATTTTCCTCAATGTTGACAGTCTTCTCCTCAACAGATCTCCTTGTTTTGATCCCAAGCTTACTGAGCAACGATAAGCTAGTCATGGTAGACATGAGCGTTACATGTAGATCATCGCTTATCATGAACCTTGTTGCTTCCTTCACGAAAACTCCTTTTTCCCCATTAGCCGGATTTGATGATTCTATACTGTATTCCCGTTCCGTCATTTTTCCACAATAGCATCGCACGTTCTTATAGACACTATTCACGCATCCTGAAATACACCTATAGTACTGCGTAGGCTCCGTATCATCGATATTCACTTTTAGGCTTCTGGAATGAGTTTCAGCTGAACTTCTAGGAGAAAGCAGCATGGTCTTGCATGTCGGAGTACATAGATGTTGCACATCTAACTTATCGACGCTTTCGTACAAATTGTTCATGCAACCGGTTCCAAATACGAATGATTGAGAACGGATGAGTCTGATGATGGTTCCAATGGGCATAGTCAAGAAGCTGAAAAGAACATCCACGAAATCCTTATCGGACTCTGCAAAGACGACTCGGTTCTTCTCCTTGTCCACCAAGACTTTCAAGCTTATACTCTGTAACTGAATGTTAGTCATAGTTTTCAATGCAAATGAGCTTGAAAACAGTCGGATTACTCGATTTTTCGTGGGTGTTTCCTACATAAGAGTTTGTCATTATCAACATTAATCAAACATCGTCCAAAAAACGAAGTAGAATGCATAAAGCAATTACAGAGTCGAAGAACACGGTCCAAAAGCATGTTCATAACACATGATCAAAGTTTAAAATGATTTGAGAATCGAAGAGAATGATGGAAGGATTTCATTAAGAACCAACTAAAAACATAATTTCCTTTCCGTCCTAACATACTTGTCCATGAGATGTTTCCATCTTAATATGGCAAGTATATATATTTGAACTAGACAGTAAAAAAGCAGAACAATCATTTTCGATAAGAAAACGTTAAGTAAATCAAGTAGATTTACAACTAGTCAATGTATAATACGAACAACAAAGGAAATATCCTACTAAACTTAGAACAGAGATTTCCGTGCACGAAATAGATTATAGCCCAAAAGTAAATAAATTAATAAATCCAACAGAAAATGTAGATAGTGGAATCATAGTTAAAGGATATTGAATTCAACCGATCGTATGAAAGCCTAATTCTAACTTGGGGTGTATTTGAGTTGAGCATGGCTTGAGCTTTATTCGAGCTTGAACTTTATTCAAGCCGAGCCGAGCTTGGATTGGCTCAAGCTTGATTCACGGAATTATTCAAGCCGAGCCGAGCCAAGCTTGGCTTGAACTTGATTCGACTGAATATTCTTAAGTAATAATTTTGACTTCTAAGATAGATGTTAATTAATAAATTAATGTTAAGGATCGATCTAATTTTCTTGATAAAACATTAAATTGTGTTCGTATAATATTTTGGATATTATAATAATAAATAATCATTTAATTATCCAATGTTATCTAGAATTCAATTATTTTTTAATTCTTTAATAAAAAGGGACAAAATATACTTTAGAATTTCGAAACATTTTGAGAAACTTGAACGAAATTTTGGAATATTCTTGGTATTTGATTTAGGCCCGAAATATGAATAGAACGCAAGAAAAATTTTGGTTGAAATTCCAAGATATCAAGCCAGAAATTTCTACTGAAAACTCGGATTTTGTACTGATCTATGATCTCCCAAACCTGTAAAAACACCGACTGCATGTTCCAACGGTATGGTGGCCCTTTTATGAGGGATGCCATGGGATTTAGTCCCAATGGGTGATGTGGGCTCTAGAAATTGAGTTCGGATGGGCAACAGCGCTTGCTGTTGCGCTGTTGCCCATATGTGTCTTATAAAATGGGGGCCACTTTACTATTCACATGGGGATCACCAAATGATGGATATGGGGCACATTTTGCAAGACACATATGGGCAACAGCTCAACAGCAAGCGCTGTTGCCCATCCAAACTCCTAGAAATTTCACTCGGTGTTACTAACCACTAACCCTTAGACTATTAATACTAGGAAAATGATAACCAAGGTTTAAAATTTGTTGAATTTCGTGAAATTTCAGTTTCTGACAACCTCATCGACATAGAAACTGGGTTTATTTTGAAAATCAGATTTCGGCCGAAATTTCGAAAATTTCGGGTGAAATTTCGGATTTAGAAGATTTCAAAATTTCGGCTAAAATCTAATTTTTTTAATTTTTAAATAGTTTTTTTTATTGTTTATTTATTAAAATTCTGAAATATTCCGAAATATTTTGAATTTTTACTGAAATTTCGTGAAATATTGAAATTTTATATATTAATTTTAAAAATAAAATAATAATATTTATATAAATATATAAAATTTTAATAAAATATTATTTTTTAATATATATATATATATAATTAATAAAATATTAATATTTTAAATTTCGAAATTTCACTGAAATCCCGCAATATTTCGGGATTTCGGTTCGGGTTGGCTTGCCAAATTCGACAAGAATTTCGAAATTAAAACCTTGATGATAACATAAGCAAAAGAAACAAATCATTTCCTCTAATTATTTAGAACCCAACCGAAACTGAAAAACCAAAAAATTTAAATGAAATTTCAATCCTTAAGAAGAAATCTCGGGACAGAATTGGTCAAGAAGACCACCAACATGACTACGGAACCAAATCGCTGTTCTTTCTAGTAGTCAGATTGTTTGAAGGTCAAATTTTCTTATAATCTTCTACTAAGACAAGACGAGATCATGACTTTTAAACACCTTATGGTCACATGGAAGAACATAGTCAATATCATAGACGATTTACTTCCCATGACTACATTGACCTTAAGATTGCCATCGTCCAACAACCCAGCACCATCTACATGATGAAGATGATGGTAATAATAATAAAAGAAAAAAAAAAATACCTTGGAAGTGTCAGATTCTCGTTGCACTGAAAACCTGCCAATCCCAATCCTGAATGCGCCTAAGGTTCCTCAGCTATCCAATATCCGTTTTGATGAGAGGAAGAGATTCAAGTCTGGCTAAATGCATTCACAAAGGGGAAACACAAAAGAATATATACCGGAAATTAAAAGGGTAAAGCAATGACGATATGGGAGTACCATGTATGATTAGGCCACACCGAAAGTGATTGCTGTACCATTGGAAATTAAAAGATGATAAAGAAAAAGGAAAGGCGCATCATCCATAAAGTTCGCAAACATTGAAAAAAAAAACAAAAAAAATGAGTTGGAGGAATGCTTAATTGCTAAGTCTAGGATTTTTCATGCTTTTACTGGTGTTATAACTGTAACCTATTAATCATTTGAATGGGTTAAAACAACAACTTGCTCTTTAAGTGAGAAAGTGAGGGAAAGTTTTTTTTTTTTTTTTTTTGGTATGTCTTCTTGTACTTTTCTTACATTTTTTTTTTGGGAGGAAAGTTGGGATTAGGAAGACCCCGACCAGATAGAATTAACCAAGAAGAATGATTACAAACGCAGGATTCTAGTTAGCCTCCCATCAGCCACAACAAACCGGCTAAGAGGGGAGGGGAACATAGCAGACTCTAGAACAAGGGTTGAGCCATTACACATCTTGGATAGTGAATCAACAATCCTATCTCTAGGTATAGAGCAAATTTTGAAATAATAAACATACTTTTTCTTGTATTTCAAAATAACAAAATTTGAAATACTTTTCTTAGATTTTGTGTGCAAGAAACACACTTTCACTTTTTTACACTTTTTCAACGGTGACAAACTTTTTTCTAAAAACTTCATCATCTTTTGGTAATTGTTTTAAAAGAAAATTTTATTTTATTTTCGTTAATTTTTTTTTTTTCTTTTTTTTTCTTTTACCCACTTTCTCGCCAAATGAATGCAAAAATGAAAATATGTTTCTTACAAATCAAACGTAAGAAAAATATAAGAAAACTTATTTTCCTTTTACTTTTTCTCACTTTCTCGTCAAACTAATGCACCCTTAGATGTTCAATTTGATAGAAAGTAAGGAGGTGGAAAAAAGTAAAATAAAAGAGAAGATAATAAAAAGAAAAAGAATTTTTTTTTTTTGGAAAACAACAAAATTGACCTTAAAAGATGTCCATTGGGAGAGGTAAAAGAGGGGTATGATGGGTAATTATCATTTTTCTTTCAAAATAACTTTTTTGGGCCGAAGAAAATCTTGCCAGAAAGTAAGTGTACGGTTTCACTATAGAGAAATTAAAATCTTTATTCTCGATCTTTTCTTTCAAACTGAAGATGCAAAAAGTTGGGTTTTCTTTTACTTTAACCCACTTTCCGTCAAACCGAATGCAGCATTGCGAGAATTATTTTCTTTTAATAAGTAGAAAACACGTGTCATTCTCTTAAAGGAAGATAATAATGTTAAGATTTTTTATTATTAAATAAAAATTCATGTTTTAGGTTTTTAAAACTCGGATTGTATTGCTGTCAATCGAGAATAATAAGGTTAAGGGGTCTCACTAAAAAAAAGTGATAAAACAGGGACCCTTAAGTGTTATTAAAGCTAACAAGATGGTCATGGTTGGCGACCGTTAGATCTTTGGTGTGATTCCTCTCAGTCCTTGGATCTTATGATGAGTAGTTTTCCAAGGATATATAAAGAAATGGAAAGTCTCTCTTTTCTCTTACGTCAATTTAAAAGCCTCATTAAATCAGACCTAAAAAGAAAAGAGAAGACTCTTCTCAATCACAGTACGAAAGACCTAACATCATACCGAGAATAGAATAGGGATATTCCAGCGAGTTGGTATGTAAATCTTCATCTCTATTTTGATTATGAGTTCTGGAATTGGTCTAGATCTAGGATTGGAATAATATTGTTTAGGTTTAACATGTTATTATTCTTGAATCTCAACAATTGGTATCAAAGCACAAACTCGACCTTGTGATTAATTTTTCCCAATAATCAAATTTGAGTTGAATTTATTTTCGGATTTGTATAATCATGCTTGAAGATCTAAAGTAAATCGGATAAATAGAATGGATTGATTTTCGTAATCAATTTTATTTATATGTGATTGCTAACTAAGGTAAAATAAATAAACAAAATTGATTATTGTTTTCGGATTAATTTTTGGAGTTGAATAATAATTTTAAAGATCCGAGTGATTCAGATTTAAGAAAAAAAAAAGGTTTTTTACTTGTTTGCGGTTAGACGGCGATTCTATCGTCGTCTATCACCGGCAAGGGCTTCTAGCTGTACCGTTTTGCTCGTCGAAGGTTGGCCGTCGGTTTGGCACCGGCGGAATCCGGAATGGTGGCCGGTAGGGCCCCCATTAGAGGGGATAACAGTATGCGGTTAGGGTTTTGAAATTTAAAAAAAAAAAAATTTAATCTGTTTCATTTCGAGTGAGGGAGACAAAGTCATGAGGGTCAACCTGACCCTGTGACCCGAACCCATTGGATCAGATTTGGATCCGAACCCGATCTGACCCTCATGGTACTCGATTCAGAAGGTTTATAACCCAACCCGAATGAGACCCAACCCGGTTTAATAGACCGGACTAGTTCTCCCGGCCCGGATCGAGCCTAAACCAGACCGAACCGAACCGGGGTCCAGACCAGACCGCGTGTTCATGTCAGACCGCGCGCGGGTGGTGCACAGTTCCCACGCTTGAAGTGCATACCATGCGTGTAATGTAGTTCCCCTGCGCGTGAATTGTAATCCTCACGTGTGTCAATCGTAGGGCGTGTCCCCTGCGCGTGACACGTCCCTAGGACACGTCCAGGGGGAGTGTTTGACCATTCTTGAGGTTTTTGTGTTCTGATTTTGTTTTTTGAGTCCATTTGGACTTCTGGGCCTTGTAAAGAGCTGTTTTAGTGTATTAACATCATTTTATTATGGTTTTCACTTAAAATAAAGAAAGAACTTAATACTTTTACCGAAAATTAATATCAGGAATTAAAGTTAGATCATCCTATGGGGTTTAGGTTTGATCTGTAAGGCGGTCGTTTGATTGGTCATAACCAAAGTAGGTTAGATTGTCTTGCCCAAAGGTAACCATCTTATGGAGGTTATGGTTCTTCAAATTTAGGGATTTCGGTCTCTTTAACATCGCAAGTTTGCACTCACCTACATTGAATAACTAGTCTTGCCCAAAGGTGTCCAGGGACTTCATGTACATTGAGTGGGGCATAATGATTTGTGCGTGGCAGTGAGAGAAAGATAACCCTCTTGCCCAAAGGTGTAAAAGTGTTTCTATCAATACAAAACATGATAGGTTAGTTCTGTGTGCGACTGTTGTCGCCAATTGGGAGGTGAATTGCATGTCGAAATCTCTTGCCCAAATGTGTGATTAGATGATGCACCCACCTGTCCCGTAAAGTGAAAGTAAGCATTCTTAAATTAAACCACTTTAGTTATCCGGCTTAACCCCTAGATCAGATTAAAATGATAACGTTTAAGTAAAGTCATGCAATGACAAGTATAAAGTGAATTATTATAATTTGTACAATATTTTGTTAGGCATACCATAACATGGAAAACAATGACATTTTCAGATATGGACGGATCTGTTGTTCATAAACATTTGATTGGGATTGAGCTTCTGAATGGTTCAAGCTATAGTTCTTGGAGGATGCAACTAGATATAGTTCTGGGTTGCCTTGATTACGATTTTGTCCTCTTGGAGGAAAAACTTGTTGCTCCCACTGCTGAGTCTTCGGACTCAAACAGGTCCTTACATTCCAAGTGGGAGAAGGGCAATAGGATGACCATGATGATTATTAGGCCTTCTGTTCAAGAAGTCATCAGGGGTGGTATTCCTTTTACTGATACTGCTAAGGTTCTTCTTGAAACTATCAAGAAACAATTTATAGGGTCTGTTAGGTTTCGTCAGTACTCTTGTCTGACACAGTTGATTTCATTGAAGTATGATAGTGCTGGAAATGTTCGGGAGTACATCTTGAAGATATCTAAGTTGATTATCTCTCTTAGAGAGTTGGAATTGACCATTGAGGACGACCTCATGGTGCATTTGGTTGTAGTTTCGCTTCCTCAATCATTTGATGTTTTTAAGGTTAATTATAGTGCTCAGGATAGGAAGTGAGACCTGCATGAGTTGATAGTTGTGTGTGTTAGTGAGGATGAGCGAATTAAGCATGGGAAAGCTGAGTCTGCAAATTTGGTTATGAATTCTGGTAGTAAGAAGAATTTTAAGAATAAGGGGTTCAAGAATCCTAATGCTCAGAATTTCTGGCAATGACAGAATTCAGGACATCAATTTCAGGGAAAAGATAATACTGAGAAACAAGAGGAAATTGAGTGTTTCTTCTGCAAGGGGAAAGGTCACATGAAAAGAGATTGTTTCAAATATAAGGATTGGTGCAGGAAGAATAAATGAGTTCATTCATCGGCGAAGCGCCAAGGCTAAGGAGCTGCTATTTTTTGGGGGAACTAAGCACCAACAGTAGTGGGGGCTGTTGGAACTTGGTAATTAGTATTAGACTCTATTTATGTTTTTGCTATTAGTTGATACTTTCATTGTGCCGTTGTTTAGGCGAGATATTATTTATGTTAGATTGGATAATGTTTGGTTTAAATTTTATCCTTGAGGAAGAGTACACTCTCCATTAGACATATTTTTTAGATTATTGATAGTATTATATAAGTGGATGATCTTTATTAGCTAACACTCATATTTTATATCATCATTGTTGTATATGTTTATTGATTATATTGCTCCTCTTATATGTTCTATATGTATTAGACATAAGAGAATTCTTCTATAGTGTAGCTGAAATAGCTAGAGGATGAAATTTACCTATTTGGATTTTGTTCGAAGCATGTTAAGATTAGCTATTTCTACTTACTATGAAATATATCTAGATGAATGTGTCATTAGCAACTAAGAAGATCCTTCCACTTTTCTAGATATTGTGAATAGTGAGGACTCTCTTGAGTGATTTGATGCAATGAAAGAGATATTAAAGTCTATGATTATATATTTTGTTTGGAAACTAATTGCATTACCTGTTAATTCCTCGGTCATTGAGTGAAGGTAGATTTATCTCAGGGTAATTGTGACTCTTGTGATAATTTAAATGGTAAACTTGAAGTAGTGGTCTACTTGGATCAGTGTATATACCTCAAGGTCAGTGGGAACAGATTTGTAATTATGTATTATATGGTAAAGATTTTTATATAAGATATATTGGGAGACAAGTTATATTTTGGATATCAAGATTACCAGAAATCATATTTCTAGATGTTTGGGGTTATCTCATAGGATTTCATGTCAATTTAAAAGAGATGTATTAAACTAGAAGTTGTAAAGTTATTTAGACGACTCTGGTTTTGCTTGTTTTCAGGATAGTTTGAAATCCACATAAGGTTATGTGTTGTTGTATGTTTTTAAGCCTCTGAGCAAGCCATTTGGCCGAACAATTTTTTTAGTGAGCTAAAGTTTGTAGATATCATCGATTTTGGTTTTGATTGTGAAACTCATTTCCCTAAAGGACTCTCCACTAGAAACTTTAAAGAACTTGTCACTCCTATAGGAGTTTTTAGAATATTTTGATTCTTTTATTTAATGGAAGTATTTGTTTATTGCTTTATATTCCAATCATTTATATGATTGTTTTTACATTCTCAGATATTGAATTGTTATGGTTATGCAAATGAAATATTGATGCATCATTTTGATTATGGTTATGTATTCGAACTGCACGTGCAAAAGGTAAAGACATCAAGTAATAGACTTCACATTACGGATGTCATTGATGTCAAGTTTGCTCGAGAGCCTCGCACAAAGCTCTCAAGTTGCTTGGGCTAAACATGGTTGGGCACCATGTTTGAGGCCTTCATTCTGGATACAAGGTGATGAACTTCACATGGCGGTTGCCATAAAGTATCAGAATGATATGCATATGCTTAAATGCATGTAGTGTGGATAATTTTTGGACGTACACAGAATCTATATCACACCATACTTGGCCACCATAAAGAACCGCTTGGAAACATTAGTATTACTAGCTGTTTGACCATGGAGTGACTTGCATCATAGTATGAACACTAGTCGATGTTATATGCTTCCATGATCACCGTTAGTGGTGCTTTTGAATCAGAGTGAAAGTTAAGGAACACTTAATTCTCGACAGTAATGTTTTTCAAAATAAAAGAGTGGATACTCATGTCTTTAAAGTTGTTCAATCCGAAGAGTCTTTTTATTTTATTTGAGGATTGTTTGGACCAAGTGAGAGATTATTAGGTTTTTTCTTATTAAATAAAAACTTATGTGGTCCGGCGTAATCTTTAAGTTTTCAAAACTCGGATTGTATTGCTGTCAATAGAGAATAATAAGGTTAAGGGGTCCCACTAAAGAAAAGTGATCAAACAGGGCCCCTTAAGTGTTATTAAAGCTAACAAGATGGTCAGGGTTGGCGACTGTTAGATCTTTAATGTGATTCATCTCAGCCCTTGGATCTTATGATGGGTAGGTTTCCAATGGTATATAAAGAAATGGGAAGTCCCTATTTCCTCTTACATCAATTTAGAAGCTCCATTAAATCAGACCTAAGGAGAAAAGAAAAGACTCCTCTCATCCTCTCAATCGCAATACGAAAGGCCTAACATTATACCGAGAAGGGAATAGGGATATTCCAGCGAGTTAGTATGTAGATCTTCATCTCTATTTTGATTATGATATCTGGAATTTAATTGCATGGTCAAAATCTAGGATTGGAATAATATTGTTTAGGTTTAACATGTTATTATTCTTGAATGAACACAAAACACATATTTTACACAAAGAAAGTGAGTTTGAAAGAAAGTGATGCTAGCATTGCCATAAGATTTTACTTTAACCAATTCACTACATGAGTGAGAGTTTGGAAGTATGCCTTTGGGGCAAGAGGTTCAAACCATTTTGTCAAGGGAAATGCTTTTGAGACCATCTTAGGGCCGAGATCACTGAGACTGAGTTGCAATACGAGATTTCAAGTGGTGCCCACCATGAGAAAATGGAACCACCTGAAATCCTGTGCTGCATAATACGGTCTATGCTCTCGTTCGTAAGACTGTCTCAGTAGCAAAATCCTTTAGTCAAAACCCTATTAGAGATCAAAGAAGTCCTCACCGCCAACGTGCTCTCGTTCGTAAGACTGTCTCAGTAGTAAAGTCCTTTTGTCAAAGCCCTATTAGAGATCAAAGAAGTCCTCACCGCCAACATTGAACCTATTATAATCCAAGTTAATTATGAGTCTGAAGATACTACTACACGTCGTGGTTCTGTCTTCGATCGCATCGGCCAACACAACACTTCAGCTTTTGAACGATTAGGAGCAAGAGACAACACGACTTTGAATCAACAAGCTTCTATCATCCCGTCCCAAATGAAACGACGAACAATTCTTGAAGTGGCAACTAAAGATACTTTGATAGTAAAGCAACGTACCATCATCTTCACTAAACGGAGAAAAGAAGTAGATGAAGCAAAGAATTTGTCACTGTCAATCACATCACTATTCAAGAACTTCCGGAAGAAGAGCCGTCTCGTTTAGATGATGAAGTAAAAATCGCTCTTCCTTCCTTCGAAGAAGGAGGACAAGCTACCGTGGATGAGCTCAAACAATTAAACCTTGATACAGAAGAAGATCTATAGCCCATCATTGTCCGCGCATTTCTAAGTTCAGAAGAAAAAGATGAATACTTCAAGTTGCTACAAGAGTACAATGGCGTGTTTGCCTGGACATACAAGGAGATGTCGGGGCTCGACCCTAAAGTGGTGATCACCATCTCGCTCTCAAACATGGTGTTTGCCCCATTAAACAATTGTAACGCCGTTATCGACCTGAGTTGGTCCCACAAATCAAAGCCGAAGTTAACAAGCTAATCGAAGTAGGCTTCATCGAGAAGTAAAGTATCCAACTTGGATTGCCAACATTGTCCTGATCAAGAAGAAGAATGGGAAAATTTGAGTGTGCTTCGACTTTCGTGACCTGAACAATGCATGCCCTAACGAAGATTTTCCGTTGCCAATCATCGAACTCATGGTGGATGCGACAATTGGGCATGAAGCCTTGTCCTTCTTGGATGGGTCATCTGGCTAAAATCAAATCAGGATGGTGTCAAAGGACGAAGAGTTCACAGCTTTTCACACACCGAAGAGAATCTACTGTTACAGAATAATGTCATTTAGACTTAAGAATGTTGGTGCCACCTACCAACACGCTATGCAGTAGATCTTTGATGACATGGTACATAAGAAGTTTGAATGTTACATCAATGATTTGGTAGTGAAATCAAAAAGTTGAACGGATCATCACCAAGACCTTCGCGACGTCTTCGACAGGCTTCGGAGATACCAACTAAAAATGAACCCACGAAAATGTGCATTCGGAGTCACATAAAGCAAGTTTCTTGGGTTCATTGTTCAACATCGCGGCGTTGAGATTGACCAAACCAAGATAAACGTCATCCAGAATATGCCCAACCTAAGAACATTCGTTAGCTCAAAGGTCTCCAAGGTTGTCTCACTTATATCCGGAGATTCATCTCAAATTTAGCAGGACAGTGTCACTCCTTCAACAAGTTGATGAAGAAATATGCAATGTTTCATTGGGATGATGCTTGCAAGAACGCTCTAAAGAGTATCAAAGAGTACCTTCTCAAACCACCGGTTTAAGTAGCACCTATCCCAGAGAAACCGCTGATCCTCTACATCAGTGCACAAGAACAGTCATTGGGGGCATTACTCGCATAAGAAAATCACAATGGTAAGGAATATGCGCTCTACAACTTGAGTTAAACTTTATTGGGGGCAGAGTTAAACTACTCACCTAACGAAAATGTAACGACCCCAAAATCCTACCTTGACCAAAATAAGACTTTGGAATCATCACATTTTTTAAACCTGCTTAAATCCATGACACACAAGGCATACTACACGAGTCTCCAAAAATGAGAGTAATAAAATTTTGATATATAAACTCAAACCATCCCGCTCAAGTCTATGGCCAACATATACAACTCACTATAAACAAAATAGTCTGATACACAACTATAAAGAAGTCTAATAAGCAATATCTTCTAAGAGTTTATTACAAATTTTTTAACCAAAGCAAAACATAAACTAATAAGGGCAACCATCAAAACCCCTGGCTCCCTTCTCTGAAAGCTCACCTTCTCCTCCTTCTTCAACGTAAGCTTCTTCAATCCACGGCTCCGCTATGTGCTCCTGCTCTAAACCTACCAAGACAAAATTCTGACTTAGTACAAAAGTACTCGGTGTATATAAAATCTAACCAACAACATAGTATACATACACTTAGTTGGAACCATATCCAATAACATAATAACATAATCAGAGTGCGGAAGAACATGTGCTCATATACATCATATCATTACCTTAACTCGTGTACTTGTGAGAACCTTAAACTTAGAAGATAACATATTTATGAGATGCTTATGCTTATGAGACCACGTGCTTGTGAGATACTTATGCTTATGTACTTATTCAGATCATAAACTTATTCAGATTCCTCATTGGGCTTATTTAGAATGATAAGCGTATGCAATGCTTATGCTTATGAGTCTTGAGCAGCTTATTTAGAACATGTACTTATTCAAATCCCTCATTGGGCTTATTCAGAACATCAGGCGTATGTAATGCTTATGTTTGTGGTCCACATGTGTAACTTGTGAGACTCTTATCTTAACATACACGTGCATTTGTGCATAAGTGTCGCAATTAACATTCGAGTTGGTAATCGTTTAGATTCCAATCTCTCACCATGGAAACTCCACTATGTTGTCTCATACCATATAGTTATAGAATTTTCTGGTTTGAAAGATTTTCTTCTAGATTCTTACCTTTCCGAATATCAATTACCATGCAAATAATTAAACATAACTTAACAAACATTCACATATAAATACCTTATAATGATTCTTAGCATAATTCATCATCAATTTCTAACAATTCTATAGTATCATATTAGTATTTAACCTCTCAAGCATTTCAACAAACACCTGGGGTGCGGTGCGTAATTTATAAATGCATTGCCCTTTCTCATTTTCAACATTTCATCATACCATAATCCATCCATGCAACCCAAATACAATCTACATCCATATATTCATCTCATCCTCTATAGTATTTCTCATCCTCCATATATTCCATCTACTTTATTAAACCATATTTCTATCCATAATAGCTTAATTTATACAAAAATGAGAAAAAACACATCTAATCTCTATTTTTATCATATTAACATTCACAAAACATTATAATAGGGTTGATTTGGATAATATATCGACCTTAGGGATCCTTCTCTTGGATCCAAATTACTCCCAAGAAGTTTTGAGAAAAATCTCCAAGCTAATCATCTTCCTCTCTAAGCAATACCCTTCTTTTCCAAGCTAAAACCCTCTTAGAACCCTAGGTTCTCTCTCTTCCTTTGCTAAATTAGGTTAGAAATTGGTAGAATACCCTAAAACCTCGAAATAAGGCCCCAATTTATAACATCAATGGTTAAAACAAAAAAAAAAACACATTTTTAAAAAAAAACTAGGCCCAGGTGCGATCGA
This sequence comes from Tetracentron sinense, assembly GCA_015143295.1. Classification (NCBI taxonomy): domain Eukaryota; kingdom Viridiplantae; phylum Streptophyta; class Magnoliopsida; order Trochodendrales; family Trochodendraceae; genus Tetracentron; species Tetracentron sinense. Next base: position 3,878,746 of record CM026563.1, read on the forward strand.
TCGCACTATAGGTGCGATAGATCGCACTTATACCCGAAAACAACTTCAAAAACGCACGTGCATGTGATAGATTGACACTGTCTAACAGTTGGACAACGCAAAAATTCAAAATGTAGCGGATAAGACGACTATTGAACCCTTGGCTCGACACTCAACGACTTTACCAGTTGAATATGATAGAACAGATGATTTTTTAAGCCCTGTGATTGGTTAAACTTATGGATGGATGGTCAACATCACACTATGGCTTAAACGGTTCACTCAAGAGGGTAACTCTTGCGCTTGGGTTGAAAGCCCACACAAAAAACAAAGGCCTAAGGATAATCTATGAACAAATAACCATACAGCATAAACATATGAAAGAAGCCTACAAAGTCAATCTTGTGTCTCCATCAACCAAACAAAAGTAAGCATGTAAAATTTGACAATTAAAAGAAGCAGATGACCATGAGAACCTCACTCTTCCTGCTTTGGCTTCTTTAGGCTGAGGTTGAAGCTGAAAGCATCAGTCAAGGCCGATTTGGAAAACAGAGAAGCCTTCAATAGGCTTAGAGCCTGCACCACAAAAGCAATTTATATTCAACTACTTCATCAGTACCTATAATATGCGTGTGTATGTTAGTAGCTTAGAACATTTGGGGCTTTCCAAGGGCGTCACTGTTAAAGAGAGTCAAACCCGAGTCCAGCAAATTGCAAACGATCACACTTTCTATCACTAGAACAATCAGGGAAACTTTGATCAGTATGGGTTCCCGTGGGAGTAAAGTACCGTTTTGTCGCCCTAAACTTAAAATATCACTGTTTAGGGCATGGTTTCAAATTTTTTACCAAAGAGGGTATGTATTCCAATATTACCCTTATAGTGTTTGGCTTTTATACACATAGCTTAAGGGTAAATATGTCAAAAACATGCCATTTCTAGTAAAAAAAATGCAAAAGGTGCTTTATTTGATAAAAATGTTAAAAGCATACCTTTTTAGGTAATAAAAACGCAAGGCATACCCTTTTAGGTGAAGCGCCCTTTCTGTGGACCCAGTTGTAACTGGATTCAGACATCCAACACCAGCCTGATAGGGTTAAGGTAATGTCACAATGCCGGACTGGGCTTTTGCTATACGAGTGCACTGACGGACGGGACTCATTGGAGTCCGGTAACGCCACTAAGGTCCTTTTTTATACTCATGTGGTTAAGATTCACCCACCTATCTTTGTTTTTTTTAATAAAATATTGAAAGAAACTAATCCAGAAGTTAGTAACTTTTAACAAATGTTAAAAAATAATTTTCCTAAAAATCAGGATCGGTGGATGAACTCTAGGGGTGAGTAAATTATAACCACAGTTAAGAGGTCTCAAAAGGGACACGTGGCAAAACATAGAGAATTTGAAGGTCCATTAACTGTTGGCCGGTCATAACCGTAGAGAATTTGTGGACAATGCAAAATAGTGTCAACCATTAAGTGCTTGGACATAAATTAAAGAGCAATAATTTGCTCCACTGACAAGGAGCGAACTATTGCTCCTCGCTCTCACATAGCCGACCCTTGAACTCTCACTAACTCTGGTTAGTGTTTTTTTAACTCTTTAGTTAATTCTTTTTTCTTTTATTTTTCTACAAACCAAGGGTAGATGGGTGAACCCTAAGGGTGTATGAATCTTAACCACAGTTAAATGGGGTTAGAAAGGAGACGTGGCAAGAAAATTGGAGTCGAGACGCTCCACTTTCCGTCACCTACCGAGGAGGTGATTATTTTCCTAAATTAAAATTAAAAGTCCCAAACACTTTTCAGATTAACTATCAATGGTAGCTCTTGTTGACTGTTCAACCCCAGCTTACCATTCAACAAAAAAACACTAAAAAGAGATTTTGCTATTCTTTTTGGACTTTGCTACTGACACCGCATTAGGGCCGAGACCTTGTGCATGTGCCTGAGATTTCAGGTGGGACTCATCATCACATGGTGGGCCCCACCTGAAATCCCAGGTACATGCGCGAGGTCTTGGAGGTCTCAGCCCTTATACGGTCTCAAAAGCATTTCCCATTCTTTTTAGGTGTGATTAATTTCTTGTGAAAGGCCGTTATTTAACTGTTGGCCACATGGGGTTAGGATCAATAATCAGCTGCATGGGCCTTTTGCAGCCAGCCACCTCTGAATTTTTTTAATAACCAAACCCCAACTTAAAACCTGGTTAAGATTCATTAACCCTCAGGCTTAAAGAATCTAACCTTGATCTTTAACTCCTAAGGGTTAGTGAATCTTAACCACAAGTGAAGAGACTTAAAAGGGTTAGGGCTAGTTTTTAAAAATATTCTTATGCAGCTGATTATTATTCATGGGGCTAGCACTCCCATACAAGTTAAAGAAGCTATGGAATTATTCTCGAAAATGATATGTACCTCTTTCTTGCCAACAGTCACCACCCGTTCCTCCACGTCCGAAAGGGGCACATTGAAACTGTAAATGGCAGAGATTGATGAAAGCGGAGTAACAACCAAATCATCAGTTATCATGAACATTTTCGGTCCCTTCAAGAATCCACCTCCACGATTGATTCTTGCGTTGAGCAACTTTGGATTTAAGAATTCTGAGTAATGAGGTAGATAAACTTCCTCAATCCCCAACAGCTGATTATCGCAACTGAAATAGGGAGCGAGCTTCGGGCGTATTAGCATGTTCTTGCATTCGTCGGACTTGATATAATTACCAACGCTGAGATGTTCGACACTCTTGTACAATTTATTTACACATTGCCATGGAGAATTCCCACCCAAGAGGTCTACTATTGCCCCAAGGGGAAAGGTGAGGAAACTAAGTATAAGATCCCCGAAGTCTTCCCCCGCTTCAGCATACAGCACCTTGTTATTTGATTTGCTCACCATCAGCTTCACTCTCAACTTCTTCTTGTCAATCTCTGCGTCTCTTTCATCTATCGGTTGAGTCATGTTTCTCGGATCAAACTGGATTTGGTCGACAATGACCCTTTCGAGGAAAACCAAATTGGTTAAAGGCGTTTCGGAGGATAACAGCGACATGAGAAGGTGCAGTACCTGAGAAAAGATACCCATTCTTAGTTAGACCATGTAAATCCTAAATAGTACATAACGTATAACATTGTGCCTAGCCTGGCAGAATGGCAGTTACCACAATGTTGACAGTCCTCTCCTCAATTGAGCTCCTTGCTTTGATCCCAAGCTTACTGAGCAACGATAAGCTAGTCATGGTAGACATGAGCGTTACATGCAGATCATCGCTTATCATGAAACTTGTTGTTTCCTTGACGAAAACTCCTTGTTCCCCATTAGCCGGATTCGACGATTTTATACTGAGACCCTTTTGCATCATTTCTCCACATTGGCATCGCACGTTCTTATAGCTACTCTTCTTATAGGAATACTCCTGGTTACATCTTGAACTACAAATATAGTACTGGATAGGATCCATATCATCGATATTCACTTTTAGGTTCCTGGAAGGAGTTTCAGCTGAACTTCTAGGAGAAAGCAGCATGGTCTTGCATACCGGCGTACATAGATGTTTCACATCTAACTTATCAACGCTTTCGTACAAATTGTTCATGCAACCGGTCCCAAATATGAATGATTGAGAACGGGTGAGTCTGATGATGGTTCCAATGGGCAAAGTCAAGAAGCTGAAAAGAACGTCCACGAAATCGTTATCGGACTCTGCAAAAATGACTTGGTTCTTCTCCTTGTCCACCAAAACCTTCAAGCTTATACTCTGTAACTGAATGTCAGTCATGGTTTTCAATGCAAATGAGCTTCAAAACAGCCAGATTACTCGATTTTTCGTGGGGTGTTTCCTACATAAGAGCTTGTCATTATAAACATTAATCAAAAATCGTCTGAGAAGTAGAATGCATAAAGCAATTAAAGAGTCAAAGAACACGGTCCAAAATCATGTTCATAACATATGATCAAAGTTTTAAATGATTTGAGAATGGAAGAGAATGATGGAAGGATTTCTTTAAGAACCAACTAAAAACAGAATTTCCTTTCCGTCCTAACATACTGGTCCATAAGATGTTTCTATTTCAATATGGCAAGTATATACAATTGAACTAGACAGTAAAAGCAGAACAATCTTTTCAATAAGGAAACATTAAGTAGATTTACAATGTCAACTAGTAAATGAAGAATACCAACAGCGAAGGAAATATCCTACTAAACTTAAAACAAAAATTTCCCTACACGAATTAGATTATAACCCAAAAATAAATAAATAAATAAATCAAACAAAAAAATGTAGATAGTGAAATCATAGTTAAAGGAGATTGGATTTCTATGTCAACCGATTATAGGAAAAGCCTAATTCGAACTAGGGGTGTATTTGAGCCGAGCTTGAGCTTGAGCTTGATTCGAGCTTGAACTTTATTCAAGATAAGCTTGGGTTGACTCAAGCTTGATTCACCAAATTATTCAAGCTGAGCCAAGCTTGGCTTGAGCTTGATTCGACCAAAAATTATTTAGTAATAATTCTGACTTCTAAGATAGATGTTAATTAATAAATTAATGTTAAGGATCAATCTAAGTTTTTTTAATAAAACATTGAATCGTATTAGTATAATATTTTGGATATTATAATAACTAGCGGGTGGCATGTGCGATGCACGTGAGAGCGAGGGGAAGGAGTTAACCACAGTTAATAGGAGTTAAAAAGGACACGTGTTAACCCGCAGGTGCGATTGAACTCGCTGATGGCATGTGCAATGCATGTGAGCTCGAGGGGAAAGAGTTAACCACAGTTAATAGGAGTTAAAAGGGACATGTTATGACCCGCATTAAATTCATTGGTTTCATAATTTTATGAGTTAATTTCTTGAATAAATGTACTTAAAAATTATACGTAAATCCTAGGAGAGGTTAATGTATTAAAAATCTTGATTTAGAAAACTCATTTAATGCACTCAATTTAGCGAATTTATGGAGATAAATTGCATGAATTAAAAGAAGAACAAAAAAAAAAAGGGCATCGGTGATCGATTGCCAGCGGCGGCCGATCGATTGCCCAAAACGCCGTTCCGGCGGTGGTTTGCATGATCTCGTGGGTTTTGAGTCCCTAGGGCTCCCAATGTTATAAATATCCCTGATACTCGAGGGTTGAGGGTTTCTAAGGCCTTCTAAACCTAAAAGAGAGAACATAGAGAGTTTCTGGGAGATCAAAAAGGGGGGAACTGTAGGAGTTCAAAGATTCGGTCAGAAAAAAGGAGAAAAAAGACATGAAGATCAAGATAGAACTCTATTCGCAAGCAATAGATCATAGGGAGACGATCAAGTGGGGTAAATAACTGATCTAGTAACTCATATTTTGAATATTAACCTAAAAGAATGAAAAAAAAAAAAGTAAATCTAAGTAAAGATGTAAGAATAGGTAGGATCTATGATTTTTGTTTCATTATGATTGATCTCTTAAAATAGGATGTGAAGAACCTATTTATGAAGTTGTTTCATTATTTTTTATGGTTAAAATAGAATGTGAAGAACCATAATTATGATCTCTGTTATTGAATGATTAAAATAGGATGTGAAGAACCATAATTATGATCCCTGTTATTGAATGATTAAAATAGGATATGAAGAACTATATTTGATTCCTATTTTATTATTTGTGGATGATTAAAATAGGATGTAAAGAACTAGATTTATAGTTTCAGTATATTATTCTTAGATGGTTAAAATAGGATGTGAAGAACCTTAATTATGATCACAGTTTATCATTAGTGAATGAAAAAAAAGGATGTGAAGAACTAGATCTATAATTTTTATTTATTATTCTTTGATGGTTAAAATAGAATGTGGAGTACCTATTTAAGATATTGTTTTATCATTTTTGAATTGTTAGATTATGACGTGAAGAACCATGTTTAAATTAATTATGATTCAACAAGGGGATTGAGAAAATTAATTGAAGTATGTGGATTTATGAAGAGAATGGGATGATGGATGGAATTGAATGGATGATTTAATTGTGGTACTTTAATGATATGTGAGTTTGATTTTATGTTTAAAATTTATGAGAATTATAATTGATTAAAGGTGGTATAATTAGGATATTGATCTTGATTAAACAAAAAAGAGATTTTGACATTAAATTATATCATGATTATGAATACTTTTAATATCAACTGTGATGTTTGATTTGTCGAATTATGGGAAATGTGAGAGATTGTGTATTTTTGTTATACTTCTTAATACATGATATACCATTGAGTAAACGAACTTCTGATTAAAGTCAAGCTTGTCTAGGCTTAGTTAACATAGTGGTATGGGACGCTATAGTGAGATGTCCTATGACCCTTGACGGTTAATCTTAGGTGTAATTTAAACAAGAGGTATATCATTATGCACTCACGAATGAAAAATCTGTAAAGTAAGAAGAAAGAATTAAAAACAGTAATAAAAAGTAAGTGAGACCAAAAGTAAAGTACAAAAAGTAAGAAAATAAGAAAGAAATATACACGAAAGTAATAATGCATGTTTGTGTTGTGCATCACCGGATACCATCAGAAAATGCAAGATGTATGTCAAAGTAAGTAAGCCGTTGTACCGGAAAATGTACTAAGTCGTCCGTACCAGATAATATACGAAGGGTAGTATCTCAGTAAAATAAAGTATAGTAACTCATTTCCTTATATGGTAAAGTGGTATTTTAATTTAATACAAATGCATGTGATTGTGTATTGATAAGATGATAATGTATGAAATACGAAAATAAGAAAAGAAAGTAAAAAAAAAAAATGAAGAAACTGATATAATGTACATGTTTATTTTCTGCACTCTGATTTTATATGTAAACTGATGTATGAAGTAATAAAATGTATGTAAAATTTTATTCATTGTATGGTTTATTATGATCTGTTATATACGCGGAGTAACTTGTTACTCAGCCGATGACTTTTGTTGTCGGCAGATTCAGGTTTTGACATTTGTGCGCCCGGTCCTTGGGAAGAAGAAGAGTACATCGAGGAACCCTTAGGTGACTATCTCGAGGAAGAAAGAGACTTTGATCGATGACCCTATCATTGAAGTTATTTACTCATTATTCAAATTTCGGAAGACTTTAATTAATTTTATAGAAACTCATGTTAGTTTAGTCTTTTATGTTTATGGTCAGTATGGGTGACCAGGATTTATTACTTTTCAGTTGCATTATGGAGTTTGGATTTCAGTTGATAATTTAATTGAAGAAAAAATTTTATATTCGTATTTTAGTATGCCTTAATTGCTTCGAACAGGATGAATGATTAAGTAAGTCACGTGCCAAGATCTCACATCCTCTTAGGTGGGGTTTTGGGGCGTGACATGACATGTGTTAACCCGTGGGTGCAATTGAACTCTCCCCGAGTTCAATCGCGATTGGCTGTGATTCTAAATTAAAGTAAAACATTAAATCAAATGCAAGGGGTTGTTCGGGAATTAAAGTAAAACATTAAATCAATCTTTTGTTTTTATATAAGGGTAGTTTAGGAATTTCAGAAAATTCATCTACGCAAGGCTCTCGCATTATAATAGTATCCAATGTTATTTAATTATCCAATGTTATCTAGAATTCAATGATTTTTAAATTCTTAAATAAAATAAGGACGAAATATACTCTTAGAATTTCGAAACATTCTGAGAATTTTGAACGAAATTTTGGAACTATTCTTGGTATTTGATTTCAGCCCCAAATATGAATAGACCCCAAGAAATTTTGGTTGAAATTCCAAGATATCAAGCCTGAAATTTTGACTGAAAACTCAGATTTTGAACTGATGTATGATGTTCGAAACCTATAAAATCACCTACTGCTTGTTCCAATGATATGGTGTGCCCCTTTTATGAGGGATGTCACCAATGGGTGATGTGGGCTTGAGAAGTTCCACTTGCTGTTACTAACCACTAACCCTTATTCATCAAAAAAAGAACCACTAACCATTGACTATTAATACTAGGTAAATGATAAGGGAAGCGAAAAAACAAAAACAAAACATGGCCTAAAATTATTTTGAATCCAACCGAAATTGAAAATTAAAAAATTTAGATAAAATCTCAAACCATAAGAATAAACCTCGGGCCAGAGTTGGTCATGTAGACCACCAAACAGAGAGCTTAAGATTGCCACATCCGGGGATGTGGAGTCGTCGTTGCCGTCGTCCAACAACCCCAGCACCATCTACATGATGGCATCATATGATGATGATGATGATAATAATAATAATAATTAAAAGAATACGTACCTTGGAAGTTTCAGATTCTCGTTGCACTAAAAACTTGCCAATCCCAATCCTAAATGCGCGTTAAGGTTCCTCAGTTGTCCATATCCGTTTCGATGAGAGGAAGAGATTCAAGTCTGGCTAAATGCATTTACAAAGGGGAGAGACGAAAGAATCTAAACCAGGAAATTAAAAGGGTAAAGCAAAGACGATCCGGGACTGGGAGTACCATGTATGATTAGGCCACGCCGAAAGTGGATTACGGTTTTCCATTAAAAAAAGACGATAAAGAAAAAGGAGAGGCGCACCATCCATAAAGTTCGCAAGCATTTTTTCTTTTTTTTTATAAAAAAAAAGATGAATTCGAGGAAGGAGGAATGCCTAATTGCTAGGCAGGATTCTTCATGCTTTTACTGGTGTTATTACCTTAACCGGTTATCACCAGAATCGGTTAAACAACAACTTCTTGTCAACCGATTCACTGCATGGGTGAGAGTTTGGAAGTATGCGTTTGGGGAAAGGTTCAAGCCATTTTGTCAAAGCCCTATTTGAGATCAAAAAGGCCCTCACCAGTCACCACCAACGTTGAACCTATTGTGAAACTTAATTGCTGTATTCGGATTTTTTTAACCCTAAGAGTTTCTGAATTTTAACCAAGGTTAAAAAAAAAGATTTGATATTTTTTCTAAAAATCAAGGATAGTTGGGTGAAACTTAGGTTAGGGTGAATCTTAACCACAGTTAAATGGGTAACAATAGGGACACGTGGTGACGTCAAGGGCAAAACCGGACTCCAAGGAGTCCATTTACAACTTGAGAGAATTTGAAGTAATTTTTTATATAAAAAAAAATGACAAAAAAATAAAAGAAAAGTAACTTCAGCATCCTTGCTTAGTTGCTAAGAAAGTAGAAAGCAAAAAATACTCCGGATTCTCTACGGTTATGTATTGTGTCCAAATTGTATGTCATGCCAAAATGTGTGTCATTTTAATCGTGGTTAAGAGAACTCTTAAGCTTAAAATTATGGTGCTGCTACAAGCACACCAATAATATTTACTGGCTGGAAACTAAATATATAACTTACTAACCATATGTCAGTAAAATGTACCAAATTCTAGAAGCGCACCAAGAGGTAAAAAATATCTATAAATTTTCTAATTATATATCATTCTAAAAATCATAAACCATGATACTTTACTACTCTTTTGAAGGTTTAATAATTGATATCAAATGAATCATACCAAATTCCTTACATCTTGCACCCCAAGAACTTACAACAAAAGATCATTGGAAACTCAACGTTGAAAATGGTGTGAAAGAAATCAAACTATTTGAAAATGACTAATAGGATATTTATATCAAAATAAAGAGCATAGAGCATCTGCTTGTTACTCATAAAAAATTTCAAAATAAATTAACTTCATTAACACCACTAGAGTAGAACAAAAAGGGACAAAAAAGATATAGATAAAGGAAAAAAGAATTGAAGCTTACAGTAGTTCATGTTTCTACAACTCGTCAACTCTCTAGAGGTAAGGTAAGATGAGCTTTGCGGGTTCATTCTTAGAAGGAGAATAATTTTTTTTAAGAGAGTTTAAGGGTTTGGAGGTATGGGTGCTCATAGACAAGTCATTCTTTTTTAAAAAAAGTTGTTTCTTTTAAATGGTGTCTAGTCAGTAAATATTAGTGTACTCCTAACAGCACCCTAAAACTAATCCTTAGATTTTAAGAATTAAAAAATGGAAAAAAATAATTAAAAATTAGTAGTTGGATGATAAGCGCTATGCTATGTTTTATAATAGCAATGGGTGTTAACCGGTAACCGCAAATGATCTAGAGTCGAGAAAATAAAAACGACCATAAGGAGAGTGTGGTCGTGGAGTAAGTTACGGTGGTAGCAATGGTGAAGGCGATGTTGGATATGATGATATTGAAAGTGGTGGCAACAACAACGACAATGGTGTAGGTGGTGATTATGGTGGTGGTGGTGGTGGTGGTGGTGATGGTGATGGTGATGGTGATGGTGATGGTGGATTGGTGGTAGTGGTGATGGTGGCAGATGGAGGTTATTGTAGTAGACTAATGGTGATGGTGATGGTGATGGTGGTGGCAGCAGTCTTAAACATGGTGATGAAAGTTGGGCCTCAGATTCTCTCTAGCAGACGCCAAAAAAGTGGTCTTGGGCTACCACACATTATGCGACATGTGGTGATAAAAAGGGAGAAGTTATTTCATTTTCTCTCATGATTTTGATTTCTCCCCACTTAATATCTCTTCTCCTTTCTTCTCGCCACTTTATTGCCACATGTCACATAGTGTGTGGAGAAATCAAATCATGAGAGACAATGAAATGACTTATCCGTCACATGTCACACACATTGTGGTAGCCCGAGACCACTTTTCTGGCATCTGCAAAGAGAATCGAAAGCCTAAAAGTTGGGGTTTGTGACAAGACATGACCATTTGACACTTTAAACCAACAGTGGAGGGACATGTGCCATTTTAGGGATTGTATTTTACCAATAGTTCGCTCTATGAGCAAGGAGCGAACTATTGCTCTCTCTCACAAGGCCGCCCCTTCAACTGCCATGAACTCTGGTTAAACCCTTTTAACCTTATGGTTAATTTTTTTTCAATTTATTTTTCTAAAAACCAAGCGTATAAGAGCGAACTATTGCTCTCGCTCTCACAAGGCTGCCTCTTCAACTGCCATGAACTCTAGTTAAAGTTTTTTAACCTTATGGTTAAATTTTTTCAAATTATTTTTCAAAAAACCAAGTGTACATGAGTGAACCCTAAGAGTGAGTGAATCTTAACCACAGTTAAAGAGAGTTAAAAGGAGGACACGTTGCAGTAAAAGGGAAGTCGACATGCCCCTCCTCGCGTCACCAACTGAGGAAGTGATTATGTCTTTTTTATTATAAAAAATACTCCTAATCTTTTTTATTATTTTCAACATGTCCCTAAGTTTTATTTTACACCCTAAATGCCCTTTTTTTTAAATTCCTTAAGAGCATCTCTGATGCGGACATTGGACCATTAGATTTTGTTTATGATAAAAATCTACCATCGGATCACAACTTAGAGGACGATCGACTGTTGGATCGAGAAATGGCTATTGGAGGGCCAAGATCAGACCATAGATAGGAATGGGCAGCGATAGTGGCTGGCCCACCCCTTTAGTTATTTAGTCGTTTATTTTATCTAATTTTATTTTGTCTCTTATAGTTAGTTTATTATGAGAGAACATAATAAAGGTAGTTGATATTTTTCTTTTAAGTAGGGTTTTATTCTTTTATTTATAAATACTCTTTTTGGAGATTAGAAATACACAAAAATTTTATGAACCAAATATAAGAGCGTTCTGACTTTTAGAATCTCCAGTGATGGGAATGATATGATAGGAATGGTGATGTTATGATGTGATTTCAATCTTGGAATGATTCCAATATAATCTTTCTATTTTCTTCTTCACCATCTCTCTCAAATCACTATTCTCGAGTATTGTTCACGAGTTACTATCCACAGCATATTCCCTATCATTGTTCCAGCAAATATGGATCATTGTATTGTTGTTCCAACAAATTTGAACATATCATATTGCTGTTCCAGTAGATCTAGATAAGCCCTAGCCTTATTCCAGCCCTGTCACAAGCCTTTCCCTTGTTCCCCTTGCTGACCCTCATCCCAGCCACCTGTCCTTTCTACCACATCGTCACAGCCACCCATACCAGCCTTCCCCAGCCCTGCCATGCTTATCCCAGCAATTTTAAGCTGTCCATAACCTGTTCCAAACCTATCCCAACATAATTGCATCATTGTTGCACCAATCCCAGCCTAATCCCACACTATTCCAAGCCTATTCTCCTCCCTAAACCTATCCCAACCCTATTTCTGAGCCCTTACTAGTGTTCCAGTAAATCTGGAATTGCATTACATCATTACCATTACCCTAAATCATAAAACAGCCCTATTCCCTTCCCTAATCCTAATTTTTTATAATCCCTATTAGTTTTTTTTCTTATTGTTGGATTTTGTTATTCAATTTAACATTGTTTGAAACTCTACTTTATTTGCACATTAAAATTTATAACCATTGTCAAGCCTAGACTTATTCTTTTGAAATCCTCAACTGAATAAGAGAGTTACATTGAGCTATCGCCTAGTAGTGTAGTTGAGTTAACCAAAAAAAAAAGAGTTACATTGATTATTGAACTAAAATCCCTAAGCTAATGGAAGTTCCTACTTCCATTACAATCATCCTAATCAAATTGAAAGGTTTTTTATTGGTTAGTTAAATTCAACAACACCACAAGGCATCACTGAAGGCAATTGAAAGGAAAACACACACACACAGTCCACACACTCCCACAAATAAGCTTCATCCGAGCACAACTCAAAACGGGTACCAACCGTTTGAGATGTGATGGTACTTATAAGGTAATGGACTGCTTGGGTAAGAATTGAAAGGTTCATTATTGTGGGATTGTGACTTAACTTAGGGCATTACTAATTCTTCTTTTATGTTTTCTTTATTGTAAATATGGAATCTAGATGATTTATGTATTTTATTAAGAAATTTGATCTTACAAACACATCATCTAGATTAGTTTGCATTGTCCAGCATCAATCTCCAATTTTGCTCTATTTCTTATTCTATTGCCAAATTATAGCATTTGAAAAAGAAAAAAAATTATGCTCCAATGATTGAAAATGATTATGCCAAAATATAGCATGTGCTATACTTTGTGTTATATTTTGTACACCAGAATGCGGACAGAATCCAGTGGTTGACATAATGAGAAAAGGGAAATGCACAAGCGGCACTCAAAATCCAACATCAACAAATGTTAGCCATACATGTCAGCGAACAATACCTGGATTGGGTGGACAATACTGATATGAACCTGTCAATAAGCTTTGAAATTCTCAGGTTATAAACGGACTCAAATGAGAAGGTTAGAAGTTATAACCTGGTGATTACACTGGTCTATTCCTTTAGGGCAAAAGGTTTACTTTGTTGCTCACCAGAGTATCCCTCTAGTGAGCAACGCCATCGGTGGACATGTGATAAGAAAAAAGAAAAAAAAAATTAATTGGAAAATAGTCAAAACACAGGCAGGAAAAAAAATTGACTTCCCTCCAGATGTTTTTTTTCGTGGTGATGGCATTGCTCACCAGAGGGATACTCTGGTGAGCAACAGACTAAACCTTTTGCCTCCTATAGTGCTGTTCTGTTAGTATTCCGTTAGTGTTGCTATTAACACAGAGGTAAAATGACTAACAGAACACTAACTGAATGGCATGTGTAATCACTAGACTCAAAGGAGACCGCTTATAATCTGAGAGGACTCAAAGGAAACTGGTTATAACCTGAAAGAATTCCGAGTCAGCAAATAAGGTTACTAGTATGGAAGTTGCTCTCAAGCAATAGATAACCTGATAAGAACCTAAATAGGAAAAGCCAGCAAGTTAACAATGCCAAATAACTGGAGTAACTATCCCAACATCACATCCGAACAGGATGAATGACCAAATGAACCTCAAAGAATTCAACACCAAACAGAGAATTCTCTTGAATTCACGAACAAGCTAACAATGAGATACAATATCTACCCACGCTATGCAATCAGGAAGAGGAACTCGGCTGATATTGGTTGAAAACAGTGCTCAAAGCTGCTTTTGAGATCATACAAAGCCTTCATTATACTCAAAGCCTGCAAAACAATTACTCCATTATATTCGTATACACAAATGGCAAGGTTGGCTTGTCTATGAATTAGTCAGCAAAATTATATGAATTCATCTTCCACTGACAAATTCATTTTAGTGTAAGGAGGGAAATGAAGATCTATGAACAAAAGCATACATACATAGCTTAAGCAAATCAAAGGAGCAATACCAAACGATGTTAAACTAGCTACCAAAATGGTCTAAAACTATAAAGAACCATGATGGCCTTAGAACCTCACTTCTCTTGCTTTGGCACTTTGAGGCTGAAGTTGAAGAAGAAGGTATTGGTCAAGGCTGACTTGGAGGCGAGAGAAACCTTCAGGAGAGTTAGAGCCTGCACCAGAAAAGCAATTTATGTATAAGTGTTTCACTGATATCCATAATGTGGGTACGACTGGAGTGAATGATAAACATTACACAAGGGTCCAAAGTCCAAACACACCGTTTGAAACTGAACCCGGCTCAACTAAACCGTTAACCGAACGGAGACACATTAACCCAACCAGGTTTCATTGGACCGGTTTGAAACCAGGTTCTGTAGCATTGTAGCACACACCCCAATGCATGTCAACATGAGATTGAATGGCATCATAATGTGTTTTGTGCTACAGAGCTATAGCCGATCTGGACTCACTTGAGCCTCCATCATGTGTGCAAGTAATGTGTGCCCCCAAGCCACGTACCAACCAACATACCGAAACTAGGCAGAGTAAGGGACGGACAATATTGAAGCGATGAACAACAGCGCCGCTGTTGTCCAAATGTGACGAAAAAGGCACATCGGTCAATGTACCTGTATTCACTGTCACATCAACACAAGATACAGTACATTAGCTTGGCACTTTTACCTCACATTTGGGCAACAGCCCAATAGCTAGGCTGTTGCTCATCCACCAACTTGCACACATGATTCGAACTCTAGCCACCCCTACAAATTGGTGCCTACCTCTTTTTTGCTGACTGTTACCACCCGCTCCTCGACGTCGGAGATGGGCACGTTTAAACTGTCAAGAAGAGAAATAGCAGAGATGGGTGAAAATGGTGTAACAACCAAATCATCGGTTACCATGAATATTTTAGGCCTCCTCAAGAATCCACCCCCATGTATGGGATCCCCAGTGAGCAACTTGGGATTGGCAACTTTGAGGGTTAATCTGTTTGTGTAATTGGGATGCTGGCATTGGTGAGGTGCATCATTTTCTGATGTTGAAATCACCAAAGTAGGGTAGCATGATGAACAGTCAAATGTGGAGTAATACAGACTCACTTCCTCTATCGGCAGCAACTGATTCTCACAACTGAAATAGGAAGGGAGCTTGGGGTGCAGTAGCATGTTCTTGCATTCTTCGGATTTGATGTAATTATCAACACTTAGCTCTTCAACACTCTTGTATAAGGTATTTAGGGATTGCATCGGAGAATTCCCACCGAAAAGCTCTACCATGGAACCAAGAGGAAAGGTGAGAAAACTCAGTAAAAGGTCCACTAAGTCTACCCCGGCTTCTCAATACAGCACTTTGTTGCTTGATTTGCTCACCACTAGCTTCACCTTAAACATCTTGACATTAGAGTCTGCATCCCTTTCATCTTCCAATTGATTCTTGATTCTCGAATTAAAGCCGGTTTGATCGACCGTGACTTGTTTGAGAAAAATTGCATCCATCAAAGGCGATTTGGAGAATAAAGACATGAGAAGGTACAATAGATGAGCAAAAGATACCAAAACTTAGTTGGGGAATGCTTCCTTTTGGGCAAGAAGACAAGTATTTGGAGGGTCCAAAAGAGGAAGCCTTACAAAAAAAACAAGAAATGTTAGGAGACAATTCGGCAAGAAGGCTAGGACTCGCCCCCTTATCTGGAAAAAAGTAGAGGGGCCCAATAAGTTGTCATTTTCACTTGTTTTTTTTTCTCCTGGATGAGTCCACTTGCCGGAGAGTCTGCCTAGCATACTGAAAAATAGTCAGCAGCAAGGGCCTTTTTGCAGCCAGCAGCTGCAAAAGGCCACTCACAGTGCCACCTATAAATTTTTTAAAACCCTTTTAACTCTTTAAATGTGGTTAAGATTCATTAACCCTTAGGGCTAAAGAATCTAACCTTGGATTTTAGGGACGAGTCCAACTTGAAATAACCCTGCAAGTGCATGCCTATTTACCTCAACATTGACAGTCCTCTCCTCGGTAGCGCTCCAATCCTTGATCCCTAGTTTGTGTAGCAATGATAAACTAGTCATGGTAGACATGGACGTTACATGCAGATCATCACTTATCATGAACCACTCCGGATCGTTAAGAAAGACTCTTCTGCGATCCTCATCAGCTACTTTCATGGCCTTCAGTTGCCGTAACTGGACACTTCTACTCATCAATTGTCCACAATGGCATCGCATGTTCTCAAAAGTACTAATCAGGTAGTGTCTAGGATTCATTGATGAGGAAGTGTAGATCGTGACGGTCTCCTTACCTGATGAGCAAGTGTAGTACCGGATGGGCCTGTATCATTGATATTTACTTTTAGGTTCTTGCAATGAGTTTCAGCTGAATTTTGAGGACAAAGCAGCATGGTCTTGCATGCTGCAGTCCATAGATGCTGCACATCTAACTTATAAACACTTTCATATAAGTTGTTCATGCAACCAATCTCAGCCGCGAATGGTTGGGAACGGGTGAGTCTGATAATGGTTCCAATAGGCATTGTCAAGAAGCTGAAGAGAATTTCGACAAAATCGCTGTCAGACTCAGCAAAAACGACTCGGTCTTTCTCCTTGTCCACCAACACCTTCAAGCTTATACTCTGTAACTGCCTCTCAGCAATGGTTTTCAAGGTAAATGAGCTTGAAAAAAATCACGTTCCTCACTGTTCTTGGGTGTTTCCAAGTAGAAGCTTGACCTTGTCCACATTCAAACATTGTCTTAGAATAAGATAATTAAAGAGACGAAGAAAACAGTCTAAAAGCATGTTCATATCAACACATGATCACAGCTTAGGAAGAGAATGGATATGGATTTGATTAACCACTTTTGTATGTAAGACTCACCAAAAAATAATTTGACTTTCCATTTGATGAGGCGATTAATAGATGACACGATTGGAGCTAGCATTCTCCAACTTTGCACATAAATTATGCGAGGTTTTGTGAATCGAGTGGGTGGGTGAACAAAAAAAAATCATTGGGTTTACTCCAAAAGATATGGCTCCCAATAGATCACCTAAACTGATTATCGGGCCATACACCACCATGGTTATAGTTAAGAAAAGGTGTATATATGAGGCGCTGCTAATGTTCAGTATCCTAGGGAACTTGGTAATCTTTACAAATGCATTTTTATTCTTATATTAACTATCAAACTCACTAAAATTAAGGTGCATTAGAAAAGAAGTACAGATTCACTTTTCTTGTAATTGTCTCTCCAATTTAATGAATTGCCTCCTATAAAATACCAAATTACATTATATATAATGGCATTCAATACATAGGAGTGAAAAAGATTAGTGAAATATACCAAGTTCAATTAGTGAACACTAGCATAAATCTAATAAGGGTATTATGGGAAATGATTGCCCTCTTTTATAATATAGAAGATATATAGATCATAGGGATATTTTGGAAACAAATCCGTAGGGGGTATTATAAGCAATAAAAACTAATGTAAAGGGTATTATGGGAAAACTTGTAAGGGTATTATGGGCAAATAAATTAAAAGGGTCATTTTGGATAAAACAACTCTAATAAGGGTATTATGGGAAAAATTGTAAGATAGGGTATTATAGGAAAATAAGTTAATAGGGATATGTTGGGAAAAAACAAATCAAATAAGGTATTATACTATTATGAAAAAAAGTAACTTGGTTGAACAACTATTATATATATATATATATATATATATACTTACTATAAAAGAGGACTATCAAATAAAGACAAAATAGTTGTTCAACCAAGTTTCTTTTTCTCATAATAGTATAATACCTTATTTGATTTGTTTTTTCCCAATATATCCCTATTAACTTATTTTCCCATAATACCCTTTCTTACAAGTTTTCCCATAATACCCTTATTAGAGTTGTTTTATCCAAAATGACCCTTTTAATTTATTTGCCCATAATACCCTTACAAGTTTTCCCATAATACCCTTTCCACAAGTTTTTATTGCCAATAATACCCCCAACGGATTTGTTTCCAAAATATCCCTATAATCTATATATCTTCTATATTATAAAAGAGGGCAATCATTTCCCATAATACCCTTATTAGATTTATTTTCTCAAAATATCCCTATTAATTTATTTTCTATAATTCTATTTCTTACAAAATATAGTATCTCCGGCTGGTCAATAGCGCCTCCATGAAATGTGCCTAGGGAAAAATATCACCTCTATGAACAGTTAAGGGCTAATAGAAGGGAGATGAATATATATATATATATATATAGAGAGAGAGAGAGAGAGAGAGGAAGTGCTAGCTTTAGTCACCCTCTGTTGCACTCTTCTCCTTTTGGGGAAGACAAAAGGATTTTGTGTTAGGTTGGTGGAGAGTGAGGCTAGCAAAATCTTATCAAAGGTGAGAGTATGGATAAGCAACAACTCCCGCATTCGCTTTGTTGTAAACACTTAATATAAGGTTATAATACAGATTAATGCTTAATTTCAGCAGTTAAGACTTAAGATTGTTTGGGAATTTTTTTTTTTTGCACATCTTAACGCTCAATTTAAGGTCTTAATAGGCTTGGCTCGTTAAGCTCTCTAATTCATGCTTAATTAAGTAGCTTAATGAGCTTTTGAGCTAACCTCTTTCTATTTATCACATGCATTAAAAATTTAAAAAGTTTGGAAACTTTGTCCTGTGAACATTTTGAAATCTGAAAAAAAATATCATTTTGCCTTTTGCTTCAGTAAGCATTAAGTGTTCGCATCAAACAGTGGAAGTTCTGGAATGGATAATAGCTTGTGTGTGACAAGTTTAAGTCCATATGCTATTTGACTTGAGTTAATAAGTCCTTAGGAAGTGTCTTAACACCTAGTGCCCTAAAGCCTTCTGGTTTGGGAGTCATTGGCCTAACACTCGTTACACGGGTTATCTAGAATACTTGATGGACTTAGGCGTTGTGCAGTCTGCACTCATCTTTTTTTTTTAAATTGTTGAGATATTGGGAAAAAAGAATTCCAAAGAAACTAAATTATGTTATGAATAGTGTGAAAGTCGTCGTGGTAAAAAAGTGAGACTGGGAGTAAGCTGGAATATCACATATAAAACCCCTTAGAGGTATTAAAGTGAACATCCACACCTCTCACTAACCCAGACAGGATGCTTAGTTTGGAATTAGGTTTTTAGGTCAATCTAACCATTCCTGGTGGCCAGGAGCTAAACTCTATTGTAGGAGACCGACCTTCGAAGTCACTCATCAGACAATCCCATGCACTCAGGGTTAAATACTAAACAAATAATTATGTATTTATTAATATATAAATTTTAATTTAATAACCAAAGTTATTAATTTATCAATATTTTGAATTATAATTTTATTCAACTTATAATTAATATCTAATAAATATATTATGTACATCATTATTAAATTTATAATGATAACTAAATATTTAATAAATCACATTTATATAATATAGGTTAGTTATAATTAACAATGATAATATTTTATAAACATATTGTTTTATAATTATATATATGTTAAATAATATTTTAACTAGGTATTATGACCCATTGGGTCTAGTTAGCCAATCTCGAACCCAATCCAATTATAAAAGGGTTGTGGGAATCCAAACCCGAATACGACCCAAGGGTTTACACCCAAAACCCTAACCAGTGTAAAAAGTTGAGCAGTTTTGGGCAAGCTGATGGGCCTGGTTGAAAATTGCTATCCACGTCTCTAATCATTCACCAAACGAGATTTTGATCTTAATTCAGAATCATGTGTTACCAAACTGTCCCAAGTCTTAACAGAACAACTAATTGTTCAGCTTCAAACCGCAACTTAACCATTAAGTGTTCCCAAATGCTACAATGGATTCGAACCACTATATTTTTTAGAAATATTGGAGTCAACACTCCACTTCCTAGAGGCTCTACCATTTTGAGCTAAAAACCCAAATTTACAATGCATATCATGATCAAAAATTGCAGCGTCTTAGATTAAATGTGAGAAAATCATATCCATCTAATTACTAATGTGCCCAAAGCACCCAAAGTGCAAGATTTGAGTTAAGTGCAAGAAGTATTGTTTAGTTACTACTATCCATACTACACTGAAGTGAATGAGTATTTTATTCCAAAGGTAGTTCCGCAACATCCCTACTACTACTCCATAAGTAACTACATAGCATCCCTACCTACTACACCATAAGTAACCTCTATAAGTATACTACTCCATAAGTAAACAACTCCCACACATATAGAGAACAATATACAAGCCAAACGAATTTTGCAGATCAGATTGCTGAATGAAGCAATCTGTATCTTGTTGATTAAATCTTTGAAATCTAACCATTCAACTATTGTGGAATAAAGAGGATTTTGGCTTCATTTTTCAATCTAAGCTTAAGATCCTTTCAGAGATTGAATGCATTGATGGATTGGAAGCCGAGACAATCCCATTGGCCTCTGATAAGCAATCTCAGGAGCACCTTAAGCTAGAATCCCATAATCTCTTAAAGTTTGAGCAAATTTTTTGTAAACAGAAAGCTCTGACTCAAAGGCTTAAAGAGGGGGATCAGAACACTCGTTTTTCATTGGGTAGCGACCGGTAGGAGGAGAGTGAATCTCATTTCCTCTCTCCGAGTTGGAGATCAATAACAAATGATAACGAGATTACAAACAAAGTTGTGAGATTCTTTGAGGACCTCTACTCTCAAGATAGGCCTTACAGACCAAAATTGGAGGGCCTTTAATTCTCATCCCTTTCAGATCATCAGAGAGACTAGCTTGAGGGCCCCTTCTCAAGTTGTGGAGTACTTTTTGTGATTAAGGGTATGGCTGGGGACAAAGCACCTGAGCCAAATGACTTCTATATAAAATTCTTTAAGAAATGTTGGCATATTGTAGGAGAGGATCTCCTTCAAGTCTTTCATGAGTTCTACCACTCCAATTCCTTTGATCCAGTCCTAAACAACGCTTTTATTGTCCTTATCCCAAAAGTATTGGGAGCACAGCGGATCATTGAATTCAGACCAATTAGTTTCGTAGGTAGTGTATATAAAATCCTAGCAAAGCTGATGGAACTTCGCTTAAAGTTGGTGCTGAATTCAATCATCTCTTCTTTCCAATAGGCTTTTGTGGGAGGGAGACAAATCTTAGATGGATCACTCATAGTGAATGAATGCTTAGAGGATAGACTGAGGAAACGTGAAAATGACATTCTCTGTAACATTGACATGGAGAAAGCCTATGATTATGTGGATTAGGATTTTCTTGAATATATCTATAGAGACTTGAAATTCTATTTCTTGATATTCGCGTAATTTATGTGATAAACATTGATAAATGTGTCATAATTATTGCTATTGATGTTTTATATATTAATTAACGTCATATGGCGTGTTTAAGGTGTTTAAATGAAGAAAGAAGGAAAGAAAAGGGAAAATCAAAGAAAACAAGGCAGGGCGTTCAAACGGAACCCCTAGCCGTTTGAACGGGTTCGAACGGACCCAAGGTCGTTTGAGCGGCCAGCTAGGAAACCAAAACAGTAGCTTAGTGTTTTGGCCGTTTGATAGGGCGTTCGAACAACCACTAAGGCCGTTCGAACAGACTGCGCAAAAGAGTCCGAAAAACTTCTAAAAATCCAATTTTTCGAGGATTAAAGAGGGTTTAAGGCTCCTAACCTTATAAATAGGTCATTACTTGTAGGTTTTGGGTTTCCTAAGCATTCAAAACCTAATTTTGAAAGAGAGAAGAGAAACCTAGGGTTTTCACATCGAAAACTCGGAGAAGAAGAAGAAAGGCTTGGAGATCGAAACTGAAGGTCATTCGCAAGCTTGAGATAGTAGATAAGCGATCGAGAAAGGTAAATATGTTCTCATATGTTGATTTTATCATGATCATTAATGTTAATAAGGAGTAAAATGCTAAGTTTCAAAATAAGAACACGATTAAAGTATGATTTCATCACATGAACACCCTTATGTAAGACTACCATGATTTTGAATGAGAAGTTCATTGTGATTCCAATATGTATGGTCTAACAAGAGGGAAGTGAATGTTATTTTAGAGTATGCATGATTGAATAAGGAAGAAGGGATGTATGTCGGAGTTGATTGAATGATTTATGATTGTAATGCAAGATTTCAATGTTTTGTGCAATTAGGGTTTTAGGTTTTCGTCCAATTGATTATATGGAAGTGTGTGTGCGAAATTGAAGTATGACAATGGAACTAATTGTGTGATTTTATTGTAAGAACCATATTATGCATGCTTTAATTTACCAACCAAAAGATGATAATATGCTGATTTTGATGTATAATATACTATTTGCATGTTGTGATATATGTTCGGTTAAAGGAGCCTTGGATTATGGTCTTGGTTGTAGATTTTGGTCTCAGTTGCTTAGAATTTTTATCATGGCAATGTGAATTGTTATGATGGATTTCCGATAGCTCTTAACTAATAATCTAACCGAGAGTTTATCACTTTTCATTCACATCGATAACGTATGCACAAACATGAAAAAAATCACTACCACAAGTAAGTATTGCACAAGTATGATTGCATGATTGAGTATTGTACGGCCCAAATACCAACAATCTAAAATCAAGGCATTAATGCCAAAGTAAGTGAATCAAAAGTAAGCCTGCACGCACCGGAGAACATGCCAAGTAAGTGGTAACTCGGTAAAGAATATATAGTTAATCTTTATCCATATATGGTGTGAGTTATTTTAAGTTATTGCACAATGCATTTAAGTTGATGTATGTAAGTTATTGTCACTCACGGAAAAAGTAAGAAAAGTCAAAAAAGTAAGAACAGTAAACATAAGTGAGCACAAGTAAGAAAAGTAAAAAAAGTAAGAACATTAAACACAAGTTTCTGCACTCTGATTTATGTATGTATGTTCAGATTAATGTATGCATGACTATTCTGTTAAACCATGATATATGCTCTATATTAATGTTTATGATATTGTTAGCTAGGAGTTCATATTTGCTGAGCGTTTTCGTTGCTCAGCCGAACTGTTATTGTCGGTAGGTTTAGGTTTCAACATTTGCGTAGCAGAACCTTGGATCGAAGAAGAATACATCAAGGAACCTGAAGGTGATCATCCCAAGGAAGATAGGGAATTAGATCGATGGCCCTATTATTGATTTCAATTAGTTAGACCTTTAATTTCATGTTAAGAGGTTTGTAATTCAGATTTTATTATGGATGATGGTCTAGTTAAATTGATGGCTAAGAATCATGATGGATGATTCAGATGATTTATTATATTTAAGTTTTGGTTATGGATTTTTAGATTTGATCTAATTAAGGTTCATATTTTAGTATGTCTTGTATGCTTCTAACACGAGAGTATGATAAGTAAGTCACGTGCCAAGGTCTCACTTTATCCTAGGTGGGATTTTAGGGGCGCGACAATATACTTCGTCGGATAGGGTTCGGGATCATATGGAGGGCTTGGATGAGAGCTTGCTTCGGATTAGTTCACTTTTCTATTCTGATCAATGGCTCTCCTCATGGATACTTAAAGAATTTTCGAGGCCTCCATCAGGGAGACCCCCTATATCCGCTCCTCTTTATCATGGTGACAGAGGCTTTGAGTAGAATGATCCAGAAAGTCTCTCCCTTGCTTTGGGAAGGTTTCCACGTTGGACGAGAAAATCTACATATCTCAAACCTTCAATTTGCTGAATGACACGTTTCTTTTTTGTGGTGCCTCATCTAGGTATCTAGCTCTAGTAAGATGCTTGTTTCGTTGTTTCAAAGCCGTGTAGGGTTTTAGAGATTAACTTTGCCAAGAGTACATTATTCGGTATGGGTGAAGTTCCTAACCTTAAGGAGTTGGCAACCTGTCTAGGATGCAAAATGGGCCACTTCCCAACTTCGTATCTAGGATTACCCTTGGGTGCCCCCTCAAAGCCAAATCAATGTAGAGGCCGATCATTGAAAGATTTTCATCAAGACTCCATCGATGGAAAGCACTTTTCTTCTCTAAAG
Source organism: Tetracentron sinense (assembly GCA_015143295.1). Lineage (NCBI taxonomy): Eukaryota > Viridiplantae > Streptophyta > Magnoliopsida > Trochodendrales > Trochodendraceae > Tetracentron > Tetracentron sinense. The sequence continues at coordinate 3,902,840 of CM026563.1, forward strand.
GTGGCAAGTTCACTCTTTTCAAAAGCACTCATTTTAGTCTCCCAACACACTTCCTATCTTTGTTTAAAATTCTAATCTCAATTGTTGTCATCTTAGAAAAAATTTGAAGGGACTTCTTGTGGAATGAGATGGTAGATATTTCGAAATATCATCTAATAGATTGGAAAACCATCACTCAGTCTAAGTGTGGTGGTGGCCTCAATGTCTCCCCCCTTATCTTGATTAATAAGGCCCTCCTAGGCAAGTGGCTTTGGAGGTTTGGTGAGGAGCGGGATACTCTTTGGAAAGCGGTGATTGTGGCTTGACACAAGGAGATCAATAGGTGGTGCCCTAAGCTTCGTAAGGGTCCACTAGGTATAGCGTGTGGAGGGTCATTTTGCAAGGCTAGGATGAATTTTCTAAATTGACTCAATTCAATGTGGGTAATGGGGTGGAGATCAGATTTTGGCATGATCCTTGGTGTGGTCAGTGTAGTCAAAGCGTCCAGGCGATGCCTATGCGATAGGGAGTTCCCTAGGCGAGGCGTTGCTTAGGCGATGCCTAGGCGTTGCTTAGGAGATGCCTAGGCGACCAAAAGTTATTTATTTTGTTTACATTGTATAATATTATACAAGAATTAATGAGTGTCTACCTAGATAATGATCTAGGCAATAGAGGTCCTGGCTAGGCGAGGCGGTGGCCTAGGCGACATTTTGACTACACTGGGTGTGGTCCTTACCCGATTCGGCAAGTGTTTGGCCGTTTCTTCTATTTGCCTCAAACAAAAAGGCCTCTGTGACCGAGTAATTAGAATTGAGAGATGGGGTGCCCTTTTGGACTCCTATTTTGAGGCACAATCTTTTCGATTGGGAAATTCAGGACTTAAAGAGATTACTTTCTCAACATAACAAGTAAATCCTTGCCCTAGTGGTCTAGATTGTCATGTTTGGGCTCTGGATAACAAGGGTAGGTTTTCAGTGAGGTCCTTTTTACAATCTTGGCAGTTTAAGTCTAATCTACCCTTTCTTCATCAGGTTATTTGGTACACGTCGGTATCGTCTAAGGATTGCTTCTTTTTATGGGCATTGGTTTTAGATAAAACTCTTACTTGTGACCATCTCATGCATAGAGGTTGGTGTCTGGAAAATAGGGTGTTTCATGTGCCTTGTAGAAGAGGAATCTGTGGATCACCTGTTACTTTATTGCCCGGTATAAGGGTGGTTTGGTCTTATTTTCTCTCACATCTTGATATCTCTTGGATCTTCCCCCGATCCTTCCGGACCTTGTTATCTTCCTGGCTTTCAGTAGCGCTTCCTTCGCCGCCAGGAGTTGTTTGGTCTTCTCTTCCGGGGGTGATCACCTGATCCATTTGGAAGGAGAGGAATAAGAGAGTTTTTGAGGACTTTTTTTTTTTAATTAGTAATCAAGTGAGACTATATTAAAAAAGGAAACGAGAGACAAACAAAACAAGCATCTCTAGGTTCACAAACAGTAAACCAAGAGAAAAAAACAACACACGACAAATGCCACGAAGGGCAGGGAAGCAATACAACAAAACGGGACTAGTCGAACAGGTTACCTTAAGGGTTTGGATTGACACCCCACTCGAGCCCCAGGCTGAAACAAGAGATCTCACTCGCAGCTGGATCCTGGCGATGGGCAAGGAAGCATCCTCGAACACCCTCCTATTCCGCTCCTTCCATAGAGTCCAGACAACCGCCCCCATAAGAAGAGACCAAATTGACCCCACTAGAGAGGGGAACGACCCTGAACTCTAACAGGATAAGAAGCTCTGAAGGGATTGGGGGAAGATCCAAGGGATGCCAAGCTGAGAAAGGAAAAAAGACCACACCTCTCTTGCAACTTGACAATGCAGCAATAGGTGATCCACAATCTCCTCTGTTCTAAGGCACATGACACATAAAACATTTGTTAGGCAGACACCAACCTCTACTCATTAAGTGATCTCAAGTTAAATTTTATCAAGAACAGCAGTCCAATCGAAAAAAGAAACCTTAGAGGGAACCAACGGGATCCACACAACCTGATGAGGAAAAGGTCTACTAGACCCAATATTCATCGATCGCAAAAAGGAGCTCACTGAGAATGGCCCCCTAATGCCCGGGGACCAGACCCGACTATCCCTGAGGAGCAGGTTAGAAACCTGCTAAATTTGGGATAACAAACACAACAAATCCTGAGTCTCACTTTCTAAGAGGTCACGTCTCAAAATCGGTGTCCACACCAACCCCCCTCCCTACAATCTACATATTGGGCTACAAAAGCCTCCTTATTAGTTGCAAGGAGGAAGAGGTTGCTAAAGACCTGACACAGGGGACAAACCCACTCCACAAATCCTTCCGGAAACTGATGTGCTCACCATTACCCACTCTCCTTTGTTTGTTCCGCAGATCCAGGCCAAAATACGCAATCTAGTTGCAGTTTGGTGTTTTGAAGGGGGTACTAATGGGGATCCCTGGATGTGTTTATTTTTCTGCCTTAGTTTCTTGTTGAGAGTCTTGTTTTGCTTTAGTGTTCTTGATTCACTTATTGTGAACTCTTGTACTTGTGCTCTCTATATGGTATTTATGCTATCTTGATTAACGATAAAAAAAAACAGTCAACTGTTTAAAAATGGTTCTAATTACCTAAACCCTTACAAATTTCAAACTGGATGTCTCCAGCTCCAAATTGGGATATTTATTTTTTGTTTCAAAAGTGGAAAATCAAAGTCATATGTATTTTTTTTCATGTGGACCATTAATAAGTAGTTTTTTTTAACAAAGAGAAGAAGAGAGCTGTTGACCTCTCATTCGAATCCTATCTTCTATTGACCTATAACTCGTAGCACTAAATCATGCATTTGATGGTTAATCCCTTGCCCCTTTTCAGTCAATTTTTTTTTTTTAACAATTAGGAGACCTGTCTTGTGCAAAATCAGCATTTCATTTCCAATTGCTTGGAGATGGAGGAGGTAGGGAATGCCTGATATTGGTGATCCAAACCGCCCAGATCTGTTATTACTAGAACATGATCATTCTGCATTTTCTATGATTTTTCATATTTGATATCCTAGCATTTTTTATAGTCCAAGATCCTCCAAAAGCAAGCACATAATACAAAAAATAAATGGAAGGTTTCAAACCAACATATACCGAATTGGAAAACCCTACTTCAGCTTGAATGTTCCAATAGTATCATCTCATCTCAAAAGCCTCCCCATCTCCCTGTCTAATTCATCTTAACGGAATCAAAATCATTCTTCACTTATTCTTAGTAAGATTGATGGGCATGGGAGATTGAAACCAAGAGTTTCATACAAGACTACAGAGAGAGAGAGAGAGAGAGAGACTAATGGGTCATTGAAAACTAGATGAACCTCTGCTATAATGGGGTGTTTTTAGTCTTTTGATAGGTCGTGCCGTGTCTCCTCTTTAGAGACCATTCAACACAGCTAGGGTTAGGGACCATCCAACACCATTCAATTAGAAGATAAAACCATGGCAGATTATTATTTAAAAAAAAAACACACACGCACAGTAGACACAACCCCATTTGCGGCAATCGGCAGAAGGAGGAGAGGAAGCACTTAGGGAGCAAAAGTAAAGAAGCAATAAAATTAGGGTTAGCAAAAACATACCTGAGATGAGAAATCGTTGATGGATAAAGAAGATAGAGGCCGTCTCGTAGGTTACCCCATGTCTCTTGAGAATACCGGTGATCTTAGGTCGGAGGAAAAAGAAATAGAAGTGTTTGTGAAAGGGAAATGGGAGAGTGGGTCATAATCTTTTAGTACGTGTGTCCGTTACTCGGTGTGGGAGTGTTTACCTACTCCAGTGAGTGTGGCGATGGAACTGGAAGTCCTCCCAAAGAGTATACGACTGTAGGTGTTCTAATAGTAATAGGCACTTTTGGATTCTGTTTATCTGATATCCAGATACCATAATGGATCACCTTCTTCACACCCGAATCAGGTATCTAGATATTCAGTATTCTGAAGCTGGCATGGCACATAATTTGCCTCATGAGTGCCTCCCTCATAAGTGCCATCACCCCTCAAACGGTTGGTACCCGTTTTGAGGAGTGCTTGGGTGATGTTTATGTTGGGTTGCATGTGTGATTGTGTGTGGTGTGTGTGTGTGAGTGTTTGGGATGTGTGTTTCTTTCGTCTTACCTTCAACTATCACCTTGTGATGTAGTGGAGTTAACCAAAAAAAAAATAGGTTAAGATTCACTGACTTCATCCATCCAACCTAGATTTAAAAAATAAATAATTTAATTAAGTTTAATCATAGTTTAAAATGAATTAAAAGGGACAGTCAGCTAGGAAAGGGGACTCTTTCTTATCTTACAGATTTTAGCTCTCGTCTGCACTCTACACCATAAAGTTAAAAGATGTGTTTTTTGTTTTTTTGGTTCTGTTGGAACTCGGGGTGTCCCAACCCTTTGGGTCAGGACTATTAAGAATGAATGATGCGTGCTACCATAGTTTCATACATTTCCTACTCAACCAAAAACCAACTTATTAAAGGAATGATATGTTTAATAGGTGTTGGCTTTTGACTTAAAGCAATGCCAAGTTTTTTTTTTTTTTTTTGCAGAAAGTACAGAATGCCTGAGAGTAGGGCTAGCATGGCACCATTAAAAAATCAGGATCTGCCTTAACATTTGGACAATACACAATCCAAAAGGTGGCAGATAAAGACATGTTTTGAACCCAATTCGTGTTTTGGACACTCAACGACCTACACACCTGGGCTTTGTCCCAATGGTAAGTGTATCCCTTCCGGAAGGAAGTGGTTCCGGGTTCCATTCCTATCAGGGTGCGAGTTCTCCACCCGTCCCACTAACTTGAGCAGATACTAACACTCTAATTGGGGTTGCAGCCTAACCTCATATAAACTGTACCCAAAAAAAAAAAAGGACACTCAACGACTTTACCACTTAGATAATATAGAATAAATGTTTTTTAAGCCTTGCCATTCATTTAAGTTCTTATGGAAGGATGGTCAAGATTACACTATGGCTCAAACAATTACAATCAAAGGGGGCCTCTTGGGTGAAGCCCAACACAACAATCAAAGACAGGACTACTTATCAATCAAAGCCGCTTTAAGATAATCTATGGACAAAAAAGCGTACAGTATAAACATATGAAAGGAGCCATACATGGTCAATCTCCATGAACCAAACAAACATAATCAATGTAAATTTTGCCAATTAAAAGAAGCAGATGACCTTGAGAACCTCACTCTTCCTGCTTTGGTTTCTTTAGGCTAAGGTTGAGGCTGAAAGCATCGGTCAAGGCTGACGATTTGGAGAACAGAGAAGCCTTCAATAGGCTTAGAGCCTGCACCAAAAACACTTGATCAGTATGGGTTTCTGAGGACCCAGTTACAACTGGATTCAGACCACAAACACCAGCCCTGAACGGGTTAAGGTCATGTCACAATGCCGGGCTTGGCTTTGGTCATACCTAATGTGGAGAGTCGCATTAACAGTGAGATGGCGCACTGTTTGGACGGCAATATTCTATATGTTTGGACATTGCAACCCCTAATAGCGTCAAACCATTAATTGCCTTAAAAATAATAAAATAAAAAGGTCGCAACACTTTTAGGATGAAGGCCACCGAAAAGTGAATTTACTTTTTTTTGAGAGGTGATTAGTTTCTTGTGAAGGGCGATTAACTTGTGCCCCCACCGGGGATGGGAACAATAATCAGTTGCAAAGGGCCTTTTGTAGTCAGCTACTTTTGAATTTTTAAAAAAACCAATCCTATCTCTTAAAATCCTTTCAACTCTCCTTAACTAGGGTTAAGATTCACTAACTCTTAAGTTTAAAGAATCTAACCTTAATGGTTAATGAATCTTGGTTGACCTAAGAGTTAGTAAATCTTAACCATAATTAAAGAGAGTTAAAAGGGCTAAGGTTAATTTTTTTTTTAAATATATCATATGCAGCTGATTATTGTTCTTAGGACTTCGAAGTTAATTATAAACAGGAGCTTTGGTTCAAGAGATGACCCGAGTTCCTCCAAAATATGACTTGGAATCCTCTATAGTTATAACTTATAACTGACTCCATTGAGTCACAAAAGCTTTTTTAAGTGCTTTTTTAATTCTAGTTAACATCTTTAACCTCTAGAGTTAATATTTTTTCCTTAAAACCAAGGTTAGATGGTTGAACCCTAAGGGTTAGTGAATCTTAATCACAATTAAAGACTATTAAAAGGACACATGTTGGCCAATGGGACGTACCCCAACTCCAAGGAGTCCGACTATAATGGTACAGAATTCCAAGTCCCAAAATATGCCCTAACAAGGATAATTTGAGAGTTGAATAATTAAAATGACATAGACCACATCGAGTGTGGGCCTTAGATTAACTATGAAACAGGAGCTCCGCTTGAGCAACCTAAAATATGACTTATGACAAGGTTAAGTTTGCAGTTTGGTAAAACAGGAGAAGAAGACTTGAGATTCTCTCAGCAAAGATGGAAAAAGAACATGTCAACTCCAGGTTATAAGTTAAGACATGAGAGAATCCCAAGTCATAAATGAAGAGTATTTCTGCCAAACTTTTTCAGTAATTCTTAAGAGACTAATTCTGAGCCGATGCTACGTTACGACGTTGAAGCGAAGCCCCCCTTTTTACACCATGGCAGTGGCACTTTCATAATTATGGAGAGAGGTATAGGCAGTTTTACAAATCACTTTTTTTCTCCCGCAATTCTGAAAAGGTCACCACCATAGTATAAAAAGGGGGGCTCCGCTTCAACTCCGTAAAGCAAAGCTCGGATTTGTACATAAACTGAATTCTTAAGATACCCGTCAAAGGGGGTCTCACTTTTTTTTTTTTTTGCACCGGTTATCTATTCAACTGAGCTCCTGTTCATAGTTAATCTCATAAATGAAATATACCTCTTTCTTGCCAACAGTCACCACTCGTTCCTCAATGTCCGAAAGGGGCACGTTGATTTGCTTCCTATAAATGTTATTAAAATAATAATAAATTATTATTATAAAATTAATTAATTAATATAAATAATAATTTATATCAAATAATAAAAAACTTATACTATTAAAAATAAATTTATGAAATATTCTTAAGATATATCTCTACTACTATAATGAGAATTGGAGGGTTGAGGCGTAGATTGAATTTTTATTTTTTAAATCTCTTAAAGTGAGAATTGGTGGGCTGAGGCATTGATTGAGTTTTAAAATTTTAAAACTCTTAAAGATAACGCATCTCTACTACTATAATGAGAATTGGAGGGTTGAGGCGTTGATTGAATTTTTATTTTTTTAATCTCTTAAAGTGAGAATTGGTGGGCTGAGGAGTTGATTGAATTTTTATTTTTTAAATCTCTTAAAGTGAGAATTGGTGAGCTAAGGTGTTGATTGAGTTTTAAAATTTTAAAACTCTTAAAGATAATACATAACTTAATAACTGTATTCCTTTTATATAGCACTCGGATAGAGCATGATTCCTCAATTAAAATATCTTCTCTTATCTAACGCCCACCTAATCTCTCTCTCTCTTTCTGCCAATTGTGATTGAATGGGAGAGTTCAATCTTCACTCTCACGTGCATCGCACGTGCCACCCGCTAGTTACTTAATATTTAAATAAATAAATAATAATATTTAATTTTAGATATTCTTAATTATTATCATGCATTACAAGGGGTCTTTGCTAGTATACTATAAATAAATAAGACTTTTTCTCTTTGTTATCCAAACCCCGATCCGTCAAAATCTAGAAATTCTATTTTAGAGATGACATATGGTTTTTCTCTTTAATCTTCACCATTGAGCTTTGGGACCCACTATCTCATCTTAAAGTCTTCTCTATCTCCACTATTATAGAGTCTTCTCTTATCTTCAACTCTTGCAGGTTTGTGGCTCAGTATCTCATCCTAGAGTCTTCTTTATCTCCACTATTGTAAAGTCTTCACTTATCTTCAACTCTTGTAGGTTTGGGGCCCACTATCTCATTCTAGAGCCCTCTCTACCTCCACTATTGTAGAGTCATCTCTCATCTCTAACTCTTGGGTGTATCGATTTTAGTTTAATACTAAGAAACTTATGATTTTCTATTAAATGTTATTAAAATAATAATAAGTTGTTATTATAAAATTAGTTAATCAATACAAATAATAATGTCTATCAAATAATAATAAAAAATTATATTATTAATGATAAAATTTATAAAATATTTTTTTTTATATTACATAATATTTAAATAAATAAATAATATTATTTAATTTTAGATACTCTTAAATTATTACTCGTGCATTGCATGGGGTCTCTACTAGTACTATAATATAAAGAAATTAGAGGCACCTAACCCCGCCTCTTTACTCTTCAATTTACAATCAAAGGAATCTAATGAATTCTATTTTAAGGATGTCACGTGGCATCCTTCTTTAATCTCAACGGTTAACTCTCTCTCACGCACGTTTCTCTCTTAATTCAAAAATCATTCAAGAGATTTTAGGGGATTGTGATTCTCTATTTTCTCACACGACATGTCCCTCTCCCCATTTTTCTCTCTCTATCCCCACCTATTAAATCTCCTCATTTTTCTTTGTTTAATCCCAAAAAACCCTCGAATGAACACTTCCTAATTTTTATCTCATATTCCTCTTTTCTATTTTTCATAAAACACAACTCCTCCCAATATTTTTTAAGAGTCCTCTCACATTTATCTCAACTATTTTTTTTTGTTATTCTCTTTTTATTTTTCTCTGTACAGCTTTGGCCTTGCTAGTATATATATATTCATATAATAAATTGAAATTCTAAATTGAGATAAACAAAATTTTACTTCGGGTTGAAGGATCGAGTATATGGTTGTAGGTATCTTGAGGGGTATATACCAATAGGCAATACTGGAAGAGAACTACGACGAATACTATTTGAATGGTAATGTTAGTTCACTTTATTTTAAACTCATTTTCTTGAAACACGTGTTATGGTCTTCAATTAGAAATAGCATGTTTTGAACTAAGATTCTTTCCACACACCCTGGGCTCCCCTCACAATGGAGGTTCTGGGTTCGGTCCCAAGGGGGGGTGTGATGGTTGTATCCACTCTCTGAGCCAAGCTCCCACTGCTCTAGGCATTAACCCACTAACCTTTAGAACAGGTATCAACCCAGCAGACCCCAAAGTTGATATTACACAAATAAAAAAACAAAAACAAAAAACAACTAAGACTCTTTCCAATCAAAAATTGAATGAGTCTAGCATTATTCATAATTAAATTCTGTTTATCTGGATACCAGTATGTGTTGACACTATGGATCATCTTCTTCATACCTGAATCGGCTATCTCCATATCCTGAAGTGGCATCCCAGCCTAGCCCTACCTATTCTCAGCCAAAAACCAAGCACCTGTTAAAGCAAGAGACGAGTTTGTTTTTGGAGTGGGGAATTCCAGAGAGTAGGGCTAGCACGTCTCCGTTAAGAATATTGGACCTGTCTTAACATTTGGACAATGCACAATCCAAAAGGTAGCAGATAAGGACCAGTTTGGAGCCCAATTCATGATTTCGACATTCAACGACATTACCAGTTGAATATTATAGAACAAATGTTTTCAAGCCCTGCCAATTGCTTAAGCTCTTATGGATGGATGGTCAAGATCACGCTATTGCTTAAACAGTTCACTCAACAGGGTACCTCTTGGGTGAAGCCCAACACAATAATTGAAGACACTGTTACTTATCAATCAAAACCGTTTTAATAGTAATCTATGAACAAAAAACCATAGAGCATAAACATATGAAAGGAGCCATACATAGTCAATCTTGTATCTCCATTAACCATACAAACATAAGCAATGTAAATTTTGCCAAATTAAAAGAACCAGATGACCTTGAGAAGCTCACTTTTCCTGCTTTAGCCTCTTTTAAGCTAAAGTTGAAGCTGAAAGCATCGGTCAAGGCCGATTTTGAGATCAGAGAAGCCTTCAAGAGGCTGACAGCCTGCACCACAAAGGCAATACCCATAATATGTAGGGTGTCCATGGGCTAAATTTGAGCCACAAAAACCTTTTGCCAATGGGGCGGCTAAATACAAAAAATAAAGCTCAAGCCCGACCCATTGGTTCCTCTTATAATACTACGTGTGGGAATGAAATTCTCTAACAGTTTTTTTTTTAAAAAAAACTTGTTATATACCCAGAATTATTTTCCTATGTTAGTTGGCTCTTGAGTGTAGCTTTAAAAATTGGGGGCTTTCCAACTGTGCCACCAAAGAGACTCAAACACCAATCCTCCCCCACGGGACATATCTGGAACAACCACAGCGGTGTCTTTCTGCAATTTATTTAAATTTGGACATGGAGACCGGGTAACCCAACCATTTGCCGGACAACACAACATGACCAGTCTGGTTTCGTGGACCCAGTAGTAACCTGATTCGGACGGGAAACACCAGCTCTGATCGGGTTCAGATCATGTCACAATGCCGAGTTGGGCTTTGGCCACACCCTGTGGAGTTAAGTTCGGAAAATGGCACCCTAATGGTGTCTCTTAAGATTTTAAGAAAAAAAGACTAATTTTGAAGGCGTTGAAACGGAGCTCCTTTTTAAATGAAAACAGTGACACTTTTGTATATATAAAGAGAGTCATGGTCATTTTTATAACATTTTTTTTTTATAATTACAAGAATATCACTGTCATACAATGAAGAGGAGAGCTCTGCTTCAAGGCCGTGAAGCAAGAGCCCCCTTTAGTAATTAAACTAGGGTGGTGTTAGGCGCACCCCATTATTTACTTATTACACCCCAAACTTAAAAAAAGATAATAAAATTTTCAATTATGCATAAAGAAATATTTATAAGACAAAAATGCCCTGTCTCTTCTTCTTGTAGACTCCAACTAATGACCCTACAACCCCTCTCACACCGGCAGGGGCGGAGCCAGGGGGGGCCGGGAGGGGCCATGGCCCCCCCAAATTTTTTGAAATCCCTTCTCTACTAGTATGACTAGTGGGCCCCTCAATTAAAAAAAAATATTTTTAGTATACTAGGCCCCCCCAATTTTTTTGTCCTATATGATGTAGTGGCCCCCCCAATTTTTTTTGTCACATATATAGTGGCCCCCCAATGGAGTCCCCCTATGCTCATGTCCCTATTGACACCCCTTAACTATGGTTAAAATTCACCCAATCTCATGGTTCACCTACTTATCCTTGATTTTAAAAAAAAATATTTAAATAATTTTAATCTTAGGAGTTAGTGAATTTTTAACAAGGGTTCAAAAAGAAATTTGATATATTTTTTTTAAACCAAGGAGGTGGGTGAATCTTAACCACAATGAAAGGGTATTAATAGGACAGGTGGCGACCTCAAAGGTATTACCGAGAAAAAAAAAATTTCAAAGTAAAAAAACTATCCCAAAAAAATTTTTCTCGGGGGCTACGCTCCTGAACCCCCAAATCCCATACCCTCAAACCAAAATTTTTTTTGTATACATGTATTTTGGCCCCCCCAATGAAAAATTCCTGGCTCCGCCCCTCCACACCGGCAACCCTCTCACTTCGGCAAAGCTCCAAGAACCTTGTCACTCCAGCAAAGCCCCGTCAACGCTCTCCTCATCCTTCTTCTTGTCATCTCTGACCAACTAATTCTCTAGCAATATCAACAAAAACATAAATACTAATACCTATCTCATTACAATCAAACCCTTTCTATGACCTCTCATTGCTTCCTTTTTAAAATCCTAGGGAGGATTTTAGGATCATGCCTTTGTTTGGAATTCTTTCAGAAACATCCTTTGATGATGTGCTTTGGTGAGAAGGGTCTCTGTTGATAACCAAAGAATCATCTGCCTTAAGATTTAAAAGGGAAAAAATGATGTTGATGATTAGATCGACCAATACATGGATTTAGGTTTTCACACTCGCAATATGAATTTCGTACGTCTCATCCATCTGTTGTCCAATGGTTCATGGATGGATACTCCTCGATTTATGATTTACAATAGCGCAAAACGTCATGTAGAAAGTTCAAAGCTTGCAATCGTCTAAAACTGGGGCTATCAATAAGTGATCAGAATACAACCGCTGGTATGCTAAATGGTTGATCGGAAGAAGATAGAAATAACAGAGGGGTTGTTGGGGCCATTTTGGTTCTTAAGCTTCTGTATAAATGTTTTTAGTCGGAGACTAAACGACGAAGAAGATGGGCAACATTGTAATTGCATTTTTTGTTTTATGCATACTGAAATTTTTAATTAGTTTTTTTAAAGTCTGGGGTGCAATCATCATAATTTGAGGTGCGCGTAGCTCCACCCTTAAACTATTTTTTCAGCTTAAAATTCAATACAAAGCGGAGCTTTGTTTCACCGCCGAAAGTGGAGCTCTCTTTTTACCAATAGCAAATTATAGAAAGAAAATGTTAATCAAAATTTTCACTGTCTTTCTTCACTAGAGGCTTGTTAGCCCTATTCTCATTCAATTCCTCCTACTCTAACCAAAAACTAACCCTTGTTAAAGCAAAGATAGGTGTTGATTTTTTATTGAACACATTGACACATTGTTGATTTTTGGTTGAGAATAGGAGTTGATTGGGAGTAGGGCTAGCATGTCTCGTAAATATAATCTCAAAAATGTCATTGCCTTGCACTAATAAGGTGAGATCCGCACCATGAAAGAGCGCCTCAAAATTTTATGCAAAAAAGAAAAGGTAGTTTTTTTTTTCCTTGGTTGATGGCATTGGTTAGCAATCCCGTGAAAGTTTTGGGTGACTTTCCTCTAATAAACAAGGGAAAAAATGGCTAATGTGACTACCCTCAAAGTGTTCGTTGTTTTTTTCCTTCGTTGTTTTTGCAAACTCTTTGCTAAGGGAAGGAGTGTTATTGAGCCCAACCAAGTAGTGGCGTGTTCAAGCTTGCTTATGAATTTGAGCTTGGGTTGTTTATTAAATTAATGAGCTCGACCTTTAGTAATGAACTCGAGCACTTCATGAGCAGTGTGGTTCTTTGGATATATTATTTATATTAGGTAAAACTTTTATTTTACTATCATAGATAAAGAAATTACAATGTTAACCAAAATTTGAGTATAAGTTTATTATTGTATAAAGGTATTCTTATCATGTATAATAGATTATATACTTAATATTTACCGGTATATAATAAGTACACTTAATTTTAGTATTTAAATGAATGTATTCTTATCATGTATAATTGAGTTGAGCTTTTATCGAGTCAAGTACCTACGTGCTCTAGCTTGACTCATTAACTCAACGAGCTTGAAAATATAATTCGGGGTTGGCTTGTTTATTAAATAAACAAGCTCGAACAAAGCTTTTAATGAGCTGAGCTGTTTACAAGCAACATGTTTCATTAACCACCTCTTAGTATGGGTAGTTAATGAACATGTTGTTCGTGAATAGTTGGCTCATTAAAAGAGAGATCAAATAACAGCGAATTACAATTAAATTCAAGAAAATTCAATTGCATATGTGTCACATGTTGATTCGATGGGGAAACAAATTTTAATTTCTCACTTTTTTTCTCATCCAATCCACATGTGACACATGCAATTGAATTCTCTTCGACCGCAATTCGTTGTTGTGATCTGGTCTTGTTATAATCTCGTTCGAGCTTTTCTATATAATAAACAAGTCAAGTCCGAACTAGATTTTCAAGCTCATTAAATTAACAAGCCAAACTTGAAACTTGAGCATGCAGTGCTCAATTTGTTAAAAGCTCGACTCAATTATATATATATATATATATATATATATATATATATACTTAACATACTAAAATATTTAGATATACTAACTTCTTTTAAATACTAAAATTTCGTATAATTATTATATAGTAGTAAAGATTTATAGTATATAATCTATTTTATATGATAAGAATTCCCTTTCTACAATTAAAAACTTATGCTAAAATTTTAATTAACACTATAATTTACTTACCGAGGATGATAAAATAAAAGTTTTACCTAATATAAATACCTATATCCAATGAGCCAAATTGCTCGCGAACAGGTCGAACTCGGTTCTAGTTCGTTTATTAAAACTAAAGAGCTTGTTTATTTAATAAATAAGTCAAGCTCAAACTTGATTTTTTAATTAACAAACAAGCTTGAACACACCACTACGCAGCTCAACTCGCCTCAATAACACCCATACTTTGCTCTCTCTAAATCCATTTCCACGGTCACAAATTTTTCATAGATCCCTTTCGGTAGTCACAATTTATCATAGAGAGCGTGCTAGCCTCAATCGCTCTCCCATAACTTGATCCCTTCACATAGAACTAAAAGAAAAACTTGAGGGTAATAGGATTAAATATTGAGAAAATATTGTTTATGTGAGCGTCAATGGTATAAGCACGCCTCCCCATATCATCATGTGTCTCTTTTGACTCCTTGTGCTTAAAATTTACTAACACTTACCCTATATTTAGTTGTCGAGAAAATAAGTGAAAGATTGAGAAAAGAAAAGAAAATTTGACAAAACTCAACTAACATTACTAAGGTAAATTGATCTAACCTTGGAATTTAGAGAGAGAATAATAATAACCCATAACACACGTCAAGAATCATGCCCCTTAAAATTGAACATGGTACACCCCCAAACCCTCCACTCCCCATTATTCCCCACACCCTATTTTTAGCCCCCCATCCCTACAAGAAAATCCTGTCTTCGCCCTTGTCTAGTACAAGGGAATTTTTGTAATGAAAATGAGGCAAGTATGTCCTGTTTTGCTAAGCTAATTCTAATATTACCTCTTTGTTTAGCCATCCACCTCCATGAGAAGTATGTGCAGATGCCAATGACAATTGTTCCTATGATGACTGTTTACCTTTATATCCTCGTTTTTATCTACATTTCAGGATAAATAATTTCAATATATAAACAAAAATATAATTTTGTCCTAACGGAGTTTAAATTTTAGGACTTTGCTAGTGAGACCCTCTAGGGCCAAGACCACCTCGAGATCGTGCATGATATGCACAGTACCCAAACTTTTGCTCAATCCTATTTGTGTTTTTTGAGTCTCATGCATATCATGAAGGGTCTGAGGGTGCTCTTGGCCCTAGAAGGTCTCGCTAGCAAAGTCCTAAAATTTAGGGTGGAACTACGCGCACCCCAATTTTTTTATGACTACACACCACACTTAAAACAACACTCAGAAAAGAAAAGAAAAGAAAAAAATGCCCCCTTCTTCTTCCCTTCATTTGCAAGCAAAGATCAGGAATAGTCATTGAGTTTTTAAGTTGTACATCTTGTAGTGTGAAAACAACATAACCCAACGGAAAAGGATAAAACTCAAGTACACAATGGAACACAAGAGATATATGTGGTTCGGCAACAACCTGCCTACATCCACATGTCAAGATTTGATTACTTCTTTATTCACAGAAACCTTGAGGAACCAGTACAAAAGCACTCAATTCACCTTCTCTACGAAAACCCAAAGAAGAATCTCTATCTATCCTCTCTTAAACTTTTCCCAAGCCCTAGTATGCTTTAACCTTTTTTATTATCTCTCACTTTCAATGCAAAAGCATTCCCTTGATCTTTCAATGTGAACCCTAGACCCCTAATCCCCTATTTATAGGCCTAAACAAGAGACTTAGACAAATCGAAAGTCCCTCAATCGGAATAGGAGTTTCCCAAACACAGATAGACTTAAAATAGTAGTTTCCCGAAGAAATCCGCGCACCCAGGCCAAAAACGGTGCTCCGGGCCAAAAATTCCACGACACAACCACAATCAAGAAAACCGATTTGTTAATCATTAAACAAACTTTTAAGATAGAACATTGCATCACCCACATCTGGGAAGCACATCCACCTAGAACCAAAATCTCTCTCAAAATTTTGTAACACCATTTGCAAATACCGCAAACAACCTCTAAGGCATCTGAATCCCGATCCGAATGATGGGTAAATGGATAAATATGTGGATACGGATATTGTCCGACTCCATTGACACCCTTATTTGGGGACCCTCGTAAACTCATCAAGAAATCACCCACAAAATCACGTTGCTCATTTAGTTAACAACAAACAAAAAATCAAAACTCTAGAATCAATTCAACAAGACTCGCAGTTACGTTCAAAGAACAAATTCTCCAAAAAAAAGCATCGATTCATCCAAGTGCAAAAAAGATTATCATGGAATTAGAAGATTCAGAAATGCTAAAACGTTACGGAAACCCTAGTTTTTCAATGAGATCTAAGGTTTCTGAACTCGGCTAACACGCATGTTTCTACATGGATAACACGCATGTTTCTACAAGGATAATATGCATTACTAGATCATTTGAAACAAATCATAAATTACAAAGAATACAATCAATAGATGTAACATACTAACATAAAAAAATTAGGAAGGACAACAGTTTAGCACGATAGGTAGATGTAACATAGTAACATAACAAAACATATCCAAGTCCCAACCAACACAAGAACTACTTACTACTCGTACTATTAGCATATATATGACTTAGAAATATATTGAAGTCCAAGTCACCTTCACTCGGATCTCACTGCACTGGCCACAAATACGCTCCTCGAATGTACCAGAGAATTTTGAAGGAAACTTTGCAGTGCCCTTAGCAATCACACCTGAAGAAATGGCGCCGTAGTCGCATAGATTGGCTCGAATTATGAGGACGGAGGTCACAGGCACGGTTACTGTGCTTCTTGACAAGGGAATGAGCTGCCCAGGCATTACATCTATGTGGTCATCCAAAGCCTTTTGGAAGAGCACACTTTGATCTGAATAGTTGCAATTGCCAGCAGTAATCGATCCAAAAAGATTGGCGGTGCGTTTCCAATCTCGAACTATGAGCGTAACATTCACAGAGGCATACACCGCATCTCTAAACACAATGTAGCTCACTCCCACGTTACAATACTTGCACTCAACTTCTTCGTATACGGGTTCGTTATACACAGGGTAGGGAATGAAAGAGCTCCAGTCCAGCCGATCAGGATAATGGTCCCACGGCATCAGATCACGACCAAAAACATGGCCCCGGGGTATTGGGTCGTCCCTATCCAAGAGATCCACATCGATGTAGAAGTCATCGTATCCTAGGACAGGATGAGCTGGGCCAGTCAACAAAACATTATCGCCCGGGCAGATGAATTCAGATTCCTCCTTTTTTCGGTTGTAGAGGTATTGAGAATTATCTCCGTTGGTGATTGAGAGTGTGCCGTAGAGGTGGGAGCCTGGTCCGTGGAATTTCAAGAAGCATACCGAGAACACCTCAACCATTGGTATAGCGAACCGTCTAAATTTGGCGACTTCAATGCACGGAAGCGGAACCCTTTTTTTTTTGGAAGGCAGAAGCAGAACCCTTTCCGATGCCTCTTCAATGAGGTCCTCCGGCTCCATCTAAATAAGGAAAATCATCGGATTCAGATAAAAATACTAATGTGTAACCATTTCTACAGAAACAAGAGGATTACTTTACTCAGGAAAAAAAAAAAGGGATTTGATATTTGAAATACAGACGAATCTGTACTGGACTCGAATTCTTGTCCGTCGATTGTCGACATGTCGTAGATTAGATCTAGTTTGAGAGAGGGGGGAAGAATATTAGGGCTTGCGTTTTCTTAGGAGAGAGGAGGAGAGGAGAAGAGAAGAGAGGCGGCCGAACCTGTTGAACGGCGGACTTACCTGAGGAAGAAGAATTATAACAGAGGACTTAATGTTATGGAATCAGGCGAACGCCGGCAAGTTGAACGGCTCTTGGAAGCAGGGGACGAACACGGGATGGAGAGATCCTTCTCGGGAGGCCTTGCGATTGAGAGCAGGGTTTGATAAAATTATTATATATAGATAAGTTAAATTCCTTTCATACCCTCATTTACTTAGTATAATTACAATATTATCCTGTTCTCATAAACGATGAACGGTTCGAATACGTGGGTTCCGATTCGTTTATAAACGGATAAACGGATAGATGGTAAGGATTTTATTAGCCAAAAATCAATTGTGATAAAATTGATTGTGTAGACATTAATGGTCAAATAATTATTTTTTTCAATAATAGTGTTCGGAGCATCCAAGGATGGTGCAAAGGAGATGTACATCCTAGCACTGCGCGGAGCCTCTCGGTAAGAGGTTTTGACCTAGTCCAGCCTTAAGCGTGCGTTATGTATCATGGTCATCTAGGAGTGATGTGACGTATGGTTGGGATACTCAGTCATGGACCGAGGATCGCGTTATGGGTGTCATGCCCTCAATGATCGGTGAATGGGACAGTGATACTCCTAAACTATCTGTGATGCGTAGGGATGACCAATAGTCGTGTTCGAGAGTATTGGGTCGTGTTGGATGTTTGGCTTGATCGGGAAACCTTAGCATGATGTAAAATGCGCGAGACGGGACCTCGGTGACGCGGGAACCTTATGTGTTGGAAGAATGGGGGGCACGACATGATGAAGTAATGCGTAAGCCAGCTAAGCGTAGCTTAGCAGATGAGACTCGATAGTGAGTCATACCTTGTCGTAGCATCGTTGTAGAACCCTAAAATTTATCAATTTTACACAAAGGTCCCTACACACCCGTAAAATTGTATAAAGAGCCTAAAATCATTTTTAAAGCCCTATACATTTAAATTTGGCCTAATGACAAGGCATGGGCCTCCTACGGCTCGGGTCTGGGCACGAAGTAGAAAGCCCATAAACCCAAAACCCAAGTCCAAATCTAAATGGGTCACACACTCGATAAATGGGTCGATCCGTCAACAAAAAAAAAAAAAAACTGATTATGGACTCAATACCCAAGAAGATAGGTGGGGCCCATGAAAGCCTCCTAAGTCCCTTAAACTACTAAATAGAGTGGGACTCTTGAAATCCTTATCTCTAAATGGATAAGCCTTATCAAGATCTCTTAAATCCCTTAAACTACTAAATAAAGTGGGACTCTTGAAATCCTTATCTCTAAATAGATAAGCCTTATTAAGATCTCTTAAATCCTTTAAACCACTAGATGGAGTAGGATTCTTGAGATCCTTATCTCTAAAAGTCTATAAATAAGAGCCAAAGCTAGAGATTTAGGGATTCAGAGATTCAGAGAAAGAAATTCAGAAGAAGCCAAAGAAGAGAACTCAGAGACATTCTCTAACCTTCAAAGAAAAGAAATTAAATCATTCCGGAGAAGACAAAGCTGCAGAGAAGCCAGTTCTCCTCCAGAATCACTTTCTAGCCGATCAAGCGCGAAGCCCGGAAGAAAAGAAAAACTACATCAACACCTTCAAAGAAGATTGAGATCACGCCTCGGCCCTCATCTTCTACTTTAGAAATTTCTGATTGTTAATCAGAGGATTTCTTGAGAGTTGTACCAAACTGAAAATAAATAAAATATTTTGTTCATCATTATTTCGTCCACGAAATTTTGTGTCGACAAATTTTTGGCACGCCCGGTGGGACTCTCTCTACCTCTCATCTTTCAGTCAGCAAACAATTAAGCAGCATCAATGGCCCCCAAGAAACCTATTGTTGCAGCCACCGCCATCCATGGAAAGAGAAACACAACCTCTTCTGCACCTGAATCTACACCAGCTACTAGCGATGATCGGCGAGCAACACGTCATATGACGCAGTCTGGTACCTCTCACTTGGTTGGGGCCCTCTCTCAACATCGCAAGCAACGCGTCTCCAAACCGATGCAAATGGCTAAGACTGCGCGGGCCAGGATGCCTGAGGGTATGTCCTCCAGTCATCCTTCCGATGCACAGTCTAGCGCAGGGTCAACATCCTCCGTGACCTCTCCTTCTCAAGGTCGAGCCTCCAAAGAAGTGCAGAATCAAAATCATTCAAATTCTGAGACACATACCTCCATCAGGTCTGTCATGATGATGGAAGCAGCGACGATTGAAGAGCAGATCGCACAAATGTCTAACGCAATTGCAAATTTAACAAAGGCAGTTGAGGATAAAGATGCCCAGATTGTAGACTTGGTAAGCCGTTTGGAGCAAAATAACCAAGCAGATGAATCCAATCAAGGACCGACTAATCCCCCTGGGTTCAATCTCCGAGGCCCTCGTGAAGCGGAAGAACAAAACAAAGGGTTCACTCGCCAAGGAAATCGTGATGCAGAGGAACAAAACCAGAATGCATCCGGCTCGCGAGATCTCATTCGGGACAGTCACCAAGCATCAATTGCTTCACTCTCCATCCAACAGCTACAAGCAATGATTACTGATACCATTTGTGCTCAATACGGGAGTGTGTCACAATCTTCCTTGGTCTATGCCAAGCCATACTCTCAACGCATTGAGCAAATGCGCTTCTCGACAGGATACCAACCGCCAAAGTTTCAACAGTTCGATGGAAAAGGCAATCCAAAACAACACGTTGCTCACTTTATCGAGACTTGCAATAATGCCGGCACGTACGGAGACTTCATGGTGAAACAGTTCGTTCGCTCCCTCAAAGGGAATGCGTTCGACTGGTATACCGATCTAGAGTCTGGTTCCATTGACAGTTGGGATCAACTGGAGCGCGAGTTTCTCAATCGCTTCTATAGCACCAGAAGGACAGTGAGCATGGTGGAGCTTGCCGCTGTACGACAAGTGAAAGATGAACCTGTTATTGACTACATCGACAAGTGGAGGAATCTTGCTCTTAACTGCAAGGATCGTCTTTCTGAACCATCTGCTATTGAGATGTGCATCCAAGGGATGCACTGGGGGCTTCTTTACATCCTCAAAGGGATTAAGCCTCGTTCTTTTGAAGAATTAGCTACACGGGCTCATGACATGGAACTCAGTATAGCCGCACATGGAGATCCACGACCAATCGATTCTTTCAAGTCGGAGAAGAAGCAGTGGAACACATCCAAACCCTCCAAAACTAAGGAGGCTATGATCACCACTACTACCACCAAGCCGGTCAAGATCTCGAGCCAAAAGAAGCAGGAACCGCCGAAGGCAGGCACATCTCAAGAAAGAGGGCAAGGCAGGATGACGCTCAAGGAGCTCGAGGCAAAAGAATATCCTTTTCCAGACTCTGAGGTATCTGGCATGCTCGATCAACTGCTAAGTCTAAAGTTGATTGAATTGCCAACCTCTAAACGTCCAGAGGAAGCGGGTCGCGTTGATGACCCAAAATACTGCCGATACCACCAACTGATTAGCCATCCGGTTGGAAAATGTTTCGTCCTCAAAGAGAAGATTATGGACCTAGCTCGACAAGGAAAAATTGAACTTGACTCCGTCAATGATGTGGCAGCCTCGAATATGACGAGTGTTGCCTTCGGGTCTTTCAACCCCAGTTTGGTTCTACACCTCAAACACCAATCAAAATCTCAGTAAAGGAGAAAGTTTCTACTCAACACATTACAGTGCAAGTAGCCGACGATTGTGAAAACAAAGTCCTCTCAGCTCGTACATCTGTCTTTGATCGACTTGCCCCACCAATACAAGGTACTTCGGTCTTTGAGCGTTTAGGAGCAGCACAAAGTGATACAACCTTAAACTCTCAAGTTCTCCAATGGCGTGAGTCTGCACTCACCTGCTTGGGAGCACAAGGAAAAGAAGACGAACCTGCTCCTCTAAACAAGTCCAAAAGACGACGTAGACATGAGAAGAGGCATGTCAGTCGCAAAGATGTTGGTGACCCACAAAGTGTAATTCCATCGCAAATGAAACGACAAGTAATTTTGGAAGTCTCAACAACAGATGCTTTGACGGTAAAACGACGCATTATCATCTCCACTAACCAAGGAAAACAATCTCAAACAAATCAAGTTGAGATGAGCGAGATCGAAGATGTTGCTACCGTCAATCACATTACCATCCAAGAGCCTGTCGAAGAAGAGTCATCATCTTCAAACGATGAACTAGAAAGTGCTCCTCCAGTCTTCGAAGAAGGGGGGCAAGCTACCGTCGACGAGCTCAAACAATTAAACCTTGGTACAGAAGAAGAACTGTGCCCTATCTTTGTCAGTGCACTCTTAAGTCCTGAGGAAGAAACTGATTACTTCAAGCTACTGCAAGAATACAAAGACGTTTTTGCATGGAGTTACAAGGACATGCCCGGGCTTGATCCCAAAGTAGCAATCCATCACCTAGCTATCAAACATGGCGTTCGCCCCATCAAGCAAGCGCAGCGTCGCTATCGGCCTGAACTGGTTCCACAGATCGAAGCTGAAGTCAACAAGCTGATCGAAGCTGATTTCATCCGAGAAGTGAAGTATCCAAGTTGGATTGCAAATATTGTCCCAGTCAAGAAGAAGAATGGACAAATCCGAGTATGTGTAGATTTTCGCGACCTGAATAATGCATGTCCAAAAGATGACTTTCCATTGCCAATTACGGAGCTCATGGTCGATGCTACAACAGGACACGAAGTCTTATCCTTTATGGATGGTTCATCTGGTTATAACCAAATTCGTATGGATCCAAAGGATGAAGAACTCACAGCCTTTCGTACACCAAAGGGAATTTACTGCTATAAAGTGATGCCGTTTGGACTAAAAAATGCTGGTGCCACTTATCAACGTGCTATGCAAAAGATTTTTGATGATGTCTTGCACACAAAGGTTGAATGTTACGTCGATGACTTGGTGGTAAAATCAAAAAGGAGAGCGGATCATCTTCAAGACCTTCGTGACATTTTCATCAGACTTCGAAGGTACCAATTAAAGATGAACCCTTTAAAGTGTGCATTTGGGGTCACTTCAGGCAAATTCCTCGGGTTTGTTGTCCGACATCGCGGTATTGAGATTGACCAAGCTAAAATCGATGCTATCCACAATATGCCAGAACCTAAGAATATCCACGAGCTTAAAGGCCTCCAAGGTCGTCTCGCTTACATCCGGAGGTTCATCTCAAACCTAGCAGGGCGGTGTCACCCCTTTAACAAGTTGATGAAGAAAGATGCATTGTTCAAATGGGATGATGCTTGTAAGAAAGCTTTCGAAAGCATCAAAGAGTATCTCCTCAAAGCACCGGTTTTAGCAGCGCCTATCCCCAATAAACCACTGATTCTTTACATCAGTGCTCAGGAGCAGTCATTGGGGGCATTATTGGCACAAGAAAATCATGATGGCAAAGAAAATGCGCTCTACTACCTGAGCCGAACTCTGGTGGGGGCAGAATTGAACTATTCACCCATTGAAAAGATATGTCTTGCTCTTATCTTCGCTACAAAGAAGTTGAGGCACTATATGCTGTCACACACAGTCCGACTTATCTCTCACGCCGATCCACTCAAATACATAATGACGAGACCAGTTCTATCGGGAAGGCTCGCCAAATGGGCACTTCTCCTGTCAGAATTTGAGATCGTTTACATCCCTCAGAAGGCAGTAAAAGGACAAGCGGTAGCTGACTTCCTCGCAGATCATCCAATCCCAGCTGATTGGGAATTATCTCAAGACTTGCCCGATGAAGAGATCTTCTACACTGATGTAATACCATCATGGAAGATGTTTTTTGATGGTGCTGCAAGAAAGAATGCAGCAGGAGCAGGAGTCGTCTTTGTAACTCCACAAGATGAAGTCCTTCCATTCGCCTTCACATTGGCAGAGTTATGTTCAAACAATGTGGCTGAATATCAATCCCTCATAATTGGATTGGAACTAGCCCGAGACATGCAATTGTACCAGCTCAATGTGTATGGAGACTCAAAGCTTGTCATTAACCAGCTCTTGACAGAGTACGACATCCTCAAGCCCAATCTAATCCCCTACTATCTCTATGCTGCTGAGCTCATAAGTCAGTTCGAAGACATCACTATGTTGCATGTGTCAAGAAATGAGAATAAACAAGCTGATGCTTTGGCCAACCTTGCAGCAACTTTAGCTGTACTTGAAGAAGAAGTGACGACGGTTCCTGTCTGTCAGAGATGGGTCATCCCTCACTTGATCCACCATGACATCGCTCAACAAACAACAAATTTCATCAAAGTATTCGAGATTGAGGTTGAAGACTGGAGACAACCTCTCGTTGAATATCTTCAACATGGAAAATTGCCGAATGATCTCAAGCACAAGACTGAAATTCGTCGTCGTGCGCCCCGATTCCTATACTTCAACAATGAGCTATATCGTCGCTCCTTCAATGACATCTTGATGAGATGTCTTGAAAATGATGAAGCTAGAGAGGCCCTTGAAGAAGCTCATTCAGGTATCTGTGGTACTCATCAATCAGGGCCAAAGTTGCATGATCGACTAAAGAGAATGGGATACTATTGGCCAACCATGGTGAAAGACTCGCTCGAGTTTGCCAAAAGATGTCATGCATGTCAAATCCATGGAGACTTCATTCGCCAACCACCCGAGCCGCTTCACCCAACAGTAGCATCTTGGCCCTTTGACAATTGGGGACTTGATGTTGTCGGGCCACTCCCAAAGTCTTCTAAACAACACCTCTACATTCTTGCTGCGACAGACTATTTCTCCAAATGGGCAGAAGCAATCCCTCTCAAAGAAGTCAAGAAAGAGACGGTTGTAGACTTCATCAAAAATAATATTGTCTTCCGCTATGGGGTCCCCCGTTATATAGTAACGGATAACGGGAAACCATTCAAGAATGCTCTGATGGATCAATTTTGTGTGAAGTTCGAAATCAAGCAAAGATGCTCTACAATGTACAATGCGCCAGCAAACGGACTCGCAGAAGCTTTCAATAAAACTCTTTGCAAGCTCCTTGAGAAGGTTGTTTCCAAGTCGAAAAAGGATTGGCATGAATGGATTGGTGAAGCACTTTGGGCATACCGAACTTCATACCGCACTCCTACACAAGCCACACCTTACTCGCTTGTCTATGGAGTCGAAGCAATACTTCCATTGGAACGCCAAATTCCATCACTACGGATTGTGATCCAAGAAGGCCTCACAGGTGATGACAATACAAAGCTACGTCTTGCTGAACTCGAAGCTTTGGACGAAAAGAGGTTAGAAGCGCAGCAACGCCTCGAGTGCTATCAAGCTCGCTTGTCTCGAGCTTTCAACAAGAAAGTTCGACCTCGCTCCTTCCAAATAGGTGACTTAGTACTTGCAGTTCGAAGGCCTATTATTCTTTCACATCGGTCTGGAGAGAAATTTGATCCAAAGTGGGATGGACCGCATGTGGTGAGAGAAGTCTACACCAACGGTGCTTACCTTCTTTCAACACCCGATGGAGTTCGTCTTGGTCCTATCAACGGCAAGTTCCTCAAGCAATACTATCCATGATAGAACAATGCTCCTCGATATGAGCCTAAAGTGTCCACAATGCTCCTCGATATGAGCCTAAAGTGTCCACAACACTCCTCGATATGAGCCTAAAGTGTCCACAATGCTCCTCGATACGAGCCTAAAGTGTCCACAACGCTCCTTGATACGAGCCTAAAGTGTCCACAAAGCTCCTTGACGTATGAGCTTAAAATGCATGTCACTCTTGGCTTATACAACCAAAATTGTAAAAGGTTCAATGACTTTTGCTCGCTAGACTGAAAATCTAAAAGGACAATCTAAGCAAAACTTAGAGCACAAAAAAAATAAAAATTGAACTACGTTAAAGCTTGATCCCACAACGGGTACGTAGGCAGCCTGTAAAGTTACCTCAGGTTCAGCTACCATTAAAAAAAAAAAAAAAAACATGAGAAACAATACCTTTCATGGGTATGGAGTTGATTGCTTCTGGTGCGCTACAAGATGTCGTACTCCTAACATTTGGATGACGAACAAGTCTTTGTATTTACTCAACCTCTAGAGGTTGTCTATCATGTCTCTGATGTCAACAACATCATGGAAAACAAAGACCATTCTCTTTCTCAGCAACACCCTCAACGTTCACATGACCCATCAAAGGGGTTGGATACTGGAAATTGCACAAGTTCTTCGTTGGATTGATACTCCACTGCAACATCAGCAAAGCAGAAACAACTCTCTTTCTCAGCAGCTCTTCAGCACTCTATCTCAGGACTATGATATTCGCAAAAATGAATCAAAGTCCCGCTTTGTTCTGGATCCTCAGCATCACCGCAAACTTCTTAAATAATGTCCGCGAGCGAAAAAGCATTCCTTGACGGGTTGAAAGATCGACAGGTCCAAAGTTTCCTCGAATGTCACGTCGTGAGCCTTCCACGGGCCGCCACCATCTGATGTTCGATAAATTGCAGCAAGGGTCTCATCCAGCAGGTCAATGTATATTCAAGGTTGCAGCAAAGGTTTCCCCAATAGGGTTCTCGCGGCTTCAAGATCACAAGAAGAAAGAGCAACAGGTCCTCGTGGCTTCAAGATCACAAGAAGAAAGAACAACAGGTCCTCGCGGCTTCAAGATTGCAAGAAGAAAGTGGAGTCAGAGTCTTCCACGAGTCAGTCGTCATCTGGTGTTCAATAAATTGCAGCTTCCAGCATGCCATCTCGGGACTGTGATTTTACTCACATGTTCAAAAAACGAATTAAAGTCTCACTCCGAGTTAGATCATCAGCAACAGCTATCCATCTATCTTGGGAGGCATCGACAGAAGACATCTTTCTGCAAAACAAAGACAGAAAATAGGGAAGTTCATCAAAATCTCCAAATTTTCTACAAACTTTACACTACAACAAATCAAAAACCATTAAAAATAAAAAATAAAAAAAATAAAAAAAAAAGCTGAACACAAAACACACAAATTTAAAATTTAAAAATAAAATAAAAAATCTCAACATTTAAATCCATTAATAAATAAAATATAAATCACCAACTGACTAGAGCACGCACAAAAAAATACACCACAACAAAAATAAATAAATTAAAATTAACAATCAACAAAAAAAAAAAAAAAAGGAAAGAGTAACAACAAAATAAATTAAAATTAAAAAAAAAAAAAAAAACAAAAATAAAACACGAACAAAAAAAGAATTAAAAAAAAAAAACAAACAAAAGCAAATCACGGCAAAACAAAGCCAGGTGTTTGAAAGAGGGCAACCAAGGCCGTGTCAAGGTCTGACGACCGGACTGCCTTGCTCTTTTATTTTGATGTTTGTTTAAAAAAAAAAAAAAAAAAAAAAATTCTTAAATTTAAATCAAAGCAATTCATCTTTAAAATATATTAAAAATCAAATCAAGAAACAAAGTCATCATGAACCCTTTTTCAAACATCAAATCATTAATTAAAAAGCTTCAAATAAATAAATAAAAATACTAATTAATTAACTATGAGCAAACAAAATGTACGTCCCCAATAAAAAAAAAAAAAAAAATGCCAAAAACCAATAGACTTGTAAATAACCAAGCGAGCCTACTAAAGGGTGTCAAACAAAAGCTTGCCGAACAATCATACGTCGATCTGGTCTAGCCGCCCAAAAAAAAAAAAAAAAAAAAAAAAAAAAAAAAAAAATCCTTCCATGATTTTCGAGGGCTATGTTTTGGCATCGAGTGTCCAAACTTTAAACCTGCAAGTATAGTAAGACGGGTTCTCTTACTATTTATAAGGAGGGAAAATAAATTGTCTCCTTATCCCATTAGGAGTAGGATTCGTATTTAACCCAAATCAAGATAAACTCTAAACAAATTAAATCAAAGTCAAACACTAAGTCATCAAAATTAAATCCAAATCAAACACTAAATCAAGGGTTACGCTAATGTCACTCATAGGTTCCATCACTATACCCTTGAGGGGGCAATTTGTAGAACCCTAAAATTTATCAATTTTACACAAAGGTCCCTACACACCCGTAAAATTGTATAAAGAGCCTAAAATCATTTTTAAAGCCCTATACATTTAAATTTGGCCTAATGACAAGGCATGGGCCTCCTACGGCTCGGGTCTGGGCACGAAGTAGAAAGCCCATAAACCCAAAACCCAAGTCCAAATCTAAATGGGTCACACACTCGATAAATGGGTCGATCCGTCAACAAAAAAAAAAAAAAACTGATTATGGACTCAATACCCAAGAAGATAGGTGGGGCCCATGAAAGCCTCCTAAGTCCCTTAAACTACTAAATAGAGTGGGACTCTTGAAATCCTTATCTCTAAATGGATAAGCCTTATCAAGATCTCTTAAATCCCTTAAACTACTAAATAAAGTGGGACTCTTGAAATCCTTATCTCTAAATAGATAAGCCTTATTAAGATCTCTTAAATCCTTTAAACCACTAGATGGAGTAGGATTCTTGAGATCCTTATCTCTAAAAGTCTATAAATAAGAGCCAAAGCTAGAGATTTAGGGATTCAGAGATTCAGAGAAAGAAATTCAGAAGAAGCCAAAGAAGAGAACTCAGAGACATTCTCTAACCTTCAAAGAAAAGAAATTAAATCATTCCGGAGAAGACAAAGCTGCAGAGAAGCCAGTTCTCCTCCAGAATCACTTTCTAGCCGATCAAGCGCGAAGCCCGGAAGAAAAGAAAAACTACATCAACACCTTCAAAGAAGATTGAGATCACGCCTCGGCCCTCATCTTCTACTTTAGAAATTTCTGATTGTTAATCAGAGGATTTCTTGAGAGTTGTACCAAACTGAAAATAAATAAAATATTTTGTTCATCATTATTTCGTCCACGAAATTTTGTGTCGACAATCGTAACACGAGACGTTGGGTCGATTCGAATAATGGATGGTGTAAGGCTGGCCGAGATCATAGGATGATCGAGGTGCCACACGGTTGTTCTGCAAAATCAAAAAGTTAGACCGTGACAGTTGGTATCCGAACACTATTATTTGAAAAAATAATTATTTGACCATTAATGTCCACACAATCAATTTTATCACAAATGATATTTGGATAATAAAATCCAATCTAAACACCACCTTAAGACATCTGAATCCCGATCCGTTACATAAGTAAATAGATAAAAATCAAATCGGATATGGATAATGTTCGGACTCCGTTGACACCCCTATTTGGAAACATGTTCGGACTCCGTTGACACCCCTATTTGGAAACCCTCGTGAGCTCATCAAGAAATCACCCACGAAAATCACGTTGCCAATAAGTTTTGAACACAGTGACACGTGTAAAGTAAAGTGAATAAAAATGAAAAGTGTTAACCCTACTCTCAGGCAAAAGATTAGCTCTGGTAGATGCCCGAGCTGGGCGCTTGGGCATCCACAAAACATGCGGAACCTGGTGATTATTTGTGGGATAAGTCCTTTCACTTTCCCCCCATGATTTTGACTTCACCCCAATTGATATCTTTCTCTTTTAAAACGCCACACATCCTAATCTTTTGCCCTACTCTCAGCCTCAACCAATCAAATATTCTAAAATCAATATGTTACAACAATTTTTAATGTTAAAGCACACAATTTTTTAAAAGTTGGGACACTTTAATGGTTGAGGCTAAAAGAAGAAAGGGCCTGAGAGTAGGGCTAGCACTCCTAATAAAAAAAATTTGAATTAACCGAATAGCAACCGATTGCTTTTGCTTTAAATTGAATATAAGGTTGTTTTTGTCTTAAGTTAGGAATATGACAAAAGATGTCGGTACCACCTTTATATTATGTGCCGGTCTATTGGTACTCCCAAATATATATACTACATAATCGTAACCATCTATAACTAACCACTAATGGTTAGGATTTTGCATGGTTTATTCTATCTTTTTTAATGTCACATCAGCTCTAAACCTAACTGTTTAATAATTGAGTTAAATAGTTAGTTTTGAGGAGTTTGTTTGGCAGTAAACTTTAAGAGTATCCGTACAGTAATTCTTATATTATTACTTTACTCATTTATATAAAACTTATTCAATAAGCATTATAATTTTATTCTTTTAACTTTATGAATTTTATTTTAGGGAAAAATATCAAAAACCCCTTCAAAAAAAAGTCTTTAATCCAAAAAATCTATAGATTTTTATTGCTGTCTAAAAAACTCATATCATATCATTGTTTGATGCAGAACCCTATAGCCGACATTGGAGGATTTTTAAATTAAATATGTTATTTTGTTTTTTATTGTTTAGGGTTTCATTTCCTTATTTCTAGTGAGTTTTAGAGTTTTATTAGTCAATTTTAAATCCTTATAAGATACTATATTAGGTAGGATTAATTTTAGCATGTTTCCAAGTGGTCTTAGAGTTACATATGGTCTTAGGCAGACTTTTGAAATTAATAATTCTAGTGAGAGTGTTCTCTTTTATCCCCATTAATCTTGGCATTCTTGGTGAATCAAAAAGATTTTATATGTCTATTTATTTTTGGTATTTCATGTGAAAAACAATAATTTAAAGAACCTGTTATATAATAATTTGTTAAATTAAATAGTGTTATAAATCATGCTTTCTTAAACATTTCTAATTATCAACTACAAACTCAAGAGAAGAGGGTGGAAAACTGATTTTGTAACTATTTCAACACTCTCTCTCATATACAAAAAAAAAAAAACAAAAAAACTTGGAGATTTATTAGACATTTTTTAATGTTTTTTTTTTTTGTCAGTGGGCACTACCTAAAAAAAATTTGATTTTGACGGGTGAAAATCCAACTATTACTCAAAATTCTCATTAGAATTCCCGTCCAAGTAGAGGTTGTCCCACTGGATCATTCAGTGGGTGGATTCTGCTGAGGGGGAAGTACAGGAAGTTCGAGTGAAATTGTCTCTCCCAATCGACTACACAAGCACGCAATGAAGTTCCTATAGCTGGTTGGCCTTATCTCTTCAACATTGAGCTCCTCTGTGACTGTCAACTCCATTAACTCTAAACTTTCACTGCTAGTTCTTTCGATTGACTATTAATTAATAATTGGATTTTCACTACCTCCAACGATGAAGCTAAAGCTACTTTATAGTTGGCCGATAGCACATTTTTCATATGGGTGATTTCTCTCTCGTACATATACATCATAACCTCACGGGAATATTCTCTTGATAACTCAGAACAGGCCATGACTCCTCTCTAGTGCGGGGGTGTACTACAGAGGAGGCTAGTGCGTCTTGGGGGGCGTTTCGTGATGTTTGGCGACGATTAGAACCGATCATTTTATAGGTCCATGCATGAGGATTATTCCTGTAAAAATAAACCAAATCCTCTAAGGTGACCCCTGAGTTTTCCACGTGTTCTTTTTTATGGATGACAGAGACTAGAACTTTTACTATCCTAACCTAATCGAATATCATTCAAATTCAAATATATCTTGAGAGTAAATACGGTGTATCTCATCACACCTTATTGTTGTAGCAATTCTAATCTTCAAAAATTAATGTTAAAGGTATTTTTGTAATTTCCCTAATTTATGGTATTTTGGTAATATCTCTGTGGAGTATTTGGCCATGAGGAATTGTTCAACCTAATGTAGAATAACTAAAAGAGCATAATACACCAGAGGGTTTAACTTAGGCTTGTGACCAAACAACATTAGTGAGGTAATTGGGTAAAAGCACAATTTAAAGTCTTGATATAAATAGTTAAGGATAGATCTAATTGCTCACTTTTGCAAAACCTAATCTAGAGAACTTTTGGAGAGAGAGAGAAGAAGGTTAAGGCTTTGGGATCTTGTTCAAGCTTGAAGATCGCGGTTTGAGGCTCGAGGAGTGAGATTTCCATCGTGGTGGGGTTGATTCCTTCAAGCAAACCCTTTTGGGTTATTTTCTTCTTCTTGAAACCCTAAATCTCTAGAGTTGAAGCAAGTAAACACTCCTTGGATCTTTAAATTCATGTTAGAATTGTATTTAATGATGCTATGAAGTAGTAGAAATGTTTAGAAAATATCTAAGTTATAATGAGCTCACTAATTATTTTTTTCTTCTTAAATCTTCACACTAATTTCCAAACCTTTCCAAATTTCCCACACGTTTCCATAATCTATTTTCTCTCCATCAAAACCTCCCTTTCTCTCTACTCATAAATCCACAACCTCCACCTTTGCTTCTCTCATTTTCTCACATTCTTAAATCCTTACACACCTTTCCAAATTCTAAAGAGTGGGACTGACCCTATTTTCATTAGCTCCCCCATTCATCTCCCCTACACATTTCAAAATTCTACTCTCTCTCTCTCCAAATAGTGTAATGACCCGAATTAAATTCCTCATTTTCATGATTATATGATTTAAATTTTCTAGATAATCATGCTTGAATTATGCATCAACCCTATAAGAAATTAATGTGTGAAATCTCGAATAAGAAAACTCATTTATTTCATTCAATTTAGCTCGTTTGGAGAAATAAATTGCATTAAATAAAAGAAAATTAAAAAGTAGCAATAGACTTTAAAAAAAATATGGAGATTCGGCGCACTGGCCGATCGATCGCCCACCGGCGCCGATCGATCACCCACCAGCGGCGATCGATCGCCTGACGCAGGATGTTTTCCGTGTTGCGTGATTTTTTGTTTTTTTTAACTCCCTGGGGTCACCAAATTCTATAAATAACCCTCAAACTCGGGAGTTAGAGTTTCTATAGGCTTCTAAACCTAAAAGAGAGAAAATTGAGAACTTTTTGAGAGATTAAAAGGGGAAACTTAAGGAGTTAAAGATTAGATCAGAAAAATGAAGAAGAAGGCTTGAAGATCAAGTTCAAGCCTTATTCGCAAGCGATAGATCGTAGGGAAGCGATCAAGTGAGGTAAATAACGAACATAGTTTTCCATATTTTGAATATTAATCTAAAAGATGAATTAAAAGAAGTAAACCTAAGTAAGAATGTAAAAATATGTAGGATCTATAAACATGTTTATGATTCTTGCTTTTTTATATTATTTTTTGAATCGTTAAAGTAGAATGTGAATAACCATGTTTATGATTCTTGCTTCATTATTTCTTGAATCATTAAAGTAGGATGTGAATAACCATGTTTATGATTTTTGTTTCATTATTTCTCGAATTATTAAATTAGGATGTGAAGAATCATGTTATAATTATTTGTGCTTCAACAAGGGGATTGAAAATTTATATCGAATGTATGTGGATATATGAGAAGAATGGGATGAATATGTGGAATTGAATGGAAGATATGGAAGGATTTGAATGATTGAGATGAATTAATTGTGGGATTACAATTGTATGCTAATTTGATTTTGTGATTATAATTCATGAGAATTATTATTGATAAAATGTGGTATAGTTATGATATTGATCTCGACTAAACAAAAGGGGATTTTGATATTTAAATTAGATTGTGATTTAAGTGTATTTAA
The DNA here is from genome assembly GCA_015143295.1 of Tetracentron sinense. Taxonomy (NCBI): domain Eukaryota; kingdom Viridiplantae; phylum Streptophyta; class Magnoliopsida; order Trochodendrales; family Trochodendraceae; genus Tetracentron; species Tetracentron sinense. The sequence continues at coordinate 3,935,870 of CM026563.1, forward strand.
ATATAAAATATGATTTTAGATTGTCGAATCATTGAAAATATGAAAGGTTGTCTGTTTATTATGTTCTTTATACGTGATATACATTTGAGTAAAGGAACCTTCGAGAGAGTCAAGTTTGCCTAGGCCTGGTTAACATAGTGGAATGAGATGCTTTGGTGAGATGTCCTATGGTCCTTGACGGTTAATCTTAGGTGTAATTTAACCAAATGTGTATCATTGTGCACTCACCAATGAAAAATATGCACATGTATGAAGAGAGAATTACGGACACTAATAAGATTTAGGGCTGTCAATGGACCGGATCATGATCCGGATCCGATCCGAATCCGATCCGATTAGCCGGACTTTGGACCTTATATGTGATCCGTTGGATCAGATTCGGATCGGATCGGTGGAATCCGATTATAATCGGATCGGATCTGGATATAGGGTGATCCGATCCGATTAAAATCCGATCCGATAATAATAATAATTTTTAATTATTTTAAATATATTATTTAGATTTTTTATGTATAAAATATTAATTTTTAAAAAAATTAACATTAATTAGTATTAATTAAGGAATTATTAGATTTTTTATTATTAAAATAGATTTTTTTTTAAAAAAAATAACCTTACTCGGATCGGATCGGATTCGGATCGGACGATATATAATCGGATCGGATTCGGATCAGTTACTTCATGATCCGACGGATCTCGGATCGGATTCGGATCAGTCGGATTCTTAATCGGATCGGATTCGGATCTAGGCAGATCCGGTCCGAATCCTATCCGTTGACAGTCCTAATAAGATTATAAGTAAGACAAAAAATAAAGTAAGTAAATAAGTGAGTAAGAAAGAAAGACACACGAAAGCAATGATGTATGTTTGTGTTTTGCACCACTGAATGCCATCAAAGGGTGGAAAGTATGTCGAAGTAAGTAAGCCGTCATATCGGAAAATGTACTAAGCCGTCCATGCTGGATAATGTACGAAGGATGGTATCTCGATAAAGTAAAGTATAGTAACCCCTTTCCTTATACGGTTGCTAGCACGGGTTTCAGTTGAACCCTGATTCTCTCACGGGAGGTTGTTTAGATGTTAGAGTCGCCACCTATTCATTCAGAAGGGATAAGTCCCCCGGGATTTGGATAAGGTTTGTGGCCTCCGATCAGAGATCAGGGTAAGAGGCTCGGTTAAGTCTGGGGAAGGGGTTAGGCACCCCGGCATTTCCACTTTTCAATGATTCCCTACTTGTTAGGGTTAAGCCAAATTGAGTTCAATTTTAATCAAATGCCAAAATGTTTAAGATAATGCTAATTGTAAGAAAGAAAAGCTAACTAGGGTCGAACCCAGTTTGGGTTACCTACGTACTTACATTGGGGTGAGATCAGACTGAGCGTAATTCTAGCACATGAGCCCGTGCTAAGGCTAGGGGGTGTGTGTGTGCACCAAGGGTGGCTAATGAGCTTAATCCGGTGATTAGGGTTTTTTTGACCGAGGTTGGTCAATGTGCAATGGTTCGGGCCTGGAGGCTTAAGGTTGAGTCCGGATGCTAGGATTTGGGCCCAGTAGGCCAAGGATGAAGCCTGGTAGGCTAAGACAGAGTTTGACCATGGTTAGGGTTGCTAACCGGGGTTAGATCAAACTAACCATGATTAGAGTTATTAACCACAGTTAAGATTGGTAAAGTCAGGCCCGATAGGCCAAAGTTAGGCCAGGTAGGCCAAGGGTTTAGGCCCGATAGGCCAAGGGTGATTTAACATAGGGTTCGGGTTGCTAATCGGGGTTAAAATGATGGTTAACCATGGTTAGGGGTGCTAACCATGGTTAAAAATTCCAAGAGCAGTGTTTTTGGTCTTTTTATATTTTTTAAATATTTTTGAGATTTTTCTAAGGTTAAGGAGTGCTTAACCATGGTTAAATGGGATAGGTCACCATGGTTAGGACTGCTAACCATGGTTAAATAGCTGAAATAGATCATTTTTGGACATCTCAAAATATTTCTGATTTTTTTGAGCATTTTTTCAGATTTTTCATGGTCAAGTGCTGCTTAACCGTGGTTAAAAGTTAACCTATGATGAGTTTAACCATGGTTTAGGGTCTGGTCTGGTTAGGATTGGGCCCAGGGAGCATGGCAGAGCCTAAATTGGCCTCTTACCTGGTCTGGGCCTTGTGCAAAGCCCAAGAACAACAAAAATCAGAAATGAAGGTAAATGGATTACCTTCCTTTTTCAGTTTCTAACTACCTTGGTTTGCGAGGCTTTAACTCTGGTTAGGGACTAGCCCTAGGGGTTCTAAACCTACAGAAGTGAAACTTGAAGTCCAGGGATTGGTGGGCCCAGGAGGAGGTCAGGTGTGGGCCCCACAGGGGCTCAAAGTCACTGTGCTCGAATGTCTGAAATGGCGGTAGAGTATCTACCGCCATTCTGCCTGTTTGAATCTAAACCTATTTTAACCATGGTTAAGGGTGTGGTTAAAGGCTGAAAAGGTTATGAGAAGTAGACAAGGGTCTGGGGATCTTAACCATGGCCCTGGAACTGACAATGGCCCAACCTAACCATAGTTAACATGCCTGAAACAGTGAAGGTTAGAAATGGCGGTAGTTATTCTACCGTCATTTCTGATTTTTTAAAAAAAATGGTTTTCCCCATTGGGGTCTGCACTAGCTGGGTTCTAGGGGTTCTCTCATGGCCTGTAGGACCCCCAGACCCTGTGGGAAGGTTCCATGCATGTAGGGGGGGTTGCACCCGAGTTGGAAACATCAAGGGTATACCCCACACGTCTATGAAGAAAATGGGGGGGAACCCTGTCCTTGGTTAAATGTTACAATAGTAAAAAGAAATAAAGGACCCCCTGGAATAGGACCAGGGAGTCTTACAACAGTTTATAGAAACAACTAACGGGTAGGGGTGGCCCTACCCTGGTTTGAGATGCACACGACGGTGGTGCTGTAGCAACGGCTGTGGGAGGATGATGGTGGCCTGGGCTAAGCTGATGTGTGACCTTGGACTTCCTAGGAGGGAATCTAAGGGTTGAACTATGTTGGGAAAGGGTCCTTCGAAGCACTACAGGTGTTTTGGTTAGGGGTCAGTGGTGGAGGAGGTACGGTGGTGGTATATGGTGGTGCAAGGTGGCTAGGGCAGTATTGGGGCAGCCAAGGCGACTCTGGATAGGGTCAGGGAGTTTCCCTAATGCTCAGGCAGGGGTTTAGAAGGGCTGGAAGAGGGCTGGCTGGTTTGACAGGGTATCCTCAAGGCTTTTTCGGGTGTCCAGCCAGAACCGAGGAGGTGGTGGGTCTTATATAGAGGAGAGGGGAAGTTCTAGGGGCCTTTCAGGCATTCCCTCAGGCATGGGGGACAAGCTGGATGTGAACCAGGGTGGCCAGGAGGGAGCCTGATACGAATTTACAGGAAATACTGTAATGGCGGAATTGGATTACCGCCATTACCAAGCAAGGCTACTGGAGGATTGGCAGTAATCCAATTACCGCCAAGGAGAGTTTTTTCCATTTTGGGCCCATCCCTCACACATGCGGGCCGAAAGCAAAGAGGGTTTTGCCATTTAAGGGTTTAGCGCCTAAAGAATTTGAATTTTATAAAGTGGGCCCCACCCTAAAGGATCCTAGATGGTTTGTGGGCCCTTGTTTGGGCCCACAACAGGCATGGGGCTGCGGTTTTGGGTTTTTTGGGCATGGCATTGCTAATGGGCCTTGAGCCCAAAGGGTTTTGTTCTAGGGTTTGCACTAGGGTTTAGACTAGGGCTAGGCCTAAGGTTAGGTCTAGGGTTTACCTAGGTTAGACCTAGGGTTTATCTAGGGTTAGCCTAGGATTTGGTCTAGAGCTTAGGTTTTTAATTGAAATGGGCCTTGAGCCTGTAGGGGTTTGGATTCTAGATTTTTAGGGTTTAGCTAGAGTTTTGGGTTTTTCCTAAGGTTTAGGGTTTTACCTAGGGTTTAGGGTTTACCTAGGATTAGGTTTAGGGTTTACCTAGGGTTAGGCCTAGGGTTCACCTAGAGTTAGGTCTAGGGTTTGGTTAGGAGTTTGCCTAGGGTTTAGGGCTTGACTAGGGACTCAGTTGGGGATAACCATGGTTAAGAGAGGTTAAACATGGTTAAGGCTGGGTGTAAAAATTTGGTGCTTACAACGGTAAAATGATATTTTAATTTATTACAGATGCATGTGAATGTGTTGTTCATGAAATGATAAAGTAAGAAGTATGAAAAGTAAAAAAAATAAGAAAGTAAGAAAACTAAAAAAAGTAAGAAATTAAATAAAGAAAAGAAAGCAATTGACATAATGTACCTGTTTATTTTTCACACTCTGATTATATTTGTGAACTGAAGTATAAATTGGTAAAATGCATGCAAGTTAATGTTCCTTATATTGTTTACTATTGTTCGTTATAGATGTAGAGTAACTTGTTACTCAGCCAATGACTTTTGTTGTCGACAGGTTCTAGATTTGATATCTGTGCGTCCGGACCGTGGGAAGAAGAGGAATACTTGGAAGAACCTGAAGGTGATCATCCCGAAGAAGAATGGGATCTCGATCGATGGCCCTACTATTGAAGTTGATTTATTAGTAGTTAAATTTCAGGGAGACTTTAACTGACTTTATGCAAATTCATGTTTAGTTCAGTTTTATGATTGTGATCAGGATGGATGATCAGGATTTTATTATGTTTCAGTTGCAGTTATGGATTATAGATTTAATTGATGTTATTAATTAAAGAAATTTTTAGGTTCATATTTTTAGTATGCCTTTTTTTTTTTCCAGATAATTTTATCTTCCTGCTGAGATAATGTAAGAAAGTTTCTGTTTATGATTTGTAACCCTTCTCTAGTTAAAAGGTTACCTCCTCCGTTCTCCAAGCCCCTCTATGCACAACATCCTTTATCATAGGGAACAAACTAGGAAATTCCTTAGCCAGTTTGATCAAAGGATTCTTCTCTACCCAGATATCAAACCAGAAATTAGTATTGTTGCCATTGTCAATCAACCACTTGCATTTAAGAACAATTCTTTTCAACTAGTACGCAATGTCTATCCAAGTTTTGGATCCCTTGAAGTAAATATCCACCATCCAAGGATGGTGATTATGAAGATATTTGCTTCTAAAATATTTACTCCATACACCCTTTTCGGAAATAATCTTCCACGCCATCTTCATCCTGAAAGCATGAGAAACATCCACTAACTTCCGAATACCCAACCCTCCCTCTTCTAAAGGCTTAAAAATTTTATTCCATGAAATCCAATGATATCTACTATTCCCATCCCTGTCATTCCAGAAGAAAGAAGCAAACATATTTTCCTTTCTGCACATTACTCCTTTAGGAATATTTGTTCCCATCAAACCGTGAATAGGTATAGAGGCTAAAACATGCTTTAAAAGAATAAGTTTACCTCCATTCGACAACATTTTCCCTTTCCATCCTTCCATTTTGTACCTGATTTTATCAATAATATAATCATAATAAATATTTTTCATTCGGCCATTGAAAATGGGAATACCCAGGTACCTGAATGGAAAACTACCAATAGCAATACCGGTGATATTAATCAATCTATCTTTTTCCTTTTCAGATTTGTTCTTTGTTACGTACACAACACTTTTCTGAAAGTTTATTCTTTGACCCGAGGCTGCTTCATAAGCTTTAAGAAATTTAAGTAACTGATGGATAGATCTTTTCTGTCCGTTATAGAAAATGAGAGTATCGTCGGCAAATAGAAGGTGGGTAATAGGTATAGCATGTCTCAATGTTCTAAAATAGCCGACCTTATTGTCCTGAAAGATAGTCTTTAAACCTCTACTTAATCCCTCTTCTGTTAGAATGAATAAAGCTAGGGATAAAGGATCACCTTGTCTTAAGCCTCTCGAAGACTGAAAGAAACCATGCAACCTCCCATTAAGAATAACCGGGAAGAAAGGGCCAGAGATACAACCTTTGATAAGCTGCAAAAACTTGTTACTGCATTCAAAATTTTTCAGAGCCTTCATCAGAAAATTCCCATCCACTCTATCATATGCTTTCGTCATATCAAGCTTAACAATCACATTACCTCCTCGAACTTTTTTGTTGATGTTGGAAGTAATATCTTGAGCCATAGATATATTATCTATAATGTTCCTGCCTTTGACAAATGCTGACTGCTCCTTTGAAATAATCGTAGGAAGGATATGACCCAATCTAGAAGTAATTACTTTTGTGATTATTTTATATAAAATGTTGCATAAGCTAATTGGACGAAAATCACCAAAAGTTGTAGGATTCTCCACTTTGGCTATTAAACACAATAGAGTAGCATTAATGGCTCTAGGAATAATTCCTTGATCAAAGAAATATTGGATAGCCTTAACCAGATCAGCTTTGATTATTTCTCAACAATGCTGAAAAAACAAACTTGAAAATCCATCCGGTCCAGGCGCTCCTGAAGGCTGTATATCTAAAATCCCTTGATGAATTTCCTTTGCCTCCGGCATCTTACATAACCCTTCATTGTCTTCATTCGAAACTAAAGACGGAATACAATCCATGATGGTTTCATTCCCAGAGACCGGATCTAAGAGAAGAATTTTTTGAAAGTATTTAACTGCTTCTTTTCCCATGTCCTCCTCCGTTGTTAGGCTATTACCATTTTCATCATTAATAGCATGAACCAAATTTCTTTTCCGATTATGTTGATAGACTGCATGGAAAATTTTTGTATTTTTATCCCCCTCTTTCAACCAGTGTTTTCTGGATTTTTGCTTCCAAAAAATCTCTTCATAATCAAGATATTTTTTAAGCTCACTTCTAGCAATACATAGCTCTTTGTGACCCTCTTCGGTCCAATTGTCTTGCATATGGTTCTCTAATTCTTCAACTTTACTTTCACAAGCTCGAAGCTGACTAAATATGTTCCCAAATCTGTTTTTGTTCCAAGCAGAAAGAACAACTTTTAAGGATTTAAGTTTCAAAATGAAAGAAGAAAGAGGGTTACCTGGTTTTACGACCATCCAATCTTTCCGCACTATATCAAGGAATTTTGCATCTTTGGTCCACATATTTTTGAATTTGAATGATGAAGGACTACCTTTCATTCTACCCATTGCTGATATAAGAAGAGGCGCATGGTCAGAGGGACTTCTAGGCAGGTGAGTGATGCTAGTTTGGATATTGGAATTTTGCCAAGCAACATTATATAAAACTCTATTGAGCCTTGCCCAAATAGAATGGGCTCTTAACCGATCATTACACCATGTGTATCGGTTACCTAGGAATTCCCCATCGATTAAACCGCAATGAGATATCATCTCATTGAACTCATCCATGCCACAAACATTAGGGTTTCTCCCTCCTTTCTTTTCTTCTGCATGCCGGATAACAGTAAAGTCACCCCCTATAATCCAAGGTAAAGACACATCAATGCTAATAATTCTAAGCTCCTCCTAAAGCTCTCTTCTATCCACCCTGTCGCAAAGAGCATGAATAAAAGAAAATCTGAATGGGTTTGCACCTCTATAAGACATAATCATAGAAATACACTGCGTAGAGCTCTGAATAGATTGCACTGAAATATCATCTCCCTAGAACACCCAGATTCTACTAGAATTACCATTGTTAGCCGAGTGATTTTTCAGACCAATCTCTTTACCCAATTTATCTAAAAAGTACAAGTTCTTTTTCGGATCAAGAATAGCCACAACTGAAACCTTATTTTCCAGAATCACTGATTTTAATCTCCTTCGGGAATTAGCATTTCCCACTCCTCTAATATTCCAAATAATTGAACTAGACATTAGATACCTTATTGATTTCAGCTTGAAGACTTGCTTTAGCCTTCGATCTCGTCACTCTAACCGAAGAGTTTGAAGGTAAATCTGTTATCATCTTGTCCGTTTGAGACACTTGATTATTCTTGAACCAGGTTGACCCAACTATTCTCCTGGAGAAAGCTTTGCAACTGATAATAAATTCTTCCATATTCTGAACTGCACTACTGCTCCCCTTTCTAACTTCTGATCTGGAACCCTCCTCTCTAAATAACTTTTCCTTGATGTTGTCTTCCTCTATGGATCTGAATTTCACTTGAGGTTTTGCTAACATAACAGCTTCTAATAATTTTATATCTTGATCTTCATTGCTCAGATGTTGTTTAAACCACATCGAACCATCATTAGATTCAGAATTTTCTGATACAACATCCCTGTCCCCAATTTCGCTGTCTACATCTACTCTATCAGTTTCATATTGCCCAACCTCTTTCCCTTACTCCACTGTCCCTACTAGGTCCAGAAGTATTTCTGCCTGAATATACTGTAACCCCCTCCTGTTTTTTTCTTCTTTTGCTAGTTTCCTCTTCAGAAACCTCAACCGAGACAATTCTGGGATAATTCTATTTCCAGACCATTCTTTCATCCCTTCACCGTCTTCATCATCTTCCACAGATACATCCTGTCCATGTTCTATCAATACACAATTGAGCCTACTAGTACCAGTATTTTTTATGCTTGCAAAAACGGTGACCCCCTCCTTTTCTTTGCTTCTTTTATCAGTATTCTCATTAGAAGACTCAGTCGTAATAGTTCTGGGAATAGACATATTCCCATCCAAATCTTTATCCTCTTTGCTGATTCCAGAATTTCTAATCCTCCAATCTTCTGCATCTGCTGTATCCACATTAAAGTTGAGATTCACAGGCTGATTTCCAAGCTCTTTTCCTCTCTTCGTTCATATCTTCTGTATTGTTGACCTCTTCTATAATTTCAGAATTCTTGTTGCTATTCTGATTGCCTCTTTCTAATATACCAGACTTACCAAAAACCTTCGCCACCCATCTTGCAGTGGTTTCCTTTTGACCCGTTTCTCCCAGATCTGCTATCTTAATCTTCTCCAGATTCGGATCTTTATTCACTTCTTGATTGCTTCTTTTGTGGACGGTACCTTGATTGTTTCTAAAATAATTTTTTCCCCATCTTCTACAATCTTCTTTCTTGTGACCAATCTTATTGCATCTAGCACATCTTCGAGGCTCCTTCTCATAGATGATCTTTTGCCAACGTCCAGTGGTGTTCATCCCCAACCAAAATCTATCAATCTCATCTTTGTTTGGATCCATCTCAATACAGATTCATGCCATACTTGGTCTAGATTGGGTTTTTGTAGGACCGTCCACTTGCAGCACCTTGCCTATAATACTCCCTATGGCTTTCAGATCTTTAGGATTGAAGAAGTTAATTGGTAACCCCGACAAGTTCACCCAAATCGGAACCACAGATATTTCAGAGTCTGCTTGAAAAAATGGGGTCCATTTTATGAATCTGACAAGTTGTCCTTCTATATGACAGAACTCTTTTAGCCATACGGATATGAAATCCGATTCAAATTCAAAACGAATAAGCATGTGCCTCTCATCCATTATCCCCACTGTAATAGCTAACTTTGTATGTAAAGAAGTCGTAATAAAGCTCTTTAAATTATCAATGGAGGATCTCCCCGAAGAGAATTTTGCAATGAGAACATGTTGGAATCCAGTCGACGATTGTTGAAGTTCTTCATTCGAATAAAATAGTGCAGGTTCTCCTTGGTAGCATGCCGCCTTTTTTTACCTCTTTTATTGATTCAAAACTGAACTCAGTTTGCCTACCACTGCCAGATCCAGATTTGTTGGTGTGACCTACCACTGATGCATACAAATCCTTGGGTAAATCAGGCGGACGAGGTGGTGTTCTCCTTTCCATGGGGGCGGTAGCCATGAAACCCTAGAGATTTTCCACGAAGACAACTGCTAACTTGCACCTAATAATTTTAAAGTGCTAACATGCACCTCTAGAGCAAACCCTCCAAAGCGAATAAAAAGTGAAAAAATAGAGCATGCGATCGACAACTAGTGCCTAAATGCTTTCAACAGGATGGTTTGTGAAGTAAGTCACGTGTCGAGATCTCACATTCTCCTAGGTGGGGTTTTGGGGCGCGACATAAGTGGTATCAGAGCCAAGGCATTAGGTTAGCTAGGGCGTGAGTTTAGCAATCCCATATGCTAGGATGAGTCATTGAATGCTAGGACTAGTCATTGTATGCTTGTATGAATTTGAGTGATAAAGTTAAAGTTGTTTCCAAGATTAAACTTATAGTTACCGTTTGTTCTCAGGATTATTATAATGAGACGCGGTGGCAGAGGTCGTGGATACAATACTAGGGGGAACTCTGGAAGGGACATTGGAGAAGGACATACAGAGGGTTATGACCAGCCCGACTTGACACAGGTTTTGGGGTCCATTGTCCAAACGATGGCACTCCTTACAGCCAGGCAACTTGTTGCGGCTGCACTTGAACATGTATAAGTGCATGCGCTACTACCACCTCCTCCTCCTCCTCCTATACATCGTACTGTAGGAATTGAAGGTCTTAGGAGACTGAGGCCTCCAACATTTTATGGTACTACTGATCCAATGGTGGCTGAAGCATGGATAATGCAATTGAAGAAGACTTTTAGGGTGCTCCGGTGTACAGATGAACATAAGGTTGATTTGGCTTCATTTGTTATGGAAGGGGAAGCCGAGCACTGGTGGAGAGCTACGATAAGACAGAGAGACATTGCAAGGACAGGGCAGCCATGGACATGGGCAGAGTTCCTGGACTTATTCTACAAGAATTATTTTCCAGCATTTGTCAAGGAACAGAAAGAAATTGAGTTCCTCACCTTGGAACAGGGAGATATGACAGTGGTAGAATATGAAGCAAAGTTTGCTGACCTATCTTGATTTGCACCTGAACTGATCTCGAATGAGAATATAAAGGTTAGAAAGTTCGAAAGGGGTTTAAGGGCATTCATCAGAGACAAAGTTTCTATACTACAACTATGAACTTTTGGAGAGATAGTGAACAAGGCTAAGATAGCCGAGAAGAATTCTGAGGGACAACAACATAAGGGACAGGTGAATGGTTAGAGGCTAGACCAATGGGCCAGTGCAACCAGAAAAGAGGGCCAAGCCTGCCTCCTATCTGGTTATAAGGCCGTTGCAGAATACTCAGAGGCCTACACCTGCCCCTCGCCCCACCACAACTACGGCATCAGTTAATCGTCCTGCCCAGCCTACCCCTCCAGTAGTGTTTGATACTTGTGTTCATTGTGGGAAAAAGCACAAGGCTGGGGAATGTCACACTCTCATTGGTGGGTGTTTTCAGTGTGGTGATTTGGGACATCAGATTAGGGATTGCCCTCAGCGGTCACAGCCGGCAACTCAGCAGTCCCCGATGCAAAGAAATATGCCTCCAGCTAGACAGGCACCACAACCAAAGCCTCCTTTGGCGCCAAAGACTCAGCAGGCTCCTTAGCCCCCTCGCCAGAACACTCAGGGGAGAGTCTTTGCCATCTCAGAGCAGGATGCCCTAGCCTTGGATGATGTGGTCCAGGGTATATATAACTTATAATTTATTTAAGTAGAATTATTTATATGTTGCAAATTGAGTGTATGATATTGGACTTGTAGGAACATGATATTTTATATGTATATGTATGATCTTATGAAGTTATGTACATTGTATGATTTAAATTAGGATATATTAAATTGACACTTAGTTATTTATGAACTCAGGATCACTATTGATAAACGATTGTCTAGCACACGTATTGATTGACACGGGATCAACACACTCTTTCGTTATAACTAAGTGTGCCCAAGGTTTTTCATCAAAGTTGAGTCGGCTAGATAGTGAGTTGTCCATTGCCACTCTCCTCGATATCTCAATTATCACAAGTGAGGTGTACAATGCCTGTATTATCCGTATTGGGCAACATGAGTTACCAACGGATCTGATAGTACTCGATTTCCAAGATTTTGATGTAATTCTGGACATGGATTGGCTATCAACCTACCATAGAAATGTCGACTGCTTCGAGAAAAGAGTCGACTTCAAACCAGTCAATGGAAATCCTTTCCGCTTTCAGGGATTGAGGAAGAAGGATCTTGCTCGATTTACGGCTTTGAGCATTGCTACTTCAAAAACACCAGAGTCGGTAAGCATTCCGGTGGTTAGTGAATTTATGGATGTGTTTCCAGAAGAACTGCCAGGCCTATCACCAGATCGAGAAGTAGAATTCATGATAGACTTAGCCCTAGGAACAACACCAATATTAAGAGCATCTTGTAGGATGGCTCCAACAGAGTTAAAAGAATTGAAGGAACAAATCGAAGAATTGCTTCACAATGATTTCATCAAATCAAGTGTATCACCATGTGGAGCTCCGGTACTTTTCGTGAAGAAGAAGGATGGATCGATGAGAATGTGCATCGATTATAGGGAACTAAACAAGGTCACCATAAATAATAAATATCCTCTACCAAGAATAGATGACCTATTTGATCAATTGCAAGGGGTAGGAATTCTTTTCCAAGATTGACTTAAGGTTAGGATACCATCAGTTGAAAATTAGATCAGAAGATATTCCTAAGTTGGCATTCAGGATAAGATGTGGACATTATGAATTCTTGGTGATGCCATTCGGGCTGACAAATGCACCTGCAACATTTATGGATCTCATGAACAGGGTGTTCAAACCAGCCCTTGATAGCTATGTTATAGTTGTAAGCACCCAATTTTTACAACCCTTCTTAACCATGGTTAAGGCCTCTTAACAATGGTTATCCTCCTAACCGAGCCCGTTTAACCCCAGTTAGCTTTGGTTAACTCTAAGACAAAACTTAGGCATAACCCTAGTCCAACCCTAGGACTTAACCCTAGTTAAACCTTAACCCTAGGTAAACCCTAGCCTAACCCTAGTCAAACCCTAGGACTTAACCCTAGTCAAACCATAGGTAGACCCCTAGGTAAACCCTAGCCGAACCTAGGACCCAACCCTAGGTCCAAAACCCTAGCAAAGTCAAGACCTAGCTTAGCCCTAGAGCCCTTAGGGCTTAAACCCTTAGGTCCAAAGTCATCTACGGTTCAATCCCTCGGCCTGGGCCTAGGCCCAGGCTCAAAAATTTAAATTTCCAGCCCCATACCGCGTGCCTGTATGGGCCAAGCCTTCACTGGGTAAGATCTAGGAATGGCGGTAGTTATTCTACCGCCATTACCATCTTTCGTGTTCAGCAGCACAACCACCCCCCTGCTCACTCCAGGCTGCCTCCACTGTTGCACCAACTCCTCCAGGTTGCAGGCACGCTCCTGTCCATCACCATGCTTCCCCCCAGACCTTCCTCTTAATCTCATGGGTGTCCCCAACCCTTGGGCTATAAATCCAGCACCCCCATAGCCTTCCAACTCATTGCAAAAGCCTCCTACCCGAACCCCTGCTCATTTGCCTAGGCCTAAACCCCCTCTAATACCCTGGTAGCAGTCCTAGGAGAGCTTCAAAAGCAACCCAACCCCGCCCCTAGCCATTGAGCAGTGCCACCGTGAGCCACCATAACTCACCAACAGCCATCACTTCTACAAGGATAGCAGTAGCAGGGTAGGGCCTTGCCCTTCCCTTCCCTTTTTTGTTTTTGACTTCCTTTGTGAGCCCCTGGTCCTTCCAGGGGACCTTTATCTCTTTTGTTTGGTGTCCAGACCTAAAACAGGGGCTCCCCCTACCTTCCTCATAGGTATGGGCGACCCCTCATGGGTATAGCCTATCCCCTTAGCTTCAGACCTGGCTCAAGCACTTCTGAGGGTCCCTCAGTCCATGAGGGAACCCTTGGAGTTTCCCTGGTACCAGTCCCATAGGGAAAAATCTCATTTCTGGGAAAACACAGGAATAACGGTAAAACTCACTAATATGGATATTGTCAAGAATGGCAGTAGAAACTCTACCGCCATTCTATGATTTTATGTGCAGAGTCTTTGGGCCCATATCAAACCATTTCCGGGGCCCACCTAAGGCCCAGGACCTCTTAGAAGTCCCCTGACCAAGCCTTGTGGGTCCCAGACCCCATGGGTTATCCTCCCAAACCTAACCAGACCTGCAAACTCAGGTAAAGAGAAGTCTGGAAATGGCGGTAGAACCTCTACCGCCATTCCTGGGTTTTTGGTATTCTAGGCTTTGTAAGGGCCCAAGCCTGGTAGGAGGCCACTCTAGGCCCTGCCTAGCCCCCTGCGCCTATTTCAGACTCCCCCTGACCTTAACCACGGGTTAACCCAATCCTGGTTAAATATTAACCATGGTTAGTTGATCTAACCACAAGAGAAAAATATGAGAAATTCCCTGAAAATCCCAAATAATCTAAAATTACAAAGATGATTAACATCAGCCTGTGCAAACTACCTAACCACAGTTAAATGAGCTTAACCATGGTTAAGCCCATTTAAACCCTGGAAATTCCTAAAAATTTAAAAAAAGCAGTAAGTCTCCAAATCTGACTCTGTAGGCTGTCCAACCACGGTTAATCGGACTAACTATGGTTAAACTCATTCCTTAACCATGGTTAATGCCATTTAACCTTAGAAAAAAATTAGAAAAAATCCTTAAAATCACCAAACAACATTTAAGGATCATAAAACTGACTTTGGACTTTGCCCAACCATAGTTAGCCCCTTTTAACTCCGGTTAAACTCTTTTTAGCCTCCGGACCCAATCTTGGCCTATCGGACCCAACCATAAGCCTACCGGGCTTACCTTTAACCTCCGGGTTCAACCACTTTGACCTACCGGGCCCAAACCCCCTAAATCTAGCACTTGACCAACCCGGTCAATCAACCCTAGCCTCCGGGCTTCAACCTTGGCCTACCGGGCTTAAACCCACTCAATCAAGCACTTGACCAACCCGGTCAATCAAACCCTATCCCCGGGGCTAAACCCTAAGCCACCCTTGGTGCACACACAATACTCCCCTTAGCCTTGGCATGGGCTCATGTGCCAGAACTACGCTCGGTCTGATCTTACCCCAACGTGAGTACGTAGGCAACCCAACCCGGGTTCGACCCTAGTTTAGCTTTTCCCTTCTTGGATTATTATAAACTAAACCTAAGACATTTGACTAACAACTTGACATTAGTATGACTTAAACTTAGTAAGTAGGGAACCATTGCAAAATGAAAGTACCAGGGTGCCTAACACCTTCCCCGGACTTAACCAAACCTCTTACCTAGAACTTTAAGCAGACCAAATCCTTATCCATTACATGGGGACTTATCCCTCCTGAATTAATAAGTGGCGACTCTAAACAAACATCTATCCACAACCCAACTGTGGGTGGGGATCAAAATCTATGCTCACAGCTCTGGCGACTCTGCTGGGGAGTATTTTCCTAAGGTTTAACTTGGAACCTACGTTTAAGCCAAATTAATATCAACGTTACTCAAATGCCTTAGAATTTAATCATGTACTAATTCTTTTTATCTTTTGGGTGTATTTTGTACCGTGTATAACATTCAATTCATAGTAGTATAACAACCCAAAAAACTCTATTAGACAGACTTATTATGCTTACGGCTGCTGGATGATTATCCTCAGTGACAGAGGCTTAACAGTCTTGGAAGTTCGCAGAATTACGTCTGTTGGGTGATTACCTTTAGGGAAGGATTCTGAACGCTTTCACTTACACCAATCGTCTCTTTTCAGGGAATCGCATATACGGTGTTAAGTGACCCCTATCCTTCTACGAACACACCTGCATTACCACAGCATTCTGCATATAGAATAGGTTAAGGTATAGTCTACAAATAGCTTACAGAGAGGGATACTCTAAACCCTAATTTGCTTGCACCTTCTACCTATCCTCACTCATGGTTGACTATCAGGGCACTCTACCTTGATAAGATCCCATCCAGGGGCATGTAATGAGCCATACTTGTGTTTGTAATAAAATACATCATGCCCTACATCCCGACATAGCATATGGGGTTCAAATCCCAAGCAGACAAGTCTTCACAAGACCTATACTCAGCCTTGACCTGATAGGCCCCCGGTTCCCAACAACTCGGGTAAAGCATACCGGACCATTGTTTGACTGCCCTATCGGAACACAGGTGCCTTGTCACACCCAATCAAAAAAATCAAAAAAAAAATCTCATTTGCATCATCTTTACATCTTGGATCCTGTATACGCAGTACACTTACACAAAGTTTGTATTTGTCCAAGTAGATGGCAGGTCCTTCAGGGATTGTTCCGTCAATTGGTCAGCCGTGACGACCCATGCACCTCCTCTCCCAGGGGGTATGTGATAAAACCCTCTAGGATACAATTGAGGTCCTCACTCAGAGTCAGTGTCTCGCTTGGGCCCAGTACTACCGAATGGGTAACACCTTAAACCTATCCATGGTTAAACCAGACTGACGCCACTTAAATGCAGTAATCCAATGTTGAAACCCATCCTACATGGTGTTCCGTTTTGGTAAGAATGAGCTGTGTCCAACACTGAAAGAAATACAACGCATTCTAGGCTTAACCATGGAAGGTAATGTCATAGTACCGCGCTACAAAACAACATACCAGACAGGCCTCTCAAGGTTTTTACAAATCAAGCATACTTCCTTGTAGCACGATCCTAGAGGTACTTATGATTGGGTGTCCATAAAATTTTTGGAGAAACGGTACCAGCCCAAGTGGAACCTTGACTCCCTGACAAACGAACTTCCCGGTCTCAATGCCTTTACACTGATCATCATGTCTCAGCTGGTCTTCTCCAAGTGTCGCACCCTCGCCAACTTAGCATTGGTAGGGATCATTGAAGACATGCGCGACTCTAAGACTATTGTCCCGATTATCCTTGCGGAGCTTCTCAGGGCTCTTAACCAAGTAGTAGAACGCAGAAATGACATCCTCCATGTCAGTGCATCATTATTACACCTGTGGCTGGTATCACACCTACCTACCATCATACTGGTGTCCGACGTCCCTCGAGATGCATACAGCCTGTCTAGGAAGATTTCTCAGAATCAGGGTCAGATAGTGACCGTCGACGTCAGAACTCTATACCAGCTTCTCCAGAACCTGATAGATGAATAGATTACATGGGAATACGTGTGGCTGGTCCGCAGACAGCTACCACGCGTTATCATAGCAGGAAGACGGTGCCTGGTCTTAGCAGGTCTAACCGGCTCAGCAGCCTACGTACTATTCCGAGTCCTTCGCTAGTTTGGACTCCCTTAGCGCATCCTGGTGATAGAAAATTTGGAAAATGACTTCGCCGACTTCAAAGTGCAGTCTGAACGCCTCACCCACCGATTCCAAGCAGATTGGCGAAGCTCCAGGAGAGACCAATGACCAGATTTCATGGTTACAATAGGCACACCAACTGATTCTGCATACCGACTGTGGGTAGAAAACCGTGACATTTCATCCAGTATGCCAGCACCTAGGGAACTGCCGACACCAGTTTCAACTCCATCACGAGAAACCATACCCATCGCTGAAATGGTGGTTCCCTGGAGAGACATCTTCCTGGAAAGGCAGTTACATATCCAGGAGAATGAGAAGAGGCTACGGAAGGCCCAACGAGCATTCGGGCAGCAGGAAGCGGAGCAGGACCGCGAACTCCAGGCTATGCAGGAATAGGTGGAGCAGCTCGAGCATACAGTCCAATCTCTCTAGAAGAGATGCAGGGGTGATGCCAAAGAGACCGCCATCATCAGGGCTCAGTTGCACTTCTACCAAAAGCAGTTTGACAATGCAAATGTTGAGATGACCGACCGAATCCAACAGTTCGGGTTCCGGATGTTCAATGCTACATAAATAATTGAAAACATGGAAGTTGAGATCACATCCCTCCAACAACAGATCATGGACCTTGAAGGCTTGCCCCGGTCGCTGACTTTGCCATCCCTGATGGACTTGCCTAGGGTGAAGTCTTTTTCTTTTTTGAGTCACACTGTTCCGTACTCACTCAATCATGCATCAATGAAAATCTTTCTGGCATTTCCTGTCTTGCAAATGATGCATAATCGTGATTAGCCATTGCATTCTTTTCAGTTGCATGAGCCGACCCATGACTCGCTCTATGATTGCAATTCTCGTAGAAGTAGCAGCACTCGATGCAGTTCTGACATAAGTGCCGGTCTCAGGACAAGTACCCAACTGTGCCGTATCAGAAAACAGTTCAGATTCAATGGAAGAACCAGCTGATCAGCAACAGAGAACTAGTGAGATTCTGCAGGCTCACGATAGAGACATAGAGGCCATGCAAGCAAAACTTGACAGTGTTTTGGAATCCCTAAAGATTCTAATTAGTACTCAAACCGATGAACCCTCTTCCCGAATTCCGACCAGTGAGTCATCCGAACAACCTATCCCCGAGCCTCATCCTATTCCAATCACCATCTCTAGCCCCGGACCCGCTACAGGTGGAGGTGACATGGAGTATGAGCATTTTGATGGGGTAGAGCATCCCAAGGCCTTTCACATTAACCAGGACAGACCATCGTTTTCAGATCCTACACCATCTCTCCGAGATCAGCACGAAGAGATCAAGCAGATGAAAGAAAAGATGAGACAAATGAAGGGTGCATCTACCAGTGCCAGTCTGTCTTTAGAGGACCTGACTTTCTCAACAGGAGAGGTTATTCCTGCAGGTTTTGAAGTACCAGACTTTGATAAGTACGATGACACAGGATGCCCAAAGCAACATCTATAGTTATACCTGGGTGACATTCTCCAGCACAATAAGAACCAGCCTCTACTCATACAGGACTTTAAGAAGAGCTTGAAGGGGGCAGCCCTCATATGGTGGATGTCAGTAAACAAGTAGAAGATCAAGACTTGGCAGGATGTCATAGACTGTTTCGTGGAATAGTATTCCTTTAACAAGGGCTCCGGCCTCAAAGAAGCCAGCTCGAACAAATGAGTCAGCGCAACAATAAATCCTTCTTGGAATACGCCATCCACTGGAGGGAGACGACAACAAAAATCCCTATGTCAATCCCAAAGTAGGAACTGACAAGCATGTTCATGGGCATACTGAAGCAGCCCTACTCTACCTTGATGGTAACTTTACCGGTAGTATACTTTAGCACCATCGTCAAGACAGGTGCCCGCATCGAAACTGTCATCAAGAGTGGGGCCATCCACTCCAGCCTAAGACTTGCTCCCCCGAAAGCAACAACCTCAACCAGTAGGAACAGTAGTCCCAGGGACCAGAGAAAGAAAGAAGATGTACACATAGTGGCTTCTACAGCACCCATCAGACTTCCAGCTCCAGCAGCTCCAGCTCAGCCAGCCGTCAGAAACACCCGGCCCACACGACCTAATTAGGGGCAAATTTGTTGACAGAACAGACCCTTAGAAACTTCACTCCTCTTCCTTATACCCTCAGCGAACTTCTGGACTTCCTCACCAAACAGGGTCTTCTCACCTTGAGAGGCCCTACTCCTCTCTTGCCCACAGATAAACAAAACAAAAATTACCGAGTCGACCACCACTGCGCCTTTCATCAAGGCCCAGGCCATACAACCGACTATTGCATCGGCCTAAAATGCGTCATCCAAAATCTCTTGGATGAGGTTAAAGTTGAGCTGACACTTATCAATACCAGCATCAACCAGGTACCGCTGCCTCCACATAACAATCAAGTAAACTTCATTTAGTGGGAAGAGCCCGGGGTAGGGCAGCCTAAACCCAGCGCACCAACAGTAGATGATGACATCATCAGGCCCTCATATCGACCATCAGTCATAATTCCCTTCCCTATGACAAACATCCAGTTTATCTAGGCTCCAGTACAAATATCCGCTCTCGACATAGACAAAGAGCAAATTATTTGTACAATCTCGTGTCCCGCCAATTGGCCCACAGCACTCGCTCAAGCCTCCACCTCAACTGGCCCTATCAGAATCCCTTACATCCCCTCTCAGCCTTTTGAACTCAACCATGTACCCGCTCCCCACTCTCTCATCATGGAGAGTGAAAGCATAGCCAACCTCACCCAATCTGGCCAGGTGTACCAACCACCGACAGTTGAGCTGGCAAAAGGGAAAGGAAAAGTGAAAGAAACAGTAAGGGTATCAGACCCTGAGAAGGAAGCAATAAACTCTGCAGTTCTGCTAAAAATCTTAGAAAAAGCAGAAGAGTTCAAAATTATACAGCAGTTGAGCAAGACACCAGTCCAGATCTCTATCATGGGTCTTCTTCTGACTTCCGAGCATCACCGGAAGCAGCTCCTCCGAATATTTAACAGCGCCCACGTAACACCGGACATTACGCCTGAAAAACTAGGGCATATGGTGGGACAAGTGCTAGAGCTAAGAGTTATCTCATTTACAGAAGAAGAAATACCGGACGATGACAGGGACCATACCCGGACCCTTTACATAGCAATACAGTGCATGGATAGAACTCTCTCTTCAGTGCTAATCGACAACGGCTTCGCCTAAATGTCTACACTTTATATACAGTACAAAGCTTGGGTATGGATCTCAGTCAAGTGAAGAAGAGACTCATGACAATCAGGGCTTTTGACAATTCAACAAGGCAAAATCTGGGCGACATCGACCTGACCATCGGGGTTGGACCTACTCAGTTTAGTACAAATTTTCAAGTCGTAAATGTGCCTGCCTCATTTAATTTGCTCTTCGGGAGGCCGTGGATCCACGCGGCCGGAGCCATTCCCTCCTCTCTACACCAGAGAATCAATTTTATTCAGGATGATCACTTGATAGTGATCCCATCAGAGGAGCTGGCGAGTTCTTTCGGGGACATCCAGGAGCTAGGGCAGGGCACTGCCTTCATGACTTATCAATTTGAGCAGGTTAGTTCTATCGCTCAAATAGAAGAACAGAACAAGTAGCAAGTTCTGCCATTTGTTAGGATGATGGCCAACATGAACTATCAGCCCGGGGAAGGCCTAGGAGTCTGAAATCAAGGGATGAGAAAGAGATATGTACCTCTGCGTTAAACAACACCTTTCAGATTGGGTTACAGACCCATATGTGAGGACTATCTCGCGAAACTAACGCGGAAAAACAGTCGGTCGACGAAACCAGATCCCCGACCCCACATATCTGTAACATTCCCAGTTGGAACCTTCCAACCCTACCCTGACACCTCTACTACCCCAAAAACGAAAAAAACATAAGCATGCTAAACTAAGTTACCATCAAGGTAGAGTAGGGCTGCTTCAGTATGCCTATCATTGAAATCGATCCAGCTGAAGCCAAAGCCATCATCGAAATGCCAACTCCCCAGACTGAAAAGGAGATCCGTGATTTCCTGGGCAAAATTCAGTATATCAGCCGGTTCATCTCTCAGCTCACACTGATATGCGAGCCGATCTTCAAGCTTCTCCGGAAGAATGTACCGACAGTCTGGAGAGATGAGTGTCAAGAGGCCTTCGACAAGATAAAATTGTATCTTCTCAACCCTCCAGTACTTGTGCATCTTACATCAAGACGGTCTCTATTACTCTACATCTCAGTGCAAGAAACCTCCATGTGGTGCGTCCTGACACAGCACGACAAGACAGGCAGAATAGAACAAGCCATCTATTACATTAGTAAGCGTCTGCTAGAGTATGAAGAGAGGTATAGCCCGCTCAAGAAAACTTGTTTGGCACTGGTCTGGGCAACTCAGCGTCTTCGGCATTATCTGCTTTCCTACATGGTAATCCTGATCTCTTAGTTGAACCCACTCAAGTATCTACTAGAAAAACCAGCCACCACCAGAAGGACTGCCCGATGGCTCATGATGTTGTCTGAATTCGACATCACGTACATGACTCAAAGGTCAATCAAGGGGCAGACGATTGCGATCATTTGACCTATAATCAAACACAAGACTATTTCTCAGTACATGATCAGTTTCCAGATGAAGTCATCCTGTACATAGAGGCTGAAGAGCAAGAATACCTTAGTTTGGAGTTGTACTTTGACGGAGCTGCCAACAGTCATAGACATAGGGCAGGAGCAATCCCGATCTCACCAAATGGAGCACACCTCCCCATCTCAGTCAAATTGAAATTCAGATGCTCTAACAATGAAGCAGAGTATCAGGCGTACATAGCCGGTCTGAAAGAAGCCTTGGGCATCGAGATTGAAGAGATAGATGTCTACGGGGACTCATCTTTGGTAATCTGTTAGGCAAATAAATCTTAGGCCATCCGAGAAGCCAGGCTGGTCCTGTACCTAGCCTAACTCAACATGCTGATCACTCAGTTCAGGAGAATCACCTTCATTCACCGGTCCGGGAACCACAACAGATTCACCGACGCACTGGCTACTCTCGCCTCTATGGTTCAGATTCTCAGGGGCATCATGCTCTGGCCAATTGAGATTCAGTAACAGGATCAGCCTGCCTATTACTTCGAACTGGACGAAGTATCAAACAACAAACCTTGATATACGGACATCAAGCAGTATCTCGAGGACGGGATGTCGCGACCCAAAATACCCCCTAGGAGTTAGGGATACTTTAGCTCGGACCACCGTATCATACCATCCTGTATGACACATAAGGCACATGTACTTATCATCCTAATAAAACATAGCGGAAACGATTTATAATAAACTACTCCTATAATTCAGTCCAAGTTTGGACCAACATAATGTATCTAAAATATGGAGTGGACAAGTCCCACTCTCAGCATATACAAAATATCGGTATAATCCCTCTCACTCTCTCAGCAGAAATCAAAGTCGGGACGCCTATCCCGTGATCCATCATCCTGGTAATGATCCATGGAAGGGCTCCGACTCGTAGTACTCTTCCTCTATCCAAGGATCCGAACCACAGACATCAAATGGAATGCGTGCACCTGCCAAAGTCAATTGTCGGTTGAGCATGGAATACTCAGTGATATACAAACTACTAACTAACAGTGAGTAATATCATGAACATGCATAAGCTTAGAGAATAACATTCGTGAAAGTAGGTACTAAATCCTTTTCTTAACAGTATTCACGTGAAAACAAAACCAGGTAAAACTTGTCATGTGATAATCATATTTCTTGTGAGTTCTTGTGAATTCTTGTGAAAGTTGGGATCCTTTGTGAGCATGCGAGGATCTGAGTATGCAAGATTTTCTTGTGAACTTGCGAGCTTGTGAACTTGTGAGACATGACTACTTGCGAGTCCATGTATAGTGGGATTACTTGTGAGCTTTGAAACGATCTTAGAACTTGTCACTTGTCAACCCAAAGTTTGACCTTATCACTTGTGAGCTTGTGAGAGTTCTTTTAATCAAAACCTTGCTTATGAACTTTTGAAAATACATTTCTTGTGAGAAACCATCGAATCATGCGAGACTTGTGAATATCATGCTAAACTTGTGAACATAGGTGTATATAGTACTTGTGAATATCATGATGGACTTAGAAAGCTTGTAAACATGGCATCATATTCATAGAATTTCAATCATAGTGATAACTTACATCTTATATTCAAGTCATCATCCAATTCATCCAAGAACACCCTTAAACATAGTGATTTGCCTTTAAAATAATAGCACAAGGTAGGTAGTAGAGTGTATCTACCTTTCTTAGATCAACCCTTTGATCTACAACGCTTTAGAAAGGTTGAGAAGTGAGATAGAACGTCTTTGTCGTTGAGAAATCAACTCATGAACACTCAAAAGCAAAAACCCAAGTCCTTTTCCTTCTTCCTCTTTCTTCTCTTCTCTTTCTCTCTTTTTCTTCCAAAAATTCTCTCTAAGGGTTGTGGTAACCCTAGCCCACGAAATTGGGCTATTTATAGCCAAAGGGATTGAGTCAAAGACTCTTACACCCTTGAAAATATCGCAGGAGGTCGGCTACAGGCAAAAATCAGCATGATCGGTCGACCTGTCAAAAATCATCTCTCTGTCTAAAAATCTCATTCATTTTTTCGTGCCTTCGGTTGACCTGTAATAGGGTTCGGTCGACCGGTCAAGGTTCAGTCGACCGGTTCTCTGCATTTTCCCCCAGTTGTTTCCTGTTTTTGCACCGTGCTTTGTTCTTTTCCCCTTCTTCCTTCTACTCTTATACTTATTTTACTTTAAAACATTTAAGTTAATGAAACATTAACTTTAAGTTTTAAATTAAAATAAGGAAGTACCCCCCATTTAAATCCAATAAAAATACTTAGAAATTCCAAACTTAAAATCTGATTTTCCAGTTCTAGGCAAAACCTGATAAATCCGGTTCGTAGCGTCTTTTTCCATTGCCCGGAAATCCATTCTAAACATGTGAATAAAATCCCATAAAATTAACTGAGCTTAGTTAACATATAAACAACCATTTCCGGCACTTTTTATCTCCAAATTCGGAAATTTCCATTACATGGTCACTATTCACCGCGCTATTCACAACCCTGTTCACAGGCTATGAAAGTGAGATCCGGGGTTCTACACGGGACCTTCCAACTCGGTGCCACCAAAACAAACCTCCGAGCAATCAGAAGACTGGCTATTCAATTTGTCCTCTCAGGGGAGTCTTGTACAAGAGATCGGCAAACTTGATGTGGCTCAAATTCCTCGATACTAGTGGAGCAGCGCAGATAGTTAACGAGGTTTATGGAGGAACCTGCGGCCCACACATGAACGGGTTAATACTGTTAGCCTCAGGGTTACAATCATGGGTACCCTAATAATTTTGATAATAACATAATAATGAAATGAAAAATATGGTACTAATAATCCTGTTTAAGTGCTTGAACATTTCAGAAGATAAAGTTAATAGCACTCCAATCATGAAAAATGATGAAAATCACCCAAGAGAAAGTTTAACTCATTGTATCCAAGATGAAGATCCAAGATAAGACCATAGTCCAAGTCGGGTCCATTGAAGACAAAGGCAAAGCACAAGACCCAAGACAAGAAATGATCAACTTTCAAGTAGCTTCAAATGTAATTTTTTTTTATTTTTGAGAGTACCTAGGACTTATGTAAGAAATCCTCAAAAGTATGGTAAGTTGAAAAGCTTAAGATCATAGATTGACCATAGGAGCCTAGGACATTTTATGGAAATCATTCTAAGGCCCTAAGGGATCATAAAATCATGTTAAAACATAGCTAATTGACCTAGGAAATCAATTTCATCACTTTGGTCTGATCCCAGACTGAATTCAGAAAAATTAATCTGAATTTATCGATGAATTCTCAGGGAAAATTGAATTCGGCGACGAAGTCATGATAGTATTTTTAAAATTGCATTTTGTCTTCTGAAATTCGGCAACGAACTCAAGTGGGAACTTCACTTCGTCGACGAATTCATGTCTAAAACTAAAAACTTGCTATAACGACTAGTTTTCAACGGACCAAAGAGTATTTAATGAACCTTCAACGGCTTTATTAAATCAAATGCTATAAAAGGAGTTCATTTATGAACTAACAAGAACTCTTGATCACAACAATAACTTCTATTCATCACTCATTCATTGCTTTTGATTCTCACTCACTCGCATACATAGAAAATCCCCAAATCTCTCTTGAGTTTTTTTTTTTTGTTATGACTTTTTTGTATAAACAGTTGGCTTGAAATAACTATGAACAAAATGTTTATTTTTGTTATGACTTTTTTGTATAAACAGTTGGATTCAAATAGCTAGTGAACAGAGTTTTCGATTTGTATATATGCTTTTTATACATTGATGTATTTTGATTTTGATGAATTGTGTTTATATTCTGATTGAATGTAATTATGCCACAGGTTAATGAATAGGAAAAAAAAATATTGTAATGAACACTGAATAAAATAAATTAATTTTTTAAAAAAATTTAGCGGGGGCCAGAGGCCGCCGCTAAAAGTCAATTCTGCCTGGTTTTTTTGGCACGTAAATGGAGGACATTTAGCAGGGGTCGATGGCTACCGCTACAGGTTCGACAAAATTGGGTACAAAAGACTTATTTGTGGTGCCTATTTGGCCGCCACTAAAGGTCCTTATTAATAGCGGTGGCCATTTGGTTGCCGTTAATATAATTAGCGTCAAATTATTTAGCGTCGGTCAGCAACGGCCGTCTGGCCGTCGGTAAAAGTAATAGCGGCGGGATTCCTGGTTATTTGTGGTGGCCACTGCCCCCGCTAAAAGTCTCATTTCTTGTAGTGAAACTTCATAGGATCCAATAGCAAATTTTTATAGAGGCAAATTACTTGTCGCTCATTTTCCTCAACAACTACTCCTCGCCATCAAAATAAGCACTTTTAATCCATAGAAAATACATAATAAAGAGAAAACCAATCCCACCAAAAGAAGAATAAATTTTTTATAATATCTTTTGAAGCCTAAGGTTAGATTGTTGAACCCTAAGGGTTTGGAAATCTTAACCATGGTTAATAGGAGTTTGAAAGGACACGTTTTGATCTGTGGATACGATTGAACTCTCCCTAAGTTCAATCGTGATCGTATCGCGCTAGGCGCAAACCTTTTTTTGGTCGTATCTTCCTATACCCTCAAAGCACCTACTCCTATCAAAATGAAAAGCAAGCAATACTGTGATTCGATCTCATTAAATTGATATATGGTTATTTCCATATATCAACTACTGTTTACAAAAAGTATGATTTATATTTTGCATGTTTTAGCAAGTAATATACATGATAGCTCTACAAGACATTACTGTGACGGCTCTAAAGGACATTACCCGGGCAACTCTATAGGAGAGTAGAGCTTAAAGACTAATCTCACATGGACCAAAGATTAATCTCAAGAGGAGCTATTAGTATAATCTTTACTATTATAATGTGAGAGGGAGGCGTGGCATGATTTTTCTAAGATTCCTAAACTACCCTTAAATAAAACAAAACTTTGATTCAATGTTTTACTCTAATGTGTTAATGTTTTACTGTAATTCCTAAACTACCCCTTATCTATTTAAAGAATAGAATCACAGCCAATTGTGATTGAACTTGGGGAGAGTTCAATCGCACCCTGGGTTAACACGTGTCCCTTTTAACTCTTATTAACTGTGATTAACTCTTTTCCCTCGCTATCACGTGCATCGCACGTACCACCCGCTAGTGTTTTGTAACTAGAAAACATAGTCGAAAGGAATTGAAAAGGAAAGTTTGAAGGATTTTTGTCAGCACCCATTTTTACAATGGCTCTCCCCGAAAATTACTCTCCCCAAAAAATATATATATATATATATATATATATATATATATAATATGCCCATTTCTTTTAAAATTATGAAAATACCCATAGGATTCAAAACCATCCAAACTGAGTTCCAAAATGTTAATTAATATTTATTTTCTAATTTCCTTTTTTTTTTTTTGTCGTATCTTAAAAATATTTTATAAAATTTTTTTATTAAAAAAAACAAACTTTTCAACAAATGACATATGCATCCTTTGTCTTCAACCTCACGCCAGAACGCTACTGTGCAGCGTTTTGAATTCTTTTTTTATGGTGTGCTGGTTTTCTCCAATAATGCCATCAAATTAAACTAGAAAACCACTAATGCCACCAAATTAAAACCCCAAAACCAGATTCAATTCAAAAGGAAAGAATTGGCAAACCACACCTATCCAAATCAAAACCTCAAATTCATCACCGAACCCACCTTCTTCCAGACATTCAATAGGAACACAATCACTTCAACCAAGATCAAAGAAGTCCTCTCCCAAACACTAATAAGAAAAACACCATCACTGCAACAAAACAATCAAAGAAACCCTCGTGACCAGGAGTGGAGCTAGGAATTTTTCATTGGGGGCCGAAATACTTGTATAAAAAATTAATGGATTTGAGGGTATGAAACTTGGGGGTTTGACTAGGCCCTGAGAAAAAAAAATTGGGGTAATTGTTCTATTTTGAGAATTTTTTTTCCCTAGTAATGTCATTGAGGTCGCCAAGTGTCCTATTGATACCCCTTAACCGTGGTTCTGATTAACCCCACCTATCCTTGGTTTTTTCAAAAAATATTTTTTACAAATCCTAGTTAAAATTTACTTTTAAAAAAAATTAATATTGTTTTCTAAAAACCAAGGATAAGTAGGTGAACCCTAAGAGTAAGTGAATTTTAACCATAGTTAAAGGGTGTAAGGGATGTCAATAGGGACATGTGGCGACCTAGAGGGCATAACCAGACTCCATTGAAGGGCCCACTATATAAATGACAAAAAAAAATTGTGTGTGTGTGGGGGAGGGGGGGGGGGTAATTTGTGGGGGACATTACACTAAAAAAAAATTAAAATTTGTTAAAGGACCCACTAATTCATACCAAAGCAACATAAAATTTATAAAAAAAAAAAGGATTGGGGGGGGGGGGGGGTTGGCATGGCCCCTCCCCACACCCCCTGGCTTCGCCCCTGCTCATGACCCACTTTGAAGCTTTCCGCATAAACCAAAACCAAAATCCAACCACGGGAAAAAAAATCAGAACCAAACCTCAAAATCGCTCAAAATCATGAAAGCCCAACAATCCAGGTGATCAGATTAGGAAGAATCAGCGACCCATAAGAGACCACGAAAAAAGAAAATCCTACCCTTTTATATGATCGTTCACCTGGAAACACCGTCAAGCTTCCTGCCGAAGTCGATATTTCGACTTCCTGTGGAAGCAACGAGGACTTGCTTACCAGGGAAGTGGATATTCCGACTTTCTTTGACTTTCCGATTTTTTAAGAAGTTAAAATGATTTGGCAAACCAGACTCCCCAGGACCTAGAAGTCGTACAAGTCATTGGGGGGAAGTCTATCCAAACACCACCTTGAGGTGGAAGGAAGACATTGGCCTAAGTAGCTTAAGGCTGCAAAGGGCATTGCTGTCAAGTTTCACTCTGATGCACACTGAATGCATGTCACATTAGCAACCCACATGATTGCAGGTGCGAATTATGGTGCGCCTCTACTTTTTATTTATTTATGGAATTTTCCTAATTGCCCCTTAAATTAGTGATTGTTCCCCCAAATTCCCAAATTTTAAATAAAATCCTTCCCTGAAGCGGATTATGAGCATTTTTCATAATCTAGCATTTTTGAAGAGATTTTTCTAGTTTTCGTGCGTGCATGAGATGGGGGAAGCTCCCCCATTCCCCTCATCCTTCCCTCTCATGAAGTTTCTACTATTTTCTCTTTTAATGAGTGTTTTAGTACAAATTTAAGAGTAGTGTTCTTGAAAAAAAAATTCGCAAAATTTTATCTTTTAATAAAGTTTTTGCCCTCGGATCGATACCGGTTGATACATGTGGTCAATAGACCTGCTTGATAAACTAGGTCAATACATATCGATACTTGAATATCGACCGCACATTTTACACCATTAAAAATGAAAATTAAATACATGTAAAACCATCTCAACATGCAATTTAAGGTTTAAAATCATAAATGTAAAGATTATTATAATTTTTTTAAAAAAGTCAATCATACATGTAATGATCTTAACTAATTCATTTATTTTAAAAAAAAATCTCTGTCAAAATGGTACGTAATAAAATGTTGGGGGACTCTTCTCGATCAATGAAGTGGGGCTCCATTGTTAAAAAGGAACGAAAGGAGCTCCATGATTGATAAGGAATGGAGGGGATACAAATGTCTTTTCTTTAAATGGTTTGAATAAAATTATTCAAAATGAAAAAAGTTCACATGTGCGAATACCTTCGCATGTTTGTGGGGGCATTAAGAAAAGAGTTTTAAAACTTGGGTATATGGGGAACAACCCCAAGCTTGATGGGTAAACAGAACCCCCACCCCTCCTCTTCTTTTTGCCATCTTCTTTTAATGGTACACAAGTATTGCTACAATAGATACACGTAATCACTTTCGGTAGTTAGCCTTCCCTCCGAGAATTCATAATTTAAGGGTTTTTTCCTTAAATACACCCGGGCAGACTGGCTCAAACTCATACTGGTAGGTGTGTTACCTCATTTTGTTTTCCCATCCGCCTTGGCAATGCAAGACAATTTGAGGCAAAAGCGGTTTGTCTAGGTCTAATGCTCTGCCTTCAAAATAACTGAAATCGGTTCATCCTTGAAAGTGATTCTCAAACTATTATGCAAGCCATTAGTGAAGGTGGAAGGTCCCCTCATTGGGATATCAAGTCAATCTTTGAGGACATCAAATTTTTATGGAGAAATTTTCCTAATTCCTCTATCTCGTGGGTGCGTAGATCTCAAAATTCAGAAGCTCATAAACTTGCAAAAATAACAAATGTGGAGGCATCAAAGTTTTTTTGAACCGGAATATGTACTAAGGAAAATCTGATTTGTTATGGTAGAGGTTTTAGGCCCATGTACTCTGTTCCTTTATTTGAATAAATTATTAGTTTCCTACCCAAAAATAATAATAATAATAATAATATATTTCTACAAATTATGCTGCCTTTGCACAAGCTAGGTGAAAGTGTATTCATGAGTTGAAATCTACAAGAGAGTAGACGGCTGTGTATGACTTGCCCTATATCATCTTCCACTGTCAAGAAGCCCGCCAGCCTTAACTCAGTGCACGACACGTACCGCTTTTCCATTTGAGCAGTGATAGGCGTACCCATGAAATCTATTTACAATTCTAAGGCTGGACCTCATTGGTCCAGCTCCCTCCTCTTAAATACTAGTGGTGAGTATTTAAGAGGAGGGAGCTGGACGAGTATTTAAGAGGAGGGAGCTGGACCAATGAGGTCCAGCCTTAGAATTGTAAATAGATTTCACAGGTACGTTAACTATTTCCCTTTCCATTTCCCTCCCAACAAAAGCTGTCTCCTTTAAAGCTTTATTTTAGGGGATATGCAACGAGGTACATAGCGGGCTCCCCACCAGTTAATACTAGGTATCCATCTTGATGGCTTGAATGGCACATGCACCTACGAGACATGTAACGATACATGGGCAACGCGCTAAATTACACAAATGTCATGACTGCTCGTGGCAGCGCCAGACCCGTTCAAGCCGACCAGCGACCAAGACACAGGTGCTTGATGAGATGGCCCCCCGATAAGAAAACAGTTCAGCTTGATGAGATGGCCCGCCGATAAGAAAACAGACGACGTGTAAGTATGGATTTCAATTACATGGATAGATAATAGTTTGATGAACAAAACAATGTAAATTTTATTTCTCATCATCATACACTGTCAGAAGCTGGTCTTGAATTCTAAATTAAACTGAAACAAATCTACTGTTCATTGAACTCATTTCCTTGTACATCACCAGAAAATCAAAACATCAAACATATTTTGGCAAAATACAAATTGGCCCAAGGAACCAAGTACACAAGGGTTGTAGGCAGTGTTACTTAGGCACTATAGTTTTCCAAATTTTTGTCTGCACCCAAACATGACATGACACTCCATGGTACTCCACGACACTCCTTGGTACATGCCTATAAAGTGTCACGGTGACGTCAACATTATGATTAGGCACATATTGCTTCATGTATGTCATGTCATTTTAAAAATACAATATATTGGATTGCTATGAATTTTTTTTCCAAGTTGAGTAACTTTTTCGAAAACATTAAAAAAAAATTAACAAAGAAATCAACGACACCAACAACGATCAGTAGGGACGTCTCTCTCTCTCTTCTTACTCCTATTCACTATATAAGTATTTTTTTTTTATACCTTTAGTATCTACTTTAAAAAATAGGGGTATGTGGTCCCTCCTCTCTATTATTATTTTTTAAATTGCTATACTATTATATATATACATATAGTAATTTTAAAAAATCTATATGTCCGTGCCACCGTATTAGGATTATCATAGCTTGTCGTGCCAAACACCTCTAGACACTTAGACACTTGAAACCCGTACCACGTGCCTAGGTAACATTGGTTGTAAGGCTTAAAGAGCTTCCAAGGGGGCTGACTGAACTTATAAAGGGTAAACATATAGGCTTCATATTATTTATAGGATTTATAGTAGGAAATCCCAAATCAAAAGGTAACCAGATAGGAAGGTAACACCCATTTGATCTGCAAAC
Organism: Tetracentron sinense; assembly: GCA_015143295.1. Classification (NCBI taxonomy): domain Eukaryota; kingdom Viridiplantae; phylum Streptophyta; class Magnoliopsida; order Trochodendrales; family Trochodendraceae; genus Tetracentron; species Tetracentron sinense. The sequence goes on from CM026563.1 coordinate 3,967,580, forward strand.
TCTATTGTTAAGTAATCAAAACAGTTTGCTCCATCAGTTGTAATCTTCCGATCATGTCAGCCTTTGACGTAGGAATTCTACTAGGTTGAACCTGTTGAACAGAGCGCAACTAGCCCCTGGATATGCATCACATGTACCGATATTCTTTTTACAGAAATAATCAGACTAGAGATTTACTATATAATAATTATAGAAACCAGGAAAAGGATAGTGTGGTTTCTTATTATGCGTACTCCGGATTAAGTGCTAAGGCCTCCGTGTATATCATATCCTTCATCTGCTCATACTCGGTAATTAAGTGCTAAGGCCTCCATGTATGCCATATCCTTCATCTGATCTTTCCCTAATGCTTGTTGCTCAAAATCAAAGGAGAACGGCTCTGTGCAGACTGGTTCATCAGCTATATCATGCAATTCTTCAAAGTAAGGATGGGCCAATGCTTCTTCAGCTGCATGCATGACAAATTTCCATGTTCAGTTACGGAAAAATGATAGGAAAAAAATGGAACAAAAAAATCATTATATGAATTCAAATATTCTATTTTGAGGAGTGAATAGATAACCATCTTAACTCGGTAATGACAGTTGTTGTTCCTTGTCACCCAGATAAAACAACACCATCTAAAGCAGAACATTTAGTTTAGTTGATAATATAAATGAAGTAAACATGCAATCCACCCAGGCACCTACTATTGCCAGAGAACTTTATCTGCATGCATGACAACATGCGTTTTTTTTCTCTACACAATACCAATTTTTCTGCACAGTATGACAACAAGAGAACAGGTTATCAACATTGTGCTTCTATGGATAAGCTTTGTTATCTCTTAGCATACAAACTCCTCGAAACTAAATCTTCGTATCCTAAATATTCCTAATTCCATGCATAGCCTTGGTCTCATTTAGAAAGAACATAGACACCAAAGTGCCCAAGAACATATTATAACTTGCCATTGCAATTTGTTGGATTGATGTTTTCTTTACCCTGAAATGTTGAAACATGATTTGTATAGCCAATTAATATAGTTTGGGCAAGGCTTGGATGATGAAATAATAAATCCTTTCCCATACTAAAAAAATTGGAATGCCTCAAATATCACCTATGAATTACCATTAATTTCACACTGACAAAAGGAGTTTCTCATTACCATTAATTTCACAATGAAAACAACCTTATTGTTCATGTCATATTTTTGCAGTATCAAGTATCACCAACTTTCCCTTATTCCCATTGTGTTTGAAAGATGTAAGGGTCAACTATTCCATTCAACGCTGTAGTTGATTGTCCTCCTCAATTTTAGTTGGCAAGCACACTTCGAAGTCACGAATGAAGCTCGACTACGCCATGTTCAGCATAATCAATTACTTTTCTCCCTTGCTTGAGGAGTTATGATAGTAGTTATCCTTCCACCACTTTCATTCTGTGGTCATGAACTAGGTGTTGTTCTCATGTAAAATTTTCCCTTATGCATAACCTTCCCATTGTGCAGTTAACTATCTGCTGCTTCTCCCCCCCTCCTGCGGGTCGTGAGTCATTTCATTTTTATTTTTGTGACCAGAAAATATTTATTCAGGTTATCATTTTATGATCCCTCTAATTTGTTTAATGTGGGGTTTTGACTGGCTTTAAAATCCTGCATTTACTTCAATGTGAGTGTACACATTTTCATATACTTGTTGTAAGAAGGTACTTCCAATTTCCTGATTTCAGGCCTCAGTTACAACTTACAAGTAATTAATCTCCACATGCATTCCTCTAACTTAGATTCCACATACAAGTTTGGTCAGGTTACACATATTTTCACCTTTTGTAGAAAAATTTTATATCCATATTAAATGTTGACAAATAAATATTGTACCTACTAGGAAGTTTTCAAGCAAAAATATTACTGCAAAAATGTTCCACACCTCCTGAGAACTCACATCCTTGATGTTCTATAGCAACTTATTTGAGTTTCAAACTTTTAACACACACAGTGCCATTTGGCTTTAACTTTCACTTCGGCAAGGCATATCTATCTTTTGTTCAACAACAACACCATCCTCTATTTTCTACAAAATTTTCCATTTCATGCAGAACCAAAAATGCATGTAGTTGTTATTAAGCATTTGACTCCAAACAATAAACTACTGTTCTCTGTGACCTTCATTAAAATGTGTTTGAGCCATTCCTAAAAAACTGTGGAACCACCACAATTCACCGATCCAGAAATACTTAAGGATATAGTAATGCTTGTAGAGAAGTGGGCAACTAAAAATTTCTGAAATTACCATAATATTGAAGACAGAGATAAGAGAAGAAAGAAGAAATATATAACAAAATGTACCTCATTTCAGTAAGAGAAAAGAATTACACCAACTTGTTGGAAACAAACAAATCTAGCCAATTAAAATGGTCTGATGGCTAGCCAAATAGTTGACATACTGATCACAACCATGAGGGTGTGTGTAAAAGTCCAGCTTACTTTACCAGAAATAAAAAGTAGTAAAAGAACAGTAAATCTAAAGATGTGAAATTACCATGTCCAAGGTGACCTCTCATATAAATTTTCGATGTTGATATTATGTGACAGGGACATATAAATATGTTCTACATTCTGTTGTTTATTCCTTTTTCTAATGGAATATATGACCATTTATAGTTTCCCAACGATAGGCTCCTCACTTTACTTAATTGGTTTGATTCTCTTTTATACTGGTTTACTCATTGGGTTGGCACACTCTTTGGATAAATCATGTTTTCATCTCTTCCACTTCTTTAGTTCTTCTTTCAGATCATTGACAGGTAATTTTAAATAGTTCCTTGCAGTTGTAGTGTTCTTGCCACTTTACAGAAGAAGTGGACTGGTGCGCAGGATATATATTAGCATTTTAAGTAGTTTCATAATGGGATTGAGCCTTGTCCCTATAGCTAGTAAGTACAGAGTGCAAATTTGAGGACAAACCACTCATTACTCAGCCCAATCCTGAGGAAAAATGCATTTTTAAAATTTAATAGTTATTAACATCTTGCACTTATGCCAAAGGAAAAAAAAAGCTTCGTAGAAGAATAAAAATACCTGTAATTCTTTTGGTAGGATCAAATGTCAACATTTTCTCTATGAGATCAATGGCCACTGGAGGAACATGTGGGAAAATCCTCGTAAATGGTTGGCGAGGATGCAGAGGGAGTTGCTGGATATACCTTCTTGCATCCTCATTCCGAACAAACCCAATATCAGATTCCGAGGGGGTGCCAAGAAGCTAAGAAGTTGAAAACCATGTGTAAGTATCCATCCAACAGCAAGCACCACTCACAACATAAACATTAATTTTATCCTAATATCAAGCAAGAATACCATCATATGGTAACATATCATTTCACAATTTACTCAATCGTTATCGTCATTGGTTTTAACGAAATAAAATGTTCAACATATGCATAATTAGCATGAGATTTCTAATTAGCTATTGGAGTGTTTGCCTTCTGTATGTAGGTTCAGGTCATCATACAATCATAGTCACAAATTCAATGACATTTTGAAAGCTCTTTTATTTTTTAGTAAAAGTCACGAATTAAATGTGGAACCTGTGGTATTTCACAAAGTTGTTGGTGAAGTGAAAAAAAAAACACAAAATTTGGTATGGAAATGAAGTTTAAACTTATTAACAAGGTGTTAATTTCACATTATTATCGATGCCATGTGTCACGGTCAAAAGTTGTCAAGTACTGCCATAACCGTGATACAGGGCCGGGATGGCCTGAGCATGGGCAAAGGATGTCAGTGCGGTGCCTAGGAGATAGGCGAGGCACTATGCAAGCGATAGCGCAGCGTGGTGCAAGGTTGGTGCCTTAGTGTTGAGGTACCGAAGTGAAGGGACATGGAGGTGTCTTGATATTGTGTACGAGGTACTATGGTTTCGGTGAAGTGCACACGAAGAGTTATGGAGTGAAGCTTGAGGTTGGTGCTTGGTCGGACACATGTGGGCAAGTGTTGTGGGGCCCACATGGTATGTTGGAAGTAAGGCCGATACTACCTTCATTCGAAGAGAAAGTTAATACGAGTTTAATGGTATAGACGGTTTGTAGATATTCAGTGTACTGTTCCATAAAAGACCAGTATGACTCCACCAGCAATGGTGATGTTTCCTTCTGGTAGAGGGTGAAAGGTTTATCATCCACCTTGAGGAGAAGGGCATAGCTCTACCTTCCCTTGTGGCACATCTGGGGCCACCTAATGAAGAACCCCAAAGGAGTTGGGGCGGGCTCTAGGATCCTTAAGGGGATCTTAGAGTCTCCTTGGATGGTTGTTGGAGCATCCAAGGACGGTGCAAAGGAGACGGACTTCCTAGCACTGCGCAAGAGCCTTCGGGCAAGAGGTTTCACCCTAGTACGGCCTTTAAGTGTGCGGTATGCATCATGATCGTCTAGGAGGGATACGTGGTATGGTTGGGATACTCGGTCAGAGGACCGAGGATCGCGTTGTGGGCGTTATGCCCTCAATGTTCGGTAAACGGGGCAGCTCCTAAGCTATCCGTGATGCGTGGGGATGACCGATAGTCATGTTCGAGAGTATCGGGCTGTGTTGGATGTTCGGCTTGATCGGGGAACCTTAGCATCATGAGAGATGCGCGAGACGGAACCTCGGTTATGCGGGAACCTTATGTATTGGACGAGTGTTCGGTGTGACACGATGAAGTGATGCGTAAGCCAGCTAAGCGTAGCTTAGTGGATGGGACTCGGTAGGGGGTCATACCTTGTCGTAGCATTGTAGCACGAGACGTTGGGTCGGTTCAATGGACAGATAGTGTAATGATGTAAGGCTGGCCAAGATCATGGGATGATTAAGGCGCCGCACGATTGTTCCGTAAAATCAAAAAGTTGACTGTGACAGTTGGTATCAGAGCATGGTTGCTCGTGGGAGCATGGTTGCTCGTGAGAGCATGGTTGCTCGTGAGAGCCTGAAGCTACAATTTGCAATAGGTGATCAGGTTGGAATGCACAAAGTGTTGTACTGTGGTTCCGAGTAGTGGGAGTGCTACTGGCTACAGAGTTTGTTGGCTTCTAGAGAGTGGACTTGTTACGGGAGAGACTTGTCCAGGATCGAGATGAAGTTCGACAACAATATAAGTGTTGGTCTCTAATGCAGTGGTGTGTTGGAGCAAGGCTACTATTGGATAGTGGTCGAAGGAAAATTCAGGATCGAATGTGTACTCAGGGTGAAGATAGTGTTGGGACTTGAGGAGCACCGTGTTGGTTCAAGATGAAGACTCCAGGAGTTGACGTATCAAGACTACACGTAGTGAAATGGCACAGTGGTGCAAAGATCAGGTGAAGTGTTCTCTCAGTTGAAGACACAGGATGTCGAGGTACTAGAGTCACACAACTATGTTGGTAAGGTGCCAAAGACTTGAGTAATCAAATACTCTAGTCAATGTTTGAAGCTCAATTGTATGAGAGGATGCAATAGGAGTGGATGAGTGCTATCTCAGGATACACAAGGAGTTGAGGTACTAAAGAGGCATAACAAGAATGCAAGATGCAATGTAAGCTTGAATAGGGGAGCACTCGGGCAGAATATCAAAAGTATGAGGGAAGTCCTCAAGAGTGAGGCAAGTAGGGAAGACCTCAAGAGTAAGGCAATGTGTTAAGGGTTGAAATGATGCAGTGGCTTCAGACAACTTCATAGGTTGTTGGCTACGAAAAGTTGAGCTCGACAAATTGAGTTCAACACAAGTGATTGAGTTAAGAATCACAAGAAGTGTGCCAATGGATTGGTACACAACCAAGGAAGACGTGCAAAATGGTTTTAAACCAATGAATGGAAGAAACAAGATTAGTGCGTCAAGGATGCGATGCACCCATGAAGAGTTTCACAGAGATTTGGCGTAGTGGACGCTATTACGGTTTCGAGTAACGTATAGGGTTGCTGGCCGTGTTGCATCGGAGGATGTGTGGTGGGTGTTTGTGACTTTAGGTAAAGGATGTGGATGTCGGTGCTATTATGGGGTGGCTTTAGTGTTGAAGTGGGACAGCACGCCGATGCTCGCATGCGTAAACTAAGGAAGCAGACCGCGGAGGAAGTACCGTATGAGATACGGTTGGCTTGCGAGCCTCGTCATGGGTGACGTACTTCATGTTCAAGGTAAACGATGAGTGTAGTTTGACGGAGTGAACTGCAATGGATGAAGCTTCAAGAGTGAAGTAGATGGCAGCTGAATGCCTAGTGGAAACTGAAGATCAGGGTTGTAAGACCGAAGATCGAAGTTCATGGTGACAATCAGTGTAAGCGTAATGCTTGGAACAGCCAAGTGATGGTCCTGGGAGGACCAAACATGCGCATGGAGATGTGCACTTGAAGAAATTCGAGAAAGTTTATCTCTCTCAGAAGTTCGGACAACGGGTTGAAGACAGAAATGTTGAAGACAAAGGCAGTGTACAGAGTCTCTAAGGCCAAGTTCAGTGTGAAATTGGGCGAAGTGTGGTGTATGTTTCAGACAAAATTCGTGAGAATGTGAAGTTTGAGACAGTAATTAATATGTTAGGCCGTCAGAAATGAGTTCTGATCTGAGGAAGGAGCAAGTGTGCAAGCTGTGTTGTGGAGCTGATGAATAATCGGTGAGAGTCGATGAGGACATCGACCTAATCAGGTGGGGGAGAGTGTCACGGTCAAAAGTTGTCAAGTACTGCCATAACCGTGATACTGGGCCGGGATAGCCTAAGCATGGGCAAAGGATGCCAGTGTGGTGCCTGAGAGATAGACGAGGCACTATGCAAGCGATAGCGCAGCGTGGTGCAAGGTTGGTGCTTAGTGTTGAGGTACCGAAGTGAAGGGACATGGAGGTGACTTGATATTGTGTACGAGGTACTATGGTTTCGGTAAAGTGCACACGAAGAGTTATGGAGTGAAGCTTGAGGTTGGTGCTTGGTCGGACACATGTGGGCAAGTGTTGTGGGGCCCACATGGTATGTTGGAAGTAGGGCCGATAGTACCTTCATTCGAAGAGAAAGTTAATACGAGTTTAATGGTACAGACGGTTTGTAGATATTCAGTGTACTGTTCCATAAAAGACCAGTATGACTCCACCAGCAATGGTGATGTTTCCTTCTGGTAGAGGGTGAAAGGTTTATCATCCACCTTGAGGAGAAGGGCATAACTCTACCTTCCCTTGTGGCACATTTGGGGCCACCTAATGAGGAACCCCAAAGGAGTTGGGGCGGACTCTAGGATCCTGAAGGGGATCTTAGAGTCTCCTTGGATGGTTGTTGGAGCATCCAAGGACGGTGCAAAGGAGACGGACTTCCTAGCACTGCGCAAGAGCCTTCGGGCAAGAGGTTTCACCCTAGTACGGCCTTTAAGTGTGCAGTATGCATCATGGTCGTCTAGGAGGGATACGTGGTATGGTTGGGATACTCGGTCAGAGGACTGAGGATCGCGTTGTGGGCGTTATGCATTCACTGTTCGGTAAACGGGGCAGTGATGCTCCTAAGCTATCCGTGATGCGTAGGGATGACCGATAATTGTGTTCGAGAGTATCGGGCGGTGTTGGATGTTCGGCTTGATCGTGGAACCTTAGCATCATGAGAGATGCGCGAGACGGAACCTCGGTGACGCGGGAACCTTATGTATTGGACGAGTGTCAGGTGTGACACGATGAAGTGATGCATAAGCCAGCTGAGCATAGCTTAGTGGATGGGACTCGGTAGGGGGTCGTACCTTGTCGTAGCATTGTAGCACGAGACGTTGGGTCGGTTCAATGGACAGATAGTGTAATGGTGTAAGGCTGGCCAAGATCATGGGATGATTGAGGCGCCGCACGGTTGTTCCGCAAAATCAAAAAGTTGACCGTGACACATGCCTCCTAGTATCATTATGTCACTCTTTGAGCATCATTGCATGTATAATTGTCTATAGAAATATGTTATAACTTATAACACATCGATAGTGTATCATTTTGCTCAACAATTTTTTAAAAACTTGGAATAAATTTCTAGTATATGAATTAATCTTATTTTTGACTTTTTCCTGAATTTTTCCAGTTCTTTCGTACATATTCCCTACCTGAATAATTTGAACTCCAACTTTATGACTGTCCATACAGTAAGCATATACACCTTTGTCTGTCCAATGTCACCAAAACTAAGGTGAAATTCTGGTTATTAGAAATGGTGTACGTATTAACTTACATTCCTTCTTGTAAGATTTAAATCCAAAATCTAAGCATATTGCAATTTAAAAGCAGATAAACAGAATGAAAATTATCAAGCACCAATTGTTCTCAATTTCATTTTTACCTTTGTGAACAAACAAATCTGATGCAAATGATCTCGACCCGCAAATAATGGTCTTCTATTCATAAGCTCCATAAAGATGCAGCCCACAGACCACACATCAATTGCAGCAGTGTAATATGAAGTGTTCAGCAACAACTCCGGAGCCCTGTACCTTCCAAAAAAAACCTCCGGAGTCCTGTGCCATCCAGTGACAACATATTCTGTCATAAACTCATTCCCCGAAGTAGGCCGAGCAAGACCGAAATCACAAATCTTCAGAAGACAATTTGCATTCAGCAAGAGGTTGCAGGGTTTCAAATCTCTATGAATAACATTTGCAGAATGAATGTACTTTAGTCCACGAAGGAGCTGATACAAAAAGTACTGCAAAATATGCCAATCATGAAATAGACATCAGTTGTTAAACAATGCAAGCATAAAATAGAGGGTTGAGTTAATATTGGATTCAGGAATGCGTGAACAAAGAATATTACCTTACAATGCTCCTCTGACAAATCTTGATTAGAGCGAATTATTTGGAAAAGATCAGTGTCCATGAGTTCCATGGCAATATGGACATCAGAAAATGCTCTCTGTAAAGGTGGAAGAATTACATCTCTTATACCTATGACCTATTTTACATGCAACAGATTCAATCAAGGTTAGACTTGAAATGACCACCCCACTACTGTTCTAATTCTACCTTCCGACATACAATGAAGCTTCATGTCAAGATCAACAAGTAGCAACTAGGAATTCAAATTAATGCTTCATTCTGCTTGCCACATATTTCGTATTCTATCTCTAGCCAATAGTGCCAAGACTGCTTACAGTCTTAACTAAAGTTCCTTGTTGAAAACTAACTCACCCAAAATTCTGCAACCAATCAAGACTCAGTAAATATGACGAAAGAAGATACGCAAGAGCTTGTTGCAAATTAAAACTTCAAACTTTGTCCATCAAGAAAATTGTCCATATAATGAATGATAGATTATACTATAAAAGTCGAGGATAGCTTATGGTACTTCAATGCAGCCAAATGAATTACGAACTTGAACTACAGAAAAGAAGAACCCTTTCCAATGAATTGAAAGTTACCTATTTTAGATCCACATGAACATTTGAAACTTGAATATTAAATCCAAAAATATACAGCACCCGTTGTCATACATGTACAATTCTTCAAACTTAGGTCATTCAATATTGAGAATTTAAATTCAAGATATGAATTTAAGCAATACCTAAAATTAAAGACAGACAGTTAAGAAAGGAGGTGACAAAGCTATTGCTCAGAAATCAAAGGAGCTATTTCACACCTAAGCACATAAATTGAGTTCACCGAAACAGAAAACAAATATAAATCTATAAGCTAAAACTCAAAAAGTAAAAGACCATAAGATCCATTACTCATGCATATCTCTAGACTCGGAAAAAGACTTATACGAAGTTTATACAATCAGAAAATAAGGGTTCCAACATAACCACATACATTCTCGTGATCAAAATGCCGAAGGAGCTTGATCTCCCGAAGTGCACTCTTGCCCTTATCCATGTAATTACCGAAAGCATTGAAAATCTTCTTGATTGCAACCATCTCGTTCGTCTCCGAATTCAACATCGAGCTAAAAAGAAAAAAACAGAGCAAGCAACAATAAGTAAACGATTCACCTGAATCTACTACAATTTGAGATCAGAAATTGCACCAAAACGCCAGGTTTCCGATCGAAAAAGAAAAACACAATTCATCAAATTTTATCATTCAAGCCCGATTGAATTCATGATCATCGGAATAAATGAATGAATAATAGACGAACAGATCAGTTACCAGATGATTCCATGACCAAGTCGGTCGATTGGAACTAGCGGAGGGCGATACTTGGGCGGCATCTCGAAGAGATCACCCAAGATCTTGTACTGAACAAACTGGCCTCCGTGAGTCGGAACGGCCTGGAAATCGGAAAACTGGCCGGGGATCGTCTTTAGAGAAATGTCGGCCGTCGCTGAATCAGTTACAGTTCCTAGCATTTCTTCTTCTCTACCGGAGATTCTGTCAACGATGAATAATAGACGAAGAAGAAGAATGAGAAGTGTTGATTTAAATTAGGGTTTTTCCCTATATACACCCAGTGTTACTGGGGGACCATATATAAAGACTTATTTTTTTTACACCTACTTTTTTTTCTTTGACATAAGTGCCCTTGACCTCCCAAAAGAACCGGTTTGGGTTTTCTTCGAATTCTTTTCCCTAATACACCTAGGGTTTAGATGGGATTCGTATCAACACCCACCTTTTAAAAACTTTACTTTTCTACACCCCAATTTTTTTGGGGGAAAGTACATAAATGGGCCCCAGTTTCGAAAAAACCCGGGAATAGGCCCTAGTTTTCGGTACTTATTTTTGTAGGCTCCCACGCGTGGGAGCCTACAACACATGTTTGACATTAGAAATTTCTATCCAAAATACCCCACTATACCCCTCACTGTTGCTTGCTTCCCAAATACGAAACTCGGTTACCTCTATCATCCGAAACCCTTCGGAAGCCCCAAATGTGAAACACATTTTCAAATCCTTCGTAAAAATCATTACCACCATTGCCGAAACCTTGTGTGTGTTTGAAAAAGATTATAAAGTCCACAATCTTCTACAGGCATCGTATTGAAGAAGAAGAGTCTGGTATTCAGCTGTAGGATAAGTTTTATACTTATTTTTAAATTTACAACTTGAAAAATGGGCCCCACAGTTAATGAGTAGTTAGATTTTTGATGCATTTTCGAGATTAGAATAGCGATTTTCATGATTATTATTAAGATTTTTGGGACTTTCAAAGGGTTTTGAATAGACTTTGCAAAGGGTTTTGACCTGCTAAAATGCTAATTTTTCCGATTTTTACTTACTATATGGTTATTTTGTAGATTTTTAGTTATCACAAGTGTTCTTTTTCGAGATTATCTTATATTACAGTGCATTTTCGATGGTTACAATAATCAGTTTCGGGATTTTCTGTTATTACAGTGTATTTTCGATGGTTGCAATGCTCATTTTCGGGATTTTTTGTTATGAAAGTGGTCATTTTTAATGGTTACAGTGCTCATTTTCGGGATTTGCTGTTATTAAAGTGGTCATTTTTTATGGTTACAGTAGCCATTTTTGTATTTTTCTGTTATTACAATGTTCATTTTCGATGGTTACAGAACTTATTTTCAAAATTTTTCTATTATTATAGTGCTCATTTTCTGATTACTTATTGTTTTACAATTTTGCAGCTACAAGATGCATCTAAAGAAGAGAGCTGGTAGGAATAAGGAAAACTTTCATGTAACCAAAAAGGAGAAGGGGGGGAAAAGGGAAAGAAGAAAGGGGGGAGAATGGGAAGAGGAAGAAGGAGGAGAAAGGGAAGAGGGAGATTCTGAAATAAAATATCAACCCTCAATTAAATGTTCCCTCACAACATGGTTTGAGGAGATAAAACCCTTATTGGAGGCAAATCCAGAAAGAAAGAGAATCTGGATGGAGAGTTGCTTTTCTCATTTGTATGACATATCTAGGATGATACAGTGTGGCCAGACAGTCCATCATCTTCTCCAGAGGCGTAAATGAGGCCTACGTTTTGAAGTATGTGGGAAGATTCTAGAGTTCACGGTGTTGGACTTTACTTTGATTATGGGCCTTAATGCCCAATCCGAGGCTCCAATCATTACACATGGAGCGTCGTCAACTTCTTTCAAGTTTCGGAAGTTTGGGAACTTGACGGTGATAAAAAAATGCTAAAGTTGTTGAGGCGTTGAAGGCATGTGACAACGATATGGATGCGGTGAAGCTGTCACTGATCCTTTTTATTGAGTTGTTGCTCGTAGGGACCGACACTCATGTGGCTGTTAACACAGGTCATTTGTGTCTAGTGGACGACTTGCAAGCCTTTAACAAATACCCGTGGGGCACTCTGGGTTTTGAGTTGTGCAAAATGGCCTGCAAACTGCTCGTTTTACCCATAAGCAATACAATATCAACAAATGTGTTATTGCCTTACAGGTAAACATATCACTTATTAATTATGTTGTTTTACTGTGTTAGATAATTTATGCTTATTTTACTTACACTAATAATAAAATTTATGACCGATGTCAGATTTAGGATTATGAGTGCATCCCAACACTTTGGAGACTATGTTCTCGTAATGCATCCCCAAGTGCAATGACTTTTACACGTGTACTGCGGTGGAAGAATACATCATACCTAAGCTATAAGTCACTTGCAACTTCAATATTCAATTTAAATAAAGTATATAATTGTCTTTGTTGTTTTACAATATTTAATATTCAACTTCAACTACAATATTCAACTTGCAACTTTTCATTAACAATATGTTTACTTATAACATTGCCTTTGTTGTTTTACAAATTCAACTGAGCAATATAAAGGCTACTATTGCAGAGAATGAGCAACATGTGGTGAAGGACGTGCTTGCACGTTTAGTAAGTTCCTCAAAATTGCCCCGTGAAAAGAGCGGGCATGAGGATGAGGATGTTGATTGTAAGCACCCAATTTTTACACCCCCTTCTTAATCATGGTTAATGATCCTAACCATGGTTAATACTCCCTAACCCTTAGGCAAATCCTAGGTCAAACCTAAGCAAACCCTAAGCCTAGGTAAACCTAGTCAAACCCTAGGCAAACCCTAATCAAACCCTAGGCCTAACCCTAGGTAACCCAAGGCTAAGAACCCCAAAACCGAAACCAGACCATCCTGAGGGCCCAAGCATGGGCCCCACAAACCTTAGAAGCCCGTTAGAGTGGGGCCCGCATATTGATTTTGAAAAATTCAGGAACTGCGGTAATAACTTTACCGTCATTTCCTCAATTAGTAAAATGAACAGTGATCATTACCAAAAGAGACAAGGTTGGGCCTGATTTAGCAAAAATCAGGTAATGGCGGTAGAGTTTTTACTGTCATTCTCATTTTTGTTCTATACCAGGAATGACGATAAATAGTCCACCGTTATTCCTGGAGTTTGGTTCGAAACTCTGCTGGCACCCCCCTAGCCACTCTAGCTTTGCCTCCTTAGTGTCTAGCACTTTGATTTCAATCTCTAAACCACCCCAAGGCCTTCCCAATCCAATAAAAAACCCCCATCCTTCAAGCTTCAGGGGATTCCACAAAAACCATTAGGAAAACTCTATGTTTTTTTACTGTGCAATCCAAAACCATCCTCATTCTTCCTTTTCCTTTGATTGAGGATAAACCAAGAGCACCCAGGAGCTACCCAGGCCACCTCCACTGTTCCACCACCGTGCACCAGCCCACCACCACTGTACACTGTCTCTTCCACACCGTGAGCATCAAGCGGCAAGGTAGGACCTCCCTACCCCTTTTTCATTTTTGTTAAGGCATTGTAAGGCCCCTGGTCCTACTCCAGGGGCCCTTATTTTCCGTTTTGATTCATTTCATCCCAAGGACAGAAGTCCCCCTACCTCTCCATAGGTATGGGGGACCCTTTTAAGGGTATAGACTCGGGTACAAGACCCCCTACGTGCATGGCACAACCCCTTACTTTCTAGGGGACCCTCAGTTCATGAGGGATCCCCTGGAACAGACCTTGTCCAAGCCTAGGAAGGGAAAAATGAGTTACTGGAAAAAATCAGGAATTGTGGTAAACTCAGTACCGCCATTCCTGGACCTCTTACTTGCAGTAGTTGTAGCACTCCTTTGAGTAGCCCTGGTCCATTCCAAGGCCTAGATTTGGTCCCTAGGACCTTCCCCTCTCTCCCCTAGTCCTTCCAGGTTCACCCAACTCACTTAACTATGGTTAAAATCCTCTCTTTTGGAAACTGTCCAAAATGGCGGTATATACTCTACCACCATTCTGAGTTCTTAATTACTGTGTGTTCATGGCTACTGTAGGCCCTTTTTTAGCCAAGTTCAGGGCCCACCACAAGCCCATGACATCTAGGGGAGTCCCCTCTTCAATCCAGAGGGTCCAAAATCCAATGGGTTAACCCCTGACCAGTCCCCCTGACCTGCAAACCATTTCCAGAAGAAGCTTGGTAATGGCGATAAATAGATTACCGTCATTCCAGTTCTGTAAAGAATTGGAAATGGCGGTAATCCTTTTATCGTCATTTCCTGTTTTCTGTAACTTGCTTTGTACATGGCCCAGACCAGGTAAAAGGCCATTCTAGGCCCTGCCATGCTATCTAGGCCTGCCCTGACCAGACTAGACCATTTAACTGGGGTTAACCCCGATTAGTATTTAACCATGGTTAAGGCTACTTAACCCTTGGAAAATCCCAAAAATTACTAAAAAAATTCAAAAAATGTAAAAATACCAAAAATACAGACCTTTTACCTTTTAACCACGGTTAACGGTCCTAACCATGGTTAACTCTCTCTTTAACCCTGATTAACAACCCTAATCATGGTTAAATCATTTTGGCCTACCGGGCCTAATCTCTTAGCCTACTAGGCTTACTCCTGGCCTACGGGGCCTAATCCTAGTCTACCGGACTAATCTTTGGCCTACCGAACCTAATCCCTAGTCTACCGGACTAATCATTGGCCTCCTAGCCCAAACCATGCACTTAACCAACCCGGTCAACCAAACCCTAGTCTACCAGACTAGATCCTTAGTCATCCCGGTGCATACACACTCTCCTAGCCTTAGCACGGGCTTATGTGTCAGAACTACGCTTGGTCTGATCTCACCCCTGTGAGTACGTAGGCAACCTAACCCGGGTTCGACCCTAGTTAGCCTTTCTTTCTTGGATTAGTATAATCTAAAGACTTAGACATTTGAATAACTTTGACCTTAATTTGGCTTACACTTAAAAAGTAGGTAACCATTACAAAATGGGGGTCTCATGGTGCCTAACACCTTCCCCGAGACTTAATCGAACCTCTTACCTAGAACTCTACTGCAAACCATAAGACCTTATCCACCTCCCGGGGAATTATCCATTCTCAATTAATAAGTAGCGACTCTAAATCAACACCCGTGGGTAACAAAACTCGTGCTCACAGCTATGACGACTCTGCTGGGGATAAGGATTGACTAAGGTTCAACCCGGAACCTAGGTTTAAGCTAAATAAACCTCAAAATTATTCAAATGCCTAAGTATTTAACCTAATATTAATTCTTTTATCTCTTTTGGGTGTATTGTGTACTTTGCATATCATACATATCATAGTAGTGTAATGACCCATTAAACCTAGTAGACAGGCTTATTACGCTTACAGCTGCTGGATGATCATCCTCAGTGTCAGAAGCTTAAAAGTTTTGAAGGTCTGCGGAATTACGCATGTTGGGTGATTACCCTCAAAGAAGGATTCTGAACGTTCCTGTTTACACCAATCGTCCCTTTTCAGGTATGTTCTATACCTGAGGAGTCACATATACAGTGTTAAGTGATCCTTACCCTTTTAAGAAAACACTTGCATTACCCTAGCATTCAGTATATAAACTAGGCTATGGTATAGTCTACAAGCAATCCGCCTGGAGGGATACTCTATCCTCTAACCTGCTTATACCCTATACATGTCCCTAATCATGGTTGATTATCCGGGCATTTTACCCAGGTAAGCACCCATCCAAGGGCATGTAATGAGCTATACTTTGTGCTTGTAATAAAATACATCCGACCCTGTGTCCCGACATCGTATATGGGGTTCAAGCCCCAAGTAGACAGGTCTTCACCAAGACCTATCCCAACCTTGACCTGATAGGCCCTCGGTTCCCAACAACCCAGGTAAAGCATATTGGACCTCTGTCCATTTGCCCTATCGGATCACATGTGCCTTGTCATACCAATCAAAAAATACAATCATCATCATTATCATCATTTGCATTTGCATCAGTATACACAGTTCACTCACAATTTGTCTTTGTCCAGGTAGATGGCAGGACCTTCAGGGATTGTTAAGACAGTTGGTCAACCGTCACGGCCCGTACATTTGACCTCTCAGGCGGTATGTGACAATAACCTCCAAAAAACAATTGAAGCCCTCACTCCTAGTCAGTGTCTCGCTTGGGCTAAATACTATAAAATGGGATCCGTCTTAGACCTATCCATGGTTAAATCAGACCCGTGTTGCCCAGCTAATAGACCCTAGAGGGGGGGTGATTAGGGTCAATGGTAATTTAAAAATTAATCTAAGTGATTTATGCGGATTTTAAATGAGTTAACATAATTGCTACAAGTAATAATAAGATAAATAGTGAGAGAGAGAGATAAAGAATACCACACACAAGAATTGATATCGGGGTTCAGCAACTTGCCTACGTCCCCGCCTTTAAGCTTTCCGCTTTAAGGATTTTCCCACGATTCCACTAATTGTACTCTTTTTACTGGCAGAGAGCAAACCTATACAATCCTTTTCACAGGCTTAGGATAAAACATCTTCAAGAGAATGCCTCTCTTGGATACAAGAAGAACTCCTTCTTCACTGGTGCAAGAATCCTCATTTCTTGACTTAGCTTTTTACAAAGAGTTGTTGCATATTGAATCCGAAATTGAAAACTCCTTATTGAGCTAGATAAGAATGGAAAACAAATCTAATAATCTCTCAAAGATGATTGGAATTGAATGCTCTAACATAGAGGGATTGGGATTTTAGGTTTTCAATAAAAAAAAAAACATAGTATTGATTGCTGGAACAGATTAAATAATCATTGAATGAATGAATAGTGTAAGATTGGTATCTTTTTGTTCATAAATAAGCTCTATTTATAGTGGAGCAATCAATATGACTGTTGAAGGAATATTTAATGTGAACTAGCCGTTATACTCAGTTCCCGCAAGCACTCGTCGACGAGTGAGTCTGGAAACTCACTGGAGACGTCGCCGAGTGAAAACAATAGCCAAATTTGGTTTACTGTCATGTCACTCGTCGACGAGTCCCTTGCACTCGTCGACGATTTCTCTGAAAAATTACAAAGAACTCATCTTAGTGAGATCAAAAAGATGGGTATGATGCTATGGTCCATAGGCATTCATAAAATCATTATTTTAATCATTTTTAGGCCCTTAGAATGATATCCAAACTATTCTAAGTCTCCTAGGGTCTATCTAGCTAACTTTGAGCAATCAAGTTCCAAGATCTTGAGGACTTTACATGGTCCTAGATACTCTTGACTTAAACACTAAACTCCTTTGAGAGTTGGTCTTCTTATCGAACTCATGGAGCTTCAGTCCTGATGAGTCTTCATGATTTCGCTTTAGTCCTTAAAGCTTTTTCCTTGAATTGACTTATACTTGGCTTTTGACTTTGATTCTCTTGAGTGGTTGACCTTTTCAATACTTCATATCTTGAATGATGATCTTAATGCTCTTTTTCTTTGAAAGTATACACACTAAATGGAAACATTAGCATCATACAAATCATTCCATTATTGTGTTATCATCGAAACTATTACGGGTACTTAGAGTTGTAACCTTGAGGCTAACAATCTCTCCATTTTTCATGATGACATAATAATGTGAATGACTTAGGATTGAGCTCTCCCTCAATATATATATTCAATGAATTTTTGAAGTTAGCTCCCCCTAAACATATGCATTTCTATAAAAGGTTCAGATTTCATTCCTTATGCATATTTTAGATATTTCAATAGATAGATCATCATGGTTTAATACCAAGAGAAATTCCACAAAGGTAATTATCAATTTTTTATTTTTCATTTTTCAACACAAGTGATCAAGTCAAAATACTCAATGGAGGTTCTATGATAATAATTTAATCAATGTAAATTTTGAACCAAGAGAAGTTCCACAAAGAAGATAAATTAGAAAATTTCATTCAAGAAGGATTTCATAATTCATAAACAAGGTAACCAAACATCTATTTTGCACAATTTTCTCATAAACAACATTCACATGCAACAACATTCACATTTTTCTCCCCCTTGGCATCATCAAAAATGAAATGGAGAAAAGTATACTCAACTCACTATAAGAAAGGAAAAAGATCTCATATATATCAGAAAATGTAAGTACAAGTATGATTTTTTCAAAAAAAAAAAAACAGTCAGTAAAAAAATAGAAAACTAAAACAGGGTCTTCATCATATCTTCTGTCTCTTCCTTGAGCTGTTAGGCTTGGAAGAAGTGTTCTCGGAAGTTTCAGCCTTGGATAGGTCTTTGGAGGAGGAAGAGGTGTCACTAGAGATAACTTGCTTAGCTGGTTTTTCTTTAGGTTGCTCTTCTTTCTTCTCTTGTGGCTGCTCTGTTGTCTTCTCTTGTGGCTGCTCTGCTGATTGTGCTTGAGGGTGAGCTGGGATTTCCACATTAGTAGGGATAGGTACAAGTTCAAGCTTCTTTGTAATGCTCATCATCTCAATGGCTACTAGATGGAATTTTGAAGCCATTTCACTCATGACAGGTGCCTGTGCATCAAACAATCCTGCCATCTGCTAAAGGCAGCTAGCTTGAACATTGACAGCCTTCCCAATGCTGATGACATCATCACTCAGCCTCTCACTCACCACAGAGGCATCCACTGCCTTCCTCTCTATCAGTGACAAGATAGAATCAACTCTGTTCTTGATTACTTCACCTGCAATCTCTATCTCCTCAAGTCTAGGCTCAATCTGCTCATCTCTTGACTTCAATTAAGCCTGAATACCATCCAACCTTGACTCTAGAGAAGACATGCTAGCTCTAGTCTCGGACTAGAGGCTCACAAGGCTCTCCCTCACTGAAGCCTGGAACTAAATATGGGATTCTCTCATCTCCCTATGAAATTGCTCCATGCTAGAAGCCATGGAAGCAATCTGCCCAACCAAAAGGCTCATCTGGTCCTCTGAAGCTGCTGCCCTGGAGGGTGGCTCAAATACAGGCACTGAATCCTCAAAGTGAGGTGAGTCCTATCTGTATGAAGACTCAGGATGCTCAACCTCAACTACCACATCTGGCCATATTGGCTCTGCCTCTGCCTCTGTATCAGGCTCAACATCTGACTCTGACTCTACTAGTAACATTGGCTCTGCTGCTGAAGAAGGATGAGGGACAGGAGAATAGGTAGGAGAATGAGAAGGTGGAGGAGCAAGAATAGGAAGAGGAGTTGAAGAGTCTAGAATGGTAGAAGGAGCTAAGGTAGATGAAGGGATGGTTTGGGATTTTGGAACCCAAACATTACTGGAGTCAATCAATGTGTAGCCCATACGCATTATGGTTGCTTTTGAGTACACATCGGAGTTAGTCAAATTTCTTTTGTCTTGATACATAGACACAGGAACTTTGAAATTCTTGAAGATTCGAGTAAGAATAAGTCCAAATGGCAATCTGCTAGAAGATTTCTTAGAAGCATCAAGTATGACATGCATGATGATGAAAGAAAGGTCAATGTGTTTGGTGGTTAAGATACACCAAATCAAGAAAACATCAAAGAAAGTTATGAAATCTCTACCACCACCTCTAGGAACAATATCATAGGTGATAATGTGGTGAGCAAGCCTAGCATCAAGGGTGAGATCCTTGAGCTTGGGAGGGATAGGCTTTGTGATGTCTTTGTTGACACACAAGATTTTTAAAGCCTCTATAACATCAAATCCCTCATGGGAAATCCACTGATTTGTGGTGTAATTTTGGAATTCCCCACTTGGTAATTTGAGTATAGATCTGAGTTCAGCAAGATTAAAAGAAATAAGCTTAGCATGAGCATAGGAAGTGAATTTTTGAGTAGATTTGTCAAAAGAGAGATGGGAATAAAACTGTTTAATCAGGTCAGGGTACATTGGTTCACGAAATTCAAGAAAATGATCCCATTTAAGGGCTTGAAATTTGGAGGCCAGAATATCTAGACCTATTTCCTTGAATAAGGCGAAGTCTGGAACCTTACCAAAAATTGGTGCTCTCTTGATGAAAATCCTGCAGATAGTTCTCTTCTGCCTTCTTGGACTGGAACAAACTTGGAGCTTCCTTCTGAGACGGCTCACCTGCCTTTTCCTTGCCTTTCTCTGCTGCAGATGGTTTCTTCTTTGCTTTCGGCATAGGGTTCTTCATATGCGGAGCCATTGTCTTGACAAATTTTTAGAGAAATAGAGGTTTTGGGAATGAAATAGAATGATTTTGAGTCAATTTTGAGGTGAGATGAATGGGGTTTGAGGATCTAGGAAAGAGAGGGAACTCGGATTTGAAAAGATGGAACAGTGAATGATTTGTGAAATTAGATTTTAATTTATAGTCCCGCAGTCACTCATCAACGAGTAGGTTGGACTCGTCGCCGAGTGGCTAAGAAAAATCCAGATTTAATATCACTCGTCCCCGAGTAGTGAGGACTCGTCGCCGAGTGGCTGAAATTAAGCAACTGTTTTATGCATTCGTCTATGAGTACAGCTTTGTACTGTGACTCGTCACCGAGTCCAAACAAAATTTCTAAAATCTTTGATTTTTCAAGATCAAACCGAATTTCTTAAGATTTAAATCTTCTTTTTATTAATTAAAAGATTATTTTGAACATTCAAAACCTCAATTCAAATAGATATAATCAATAAACACATTCCAACATTCAACACAGATCAACATGTAGCACATTTAACCAAGATTTCTCAAAATTTCATTTTAGGCATATTTTCATTTAATGTCACATAATCTAAACATGCCTAATTCTCTTCTTAATGTACTGAATCTATAATAAGGGAGTGGTTTAGTAAATATGTCAGTAAGTTGGTTATTTGTTTCAACAAATTCCAACATTACATCCCCATTTTGAACATGATCTCTTATGAAATGATATCTTATATCAATGTATTTAGTTCTAGAATGTTGAATAGGATTTTTGGTCATACAAATTGCACTTGTATTATTACATTTAATTGAGATTTTATCATAAAATAATTTGAAATCTTCTAATTGTTGTTTCAAGTAAAGAGTTTGAGCACAACAACTCCCAGCTACTATATATTCAGCTTCAGCTGTAGATAGAGCCACTGAATTTTGTTTCTTACGAGACCTTGAAACTAGTCTAAGAAGTGACATGTGTCACTAGTGCTCTTCCGATCAACTTTTCATCTAGCAAAGTCAGCATCAGAATAACTAAAAATTTCTAATGATGTGTTCTTAGGGTACCAAAGTCCTAATTCAATTGTTCCAATTAGATATTTGAAAAAAACAATTATAGCAATCATATGTGATTCTTTAGGATTAACTTGAAATCTAGCACACATGCATACACTAAACATGATATCAGGTCTACTAGCAATCAAGTATAACAAACTACCAATCATACCTCGATACTTAGTTTCTACCACACTTATGCCTTTTTCATTTTTATCCAACTTGGTAGATGGACTCATGGGAATGTCAGCTTCCTTTGAGTTGTCCATTCCAAATTTCTTGAGAAGCTCTCTTGTGTACTTGGCTTGATTGATGAATGTGTCTTCCTTTGTTTGCTTGATTTGAAACCCGAGGAAGAAGTTCAATTCTCCCATCATGCTCATCTCGAACTCATCTTGCATGGTTTTAGCAAATTCTTGACAAAGAGTTTCATTAGTAGATCCAAAAATAATATCATTAATATAAATTTGCACTATAAGCATATCATCATTTTTAGATTTTATAAACAATGTAGTATCAATTTTTCCTCTAATGAAATTATTTTCAAGTAGGAAGCCACTTAGTCTATCATACCAAGCTCTTGGAGTTTGCTTTAAATCATATAGGATTTTAGTGAGTTTGAACACATGATTATGCATTTTATGATTTTCAAAACAAGAAGGTTGTTCAACATATACTTCCTCCGAAATAAATCTATTTAAAAAAGCATTTTTAACATCCATTTGATATAGTTTAAAATCTTTAAAACTAGCATATGCAAGAAGCATTTTAATAGCTTCAAGTCTAGCAACATGGGTAAAAGTTTCATCATAATCAATTCCCTCTTTTTGGGTGTATCCTTGAGCTACTAGTCTAGCTTTGTTTTTAATGATGTTTCCACTTTCATCCTTTTTATTTTTAAAAATCCACTTAGTACCAATTATAGATTTACATTTAGGTCTAAGTACTAAGTCTCATACTTGGTTTCTTTCAAATTGATTAAGTTCCTCTTGCATAACAATTCCTCAAGATTTATCATTAATTGCTTCAAGTACATTCTTAGGTTCAATTTGAGAGAGGAATTCAAGGTTATTACAAATATTTCTTCTTGTTCTTACACCTTGTTCCATATTTCTAATAATGAGATTTTTAGGATGGTCTTTTATTAATCTCCATGTCTTAGGAAGTTGAGTTTCATTTTCTTCTTCATTTTCATCTAAGTTTTCAACCTCTAAGGTTTTGTCAACATCATTAATTATCTTGATTTTCATTTTTATCTTTATTGATTTCCAAATTTGCTATATCTTTAAATATGTTTTCTATTGGATCATCTTTATCAAATTTCTTGGATTCAAATGGATTAGATTCATCAAATATAACATGTATTGATTCTTCTACAATTAGGGAAATTTTGTTATTTCCCTATAGGCTTTGCTATTAGAAGAATAACCAATAAATATTCATTCACTAGATTTTGGTTCAAATTTCTTTAAATTGTGTTTGTTATTTAGAATAAAACATTTGCATACAAATACTTTAAAGTAATCAATATTTGGTGATCTTCCTTTCCAAAGCTCATAAAGGGGTTTTATTTAATTTATTTCTAATAACAACCTATTGATTACATAACAAGAAGTACTAATGACCTCAGCCCAAAAATAACTACGAAGTTTATGTTCATTTAGCATTGTTCTACCCATTTCTTGTAAGGATCTATTCTTTTTTTCAACTACCCTATTTTGTTGAGGAGTTCTAGGAGTGGAGAAGTTATGTTTGAAACCATTTTCTTCACAAAAATATTCAAGTTCTTTGTTCTTGAATTCTCCACCTCTATAACTTCTAATATTATTAATGGAGTAGTCTTTCTCATTTTAAACTCTTTTACAAAAATTTTCAAACAAAACATGCACTTCACTTTTATGAGATACAAATAGCACCCAAGTGAATCTAGAGTAATCATCAATAATAACAAAAGCATAAAGTTTACCACCTAAGCTTGCTACATCATTTAGCCCAAACAAGTCCATATGCAATAATTTCAAAGGCCTAGAAGTAGATATTTCTATTTTCTTTTTAAAAGATGACTTAATTTGTTTTCCTAGTTGGCAAACATCACAAATTTTATTTTTTGGAAACTTGGTTCTTGGCAAACATTTTACAAGTTCATTTTTAGACAATTTAGATAGTAAATCCATACTTACATGGCCTAACCTTCTATGTTAAAGCCAACTAGTTTCATTCATAGCTGAAAAACACATTAAGTTTTGAGAGGTTAATTCATCAAAGTTTATAGTATACACATTTTCATATCTATGAGCAATAAACATGATATTAATATTGTGTTTGTCTTTAATTATGCAAACATTTGATTTAAAAGACACATTTAGACCTTCATCACACAATTGACTAATATTAATTAAATTATATTTAAGACCATCTACTAATAAAACATTTTCAATGAAAGTAGTATTGTCCTTACCAACATTACCTATTCCGATGATCTTCTCTTTCGCGTTGTCCCCGTAGGTCACTCGCCCTCCATCTTTAGGAGTGATTGAGATGAAAATCTTTTATTCCCCGGCATGTGCTTTGAGCATCCATTATCCAAGAACCATCTTAACTTGGAGGAGCTAGACTTCTAACATACCTACAAGATAAGTTTAAGTAACTCCAATGTATGTTCCTCCCAGTACCCACACAGTTTTGGTTGGTGCCCAAACTGATTTATGATTGGTCTTGGGAGTGAATGATCCCTTTGGGACCCAAACTTTCTTCACCATTTTCTTTCCATTAAATGTAAAAAAATGCATTAGATGGTGGGTTTAAAGTACTAGTTGAGTTTAAGAAAAAGTTTTGGTATTCATTTTATTTTGTAAAGGGATTATACCTAAGTCTAGCCTTACCAAAGAAGCATCTTTGTTGGACCAATAGTCTCTCTAGATTCTTTTCACTCATAGACAAGGTGTGAGCTATCTTAGTCAAATCTTTGACTTTAGCTTGAAGTTCTTCACACTCACAAGATGAGCCATGGGATGAATTTTGAAATTCTTTTAATTTTTCATTTAAATTTCATTTTCATTTGCTAGGGAAGTCCTTTCATTTTGTAAAACTTCACAAGAATTTGTAAGAGTATGAATGTCCTTTTTGAAAGATTTGTTCATTGAAGTAATTCTTTTGAATTCTAAGTATAACTCATTAAAAGCATCCCTAATTTCATCATAAGAAAGGGATTCATTGAGTGAAGGAGTTACCTCATCCTCATTTATCATGAGGCACAAGTTCGCCATTTCTTCATCACTTGAAGCTTCCGAGCTGCTTTCCTCAGAATCATTTCATGTAGCCTTCATAGTTTTTTTCTTGAATCTTTTGCTTTTCTTAAGTTGAGGATACTCCGTCTTGATGTGTCCCGCCTTTTTGCACTCATAGAAAATAATCGGTTTTTTCTTGCTTGATTCACCTTTAGATACTTCCTTGGTGAATTCTTTCTTGAAAGGCTTTTTCTTGAAGTTCCTTTTATTTTTTAGGAACCTTTTGAATTTTCTTGCCATGAAGGCAATGTCTTCATCTTCATCACTTTCTTTTTTTTCTTCACTTTCTTCTTGATGAGAAGACTTTAGAGCAAGTTCTTTCTTGAGCTTGGGCTCATCTTCTTGATGTCCCTTCATGATCACTTCATGAGTCATCAATGAACCTAGAAGCCCATCCATATGGACCTTGGTCAAGTCCTTTGCTTCTTGAATGACTATCACTTTAGGAGGCCATTCCTTTGGCAATGAAAGGAGCACTTTTCTTACATTTTCTGTACTAAAATAAACTTTACCAAGTGCCTTTAGTCCATTCAAAATATTTGAAAATCTAGTGAACATTTCACTAATTGATTCATTTTTTTTCATTTTGAAAAGTTCATATTTGTGAACCAACATACTAATATTTTCTTCTTTAACTTGGTTGGTTCCTTCATATGTAACTTGAAGATTATCCCATATTTCTTTTGTTGAATCACATCCAGAGACTCTAGTAAACTCTTGTGGGTTAAGAGCACAGTACAAATTGCTAATAGTCTTAGACTTTTATCTGAATGAGTTTAATATCAGCATCATTCCACTCTTCCTCAACTTTAGGAATTCTTACATCATCAACTACTTTTGTGGCAAGATGTGGACCTTTGACTATGACTCTCCAACATTCATAGTCAAGGGCTTGGAGGTAGAACATCATCTGGATTTTTCAATAGTTATAGTTTTCTCCATTAAACAATGGAGGACGGGTGGTCGATTAGCCCTCTCCTAAGGTAGTAGGAAAAAATTTTGTCATTTAAAATCGTTAACTCTAAGATGATTAAATCTGAATAGCTAGAGTACCAAACTTTGATACCAATTGTTGCACAGCAAATGAACCCTAGAGGGGGGTGATTAGGGTCAATGGTAATTTAAAAATTAATCTAAGTGATTTATGCGGAATTTAAGTGAGTTAACACAATTGCTACAACCAATAACAAGATAAATAGTGAGAGGGTGTGATAAGGAATACCACACACAAGAATTGATATCGGGGTTCAGCAACTTGCCTACGTCCCCGCCTTTAAGCTTCCCGCCTTAAGGATTTTCCCACGATCCCACTAATCATACTCTTCTTTACGGGTAGAGAGCAAACCTATACAATCATTTTCACAGGCTCAGGATAAAACATCTTCAAGAGAATGCCTCTCCTGGATACAAGAAGAACTTCTTCACTAGTGCAAGAATCCTCAATTCTTGACTTAGCTTTTTACAAAGAGTTATTACATATTGAATCCGAAATTGAAAACTGCTTACTAAGCTAGATAAGAATGGAAAACAAATCTAATAATCTCTCAAAGATGATTGGAATTGAATGCTCTAACACAAAGGGATTGGGATTCTAGGTTTTCAATGAAAAATAGAGTATTGATTGCTGGAACTGATTGAATAATCAATGAATGAATGAATAGTGTAAGATTGGTATCTTTTTGTTCATAAATAAGCTCTATTTATAGTTGAACAATCAATATGACCGTTGTAGGAATATTTAATATGAACTAGCCGTTGAAAACTAGCCGTTATACTCAGTTCCCGCAAGCACTAGTCGACGAGTGGTCTGGAAACTCACTAGAGTCATCGCCGAGTGAAAACAGCAGTCAAATTTGGTTTACTGTCATGCCACTCATTGATGAGTCCCTTGCACTTGTCGACGAGTTCTCTGAAAAATTACAGAGAACTCATCTTAGTGAGATCAAAAAGATGGGTATGATGCTATGGTCCATAGGCATTCATAAAATCATTATTTTAATCATTTTTAGGCCCCCAGAATGATATCCAAACTATTCTAAGTCTCCTAGGGTCTATCTAGGTAACTTGGAGCAATCAAGTTCCAAGATCTTGAGGACTTTACATGGTCCTAGATACTCTTGACTTAAACACTAAACTCCTTTGAGAGTTGGTCTTCTTATGGAACTCATGGAGCTTCAATCTTGATGAATCTTCATGATTTGACTTTAGTCCTAAGAGAATCAAAGTCAAAAGTTAAGTATAAGTCAATTCAAGGAAAAAGCTTTAAGGACTAAAGTCAAATCATGAAGACTCATCAAGACTGAAGCTCCATGGGTTCCATAAGAAGACCAACTCTCAAAGGAGTTTAGTGTTTAAGTCAAGAGTATCTAGGACCATGTAAAGTCCTCAAGATCTTGGAACTTGATTGCTCCAAGTTACCTAGATAGACCCTAGGAGACTTAGAATAATTTGGATATTATTCTGAGGGCCTAAAAATGATTAAAATAATGATTTTATGAATGCCTATGGACCATAGCCTCATACCCATCTTTTTGATCTCACTAAGATGAGTTCTCTGTAATTTTTCAGAGAACTCGTCGACGAGTGGCATGCTTTGATTCTCTTGAGTGGTTGACCTTTTCAATACTTCATATCTTAAATGATGATCTTAATACTCTTTTTCTCTAAAAGTACACACTAAATGGAAACATTAGCATCATAAAGATCATTCCATTATTATGTTATTCTCGAAACTATTAAGGGTATTTAGAGTTGTAACCTTGAGGCTAACAACTCGCACCTCATAAACGCTGCTATCCAGTGTTGGAACTCATCGTACATGGTCTTCCGTTTCAGTAAGAACGAGTTATGTCCGACTTTGGAGGAAATTCAGCACATTTTGGGCTTAACCATGGAGGGCGAAGCCATAATACCGCGCTATAAGACAACATACCAGACAGACCTCTCAAGGTTCTTGCATATCAAGTCTGTCTGGTTGCAGCACGGTCGTAACGGCTCTTATGATCGGATACCCATAAAATATCTGAAAGATCATTACAGCCACAAGTGGAACCCTGACACCATAACAACTGAACTTCCCGATCTCAATGCCTTTACACTGATAGTCATGTCTCAATTGGTATTCCCGAAACACTACACCATCGCCGACTCAATACTGGTAGGGGTTATCGAAGACATGCGCAGCTCCGGAACAGTTGTACAGTCATCCTTGTCCTCCCTCACCAAATCTATCTAAGAGGTGTATTTCACCCAAAAAAAATTATATGGGGTGTTTCACAAATTATACACCCAACCCACAACCGAATCGCATGCACCACCCCTTTTTCTCCGGATAGAATCACAACCTATCACGATTGAACTCAAGGAGAGTTCAATCATACCCATAGGTCAACACATGTCCTTGTTCACCCCAATTAATTATGGTTAAGATCCACTAACTCTTAGGGTTCAGTAATCTAGCCTTGTTTACGTGCAGTGAGGAAAGCTCATTCAAATATGAGTGTTTTTGCAATATTTTCTGAAGTTTGAAAATGTAAAACTGAGAAGATTTGTGCCTGATAGCGTAGCTTTGGATGGAGCTAATTTCGAGCTAATTTCCAATGTCTACACATGTTTTAATTTTTTTGATGCGCCGGCTAGCCTGAAGACTTAAGACCCACAACTAGGATTTCATTAGATTGTCGCCATGCCATTTTTTCTTTTGTTTTGGGAGGATGTTCTATTTCATTTTGACCAAGTTGGCTATTAACACCGAACAGTTATAACATCACAATAAACTGGAACAAGGTTTACCAGGAAAAAAAACTGGCAGAAGCGTTCACTAGTTTAACTGGCATGGACTGGGCTTTGATTACTGCAAGAAACTAGAGTATCAAGCCTATACATGTGTCAAGCCAGCATGCATAACAAAGCTAATGAACCCCTTGCTTGGGAGATCTGATCACAGTCAATTGCAATTGAATTCAAGTGAATTCAATTGCATGTGTCAAATATGCATTGGAAGAGAAAATTTTGAATTTGATTTTCCGCCTCCGTTTCCCTCCATTCCATATATGACACATACAATTGAATTCACTTGAATTCAATTACAATTGGCTGCGATCAGATCTCCTTCCTTGGAATACTATTACAGGATTCGATTGCATTTTCTGATAGTGATAATGTATATTTAAAAAATGGAAATTGAAGCAAAAGGTTAGAAGCATTAGATTGTGGCACCTGACCTCAAAGAAGCAACCATGCCAAAAACACACAGGCTCACATAGAGCTTGTTGGATTGATAGCATATACATGAAAAAACTGAACAAAAATATATGAATCTGGCCCCAAACGTGCACAAAAAATAATAAAAGAGACCCAACCAAAAAAAAAACTAAAGCAGTGCTATAACAAATCCACAGCATCAGAGGTCTCACAGGATTTCAGGGATGTAGTGAGAAAGCTCTTCAGTGAGGGACTGGAACCCATTCGAGAGCTGGATGTGGAAATCGTTGCCTTCCTTGTCGTCTTCCTTCCCAATCAACCTAAAGTGAAATCCGAACGCACGCTTACAAACCGCCTTGAATTCTAGTAGTGCGGCAATTAGTTGCGGTAGTTCCTGTGAATGCAGCCTAGTTGCAGGCTCACCCGACAGAAAAGTCGTGCATACACTCAAGACTCCACTGTTCACCTGCAGATCCACAATTTGTTTAGATCAAAATCACAGAAATCTGGGCTCAGACTGTAAGTTCAATGAGCCAAGACAAATGAAAAACGCTGATTACACCAGAAAGAAGGTAAAAATAAAAAATAGAAAGGATAAAGGGAAAAAGAAAAAAGAAAAAAGTCTTAGAAAACGGAAGTTGAAGGGGATAGCCCACACAAAAATGGTAGACATGGCTGAGTTCTAACTCAACTTGTAATGTTTAAAAGATTGGTTTAAAATATTAAGAATGAAATACAATGAGGATAAGGCGGCTCATGATTAACTAGGATCCCAGCATCTCACCTGAACTGCAACACTGCTTTGGAGTATCCTCTGTGGACTCTGGAGACGTGGAAGCTGATCCCCTTCGGAGCTGCAGGGCTCATCAAGTTCATTCCGTAGCGCAGCCGTCCAAGTTTCAATCATCCCAATGGCATTTTCTACTGGCGAGAACTCAAGAGATTCAGATTTTATTACCAAGAGTCGATTCACCAGGGCAGGGAATGAGCCCTCAGTCTGAAGTACAGTACGCCGCATCCACTGGTCTTCCAATCCACCTTGTGTCTTACCACTTTTGGTAAATGGGGTGTCAAACAAGAAGCGATCAAAGACACGTGCGTGCATTCTTCCAGTGGAAAGAGAGATCCTCTCTATTCTACTGCAAAGATTTTCATCTTCCATGACAGGATCCACCGCAATTATCTGCAGATAGCAAACTCCAGGCTGCAACTCATCTGCTTTGACTTGTCTAGAATCTGGAATTATGTGTAGGGTATGATTCCCATCCATCCTGCACTCATATATATGACTCAGCTTCTCCATTATGTCACCTAAGCTTACATCACAGGGCTCTCGATATACATATTCCTTTCTATCCAGCTTCCCAAATCGGTCTCCATAGAATCCCACTCGATAGTATGTTGCATCAGTGACTGGTATTGGGATTGATTCATAGATGTTGGTCAGCAATGTGTAGCATTTCGCAAGCTGCCCAAATGCCCTCCGGCTTTTATAAACTGGAATTATGAGCTCCAGAATGCTTGCACAGAAATGATGGAGCTCAGCTTGAGAGAAAAGCTTATTTGCAAGCTGGAGGTATTTCACAGCAGAATCAACTGTCAATTTCGATGCACCGTATCCCTCTACCTCGGCAGCAGAAGCCTCAGCAGTAATCTCACTGCTGACCACGGGGCATATTTTACGTAAAGCAGCCACATGATCTCTGCTCCACACAGCATCATTTCTTCCAACAAGAGCCTGCATGCATGTATGTTATCATCAGTCTGTAATTTTGTGGGAAATATTTGTGCTCCATTGTCTATTATATAACAAAGAAGCTC
The DNA here is from genome assembly GCA_015143295.1 of Tetracentron sinense. Lineage (NCBI taxonomy): Eukaryota > Viridiplantae > Streptophyta > Magnoliopsida > Trochodendrales > Trochodendraceae > Tetracentron > Tetracentron sinense. The sequence continues at coordinate 3,998,191 of CM026563.1, forward strand.
CTTAAAATAAGTATATGAATAAATGCCGAATTGAGGATACCATGAACTATAACTAGGATGGTCTTGTACTATTTTTCCCTTCTTATTTATAGGTAACTTTGATAGCACTTATTTGACTGAAATCATAGCTTTTAATAGAGTGCAATGGCGAAACAGAATCCCCAAATATGTTGGGATAAGCTACTGATGATGATGACACGTAAACTATATATATACTGGTACTACCTCATATATATGGGATATATTCTGTCTTTCTACATTTACTCGTATTGACAAATATCCGTATATAGATTCTGTCCTACATGTGCTCTAATCGACAAATATCTACAAAATAACATGCTGCCCTGGGACCTGATCAGCACAATGATTTCTAGTGAACCAGGCATTGAAGGCATTGGGATGTGTCCATGTGCATGGTTTTACCATGTCCCTGTATAGAAAAAGGGGACTCGGTAAGATTAGATGAGAACCAAACAAAGATCGCTTTTTGTATGGATGCTCCTGAGTATTTACATATATCTATTGGCCTTCACTGGTGCTACACAACTATTCCTCACAGCATTATGTCCCTTAAAATATCAAACTGTACGGAAGTGTTGGCATAATGGGTTTGTCAAAGTCCCAAACCACGTATTCAAATCTAACATGCGTCGATATGTAAGTTAACAAATGTTGGTCATTACAAACATCCATAACAGTAGACTATTCACCTGCATTACGACACCAGCAACAGCAACAGCACATTGTGCTGCTTCAGCCCAAGATTGCATCTCCTGATGTGCATCACACAAATGAAGTAACCAAATTATGTGAAGATTCGGGACAGAGGCATATGCCATTGCGAGTTTATAAAAGCTCTCTGTAGCTGCATATCTATCCAGAGTCATCACAGAAGCCTGCAAGATGAGAATGCAGTTGATGTCGGCATATTCATATAATAGCTTCAATTTTCTGCAAGAGATTTAAAGGTCTTCTAAAGAATGTTAGAAGTTACCAAAAGTGCATGTTCCAGGCTAGCATCAAGGGCTAGAAGAAGACTATCAGACAGATATTTCACCTCTGACCAGGACCATCGGTTCTCTGACACAACTTCTGGAATTGCCACAAGAGCATTCTCAGGAAGTACACACTCTTTTAATAATTCGAAGCTCCTATTTTCATCAGCCATTTCCTCCAAAGACTTCCTAAGACGCCGAGCTTCACTGCTCTCTTGGAGAGTTCCATCGAACTTCATCTGAGTTAATTGTACATCAGACATCAGCTCCGACAAGGTAATCGTCAGCATGACCCTCAACCTTGTTGTTTGCAAAAGGTAATAGAATGAACTCTGCCAAAGTGAACATCAACATTTTATGTCAGTAATTGAGATCAGCCAGTGTACTGAATTTTACAGACCTCAAGAGCCTACCCTCACGAGTATCTGTAGCCCAATAACTGCCCTTTTTCTGATATTATCATTCCGAAAAACTGCAAGCCGAAGAAGATGGAAAGCAACTTGCTTTAAGAAATGGTCATTCTCCCTCGACATCAGTGTAGCTCCATGAAGATTGAAGACACGGTTGAATACAGGAAACAAAGCATTCCAAAAATCCAGTGGTTGACTTCGTGAGAAGAGGCTCGTAAATATGGACGTAATGCAATCTAGTCTCACATAATCAGTAGCAATGTTATGAGAGGCTGCAGCAATGGAAAATTTCTCAGTTATCTCCAAAACCTGTAGACTGATGGCAGCACTCAAGTTTTCTTCCCAAAGTTCCTGAATTGGATGGCAAAGTTGTCAACTGTCTCAGATAACAAAAAATAAATCAAATGAATAATGCAGAGAAACAATACCAGCTTTTGCCTCAACATTGGGTGCAAAGATTCTCTCTGCCACAAATAACCATTTTCAGGTGTTCCCTGAGGCTGCATTAGAAATGTTTAAACCGTACTTCTCAGTGCACCATTACCATTTTAATTGTTAACCCATAATATTTGTGCACCAAGTTATAGTTAGTTACCAGGATGAGTCACAAAACTATTTCAGGGAAAGAAAAAAAAAGCCAGAAATATGCGGCCTAATTATCTGGCAGAAACGTTTTTAGACAGAAAGCACATGATCAGTAAAGTTTTTAGAATGACAGTACAAAAACTGAAAAAGAAACAGGTAAGCATACTCTAACTTCTTGCCGAGATGCCTCAGACAGATAGTTGTTGATTGCAGGGGAAAGCCTATCAGAGTATTTTGGGGATGTGGGCCCTTCCCCATCGGGGCTGCGAGAACTACAGCCCATAAGCATGGTGTCAGCTGGTTTTCTTTGCTGTAAACACATAATGCAACATTAAAATACAGATACCAACCAGGGAAGACCAAAAATAACAATGACAAAATGTACTGACACATTCAAAATCAAGTTTTATATCAATTTAATCAATAAACTAATTGGGAAGAGAAAGAAAATAACAACTTTCTGAAGACAAAAAAAAAAGGTTTTAAAGGGCATTGTCACAAGGCAGGGAACCAAGTTTTAGTCTTGAGGCTTGCATCTTATTTAATATAGAAGAGGTATCTTACGCATCACTTACACAATGTCTCAAGGAGCTGCCTAACAAAAGGCTATATCACAGCAGATCTAGGCACAACACTTTGATGATCCATTTTTATTTATTGTAACACCCATTCCGCAATATAATGGTCTTTAAGAGATGAAGAGTTCTTCAAATGCATTCTTTGATAACCAAACCAAGAAAAAATTGCATTTTTTGATAGAGAAAAAGCCCTTATATCATTTGTAATAATTTACTCGAAGCCCTTGCCTACAAAACCCACACCTGCTTCTTTATATTTCTCTACCAGTAGCAAACATAATTAATGCATTTTGATACTAAAACTACAATCTTCAGGTAACAAGATTCATTATCTACATTTAGGCTCTGGCATTGTCTTGGCCGTGACACACAAGACTTACTTTTCATTATGAATCCATGGTTTGGAGGTATTAGGTTATGTACTTATTAACTTAGGCATTCGGTATACAATGGGATTAAATGGTAATGTAGAAAAGAAAGTAGATGACATGATAGAGTGCATGGAAGGCGGGGGTTAGGAGATAGAAATGAGATGGGAGATGTTTTGAGTTTGTGATGGCATGTGATCTTACAATAGCCTATGTTGCACAGACACGAACACAGGTGTTAGACTCGAACTCGGATACCGAGTGTCAGATTGGTCGAACTCTAAAAAAATGGGATTCAAGGACACAGGAGGATACTTTTATTTCAAAACATTACTTTACTCTAAAGTTTATATGAATAATACTATAAAAGAAAACAAAATTAAATAGAAATAAAAAATTATTGCAAACAACACTAAGTAAATTAAAAAATCTGTAAATGAAGTATTACGTTCAAAAGTCAAAATAGAACACATTATACTTTTAACAAATAACTATACTGATTGATCCATTATATGATTAGTCTCATAGTTTGTCAAGTTTCAAGTACCAAACAAGCTATGTTTAGCCACTATTAATCTGAAATAAATATCATTTATAAATATCATGTATGAATGTTCATCAAACAAAATAAATAAGATATGAATTGAAGCAAATGTAGTAATGAACATATATTAATTTTATGTTTGGGACTCTCTCTCTCTCTCTCTGCCCTTTCCTTCTCTGTTGGTTCCTTCAATACTCTCCTGATTTTCCTTTTCCGTTAAAAACAAAGGGACAATGATTCTTCCCCCTTTCAGGATTCCGGGTTTCTCTACCCTATATATGGCACATATGCTCATTTATTTGGACTACCCAACCTATTAGTCAACTGTACCACTACCTACTTCCCATTCTCCAACGGGATGATCAGTAGAAGTTCTTCTATTGATCATTTCCAATTAGAGATATCATTTTGCATTAATTTTTTAACAATATCTCACCTAGAAATGGCACCGATTAGCTACAACTGATTGGTTGCATATGTGTAGTCAAAATGTCACCTAAGTGATACCTAGGCCACCATTTAGGCAGGCAATCATTAAGACAAGGAACCTATTAGTGCCTAGGAATCATCCCCAGACACTAAAACACTAATACAAAGGCACCCGAGACCCACACAAAGTTCAACATCATTCAAGAAAACATAAAGTAATTTACAGATATGTATAATAAAAACAAATTAAACATATTTTGTCAAAGTCACCTTATTTCTCCAACATATGCTCTTTCATTTTTGTAGTGGCATTTTGTTCTTATGTAATGTTTTATTTCTAATTTTCAAGAATATATGAATATCTTATATTTGATAATTTCAATAAATAAAGTACAATTGGTCACCTAGGCATCGCCTAAGCAAAGCCTTGTCTAACAAACCCTTATCATCTGTGTTGCCGAGACGCTTGGACCACACTGGTTTGGCTTCGGTGCACACATGATGTAGAGACTTGGAGTCATTATGATGTAATCACTCAGCATTATACATTTTCTTTTGAAAGTTACCCCTTCTCTTTGACACGTTATTCCAGTAAATTATGTCAATGGAAAATGCGTTCTTTCTAAGAAATTTTTATGGTTTACCTTACATTGTCATGAAACGTTCTTAGGCCCAACTTTGACATAAACTCATGAGCTGCGTTCAATGGAGCAAAAATCGGTTTTAGTGGGTTCTTTCTTAGTGTGTTTTTGCACTTTGTGCTTTAAAGCATTTTTCATAGCATAACCATATGGCATTAAAATTGCTGAAGTTTGCACTTATAGTTATAGTTGGGATCATATTTCATCGCAATTGAACACGGGAGAGTTCAATCGCATTTACAGAGCCCCTTTACCTGCCCTTTAAACTCTGATTAAAAAGTTTTAACCCTGAGGGGTAATATTTTTTTAATATTTGTTTTGTAAAAACCAAGGTTAGATGGTTGAACTTTAAGGGTTAGTGATTCTTAACCACATTCATGGGGACACATGTTAACACATCAAATCTCGACATCCAACATCTATCATAAAGCGAGAAAACACTCAAAAGCCATTTCATAAATTATCAACCACGAATGAATGTGCAATGTTTAGCTACAATTATTTTTGTTTAACACGCTCATGTTAACTGATAAAAAAGGAAATCCGACTTTCAGATTAGATATAAACCTCAAAAAGAATGAGACACTCCTCCAGGAGTTCGAAAAATAATCTGGTTCGAGCAATGCTTTGCTGCCATGCCTTGACAAGTGATGCATCATCCAGATTGCGTATGATTTGCAAAATAACGATCAAGACTTCACGCTTTTCAACAGCATTCATATCGTAAAAGACAGGAATCTCATCCAGGATCTGCATGCACTACAACTTGACAAATTAATAGGATTATACAATTAATCATAGGCAGTCAGTAGAAAGTGAACTATAAATGTACTTATCCTTGTAGAACAAATAATGCTTCTCAGAGCTTTCATATATCCTCATCTAAGCAATACTTCAGCACATGACTTAAAGCTTTTATGCATGGAAGGGTAACAATAAGGTATTCGTCGCAATTAAGTTAAAGCCATATCACACAAACATTTTATTTTCCAAAAAAAAAATATCTACTTACCTAAATAGATTAACTTATATAGGCTAATACATAATTTATCCTTATTATCATATCTAGTTAAATTGTACTGATGTGCCAGTGTACCAGACTTCCTAGGTTGGTATATGTCTAATTTACATAGACATAAGATGCCATGCAGCCAAAAAGAAAAAAACGTAAGATGCCATATACATGCAGTACTATGCTAGACTAATTTATAAATTTGTGATGCCCAAAATATATCTAATTGAATTTTGGTATAATGATAATACACAATTCTCATACTATGCAAGCAATGATCTGTCACCTGTGTAAGGAAGAGGAACTCAAACAGTTGCAATGGACTGCATACAAATATGACATGCCATTATGAACAGCACCAATAAATGCCATATGTTGTGGGGCAATTCAAAACTCTTATATTAAGCTTTGAAACTAAGGGCTCCATCACTTCTCAGAACTAAGGCCCTCAATGCAGAATCACTGCCAGAGAGATAAAATAACACTAATCCTATTCAGTTCATAAAATTATTGTGTATCAAAACAGAAACTAGACACGTATAATTTGAAAATCAACAGGAAACAGAACACACCAACAATCGATAATAAGGAAAGAAAATGGGATAAAAACAGAACATAACATAATATAGGTAGACCTGCAAAAAGACAATGGTATGGTCAGCATATCAGAGATGGCTGATTAACACTATTACTCTGTGTATTTCAAGTTATCTAAAGGGTAGAAATTTATGGTTATGAACCATTGAAGAAAAGAATCTGTTAAAAAAAGAACACATGCAGCAAAGCTTGAAAGGGACATGGTGGCTTTGTTAGTCAGTGTTTATATTCACCGTAGGAATGAAAAAAAAAGATGCATTATTATACTCATAACAACTTATTGCCGTTATAGACATGTAAATTTTTTCTTCCTCAGCATTTAAGTAAGAATGTTTTATATATGGGAAAATATACAAAATAGGGAAAAGCAATTAGCGAAGATTAAGACTACAAAGAAAGTTCTCTATATTAACACCCACAAGGATAAGGTTCCAGTTCCTCCCAAATATCCTCCCTCTTTATATCCTTCGACTCCTTTAGAATGGATCTATCAAGAACCAACCAATCGGGGAGAAAACATTCAGAAGGATCGAGGAGAATCATTGAAGATCCTCCTATTTCACTTTCCATATCCCCGAACATAGAGTATAAGGAAGCATCCTCCTAAGCAATCTACCTGCCCTTACGGAAGGACCATTCGGCCAAGATGGAAAGACTTCCTTGGCCTATCAAGTGAAATCCCCCGCCCAATGTCAAAAACATATAGGAAAACGCTCCATCTGAACCTAACACCATTATCGTGAACAGAAGAGATGACAAGATTTTCTCAACGCACCTAATGGGGCATCATAATCCAGCAGTGATTTAGATGATTTACCATGGAACTTTTACACAAGAGGGCCATGCAAAATTCAAAATAAAGGCTTTAACTAGGACTGTCAACTATCCAGTTATTATCCATATCCGCTCGTATCCGATTAAGCGGGATATCTATCCGAATAGGTATTCGGCCAATCGGATTCGGATATCCATTAAAGACTCCATTTATTAACGGAGCGGATACAGAAAGTCCACTATTTGCTAAGATAAATATTCAAACCGGTTAATAAATCACATAATATATTATTTATATGACATATATATAAACTTTTCTACTATTATAAGCCTTTAACAAAAGCTCGAGTACAATTTTAATTCCTTTACATATAGAAGGTTACTAAAGTAATTAGACAACCTCATATAATTACCCTCTTACGCTACCCACAAACCCTAACCCTTCATCTTCGACAATTTCAGCCGTTCATTTGGAGTTCGGAGCCTCACTCTTCGGTGGCTCTGTGTTGAGCTTCGTCTTCCTCCTCCTCTCCTCTCCTCTCCTCTACCTATTGTTTGCTTCAAAAGCTTTGGAGCTCTAAAAGGGGACAGGTGTATTGCTTCCGCTTTCCATTTCAATATCAAGAGTCATTCCTCTTTCCTTAATCTCACATCTTCCAACTTGTTTATTGATCACTGGTAATAAGTCACTATCTACCTGGTTAGATTCATTTTTACGGTTTTACCATATTTTTCTATGTTATTTTTTCAAAATATTTCAATGCGTCACTAAAGGATAATTGCTCAAGGGCATCAACAACTCTTGAGGAGAAAGAACAGAAGTGGAACAGATTGACATAGGTTGATGAGCCGGTTAGTTACTCTCCACATGTTGAAGATGCATCTCACTTGAGTTAAGCTTGTTTCTTAAACATTACACAAGAACGTGAGATAAATTCCATGCTACTGCTACCACAATACCACCCTATGGCCTGTGTTTGATTAAACATGCATTTCTTTTTAATGTAATTTAGAATAGGTTCATACACTATTATGTAATCTGATCATTCATTCCAATAGTAGTCAAATTCGGATATATTTTCTTAAATAATTCATTCGGATATCAAACAATCAAATTCGGATATTATTTGTATTCGATTACATAATCAGAAGAATATGGATAATATCCGAATCTGAAAATTAAAATGACTTTTAATTTCTTAATTCAGAATCCGTCAGGTATCAGAGCGGATTTCGATAATCGGTAAAATTAAACGAAATGTATACAGATATAGTACTATTCGCTTTAATTCTTGGATGAACCAGCACATCCCAAACTTTCATAACCCGAGAACGGGCTTCCTGTTGCATATCAGGGATTTAGAGGAATTGGTGGAGAAAATACTTTTTGGATTTGTTATCCAAATTCAAGTAAAATTATAATTACTCGTGAAACTATAATTTTTTGGCTGAAATTTCATACGTGAAACGAAACTCACGGATATTCCGAAAATTGCAATATATCGGTCGAGATTTTATCCCCACAAGATATCACAATATTTTGACTCTGGATAATATAAAATTTCAATTTTCTAACATTCTGGTACAAATTCTAGCGGGAAATAGATAATGGACTGCAAGGTCAACAAGAAAGCTGACCCACCCAATTGAAAAGCGACACGCGACAGTTAAGCTGACCTTGTAACTTGCTCAATGGTAGCTCCCTATAACTGTAGTTAAGAATCACTAACCCTTAAGGTTAATAAATCTAAACTTGGCTATTAGAAAAAAAATCTCCTTTTTAACTTCCTTTAACTGTGGTTAAGATTCATTAATCCTTATTGTTAAAAAATTGAACCTTAGTTAATCAGTGGTTAATATTCACTTTGGTTTAGATGCAACCGGCGACTAGACATGTGGCCTGTTTCTTACTGGACGTGGCCCAATAACCTTCTGCATTCAGCTAGCAAGCGTACCATGTATTCTGGTAATCAGTACTCAATTTTAACCGAACAATGACTTTCAGAAGAAAATTCAAGAAGAACCTCTAAAAGTCCATTTGTTACAAATTATTTGCTTGTTTGTATTACAGAGTAAGAGTCAACACATCCATGTGAGGAACATTGACCAAATCCCCAAAACTGAGACAAATTGATGCCATGTGACAGTTTTTTTTTTTTGGATCGGTAAAGTATCAGATATATTAGAAATCAAACGAGTTAAAAAATTTACAGAGATGTAAACTAGAGGGCCTAGAAAGCAGAAAAAGACAGAAATAGTAAGAACATAACAATGACAATTGTTAACAGTTTCAGCAAGGATTCATTTTTTTTTAAAAAAATTGTCAACATGCTTTTTTCTTCTTAAAAAAGCCAGATTTATTTTTATTTTATGTCAATGCATTAGGCCTCTAGATCAACAATGCAGTCAGACAAAAATTATACCTCCTCGATTTTTATTAGATAAAAAGAAGGAAAAATGAGGGAAACCCCAAATCTTTCTTTTTTCAACTTAGATAATGATGTTTAGTCCTAAATAATTATATGTGAAATATTAAGGTCAGTCTATAGATTTGCCCGAAGTTTTTTAATGAAAAACTTAATCTTCTATTCAAAGATAATTAAGAAAATATATATATATAAATAGATATAACAAAGATATTTATGGACAAATCAATATGTATTTCTAATTCAAAATATTGATTATTTTGATTTATTAATTTTGAAAATATGGAGTTAATTTAATGTTATGAATTAAACATTGTTTTACAAAAACAGATTAATTAGGATACATCTTGATTGTATTATATGAGTTTATGAACTTGGGTTATATGACTACTAGATCTTATAAACAATTTTTGCATGTAAATTTGGATGCCAGAGTCTACATAGGCCTATCATGGTTTGTTAAAGTTTAGAGTGTGTAATATATTAGTTAAAGTTTCCTGAAATATCAATGTTGCACATTTTTCATCATTTCTCCAAAAAACTCAGATATATTATGCCAAATCAAAACTTTCCAAGGTATGTTCCATCCCCACAGTGCGAGATCTCACATAAACTGAAGTTTAAAACCTTAAATAAGGAAATTTTCCCTATCCAAAGAAAACATGAGCCTCGTATAACCGTTTGAAAATATAGTTACATTCTGCACTCCCTCAGATTCTTGAAAAAAATTTGGACACGTCCTTTCTCCATTGGTAGGGACCAAACTATAAAGGCAAGAGGATACTTCACAAAATTTTCCAACTCCACATTTCCCATCTTCCAAAATCTACTTCTTTTCCCCTTCCAAACAAAGAAGCAAATATGGCTCAAAATATCCCCATGTACTTTCATCATTCCATTCACTGTATTAAACTCCCATGTACTTTCATCATTCCTTTCACTGTATTAAACCCGATAACTGTCCTTCATAAATAGGAATTTTTCTTGCTAGAGTAGCATAGGAAGGGCTTTATTCATTAATCTCGACTTTCTATACCTCGTGTACTTTCAATAGGTTTAGAAATCCTTTCCCCTTTCCAAACAAAGAAGTAAATATGGCTCACAAAATCCCCATGTACTTTCATCATTCCTTTCACTGTACTAAACGTGATACTGTCCTTCATAATTAGGAATTATCCTTGCTAAAGTAACATAGCCGTTTGCAAAGAAGGGATTTATTCATTACTTTCTAAACCTGCATGTACCTAGTTCCTTAGGCCATCACACCTGATCCACTTGACAAGATGAAAGTCTTCTTGTAACCTCTTGCCATTCTAAAGAAAATCCCTTTGAAGTTTCCATACATGTGTTGCAACTGAAGCAAGCATCTTGAATAAACATGTGTTATATCGATAGGCTAGCTAGATTACTTTTGATCTATGTTGAACAGGCACGGGCATGAGCACGGGTGTTGGAGTTAGACTCAAATGCGGGGTGTTGGATTCGTTGAACCCCAAAAAAAAGATTCGATGACACTATATGAATAATACGATGAAAGATTAAAAGAAAACAAATTAAAGATGAAAGCAAATTAACTTTTATTCATATCAATTAAATCAGTCCCTTTTTTTTCTTTTCTTCTTTTTGGGAGTTTAAGGTCTACCAACCTAATAAGGTCTACTTAAAAAATCACCAAAAAAAGGTCTACAAAATAACATGGCAACAATATGGTGATTTGATGACAAACTTTGAGTTTGTACCTGAGACATATATACGTTACTTTTTGTTCTTTTTTCCTGAAAATTTTACTTTTATTCATTAGTATAAATAATAGATATAAGGAAACAAAACCCTTTATTTTACTTGTATAAAATAAAAAATAGGTTACTTCGAAAAACTACATTTTTGTCAAAGGAAACGCCAATAAGATGAAGAGGAAGAGAAGGGAAGAAGCAGCAGGAAATGAAAGCCCAGGGGTTGGTGCAGTTGGCTAGCATCCCGAGTTTGCTCCATGTGGTTGTGTGTTTAACACCCCCTCCTCGACTTACCCTGGAGTCCACAGGGAAAAATCCGAGTAGGTCGGTGCGGACACCCAAGGGACTAGTCCTTGCCTCAAAGGGTTTGGGACACCCTCTGTTACAACAAAAAAAATTGCAATTAGTCTGCGTATATCTCTCTCTTTTTCTCTTTTGTTTTATTCTTCTTTTGCTTTTCTCTTGGAGGGACAAGTTGCCCTCTTTCGTCCATTTTTTCCTTCACTTCAGTAGTCCCCCTCCCCTTCCCCTTCCCCTTCCCCCCTCCTCCCTCTCTACCTCCAACCTGGTTGATTTTACTATTGTAGGAATTAGTAGTCTCTCCCCCCTTCTCTCTCCCTTTTGTGTTGGATAACCGATGGTTCCTCCTCTCTTTTTTTATCTTAGGAAACCAATGGTTCCTCTCTCTCTCTCCATCTTTCCTTTTCTGTTGGAGGGATTGGTGGAACCTCTGGTTTCTTTTCCGTTTAAAATTCAGGGGTGGCGGCTCTCCTTTCTATTTTCTGATGACGAGAGTCAAAAAAAATATGCTGAACTTTATGCTAATTATATGTAGTTGCATCCATCTTTTTGTCAAATAAACACTTGTAGCTTTTGGGTATCAGGTGAATCTATTTCCAAACCCAAGTCCAAATCTATGCCCAGAAGCACGGACTCTTGTTTCTGTAAGAGAAAAAAAACCGAGTCCATGGAGATTATGTGTAAAAATCTGTGTCCACGCGTATTGACACATGACCCGCCTGCTATCTTGAAGAGTTCGTGCAACACAGCTTCTGATCAACTTGACATTTCCTCTAAGGGTCCGTTCTTGCGCTAACACTTGCAAAGTGCCGAGACTTTAAAGTCTTGTCATTTGAAAATGTTTGTGTTCTCATATTAACTAAATCGTGAGTAATTTGCAGGAATTTAAATTCCACGGTTCTTTTGATGTGAGAAATTATAGCTAAGAATTCAATTTAAAAATAGACTGCTATGAATTCAAAATAATAATTAAAAAAAAGTCCTAAACTATATGTAAATCATTAACATAGTTTACCAAAATGTACCAATTCCTTAACTTACAATCTAACCACAAATTCATATGTAAATTTCTTAAAAATTGAACAATAACAAATCCAAGTGTCTTAACATAAATTTAAGTAGATTTAGAAAGGACCATCAATCATTCAAAAAAAAAATTAATCAAATGTTTTTTTTCAAGGCGATCTATGTGTACATTAGATACACAATCGCAAACCTTCTAGTCTTCCTTTTCACCATTATGAATCAAAGCCATCTCCAAGCAAGATCCAAATAAGCCCTTATGACTGACCATGAAACATTCAACAATATATATATATATATATATATATATATATATATATATATTTATGATCGTTAAATAAAATTATATTAATCGCAGAAGGTATAGGAAAGACAAGAACAAGTTCACAAAGAGTGAACACAAAAGGCAAGTGCTATAAAGTAACCCTAACAGAAAATAAGACAACCATCAAGAAGGAGCCCATGCGAACAGTAATAGTACAAAAACTCCTTTCTATTCGACAACAGATAGAACACCCCCGCTAGAACACCATGCAATCAATAAATAACGAACTCGTGAGTGGACCATGGCTAGGGATAGCACAATGTCTTCGAATATACAAAATTTTCTTTTCTTCCAACCGGGTGACAACCCCTGAAAGAAGCACCCAAACTGTAGCCACTGAGGCTTCCAGCAAATTTACCCGCCAACAAGATAAAAAGCCCTGGAAGGAGAGCATCGAGAGACCCAAACAACTCAAAGATGGGAGAAAAAGGCGGTCCAAAGTGCGGGCGCAAAAGATCAATGCAGGAATAAGTGATTCACAATTTCTTCCATTGACAGGCACCAGATGCATCGATTTGTCAAGCTCCACCCTCTATTCTTTAAGATGATCATAAGTCAGGATCTTGTCCAGGTATGTTGTAGTTGTACATAAAAAGAAATATATCTTTGAAGGCATATTAGGGTACCACAGAACCCAAAAGGAAAACCGACTATGACAGGGACGTGAAGCCTGGAGGACGGATCTTACTATAAACTGACCTTCGCTGTCCCTAGACTAAACTCAACAGTCGCTAGCTAGAGGAATTGAGAATCCAAAAAATAGGCAATTTAGGATCCTAACACCTCAACCTGGGGATCCAAGTCAATGACCCACCACAACGCTCAAACGATGATGCTATTGAGGCACCCTTGTCTAATGCTATTAAGTGTATGTTCCCAAAATCTTGCTTCAATGAACCATGCCCACACAAGTCCAACCAGAATTTGACCTCCCTGCTCCCCACTTTGAATTTAGTCTGTTGCGAAAACGTATCCCTTTCATAATTGATTTTCAAAGCCCAACCCTATTGGGCCTAGAGAAGACTACTTTCGATTCTCATCTACTCAATACCCCCACCAACAAAAAACCAAAATCCACAAGACAACAGCCCAAAAAAATCTTAATCCCAATGCTGAATCTACATCTAACGATCACTCTCCCATCTCTGCTAATTAAGTGAAAAAACACTCTACCATCCACTCCACATCACATATCATCGCCCACAGGATAGTAAGATATCCACTTCTTACACGATCCCTCTCCACATCACAGACCATCCCCAACCTTAAAGCAAAGGAGATTTAAGAAAGAGGTGAAGCCATACATTTCTCTACAACAAACCCTGGATCCCAAGGCTTCTTTCAAATCTAAATAGGGAAAATGTTATCAATGCCTTCAATGGATATGGAAGTAAAACGCCATATAAACGGCGTATATAGAGAGGGACAGAGAGTTAAGTACGGTTATCAACGGAGCGGATTTGAAGCGAATAGTGCTCTATCCGTATCCGCTTCGATTAATTATACCTAGTATCCGAATTCGCTCCGATATCCGGCGGATAATAATTTAGGATATCCGAATTCGAATTCGGATATTATTCCGAATAGTTAAACTCCAAAAGAAAACAATCAAAAAAAAATTCCTAAGAGGATCAAATCCAAAATGAGAAATCAAATTTGAAATTCAAAGAAAAAGAACAAACTGGATAAATACCGGTAACAGTGACCGAATTCCGGGCTGATCTGGCTTCGTCCCAGCAACATTGATGAAAAGCTCCAATTGAAACCCTAACGAAACTCAAGAAATTAGGAATTTTCGACTTCTCAGATTTGAGTATTAAGATTAGGGCAAAGAGGGGTTTTTTTTTTTCCACCATGCCTATCCAAACGCCTTATAGCAAGCACACACAACTTTAATGGCGGCCAATATTCACCAAGGCTTCTTCGGATCCAGACAAAGAGAAGAGATTGAACCCCGGGCTGTCGACATCGCCATAGCTTTAATGGCAGCCAAGTATCCACGTATCCGCCAAAAGCTTTAGCAAAGCTCCATCTCGGCATAGCTTCAACGAACTGGTTTGGTTGCATAGGAGAGGAGGGAGGGCATAGCCGCATAGTACATGAGACAGAGAAGATGGAAAGGGGAAAGGTGATTCGAAGAGGAGATATTAGGTTTAGGTTTGTAGGTTAAATATATAAATTCAGTGATAAATTACTTTAATACCCTCTAAATTTAATACAATTACAATATTACATATTATATTAGTAAACATTTGTTTATAATATATGAAGGGTATATTTGTCTTGTAAAAGTATACCTATATCATTAATCGGTCCGGATATTTAGCGGATCGGATAGTCCACTATCTATATCCGCTCCGTTTATTAAACAGATAGTTTAATGACTATCCGAATCCGATCCGGCGGATACCTATTCGGATAAATATCCGGCTAAACGGATACGGATCCGGACCGGATTCGGATAATATTTCGGATAGTTGACACCCCTAGAGTTAAGACTTATCGGAAAGACGATACGGACGACCACCGGAGAATTTTCGCCGCTAGATGAAACTGCATTTACTCTCCATTAGACTAAATGGTGACGGCCCGATATGCGACATTGCCGGACAGGATAGGAGCCAAGGAGATGAGAGGAGAGAGAGACGTGAGGAATAAATGATGAATGATGTAAGGCCCCAAGTCATTTTCAATTGAAGTCCTTCCCTTATTGGTGGAATTGAAAACCCAGTTTCAAGGGTCTTTGACGCGGAAAATGCAAATACTAAGACTTTTAAAAAAAGGACAGCTTCCAATTTGTCAAGTCCCAGGAATTAACAATTCTCAGCCTCCAATTCCTTTAATGAGAACTCTCCAAAGCTTTTTCCACATATTGATCCCAAACCCTTCCGAGATCGAGCAAGCCCAAAGGCGGAAGGCCAAGATAAGAGCTAGAAATAGTACCATGCATATGATCCAAGTACCTAGCCCATTCTAATGAGAAGAGTTCTCATTAAATTAACTCTAATACCTTAGACCTCTTCAAAACATCTAAGAAGGGCTCTCAAATTCACAACTTCCACCCTAGAAGCACCAATATACAAGTGTCTTCTGCATCTTGGAGATAAGATATTTAAGGGCCCTCCTCTCCCACTTTAAAACCCCCAACAGGACAAAGTTCCTCCGTTTTACACAATATCTTGCTTAAAGCATTTGCCATTATAATGAAAAAGAGAGAGGGTGATTTCTTTGTTCAAGGCCTCTAGAGAGGTCTTACAAGGATGGAAAAGATGAAAAGGATAAGCAAACATCTTACTTCTCCACTTGCTTTCAAACCCCATTCTTCCCAATAAATAATCGAGGAAGAAACACTCCAAAAGATTGCAGGTCTTCTCTAATTTTTTTCTACAGCACACACATTATACCTTCACATTCTAGAGCCAATGCATTCAATTCCCATAAGAACCCCACTGATAATCTCTTACGCTGTCACAATTGCCTTGGTAACCCCTATAAGCTTATCTACTACACCCTTCAACCGAAAAGCAAGGAACTAGAACAATCTTACAAAGGTTAAAGAACACTCTAATCAGCCTAAAGTCTTTCAACCCCTCTGCCCATTCATAAAATAAGGGTAACAAAAGTCAAATTAGAAACTTTATCCCATATACCTCTAGCATGAAATACATCAAACACCTTCATTAGATGTTAAAAAAACGTATAATATTCTTATTTAATGTGCTGGGGATGTGAAATTAGTAGCAAAGGTTCCACAAACAATCTCAACATATCAGGAAAAGGCAACACAATAAAATGAGATATTAACAATGTTTTGAACCTGTCCAATAAGTGGGAAATATAGCTGCGCAATGTACAATTTTTCTTCGTGCTTTTGGTATCGAGCATCAAATTCATGCTTGCACATAAGAACTACCAAGATTCGAGCTGCCTACAGAAATCAAAGAGCAATAGTTATGACAGGGTACTAGATTTGATAAGTAGCCAGAATAGAGGGAACAATCACATCTATGCAAATATCCAAGGGACCACTCAAGAATATATCCTTCCGGTAACAAAATGACAACTATTCAGACAACAAATCGTATCAATTATCTATAATGAACTCACTTTGGCCCTTTGAGATAAATCATCATCATCCGACGTAAGGAAAAGCTCTTGTATTAGAATGGATGAAAGGTAGTTCCTGCGAGAAGAAAATGCATTTAGTAACACAAATGTTCCTTTGTTATGACTTATGAGAACAGAGAAATGTTGTGTCAAAAGATATTTAACTTTTAAAAGCATGAAACAAAGATCACAGCTGCAATACGCCCGTCAATGCTACCTTTTTTTGCTACACTAGGTGCACAAAACGTGACTATACATAGGTTTATGTTAATGTTTAGTATAACCAAGGTATTAAATTTCGGTTTCGGTATAAACTTCGGTCGCTAAGGAAGTTGACACATTTCGAGGAAGTTTAAAGAAGTCCAAGGAAGTTATGTAAAAATTAAAGAATTCTACGAAACTTTAAGGAAATATTGAAAATTTAATATGAAACTTTAGAGATTCACTAATTAAGTATAAATACACATCTAGAATTCATTATATTACTGATGCAAGCATGTAGTACTCAAATGTGAGAATCATATTAAGTGACATACGTTGTCTGCTTGTTTGAGTTGTAATTTCTTTCTGATAATTCTCTATATTGTCAGATATTTTTAACTATATTTTATCCTCCTTTTCAAGCGAAGGTGATATATAAGCCTTTATTTTTTCAATGATTATCCATGGTAATTGTTTTAGAAACCTGAAAAACTTATGAATGCACATTTAAGGTGATAAATAATTTAAATTTGATTTAGTTTATAAACCTCTTTCAATAGATGAGCTCAATGCTTTTACAGGACTGAGCCAACATGTGAAGAGGAAGAGATGAGTAGTTAGATAAATTTTAATTTATGAAATACTGTTAGAAATTTATTTAATTATTTAATATTATTAAAAATCTCATATGGGCATAATATGCTAATAATAAAATTATTAGAATAATAAATTATAATTTATAATAAGGTTAATGCTAACTGACTCTAATAATAAAATTATAATTTATAATAAGGTTAATGCTAGGGAAACATGTATTTTCTTATGGAGAAAATAAGTTTAAAGCAAGTGAAACTAGCACTACCCTTTCAAATTAAAACTTAAAAGCCCTTCAATTTTAATCTTTTTCTGTACACTTTGGTTAACTTCCAACGAAGTTATGTATTTTCCCAACATTTGTTTTCTATTTCGATTGAAGTTTCCGGACATTTACTAGGAAATCCAGTATTTCTAAAATACAAATGCATTTCGCTTCGGTCACCATGGAAGTCGACTCAATTCGGTCAACTTCGGCGGAATTGAGGTTATTTTTGACACCATGACTATGACTAGTGAACTTGGTAACCTTTACCATGACATTTTTACCCTTAAATTAATAACCAAATGCACTAAAGTTGGGGGTAGTTCATTCTTTTCATAGGGGACCAATCATTAAATGCAGCAGACAAGATTATGTCTTCCATTCTCCTATCCGAGTTTCTTATCAGGTGGGTTGGCAATTGACGACACCAATGGATGCCAAGAATGTAATCTGGACTATTTTGCCTAGAGCTATTTCGTGGTCCATTTGGAGAAAGAAAAAAAAAATCGTGTCTTCAATAATTCCTCCTCTTCAACTTCTCGAGTTATAGCTTGTATTTGACGCTCAATTGTGGAATGGTGTTCAATTAGTTAGTTGGGGGTGGAAGTGGGTGATATTTTGTTGTGAGAAGTCACCTTATTACCTGTTGTATGTTTATCTTTTTTCTGTAGTTCCATTTCTACTAGATCTTATCAGTATACCTCTCTACTTCTCTGTTACCTGCTTGTATCTTGTTTGATATATTAATATATTTGACGTTTACTGATCACAAAAAATACAGCAGACAAAACGTACTGTTTGGCTTTTCTTATAACTTTTTGCCTGCTCCATTTAATGATTTGTCCCTTATGAAAATACCAAACTACCCTTGTATTTAATTGAATGATAGTCAATACCAAAGGATAAAAATGACAAGTGAAAGTTACCAAGTTCACAAGCCTTAGTGGATACTAGAAATTCCCAAATGTGTATGGGTGTGGGGGAGGGGGGTGTTCTATTAACGTGTTTCCAAACAAAATGCCTAATCGCTTCTACATAGGGGAGGCAATGGGTTAGGCTTAGTTTATCCAAATTTGGTTCACAATCTGAATGTGACCCGTTTATAAACCAGTTGAAAGGATAAACACCCAAACCAAACGCAATAGTGGACCTATCATCCCAAAGTCACCCACAAACCTATTTAAAATATTTAATTAAATTTATTTATTTTGACATTTGAACTTAAACCTAATATTTAATAATTATAATAATTAACATAATATATTTACTAAGTAGAAAAGTTAGGAAGTCAAAAAGTTATTAGGATGGTAATTTGGGAAGTTACCAGAACCACCATCGACCTATTGCCACCCTTATATTAAAGTGATTAGGAGGGTTATTTGGGAAGTTAAAAGGTCAGCGAAGTTGTAAATCAATGGAAAAGAAGAGAAAAGGAAGTTTATTCATTAAAATGACAGTTTTGGAGTTCAAAAGTTAGAAGATAAGTCCAGGGATGTAGGTACCAAAATTAGCTTCAGAGAGGCCTAAAGGCTCAGTAGACTAGAATTACGAGGAAGACAACTCAATAACCCTTAATATATGTATGTGTGTGCTTCGGAAACAAACCCTAAAATCTGACCAATTAGGGAATGGGATGGAGTCAATTCGGTACAAATGGCAGTTTGGTCTAGTGATTTCAGCTGGCATAATAAATAAAAAATTCAAAATTTTTTTTTAAAAAAAAATGCAAATCGACTCTATTTTTTGTTAAGAAAACATTGAAAGGTTTTAATTAGAATCATCCACTTGGTTTTCAATAGGAAAAGAAACAATCGAAAAAGAGAAATCTTCATAGAAAATAGAAAAAACAAGCAATGTGCAAAAGTTACCACATGTGATGTCCTTCAAAGAAGAAGGCACAAACCTTTATCTCCTCATGTGTGTACAGTGTGCAAAAGTGGTGATGAATCCATAAACCACTTTTTCATCCCTTGTAAATGGCCCAGTGCATATTGAATCATTTCTTGTTTTAGAGTAAAAATTGCAATGAAATCCTACACTTTTGGCAAATAATAAGGTATAACGTGGATGTATACCCTCCGTGCCATCCAAGAATTTAAAAAATGGTTTCAGGGACTGTATCAGTCCCAACTGAAACCCATACAATCGGTTTCGGACGATACAATTTTGTTTAAAAACATAAGTAGAAAGACAAAGCCAAGTAGAATTGTAGAAATGTAAGATGAGTAGAGTAGCCAATTAAAATACCAAATAGTCAATAACAAATAAACAATAAGTCATCAGAATTTATTAATTTGTTAATTATGTAGAACATCTTATGTTATAGGGATATTCTGGGTGGTAGTGGTATACTTCTACTTATACAGAATAGAATGTGTATTTCTCAAGTGTTTGGAATATAACAAGAGAGGAAGAGAGACTCATGTCTCTCCAACTCATTTTTCCCCAAATCTCTCTTCTCTTCCCCTTCTTAATTGTTCTTCAAACCCTAACCCTAAAAGCCTAGATCTACAACAACCTACCTGGTATCAGAGCAAAGGAACCATCAAACATCAATACATAGACATCAGGAAGCTAAAAGAGAGGAGAAAGTTTGTTGACGCCAGCCGCTGATGGCAGCGTCCGTACTGTTGACGTCAACAGTGTACAGATATTGGATCTCGTCTCCCAAGGTAGATTTTAATGTCATGATTTTATAGAATTTAGGGTTCAAGTTACATGTAATTTGGAGTTGATTTGAAGAAGTTATGATATTTTTAGTGAAAAATCTAAGAAAAAAATGAGAAAATGTTGATCTGGAGTTCTCTAAAGATTTGATCTCTATATGAGTTGTTTTCTTTGGTGGATTTACTGTTTTTAAATGCTTGTTCTTATGGAAGTGGTTTCAAATCGTTTGGATTAATATTTAAGCTCCAGTGAGGTGATTTTCAGACCATTTTTTTAAAAAAAATTTAGGGGTTGTTTTTGCTTATTTCTTGGTATTTCCCATTCCAATTGGTAGAGATTGTTGCTTGATTATTGTAGAAGCTTTGAAAATGTTTTTTGTGGTTGGATTAAACATTGTTATGGTCGTGGGACCAATCCAGGTGCTGTGAAGAGCCCCGTTTTGAAGTGTTTTAGATTGTGTAGTCCTTGGACAGCATAGTATTTGTTATGTGGAGATCAAGAGTAAAGTTGTAAGGTTTGATTTGTGTAGATCAGACGTTTGTTGCAATTTCAGAAGTTAGTCAATCCTCTAATGTTCAATTAAATGCTGAAAGGAGCATGTGTGTGACTCAAAATGAAGCTCCCAACCTTCTGATTACTACCGTGAAGTTTAATGGACAGAATTTCCTTCCGTGGTCTCAGATTGCTATGCTATATGTTAAGGGAAAAGGGAAGGCAAGATACTTGGCTGATGTCATCACTATCCTTAGCCCTTCTGACTCGACGGTTGTTAAATGGGATCAAGTGAATGCCACTAAGATGTCTTGGCTTCTTCAATGCATGCAGATATTAGTAACCAGTATTTGTTCTTATCCACGCCAAGTAGATATGGGATATGATGAATGCAACATATTCTAAACTGAGAATACTGCTCGTGTGTATGAGCCACGACAAAGTATCTAGCAGATGAGACAGCGAGACAAGCCTCCATCCACCTATTACTCCACTCTTCAATGTCTGTGGGAAGAGTTGAATCACTATCAGACTTTTCAGGCCATATATTCAGAGAATTTTGCTAGCCTGCTGCGTATAAGAAGTTGGTTGAGAAAAATAGGGTGTTTGAACCCCTTGTAGGTCAAGAGATGCTTTGGCTTCCTTGTCATAAAGAGACAGCAGAGGTGGTGGTCAATTGGGAACATCTAGAGCTGACTATGAATGAGTTAAGCTGAAGTGTGAACATTGTGGCTGTACTCGCCATAATAAGGACATTTGTTGGGATCTCCATGGTCGATCTCAGCAGAGGGCTTCCACTAGTGATGGACGAAGAGGAAACCATTATGGTAGTATAGGGGGGTCGAGTGCCCACTTGTCCCTCCTGGATATTCGATGCCTATTCCTCCACCTACACAGGTTCTTTTCGCGGACAGTACCAGCCTCTCCTGTGATGAGATTGAGGCATTCAGACTTTTCATTGCTCAACTGGAGCCACCCAATACTCCTAAGTAATTTGCGCACTCGGTACATCTGCTTCAGCCCTCAATGCCTTTGTTTCCACTCCCAATCTCGTCATATCATATTTGTTTTGTTAACAATAAAGTGACATTGGATGATGTCTCTTACTCTTCCATTACTGGGCAAGGGTAATGTCTCAATTAATCCTTCATTGTCATTATCCTTTGTTCTTCATGTGCCCAACTTTGCTTTACATTTCGTCTATAAGTCACATCCCAAAGTCCTTGAAATGTAGTTTCACATTTTTTCCATCTCACTGTCTTTCAGGATTTGGAAACGAGGAGGATGATTGGTATGGGCCATGAGGAGGGAAGACTTTACTTGCTGGACCTTCCATCACATGTTGCTTCACTAGTCCAGCATATACCTTCTGCAATTGGGAGTAGTACTTCTAAGGAGTTGTTATTGTGGCACAATCGTCTTGGCCACCCATCTATGTTCTTACTAAAGCGAATGTTTCTGAGCATGCTAAATCTGAGATGTGTGAATATGCTAAATATGTAGAACTTCTTATCCTACCAGTGGTAAAAAAAAGCAAGTCACCCTTTGATTTTGTTTATTCTGATGTGTAGGGACCTTCCACTGTTGCTTCTTTTCGGGGTTTTCGATATTTTGTTCCTTTTGTGGATGACATTTCCAGTGTTATCTAAGTCCAAAAGTGATATTTGTTTTGTATTTAAGTCATCCTACAAAATGATTAAAACCAAATTTGATGCCAAAATATAAATTCTTAGCTCTGATAATGATGGGGAACACCGGAACACATGTCTGGTGATATTGCTTCTTATTTTGATGATTATAGCATTATTCATCAAACCACTTGTGTAGGTACACCTCAACGGAAAGGTGGTGGAACAAAAAATCGTCATTTATTAGAAGTCACTCATTCTCTTTTGTTTGCTATGAATGTTTCTTAAGTTTTTTGGTCTGATGCACTCTTCACTGTTGCTTATCTTATTAATCATGTGTCATCCAGAATTTTACAACAGAAAATTGATATTGATGTTTTGTGTACACCTAATAGTTTGTTTTCCTCACCTCCTAAAGTCTTTGGGTGTACCTGTTTTGTTCACGTGTCTCGTTCTGATCGTACTAAGCTTGACCCAAAAATACTGAAGTGCCTCTTTACTAGGTATGCTCCCAATCAAAAAGGGTACGAATGTTTCCATCCTCCTCGAAAGTTTTTTGTCTCTATGGATGTAACATTTTTTGAGTCCACTCCCTTCTTTTCTGTCAAGGGAACTTCTCTTTAAGGGGAGAGTAGCAATGAAGAGATGTCCCCTCTACTTATTATTCTTCCTTCTTTAATATATGAGAGCAATAATGGAATGAAAAGTGGTGTTGGTAATGGGCATTGGGAGACTCCTATTGAGAAGGAGAAAGAACTGCAGTTGTACTCAAGGAAAAAAGAGACTAAAAAAGGCCCTCATGAGCCCCACCAAGCAACCTCTTCAAATCCACCTATTCCAAGTATTCCTCCTACTCCTGTGGTTGTTGGTGATTTAGACCTTCCTATTGCAGTTAGGAAAGACATTCATTCGTGTACTCAATATCATATCTCCAACTTTGCTTCTTATTCTGCATTGTCTCCTTCATATTGTACATATACCTTGGCCTTGTCTTTTGTGTCTATTCATTGTAGTGTTGCAGATGCTCTCTCAGCCTGAATGGGGAAAGACAATGGAAGTGGAAACGCAGGCTATTGAAAAGAACAATACATGGGATATGGTTGATTTACCACTAGGGAAGAACACAGTGAGGATTTACAGTGAAGTATCACTTAAACTGATAAGTTGAAAGATATAAATCTCACTTAGTGGCCAAGGGATACACTCAAACGTATGGCATTGACTACTAGGAGACATTTGCTCTCGTAGCCAAGATGAACTCTGTTAGAGTTCTTTCATCCCTAGCAGCCAATCAGGATTGGCCCTTGAAGCAGTTCGATATGAATAATTGCATTTTTGCATTGAGACTTTTTGGAAGAAGTGTTATGACACCACCTCATGGCTTTAGGTGTCCCTCCTTTGATGAGAAGGTGTGCAGATTGAAGAAGGCTTCGAATGGCCTAAAACAGTCACCCGAAGTATGGTTTGAAGGTTTTAGAGTGCCAAGGTGAAAAATGGGTACAAACATAGCCAAGTTAACCACACTTTGCTCATTAAGCACTCAAATAAGAGAGTTACAACTCTTATAGTCTAAGTGGATGACATCGTAGTTACTGGAAATGATCATGATGAGATGAGGAAGCTAAAGGATCAGTTAGTGAAGGAGTTTGAGAGTAAGGACCTTGGTCAATTAAAGTACTTTCTTGGTATTGAAGTTGCTAGATCCAAGAATGATATTTTCATCTCACAGTGGAAGTATATTCTTGATCCCCTATAGGAGACACACATGATGAGGTGCAAACCATGTAATACTCCTATCAACCTGAATCAAATGGAGTTAGTGGTTATCGTCTCATTGATGCAGGAGGATATCAAAGACTTGTTGGCCGCCTTATCTATCTGTTTCTCACCTGGCCTGATATTGCATATGTCGTCAGTGTAGTGAGTTAGTTTATGCATGTCTCATTTACAAGACACATGGATGCCACATATGGAATCCTCAAGTATTTGAAGTCTACTCATGGCAAAGGTTTATTGTATGCTCGATTTGTTGACACTCGAGTTGAGGCCTATACTGATGCAAATTAAGCAGGATTAGTTTTAGATCGATGTTTTACTACAGGATACTGCACCTTTGTGGGAGGCAATCTTATGACTGGAGAAAATGCCTCAACGGACACCTTAGCAAAGGATGAGGCCAATTGGGATATATTACTTTTTTTTACATGCAATAGGGATATATTATATTATTGTGGTGCAACAAATCTCTATTACTGTATCATACTTCCCTGATTGCAAGGTTTGTCTTCTCTCTCTCTCTCTCTAATATTAGATATATATATATATGTAACATTTTAGTGGCACCGCTCATTAGAACTTATACAAAGCGCCCCCATGAAAGAGGAAATGTGGCAAGTTGTTCTTAATCCAAACCGTTGGAGGTCAAGGTAGACCCTTTAGGAGACACATGGCAACAAATAGGTCGATCAAATGTTTCTAGACCATCCGATTTAAGGTAAAAAAAATCAAGGATTTCTATAAACTAAGTAGGGCCTAGTGAACCCTAGGGGGTTAATGTAGACAAACTAAGGTATAACCACTGTTTAGAATCATTTGATTGGCCTATAATTGCCACGTGTCTCCGATGGGACCCACATTGACTTCCAACGGTCAGATCCCCAAAGGAATGCCACAATCGAGATTCTAGGAGGCGCTCACTATAACTTCTAATGAGCAGCGCTAATAGGAACCATTCCTTGTATGTATGCATGCATGTGTGTGTATGTGTGTAACTGTGTATATATAAGTGATCTGATACAACAGAGTCCATTTATTGTTAGGGAGGGGGGCTTTAAATGTGGCAGTTGAGGTGATGCGGCCCAAGGGTCTTGTTTGAAAAACCATCACCACTCCACATGGCATGCTTCCGTTCAATAGTTTTTGGTCATGTGGAGAAAATGAGTTTTCTTTTTGTTCTTTTCTTTTTCGATTCTAAAAAATCTGAAATATCTAAAGATTGTTATTCATTGGGTAAATAGATCAATACACAGAGGCACCACCCACTTGGACAATGAGGAGAATCCTCTATCAAGTGGACGGTCTAGATTCACACATCAGCCTCTATGTGCAAGAAAATCCCTGACCTAAGTCCTAACAGGAATGGAGTCTATTGTATCTCCCCCCAAAAAACTGCTCGACTCTAAAGGAGAATAATCAAACACTTTGGATATGGGCCCTACCAAAAATATGTTCCATCATTCTCCTTTATTGGGCAATTAATGGTTGGCGCAATTGGGGCTAGCATTCTCCATGCTCAAATTTCTCAATTCCATTCTAAGCTACTATGATGTTCTGAAACAAAATGTATCAATCTGGAGAGATTTCTTTAGCGTAGGATTATATTAGTCGCAAAATCAGCTGAAGGGTGTATTTCTATGTCCGAATATAAGATATAAATCAGAAATCAGATAAACTCTAGGTTTAGATATATAGCTATACAGATATACATAAACAGAACCCCTACGTGTTTGTATTCTGTAGCAAGCAAACAAGTGAAAATAAAATGCTACTTTATTTAATATTGGAATCCATCTAATTGATCTACATGGTATCAATTATGTTAAGTCGCACAAAGATGTTAACATCATCAGGAACAAGAAATTTCAGCATACACACTTCCAATACTATTAGAATGTTAGTCAGCCAGAAAGAAAATGATAGGAGATGATGTTTAATAATTAGGTACCTATCTGAAGGATCTCTACCAGGCATTTTCACGAAAAGATCATGATCACATATGATCTGCAAAAATGTAAGCTTGCAATCATGCAGAACAGATTGGCATAACCCAGTGAACTTTTCCATGTACAAAGACACCTGCAGAAATAAAACACTTCTATTTATGTGAAATTAAAAGGAATAGCAACAACAACAAAGACATGCCTTTTAACATTTAAATGGTAAATTAGAAATGCATAAGTTCTAGTAATAAATTGCATTGCCACCACACCCTAGCAGTTCAGTGTATGGGAACAATGTAGGTCACAAGTTACTGAAAAAAAAAATATTCACAAGTTTGCTCCAACTTAGCAAGAAAAAGACAACAATACCATAACTTCTTGCGTGCATACCAGCACTTGTGCACCATCAGAATGCTGCAGTTATGCGTAAAATAATACTCGGGTAAAACAATAAGAA
The DNA here is from genome assembly GCA_015143295.1 of Tetracentron sinense. Taxonomy (NCBI): domain Eukaryota; kingdom Viridiplantae; phylum Streptophyta; class Magnoliopsida; order Trochodendrales; family Trochodendraceae; genus Tetracentron; species Tetracentron sinense. The sequence goes on from CM026563.1 coordinate 4,025,061, forward strand.
AAATAAAGGAAAATAATATCAAAACTTCCGAAGAAAAACCTGAATTTACGCTTGAATTGTTTGAATGAAAATGAAGTTTAACCTGAGATACAGGCATTTATGTTGGGAGTATATAAAAGGGAAACCATGAAATGAAGTTTAACCTGAGATACAGGCATTTATGTTGGGAGTATATAAAAGGGAAACATGGTTTCCTTGTCTCTGAATTGCACGTTAACACAGTAATTTGCATTGGTATATTTCATATTCATATGATGCCCATTTTGCTTTATCGTGCATATACGTTCGGGAGCTAGTCAATTAGCTGATTCAACCTGCATAAACATGCATGCAGCATAATCTACAAGCCTGAGTTGCCTGAACTGAATAGCTCATGCCTCACAATCATTGAGTAGCATCCCCGTGGAACAAAAGTAGAAAATGAAAAAAGGGAAGGCTCTGGATTTCCAGAGAAAAGTTACCATGCAGAAATTTCAAACAATGATTAAATTTTCCAAACGCTAGACAATTGGAAGTTTTTAGCTTCCAAAAATCTATTTCTCAGTGATGACATATTCTACACTACGACGTGCAGTGATGGGGTTCTAATCAAATCATTCTCAAACTGTGCATCTTGAATGCATATCATGTGTTACAAAACCAAAACAAATAAGTTAATAAATTTAAAAGATTTTTGAATGTAAAGCAGAATTACCAGTTCAAAAACTTGGCGAGGCTCAATGATGGACAAAAGATCATAACAAAAGAATGCCAAACTGCTGTTCAAACGTTTTGCCAAGCTTAACCCCTTCTTGCAGCGCTCATGCACCTCTGTTAGGAGGCAATCATACAACTGCATAATACATCTGAATACACCTTCCTTCAATTGCAATGGAGGAACATCTTCACCTATAGCACAGAAAGAACAAAAAAAAATTGAACTAGAAGAAATGAAGACTTCAATCAGATTAATGGCCCACTTTTACTCCAATATACGTCACTATGTCAGAAACTGAAAGAGTGAACCTCCATGCTTTAATGGAATTGACTTGACAAAAATAAATAAATAAATAACTAATTCTGACAGAACAATATCAGAAAGCAATCTTCCGAGTAAAGAAATCACAAAAACAGATATGGTATCCCCATTATTAAAGTCACTTGCCCAGTCGAAGTGATAACAATTCTTTGCAAACTTTGGAACATATGTTGCGCGGACTCTTCTAACCAGGTGACGTGTCCGTGTCACACATGTTGGACTCCGACACGTATCGAGTTCTTGTTGGACACCTCCAGATTTTCTTTTCTTCTATTCTTTACTTACACAACCAAAATTAACATGCACCATAGATAGGTTTTCTAATTTGTCCTTTTGAAAGTTTATAAGTGGAAAAAAAAAACTATTGCATTCAATTATGCCCTTTTTTATAAGTATATTATATAGATCATAAGATATCCCAACTGAAAATGCACCCCAAGCCCTCAAATCTTATTTCTTGAGGGTTGCCGGGTCTAACACCTCGCATCCGTGTTAAAATTCCGTGCATTATTAGTTGGGATATCTTATGATACATATTAAACATAAATTTAAAAAAGGCATAAATGAATGCCTATGCAGCGTCTATGCAACTTAGCCTGGAACACGAAATATTATTAAACAATCAGAGGATAAATCTTTAGCAAGTCTTGAAACCAAACTTGATTGTTAACAACCCTATTTGGGTACGGGTACAGCAAGAACAGAAATTATTTCCCCTTTTGTCTGGGAGTATAAATGATACAAAACTTCCTCCAAGTAATTGCAGACCATTTGTACACTATCAGAAACAGTTCACAAAAGGAATCCTATCCAGCCCTTCTATTCTATCTAGGCGATATCCTTCATTCAGCATAGAGGATGGAGTATGGCTAACCGGTGCTTTATGTGTTTCCAAGCGGAAGAGACTGTGGATCATCTTTTTGTGCATTGCCCAGTAATGAAGGAGGTGTGGAACTTTTTCCTATCACGCATGGGGGTGGCTTGGGTTTTTCCCTCTTCCTTTCGAAATCTCCTAGATTGTTGGTATTGGGAAATTGGGGTAGAGGGGCGGGTGTTTGGGAGGTGATTTGGGGAGTCCTTCCTGGGGCTATTTCTTGGCTTTTACTGGAAAGAGAGAAGTCGTAGAGTGTTTGAAGATGTTTCGTCTACCGTGTCCCGGCTTTGTGACCGTATCTGGATGGCAGTTTTGGAGTGTGTTGGGGCTCATTGTTCCAAGGAGGAAATCCAGGATATTTTGCTCTACTTTGTGATTTCCCTAGGGAGGGGGTGTTATTGTTGTGTCGCTAGTCGGTGTTGAGTTTACTTACTTGTAAACTCTGTGGTCGTTTGTATCTTTCTAGCTTTTCTTTTGCTTCTTTTTTTAATACAATGCACTATAGATCAAGAAAATATGCAATAGCAAGATAGAGTTTCAGAAGAAAATCTTCACTTCAGCCATCCAACTCTTAGTCTATTAGCCAACATATGATCTAATCTCTCCTTATCAATCATTGATAACAGAAATTAATGTTTCTTGGTATCTCTTGTAGTAAACATGGAGGGGCTAAACACAAAATGCAGACTACCTTGAGGGCTTAGACTTGGAGCGACTACTCCGGCAATACCAGAGAGTATTTATGTTTCAAAGAAATATAGAATCAAGGTTATATGAGCAAAAGAAGTTTTAGCAAAGACTAAGACAATTGGCTTGATAATGACAGGCATAATCACAAAATAGAAGTTTGAGAATTATTGGCCTAAGAAAAAGATTCGTAAAAAATTGAAATTTTTTTAAAAAGTCAAGAAAAAAATAGAATATTATTTCTTACAAACAAAATATTCCATGTATCAGATAAATATTGCGACTTTGGAAAAAATAGCCAATAATTTGCATTTAACTCATGCCTTTTCCAAACAGTCACAAATAATTAGCAAAATAATTGTTTGACGACAAAGCCGCGTATTAATCGCGACCTTTTGAAAAAAAATTGTCAAACTTTATGATTATGACAAACAACAAACTCAGTATCTGCAAATTTATAGATGACAATCCAAATGTCCCACAATTAGCACAAACAGCTATGCCTATGAGCATGGTTCAAAATATTGGTATCAATTGTCGTATCGGTAAGTCCAAAACAGGATACGTATCGACGTATCGGATCGTATCGGATGGATACGGCGGAAAAAATCAAGATACACTAAGAAATGTTTGGATACGCAAGGAAAAACTTGGATACCTTTCATAAAATTTCTTTTAATGCAAATCTAAGCTATTAACAAACTAAATGAAGGTCTCCAATTATGTTTATAACCATACATATGAGAGCTAAGGCACTGATCAAGGGGTGGGGGAGCTAAGGCCTTATCCCAAATAAGGTCTCCAAGTAGTGGCTGGAGCAGTGGGGCGATCAAGGGGTGGGGAGCAGCTAGCAAGGTGGTGAGAAACATCTGGAAGAGTTGGGAACACGGTATGCATAAGAAGGTGATCGGGACATGTATGGAAATAAAGGAAAAGATCTAAGAACACTTTTCTTAGAAATACCCCTGAGATATTCTCTTTTATATAATAGCGGATCTAAGAACACTTTGCTCCAGCCACTACTTGGAGACCTTATTTGGGATAAGGCCTTAGCTCCCCCACCCCTTGCTAGCTGCTCCCAACTAGAATTTGCGACTTCTGTAATTATCTACCAACCTAACTTATTTGGGATAAGGCACTGATCACGACGCTGATGATAATTATCTATAAAACAGTGCCAGATTATGCCCATGCACGATAAAAACTGACATTCATACCCCAATTAGGAACTTAGAGACCAAGATACAGACGCCTTTTTAAATACAGCATTAGCAAATCGACGTCTTGTTAATAGAGACACCCACATTATGCTGCATCAGACAACAAACTTTTAACTTCTTTTTTCATTGGCTTGATAACGATAAGTAACTAAAGTTTGAAACTGCTATAATTATTTATAAATGACAATAGGAAAATTTCCATAATTAGCTGTTTGTAAGCACAATCAACTGTATGGACAATAAATAAAATTTGCAACTTCTATAATTATTTATAAATGGAATTTATAACCAGTTATGAACTTATAGAGCAAGACAAACTTAGGAATAGAGGCCTTTCTAAGTACAGCACTAGCAAATCGATGATCCTGTAAAAAAATCCATGAAATTCTATTATTCAAGAATTTCCAGCCCAGTCAATTATCATGCAACAAATGTGACCAGACTTGGTGTAAAATGTCTTTGAGAAGTGGTATGTGCATAGAAACGAAGACTTTTTCTTTTTCTTTTTTTTCCTATTGGAGGTGCACAAACAGGGGTTTGGCTGAGCCCCCGACCTGACCTTACCAAAGAAGCAGTATTACGAACATAAATATTATTCAACCCTGGCATCATTCTCTATCAAACTAGAGACGTAATCTAAAAACTCAGAAAGCAAAAAACAAAAACAAAAACAAAAAAATAAGAACATATTCAGAAATAAGACTGTTTGGTAAATGTCTACCAATCCAACATCTACATATTTTTGCATAAGAGGTTTTGCCTCTGAAATAATAAGTAACCTCAAAGTTACTTATTGTGCTAAATTAGGTATAGGTTTATTTGTGCACATGAGCATTTAATTCACTTGAAACTGACTTTTATGTACTAAATACTTTTGCAAATGCTTTCTATATCCCTAATAAGTGCTTTTTCTATCCATCCCATTGCAAATAGCCCTCCACTAAGTGCTTATCTGTATGTTTTAACTTTTACCAAACATGAGATCAAAAATAAGAACTGTTTTTATTTTCAAAAATGCTGACTACCACATGGACTATTGTAAAACATTCTAGATCAAATTCAAATAGCTCTTATCAGATGGGATAAGAGTTGTCAAATGGACCCTAAGTTTACACAAGTTTCAGTTGCCGGAAATAATATCATATGAAATTACTTTTATGGCGTTATGTATTAGTAAAAGAATTATCATGTGATTTTATTTCTAGCACCTAATACCTATATAAAGTTAGATCTCTCTCTCTCTCTCTATCCCTCCCTCTCACATATATATATATATATATATATATATGGGAATGACATCCTTCACTAAGGCTTGTTAACCTTCACTAGTCTCTTTTACCCCTATATAATTGAATACCATTTTACTAAATATATATAAGGTATTTTAGTATTTTTATAGGGGACAGTTCATTAAATAGGGAAGACAAAAGGTACAAAAAAAGTCAAATTGTACTTATTCTCTCCAGTATTTAATGATTGGTCCTCTATGAAAGGACTAAAATGCCCTTAACTTTAGCTATTTTGATAATTAATATAGGGGTAAAAGTGTATTGGTGAAGGTTAACAAGTTCACACACTAAGTGATTGTTAGGAACACTCATATATATATATATATATATATATATATATATTCAATGCACAAAACTAGGATAATTATATACAAGTTTCAAAAAGTTCTGAATTGATTCCAAATTCCCCATATAGATATCGAAACAGACATGAATTATTAAAAGACTTTTAAGGACAACTAGAAAACAGATGGGAACCAAGAAAAGTTTAAGGAAACTAGGAAAGGAACCCCTTGTAGTGTAAACATATTATGACAATTATAAAGACAAATACAAATATCCATACAATATAAACACAGAATAATTTTTGCACTACAATGGTATAATGATATACTTAAAAACCGTTGCCAACTACTGGAAATATTAGACGTAAATTTTATCAATTTTCAACTACCTAAGGGAAGACTTTGATAGAAAAGACGTGTTTGCTCCAGTGCCATTGATTTTACTACTAGCTCCAGGAAAAACCAAGCCATTGCCAGCACATCATCATAAACCGGTCCCACAGGATAGCCTTTAGCCTGCATATCAGAGTAATACAGTGATAAAATTATTTAACTTAGAGAATAAACATATAACACATGCCAATTCAAAGATGGTGCCTTAATGCGCATGTCGTTGATGAGAAATTTACTGAAAATGACTTTAAAGCATATAATATTATATTCTTAGTAACTAATTGCAAAAACCCAGACACGAGTGTTGGACTTCGATATGGATGTGAGCATTTGGATTTGGTGACCTCCAAAAAGTAGGATTCCATGGCTCAAGAGATATTTCAATTATTTAGTGCCTAGTTGATTGGAAAATTTATGACACATATTTTATACTAATAAATAAGGGCATAAATGAATATAATAGTGTTGTATCTAAATGATAAACCAGAACACATATATATGGTGCATGTCAATTTACGTTGTGTAGGAAACTAGCAAAAGAAAAGAAATCCAGAAGAGTCTAACAAGAATCAAATTCGAGTAGGAATCCGAAATGTGTCTGACAGGCACTTCACCCATTTAAATGTTTTTAAGAAACCCAAAATGTTTACAAGAAGTCTTTAAGGAAGAAAAAAAGTTAACATATAAACAAAATTGTCTCTCAGTTATATATTATGCTCTAGCAAAGAGAAGTTCAAACCATCGACGACATGTATCCTAATGTTTCCTATGAAATGCTTCATTATCCATGGGAACTGACATGAAACCTACCCACGATATTAAAATTATAGTATTTTTTTACACATTTTCTATGAAAAGCTTATGTTTCCATGTGTACCAACATAGAACCTACCTATGTGGGTTTACAAAATTGAATCATTTTTGTACACTTTGGTAGAAACATGTTAGTTTCATACTTCCATTAGCCAAAGAACGACATCGACTTCAAGTGTCAATAGTAAAGGATTTTGGCAGCATGTTTCGGTATGTTTTGATAAGTTTGATACATTTCGATGAAATCTACCAAAACATGCAAAACATTTATATAAATTATTACATGACTTCGATTGACTTGACTTTGGTCGACGACATGAAGTAAAATCAATCAAAGTCATCTATTTTTACTGAGAAAACACTATTTTCACAAAAACCATTTTCCCCCTTTTTCTTGAATCGAGCCCTATACTAGAGGACTCTAAACATACTTTGGGTGCTACAACTCCCACATTTCGTACTCATTTATGATGATAATGAATGGGGCTCTATAATTTTGTTCATGGGTCTTATGGATATGGCAATACCGATAGTTTTGGTTATGAGCAACGCCATGGGTATTTTTACATGATTGCAGGCGTAGCTCATCACCAAGACTACCCATAATTAGGGATGCCTATGGATATTGATGCTCGACAGTAAGAGTAGTACATTCCGGAGTATACCAGTTGCTACAGAGTTACATATGTTGGGCTCAATAATGTCATTACCTAGAGTAGCAACTTCGTAAACCTCCTCGTCGTAACACAGATAATGACTTCGATCCAAATGAATCACATCAAAGCTCTATGTAGTTATGAATTATGACTCATGCTTAAAGAGTTTTCGAGTGTTATACTGTGATATATCTCTTTTTATTGATATATTATCGTATAAAACATTTATTAATGTGCACATTTGGCTTGACAGTTTCAGCCAACACATTTTTTTTTCGCATGATTTTTTTATTTGGTACTATAAATGCTTCTATTTTGTTATGTAATGAGTTATAAATATATATTTATGCTTAGTTATTCATACCTAAAGTTTCATTTCAGATTTGCAATGTTTCCTTGATATTTCCTGCATTTATTTAATTTTTACAATGTTTTCTTGGACTTCCTTAAACTTCCTCGAAACGTTTTCACTTCCAAAGTGACTGAAGTTTACACTGACACTGAAATTTAAAACCTTGAAAGGATTTTTGGTGGTTATATTGAATTGAGAGAAAACAGATGATTTTGCACGTTGGTTAATTTGTGAATTTCGACAGAATTAAGGGAAAATATGATTTGTGCTATTTATTCAGAGCTATTTCTATATTTTACTCAATAACTATGTTACGCCAAATAAATACACCCATATATTGCTTTTCTGATTTTATCTATTCAGATTATTATTTTTTCTATTTCTATACATTTTTGAATTGCTTATATAATCTGATTTGCATATACAAATGTGTAATTTAGATTATTTTTTTCTCTTAAATTACATAAAACTTGCTTAAGCCTTATGTAATTTTTTTCTTGAGTTTGCGAGTTTACATAATGCTTGTTTTTTAGGAATTGGGATAAACATAGTAAGAGATGTCAATACATCCAGACTGGTAGATGGATTAGTTGGTATCACGTTCTTATTTTTTTATAATTATTAATTTTTATTTTTTGAACTTATCCCGAATATGCCGATTTTTTCACTTTTTTTTCGAACTTAACCCTTGCCGAATAATTCCCGAATCCAAACTTTGTTACTATGGTTATGCCTAGGCTAGATTATAGGGCCCAAAGTTTAGTTATGACTTATGAGCTTCAGCTTGGAAGACCCAAGCAAATCAAACTTGCCCAAACTTGGGCAAACCCAACACATAATAGTACTACTGATCTACAAAGGGAAAAATGATGAAGCCAATAAGATAAGAAGTTCCAAAAGGAGTATGGAAAGATCAAAGCAACTCCGATATGGAAAGGGAAAAAAAAACCAATACCTCATGTTGCAGGGCAGTGAAATAATAGATGATCCACTGATTCCTCCATTGACAAGCACACGAAATAGCGGTAAACTAAGCTCCAACATTTGTTTTTTAGGTGTTTGCGTGTCAGCATTTTGTCCAAGGACGTTGTCAATAGGAAGAAAGATATATTGGATAGTGCCCCCGAATACCACACAACTTTATGGGAGAAGGAAAAAAACTAGGACTATCTTGCAGGTTTGAAGCAAAGAACTCACTGAGAACTGCCGTTTGTTGTCCTTAGCCCAGACAGGACTATCACTAGAATGCGAGAAGGAGGAGACCATCGATAAACGGGAAAGGAGCCCAATGAGGTCCTCTACTTTCCGATCGTTCAACCTACATCTTAACCTAGGGGTCCGAATTGTTGTCCCAACCCTCCAATCGATCGAAGAGGCTACCGAGGCACTCTTGTCGACTGCAAACAAGAAGAGGTTGCCAAAATCATGTTTGAAGGATGAATGGCTACACCAAATTTCTGTCCAAATTTTACCTCCTTGTCACCCCCACCTTCAATCTAATTTACTTCGAGAACACCTCCCTAACCTTCGAGTGTTTGATATTAAGACTTGTTCTTCCTGAATCAGTGAATCGCCACAACCATTTACCCAGCAATGCTTTGTTCACATCTTTCGAGAGTTTGATATTAGACCACCACATTTTTTAGTGCCCAAACCACCAAATGATATTTTTTTTGGTCTCAACCCCCTCATTCCACCAGAACTCATCTGGATCATTTCCAAACGACACACAACAGAAGCTGAGATCCAAAACAAAGATAGAAAATAGATCAAAAGACTACAAGCATGCTTTTGAGTAATGTAAGCCTCCCTCCTTTAGACAGGTAGATTGATTTCCAACCCTAGTCGCTTTGTGAACGTCTCTATTTCCAACTTGGCATTGAAACGCGCCCACAGTGGCAAGCCCATATAAGACGACGGAGAGCAACTATCTTACACCTCAAGTACCCCGCCAACTCTTCCAGGTTAGGGACCTCTACCACCCAAAAAGTCACATTCTTAATAAAACTAACCTTCAGTCCAGACAGCCTCAAAGAATCTAAAGAGACGTCTAATGTGGACTAAATGTCTGCTAGAAGCTCCATAAAATAGCAATATCGTCAGCAAACAGAAGGTGATATATGTGTATATTCAAGTTGTTGTCGTGTCGATTGAAAAACCTTTACAAATCGATGGTATTCATCTTGCTGGGAAATAAAACCATTTGATTTGATTAGTCCTCAATAGCCATGAGAGATCATATTAGGGTGATCCTTTTGTCGGCGGGTTCCTCCACCGACCTAGTGACAACCTAGGTGACCATCATGAACGAGAAGAGGGGCAGGGGATCCCATGACGCAAACCTCTAAAGCTACTGAAGGAGAACCTTTAATGAGGATTTAGAAACAAATTGTTGCAAAACAACAACTCTTCCAAGCCCCCCTCCATTTGACTCCAAAACCCATTTTGCCGAGGATATATTCGAGGAACTCCCAATTAACATGGGCATAGGCTTTCTCCACGTCGATCTTACATAGGTTACTCGAATCTCCCTTCTTGAGTCTATCATCGATGCACTCAATGCCTATAAGAGTCCTGTCTAGGGTTTTACGCCACCAATGAAAGTGCCCTGAGAAGGAGAAATGGGATATCCCAAAACCAATTTCAATCATGATACCAAGACTGAATAAATTTTGTACACTCCCAATTAGGCTTCTAGTGTATAATGTTTTGGGCTCCCACAACATTGGGAATGAGTGCCACAAAAGTGATGTTAAAGACCCGATCAAACTTGCATGAGCTAAAGATTTCATGGAACACTGTCAACAAAATCTTGCCCTATGATGCTCTAGCATTTCTCATAGAATTCGATGGAGAAGCCATCTGGCCCAACGGCCATGTCGTCGACCATACCCCCGAGTACTGAAAGAACTTCAGAGAAGGGTCTCTCTAAAGAATCTCTCTGATCCCTCTGACCTCAAATCGAATCCCATCCAATTGTGGTCTATAATGGCAATCTTTCATGCACAATCGTTAGAAGAAATCCACTGCCTCTCACCAAATCTCCTTATAACTTTCTTTCCAACCATCTCCTACATGTAGACTTGAAATGAAGTTGGACTTCCTCTTAAAGTTGGCCACTTTGTAAACGAAGCGAGTATTGTGATTCTCTTCCTTAGCCATTACACCCTGGATTTTTGTTTCCAACTTATCTCTTTGTATTTCAAGAGATGTAGAATTTCTTTTTTTCTAGCTATCGCGTACCCGCATATCAGACGGGAATAGGAGGCCCTCTGTGGCTCTACCTCCCTTAGGTCAAGCCTAACAATGTCCTCTAGTATCTTCTTTTTATTGTCAGAGTTATTGCCGAAGACCTCTCTTTTCCAAGATTTTAGCCTCTCCTTCAAGACTTTCAATTTTAAGGCAAACCTAGTACTAGGAGATCCCCAAAATAAAAGAATGATTCCAAACCTCTTCCACTACCTTGAGAAACTCGGGCTGATTTGACCACATATTCTCAAATTTAAAAGGTCTAGGACCACTCTTAACCTATGCCAAGTCTAACACGATTAGGGAATGATCCAAGGTTGGTCTATGGAGCACAATCAACTTGACATCTTCTCATTGGTCGCAAAATAGGAATGGTCTAGTTTGCTAAGAGTTGACTTTTAGAAGCACTAAACAAGCCACGACTCTGATAACACAATCAATCTCAAATCTGTAATGAAATTGCGACCAGAAGAACTCAAAAGAGATGATAACTCAAGAAGCCATCCTGGAGTGAATCCTGCTAATGATAAATGCAATAATAATAGACCTGCTAGGAAAGATCTTGTTATTCCTCTCTCCCCAAATTGACCACGCGACCACCTAAAGAGTGAAACTCCTCATAATCTTCCACTACAAGTCAGAACTTTTGCTCACCACTAATGCAACTGCCCTAACATATCTAGAGGGAAAGTCCATGACAGCTCTGTGAGGCCTGAAAAAGTGATGCTATATATGGGTCCTACTACTCTGCAATGGATAAATATGTTGCTAGCAAACTCACCATCCTGCATACACGTCATGCATATGTGAGGGGACATTGAGCCCCTCATTCTCCGAATCATGTCACAGGTGTCGATCTTGCTATGGGCTAAAACCCATACAAACTTTCTTCTCTACCTTCAGCTCCCCATTTCTTGTGAAAGGAGACTAAGAGCGTCGTTGCTTGGGTGTTAGGCACATCGACGGGTCCTTGGAGAGTTACAAATATTGTCAATAGGATTAGAGAGTTATACTTAGGCCATGAAATTTTATTTAGTATTACTCATAGGACCATTAGGTGATGTCTCTGACTCATTGGTTATAGGTAGTTTTTATCAGGAATCTTCATAATTTTTTTCTTGATCGATAATCAAAAATTATATTAACTAAGCAGAAAGCGAAGCATTACAGCAAAAAGGATTTTACAAGTACGTAAACCCAAGAAAGAACAAAAGGGAAGCGAAATGCAAACAATGAGAACCCCTAGTACTCCCAAAACCATAGTTCGAAAACTCAGCGAGTCACCCGAGTAACTTGGCCGAGTTACTCGACTCGGCTGAATTTCGAGTCGAGTCGCCTCAAAACTCGAAAAAGACACTATTTACCGAGTTACTCAGGTGACTCGATCGAGTCTAGCCGAGTTTTTCGACTCTCCATACTAGGTCGAGTCATAGAAGGGTATTTTTATCATTTTTTAAAACCTAAACTAAAATGTCACACTATTTTTGCATCATATTTTTTAGGGTCTACAAAAACAACTTACTATGGGTTTTGTTAAACCTAATTTTGTTGTTTGAAGCTGTAAAACCAACGTACTTTGAGTTCTTTTAACCCAAAATTTTTAAGTTATTACATATATATTCCGAGTTGGACCAAGTCGATTTTTTTTCGAGTTTTCCGACTTACTCGACCCGGCTAACTTTCGGGTCGAGTCGAGTTTTCGGGTTTTTGAACTATGCCCAAAACAAATCAAACTTCAGCCTCACACCTCTCCCACATCCTCCCCAACTCGCCGAATGGAACACCATTCAAGGACAAGCAATCGGATACGTGAACATAAGGGAACACGAAGAGGAGATAGGGATGAGGGGTTGAAAACCTCCAAACCCAAACCCACAGTGGGCCGATGGAGGATCTCAACAAGGGAGCTTAGGAGATTGGAGTGAAGCGTCACTTACGATAGAGCACGTTCAAAAAGTGTGTCATGCAGTTGGAAGTGATTGATAAACATCTCTTTCTAATTTATTATTACACGTTCTCTTTACTTATGTAAGTAAAAAAATTAGTACTGAGAATGGATGCTTGATTCATCCCAATCTATAGAAGAACCAAAAAAAGAGATTTCCTCATAACAAATAAAAAAATTTGACAAAATAAAATCCTCTCAAATTCTTGTTTACTTTGCTAAACTCTGTGTTGCCCTTTCTATACTGTACAATGTATTTATAAAATGGCTATGACAGTGCTGTAATTCGTGCTAGTGCTACCAGATACACAATAGGAATTTCTCTATGTAGTGCTCATAATTTAATACTAGTTTCTCTACCTATATATCAGTATGGTTTTACTTTTACACAATTAGGATAAAGTCCATGAGAGATCCTGAGTCTAGCGAAACTATTATGACATAATTAGTTAAAACACATGGGGAAATTCTTCCTCTTTACTTGGGTTCATGGTTTATTTGGGCTCTTTAATTCTTTTAGGTTTCAAGAAATAGTAATTCTTATCAATACTAAAAATGTTTCCCTTGGAATTTCAACTGCACATATATTCATTACGATATTAATTGGGTTCCTTTACAAAGACACTTCTCACTGATGGACTCCTAGCGCCTATGGAGTACAGGATGAGAGAAAACAGTAACCACTTCAAAACCATGACATTGAGATGAATCCACAAAGCTTCACTACAGTACAACCATGAACAAACCACTAAATAGGAACAGTAAAACAAACTCAACTTGATCGATCATTCCTGAATTTCTTCATATAAAGGAAAATTTTCTATTTTATCTCGTACATTTAAGGTGTAAGAAACGTTCTCCTTAATAGTTAAACAAACACACATATCGATAAGTATGAAAAATGATATCAAACATTTAGGAGAATATGTACCCAAAAATCACAATATTTTGAGCAAATTACCTTACTCGCCAAGCTTCCCCATACAGTGGACAATCCAGGATAAACCGGTGGTTGTCGACCCCCAAAGTCGTCAAAAGCATAATCCACGTAGTTAACTAGAAAACGATTTCTTTCAGAACCATCTGATGACTCTTGTTGCACCCTATAAAAAGTAATTCCGCACATAAAACATTCAAAGCCGAAGTGCTAAGTGTTTTAGAGCAGCAAACCGCAAAGTGAAGCTTCTATCCATTAAATCATCAAGCCAAAAAAACAAAACCAAGTCATGTGGCTGGTCGAGTCCTTAACTATGGGGCAGAAGATGATAAATGAATCACTGAAGGAGTCTGTGTGCCAAAAAAGCAATGATATAAAATAGGTAGTCATAGCAAACGTTAGCAGAAAAGTTAATACACGCAGAGACAGTAGTCATAGCAAGCATTGGCAGAAAGTTCACACACACACAGTAGTCATAGCAAGCGTCGGTAGAAAGTTTACATACACACAGATATGAATATGAATATGTGTATCTATATGCACGTGTCCACGCATACATAGTAATTTTATAAATAACATATCTATCACCAAAGATTATTACTACACACAGACATATATCTATACATGTATAATGGCATGTTTGAAAACCACTCATATCGGAACCCAAAAAAACCAGCATGGGTTTTAGTTTACATGTCTTCAAAGAAATAGAAAATTAAATCACACAAAGATTGTCACAGTTGCATAGGCGATTGGGGCATTGTTGTTAAATCGTTGCGATCCGCGATTCAAATCCAACAATTTGAATCGAATCTCAGGTAAAATGATTCAATTCACAGGTGAAAATCGTAATTGGGTTAAATCTCATTCGCTTTGCGATTCAGATTGTGATTTGCGATTCATGTGATTCGAGCATGAAACCCCTGTTACCGACCAATACTTAAAAAATGCTTTTAAAAGAAATATTGTTTATTCTTTCAATTTTCTAAAGATACGTTATGTCTTTGAAGAAGAGAAAAGAAACGGGAAAACCCTTGTTACAGACATGCCAAAACCCTAAAGGATTTTCTCTCCGTTGTTGTAATATGAAAAAAAAAAAAAAAAAAAGAGAAAGAAGAGAGAAGAAAGGAAGAAGAAAAAAGATAATACAGTTGGAGAGTGACTCTTGGGGCAGTTGATAATTTATTTTGTTAGTCCTTTTAGTTGTACAAATTTTTTGATACTTTATCTCATACAACATGATTATATAGTTTACTTTTGTTTATTTATCTTTGATGATAATGGGGGTTATATTTCGTTTTATGGAGTTCATTCGCGTTTTGTGTAGTGTATGCAATGAAATATTCATTACTTGCTTTTATCAATAGATATGAATGATATCTTTTGGATGATGGATTATTTTATTTTTTTTCTAATTTATTAAGTATTTTTTGTACTATTTATTAAATTTAAAAAAATCGGATTGAATCTTGCGATTTCCGATTTGAATCCCGATTTGAATTGAATCGGTTCTAAAACGATTTTTTGTGATGTGCTTCAAAAAATTGCATGTGAGAATCTTGTCAAATGCTACAGACCAAAGGAAAAAGGATAGCTTCGACAAAATTCCGAGATTCTACACAACCCGATAAGAACGGGGGGAATGAAAACTAGATCGGAAAGCTTGAAAGAATGATATCGCTATTGTGCGATATCCGGCCCGGGTCGATCTCCTCCCCACATCAGTATTTTCCGTACTAATGAGAAGCCGAGATCTTTAGAGTCACCACCAGTCAAAAATCCGGGTGTGATTGGTCACCCACAATGAAAACCCTCGATTCGAGAACCGAGATTGGGTCCAGGGATTCTCTTATGAGTTGGGGAAGGGGTTAGGTACCCCACCTCATCTGTCGAATCGACGGTTACCTTTTAATTTTCTCCATTAAATTAATTTAAACAATTATCTTCTTTATTTTTTATTTATCTTTTTTATTACTTCGAGATTGGAAACTCACCCCTTCTCGACCGAGTTAGGGTGATTTTCTCTCTACTTGCTTTCTTTTATTTTCGAGATTGGAAACTCACCCCTCCTCAACCAAGTTAGGGTGACTTTCTTTCTACTTGCACGGCAAAATCTCTTTTCCTTAAATCGGTGAACGATCACGCTCTCTCTTCGACCGAGTTGAGAGGGGCCCCGCCTACGTTTGGGGGAAAAGAGAAGAAAACTAATAACAATAGAAAAACTGAAATGAAAGAAATCGAAGAACTAGTCTTCCGACTCTTTCCTTCACCCGGATTTCCTCTTCCTCACGATCGTTTGGAGAGAAATCACCGAACTACTAAGAGAAAGTGAGGGAAGAAAAGTCTTGGATGGATAGAAGTAGAAGATGAGGGATGTAGCATACCTTTTCCCTTTTATTTGGCTTTCCAAGCATTCAAGGACATCCTTCTACGATGATAAGATCCGAACTCCAATGAACTAGGTCCCTTTACTCTAAAGTGGATGTTGAAGAAGGTCTAAAGGAAACCTAGATCGAAGAACTCGAAGAAAACTCCTTGAATGTCCGAAGGCTTCGAAGAAATCTGGATTTTCTGGACTCAAGGAACTCTAAGCTTGCTCTCTAAGTCTAAGAATCTCCAAAGGCTAGGGATTTTCAAAGTTTTCAAAGATTCCAAGTTTTCAAAGATGAGGAATGGATTGGGGTGAGGCTCCTTTTATAAGGTGAAAAGTGGGTTTTCACCCTTTCTGGCCGATGTGGGACTAAAATAATCTAAAAAAACTAGTTGGCATGCAAAACGAGGTCAGAGTTATGGTTTTTAACGAAATCCAATGGGGGCGCTACTCCAGACAATTTTACTCATAGAATGGGGTGGGCGCTACTTTAAGTAGCGTCCCTAAGCAGTTTTTTTAAAATTGGGTATTCCCCCCCCCCCCTCCTTTTTTGAAGGTCCGGTTTGGTTGGTTTGAGCTAGGCTTAAACTGGGCCTTAGGCGGGGTTTGACCTTGGGTCTCTTTGGAGTTCGGATCTCATTCTTGAAGATGGTGCTTGAAGCCATGGGCCGTCAAGGCCTAAAAGGATTTTCTCTCAGTGCAAAATGGGGTGTCTATAGCTGCCCCTCTTTGACGGATTTGCTTGTAAAGAACGGCAAAGAAAAATAGACATAGGCCCATTTTGCACTCGAAAACCAATGTGCACACCCTTTGATCAATTCAAATATTTTCAAAAAATCAAAAAATCAATTTTTCTTAAAAATGTATTAAAAGCTGGGTAAGAAACGGAGATGGATCCGGCATGTGGGCACTATCATGGACCTCGAATCTCCCTCACGAGTTTGATCCGAACCCGCGCAAATAGGGAATGATGAGAGATTTTGAAAGCTTTTAAAAATTTTCTTCAAAAAATGATTTTATCAAGTTTATTACCTTTGACAAGGGTACACACATTGGCTTTGGAACAAGAAAGATGATCGGGCGGTCATGATTATAGGATTAATCATGTCGTCCATCGATTTCCATTTTAAGCACAAAAGAGACTTAAACTTTAATGTGGGACAGTTTCCAGCCATACAGCCATTGACCGGCTGTAGGTAGTTGAGGTAAGTGTGTGGTATTCCCCCCCCCCCCTTTTTTTTTTTGGCGGGGGGGGGGAGAGGGGCGCTACTACAAGTAGCGCCCAGTCTGTTTCACACAAACCCGCGTGGGGTCCCCTTCTTCTCTTTTCTTTTTTCTTTTCTTTCCCACTTTCTCCTCTCTCTCTCCTAATACGGTTGCTGCCTTGTCACCGCGTGTGGGGACCTCTTCTTCTCCGGCCATTCTTCCGGCGAATTCCTCTTTTTCCGGCGACCTCCTCTGGCGAACTCTCTATTTGATCGTTTCGGGCTGATTTGGGATTTCTAGGGTATCCAAAATCCTCATTACCCTTCCTCTGCTCTGCCTGCATTCTTTTTATTTTGGAAGGTATGATGTCCAACCATTCTTGCATGCTTGATTTTCTTTCCCTTTGCATGTTGATTGCCCTTGAAGATTCCAATTTGGATAATTTTATGGCTGTAAACCCTTGTCACGATTGAGGATAAATCATGGCCAAAGATTTTTGAATTCTCTGTCGATTATGGGTCGACTGTTCAGCCACTCACCTAAAACATGGCATGTTGTCTTCTGCTATATGACCGGCTTCATCACCACATTCTTCTACAGAGTGGTTGTCTCTCCTCGTGATATAACCGGCTATTCGTAGGATAGTTTCTTCACTGATGGAGGATAACCCAAAAATAATATAAGCATAGGCCTATATTTTGCATCACCTCAAAATCGTATATTCCTATGAACACAACGATGCCAATTCCCCAAACTGTTGCCGCCTACCACCATGACCGTGCTATAGTGGTCCTCTTCTCATCCATCTCAGACTTTTGTACAAGCCTTAATAGATGGTAATTCCTCCTCAGTAGCTAATCTGTATCATTGTGCCTAAGAGATTCATGCTTCATTGCTTAATAGATGTATGCCCGTTGAGGTTCTTTGTAGCTATTGCCTTTGATTCCAATGTGTTTGGATGATTAACTTGACAATGTTGGTCCGGATTGTATTATTAATTCCCCAAATCTCTCAAACCCTCTTCGTAATAAATCGTTAAATCCTTGAAGTCTTCCGCAGTCCGATTTCCTTTATCAATTGTACTTACTGTTCCCATGCTTTTCAAGTTCCATTTATCTCTGGGTGGAGATGTTCTTGGGGAAAAGCCCTTGAATTGTACCGTGAAGCCTCCCCGGATCTGAAGACTGAGTTAAAAAGGGCGGGATTTGCTTCCTTCCTGTCGATCCCTCTCATGCATAGCGATAAAAGGCTCATTTTGGCTGTAAGTGAAAGGTGGTTTGGGGAGACCAACAACTTTCATTTCATTTCCCTTGTTGCGAGCTCGGCTTCACCCCCTTGGATTTTGTGATATTGACGGGGATTCGAATCGAAGGTGAGCCGATTCCTGCTTTTCACGCCATAGACTTGGGCTTAGCAGCCATTTTGATGGGCGTGTCTCTGGAGACAATGGCCGATGATCATGCTTAGGACAAGAAGGAGCTGAAGATAACCTGGTTAGCTAAGTCCCTCCGAAGAGACGGCTTCGCTATTATTCAGTTTGACTCCCCGGGCTTTGAGGGTTTGTTTCGAAGACTGTTCTTGTACATTTTGGGGGAGTGCTTCTTCATGAATGACCATTACTCAATCAAGACCAATCTTTTAGAATTGATGGATCCCTTAGATCAAATACGCTCGCACAACTGGGGAGGGTGCATCTATGGCAGCATCTTGTGCGGCCTTCGGCGAGTATCTCGGGGCGATGGTCAATCTATACGGTTCTTTTATCCCATTATGGAGGTAATTTCTGAAACTTTGCCTTGTCCCCTAAACTTGTCATTTGTTAACCTGGATTCCTGATTTTCTCCTTTGTTTGTTACAAATGTGGGCGCATGAGTATCTTGACTCATTTCGCCCTTCGCTTAAAATTCCTACTGACGAGGCGTTCCCATGGTCTGCCCGATGGAAAGCCCCAGCTGACAAAGTTGACGGTCATCTTCTTGAAAAGGCGAGGGAGTAGTTGGACCGTTTGACTCTCGGGAGGGTAAGCTTGGTTTTTTCACTTCCATGATTGTTCATCTTTGGTTCCCTCGGTCTGTTTTGACGGTATTTTTCTTCAAGTTACTCTTCGACCTTTTGTCGACCTCTCTTATCGTATACTGTCTTTGTGGGGAGGTGTGGAGGGATTCCTTGCCCAGAGGGTAGTATTTTCATACAGAGGAAGCTGTGAGTATTTCCTGGGAGAGCGATTACATCATCAATATGGTGAGGATTTTCGAATTCCTTACAACCCTCCCGCCGAGATGACCCCTGTATGTACCAGAGATTTCCTCACAGAGCAGATGAGGACTCGCGGCACTTCGGTAGAGTCATTCTTTGGAGAGCCCATGGACTATTCAGTTTATAGAGTTTGGCTTCGAAGTGTCTCTATAGACCCTATTATGCGACCTATCTCCATTCGGCCTGGGGATATTGAAATTGGGGGGCGAATGGTTGAGGACTACTTTGGGATGGTGAGTTCTCTCTCGGTCTTCTATTCAGATTTCAATGTATGCGCTTCTCTTACTGACTTTGTCGATGTTTGCGCAGTCCCCTCTTGTGGCAGCTTTGAAGGGTGAGATTGCAGATCTTCGGGCTACTGATGTGAGTCCATGGTCCTTCTTTCCATTCCCTCCTTTGCACCTTCCCAATTTTAATGGTGTCCTTCGTTTTCCAGACTCGCTTAAGATCCTTGCTGGCAGGATTCATGCCCATCGAGGCCATTGATCATGCGGTTCACGTTCCGCTAGTATGCTTCAAATCCTTTTACCTTCGTTACTCTTTTACTTCTGGTAGCCAGTCTGACCTTTATCTCAACTTTTACACAGCCCCGAGAGGTCCCTGATGATGCATACTTTGACTTTCCTGCATAGGTAAGTATCATGTAAGTATTCATTCACTTAATATGACCCAACTGATCTTAATTTAATTCACTTCCCTATTCTCTGCAGGTTTAAAGTTGATGCATGACAACTTCCAAGTTAAAGGATCACATCAGAGTCTTTTTTTCTTTGATGAAACTGTAAAAAAAAAACGAAGATTTGTTAATATTTTGAAAGTTTGGGGAAATATGGAGGATGGGATGCCAATTGGATTTTTTTCTTCTCTCCCTTTTTTTTTCTTCTCATTTTTTTTTCTTTTTTTGGATGAATTGTACATATTCTGTAAAACAGGTAGCCCCTCAGTTAAATGTCGCGCTGATGCGCGTTGATCTATAAGCAAGGTTACTGGCTAAAAAAACTCCAGCAGGGGATGCTACTTGAAGTAGCGCCCCATCAGTTTTATGCTTTTTCCCCTCTGGGCGCTACTTTAAGTAGCGCCCCCACAGTTTTTTTTTTTTTTAAAACCCGAGAATAGACTGTCATTCCGGAAATTGCTTTTTTCTGCTCCAGTGCCTTTCTTCTCTCCATTCCGTAATCTGAAACCCTTGAAGTTTGGTTTCTAAGCATTCTCGACTGTCCCGGACGCAATGGAATCATCCGTTCGTGGCCACGACGACTCAACCTTTGCCTTCCAGACCTTGCCCAATCTAGAGAATTACCGACTCCATGATCAAAAACTAAAGCGATGGTTGGATTCCTTGGATTCATTGGAGCAAGAGGCCTTCCAGAAACTGAAGTTAGGTAACGTGACATCTCTTTTCAATGTCAAAATCAATGGACACCTTGTTGAGGCTGCTTTGGGGTGTTGGAGCCCGGAACTCCATGTTTTCAAACTCGGGGTTTTTGAATTTAGCCTAACTTTGAAAGAATATGGGAGATTGATGTCAAGTACTTTTGAGCAAGATAAAATTGTTCTTCCCTCTTACCAGGCTAGTTGGAAAAGTAAGGCATCTTCCATTCTCGGGGTGAAGCGGGGCTTTTTCAAAAAGTTAGATGGTGAAGAAAATTACTTCCGATGCTCTTTGAAATTTTTGGTTGACTACTTCTCCCCAAGGAATCCCCAAGGAAAAGAGAAGAAAACTACTCATTCGTGGACCTTCCGGGCTCTTGGCCTCAGTATCACTTCTATGCCTTGGCTCTTGCGGTTGTACGGCATGTATTACTCCCTCAGTCGAGCAGATAATGAGTGGTCACTCCTTCATCCCCATGTTGCTCACTGAGACCTTTAGGGCTTTAGACTGATGTGTCCAGAAAAGAGGTGGCTTCTTCAGAGGGTGTATTTCCTTGCTACAGATATGGCTCTTGGAACATCTCAAGTTCTGCAACCCCTTGGTTACTCCGGCTTTTATGCACCAGGACCTGATCAAGTCGCATTGTGCTTTTAGTAAAATTCCTCCTTTTTTGGATAGTCCAGAGATGTGGTATGATCAGCTTGTCTTGTTGGTTCCTGACATGCGAGTGTGGAAGTGCTCTTGGCTTCACGTTGTAGAGATCCTCTCAGGTACATCCGGAAAACATCACCTCATTCTAATCGGTCTCAGAGGTTCCAGCCATTATCTCCCAAATCGGGTAGTTCGACAATTTGGGCGCACTCAAGACATCCCCGTCACCGAAGCTATAAAGGATGTGGTCGAGTTCGGGACTTCATCTGAAAAGCTCATTTCTCGCCTTCTTGTTGGGTGGAAATCTAGAGTGAGGAACATTTTTGGTGGTGATCAAGATTCTTTGGCCACGATTGAGTACATTAGATGGTTGGGTGACTGCTACCCTCCTTATGTTTCTCCCTCGTGTCCCTGCACACTGGTGAAAAAAGGAAGGAGCCAATGAATGTTCCGCTTATTGAAGACCAACCATCATATAAAGAGTTAGAAGCAAAAGTTACTTCCCTTCTTGCGGAGAATGCCAGTTTGAAAGCCGAGGTTGCCAGAATGGGGAGTGAAGCTGCTGCATACCAGGATCGCATAAAGGACTTGAAAGCTCAAGTTGATGTTCTGGAAAATTGTGAATGAAGAATTTCAGTATTTCCAGAATCCCGTTGTTGGGAAAAAGTCTACTAGCCAGGATGTGATCCTTAAGTTGAACGAGGAGCAGGCTCGTCTTCGACAGAAGTTGAAGGACCAAGGCGGAGCTTCCTCAAATTCAGATGGAGGTTTCGAGACCTGCCTTAGAGTTTTATAATAACTTTTAAAGAAAATATTGTTTTTTCATATTTATAGGTCTCAGAATTCTGTTTTAAGCAATAAAGGAATTGTTCTTTCCAAAATTCTCGTCATTGACCAAAAATACTAGTTTTTTTTTTTCATGCAATAAAAAGAAAAAAAACAAACCAAAAATATTTCCATTAATGGGGTCGCACCTATGAAGGTTGCCTATGTATCCCTTAAGATGGGAATCAGACAAGCGTAGTTCGAGCATCATGCAAGCACACAATTTTTTTCTTTTTAAACCCTTAAAGAATTTGGATTAGAAAACATATATGTTGACATGTCATTTTTAATGGTATCCAGACTAATACAAAATTACCTTGTGCAACTTTACCGTGAATACCTCGAATTATCCCAAGCAATTGCGAGTGAGAACCCCTTCACCCTGTTTTGGACCATGGTAACACCGGGTTTTGAAAATTCCTGCTGCTTGTGTTGGCTCCTGACCGAAACAAGGTAGACACCAATTTTTTTTTTCTTTTTCATGCCTCTTTTACCCTTAGTGCCTTTTACGGTTTTCACCAAGTCTGGCCCACGTGAATTTTGCGCATTGGCGCCCCGAGGGGTTTTTACCAAGCCCGTGGCAATTGATTCTTGCCATGATATGATGTTTTACTCACAACGCCCTTTCTGGTTTCCAATGTGCCCTTTCATACCATGCTTTCCTTTATGGTCTTCTATCAAGCAATCCTACCCAAGAAGGAATCATGCATAATTCAAATCTTAGTACTTATGGCTGTCATTAATTGGAGAGGACTTAGTAGTAGGACGAAACATGGGCTCTGGTTGGTTTTTTTAAAACGAAAGGATAAGGCTCAAACTTCAGCACACATTAGGATCAGGTATGACATTTGCTTGCTTTAGGGGTCCTTGTTGATCTCCTTTCGGTTTGGGCTATTCGGTTTTCTTTTTCTTTCCCCCCCTTCTATATATTTTTCCTTTTCTTTCTATTTTTTTTTTTTTTTTTTTTTTTTCGAGGGGGTATAAAAAAACTATCACAGTGCAAGAAAGTTGGATGTCTTGCCTTGTCGGAAACATATGATTGATTTAACTTCTCTTCCCCAAAAAATGCCCCAGTATGGGGTGCAACCAATGTCATTGTCGGGTGAAACGAATTTTCAGGCTCAAAGGGCTAAGCAAAAAAGGTGACTAGACAAATTATCGGGATTATAGCAAAGAAGGCCTCTTTATTTTAATTTTAGTCATTTTAGTTATGCATAATACCTTTTGACTAAATCAGAATTGACCGGCTCAAGGAGATCATCTCCATCCATCTCTACCAATATGAGGGCTCCTCCGGAAAGTGCTTTTCTGACCACGTACGGACCATTATAGTTGGGCTTGAATTTCCCTCGTGCATCAATCTGGTGTGGCAACATCTTTTTAAGCACTAAATCACCTTCTTTGAATTCTCGTGGCCTGACTCTCTTTGAATAGGCTCTGGCCATTCTCCTTCGGTAGCATTGGCCATAACATATGGCATTTAGTCGCTTTTCTTCAATCAGATTGAGTTGGTCAAACCGGGCCTGTACCCATTCTGCTTCTTCGAGCTCAGCTTCCATGAGTACTCTGAGTGACGAAATTTCTACTTCAATTGGCAAGACAGCCTCCATACCATAAACCAATGAAAAAGGGGTTGCCCCTACTGATGTTCGGATTGAGGTTCTATATGCATGGAGTGCAAATGGTAACATTTCATGTCAATCTTTGTAGGTAACGGCCATCTTCTCAATAATACGCTTCAAGTTCTTGTTAGCTACTTCTACCGCTCCATTCATCTGAGGACGGTATGGAGTTGAGTTGTGGTGAGTGATCTTGAACTGCTCACATAATGCCGTCATTTGTTTTTTCTTGAAATTCTTGGCGTTGTCAGTGATGATCTAACTTGGAACCCCATATCCGCAAATGATGTCCCTCTTAATGAATTTTACCACCTGACTCTTTGTCACACTGGCATAGGAAGCTGCTTCTACCCACTTCGTGAAATAATCAATTGCGACCAATATGAACCTGTTCCCATTTGATGCCTTTGGATTAATTAGCCCAATGACATCCAGGCCCAACATGGAGAAAGGCCAAAGAGTTGTCATATTGTGGAGTTCCGAGGCAGGGCCTGTATCTTGTTAGCATAGATCTGGTAAAGGTGACATCTCCTCACATGTTCGTTGCAGTCACGCTCCATGGTTGTCTAGTAATAGCCCAATCTCAAGATCTTCTTGGTTAACATGTGACCATTCATGTGTGGTCCGCAAATCCCTTCATGGACATCTTCAACAATCTTCTCTGCTTCTTTCGAATCAACAGTCAACACATCGGAGGAGTATATAGTTGAAAGTCTTTTTGTACAGATTCCCAGTACTCAGAAAGAATTGTCCGGCTAATCTTTGAAGGGTTCGTCGATCATTGGTATTGGCATCCAGTGGGAACGTACGATCTTCTGATATCGCTTTATGTCATGGTACCAAGGCCTTCCATTGAGCTCACCCTCTACATCTTTGATTGGCATGCAATGGGTTAGTTCCCTAACCTCAATCTCAATTGGCCAGATGTCGACCCCTTCAGGAAAGTCGATGATCGAGGCCAGGGTGGCTAGGGCATCTGCGAATCGGTTCTCCGTCCTTGGCAAATGAGTGAATGTGATGTGCTCGAAATTATCACTAATGTCGTCCAAGTACTCATGGTAAGGAATTAACTTAGAGTCCCTTGTTTGCCAATCACCTGTAGCCTGGAAGATAATGAGAGTAGAATCACTGAAAACATTTACTGCTTTAATGTTCAAATCCATGGCTGCTTGTAGACCGATGATGCAAGCTTCGTACTCGGCAACATTGTTTGTGCACTCAAACTTCATCTTTACCGCAACAGGAATCTGTTTGCCCTCGGGAGAAACCAGAACTGCACCCGCCCCATATCCATGCTTGTTTGCCGCTCTATTAAAATACATCTTCCAATTAGCCTTTGACTCTTCTTCTACTTCACCAGTCATGAACAGCATGGCTTCATCTAGGAAATTGGTTTTCATTGGTTCATAGCCTGGTAGTGGATGATCTGCCAAGTGATCTGCAATGGCTTGCCCTTTGATCGCCTTCTGGGTCATGTAAGTGATGTCAAATTCAGAGAGAAGCATTTGTCATCGTGCTGTCCGCCCTGTGAGTGCCGGCTTCTCAAAAAGGTACTTGAAAGGGTCCATCCGAGCTATCAGCATAGTTGAGTGGCTCAACATGTAATGTCTAAGGCGTTGCGAGGCCCAGACCAATGCACAACAAGTCTTCTCAAGTGTTGAGTACCGCTGCTGAGTTGTGAGTTGAGTCCCGATTTTCACTACTTGGGTCTCTTTTATGTTAGGCTGAACACCCTTCTCATAACGTTCCAGAAGATCTAGAATCTCTTTTGGAGGTTCCAAATCTTCTTCATCACCCTCATCTTCGAGCTCCATGAGCTCAAAGCTGAGTTCGGTGTTGGAGTCATATTTATCCGTTTTTGCCTCAGTTATATCATCTTTTCTACATTCTTTAAAGATCATTTTTTGTTTTTCTTGAAAATAGCCTGGATTAGGAAAATTGAATATATTTTTTTGATTTTTTGAAAGGTGACCTCCTAAATTAACGCTACCTAAGGTCGAAGGCCCATGCATAGGTAGCTGACTAGGAAAACGGAAAATATTTTTTGGATTTTTTATAAAATGACCTTCTAAATTAATGCTAGCCGAGGACGAAGGCTCATCCTTCGGTAGCGATTCTTCATTTAACAAAAAAAATGTTTGGGCCATTTCGGCATTCTCACCGTGGTTGGCTGGGCACCATTGTAGAATTGATTCAGGGGCCATTCCGGTGTTCTCACCGCGGTTGGCTGGGCACTGTCAGGAAACTGTTTCCCAATTTTTGAGTGTTTCTTTTGCTCGCAACGGGCGAATTGATCTCTCTTGTTCATTATCCCACCGATCATTGACCATCATTATCTCACAACCATCTTGCTCTTCCTCATTTGACATTCTCTGTGGTCCTAAAGCACTAAACACCACAGAAGAGTTAGAACCATTTAATGTCACTTCTTCGAAGAGAAGTGACAAACCAAATATATCGTGTTCCGATTCAACTCTAACCTTGGGTTGACTTTCCGGCTCAGGTCGAATGACATAGGATGGATAGGGGAAGGTTTCCCTGATGTGAGGGATCCTTCCCAGACCTTTCTGGGACTCATCAAGCCTTGCCATTCTCAATTTTTTAGATTTTTCGATTTGCTCTTCGGCAGTTAGTTTATACCCTAAACCAAACCTAAGGGGTGAGGATTTTGGTATTAGAGGTGTGATAATCCCTTGAAGATTTCGCCCTAAGCCTCTACCTTCCAGATAGCCTTGGCTAGTCATTATTCTTGTCACCATGGTATTAACATCAATGCTTCCTGGCTCCATCAAATCTCGCATCCGGGGTATATTGTTCACCAAAGTGATTTCAAATGAATGAAACCCGGGGACCTCTTTCGGATATTCCAAATCAATGAATGGAATATCAGACTGGTGTCTAATCGAGGGCATGTTCTCTACGAGAATTGTGATAACCTCATCGTCCTTGATATGTTTCAATCTCTGATGAAGGGATGATGGTACTGCCCCTGCCGAGTGGAGCCAGGGACGACCGAGCAAGAGGTTAAAGGTGGCCGGAATGTCTACCACCTAGAAGGTAATATCAAAATTATGAGGGCCTATGGTCACTTCTAAATCAATCTCCGCTATAACTTGCCTTTTAGAGCTATCGAAAGCATGGATAGTCATCCCATTGGGTTTGATATTTTCTTCACAGATCCCGAGACTTTGGATGGTGGCTTGTGGGCAAACATTTAAGGCTGACCCATTATCGATCAAGACCCTTGCCACAATCATTTCGTTGCACAAAACTTTAATGTGCAGTGCCTTTGCATGATTAGTCCCTTCGGGACCTAATTCTTCCTCATCGAAATTAATTGTGGTAAGGGTCGTGATGTTACCTACCACCTTTTCCAGGCCTTCCAGAGAGATATCCGACGGAACTTGAGCCTCAGCTAAAACTTTCAATAAGGTCTTACAATGCAATTGTGAGGATAAGAGCAAACCGAGAATGGAGATTTGGGCCGGCATCTTGTTCATCTGTTCTAGGACTAAGTATTCTGCCTTCTTGGATTGTTTGAGGGCATCCAAGATTGATTCATCGCTGACCTTGTACCTCCATGCTTTTCCCTGTTTCTTTTTCTCTTCTGCCTTCTCCCGGTTCTCTTCTGCCTTCTCTCTCTCTCTCTTTTGCCTCTCCCTTCCTTTTCTTTCGCCTCCTTGGCTTCCTTTTCTCTGCCTTCTCTGGCCTCTTTCTCCCCTGCTGTCTCACTCATTTTCCTCTTTCCCTTGGCTTTAGACGGATCGGATTTATAGACCTACCCATACCGGTTAAGGTTGTCAACATCGGCAATGACCCCCTTGGCCTCTCCCCTTTTTGGATGGCGGATGTTGTCGTAGTTGAAAGGCATTCTTTTTAGATCCGTAGGGGGTTGTGAAGTGGGCCAGTTCAACACGACCGGCCGGGGGGTAGGAACTTGGTTGGTTGGAGGAACAGGCCAATTAAGCACAATCGTCTTTGATGTTTGGTCCAGTGAAGGAGTAGGCCAATCAAGTACGATCGTCTTGGAAGGAGCGACAGTAGAGGAAGGCCAATTAAACACAACTGGTGGCCTTTGGACTGGAGGTTGCCGGTCATTGACCGTATTAACTAGGGGTGAAGCCTTTCTGTTGTTGATGTAAACCCTGAATTTCGTCCCGGGTTTTTGAATCAATTAAGAGGGATCAAAATCGAGATCATCCCATTCAAGGGCATTGATGGTTCAAGAGGTAAATGCCCCATTGTTATTGTAAGTTGGAAGGGGATTCTGAAGGATACCAGAGGAAGTTGGTGGATTAATGATGATCTTCTTGTTCTCAATCAAGTCCTGGATCTTGTGCTTCAAAATCCAGCACCTGTCCATTGAATGCCCCGGAGCATTCATATGGTATTCGCAATTCTGGTTCGCGTTGTAGAATCTGGAAGTTATGTCTTGCACACCAGGTGCTACCGGACTTACAATGCCCTCTTTTAGCAAAGTGCGAAGTATTTTAGACATGCGAGAGGGAGGGGATCCAAGTGACGATACCTTCTTTGATAACCCGGATTCTGTCCCTGACTCTGATTCTGGTACTGATGTTGTTGCTGGTGTTGTTGTTGCGGAACCGGTGCTTGGAAGGGCTGGACAAACCCCGAATTCACTACTGGAGCTTGATACTGGAAGGGTGCGGGTTGAATATTTTGGGTATAGGCAACTTGCCCATACGTAGCAGCTGTTTGTCCCTGATGCTTCACTTTCTTTTCTCTTATTGCCGGTATAAGCCTTCTTGGTAGTGGGTCCTCCGTTCCCATAGGTGTCCATGACAGTGCGGAATGTAGCATGATCCATTATTCTCCCCGTCCTGACCCCTTCGTCAATACCCTCTCCGTACTGGATAATGGTTGCAAAGCCTGATTTCGTATGTGTTACTAAACGATCATAGTATGGAGCTTTTAACTTTGAGACGAATGTACTGACCATCTCTTCCTCCATCATAGGGGGTCTGACTTTCGCGGTTGTATCCCGCCATTTGTAAGCATGCTCTCTGAACGATTCAGAAGCTTTCCTCTCCATTTTGAGGAGATCCATCCTGGTGGGGACTACCTCTGTGTTATACCGATACTGGGCCACGAAACGTTCTGCCAAGTCCATCCAACACTTGATCCTAGTGTGATCAAGTTCAGAAAACCATTAGAGTGCCCCTCCTGATAAACTCATCTGAAAAAGTTGTAACATTAATGGTTCATTTTTTCCGTATATCCCCAGCGTACCTCCATAGAGTTTCTAATGAGCTACAGGGCAGCCTTGACCGCTGTATTGCTTGAATTCAGGTATCTTAAAATTAGGGGGGGAGATTTGTCACAAAATATAAGAAGAGATCATCGATGCCTATCTTGGTAAATGGATCAAACCCTTTAACCAACCTCAAGTCATTTGTGAGTTTCTCCACCTGGGTGGCCAATGAACTTTTCGAACCTTCGTGACGCCACTCATTTTCCTCATAATGGGTCATCCTTGGATGATCCAAATAAATTGGTTGGTCCTCCGTATGGCCTGATAATGTGGAGGGGGTGGCGGTGGTGCATCTATCTGTGCTTGTCTTTGAAATTTATGATGAACATTCGGGTCTTCAGGGTTCTCTGGGTTTTTGTCTAATCGAGTCATAAGCCGCTCCATCATTAACTGCAAATTCTGAAGGTTGATTTTTACTTCGGCCAACTCAGCTTTGGCTTCTTGTAACTCAGCTTTGGTTTCTTGTTCAAATTCCCTTCGGATAGGTTCATTGCCTTCTTCCATTTCCGGTGAGTTCTGCCTGGATCTTAGCAAATAGGGACTCCGACTAAGTTGAGTCAATGAGGACGAGACTTTCTTCCTCGGAGCTATAATGAATAACCTAAAAAATCATAAAGAAATGAGCGGATCAAATATAGGAAGAATCTCTGTTGATGAACACTTCTAATGATGGGGAACTTTTCCTTCAGCTAAAACAATCGATTTAAACTTATTATTATTATTATTATTATTATTCAAAAAATGAGTCAAGGTCACAAAGGCCGGATAGAGGTACAACCTCTAACAAGG
The DNA here is from genome assembly GCA_015143295.1 of Tetracentron sinense. Classification (NCBI taxonomy): domain Eukaryota; kingdom Viridiplantae; phylum Streptophyta; class Magnoliopsida; order Trochodendrales; family Trochodendraceae; genus Tetracentron; species Tetracentron sinense. The sequence continues at coordinate 4,055,139 of CM026563.1, forward strand.
GTGCCCATAGGACTTGGGGAAAAATCACAAAGGCGAGATAGAGGTATAACCTCTAACAAGGGTGTCCGTTGGACTTAGAGGAAAAATCACAAAGGCGAGACAAAGGTATGACCTCTAACAAAGGATGCCCGTAGGACTTAGGAGAAAAATCACAAAGGCGAGATAGAGGTGAGACCTCTAACAAGGGTGCCCGTAGGACTTAGGGGATTTAACACAAAGGCGAGATAGAGGTATGACCTTTAACAAGGGTGCCCGTAGGACTTAGGCGATTTAGCACAAAGGCAAGATAGAGGTATAACCTCTAACAAGGGTGCCCATAGGACTTAAGGGAAAAATCACAAAGGCAAGATAGAGGTATAACCTCTAACAAGGGTGCCCGTAGGACTTGGGGAAAATCACAAAGGCGAGATAGAGGTACGACCTCTAACAAGGGTGCCCGTAGGACTTAGGGGAAAATCACAAAGGCGAGATAGAGGTACAAGCTCTAACAAGGGTGCCCGTAGGACTTGGAGGATTTTAGCACAAAGGTGGGATAGAGGTACAACCTCTAAGAAGGGTGCCCGTAGGACTTAGGGGAAAACAATGACTCAAATTTTATTATTATTATTTTTTTTTTTTTAAATCCGAAGTTTTAGCTAAAGAAGATTTCCTTACAAATAAGTGTCAATCAATAGAGACTTAAGGATTTCATCAACACATAATAAAGCATGGAGATCATCAAATAGTGAACAAGGAGTGTTCTAATGCCTGAGCTTGTTGGATAGTTGCTCTGTAATATCCAGTGCGGATACCAAAGACTTACGGCACCACTCAGTTGAACATTGTGCAGATGACAATTCTAATCATTTTATCATTCACTATCATCATCAAAGACTATGTAATTCAACATGTCTTCACAGATAATTCTATATGGGGTTCATATAGGGTTAACTAGGTTCCACCTAAAAAGGGTCCCACAATCATAGAACATCCATGCATATCCCGTGCACTTCTTTTATTCAAAATGATTTGGGTCGGAATGTTTCGTCGCCGCTACCGGGATGCTATCCACGGGCGCTCAACTACTTAGTTCCAAAGATAGGGGTAAGTCCGGATTCGGACAACATCGGTGGGGATGAATGCCGTGTACAAACGGTGAAAAAGATATTGCAATAATATGAACAGAAGAAACAAGCAATAAATAACAAACAAAAAAATAAAATAACAGAAAATTAATTTAATGGAGACAATTAAATCGAGGCTTGAATCCTCTAAGTCCCCAGTAGAGTCGCCAGCTGTGCGATTGTCGGCCCGGGTCGATCTCCTCCCCACATCAGTATTTTCCGTACTAATGAGAAGTCAAGATCTTTAGAGTCACCACAAATCAAAAATCCGGGTGTGATTGGTCACCCACAATGAAAACCCTTGATTCGATAACCGAGATTGGGTCCAAGGATTCTCTTATGAGTTGGGGAAAGTGTTAGGTACCCCACCTCATCCGTCGAATCAACAGTTACCTTTTAATTTTCTCCATTAAATTAATTTAAACAATTATCTACTTTATTTTTTATTTATCTTTTTTATTACTTCGAGATTAGAAACTTACCCCTTCTCGACCGAGTTAGGGTGATTTTCTCTCTACTTGCTTTCTTTTATTTTCGAGATTGGAAACTCACCCCTCCTCGATCGAATTAGGGTAACTTTCTCTCTACTTGCACGGCAAAATCTCTTTTCCTTAAATCGGTGAATGGTCACTCTCTCTCCTCGACCGAGTTGAGAGGTGTCCTACCTACGTTTGGTGGAAAAGAGAAGAAAACTAATAACAATAGAAAAACTGAAATGAAAGAAATCGAAGAACTAGTCTTCCGACTCTTTCCTTCACCCGGATTTCCTCTTCCTCACAACCGTTTGGAGAGAAATAACCGAACTACTAAGAGAAAGTGAGGGAAGAGAAGTCTTGGATGGGTAGAAGTAGAAGATGAGGGATGTAGCATACATTTTCCCTTATATTTGGCTTTCTAAGCATTCAAGGACATCCTTCCACGATGATAAGATCCGAACTCCAATGAACTAGGTCGCTTTACTCTAAAGTGGATGTTGAAGAAGGTCTAAAGGAAACCTAGATCGAAGAACTCGAAGAAAACTCCTTGAATGTCCGAAGGCTTCGAAGAAATCTGGATTTTCTGGACTCAAGGAACTCTAAGCTTGCTTTCTAAGTCTAAGGATCTCCAAAGGCTAGGGATTTTCAAAGTTTTCAAAGATTCCAAGTTTTCAAAGATGAGGAATGGGTTGGGGTGAGGCTCCTTTTATAAGGTGAAAAGTAGGGTTTTCACCCTTTCTGGCCGATGTGGGGGACTAAAATAATCTAAAAAAACTAGTTGGCACACAAAACGAGGTCGGATTTAAGATTTTTAACAAAATCCAATGGGGGCCCTACTTGAAGTAGAGCCCAGACAATTTTGCTCATAGAATGGGGTGGGCGCTACTTTAAGTAGCGTCCCTAGGTAGTTTTTTTTAAATTGGGTACTCTCCCCCTTTTTTGAAGGTTGAACTGAGCCTTAATCGGGGTTTGACCTTGGGTCTCTTTGGAGTTCGGATCTCATTCTTGAAGATGGTGCTTGAAGCCATGGGCCGTCAAGGCCTAAAAGGATTTTCTCTTGGTGCAAAATGGGATGTCTACAGCTAGAATTTGACATTTGTTTCCCCTGGACAATATTTTATCATCTCTAATCTGAGGACACACCCGGGAAACTTGCTGGGATCTTATTGGCCAGCCCTCCAAGTTTTCCCGTCTCGGACAACAAATGGGCACCCCTAGAGGCAACACTGCAACCTTAATGCCTCCTAACTTGGGTAACCCAATCGCATCGGCATCTCCCACCAGATCATCTTCCTCCAAGAACTTCTCTAATGCAGATATTGATTGTCTCCGCCGCCTCTTTAGTCAGATGGAAGGTTCTTCTGCCTCCACTTCCTTTGCTCAGTCAGATACTCATGCATCTACTATTTCGTTTCTCATTCTCAGTCCAACCCGACCTGGATTATTGATTCAGGTGCGTCAGATCATATGACTAGCCTATCTACTATGTTTTCTTCATATAGTCTCCTGTCTGGAAGAGATAAAGTCAGAGTTGCTGATAGATCTCTTTCCACCATCTCTGAAAATGGTGACATCAAACTAACCGATGCCCTATCTCTGTCATATGTTCTTCATGTTCCCAATTTATCCATAAATTTATTATCAATTAGCAATTTGACCAAAGGTCTTAACTGTTGGGTGACCTTTTTCCCACTCATTGTGTGTTTTAGGACTTGGTGACGAGGAAAACGATTGGGAATGGTAGTAAGACAGATGACCTCTACCTCCTGGACATGGCTGACTCTCCTTCCGCATTACAGATTAGTAGTAGTCCTAATATTAGCAATAATGATGCCTAACTCAAATTGTGGCACAATCGGCTAAGTCATTTATCTTTTAAATCCTTAAAGTTGGTCTTTCCAGACCTGTTTAAATTTGTTCCTGGTCAGTCTACAGTGTGAAGTGTGTGAACTCTCAAAACATTGTCGATCTACTTTCACTCCAAGGATGAATAAAAGTGTCTCCTTTTCAACTGATTCATTCTAAAGTCTGAGGACTTGCCCCTACTCCCGTCATACCTGGATTTACTTGATGAAGTCCCGTGTTAAAGTCCCGGGCCTCATCAAGAAGTTTCACAAGATGGTTTTGACTCAATTTGAGAAGCAGATTAAAATTTTCCGCTCCGATAATGCGAAGGAATACCTTGAGGGTGATTTAAGGCAATATTTGGCAGAACACGGTATGATCCATCAAATCGCATGTCCTTATACCCCTCAACAAAAAATGGTGGCCGAGCGTAAGAACCGTCATCTTTTGGAAGTGGCTAGAAGCTTACTGACCGGAATGAATGTTCTGAAGAAGTTCAGTTCCACTTTCGGCGTTGGTCCCTGATGTTATTCATTATGTTGTTCCTATTGAGACTACTGATAAGAAAGACCTACAGGTTTATACTAGACGCGAAAAGGAGGGGACCACTGTGTTACAACCATACGACCATATCCCAACTCTGACTCCTCCGAACCACGTAACATTGCTCCACTGTCCTATGTGATTTTTGTTTCTGTTCTTGATATTGATAATGATACCTCTCCCATTACCATATGCAAGAGGAAGCGTCAGTGTACGATTTATCTTATCTCTAATTTTATCTCGTATGCATCTCTGTCATCCTCTTATTCGGCTTTTTTGTCCTATGTTTCTTCTGTGTCTTTACCTTCCAGGTTTTAGGAGGTTGTCACAGATCCTAAGTAGCGCAATGCGATGATGGAAGAAATGAGAGTTCTAGTCAAGAATGATACATGTGAAATGGTTGTGTTACCCAAGGGAAAGAAAACTGAAGGCTGCAAATGAGTGTTCACCGTGAAACATAAGGCAAATGGATCCATTGAGAGGTACAAGGCAAGACTGGTAGCTAGGGGTATACTCAGACATACGGGATAGACTATAAGGAAACATTTGCACCGGTTGCTAAAATGAACTCCATACGAGTTCTCGTCTTTAGCTGCGAACCACTTGTGGCCCCTACATCAGTTAGATGTGAAAAATGCATTCCTTCATGGAGATCTACGAGAAGAAGTATATATGTCTCCTCCTCCGGGATTCAAACTTCCTAATAAGGAAGGAAGAGTTTGCAGGTTGAAGAAATCTATATATAGCTTGAAACAGTCCCCCCGAGCTTGGTTTGAAAGGTTCAGTCAAGCCGTGAAGATGATGGGTTACTCACAGAGTCATGCTGATCACACTGTTTGTCAAGAGGTAAGGACAGTTAATTACAGCTTTGATTAACTATGTTGATGATATTGTGGTGACTGGAAATGACTCCTCAGAGATCCAACACCTAAATAAATTTCTAGCAACGGAATTTTAGATCAAGGATTTCGGCAGCTTGAAGTACTTTCTGGGTATTGAAGTAGCCCGATCAAATAAGGGCATCTTCATATCACAACGGAATTATACCTTAGACATACTCAAGGATACTGAGAAATTGGGTTCTCGGCCAGCAGATGCTCCTATTGAACAGAATCATAAGTTGAGCTTCAGTAAAGGCCCATTACTAGAAGATAAAGAGATGTACCAAAGATTGGTAGGTCGTCTTATTTATCTCTCACTAGACCTAACATAGCATATGCAGTCAGTGTAGTCAGTCAATTCATGCATGAACCTCAGATCGTTCACTATGAGGCAGTGGAGAGAATTTTGAGATATTTGAAGACTACTCCAAGGAAGGGCCTTCTATTTGCTAATCATGGTCATATTCGACTAAAGCCTAAACTGATGTTAATTGAGCTGAAAGTATAGATGATAGGAAGTCTACCACATGGTATTGTACTTTCCTTGATGGTAATCTCGTCACTTGGAGAAGAAAGAAGCAGAGTGTGGTGGCTAAGTCAAGTATTGAAGCCGAATATAGGAAAATGGCTCATGAGGTAGCAAAATTATTATGGCTGAAGATTTTACTACAAGATCTGGGAATGGAGGTGGATGTTCCTATGAAGTTGTTCTGTGACAATAAGGCGGCTATCAATATTGCCCAGAACCGCATTCAAAAATGATCGGACTAAGCATATTAAAATTGACAAACACTTTATCAGAAAACAAGTTGTTTCAGGAAACATTTGCTTGCTGTTTATTACAACGGGAAATCAACTAGCTGATATACTCACAAAAGTGGTTACTAAAGCTTAGAAGGTATTCTTAACAAGCTGGGCATGTTGAATATGCTCAGCTTGAGGGGGAGTGTTGAGATATGATTAGTTATGTAGGTGTGATACACCGGATCTCTTATTAAAGGTATATTTGTAATAGGCCTATTAGGGTTATTATAATATATAAGGATTAGAGATTAAAGAGATTACCGGATCTCTTATTAAAGGTATATTTGCAATAGGCCTATTAGGGTTATTATAATATATAAGGATTAGAGATTAGAGAGAAATCTCTCTAATCAAGTTTTTTCCCCAACACGCCTTCTTCTCTCTCTCTTTCTTCATCTCTTCTAGGTTTCATCTTCAAGTTTGTCCAAGGTGGGCGTTACATTTAATATCTTGATTGTATTTCCTATATGTCACTAAGATTTGTATTTCCATACCTGTTTATTAGCACGCATATCTTTTTAACTTACAAAATTCTTAACTCTCATATGTATGGTGATAAACATAGTTGGAGGCCTTCATTTAGTTTCATTTTTTTAGCTTATATTTGCATTAAAAAAAGTTTTAAGCATGATATCCAAGTTTTTCATTACATAGCCAAGCGTTTCGTAGCATATCCTGATTTTTTCTGTTGTATCCATCTGATGCGATCCGATACGCCGATACGTATCCTGTTTGGGACTCATCGATACAACACCCGATACCGATATTTTGAACCATGCCTATAGAAGAGCATATTTTCAGTAGGGGGGTCTCTATGACTTTGAAGATTCTTTTAATACATTCTTTCCAGATGCCCTAACAGCCACCCCGCAACAGGCAACATCTTTTAAAGGGTTTTGCCTCTTCTCCCAAAGGGGCTTAAGGCCGGCCCAATATGATCTCCCTAACCTCCAAGAAAAAATATCAATATATCCCAAATAAGGAAAAAAAGATCCACACTATCCAATGAACGGGTAGTGGAAGAGCAAGTGGTTCATGTTTTCTTCGACCACTTTGCAAAAATCCATTTGTTCAAGATCATCTTACCCTGATTCCTATTGTGATCAACTGTAAGTATCTCAACCAAGATCAAAGTTCAATTGAAAGCTTTCATCTCTAAAGGGATTAGAGTCTTCCAGACTTTGTTGAATTAAGAATTATTGACCACAGAAGAGTCAATAGATCACCTACTCTTGCATTGTCCTTTTGCACATGAGATTTGAGGTTTCTTTCTTTCCCGAGTAAGCCTGGATTGGGTCTTCCCCTCTTCTTTTCACAACTTCTTATCTTGCTAGTATTTGGTTTTTGGGGATAGTTCAAGAATGGCTATCCGGTCCGCAATTGTCAGACACTATATCTTGGTCTATTTGGAAAGAGATGAACAAAAGAGTTTTGGAGGACTCTCACTCCATTACTTTTCTGATTTGCTCTAGGATCTGTTTGGTGGCTTTGGAATGGTGTGCCATTAGTCATAGGGGTGGGAATCTGGGAGCTCTGTTAGCGTGATTATACGGCTTGGCAGGGTTGTGGGCCCGCCAGTAAAGGGCTGCCATCATAGCTGTTTTATATTTTAGTATGGTTCATGATCTCGTGAACTCTTTTCTCTTTGTTATCTTGTAGTTCTGTTCCATGATTTCCAATACATATTCTCAATTATCAATAAAAAAAAATTATTGACCACAAAGACTTTCTTAACAAAAAACATTCCCTTTGGATTCATTTTCACATTTGGTGGAACCTATCCTTATTAATATGAATCTCTTTCAACGAGTTTAGGACTATAAGACACTCCTAAATCTCCCTTTCATTGAAATTTCTCCAAAAATGGACTTTAGGCGAACTCAACGTTTCTTCTATCGAAATGATCACAAACCGAAACCTCCCTACCAGAAGCTGGTCCATATAGTATACAGCTTAAGTCACACAGTTTCCCAGTCCCGCCGCAGTTATCCTCCAAGAATCGGACTCTGCTCCATCCACCAGCTGTGGAACCTATTAACTGATCGTGGACTTATATGACACCTTTCCACACTCCCCACCTCGTATGAACCATACACTTCCTACAACCCCCAATTTTGTTGGAAAGACAAAACTTGGTCCCTACAATTCTCATCCAAAGAGCCATATTCTCCTTTAGTGAAGCGCAAAGACCATTTGCTAGTAGTGCCTTATTTATACACCGCAACCTCCTAAGCCGTAAACCCCAAACCTGAGACTCCTTAGGGCAGAAAACCTTACTCCCAACTCTCCAGATGAAGTCTCCTCTTGTCCCCTCTATTGATCTGTAATAAATCTCTATGAAGCTTCCCTAAACGCATAACAAAACAGGCATCTTAAATAAGGACGTATTAAAACCTGGTAGGCTGGCCATTATGCTTTTGATGAGTGTGATTTAGCCCCCTAGGTAGGCTGGCCATCCCAAATCTTTGCTAGTGAGAGATCAGATTGATCTAAAGTTGCAGGGTGGATTTTGGCCAACCAATTGCATACCTCCCATATCTTCGTCAAAATGGCCAGCAAGCCATTGGGACTTCAACGAAGCCATGAAAAACAGTGCATTAACATCCGGCCACAACCAATGAAAAGCCAAAGTCTAACCTCTCTGGATAACTGTCGGGCATTTGCTACACAACACGGAAATGTAACTCATAATAGGCATGGAAAATTGGTAGAGGATTTAAGGTTTAGAGAAGAAAGGAAGAAGAAAGATTATGGTAAATTGCTTGGTGAGAGAAAAAAAGCCTACTAGCATCTTATATTAAGAAAACATTACATATATACCCTTTTATAACTATACCTTTCATATTACATATATCAACACTCCCCCTCAAGCTGGAGCATAAACATTAAGCATGCCCAACTTGAGAGTAATATCCCAGAAGATAGCAGGGCTAACAGGCTTGATGAAGATGTCAGCAAGTTGTTGAGAAGATAAAACATGTTGAAGAGATAATGAACAATCTCAAACTTTCTCTCGGAGAAAATGAATATCAACTTCAATATGCTTTGTCCTCTCATAAAGCAAAGAATCAAAGGCAATCTTCGCGGCAGCCTCATTATCACAATATAAAGACATAGAACCTTTAACAGGAAACCCTAACTCAAAAAGAAGAGAACGAAACCACAGAACTTCACAAGTCCCATGAGCAAGAGCCCAATATTCTGCTTCGGCACTAGAGCAAGAAACAACGGGTTGCTTTTTACTCTTCCATGCGACCAATTTGCCCCCAAGAAAAGCACAATAGCCAGAGGTGGAGCGACGATCAGTAGCAGATCCGCCCCAATCGGCAACTGTATAGCTAGAGATCTCAAGATGCCCATAAGAACGATATACAAGTCCACTTTTAGACATGATATATCGAAGAATACGATGAACAACAGCAAGGTGTGGAGCACGAGGAGCATGCATGAACTGACTAATCAAGTGACAGCAAACATAATATCCAATAGAGTGAGGGTGAAACATAATACCACGAGACACTGGTAGATGTGAGCATCAGGAAGAATATCACCCTCACTATCATGTAAAGAGAGCTTCAGATCCATGGAAGAAGTAGCGGGTTTACACCCACTCATACTAGTATCACTCACCAGATCAAGAGCATAATTTCGTTGTGACGAGTAATCTCTAAACAAAGGAAGTACGTCAAATAACCTAGGACTTTGACATCAAAGGTACGCCCCAGCTCACTCTTATCATGAGAGATAAAAGAGGAGTCATCACCAGTCAAAATAAAATCAACATATACCAGAAGTATAGTACAACCCGAGGTGCCAGAATGGATGAAGACAGTATAATCAGAGTGACATCGCTGAAAGCCCATACTCAGGCCTACTTCACTGAAGCGATGGAACCAAGCACGAGGTGATTGCTTCAAACCATATATAGACTTTCGAAGTCTACAAACCTTCCCAGACTCCTCCTGAAGTAGGAAACCAGGAGAGGGATCCATATATACCTCCTCGGTAAGATGCTCATTAAGAAAGGAATTCTTGATGTCTAACTGATAGAGATGTCAACTCTGATTGGCCGCAAGAGAAAGGAGAACACGAACAGAAGTCAGTTTGGTCACAGGAGCAAAAGTAGTATCATAGTCAAGCCCATAAGTCTGACTGTCTGAGTAAAGCCGCGGGCGACAAGACGAGCCTTATACCGGCAACACTGCCATCAGAGTTATATTTGATTGTGAAAACTCAACGGCAGCCCACAGGTTTCTTCCCAGCTGAAAGGGGAACCATATCCCAAGTATGATTAGATTGAAGGGCATTTATCTCGTCAACCATAGCACCCTTCCACTCAGGATGAAGAGTAGCACGAACAGATCGATGAATAGTCACAGTATCAATAGCGGAGACGAAAGCCTGGTACGAAGGAGATACAGCCTGATAACAAACATACTTGGCAAGAAGGTAAGGAGTAACACAGAAACGAACACCCTTGCGATGAGCAATAGGCAACTCAAGATCAGAAGTAACAGGGGTAATAATAGGAGAAGTATGAATATGAATAAAGGAAGGTGAAAAAGTACCTACTGTAGTGGCCTATGGGGAAGATTGTGGTAGAGGCGCATCGGAGAGAGAACCAGGCGGCTGTCGACGAGAGTACATGAGAAGCTCCTTCTGCTGCGGAAGATTCCCTAGAAGCAACAGGAGTAATAATAGGAGAAGTATGAACATGAATAAAGGAAGGTGAAGAAGTACCTACTGTAGTGGCCTGCGGGGAAGACTGTGATAGAGAGGCATCGGGGAGGGAACTAGGCAGTTGTCGACGAGAGTACGTGAGAAGCTCCTTCTGCTGCGGAAGATTCCCTAGAACAGGTAAAGGCAAAGAGATAGTAAGCACAATACAAGATAAAGGCAAAGAGACGGTAGGGCCAGTAGGAGCAGGAGAAAAATATGGTATTGTCTCGAAAAAGGTAACATCCAAAGAGACAAAGAAGCGAAGAGACTGGGGATCATAACACCGATAGCCCTTCGATGCACTAGAATAACCAACAAAGACACATCAAATTGCTTTATCGTCCAATTTCTGACGACTTGGACGAATATCCTGAATAAAGCAGGTACAACCAAATACTTGTGGCTCAATGGGAAAAATAGAAGCCTGAGGACAAAGAAGCTAATAAAGTGAAACCATCAAGAATACGAGAAGGTGCTCGATTGATGAGAAAACATACAGTAAGAAGGGCCATAGACTAAAAAGGCTTAGACACGTGCATGCCTCGCAACAAGGAGCGAGTGACACCCACTAAATGACGATTCTTGCACTTAGCAACACCATTTTGTTGAGAGGTGTACGAACAGGTAAGCTAATGAGTAATACCATAATGTGAAGATACTAGACAAAAGGGGCAAATAGATACCACCATTATCAGATCGAAGGGCCTTAACAAGACCACCAAACTGGATACGAACCACAGTATGAAATTCTTGGAAATTAGAAAACATTTCATCCTTAGACTTAATAAGGTAAACTCAAGTCGGGTGTAGTCATCGATAAAAGTAACATAATAACAAAACTCATCACTGGAGACAATCGGAGATGTACCCCAAACACATCAAAATGAACAAGCTCAATAGTATAACGACATTTATGCATGCAAGAAGGATAAATAGTGTAAACATGTTTAGTAACCTCACAAGTATCACATTGAAAAATAGATGAAAAACATAGTTTACTAAAAGTAGGATTCAAATAACACAAAGTCTTAGATCCAACATGAGTAGCATGTCATAAACGATAAGTATCATGAGTAGCATCAACTGAAAAAGAAAAAATAGTAGCAACAACAGCAGTAGTTGAGACATGATCAGGAGCATAATCAATATCAAGGTAGTTCAGTCCGCCTCTTTTCACACCTCTAACAACAATCCTCCTTGTAGTTAGGTCCTGAAAGAGACAATGAAAATGATAAAACATAACACAACAATTGAGTTTGGTAGTAAGATTACTAACTGAAAGGAGCTTAGAAGATAAACGAGGAACATGTAAAACACTAGATAAATAGAGAGACGGAGATACAGGAAAATATCCTACTCCTAAAATAGGAGTAACAGAACCATCAGCCAAGCGAACCTCGACAGTAGGAGATGGAGGTGAATAAATGGAATAACCCTGTGACTCACCAGTCATATGATCAATGACTTCAGAATTTGGCACGAAGACCACCCAAGAAATCATAAATGCGATGACGCTCAATTCGCTTCATCATAACTTTTGCAGAAACAGCGGACAATTCAGAAAGAGACTAAGAATTACTCAATTCTTCCCAACAGCGTTGAAGAGCTCCAAAATAATCAAAAATAGGCATATTTCCTTACTGAAAGTGAGCAATCTCACGAGTAAGTTGATAAATCCGAGCAGCATTCCTCCAATAAGGCATAAGTCTAAATAAGAGCATCTCAAAGCTCATGGCAATCCTTAGAAAAAAATGTAATTCCCGGTAATCGGAGGCTCCATAAAATTAAACAACCACAACAAAATAATACAATTCTTGGCATTCCATGTAGCAATCTCGGAAATACCTGTCTCCGGCTTGGAGGTTTTACCATCAAGATATCCCATCTTAGAACGACCCCCAATATAAAGCTCAATAGATCTTCGCCACGCAAGAAAATTATCACCATTGAATTTAAAATTGGTGAAAGAGTGGACAACGGAGTCGGAAAGAGCCGGCGGAGCAAGAACTTTAGTATCCATAAGAGCAGCTTAAGGTGAAAAATGAAGTCACACTACCGATCAATTAATACCTCATCAAAAACATGTCCATGGGTCGTAAGATAACCAAAAACATTGATCGAATGTGCTGTTATAAGCAAAACAATGCAAAAAAATCTCTTAACAGTGAAAACCTTTAGAGAAAGGGGTTGGAAAAATCCTCATAACTCCTTCAAATCTCATCTAAATTGAGGAAACTCGGTTTTAATATGTTCCTTACAAAAAACCGGTCCATCCATGATGAACGAACAACATTAAAATGGTCTCATTCAAGCAAAAAATGTTCTAAGCTAAGAGAGTTATTTATTCTGATTTTTTCTGTATTTTTCCTTCAAATCATTGTAACTTCCTCAATATTGAATCAAATCACACGATATAGGATTCAAAAATCCTCTAAAACCAAAATCTTTGAAATATATACCTTTGAAGAACCCAAAAATAAGGCCTAGGCTATACGGCTAGAGAAAGCCGCATGGCTAAAAACGTGGCAGCTAGCTCCTTCTTCCTTTTGTTGTTGTTACGGCTTTAAATGACGATCTTCTTCCATTGATGTAGCTCTGATACTAAGTTGGAGAAAGGGTTTGGAGGATTTAAGGTTTAGAGAAGAGGAAAGAGAGAAGAGAGATTTTGGTAAATTGTTTAGTGAGAGAAAGAAAGCTCTACTAGCATCTTATATTAAGAGGACATTACGTATATACCATTTTACAACTATACCCTCAATATTACATATATCAACATAGAACACGTCCCTACAATCTTCAAACGTAAATAACCTAACCTCATCTACCTCGGGGAGTAACTCAAGAATGAAATTTTGATGTCATTCCACATGCCAACGCCATCCTTCCTGAAATAGACAAGATGATATCCCATGTCCATCTTTCAAATGAAGTGGATTCATAATCAGTGATGGCTTTCGTTGCCCCCACAAACTTCCAAAAGGTGATATATTATACTACCTGCCTTAGGCCCACAAATTTAGAAAGAAGAGAAACTTGATCAACAATAGCAGGTTTGATAGTGTTGCCAACAGGTCTAGCTATACTTTTGCTGAAGGCTTTGAGGGTCTAACTTTCGGGTAACTATTCCCCCAAAGAACGAAATGCATCAACTTCCTAGGGGACCCAAAAGGATAAACATGTAGTTATAAAACATAAATGGCCAAAAAGAATTTCAGTAAACTTCGGTCAATTCCATATCATTTCGATAGATTTTGATCGCAATTTTAGTTGTCTACTACAAACTACAAAGCTTCGGTCGAAAACATAGAAATGTTCCATCAAAGCTTACTTTTGGAAGAAAAATTCAAACAATATTTTTACAAGTATAGTTTTTGGTAATAAATTAGATATGCCATGGGTTATAATTTATAAATACATTTTGTAATTAATATTCATCCGACATTATTAATTAAATAATAATGCTATTATAATTTAACAAATAAAAAAATTAAGTCAAAACATAGAAATGTTCCATCAAAGCTTACTTTTGGAAGAAAAATTCAAACAATATTTTTACAAGTATAGTTTTTGGTGATAAATTAGATTATGCCATGGGTTATAATTTATAAATACATTTTGTAATTAATATTAATCCTACATTATTAATTAACTAATAATACTATTATAATTTAACAAATAAAAAAATTAAAACAAATGAGAAACTATTTGTCCGACCCATGAATTTCATCATAATTTATTAACTAAAAATCAGTTTAATCTACAATATGGCCTTGTTTAATAATATAAAAAGTAAAAACTATACAAAGGAATGGTAAATTTTAGGTTATATTATATATATATATATATATATATAAACACATTTAAGATTTTTTTTTTTTTAATGTTCATATTTACCGATTATATAGTAGGAGTTCAAATAATTTAACTATAACTCAAATCTAAAAGCAACAAAGTGAGAAAAAACAATAGATCATGGATTTAAAGTTGGATTAGACAAAATCATTTTAGTGATGGTAATTTGAGGAAGGCTATGTGTCTTAGTTTTCTTTCATCTAAATCACAACCAAAATTCAAGTATCCAACGAGATCATTGCTTAAGGAGGAAACTCCAGACTAAGAGGTTTGGCACTCATGCCTTTTTGAAACATAATGTAAGCTTAATTCACAAGTGTGCCAAACCACTCTGACAATGCATTTTAATGTTTAAGAAGTTAATTCTAACGAAACATTTGACAGCATGCATCATTAATAACCATTATCAAGATGCATACCGGGTTAAGATATTGACCATGGCTTGAAATGCTGCAACCTGAAAGCGACAAGGATAAAAAAAACAATGAGAAAAAAAAATACACAAAGGAGAATCTAATACTAAAGAAGAAAAAATGTTAGGCAACTAAAGCTGAATTCTTAGATGTACTAGCGGAGACATCATGGAAATTGCAAATCCTACAAAATAAACTCAATTGAGCATACATAAATTAGGAACTTTATACAGAGACAAAATATAAGACAAGAAAAGAACTATCAAAGACCTGGAGGGTTTCACCACCATCGCCAATGAGATGGAGAAGCATATTCAAGATTGGCTGAAGAAACTGTAGCAAGGCTGTAGAATCAACATTCTTTAAGCTGTTTATGGCCTGCATGAAAATTTTAAACATGTTCTTATCAAAGTGTTTCAATAGAGCCTCCAACCAAAAAAAAATGCATGTCATTCTATGAAGTTGAAATAATTTACTATTTAATAAAAAAAAAATACTTTATATTAGTGCATTCAAGAGGAGCTAGGAGTGGCTCCAATGGGCGATTAAATAAGAGAGAGTAGATTGAGATGGTTTGGATACATTCCATGAAGACTACTAACGACTCCAGCGAGACCAACTGAATTTGTGCAAGTTGAAGACTCAAAGGAAGGAAGGTAAGGCCAAAATGATGTGGAAGGAGATAGTGGGGAAAGGATTTAATACAAAAGACTTAATCGAAGCTATGGCTTTTAATAGAAGGGAATGGCGATTGGAGAAACAAGATTCTTGTTAATGTTACCAAATACAACTGTTTTGGGATAAGGCAATGATGATGATTATCATGACAACTTTATATTTAATATTTGTATACATACGTGTGTGAATGTGTATATTTCAGTTCAGAAAACATGTACATCTAAGGTTTTCAATTTTTCAATATTTGCGAAATGGTAACCAAAGAAGGTTTTAGCATTTCACATACCACCAAAATTATCTCTAGCCTCTACGATTATCTCAAATTTTTGGTTTTTTCTATAGATATGTTGCATTGGCTCCCTTCGATCCCACCTGCCGCACACCTCTGTGCTGTGCTGTGCTTTCGGCTGCCGCTGACAGTTTGATATAAGGTAGCAGTGTCGCCATAGTATTGCATGTACGCAATAGTTTATGTAGATATTATCGCCTTCCTGGGCACATCCTGCTCATGATGCTACCATCGAGGATATCTTTTATTCATAGTCTCAGATCCTTTCGACTCAACACAGATCCGGTCTTGTTGACTTGCTTGCATCTTTCTTCATCTTCGACTTTTCACTTTTTGCAAAACATCACAATATTTTACGAAGCTCCCCTTCTAAGTAATAATTCAACGATTTCAACCAAAATGTCGAGAAATCGCGACAAGATGGGAAAAAAAAAGTTTTTCAGGTACTGTATTCTTCACTGAGGATTAACAACTCCATTAGCAAAACTGTGATTGATTCCTCAGTTTTCAGATTAAAAACTAAGTTAAAAAAATAAGCAATGATCTATATTTATATAATATATATAGACACAAACACACACAAAACAGTAATATGTATATATTAATCTACACAAACAGAGATTTTTATATAGACACAAACACACAAAACACCACTATTGTTTGTGTGAACATATATATTAATTATATATTGCATATCTGTATTTGTGTTGTTGGTTTGAGAAGAATGTGCATATTGTTTCATGCAATCATAGTAGAATTGCTATGTATATTAGTATAGTTTTTGCATTACTTAAGACTGAACCTTAAACCTTGAAATTGAATAATTAAAATCTACTGAACACACCAATGCTTTCAAGAAGATCTGGACCCTTAAGATTCCCTCGAAGGTGCAGGCTTTCCTGTGGGCTGCTTCTTTAAACAAAGTTCTCACGGTTGATCATTTAAAGCATAGGGGCATGGCGATTCTCAATAGATGTATTATGTGTAAGCAGGTTGAGGACAATGTTCCGCATCTTTTCATGCATTGCTCGCAAGCGCAGGTAGTGTGGAATCATTATTTAGGTCTGTTTGGGATGAGCTGGGTTTCACAAAGGGGTATGGAGGAAATGGTAATGAGATGGCCAAAAGGTGTGTTCAGTAGGAAAGGGAATTGAGGTTTGGAAGATGATAACGGCGGCGATTTGTTGGGGTCTGCGGAGGGAACGAAATAGAAGAATTTTTGAAGATAAAGAAGAGTCGATGTCCAAAGTCATTCTCAAAGTTGGGTAATTGTTATACTCTTGGTCATCTGTTCTAGGCTTCTAGCTGATTTTGAGAAGGTCCATTGGTCTGATTTTCTGTACAGCTGGTCAAGTATCTTAGCTTTACTTTTTTTGTTTTTTCTGGGCGATGTTTCTTGCATCGTTTGTATATTTTTTTTCTCTTTTATAATATTCTCTCGTTATCCATCAAACAAAAAAAAAAATCTACTTAGATATATATTGATTATGTAATATAATTTTAAAGGTAGTGAGTTCTTTACTTACTAGGCTGTGAGTTCATCCCTATTTACCATTTATTTCAGGTAAGAAGAACGATTGAGATGTCTTAACGGTCTAATTGGAGAGATTTAGACACTTTCAATTTGTTTGAAATTTTTTATATATTAAGAACTTGAACAATTGTTGATTTAGTTATCTTAGACTTATCGAGTTTTACTAGATGCATGTAAAAGAGTGTTTGGATGATTGACATTCGCTCCTGTGGATAATAAAAACCGTGTTTGTTTATTTGAGATATATATTTCCGTTGCTTATTTATGAATGATATTTTGTTAGAGCATTATATGAACCAGGGAGTTTCTTGATATCAGACTGGATGACTCTGTGTCATACTTCGAGATTCGTGTGCAGATCAAAATTTGCGTCATGAGTTTTGGGGCATGACCGTGCCATTCAGCCACAATTTCTCAAACAACCCAAATGGAGCAAATTTGTACCTAAACAAATAAAGGGTTTGCATCCTGACCTCAACACTTCCAAACATCTCTTTTTTTCACAATTACACATTCAAATATCTACCACTTCAAAATGGTCTTCATATTAACTTTCAGACAAACATATCCCAACCAATCACATCCAATATACATACATACATATATATATATATATATATATTAATCAAAGTATAAAAAATACCTCAAGAAGTTCAGATCCCCAAGGAGGACTAGTTCGAAGAGTATGCCTATCGTATTCGTGGAAAAAATCTCTAATACGTTCATTAATTGCATACAAGGAGGAGCATAGCCTTAGGCGCAATCTAAAGACATTTTTTCCATCCTCCAAGTAATCCAACCTCTCCTGCAAAACAATCCAAAATGTGAAATGCCATTGTCAAATCATGAAACCTTAAAACATAATTAAGCACTAGAACGAAAAAGTAAAAAATCAACTTGGAAAAGCCTTATTTCAAAAGGATTGCAGCTCAATTGGTATGCCCACCATATCCATGGTCACTTGAGATCCAGCTTACATTGTAAATAATTTCAAATATATACCCAAAAATTAAAAAATGAGTTTCACAGAAATAACACTTTGATGAAAAGATAAAAAAATATGTCAAATATACCTTGCCACTATCTTGGAGATAATGTGGAACCAGCTCTCTTATAATTGGTAACGAAATTTCAGATCGCAACCTGAACCGAACCATAAGGATATATCTTTCAGATAACATCAATTTGTCATAGTACTTCGAAATTAAAAAAATCACTCCATATAACACACTGTAGACAATTAGTTGGTAATAACTTTTCCATGACAACAATTTGAAAGTTCTCTGCAGTTACACTACATGTTCTTAATATCAAAATTTAAAGGCGAGATGGTCCCCGGTGTGAGCAGTGCATACTGCAAATAAAGCGAGAAATGATTTACAGATAGTCAAATCTTTCGCATTATATCTCAGCATGTACTCATCCACCATCGATGACGGAAATGTATAAATCAAAAATAATAATAATTATTATTATTATTATTGACGAAAATGTAACCCAGTGAGAAGGATCCAACAGAGAATGGTGGCAACTGGTAAATAATGCATGCAAAGCATGAAATATTTGAATGATTGACAGAGAATTTAATCTTTCACATTATATGTCATCATGTACTCATCATTGATGGATATGTAACCCCATGGGAAATATCCAAAAAAAAAAAAACTGACCCTACATGACTAGAGCCCATTCTATCATGAAGTATTAAAATAGGAAATTTTTAGTATTAAGATATGTTAGGAGTTGTTCTATTCCATGGATCACATAGTAGGTACATCACATTTATATGCTTAATCTCTGTTCTAAAATTAACAGAGTCTACTTGATAATTTATCAATTTAACTTGAATCTACCAGATTTCAAGGTGACTCAATGAATAACTTGGCCCTAACATTATTCGGTCAAATACCGAATCTAGTCGTCTAGTTTCTTGGTTACTATCCTAATTAATTCCAAAAAAGTTCCTGGTTTAGATGGAACAGATACGTACTGAGCATTTGTAGACAGTGGAAGTGCAGCATATCCAATTATCACCTATAGAAGTAAATAGGCAGAGTGAAAATTCTGTCAACTCAAACATATAGAAAAAGGTCAAATGTTAAGTTAAATTGATAAACATGTCATTTATTAAACAATGAAGAAGATAAAATATAATGCAATGAAACAGGTTGTCCCTTGGAAAACCAAAGCAGCCCCTCAACATAGTCATACAATATTAAACAA
Organism: Tetracentron sinense; assembly: GCA_015143295.1. Taxonomy (NCBI): domain Eukaryota; kingdom Viridiplantae; phylum Streptophyta; class Magnoliopsida; order Trochodendrales; family Trochodendraceae; genus Tetracentron; species Tetracentron sinense. The sequence continues at coordinate 4,074,499 of CM026563.1, forward strand.
AAGAGTATGGATTTCCAAACCAATAAACAATAAAGCATACTCGCGCTACTTAAAACGGACAGAGAACACTTATAAAACAATAAGGACTTACTGGCTTTGAATCTAATGCAATGAAACAGGTTGTCCCTTGGAAAACCAAAGCAGCCCCTCAACATAGTCATACAATATTAAACAAAAGAGTATGGATTTCCAAACCAATAAACAATAAAGCATACTCGCGCTACTTAAAACGGACAGAGAACACTTATAAAACAATAAGGACTTACTGGCTTTGAATCTAATGCAATGAAACAGGTTGTCCCTTGGAAAACCAAAGCAGTCCCTCAACATAGTCATACAATATTAAACAAAAGAGTATAGATTTCCAAACCAATAAACAATAAAGCATACTCGCGCTACTTAAAACGAACAAAGAACTTATAAAACAAGAAGGACTTACTGTCTTTGGGGTTTCAAGTTTCGTTTGAAGCTCGATATGAAAGAAAGTGAAGAGAAGGTGTTGTTGGGGTGTCAAAATTGCAGGGAGGGAAAGTTTAATCTCATCATGGTAGCAGGCCACCCTAGCACCAACAGCAACTTGTGTGTGAGCCCAGTTCTGAAGCAATCCACCTGGATCCCTCGGATACATTGCCTAGAACAAAGACAAGCATGTGAAATTAGTAGGTTCCTATAAAATTGCATATACTTGTTCATATAAAAATCCACCTCTAACGGCTGTTTACGAACATCTGCATCATCCTTCCTCAATTCCACCCGTATGTACAGATTCCATTTCTGACTCAAACTGACAGTCAAGGGATACAGATAAAGGCAATGAAGAAGCTGCGAAAAAGGCTCGCTTCTCGTCATAGTAAGGAAGTCGAAAGCCTGAAACTACAAATGAATCAAAAAATATTTAACATTCAGAATATATGTGACATATACAAATCAATGCTCATAAGATTGCTACATATTATCAACCTGTTTATTAATAAATTTTTGGAGGGATTGGTGTAAGAATTAATCTTTTTGGCTTCTAGTTTTATTTGGGCTATTTATTACTAAATTAAAAGATTAAACCTCCTTTAAACCACCACAATGATTAGCTTTTCTTAACCAAAACATCTAGAACTATCCAATTTGAGTATTTCCTCAACTCTCTTCTTTTCTGTCCGTTTCCTTTTTCCTGTATCCTAATTTCTCTTTAAACGTGACATTCACCACCGACTCGTTCAATGGCATAATTTCTAAATAAACTCAGCCAGATATGTGAGAAGCTCCAAAGTCAACCACATCATCGGGGAAAAGAGTAGTTAACAAAAAAGTGTCTATACTGACAGCATGTCTTACAAACAAGCTATTCTCATACCAATTCTGCTCAAAAGAAGGATACTCACCTGAAAAAATCGAAGGCAGAAAGTTGAACAAGCATGTAATACTTACATCATAAGAACTGGAATCTGGATTATTTCCAGGAAAGCCATTCAAACTGTTTCTGCGAACTTCTTTTCCATCAAAGAAATTCCACATGGAATTGCAATCTCGAGGCCCATCAGAACCGTTACTATGACTTTTTGTAAATGTGGCATCAGCATACTGGTTCCCAGTGTCAATGGAATCATTTGTTATGCTGCCATTTCCTGAAATAGCATCCATGTCAACATGGCCAGACTGGAGCCTTTCAATTTCCAATCTCACAACACCTTTGACTGGTTTATGAACCTTCCTTTTAGGATCCTAAAAGTAGAAAAAACAATAAGAAATTTTAAGGCATTACATTCAGCATTTCCAGAATCCAGTCACAAGATACATAAACATTAATCCATGAGTGTAGATAAAAACCCCATCAAGTGGTGTACAAACAATACAAAATCAGAGAGAACTAAGGACCACCTGTGGTTGAACGGATATAAGTCGAATAGCGCATTCATATTTATATTTATTTTTCAAAATGACTTAAACACAAGGAAGCTGTAGGTAGACCAGGGGTAATCTATCCCAGTCAAGCCGTATAAAAAATCTCACTTAATCTCAGATTTTAAGAGAATGAACTCCGCATTTTAGATAGTAATAAAATTTATACAAAATGCCTACAAATAAAGAGCTTCAAATGAGATCCAGAGTCGATAGCAAGAAAGAAAGTATTTCATGCTTATCACCATTCAGTTACATAAAAGGAAATTGTTTACCAGTCATGGATTAGCTCAAGAAATAAAAAGAGGTAATACATGGCATAAGAATAGCAGGTAGATCAGAAAGCTAAAGCAGTGAGAGACCTAATACCATCTTTCTCAAAAAAAAAGTGAAAGAAAGAAATTGGCAGTGAGAAACTTCTTCATATCTCATTAGCATGGGATGTGACTCAAGGAAAATTCAAAAACGGATTAGATCTGAGACACATAAAATAATTAGAGTACTAAGTCTAGAATTTTCATATATATATGGGGCCTACACTTATTTAAATAATAAAAGATCCCTTTGAAGAGGTTTTTTTTTTTGGATCGATAAATGATACATATATATAAAGGTAAAAAAGAGTACAGTGCAGAAATAAGGTTCAGAAAGAGTATGACCCAAAGAACAACCGAACTAATACAACTTATATCATATAGTGAAAAGGAGATAAAACTACTATGATGGGCACAGTCATAGTGAACCAGTCCTCCTCAAATTCCTTCTCGATGGTACACCGCTAATGGAGTTGTTGACGTGGAATCGAATAGACATGCTCCTTAGAGAAAGCTATATCATCAAACACTTTAAGAAGGGTTTATAAGAGCTTAGAGGGGCCAGATATTTTGGGGCATTTAAATGCCTTTTTTTAGGAAAATAATCTCCTCCCCGTTGGGTGCCCCGAGGAGGGCGTCTCGCCCTCCTCTTTTCTCGCCATGTGTCTCCCTTTTTAACTCCCTTTAACTATGGTTAAGATTCACTAACCTTTAGGGTTCATATTTTTAACCTTGGTTTAAAAAAACATAGTTAAAAACATTAACCACAATTAAAGGAAACTAAATATACTTAAAAGGGACACTTGGCGATAAATTAGGGGGAGAGACACCCTCCTCGCAGCACCACGCGAGGAAGGGATTATTGCTATTTTTTATTGGGGAGCCTAGGCGGGTGGTTGCCTGGGCCTATCTAAGCGCCTGGAAACCGAGGCGACGCCTTTGACAACCATGTTACCAAAACCCTGTAATATTTACATTTCAGTAGGTATTGTTCGTCGGCTGATGAAACCGATACATTTCCACTGAAGTTCACCAAAACTATGTCGGTTATGTAAACCACACAGGTAGGTTTCATGTTGGATTCCATTGAAACAAAAACGTTTGTTAGGATAAGTGTTGAGAAATACAATAATTTTGATGGTGCGGGTAGGTTTCATGTCAGTACCCATGAAAACAGAAGCGTTTTGTAGGAAACATTAGGTAAAATGTCAGTGTTTTAAACAATGTTTTGAACCCAGGTCTGAGTGGCATTCCAAAATCAAACTTTACCAACATTAGCCTAGAATTTATGACCCACTACAAACAATATGCCAGAAAGTAACAGCCACAAGCTAGTAAAGATAGGTTGGATCACCGCCACACCTGAAGTGAGTCCTCAATATAGCTTTCTTTAACTTTGTTTAAGTTTGATATTTCAACTATGACAGAGCTTCCACTAGAATAAGCCAGCTTCCCATCAAAATCGATTTTTGCAATAGGTTCAGCAACACTCTCTTGGGAACTTGGCCCAGATACACTAGGAGCGAGAGGACTGCTGGGGGAGGCAGCTCCTCCGGAAGCTGCAGCATTGTTGTTATCAAACAGTGGAACAATAACCCAAGCAAAGGACTCTCTGTAAGGCATGATTTGAGACCACACTTCTGGTTTCTGTTTTTTACTCTGAGTCGAGTGCACCTGTTATGTTAAAGAAATTGCGGAATTAGAAAAGACAAATCATCCAACAGAGGAAAGAAATAAGTCTCTAGATGAGATAACAACTATATTGAGATCAATGGACTTGCTTAAGCACGAAAGGTAACGACAAGTTTCAGATGACTATCTGTTATGAAACTATCATACATCACAAGGAGATGACAGGGGTATAAACATAAATGATAACACAACAACACTATTGCAATATCAATTCTCATTTTTACCATCTTTCACAAATTTTGACGAGTTAGATATGGCCTAAACCACATTAACTTTTAGTCAATCACACAGACCTTAGACTTACAAGTACCAGGAACTGATACATAAAAGCATTCCATACACATTCTTAACTAATATCACGAAGCATAATTGATGGTGAGGTATTATGTGCACGTAATAAAAAGTAACTGACTCTGTTTATACATTGAAGTGTAGTTAAAATGTCACCTAAGCCACCGCCTCGCCTAGCCAAGACCCTAATCGCCTAATCATGATTTAGGCATAAGCTTGTTCAACTTTTATGATTTTAACAAAAAAGGTAAATTTTGGTCGCTGTGACTACATGATACATCGTACTGCCTACTCATGCCATAAGCAATGTGCATAAGAAGATAGGGATGACATGTCTGTCTAATAAATTTCCAGGAAAGACATAATGATGTCAAGGTCACATCAACTTCATATCTATTCTGCACTACTATCAAACCTATACAGAACCAAAATCTTTCCCACCCTATTGCCATCGCAATTTTGCCAGTTCCAGTTACCAGCCATTTCCTAAGAGAGTTGCCCTGACAAGGAAATTGCCTACAGGCCTTAGACCAAGAAAAATTGGTCAATTACATACGAAACTAATAAAGAAAAGACACATGCAAAAAACAGGAAAATGACAGGAGATTTTGTTGTTAACAAAATGTGCGGAACTATAATGTGCTATATTAAGTTTCAGAAGCAACGTTTCTAAAGAAGCAGTAAGCAAAAAGCATTCCTTCAGAACAGTTAACCAACAGCATACAGAAGTGCGACTAAAGATATTGAGAAACAAACAGTGCTTGGACTTGCATGTTCTTTGCGCGAATACACAGACGGAGAAACCCCGCCTTCTTCTGTGACATGCTTCTCTAGTTGGATCAGCAGGCAAACTGATGCTGATGGAGCATCTAAAGAGAAAATACCGCGAGGCTCGGAAGAAAGCCTACCCTGGCAAATGACAATAAAGGAAGCAGAGTAATTTTCTTCCACTGACAAATATATACTACGATCACTGTGACATAAATGACAGTGTAGGACAGAAAGAACCATAGATAGCACAAGTAATCATGTTTCTTAACCAACAAAAATCTCATATACTAGCTTACATCCTGCATTTCAGTTGGTAGCATGCGGAAATAGAAATCCTCCGACAATTTCTCTCTCCTCTCCCTATTATATAAGCAAATTGTACCATAAAACGGCTCTACAAGATAAATGAACTTACTGTTAGAGCTTATTACAAGTTAAATTCAAGTGATGAAAGCAGCTACTCATTCTAGATAATAGCAAAACCCAGTGACCGGTGTACCATAAAGTGATCATCTGAAGGAACAACACTCACCAAATAGTCCCGCTTGAAACGACAAGGATAAGACCTTCACGGAGATCTTCAATCCACTGAGATCCATAAAAAGCATTCAGACGAAGAAGAAAAAAAAAACTAGGGGAATGAACAGAAAATGACGCACTGAAGCATGGTCAAACAGATAAGATTTAAATTATGTGCAAGAAATTATGCATGACATGGAAAATCTATTCAGCAGTACATGCTTAAACCTTCCATACAGTGCCGGCTGAGTTTCCAGAGTCCTTTGGCCAAATATCAGTGACCTCTCATTTTCCCAGTCAAAAGCTGCCTCATAAGCAGACACGGGAGATTCCCCAAAATGCTGCAAACACATTTCCAGAAGAGAAAAAACAAGCCAAAATCCGTGTAAATAACCAAAATGCTGCAAACACATTTCCAGAAGAGAAAAAACAAGCCAAAATCCGTGTAAATAACCAAAATGCTGCAAACACATTTTCAGAAGAGAAAAAACAAGCCAAAATCCGTGTCAATATATGACACACAAAATAGGCATGTATCACATGCATTAAATCAAACGAAAGAGATTAACTGAAGAATTTGAAAAACTAAATTCCCTCTAGGGTGCATGAGATCTCCCCACCAGAATTACCTTCAGAACTTTTGAATATGACGTGTCAGACATGCTAGCCTCTGGCAATTGCCTTCCTGAGGTATTGAGAATGTCATCATCAGTAGCATCTTCAGTCTTGGAATGTCTTGCACTAGCAAGACGAGTTTCTGTGTATAAATCCAAAATAATAATATAAATCTCGCAAACGTGGTGTGCCTAAAACAGGAGGCAAATATGATTACTCATTTCTGACTATTAAATATTAAGGACTGTAACTTCTGTAAAATGCAGAGAAATTTTTTAAGTAAATCATAGATGCATTATGGAAGTCCAGGTACAGTACAGACCAGGAACCCCATTAGAAGATATCAATTCATGGAGGATATTTCTCAGGGGAAATGGACCCCACTGAGTCCAAACTTCTTCACAGATAGTTTATTAGTTTTAGACAAATACGAAAAGAAAAAAATCGCATATTTAACGGTAAATACTTCCCAGAGTTGATCACATTAGCACTCATTTCTCCCTCACCTGTTTCTATGTCAGTATCAGACCCTTCAAATATCTGATTTTGAAATGAAATAGGGGCAATGCTTTCATAGTGCCCATACTTGGTTTCATCCTTCACCCAATCAGCTTTGTAGCATTGAACCAGTTCATTCAGATGAGGCAACTGCTCCAAATTTTCCTTTAGCTGAAAGCAAAATTTACAATTGTCATAAAATAGAACTGTTTTTTTTCTGGGCAAAAGCAAAAAGTTTTTTCACATAGCTTGACAAGGTTTCATGAATCTATGCAACTTAGACGCGGACTTGTGTCTGTGTCAGAGACCCTGAATCACTGATCCCCAACAAGTGAAATACACTAAGAACTCTTTAAGTTCGTAGACATGTAATGCGACATATTCTCACAATAACTAAGTTCATATAAATACATATAGTGGAATAAGGCATTTTAACAAGCTGATATAGAAGAAAACATATAACTCGTATATTATAATAGCTGAAAACAAATAGCTTCCGGGTGCAATTTGTTAGTGTAATGACCCGACTTCTGTTTTATTAAATAATGTGTTTTTATGTTTAAATATCTATGTAAGTTAAGAATACATGCATACACTAGAAAGGGGTGACCTTTAAAAAAATAAATAAATTATTAATTTTGATTAATTATTAATTAATAAGTTAATTAATAATTGATTAAAATTAATTAATTAAGCATAATTAAGGGGTTAATTATAAGGATTCTTTGAATTAAGGACTTAAGACTAATAAAGTTAAGAAGGAGGAGTTAAAATGATATGAGAATAATAAAGTCAAGAAGGAGGGATTAAAATGTAAATAGGCAAAATTGTAGGTTATGTGTTGGGTGGTGGTCAAACCAACCCACACGTGTACCTTAAGAGAGTTTTAACTCTCTTCTCATCTCATACTATTCTGTCAAGGCTTACGAAAGAGAAGGAAGGAAGGAAAGAAAAGAGAAGAAAGAAAAAAGGAAAGGAAAGGAGGAGAAAAGAAGAGGAAAGGAAGAAGAAGGAAGAGAAAACCGACTTTGCTTTGAACGGCTCCCAAACAATAAATGATTAACATTCCTATAACCCTGTCTTCTCCAGTAGGTCCCCTGTCTTCTCCGGTAGGTCCTTGTATCCGGTAGGTTCCCTGTCTTACCCGGTAGGTCCCTTGTTTCTTCTCTGGTAGGTTCCCTGGCTTCTCTAGTTGGTTTTGCGTATGGGGTTCTTTCTCTTCTCTGGTAGGGTCTGAGTTTGTTGTCCTCTTTGTTTCCCATTTCTGTTTAGTTTGCTTGGGTGGATTTGGAGTTTCAGGGTTCCAATGGGTTTTGGTCTGGCATTTTTCCTCCTCTATTGAGGGTCCTGGTCTGTCATCTGCCTCCATTCTTCAAAAGAGTATTCTAGTCTGTCATTTTCCTCTTTAGGTTTGTCTTCCCTCATAGGTTTTCGTGGTTCTCTTTTTATCTGCCAGTGGTTTCAGCGTGGTGTTGGGGCGTCTGTGTTTCAGGGTAGTCTCGATCATGGGTTATCAGGTAAGACGGTTAGCTATCGAATCCAAATTGTTCGATCTTCAGGAAAGAAAGCTGCGGGAGGGTAATTTCATTAAAATTATTGAAAGCGGGTGGAAGGGGGGTCTTAACATTCTCTGGTTACCAGAGGAGGCATCTGGTTGGTTGAAGGAGTTTTCAGGGGAATGCCTTGAAACTCTCTCGGGTTATAGATTCAGTAATTTTCGAGGGAGTTTCGGATCTATTATCGGCGAAAGAAGAGAAAATCATCTGGATGGAGGTCTTTTCATAAGGCTTTGGGGTTTTTCTTTTAAACAGAGAACTCGGGCTCATCTAGAGAGCCCATGATCCAGCGTGCTGGCCGGGAGGGTGCCAGGCCCAATCCATGCGGTGCATGGGTCTCTGGCGATCCTAGACCTCAAAGGCAAGAAAATGGTCTTAGTACTTCTCACTTGGAAGTGAAATCTCCCCAGCTCGAGCCGACTATAGGCATTCAATGCCACTTAGAACATCAGGAAGGGGAGCACAGGGTGGTAGTGGACCTTGAATCAGGGTCATTCAACAAATGGGCTGAGGCTGTGATTTGTTCCATTAGTGGACCACATCGGGAGGACGATTGGGACGATTGGGTGGGTCAGAGGACTACGTTTTTTGGGAAGAGCTAGACGATGTTAGTGTTAGATGGGATGGGATGGGATGGGCCGAGGTTTGGTGACTTTATAAGGTGCCATGAATTGATTGATTTTCCGCTAAAAGGGCACCTTTTCACTTGGGCTCATTCTGCATCTAGTAGATTAGCCAGCAGATTGGATCGGTTCCTTTGCTATCTGGCTTGGGAAAGTCACTTTCCAAACATAATTTAGTCAACCTTGCCTCATCCCATCTCGGATCATATCCCATTATCGCTGGAGTCGGGGCAGTTCCAAGGAGGGCCCCACTCCATTTAGATTCAAGAACATGTGGCTTCATGATGAAAGGTTCAAGGGGGTAATGTCGGAAGTGTGGACTTCTCGAGGGGGGGAGGGGTCGGCTAGCACTAGATTTGGGCTTAAACTCAAAGCTCTTATATGTCGTCTCAACTCTCAAGGTTTGAAACCGCGAAGTGTTTGGTAACATCCAAGCCAGACTAGCTAATCTTCTAAAGGATATAGGGGAGTTAGACTTGGCCGAAGGAGTGAGGCCCCTCACCTCCAATGAGATCTTCTCCAAGGAGGCCATGAAAGCGGAATACTTGCTCACAGCCAAGATAGAAGAGGTCAGTTGGAAGCAAAAGTCTAGAATCAGGTGGCTTAAGGAAGGCGATTGCAAAACTAGATTTTTTTAGAGGTGGCTAACTTTCACCGGAAAAGTAACTTCATTTCCAAATTAAAGGTAGATGGTGAGTGGAGGGAGTGGCCCGAGGAGGTGGCAGAAAGTATTGTCTCATTTTACAAGAACCTCTGTATGGAGGAGCAGTGGCGCCCTCAATTGGATGGCCTCCCTTTGAGACTTTGCCGATGGATCAGATGGAATCTTTGGAGGTTCCTTTTCAGGAAAAGGAGGTCCTCTCTGTCATCCACGATATGGCAAGGGACAAGGCTCCTTATCCTGATGGTTTTACTATCAAATTCTATCGGGCTTGTTGGGACATTGTAGGGAAAGATTTCATGGTTGTGATGAGTGAGTTGTATGATCATGGGCACTTTGACAGGGTGATCAACAACACCTTTGTTATGCGCATGGGTTTTGGTCCTTGGTGGCGCCATTGGATGCAGTTGTGTATCTCATCGATCTCTTTCTCCATCCTCCTCAATGGTAGCCCACTCGGCTACTTTCAAAGCTCTAGGGGGTTACGTCAAGGGGATTCCCTTTCTTGTTCATCATTGTCTCGGAAGCTTTGAGTAGGATGCTTTCCCGAGCTGACGGTTTGTTATTCGATAGTTCTCCCTAGGTAGAGCTAGTTTGAGGGTCTCTCACCTCCAGTTTGCAAATGATACCCTAGTCTTCTGTCGAGCATCGAGACAAGATCTAACTGCCATCAGGAGCCTTCTTCTGTGTTTTGAAGCAGTTTCTGGGTTGCGGGTCAATATGTCCAAATCTGAAATCATAGGGGTCAAGGAGGTCTCAGAAGTGGTCGAGCTTGCATCTTGCGTTGGTTGTCAGGTAGGATCTCTCCCATTGGTGTATCTAGGCATGCCTCTCGGCCTCGGGGCTAGTTTTAAGTCAAAGTCAGTGTGGGATCCGGTGTTGGATAGGTTTGTTAGACGTCTGTCGAGTTGGCAGTCTTCCTATCTATTTAAAGGCGGGAAGTTAACCCTAATTCAAAGCACTCTTAATAGTCTGCCAACATATTTTATGTCCACTCTCATTATCCCTCGCTCAGTAGCTCGTTCCCTCGAACGTATGCAAAGGGAGTTCCTTTGGCATGAGAGAGGGGGTCGGTTTAAATATCATCTAGTCGACAGGTCTCATATTTGTCACCCTAAGAGCGAGGGTGGCCTTGAATTAAAGCCCCTGTCCTTAGTCAACAAGGCTCTTCTTGGAAAATGGGTTTGGCAGTTTGGGAGGAAAGGAGAAGTTTGTGGCGGTCTGTGATTGTTGCTAAATACGGGGAACTATCGCGATGGATCCCTAAGGAAGTCAAGCGGCCACATGGGATAGGTATGTGGAAGGGGATTATGTCTGTAGCCAGCTCTGTGATTCCTTTCTTCCAATATAAGGTAGGTGAGGGATCCAAAGTTAGATTTTGGAAAGACTAGTGGTGTGGAGCCACCACATTACAAGCTGATTTCGGATCCATCTTCCGTATAGCCTGTGATCGGAACGCGTCAGTGAGGGATTATCTTGATAGGGTCGGTGAGGGGGCAGTCTGGTGCCCCAATCTGATAAGAAGGTTAAACGATTGGGAAATAATCGAGTTTGGTAGGCTCCTAGCGCGGTTGGGGGCACCTCCTCCGATCTCCCTTGGTAGGGATTATAGATCTTGGTCTAGAGGCAACAAATGTCGTTTTTCAGTGAGATCTCTAGCTCAGGTTCTTGGGTCTTCTCCATCTGTCCCCTTCCCTCATAGGACTGTGTGAAATGCAAGTATTCCTTCAAAAGTATCTTTCTTCCTTTGGAATGCGGGTTGGAATAAAATTCTCACTTGTGATCACTTGAAAAATCGAGGGAGGAGGATGGCTAATAGATGCTTCATGTGCCTTCAAAAGGAAGAGTTGGTAGATCACCTCCTCTTGCATTGACCTGTAGCTTGTGAGATTTGAAGCTTCTTTCTTTCAAAAGTGGGTGTGGAGTGGGTCTTTCCCTCTTCCTTTCTAAACTTCTTAACCTGTTGGGACTTGGTAAGCAGGGATGGCACAAGGATGGCCATCTGGCGGGTTTTGCCGGGTGCTATTGCGTGGTCCATATGGAAAGAAAAGAATAAGAGAGTCTTCAAGAACATGCACTCTCCTTTACACAGAACATGCTCTAGCACAGTCTCTTTGGTGGTTTAGGAGTGGGTTGCTTCTGATCCGGCGGTGGTGAATACGGACTTTCTCCTGGCCTGAGTAGGTTCTGGGGGTGTGGCCAAGTGGCTAGGGATTCCTATGGGTGTTTTGTTTTTCTTCGTTTGTCTTCTTTTGGTTCACGATCTTGTGAACTTTTGTTTGCTATTTATGTTGTAGTTCCTTCCTTTTTTAATATATATTCCTGTTTATCGATAAAAAAAAAAGGAAGAGAAAAAGGGATCTTGAGTTGCTGGATTTGCTGAAAAAATCTGCAAAAGTAAAGTGAGTAATTAGTTATATTTCTTAGGGTTCTATTCTCTTAACCCTAAAATTGATTTAGGGTTTAAGATATTTTGATTGATTAAAACTATAGAGTTCTGAATAAAGTTTTCAATTTGTATTTCTGATCTTTTATAGCCAAAAGAAACCTTATTCGGATTCCTATTTGACAGCATACTTGGTCTTTTATCTACTTGATCGAAGAAACCCTATTTGGTTTCTATTTGACAGCATACGTGGTCTTTTATAGCCACATCATGTTTGAAGTAGGGTTGCTCATTGGAAATCTAATTGAATTGTTACTTGACTAAAGAAACCCTATTCAAAAATTATTCGGCATTAAATATGATATCTGAAATTATCTTTGAATTATATTCCAGTGATTATTTGTAATTGAGCGAGCTTTGGAAATATGCTAAATTAGGTTCTTAATTAAGTTATTGATGTAGATTTAAATGAGATTTGATTATAAAAATTCTGAAATACATCTATGAGATTTGATTATATTTGAATAGTGATACCAAGTGTGAATTGAAAAACAATTTCAAGTGAATGTATATGTGACTGATGATTTTAAAGACTTAAGTGAAAAGAATACCATGCCTACAAGCAAACAAGTAAACCCTTGACCAAGTGGTATAAGTGGATCTCATTTGACAATGAGAATAAGTGGCCTCTACTGACAATAATCATGAGGGGTGGCACTCGGTATTCAGTGTCGTTTAGCTATATGGTAGCTTGGGCATCTAAATGGCCAGGCTATATAAGTGTCCAGTTATGTTTACTAGTTTGAACATTTTGCTGATTTTCATCTGAATTGGTATCTATGTATTAACAACAACATACAAGATTATTTGATCATATGTTTTGATTAGTTATGAGCCCTATTGAATTTGATTTTTACTTGTTGAGTTGTTCAGCTCATTCCTTCCATATCTATTATTTTGCAGAGTGAGCTATAGTAGCAGAGATAGTTTGTTTTGGGTTCGTAAGGAGCAGGGAGACGAGATCTGGATTTTGGGAGGTAAATCGGTCTCAGTGTTTTGGATTATAGGATGTACAATGCTTAAAGACTTCAAATGTTGATTGTAAATATTTTTAGTTGAAGGTTTATGTTTTAGTTTTGGCTCTGTAAGATAATATAGTTTGTGTAAATAAAGAGAAAGGAATGAATGATATTTTGACCATATTCAATCAGCTATGACGTCGTGCCTCGAGATTTGGAAAAATCGGGATTTTGGGGCGTGACTGTTAATGTCTGGGAGGAGAGGAACAAAAGGGTGTTTGATAACCTCTCATGTCTAAAAGAGGGCATTTGGGTTCTGGCCACCAAGCTTTTGCAGGAATGGTGTGTCATTAGGAAGGAATTTGAGAACCTTGACCTGCCTTCTTTTATTGCTTTAGGAATGGGCCTTCCTCCCTTTTGTAGTTTACTAACATGTAAAATTTTATTCTATCTTTGACCATTAATAAATTACCCTTTACCAATAGAAAACAATAGCCAAAACAAGATATTTGATGAATTAAGATCTACCAAATTTTAAAAAAAGAAAGAATTAGTCTAGGGATACTCCCAAAGTGTACTCTCAAATATACTCCCAAATCCTAACCGTTTATCTCAATTATTAAACAGTTACGATTAAGCTGACGTGGCATTAGAAAAGACAAAATAATTCAACTCAAATTTTGGCCCTTAGTGGTTGGTTATACACGGTTAGGATTAGGGAGTATATTTGGGAATACACATACACGGACTCTAAAAGAAAAGGTGATTCCTTGTTACATAGCCATGAACTAACTTGTTAATCAAGGAAAAGAGAAATTCATGCAAAATGGCATACAACAATAGTTGAAAACAAATTAAACATGTAAGAAGACGATCCACAATTTTCCCACTTGCATGCTGGAGGAATGTGCTGGAAAGATGCTGGCAATGAATTTCTTAATATCCATTTCATTAGTTATCATAGTGTACTCAAATGAACTAATAATCCAATAATATATCTTTTACTATCAGAATAGACAGATCAACATGTCAGATTGGACAAATTGCCAGGGTTGGCACGTCATTTTTGTATGTGAACCAAAATCACAGGCATCCCATGTTTGGTTCCTCATGCTTAGTTTGGCATGGGGACTTGAAATAGGTCTGACACGGGCAGATCAGATGACCCTAATCAGACTTAGGCATAGGCATAAGCTATAGGACCATATCCAATGTGAAATCCAGATTGGACCTCAACCATGAATTCAATGACAGTATTTGTGCATCTGCTGCTAAAGAAGTTATATATATAATGCCGTGTTGTAAGGATCACAAAAGATTCAAAGCCTGTATCCTGAATCCGAATACCTGAGTATAAGTTTGAGGTCCAAGTCGGATCTCACACGCACAACCCAGATCCAATCAGTTTTTGAAACCGGTCCTAGTTAAAGGATCTGTATACATTAAAAGACAAATATGGACCGCGAAAACCTATGATCTGGTCTACTTCATTTCATAGCCTAACTGAGATGCATCATGCATGGTTGTTCATGTTATAAAGCAAAAAATCAGAACAAACAGACGAACGATTAATCTTCATCGCGGAGATCAATCACCTGATAAAGTCATTTAGTGCAGTTCCATGAGAAATCATATGTAAGCTTCCAAAAGAACTGGAGAATAAAGTGTATATGTTTTTCCTTGAGTTTGCAAAGGCAATCCACAAATGCTGGCTCCAAGGTGAAAACCATAGATTCATACTTACAGAAGACAAACAATTATTGACTACATGTCACTTGACAATTGACATATGATCACCTAGGGTCTGTAAAAAGAATGTACATAAAAAACTTACCAAAGGGTCCAACTCCAGATTAGCAGCAACAGGTTGGCGTGGTATTCTTCTAAAACGGTGCCCATTTGATGAAAACTCTTCCATCCCCTGAAACCAAGATTAAAGGAAAAAGTTAAAATGGAAATCATGAAATAACAGTACACCCTTGTCCTTCCAGCCTTAAGAAGGATGAGCTCCCTTCCTACTCACTGGTTTATGCAAGAAAATCACAATGTCCACCATCATAACACAACATCATACCATAAAATTGTAAGGCTGTTTTTTTTATCTGTAAATTGTCAGGCTGTTTTAAAAACTTTTTCTTATTTGATAGAATTTTTAAAGTCAAAATAATCCATTAGCTGAGTTCTTTTGTCGGAACTTCAAAAGCGTGGGACTTCAAAAAGCACAGACTTTTCAAGATCCAGGTTTTCACAAGCTTGAGCATCTGATATTTTGTGTTCTTTTGTACCCCGAGACTTTGTGTGTGACTTTTCAAGATCCAGGTTTTCACAAGCTTGAGCATCAATTGAGTGGGAATGTAACTTGGTCCTTGTAGCCAAACAGGATGTTAAATCTATGTCCTAGCTTAACTCCTACTGATCAGACCTAACCCTGCATCCAAACTTCCTCCTGAGGATCTTAGAGAGATAGGTACTTCTTGAGAATTGAGGACCCCAATTCATAAAAAGGGTAATCTTCCCAGCCTAAGTATATACCTGATCTTCTGCAGGATATAGAGCAGTTGGTCGATTTGTTTACCTCTCTACGAAATTTATTAACTTTCTTGTTTAAGCTAATAGGTCCTCTGTGATCTAGAAGGTACTAGAGGGCCAGAGGCAAGTTGGGAAATTTAGCTATCTAATGTCATAGTTAAAGAACTCTATCTGGGAACTTAGTTATCATGTCTCAAATCATATAGAGATGCATTGTGGCAGTTAGACACCATTCACACCTTTACTAATCCTGTATAAATTGCCCAAGAACTTCTGTAGAGAAAATTCTTTTTGGTCATGAAGTACAAGAAGGGAATATAAGAACTGCCCACAAATCAGCAAGTTCATCTTATCTAGATCCAGTGGATCCACATACACTCTTGAATAGCTTTTCTAATTAGAGCTACAGTCTAAGAAGAGGTTGTTCTCTTTCCCTTGATCCTTGGCAATGTTAATTTATCTAAAAAGGTTCTCTTTAAAAAGGTTAATACAGTCTAATGTATAATGTATAAACTATTCAACCATCATATAAAAAAGGTTAATACAGACAAGCAAAAGCAATAAAATTTAGAATTACTTTTTCTTCTTTATATACATACTGAAAGACAGGTGATGTTAAGTCATCAACTCAAGTGGCGGATTTTAGATCCAAATGGACAATTGCCAAAAAGTCGCAAGAAAAAAAGGAAACAAAATATAATAATTTTTAAGTCCAAATTATGTGGTTGTACTCTTACTTTGGATTAATGTAAGAGGCGCATGCCTCAAACAAAAAGTGAGCTTCGGCATGAGGCATGAACCTCGTGTGAGCCTTAAAATTTGAGGCAACAGTGTCAAGGCATTTTCCATGAGTCTCACCTCGGGACGAGCATTGAGGCGTAAGCCTCACACGCTTGTTAAAATACTTGTTTGAATAGATAGTATAGAATGACCCTCCAGGGCCACCCCCACCCCACCCCACCCTCTTGTTATCTCCAGCTTAAGGTTCAAATGGAGAACTATACAGTAATATATTGACATATCACCTGCAATTGGCAAGAATCAATCCAGATGTAGAAGATCAATGGATAAAGTCAACTAACGACAAAGGCTTATTTACCACCTCAGGGCTCAGGCTTTTATAGCTACCTTCTCAAGAAAGAGGTCTCGGAGATGGTTAGAAGACCCCAATTTGAGAAGATATGTAAGTGGCAGCTGCCCTCTAAAGTGCAAGCTTTCATGTGGAAAAGATCTTCACGGTAGATCACCTGTGAAATCAAGGCATAATGATCCCTATCAGATGCTCTAAGTGAAGAGAAGCGGAGGAAGACGTGTCACTCGCACCGAGCCACCGACACAGTAGAGTATCAATATAGCATCAGTGAGTATCACTCGCACTGAGCCACCGATACGCACCGATAAATTGGAAACTGGACTTTATGTGTTCCCCACACCAATGTACTGGATAAGGCAAATTCTGGTACGTATTGGCCCGGTACGTCTCGAAATTTTTAAAAAAATTGAATAAAAAACACTAGCTGTTATCCATCAAATAGCATATGAATATATAATACAAATAATAACACAATAGGAAATTAACATTTAATCTATGTCCCGTAGACAGACATGTTCATGGACGTCAAAGGTCAAACATAAATTGAAAATGTCTAAGACAACAAACGCAAAAAAAGACTTGATATTCCAAAACATCCGTATATATATTTTGATAAGTTGACAGCAAGGATGTTGTTTATGTAATAGCAGTGTAGTCAAAATATCGCCTAAACAACGCCTAGGGGCCCTAGGCCACAACTTTGCCTAGCAAACACCCTTATTGAGTCGAATTCACCTAATAATACCTAGGCCTCGTCTCCTGTACAACAAATTGATAATTAGTAAAAGTATTCCAAACTCACATAAAGTTGGATGTTGTATAAAAACAATCAAAAGATAAAATACACACACACAAAATAGTATTTGATATCGAGACAAAATAGAATACTTTTAGTGAAGATATTTTGTCTAGATTTTTGCACGTGCCTCTCTACCTCTTTCTCCAAGCTATATTCTCTAATTTTGTAGTGACACCATCGTCAAAAAAAATTGTACTGACATTTCTTCTTATCAAATTAGAAAAGATATATTCAAAGAAGAGGAGATTTCATTTTCGTCATATGTATGCTTTATTTCTAATTTTTAAAAATATAAGAATATCCCAAATTTTTATAATTTGAATAAATTAAATAAATTATTGTTTCCTAGGCAACACCTGTCACCTAAACTAGGTGTCACCACTACATTGTGTAGTATGTAATTAATAAGTGAAAAAGACAAAAAAGTGGAGAGTTGGGCCCCTTCGCTTTTCCATTCCCCTCAAAATTTGTCTCCTCGTAGTGTTGACGCATGGCCACGTAAGAGTGTTTGTAATGTACATAAGTTGTATATTACTAGAACACCTATGCGTCCACGTGTCAACACCATAAGGGAAGTGAGTTTGGGACAACTGAAAAAGTGAATGGTCTTAGCATTTCTACTAGATAAATTCAGATTTGATTGCTTAATGTTGGCATGCCGACATGTGTGGGTTCGACCTAGGTGCAAAACACAGCCAAATTTTCACAAAATGGAGCATAGTCATTACAAAAATAACCCAATTATATTAACCTAAAATGAAGGCACATCTGAAGATAATTTCTCAGTACCACCCCTTATGCTAGAGCTAGATGTCAATCATATCTAATTTCGAAAGTAGTACCTGAAGATGCCTTCTCCCAAACGCATTAGTGAAGAGTGAAGACATCTTCCTATTAGACATATATGCCCACAAAAGTCATTCCAGAATTGCATTAGTCTACTTAATTAATAAAAGCATATTTTACATTCACACATTGTCTTCTACATTGGATAATTAAAAAAAAGTATCTCATTGGATGAGACTACTTTGTCCCTTAGGTAACATTGTAGGAAAACCATCCAATTAGTTATCAACTAATTACTAAAGAGATATGGTTTTCCGGTTCCTTGTTGACCTAGTATTGTTCTAAGTTAATCAGAATACACCTGGACAATGTATTCATACTAACTTACACATTGTTAGTTCCATATGATGGAGTGATGAATCTCAATCACTGAGAGAATGGTCTCTTGACTAAGATGTGGATATAAGTAAGAAGTACTTATATTGCAACTAGATCGCTCAGTAGATACCCTTACAAATATACTGTCTTTATATTTAGGGTAGTCCATTCGACAGATTGTCCTTAACCTAAGAGGTCAACATCTTCTCTAGTATTTGCCTATATAGCTTTGATGTAGTCAATCGTCAATGTCCAACACACCGGACTGAATATGGGCTCGTTGGATTATGTACGCTATATTAGAAGAAGTGTGTGTACGCTCAACAAGGATTCTACTACTCTTACAAAGTAATTAATATTGAGTTGATACTTGTCAAAGCCGGACTTGAAAAACCTAGCGCCGGTATTTATCGATGAAATGATTTTTATCGAAAAGTTTATTTTCTGTATACAAGGAATATAATTATTATTATTATTTCTTTTAAAGAATTTCTAAAATAGTTTTGAAAGTCCAAGTTTGACTAAAAGTATCAAAGAGAAAAGTTCTCAATATAAGTCAGGGATTAAAGACAGTATTAGATATTGTCCCGTAAACTTATAACAATATTGGAAGTGGAGGGACGCATCTGTAAATAAATCTTGAGATAGAAATACCTGCAAGTAATTCTCTATTTTCTGGAGGTTAATCACTTTGTGTTAATGGACATTATTGTGATTAGTGGAAGTCCAGGGATATAGATAATATTTTATAATCCTAATGGAGTTGTAGGAAATGGTTTCTTAGTAACAATGCTTTAACTAAGAAAGGTTAAGCACTTGGTCCCACAATCGGAAATAGGAGATCCATTTAGATCCCACACACTAGGACCTTCTTAAAGCATTTAATTTAATTATTAATTTAATTAATTAATTTCTCTAAGTAATCACTATATGGTATATTGAAGCTCTAATAGGTGGAAATACATTAGATGTGATCAACCAAATGGGTAGGACCCATTGGGGATTTTAATAAAAGATCAAAAGTGACCTTTAGGGTTTAGTAAACCCTAAGGGGTGTAAGTGGGGCCCACCTAGGGTGGGACGCCCACTTCAAGGAAGAGTCCTTGCTTTAATTAGTTTCTAACTAATGGCTCCTTATTGGATAAGGTTAGTTAGTTAGTTAGTTAGTTACTAATTACAGATTCCCTAATTTAATGGGATTTCATTAGTTTGTTACTAATCATTAATTAGTTACTTACTAATTAAAGAATCCTTATTAGATAAGGATAAGATTAGTTAGTTACTAATGGATAAGGATAATCATTGAGGAAACCTAATTGGATTAGGATTTGAAGTCTTGGGTTGCAAGCAACCCAAGCAAGAGTCTATAAATAAGAGTAGACGCCCACTTTGGAGAATACATTCTTCTCCACGTTTTTGGCTCCCTCTCCCTCCTCAAGCTCACGCCCCCCATCCCCCCCCCCTCTCTCTCTATCTAAGAGTGTACGGTCACTCTCTCCCCCATTCTTCTCTCTTGTCTTCTAGTTTGAATATCAAGAAGAAGAAGATCAAGCGATCTTGAGTCATCAAGATAGAATCTTTATTTCAAGATCCAAGAATTGGAATTTTTTTAGAAGGGTCATTAGCTTCCATTAGAGAAAGCTTTAAAGGAAAAGAAGAAGTTTCGTGTGAATCGTGAAGGAGACTTGACACTTGTGAAGTTTTGTCTGTCTATCGTTCTATCGTGGATTTGACTTAACAATTTCAAAGTCGCTAAGGTGAATGTTATTTCAAATTTCATTGAATAAAATCAATTAGAATCTTAATCAGATCTTGGGATTCGATGTATGGCCCCCAAGAACTGTTTTTCTAAAATTAAAAAGGGGCATACTTTCACTACCAATACCAGGTGATCATGATATCTCACACAGAGTAGAAATCTCTTATTTTAGTAACTTTCTCCCGGACCAATTTAAATGAAAAAAAAGTGATCGGTGACCAATTTAAAATCACCTCAATGCACTAGAGAAATGTTCTCCCATGAAAGCGAGATTGGAAGATATGTCGATGGCGTCCTATTTCTTTTGCTACAAAAGCGTAGCTTCATTAGAAGATAAACCTTGAAAGCCAAAACTCCATATAGGATCTTTACCCATATCAAGCTGTATGCAGCAAGTACCATCACATGATATGCCGTTTCCACTGAATTTCGGGCCAACTAATGTACAATGTGCGTGTGTATATGCCACATTGCTAAAAGTGCTACAACTGTATGCTTTGCATTTTGTGATTCCATATAGTTTTTTAAACAATAACTCTGTATCGAAATACTTAGTTTATCGATTCAAGAAGCCTACAAAAATATAAAATTCCACTTCCCTTGACCAAATACCAGGAACTATGAACCTAAATCCTACCTAGTTAAATATGTGACTTACTACATTTTACGACCCATTCTATGTATACTAAATTCAATAAAATCATCCAAAAACCCTTGTCATTTTGCTTGAATACATGGTATTTTGATCTTGAGCCTATAATTTGAAGCACCTCTTAGTACTGTACAGATTGTGTTTCACGCAAAGATATTCAATTATTTAAGTCAACAACTGTATTTAACTTGTCATTTTGAAACGAGCGCTCCCCTGCTAAGGGCATAGATTACTTCAATTGATAATAAAGTAAAACGGTCCCTTCCACTATGAATGAAACCTTAAGACAAGGTTGCTCACAAGTCCCAGACTCACACTATTGGAAGTGTACTCCCAAAATGAACTTTGAATTGGGATACCAAACAGCATGAAATCCTAAAAATGGCAAGTCCTTCATATGCTTTTTGCTGATATAGATAACCTAGCTTGCACTAATGTGCAGGTTTTAAACGATGTCTCTTCCTTAGAAAGTTAAAGACCATGGAAACTTGACCCTATCTTTTATCCCTACCCTCAAGCTAATTTTCCTGTATAAATTCAATGTCCACCCAACCAATTATATGCCAAACCCTATAATCTAGGAAGCACGGATACGGGATACGGGATACGGGTAAGATATGATACGGATACGGCGATACGACAGAACCTAAAAAAACAGGATATGGGTATGGCCAGGATACGTCTGTAATTTTTTTTTAAAAATAATAATAATACTATATTTTGTATTATAATTATAAAATAACCATTGGTTCAGTTCTGTTTATGTATAAAAAAGACCATGTCCAATTGTCCAAGCAAAAGCAAAAGAAATAGGGTCATCTCATCATCCACTAAGCAAAAAAGAAAGTCATCCTAACATCAGTAAGCAAAATATAAAGAAGATCATGTCCATGCAAAAACAAAAGAGATAGGATCACACCCCCAGGTCTCCAAAAAAAAAAAAAATCATGATCGTATCCTGGACGTATCGGAGCCGTATCCGAAATAAAAAATTTGTTTTAAATTAACAGGATACGTTAGAGCCGTATCGGAGGCGTATCGGTATCCGATACGGGTACGATGAGCTATTTGAAGTATCCATCTATAATAGGCCTTTACCTCCTACCAATAATTGCAGACTTTTCGCATCCAATCTCCCTCCATACAACCATTGTTTCCTTCTAAAAACCTTTTCATTTCCATTCTACATTCATATTCTCCAATCAGTAGGGGAAAAAACAATTTCCATCACCAAATTTAAATACTAACGGCCCGTTATAAATTTATAATGTAGATCCAACCTCCCACCCTCTCAGTCGTTACCATTGTACCAAACAAACAAACAAAAAACAGCAAAAACAAGCTGGCCGATCTGATCCGTAACTAACATTTATCAGATTGAATTCATCAAATTCTCCGGCGGCATTGAAAAATAGAACCAACATGTTTTTATAGGGGGGAAAAACAACAATATTATACATTGCTACCAACTCCCACCAAAAACATTAGTAGTAGAAATAAAAAAGTAAAAGAAATTGCAATGACAAAAAAAAAATTTGGGGAGCAAACCTCAGTGCTGCAAGAGAACTCGAAAAGCAAAGGCTTATGTCATTCCTGGGGGTGCGTGGGGCTGGGGCATTAAAACGACCAGATCCAGTAAAAGCTCCAAGTAGAAACCCTAGTTACCTTTTGTCCAATTTTCTTTTCTTTTCTTTTCACTTGTTTTCTTGGCAACCATATAGGGTTAGGGCTCAACAATTTAACCATGCTGACCGAGTAGTGCGTATGTTATCTTTCAACAAAAGAAATAAAACTTAGTTCTACTTTGGTAGGTGTGTGCGCACTTGCTTGCTCTTTAAGTTCTACTAGTGGGGCCTTGCACGTGCCTTGTAAAGTAAAAGGGATATTTGGAAATAGGAATCAAAGGAGAAGAGGCTTAAAAACAACTGTCGACACAAATTTCGTGTCCGAAAATCAAGGACAAGAAACGTATGACAAATAATATTTTTTATTGATATCAGTGAGGATAAAAATCTTTGAGGTTTAATCTCTGTAAAATAGAGACACCTCTGATTTTTTTCTTTACAAAACCTTTAATCTGAGGGCTGGAAAATAGCGTATTCTCAGATCCGAACTTCAAGATCGTAGTCGAAAATATTGCCGAAATATTTGGGTTTTAACAGAGATCTTCAGAGCTTTGGCTTTAATGGAGATCTTCGGAGCTTCAGGCTTTAATGGAGATCCGCGGAGCTTCAAGCTTTAATGAAGATCTACGAAACTTTCAGCTTTTGATGGAGATCTACGGAGCTTCAGGCTTTAATGGAGATCCACGGAGCTTCAAGCTTTAATGGAGATCTTCAGAGCTTTAGACTTTGGTGGAGATTTTTAGAGCTTCAGAGCTTTATTCTTCTCCTCCTCCTTTCTCTCCCTTTTTCATCCCCCCTTTGTAGAAAATGAACTACCTTTTATAAATTTATAAGTGATAGAGTCCTCCTTTAACACAACATCTTGGGAGACTTATCATGATTTGAATTGATAAGTTTTGTGAGGCTAGTGGATTACATTTGGAGTCTATCCAATTTGTGGGTCCCATTTGGTGGAAGCTAGCCTTTATCTTTAAAGAGTTTTATATTATTTTAACTCTAAGTAGGGTCCACCTTCTAAGATCTTGCCATGTGACAATTTTGATCTTATCAAATTTGCATGCATACAAATGCCCCCTCGAGACTTGATTACAACTATATAGTGTGTCGTGTGAACAAGGCTTGAATTTTGAATGTAAATAATTCATGATGTCAGTACAAGGGGCCTCTCGGCATATTTCTCATACCAACTTCTTGAGTTGCTTGACGATTTTGTGATTGTCTTCTTTAGGGCTTTATGCTTAAACCAAAGAAGCAAACATTTCTTTTTGATCATGGCGATGACATTTTCGGGGTTCTTCGCTTGATCCAAAGTTTTTTTTTTTTTCAAATCTATCTCTCATTCTTGAAATAAGTCTTTGGAGAGTTGACTCTTCAAATAAGTCTTTGTTTCCTTCTATAAAAGGACAAAGGCTCACATCTTTATCTAAAGAATACAGCGTTTTTTTTTTTTTGAAAGAATATAGATTGGTCCTTGTTTCCTTATCTAATGAGGATAAAGGCGTATATTTCCATACAAAAGGAAACAAATCCTTTTTAAAGAAGCGTGTAGGTTTAGTGATTTTTAGTCTTTGCTTCCTACTCGAACAAGGAAAAGGACTCTTTAATCTTTACGGGTCCTTAATGACATAACAATCCCTTCCGAGTTGGGCGGGTCCCACGCTACTTTGTCAATAAAAGATCCATATAATTCTCTACTTTTAATAGAACGCAACTTCACGGAACTATTGAGTCTTTGCAAACAAGAATGCAGAGCATGCTTATGCACACAGAACCGTGTCTATCATGGGTTCTTGGATAGTGTCCTTTTCAGATTAGGAGAATTGTATTGGTCCTTTATATAAATCTCCACCATCCCTTCTTTTATTATTTGAAAAGTTGATCATCGTTTGGAGAAGGCAAGGCTGCTCTCTCCTCAAGAAAGGCTGAAGCTGTTGTCCTCTTCAAGAAAGGCTGTTGTATTCTTCAATCCTCTTCAAGAAAAGCTGTTGTACTATTCAAGAAAGGTAAGTCCCTTATTTTCTTCTTCTTGTCATGGCAGAAACTTTTTAAAGTTATGATCTTAGCCCTCTTTAAACCTTTCATGATGATTGGCCGCCCCTTTTTCTGCCCTACCGAGAGAGTAAAGAATAGAGAGAGAGAAGAAAAATTCTCCCTGCCCCTTTTGTTTACTGTGGCCAGAAAGAAGACCGAGAGAGACTTCTAAGAAGTGAGGCGTTGTGGCCCTTGTATCTAGCCACCCTTGGATTGTATCAAGAGAGGAGACCGAATAAAGAGAGGCTTCTCACCTCTTGTTTGTGGGCAAGCCGTCCTCTCCCTATAGTTATCATCTCTCCAACCCCATCTATAGGGTACTTTTGATTCTTTATATGAGAGGGAAGAGAGGATTTTCATCTATTTCTTTATTTGTACCTCCTTTTTTTTTTTATGCCATCCCTTACGGATTATACTTATTCACCTTCTCTCTCTCTTTTTTTTTTTTTTTTTTTAATACAGGATTGTACTCCAAATTTTGTTCGAGAGATTTAATTTATCTGCTCTGGTAATCGTTTGGAGGCAAAGCTTCAAAAGAAAAGGTAATTTCATGTTTTTTTTTTTTTTGAATGCAGCACGAGCTTGAATGATTAATATACCTTCGTGGTAGCACAACTTTGACAGAGGTAACGCCTCAACTTTGACTGGGGTAATGCCTCAACGCTAATTTGTCTTCATCTGTTGACCCCACTGGTAATTGGAAACTTGCCTAATATAACTTAGTGATGGCACAACTTTGACTGGGGTAACGCCTCAACTTTGACTGAGGTAATGCCTCAACGCTGATCCGTCTTCATCTGTTGACCCCACTGGTAATTGGGAACTTGCCTAATATACCTTAGAGGTGGCACAACTTGAATGGGGTAACGCCTCAACTTTGACTGGGGTAACGCCTCAACGCTGATTCGTCTTCATCTGTTGACCTCACTGGTAATTGGGGACTTGCCTAATATACCTTAGAGGTGGCACAACTTGAATGGGGTAACGCCTCAACTTTGACTGGGGTAACGCCTCAACGCTGATTCGTCTTCATCTGTTGACCCCACTGATAATTGGGGACTTGCCTAATATACCTTAGTGGTGGCACAACTTGGAATGGGGTAACGCCTCAATTTTGACTGGGGTAACGCCTCAACGCTGATTCGTCTTCATCTGTTGACCCCACTGATAATTGGGGACTTGCCTAATATACCTTAGTGGTGGCACAACTTCGAATGGGGTAACACCTCAACTTTGACTGGGGTAACGCCTCAACGCTGATTTGTCTTCATCTATCGACCCCACTGGTAATTGGGAACTTGCCTGATATACCTTAGTGATGGCATGATCAAGAACTTCACGATGCATCAACGCAACTCTTGCCGAAAAAGCATACATGTTCTTTTTTCTTTTTTCTTTTATTTTTTTTATTTTTTGACAGGTTGTATGTTGAACTTTTTCAGCAAACTTGGTCTGCATATTGCTCTGTTGGTTGGCTTTTTCCCGATCATTCTCTCTTTGAGGACAGGTATATATATGTACATATATATATATATATATATATATTTTGAATCTATATATACCTCGAATAGACCATCATACTTTACTCTCTTTTTTTTTGTATAGGTTTGATGGATAAATTTTCTATTTCTCAAATCCCAAAGCGCGAGATAGTGCGCACATGTCAAGGTGCTCGGGTAGCTATCACTTCTGCTGAAGAGTATCCTTTTTTTTTTAAAGACGAAAGCAATGAGCAGCCAGTTTTATTGATTCGTGAGGGTGAGCATGAGGAGGAATGTAACGCAACCCGTTGCCATTATCATACAGCAGTCATCGGGTGTTTGCAAAAGATTGGGTTCTGGATAATGAAAATCCATATTTCTTGCAGAATTGGACTAAAATAGAGAAACATGATATGATTATTAGTGGGTATCATGATCCTATACGAAAGTCTTTGAGGAAAGTGCCGATGCTCCAATCTTCCCATCATGAGCAAATTCATAGCTCGGGTGTACTTCCGACATTGGGCCATCGCATCACGAATCAAGAGACTAATTGGAGAGGAAATTTTCTACTTCAAGGGAAGATGTTCTTCATCCCAGGATATTGGGAATGGGCTGAACTTATGTTATCTCGAAATAAGGACATTCTAGAAAAATCAGGGGTATATGATGCAATCCTTGCATCATTATTTTTATATAATCATAATGCTGATTTGATTCGCTCCTTTTGTGAGGCTTGGTGTCCAATAACAAATTCGCTTCATACACCGTAAGGGGAGATGTCTGTATCCTTATGGGATCTGAAAATTATTGGGGGATTGCCTATCACAGGGGAATTTTATGATGAGGTGGTACCTAGCCTAAAGGAGATAACTGGCCTTGATGAGAAGCTTACACCCGTCCTCCCCTTCAGTTGCAGATTTCTTTTTCTCGAGTATCATTGGGTTAGGCAGAGCAACCTTTCATCAGGAGATACATCTCATCACTCAGTAAGCCTTTCTTCCTGGATAACTTGGTGGTTTCGAGGCGATTTATGATGCCATATTTCCAATTCTAAGCAGACATCTCTTACGAATGCTAAAGCGAGACAACAATATCCTTCTGGAAAAATTCCTTATTGATGTCGAACATCTAAAGAAGATTTGGTCTTTCATGATCTCAGGGTTTCTTCTAGAGATGAAGATGAAGTTTTACTTGCAGCCTTCTTATCTACTTGGTTATGTATGTTTGTGATGTCAAACAACCATCGCTCTTGTATCCGCCCTGCTACTTTCAAAGTAGCAAGTCTTATGGCTCAGGGATTAAAATTTAGCCTAGCTATCCCAGTTCTTGCTAGAATTTACAATTGATTGAATATTATAGCGACTCATAAGGATGGACCTAACTTATGCCATGTGACTTTCCCTTGGCATTATATATTCGCCTGGCTGGGGTTATACTTCAACACTTATAGCATCTCCAAGACTGCTCCAATGAAGCCATATATGTATTCTATCGGAGGACCCGCTCGGAAGAGATTTTATACTGCGAGTAGTAGTCTTGAAGCACTTCGAAATTGCAAAAACGTGATTTGGTATTCCACTAGACCAAAATATATTGATAGTGTAATATTCAGGGAGGAACCGAATCGCCTAATGAGTGAATACGACTTTGAATATCTCATAAGTATTCGTTCTTGTTATTTGACGCTAAGGAGAGAAAGGCACTATATAGTAGAACCTTACAGTCCTCATAGTGTTGCAAGACAGTTTGGATATTGTCAAGACCTACCCGGCAGGTTGAAGGAAGACATCAGAGAGACAACTTTGAAAAATCTAGTGTATCTTTGGAAATGCAGTGTTTTTAGAGGCTCATCTTCTGAATTCACCATGCCTCAATGGAAGGGGACTGACAAAGATATCTTCGTGTCTCAAGCTTTTCTCAATTGGTGGGCCAGTAATACTAGTGAGTATTTCAAATACAGTCTGAGTGTGTTGAACTGTATGAACAAGATGGATGTCATCCTTACAACACCTAGTCGACCGCAAAGTGAGCCAGCATTAGTAATTATATATCAGCCGTGGAGGGTTCGAATAGCACGGGACACAGAATTGATGACAGTACTTCAGATACACATTCTCAAAACTATACTGCAAATGACATCAAGGGAACACATATTTCTGGTTCAGATTTGCTAGGTTCTTCTGACATAGTTGTGAGGACCCTCCTAAGTGTTCTTTCGAGTGAGAGCAAAAGATCAAGTTCCGAGGCGGTAGAAGAGACAAAGGTCGTGAAGAATGGTATTGGTAACCATAGTGACCCTGATTCTGATCGTAGTAATTTTAGAAGACAGAAAAAGAATAACAACGATCCTCCTGTAAAGAAGAAGAGAACATCCCGTAAGAAAGGCAAATCAACAAAAGTGGCCTTATCAATTGTAAGAAGCCAAGAATGTCTTCCAGAAATTCGACAGTCTTTTATAATACTAGCGACAGCTCCCAAATTTACTGACGGTCTGTTAGATGAGCCTGTATTCGTTGATATAGTACAATCTGCCAGTGAGACTTCGATTGGGGATGAATGCCAAATCCGTCGAGGGGCAAGACAGTTGCCTGAGCGTCGAATCTCTACAGAAAAGGTAGTGGTTGCACCGATGCCTATCTCTTTAAAAGTTGACATGAGACACGTAAGTACAACTCAATTGGACATAGGTACTTCTGAGGTAAATATCACATCCCCTTTTTTATTGTAAACTATTTTATCTAAAATTTGGTGGACAAATAAGTGATCTTTATTTATGTTTTGTAGGTTGTCCCATCTCTTCCATACTATCACAGTTCAATTATTGCACAGGCTGACGAGAGATCCAAACTTAGCTTTCCCACCAAAGAGATTACAGCTACCCCATCATTTTCAATATATCAAAAAGGGAAGATCGCTTCTGATGTTTTTGCTACAGCTGTTAAAAGCATGGGACATGCTTTGTTGACAAAGCTTAAAGCTGCTCCTTTTGATCGTGTTCTTCGAGTGCAAGATGATGCTTTAGATGTCTATTCTAGTATTACTCATCTCAAAGGTGACTCAGCTCCCCTGAAAGAACTAGTGGATTCTTATGCAGAGGATGTCAAAGCTTATCTTCAACAAGAGGCTTCTTTATTGAATGACATCCCTTTGAGTGAGTGGGCCAAATTAAAAGCCAGTACAACAGAGAAAATAGATGTTACTTCATCTTATTTGGCTTTGGGGCAACAACATCTTACTGACTGTTCGGGAGAGTTGGAGATAGTCATGGCGAGACGGGTCTCTCTTGAAAATGAGTTGCGAATCGTGCAAGAAAAAGAGTCATGCTTGATGAGAGATATAGCTACCAAAGAAATAGATGTGCAGGCTGCTGAACTGGAGGTTAAATCAGCACAAAAGGCATGCGAAGACATGGAATCAGGTGTACCTATTTCAACTGCAGAGGCAGAGAATCTTCAAGACCTTCGAAAGATGGTAGAGGATCGCAGAAACTCAATCAAGCCTTCTGATTAGATGGATGAAATACTTTAGATATTTCTGGCCCTCTTCTTCTTTCCTTTTTTTTTTTTTTTTGAAGTAGTTTATACTCTTGATAGAAGGATATTGTTTAAATCAAATGCTTCAGAATATGCATACTCAATTTAAACTAATGTGCCAAGAGTATATAATTTTTTTTTTTTGATAGACTGAACCTGAGGTAACTTTACAGGCTGCCTACGTACCCTCATGTGGGATCAGGTCTTTACGTAGTTCAATAGGAGCTCTAAGTTTTGCCTAGACTACCTTTTTAGGTTTAATCCAGCGAGCGATTTTCATTACATTTGGGGACATTTTATACTCGTATCAGGGAGTTAGAATAGATAATTTATGCTCTTATCAAGGAGCAGTGTAGACACTTTAGGCTCTTATCAAGGAGCGGTATAGACACTTTAGGCTCTTATCAAGGAGCGTTGTAGACAATCTTTAGGCATAATACCTCTTTAAGAACTTGCCATTGATAGGGGCAAGCCTCCGACCATCTTGAGTAACGAGTTTGTATGCGCCATTAGAGTAGACTTCTTGAACAACATAAGGACCATCCCACTTTGAGACAAACTTTCCTCCGGTACGGTGAGAGATGATGATGGGTCTTCGCACGGCCAAGACCAAATCTCCTTGTTGGAAAGAACGTGGACGAACTTTGTTGTTGAAGGATCTACAAAGGCGAGCGTGATAACACTCTAAGCGTTGCTGTGATTCAAGTCTTTTCTCATCTAGTGACTCCAATTCAGTGAGCCGCAACTGAGCATTTTGATCTTCAGTCAAGCCTTCTTGTATTGCAATCCGCAGTGATGGGATTTGACTTTCTAGTGGGAGGATGGCCTCCACACCATAAACCAAGGAATATGGAGTAGCCTGAGTCGGCGTCCGGTAAGTTGTTCGGTATGCCCAAAGAGCTTCTCCCATCCTTTCATGCCAATCTTTCTTTGATTTTGGGACAACTTTCTTCAACAATTTACACAGAGTCTTGTTGAATGCTTCAGCTAAACCATTGGCTGGGGCATTGTACATAGTAGAACGCCGTTGTTTGATATTGAACTTTTCACGAACTTATCCATAAGACTGTTACAGAAGGGCGTTCTATTGTCAGTCACAATGCAACGAGGTATGCCATACATGTATACGATGTGAGTACGTATGAAGTCAACAACAGTTTCTTTCTTCACTTCCTTAAGCGGGATAGCTTCAGCCCACTTGGAGAAGTAGTCAGTAGCCGCCAAAATGTAGAGATGATTTCCTGAAGACTTAAGGGTGAGGGGTCCAACAACATCAAGTCCCCATGCGTCGAATGGCCAAGATGCAACTGTGGGATGTAGTGGCTCAGGCGGTTGGTGTATGAAATCAGCATGGAATTGACATGCTTGACATCTTTTAGCATATTCCATGGAGTCTCGAACCATCGTGGGCCAGTAATACCCCATTCTCTTCACTTGGCAATGGAGTTTGGGTCCTGACTGGTGAGCACCATAGATACCAGAATGAGCTCTCTCAAGAGCTTCTATGCCTTCTTGTTCTCCCAAGCATCGGAGGAATGGACCATCGTAAGAATGACGATATAAAACATTTTTATAATAAATGAACCGAGGCGCTCAGCGCCGTATTTCCATTCTATGCCTTAGATCATCAGGTAGCTTTCCATGTTGCAAGAATGCAATCAATGGATCTCGCCAATCTTCTTTTTCCACTTCAAAGACTGATATGGAGTTGACACCTTCGACTTTTCCTGGGAGAATGGATGTTATCACTCATCTTTGGCAAACAGGTACTGTGATAGACCCTTGTTTTGGTAGAGCCAAAGTGGATGCAAGATTAGTGAGTGCATCTGCCTATTTATTATCCTTCCTAGGAACATGCTCTAGAGTAATATCATCAAATTGTTTCATAAGACTAGTGGCATATTGAGAGTAAGGGATCAAATCCGCCTTTTTAACATCGTAATGCGTCAAGAGTTGGTTGATAATTAACTTGGAATCTCCAAACACACTCACACTCAACTGTAAGACACTTATGTCAAGGGAAATCTCAAGCCCAATGATTAGAGCTTGGTACTCAGCTACATTATTTGAGCAGAGTTGGGTGAACGCAAAGGAGTAGGGAAGCACTTCATTTTCTGGTGTGATGAACACAACTCCAGCTCCATCATGACGAGCTGCTCCATCAAAAAACATTCTCCATGGTGGAACAACTTCAATGAAAAAATCTTCTTCATCGGAAAAGTCTTCAGATAATTCCTAGCTTCCTGGTATAGGGTGATCAGCTAAGAAATCAGCTAGTGCCTGCCCTTTAATGGCCTTTTGAGGAACATAGACAATTTCAAATTCTGAAAGTAAGAGAGCCTACTTGGCTAAACGTCCAGAAAGTACCGGTCTAGACATGATATATTTGATCGGATCCGCCCGTGAGATAAGTCGAACTGTATGGGCAAGCAAGTAGTGCCTAAGCTTCTGGATAGCAAAGATCATAGCTAAACACGTCTTCTCTATGGGTGTGTAGTTCAATTCTGCTCCGACCAACGTTCAACTCAAGTAGTATAATGCATTTTCCTTACCATTTTCATTAATCTGGGCAAGTAATGCCCCCAAGGACCGTTCTTGTGCAGCAATGTAGAGGATTAACGGTTGTCCCGAAATGGGTGCTATCATGATTGGTGGTTTCAAAAGATAGGTCTTGATGCTTTTGAACGCATTACTACAGGCTTCATCCCACTCGAAAGGAACATCCTTCTTCATAAGCCGACTAAAGGGCTGGCATCGTCCTGCTAAGTTTGAGATGAATCTTCGGATATAGGCCAAACGACCTTGTAAACTTTTGAGTTCATGCAAGTTCCGAGGTTCTGGCATTTTTTGAATGGCATCAATTTTGGACTTATCGATTTCAATACCGCGGTGTCGGACAATAAATCCAAGAAACTTGCCTGAAGTAACCCCAAACGTACACTTCAAAGGGTTCATCTTCAACTGGTATCTTTGAAGTCTGTCAAACACCTTCCTTAAGTCTTGAAGACGGTCTTCTCTTTTCTTAGTATTCACCACCAAATCATCAACATAGCATTCTATTAGTTTGTGAAGCATGTCATCAAATATTTTCTGCATAGCACGTTGATATGTTGCCCCTGCATTTTTTAAACCAAAAGGCATGACTCTATAACAGTAGATACCTTTGGGGGTGCGAAAAGCAGTAAGTTCTTCATCTCTTGGAGCCATTCGAATTTGGTTATAGCCAGACGAGCCATCCATAAAGGACAAGACTTCGTATCCTGTGGTGGCATCAACCATGAGTTCAGTGATAGGAAGTGGGAAGTCATCCTTTGGGCATGCCTCATTGAGGTCACGAAAATCTACACAAACTCGAATTTGTCCATTTTTCTTTCTCACGGGGACAATATTGGCGAGCCATGTCGGGTATTTGACTTCTCGAATGAATCCGGCTTCAATGAGTTTGTTGACTTCAATTTCAATTTGTGGAACCAATTCGGGCCTGAAACGACGCTGAGCTTGCTTTATTGAACGTACACCATGTTTAACAGCCAGATGATGAACTGCTACTTTTGGGCCAAGACCCGGCATTTCTTTGTAGGACCAGACAAAAATATCTTTATACTCAAGTAACAAGTCAAAGTATTTTTTCTCTTCTTCTGGCTTCAAAAGTGCACTTACAAATATGGGGCGAGGGTCTTCTGGTGTACCGAGGTTAAGTTCTTTTAATTCATCCACCGTGGCCTGTCCACCTTCCTCAAATATAGGTGGAGCATCTTGTATCTCATCCTCAGTAAGATCTTCATCTAATAATTCTTTCACTATTATATGGTTAGTAGAAGCTACACTTTCCTTATCAATAGCATCATGAAGCTCTTGGCTTTGTAAGCTATGCTGATTTGTAAACACAATGGTGTGTTGCTTAGCTTTGAGAGAGTTCTCAGTTGTTACGACCGAGTTCACTTGTCGTTTCATACGTGACAAAATTATGCTTTTTGGCTCTTCAGGGGCTTTTGAGGCACTATGCTTGTTTCTCCTTTGAACATACTTTATCTTCTTGGAACTACGAATTCTTTGAGAACGTTTCAAATTATTTGACTTGGTGATAATTCCATTTGTATTAGTGTCCACCTGAGTTCCTAATCTTTTGAAAACAGAAACTCGTGAAGTTGGTCGACTAATTCGATCAAATACAGAAGTTTTTGCAACAGGGACACAATCTTCATCCACTGACTGTGCAGTGATGTATTGGGCATTGGCCTTTCTTGAAGATATGCGAACTGGTGGGGGCGGGCTATAGCCGACTCCATCTTTGAAACTTTTCACTGCATAACCTTTTTCCTTCAACTTTTGTTGAGTTCAATTTAGGTCATGAACATTTTCTCCCGTAGTCTTACATGAGAGTTTCCCTAAAGGAGGTGGATCTTTGTAGTCGTATCCTGCCTTAGCAAGGAGCTTATAAGCATTAGGATCAAAACCCTCTTCGGTCCTCTCTGTTGGTAGAGAGCCATGCTCAATCTCAGGACCCTATGATGGTCTCACAAACCCTTTAAGAGGTGGTTTGGAGATTGTTGATGAAATAAGCTTAGTGACAGGAAAAGTCAAACCATTTAATACTTTCAGATCTGTACTATTACATCCAATAAAAGGAGATTGCTCTCATTTTCTTTGTGAACATGGCACATACCGAAGAACTGGCATTGTCTTCGAGACTTCAAGGGTACTTTGAGACTTCTCATCTTTATTTGAGGTGACCTGTTTATTCTCGCTATTGCTTTCTTTCTTCTCAGGCTCGATCTCATCACTTAAACCTTGTATTACTTTTCCATTTTGAGAACTTGATTTCCCAGTTGATGGAATTAATGCAGGTTTAACTTCTTTCACCGAATCACATTCCACGTAAAACTTAGCATCAACAAAATGCGACTCAACTTCAGAGAATGACTTTTCATCAGCTATCACTTTTTTCTGTGAACCATCTCGAAAAAACTTGAAGCACTGATGGAGTGTAGATGGAACTACACCATGTTCATGGAGCCATGGTCGTCCAAGTAACATGTTGTAGGATGTTTTTGCATCAATGATATGGAAAAGAGCACTCGAACATAAATCTCCAATCACGAGATTGAGGCGGATCATGCCAATAGCTCTTTGCCCCCCTTGATTGAAGCCTTGAATCATTAGACGACTATGAGATAGCTCATCAGTTGTAATTCCAATTTCCTTCATAATTCGAATAGGCATGATATTTACAGCAGACCCACAATCAAGAAGAATACGGTTGACCTTGTGCTCACGAGCATACCCAGCTACGAAGAGTGGACGATTATGTGGTTTAGAGCCTAACAATAGATCTTCATCTGAGAAGGCGATTGTCGTCATGCATGCAGCACAAGTATTTGTGTAATTTTTTGACGCATTAACTTGCTCAACCTTAGATGTACAATCTTCCAGATTTGTAAGCGCAAGGGCCATGGCTTGCCGAACTTCTGGTGAAAGTCGTAGCGCATCATATACACTTAGCTGAGTTGAGACTTTATGTAAATGTGAAAGGACATTAGGATGAGCAGGATCTTCATGACTTTCTTGAAATGTTGTCGATGTAGCATGTACTTTACCTGTAACATCTAGACAACCTTCTTCATCATGTGTCTCTAGACATGATATTACATGAACATTGACACGATACTTGTTAAGCCATTTTTTGGGCATGAACTCTTTCAGGGTAACAGGAATACGAGGTTCTTGTTCAAGCAGGTCATCAAGTATTAGTGGTCTTTCTTTGACAGTCTTGCTCTTCCTTCTAGACTTCTTCTTCTTCTTTGATGCAGCTTTTGGTTGAGCCTTTCTCCGAGTCCTTCTTACCTAGTAATTTGAGGCTTTGGCAACCGTGGCTTGCGTTGCTTACGTCGAGTAACGAGGGTCCAACCATCATCCTCAGAGTCTATATTCTCAGTTAAATCGATGCCCCCATACATAATTGTTTGATTTGTCAATCTTGTAGAAGGCTCTTGAAGACTTGGACCTGGTTTCCTATTCTCTATTATGATTAGATTGAATGACCCAAACTTAAGAGTGTATGTTGAAGAATGCAACAAGGCATGAGGAGAAACAGTGTAAGTCTTTGGCTTACTTATAGGAACCGTAGAACCAAATGATCCAAAAGCAATGACAGTCTGATTTGAAGCTGTAATATAGTCGTCTCCATCAAGGACTATTTTCCCTTGTCGTGCTAGTGCCATAATCTTCTATTTCAGAACAAAACATTTTGCAATTGGGTGGCTAACCACCCGATGGTATCTGCAGTATTTTGGATCATCTATCTGGTCAGCTTCTTCTGGGTGTTTCGACTCCGGCAGTTCAATTATCTTACTTGTGAGGAGTTGGTCAAACATTCCTGCGACATCAGAGTCAGGGAAAGGGTACTCCTTTTCCTGCATTTCTTTCAATGTGTACCTCTTTCTACCTCGGTTTTCAAAAGACCCATTTTTACTTTCCTCATTGTTGCTTGATTTTCCTTTAATTTTTAGAGGAGTAGTATTAACAGCCATAGACTCTTTAGTACCAGATTTAGAAAATGGTTTGCCCTCTTTTTTGGTTGTCTGGTTTATCTTTATTCGCGCGACAATGGGTAGGAGGATCTAAATTCATATAGGCTATGCCAAGACATATCATGAGGCAAGCGTGGCCAATTTCAAAGTCCCGGTTTATCTCTTGTAGGAATATCGAAGCTCCCAGGCAACCTTGGATACAAATTCAGGAAGAAGTCTCACAAAACTGGACTCGCAACCTTGAGACGTAAATTCTCCACCGACTGAGTAGTACAAAACAGGTGTTTCCTTCCATGACGGTAGCGCAAATCGATCATACTCAAGTCCGTGGCTGTAAAAAGAAATAATTCATTCCATTGTTCCAATAGCAATGGAACCGGGTTTGAGATCAGTTTGACAGCGAAAGCAGCTTTCAAGAGCGAACAACTTGTGACCAAATAAGTTCTTTTTACATTCTACCGCCTCATGTATTCTCTACGAGTGACATGTTTTTTCCATCACAAATTAAATGTCGTAGATCAGTCTTAGCCATGTCTACTTCTTTTTTAAGTCTCTCCTATCGCTTTATCGTTGCTAATCTTTTTCATTTAACCGTCTGTTTTGACCAATCTTTTGACTCGATCGTCGGATTTCGACGATTCAACTTGCGGGGGTTAGTTCTTTCAAAACGGCCATTTTGATGTTTTGGAATTTCCGATTTCTTCCTTATTTATTAATTAGACTACAAAAACGGCCAATTAGCTACGAAGGTGCTAACTCATTAAGGATGAAAAAGTCCGGGGTGCTACATTCTCCCCCCCTTACAAAAATTTCGTCCTCGAAATTTGGACAATGCGTGCTTTACAATTTAAACAACTTAGCATAACAATTTGAATAAAATTACAAGTCTACATAAAATCATTCAAACAACGGGGTGCTTCGCCTTGACTTCGGCCTCACGTTCCCATGTAGCCTCTTCGGAGCGTGATGTGCCATTGCACGAGAACTAGCGGAATAGTCTTGTGCGAAGTACTTGGTCTCTTCGATCCAAAATATGAACCGGCTTCTCAACTAAAGTGAGATCCTCTCGAATCTCAACCGGATCAAGCTCGATGACGTGAGAAGGATCCGGGATGTACTTCCGAAGCTGGGAGATATGAAACACGTTGTGGACCGCCGCCATGTGAGCGGGCAAAGCAACACGGTAAGCCACCTCGCCAACTCGAGTAATGATCTCGAACGGACCCACATATCTCGGGCTAAGCTTGCCTCTCTTCCCGAATCGCATAACACCTTTGGTCGGTGAAATCCTTACAAACACAAAATCACCGACTCGGAATTCAAGATCCCTCCTTCGGTTGTCGGCATAGCTTTTCTGTCTATCTTGTGCGGTCTTCAACCTCTCCCGGATAAGCTTGACCCTATCCGCGGTTTGTTCAATTAACTCGGGGCCCAAATCTTTCTTTCTCCCACTTCATCCCAATACAACGGGGATCTACAACTTCTTCCGTACAAAGCCTCGAAAGGCGCCATTTGTATGCTTTCTTGATAACTATTGTTGTAAGCGAATTCCACCAAAGGTAGGTGATCTTCCCAACTTCCCTTGAAGTCTAGCATACATGCTCGGAGCATATCTTCAATAACCTGATTCACCCTCTCGGTTTGCCCGTCGGTCTGTGGGTGGAAAGCTGTGCTAAAGTCTAATCGGGAGCCCATTGCACCTTGAAAACTTTTCCAAAACCTGGATGTGAATCTTGGGTCTCTATCCGACACAATACTCACTGGCACCCCGTGTAATCGGACTATTTCCTTGATGTATAGCTCCGCTAACTGATTGGAGTTGAATGTAGTCCGGTACGGTAAGAAATGAGCGGACTTCGTGAGTCTAT
Organism: Tetracentron sinense; assembly: GCA_015143295.1. NCBI lineage: Eukaryota > Viridiplantae > Streptophyta > Magnoliopsida > Trochodendrales > Trochodendraceae > Tetracentron > Tetracentron sinense. Next base: position 4,112,404 of record CM026563.1, read on the forward strand.
CAACAACTACCCATATAGCATCGGTCTTCCTAACCGTCTTCGGCAATCCCACGATAAAGTCCATAGAGATATGTTCCCATTTCCACTCGGGAATAGGGAGAGACTGCAGAAGACCTGCCGGTCTCAAATGCTCCGCTTTCACCTGTTGGCACACCAAACACCGTGCCACATACTCCGCAACCTCCCTCTTCATGTTTCGCCACCAAAAGTGACTCTTGAGGTTCCGATACATCTTTGTCCCTCCGGGATGCACTGTATACTTAGACCGGTGAGCCTCGTCCATAATCTCTCTCCGAAGGTCTACATTGGCTGGGACACAAAGTCTTCCCTTGAATGTAATAGCACCTCGGCTAGTGAGAGAGAAGTCCGTACTACCCTTGGCCACTTCCTTATCCCTGAAAGCCAACAAGTCAGTGTCTGTGGCTTGATACTCCTGGATCAAGTCTATAAGGTACGGCCGAACTGTAACATTTGCCAAAACCGGACTGCGGACAGAATCGTTCACACTGATGTCTAGATTTGCCAAATCGTCTAACAGTCTCCATTCCCGCACCAACATGTGAGCCAACAACCCCGATGGTTTCCTACTCAGAGCATCTGCCACCACATTTGCTTTTCCCGGGTGATATTGGATAGTGCACTCGTAGTCCTTTAAGAACTCAATCCAACGCCGTTGTCGTAAGTTTAACTCTTTTTGGGAAAAGAGATACTTGAGGCTCTTGTGGTCCGTGTACACATAGAACCCTACCCCGTACAGATAATGTCGCCAAATTTTAAGTGCAAACACGACCGCCGCAAGCTCCAAGTCGTGAGTGGGGTAGTTCTTTTCATGCTCTTTCAACTGCCTTGATGCATAGGCAATGACTTTCTTGTGTTGCATTAGGACACACCCGAGTCCGACGTGCGAGGCATCACTATACACCTCATACCCAAAAGGTCCAGATGGCACAGTAAGGACAGGGGCTGTGGTGAGGCGTTTCTTCAACTCTTGGAAACTTACTTCACATCGGTCACTCCAACTGAACTTTGCATTTTTCCTTGTCAAGTAGGTGAGAGGTGCAGCCAGACTGGAGAATCCCTCCACAAATCTCCGGTAGTAGCCTGCCAATCCGAGGAAACTACGTATCTCCGTGACGCTCTTGGGCCTCTCCCAACTCATGACTGCCTCAACCTTGGCTGGATCTACAGAAATGCCCTCGGCCGACACCACGTGTCCAAGAAATGCGACCTTCTCTAACCAAAACTCGCACTTACTCAATTTGGCATATAGCCTATGCTCTCTCAACATCTCCAGAGCGAGGCGGAGGTCTCGTGCGTGATCTTCCCGTGTCTGGGAATACACCAAAATGTCATCAATGAATACAATCACGCATCGATCCAAGTAAGATCGGAACACCCGGTTCATCAAATCCATGAATGCCGCCGGTGCATTCGTCAGCCCAAAAGGCATGACAAGGAACTCGTAATGCCCATACCGAGTCCTGAAAGCCGTCTTCTGAACATCTTCCGCCTTGATCCTTAATTGGTGATACCCCGATCTAAGATCAATTTTGGAGAAGAATCTCGCTCCCTTCAGTTGGTCAAACAAGTCGTCTATCCTTGGCAAGGGATAACGATTCTTGATAGTTACCTTGTTCAACTGACGGTAGTCTATACACATCCTCATAGACCCGTCCTTCTTCTTCACAAAGAGAACCGGAGCTCCCCACGGCGAGACACTTGGTTGGATGAAACCAAGTTGTTGTAACTCCTCAATCTGCTTCTTTAATTCTTCAAGCTCTATAGGGGCCATTCTATATGGTGCCCTTGAAATCGGAGCGGTACCCGGAGCAAGCTCTATAGCGAATTCGATCTCTCTATCAGGAGGTAATCCGGGAAGTTCTTCCGGGAACACATCTAAGAACTCACTCACAACTGGAATAGCCGATGAGTTTTGTGCTTCTGGGTGTGCTATACTCAAGGCTGCGAGGCGAGCAATGTCCCTCTCTCTTAATCCTCGGAAGTGAAAAGGCTTACCCCCTTCCGGCTTGAAATTCACCATCTTTTCAAAACACGCAACATGCCCGTGATGGCTTGCCAACCAATCCATACCAAGAATGACGTCAAAGTCTAAATCTTGGAAACCCAGGACGATAAGGTCGGCTAACAATTCATTCTCCCCCACTTGAACCACACTATCCCTGAATACCTTATCCGTATCAACCGACTTGCCGAGTGGAGTTGCAATGGTCAACTCCCGCTCCAACGGAGTAGCCTCAGTCGAAAAGCCCTTTGCAAAACTTGGGGAGACAAAAGAGTGAGTAGATCCTGTGTCTATCAACACTCGAGCGAGACACTCGTTCACTAATAAAGCGCCTGTGCGATTAAGTAACTAATATAAGTAGATTTCAAATAATAACAAGCATCATACATAGGTAACCCTCAGTATAACTAATCGCATAACAAACCACAAAATTTTATACAACTTAAAATCAAAATTCTCGCGTACCTTGCACGACATCGTCGGATGCACGTGCGTCTCTTTCCGATAGAGCAAAAACTCGACCCTGAGTGGCTGGGCGAGGAGGCCGGGCAGACTGTGAGGCCCTCGAAGCCTGAGAAGAGCTAGGCTGAGATGTCTGCCTAATCGGGGGCCTGCTCCCCGAAGACTGAGCTGGCATTAGACGTCGGGGACAATCCCGAATCATGTGGCCCTGGTCGCCACAATGAAAACAGCCTCCTGTAGCCTTCCGACATTCCCCTGCTGGATGCCTCCTTCCACAAAGGGTGCAGACATCATGTGAATAAGTGGGAGGAGTATAACCCGTAGCCTGAGTCACTGCGGGGCGAGGAGCATACGAGGTAGCCGGGCGAAAAGCCGGTGGAGTAAAAGGGCGGGGGGCCTGTGGTGCCGAGTACATCCTCTGTGACTGAGCCGGCCCTGCGGACTGATAAGACATAGTCCTAGCTCTCTTCTCCCCTGAACTACTAGACTGTCCCTTCTCTATTCCTCTTCTCTTAAAGAACTCTTCGGAATTAGACTCGGCCAACAATGCTTTGTCCACAACTTCTGAATATGTCTCATGTCGGAACATTGAGACACGATCCTTGAGGTAGGCCTTCAACCCCCTCTCGAATTTCCGGGCCTTCATAGCCTCGGTAGCTATCATGTGTGGAGCAAATCGAGATAGCTCTGAGAACTTGGCTTCGTAAGCCGCTACAGACATATTACCTTGCTCCAAGGTAATAAATTCAATTTCTTTCTTTTCTTTCATCCCAACCGGAAAGTATTTCTTGTAGAAAACGTCCAAGAATTCTCCCCATGTCCATTCTTGGCCTTGCCGGGTCAACTCTCGGGTCCGAAGTGCAGACTTCCACCAATGGTCGGCCTCGCCTTCAAGCATAAAGGCAGCCCATGTGACCCTCTCTACTTCCGTAGGTGCCAAAACCGAGAATATCTTCTCAAGTTGCCGAATCCAACCCTCGGCAACAAGTGGATCAATGCTTCCACAAAAAGTTGGAGGCCTCATCCTCCGGAAAGCTTCTATCCCGGCTTGGGCTCGGTTAGGAGGAGCCGGTATAAGTGCCGCATTAGGCGGGGTGGCCGGTTGCCTTGCCGCCAACATAGCCAAGGTCTCGGCTATGGATGCGAATGCTTGGGCAAAGTCGGGTTGATCATCACCCGATGGAGCATCACCTCCATTACCCCTCGTGTTGTACCCGCGACCCCGGGTATTGCGTCTCATGATTTATCCTGAGAACGACAATACAACATGAGTCTAACTTGGATACGCACTTAGTACAATTTCGCAATTCACTTAATACATATTCATCAAGCACATTTAATAAGTACAACACAATAATGTACACATGGTATATAACACAATAGCATAACATACAATCCGTGTTCCTAGTGTAGGACTCTATGTTCGGTTGAAGTTCAACCCATTTTGACTAAGACTAACTTGTTAGTCTATACTTGGAATACAACTCTCTAAGGTGATTCTAATACCTTGTTCAATCATCTAAGTGACCCTAGGGACTCTAATGCCTAGAGCTCTGATACCACTTCTGTCACGCCCCAAAATACCCCCTAGGAGTTAAGGGATACTTTAGAGGTGACTACGTGTACCTGTCAAACCATCCTGTAATGCAAGAGGCTAAACATAACATAATACAATGATAATCAGAGCGCGGAACTAAACATAAGTGCGAAAGCATAAGCCAACTTTTTCTTTTCTTCTATTACTCCATATAGTATTCCAAGTTAACATATACTAAATACAATCAAAGTAAAGGTGGACATGCCCACCTATCAAAATACAAAAAGGAACTTTCTAACACTGTCCTCTCAACAGTAGTCGAGGTATGGCCACACATCCAAGTCCCCATCCTCTTGAGACTGCCATGGGATAGGTGGCTCCCTCTCCTCTACATACTCCTCCTCGACCCAAGGCTCGGGGTCGAGGACATCCACAGTACCTGCCGACATAAAAGTACGGCTGAGCATGGAATACTCAGCGAGTACAAACTACTAGCTAACCATAACAATAGCGAAAGCATAACAACAGTGAGCAATACAAGATATTAATTTAAAGCAATAGTGAAAGCATAAGATACATAGCCATATCTTAACATGCGTGTATGAATGCAAAAACCTCGGTAAAACTCATGTCTCGGAAACCCTTTTCGTGTCTCGGTCAAATCATGTATGTGTGTCGTGTCTTGTCTTGTATTTCATGTCTTGATTTGTTCTTGACTTGTATACTTGTGAGCCAGAGGCTAGCACCCTTCCTTGGGCTACCAACCTCCTTGTCATGTTCTCTCTTGCATTTCACTTGTGAGCCAGAGGCTAGCACCCTTCCTGGGGCTACCAGCCTCCTTGTCATGTTCTTATTCCGTTTCTCTTGTGAGCCAGAGGCTAGCACCCTTCCTGGGGCTACCAACCTCCTTGTCATGTTCTTGTTCCATTTCTCTTGTGAGCCAGAGGCTAGCACCCTTCCTGGGGCTACCAACCTCCTTGTCATGTTCTTGATTCATTTCACTTGTGAGCCAGAGGCTAGCACCCTTCCTGGGGCTACCAACCTCCTTGTCCTGTTCTTGATTCATTTCTCTTGTGAGCCAGAGGCTAGCACCCTTCCTTGGGCTACCAACCTCCTTGTCATGTTCTTGATTCATTTCTCTTGTGAGCCAGAGGCTAGCACCCTTCCTTGGGCTACCAACCTCCTTGTCATGTTCTTGATTCATCATATACAAATACAATCTTGGAAAACCCGGTTTCATGCATGCATGCGTGCTTGTGTGCTTGTCAATGGTGGTAATCATGATGACATACTTAAAAGGGGCGGATCACATGACTATGGCATTTCAATCCTTAACATAGTGGTATGAAAATTTAGGCAACATATAGCACATTTGAGCAATTTATCATTTCTAAGAACATTTACACAATTTCTATTTCCATTTTCTTCATTAATTCCATTTATCCCTTGTTTAGTCATTTTATCAAACACCCGGTGGGCCACATTTCTTAGTCCTTCCATTTCCCTTATTTAGTGCGTATTTTTCATCAAGACATCAAGGTACATTTGTTATTTGTAAAGTGCCCATCTTCCATTTTCCATTTCACACATCACACAACATCCATACGGCATCCAATCGCCTCAATCGACATCCCATCCACACATCCATACCTTTTTCTTATCTTGTTTATATTTAGTGGAGATGATACATTTTATAAGGAAGTAAACATACTACCAAGAGTCACATTTCACAATAGAAAATCTAGACTATTGCTAAAGAAAGTTAGTAGAGTGTACTAACCTTGAATCAAGGCTTGATCCTTAGTAGAAACCTTGATTGAAGCTCCAACTTGCAAGAAGAAAGATCCTTGCTTGAAGAAGGCTTAGTGTGGGGAAAACAACCTTGAAGTTGCCGTAGAAAACGCTGCCCTACCTTGGAGAAGGAGTCCCACACGAACTTGAGGTTGGATTTTCGAAATCCAAGCTTTTAGGGATGCTCTTGGGGTGCTTAAACCATTGATCTTACTCTCAAATGGAAAGGGGGTTTTGGAACCCTAGTTTCTTCTCCCTCTCTCTCAAATATCCCTAAGTGTTGCAAGTGAGGCCTCAAAGGGTCGAGCAAACCCTTATGGGTAAGGGTTTAACACCCAAAAGACGAAAACGCCCTTACTGAAATTTCTGCAAAAACGCGAAGACCGAGCGATCGGTGGTTATGACCGATCGATCGGTTGCCTACCGAGCGATCGGTGTTTATGACCGATCGACCGGTCAAAAACTCACTCTCTGGAAAATTTCCCCATACAAAATTTCTGACCGTGCGATAGATACCGATCGATCGGTTATGGACCGATCGATCGCTGACTGGACCGAGCGATCGGTCTTCTGTATGTCTGGACTGTTTTGACCATATCTTTTGACTCGCTCGTCGGATTTCGACGATTCAACTTGCGTTGGGTTCGTCTTTCGAAAACGCACATTTCTGATGTTTTGGAATTTCCGATTTCTTCCTTATTTATTAATTAGACTACAAAAACGGCCAATTAGCTACGAAGGTGCTACTCATTAAGGATGAAAAAGTCCGGGGTGCTACATTCTCCCCCCCTTACAAAAATTTCGTCCTCGAAATTTGGACAATGCGTGCTTTACAATTTAAACAACTTAGCATAACAATTTGAAATAAAATTACAAGTCATACATAAAATCATTCAAACAACTCGGGGTGCTTCGCCTTGACTTCGGCCTCACGTTCCCATGTAGCCTCTTCCGGAGCGTGATGTTGCCATTGCACGAGAACTAGCGGAATAGTCTTGTTGCGAAGTACTTGGTCTCTTCGATCCAAAATATGAACCGGCTTCTCAACCAAAGTGAGATCCTCTCGAATCTCAACCGGATCAAGCTCGATGACGTGAGAAGGATCCGGGATGTACTTCCGAAGCTGGGAGATATGAAACACGTTGTGGACCGCCGCCATGTGAGCGGGCAAAGCAACACGGTAAGCCACCTCGCCAACTCGAGTAATGATCTCGAACGGACCCACATATCTCGGGCTAAGCTTGCCTCTCTTCCCGAATCGCATAACACCTTTGGTCGGTGAAATCCTTACAAACACAAAATCACCGACTCGGAATTCAAGATCCCTCCTTCGGTTGTCGGCATAGCTTTTCTGTCTATCTTGTGCGGTCTTCAACCTCTCCCGGATAAGCTTGACCCTATCCGCGGTTTGTTCAATTAACTCGGGGCCCAAGATCTTTCTTTCTCCCACTTCATCCCAATACAACGGGGATCTACAACTTCTTCCGTACAAAGCCTCGAAAGGCGCCATTTGTATGCTTTCTTGATAACTATTGTTGTAAGCGAATTCCACCAAAGGTAGGTGATCTTCCCAACTTCCCTTGAAGTCTAGCATACATGCTCGGAGCATATCTTCAATAACCTGATTCACCCTCTCGGTTTGCCCGTCGGTCTGTGGGTGGAAAGCTGTGCTAAAGTCTAATCGGGAGCCCATTGCACCTTGAAAACTTTTCCAAAACCTGGATGTGAATCTTGGGTCTCTATCCGACACAATACTCACTGGCACCCCGTGTAATCGGACTATTTCCTTGATGTATAGCTCCGCTAACTGATTGGAGTTGAATGTAGTCCGGTACGGTAAGAAATGAGCGGACTTCGTGAGTCTATCAACAACTACCCATATAGCATCGGTCTTCCTAACCGTCTTCGGCAATCCCACGATAAAGTCCATAGAGATATGTTCCCATTTCCACTCGGGAATAGGGAGAGACTGCAGAAGACCTGCCGGTCTCAAATGCTCCGCTTTCACCTGTTGGCACACCAAACACCGTGCCACATACTCCGCAACCTCCCTCTTCATGTTTCGCCACCAAAAGTGACTCTTGAGGTTCCGATACATCTTTGTCCCTCCGGGATGCACTGTATACTTAGACCGGTGAGCCTCGTCCATAATCTCTCTCCGAAGGTCTACATTGGCTGGGACACAAAGTCTTCCCTTGAATGTAATAGCACCTCGGCTAGTGAGAGAGAAGTCCGTACTACCCTTGGCCACTTCCTTATCCCTGAAAGCCAACAAGTCAGTGTCTGTGGCTTGATACTCCTGGATCAAGTCTATAAGGTACGGCCGAACTGTAACATTTGCCAAAACCGGACCGCGGACAGAATCGTTCACACTGATGTCTAGATTTGCCAAATCGTCTAACAGTCTCCATTCCCGCACCAACATGTGAGCCAACAACCCCGATGGTTTCCTACTCAGAGCATCTGCCACCACATTTGCTTTTCCCGGGTGATATTGGATAGTGCACTCGTAGTCCTTTAAGAACTCAATCCAACGCCGTTGTCGTAAGTTTAACTCTTTTTGGGAAAAGAGATACTTGAGGCTCTTGTGGTCCGTGTACACATAGAACCCTACCCCGTACAGATAATGTCGCCAAATTTTAAGTGCAAACACGACCGCCGCAAGCTCCAAGTCGTGAGTGGGGTAGTTCTTTTCATGCTCTTTCAACTGCCTTGATGCATAGGCAATGACTTTCTTGTGTTGCATTAGGACACACCCGAGTCCGACGTGCGAGGCATCACTATACACCTCATACCCAAAAGGTCCAGATGGCACAGTAAGGACAGGGGCTGTGGTGAGGCGTTTCTTCAACTCTTGGAAACTTACTTCACATCGGTCACTCCAACTGAACTTTGCATTTTTCCTTGTCAAGTAGGTGAGAGGTGCAGCCAGACTGGAGAATCCCTCCACAAATCTCCGGTAGTAGCCTGCCAATCCGAGGAAACTACGTATCTCCGTGACGCTCTTGGGCCTCTCCCAACTCATGACTGCCTCAACCTTGGCTGGATCTACAGAAATGCCCTCGGCCGACACCACGTGTCCAAGAAATGCGACCTTCTCTAACCAAAACTCGCACTTACTCAATTTGGCATATAGCCTATGCTCTCTCAACATCTCCAGAGCGAGGCGGAGGTCTCGTGCGTGATCTTCCCGTGTCTGGGAATACACCAAAATGTCATCAATGAATACAATCACGCATCGATCCAAGTAAGATCGGAACACCCGGTTCATCAAATCCATGAATGCCGCCGGTGCATTCGTCAGCCCAAAAGGCATGACAAGGAACTCGTAATGCCCATACCGAGTCCTGAAAGCCGTCTTCTGAACATCTTCCGCCTTGATCCTTAATTGGTGATACCCCGATCTAAGATCAATTTTGGAGAAGAATCTCGCTCCCTTCAGTTGGTCAAACAAGTCGTCTATCCTTGGCAAGGGATAACGATTCTTGATAGTTACCTTGTTCAACTGACGGTAGTCTATACACATCCTCATAGACCCGTCCTTCTTCTTCACAAAGAGAACCGGAGCTCCCCACGGAGAGACACTTGGTTGGATGAAACCAAGTTGTTGTAACTCCTCAATCTGCTTCTTTAATTCTTCAAGCTCTATAGGGGCCATTCTATATGGTGCCCTTGAAATCGGAGCGGTACCCGGAGCAAGCTCTATAGCGAATTCAATCTCTCTATCAGGAGGTAATCCGGGAAGTTCTTCCGGGAACACATCTAAGAACTCACTCACAACTGGAATAGCCGATGAGTTTTGTGCTTCTGGGTGTGCTATACTCAAGGCTGCGAGGCGAGCAATGTCCCTCTCTCTTAATCCTCGGAAGTGAAAAGGCTTACCCCCTTCCTGCTTGAAATTCACCATCTTTTCAAAACACGCAACATGCCCGTGATGGCTTGCCAACCAATCCATACCAAGAATGACGTCAAAGTCTAAATCTTGGAAACCCAGGACGATAAGGTCGGCTAACAATTCATTCTCCCCCACTTGAACCACACTATCCCTGAATACCTTATCCGTATCAACCGACTTGCCGAGTGGAGTTGCAATGGTCAACTCCCGTTCCAACGGAGTAGCCTCAGTCGAAAAGCCCTTTGCAAAACTTGGGGAGACAAAAGAGTGAGTGGATCCTGTGTCTATCAACACTCGAGCGAGACATTCGTTCACTAATAAAGCGCCTGTGCGATTAAGTAACTAATATAAGTAGATTTCAAATAATAACAAGCATCATACATAGGTAACCCTCAGTATAACTAATCGCATAACAAACCACAAAATTTTATACAACTTAAAATCAAAATTCTCGCGTACCTTGCACGACATCGTCGGATGCACGTGCGTCTCTTTCCGATAGAGCAAAAACTCTACCCTGAGTGGCTGGGCGAGGAGGCCGGGCAGACTGTGAGGCCCTCGAAGCCTGAGAAGAGCTAGGCTGAGATGTCTGCCTAATCGGGGGCCTGCTCCCCGAAGACTGAGCTGGCATTAGACGTCGGGGACAATCCCGAATCATGTGGCCCTGGTCGCCACAATGAAAACAGCCTCCTGTAGCCTTCCGACATTCCCCTGCTGGATGCCTCCTTCCACAAAGGGTGCAGACATCATGTGAATAAGTGGGAGGAGTATAACCCGTAGCCTGAGTCACTGCGGGGCGAGGAGCATACGAGGTAGCCGGGCGAAAAGCCGGTGGAGAAAAAGGGCGGGGGGCCTGTGGTGCCGAGTACATCCTCTGTGACTGAGCCGGCCCTGCGGACTGATAAGACATAGTCCTAGCTCTCTTCTCCCCTGAACTACTAGACTGTCCCTTCTCTATTCCTCTTCTCTTAAAGAACTCTTCGGAATTAGACTCGGCCAACAATGCTTTGTCCACAACTTCTGAGTATGTCTCATGTCGGAACATTGAGACACGATCCTTGAGGTAGGCCTTCAACCCCCTCTCGAATTTCCGGGCCTTCATAGCCTCGGTAGCTATCATGTGTGGAGCAAATCGAGATAGCTCTGAGAACTTGGCTTCGTAAGCCGCTACAGACATATTACCTTGCTCCAAGGTAATAAATTCAATTTCTTTCTTTTCTTTCATCCCAACCGGAAAGTATTTCTTGTAGAAAACGTCCAAGAATTCTCCCCATGTCCATTCTTGGCCTTGCCGGGTCAACTCTCGGGTCCGAAGTGCAGACTTCCACCAATGGTCGGCCTCGCCTTCAAGCATAAAGGCAGCCCATGTGACCCTCTCTACTTCCGTAGGTGCCAAAACCGAGAATATCTTCTCAAGTTGCCGAATCCAACCCTCGGCAACAAGTGGATCAATGCTTCCACAAAAAGTTGGAGGCCTCATCCTCCGGAAAGCTTCTATCCCGGCTTGGGCTCGGTTAGGAGGAGCCGGTATAAGTGCCGCATTAGGCGGAGTGGCCGGTTGCCTTGCCGCCAACATAGCCAAGGTCTCGGCTATGGATGCGAATGCTTGGGCAAAGTCGGGTTGATCATCACCCGATGGAGCATCACCTCCATTACCCCTCGTGTTGTACCCGCGACCCCGGGTATTGCGTCTCATGATTTCTCCTGAGAACGACAATACAACATGAGTCTAACTTGGATACACAATTAGTACAACTTTCGCAATTCGCTCAATACATATTCATCAAGCATACTTAATAAGCACAACACAATTAATGCACATATGGTATATAACACAATAGCATAACATACAATCCGTGTTCCTAGTGTAGGACTCTATGTTCGGTTGAAGTTCAACCCATTTTGACTAAGACTAACTTGTTAGTCTATACTTGGAATACAACTCTCTAAGGTGATTCTAATACCTTGTTCAATCATCTAAGTGACCTTAGGGACTCTAATACCTAGAGCTCTGATACCACTTCTGTCACACCCCAAAATACCCCCTAGGAGTTAAGGGATACTTTAGAGGTGACTACGTGTACCTGTCAAACCATCCTGTAATGCAAGAGGCTAAACATAACATAATACAATGATAATCAGAGCGCGGAATTAAACATAAGTGCGAAAGCATAAGCCAACTTTTTCTTTTCTTCTATTACTCCATATAGTATTCCAAGTTAACATATACTAAATACAATCAAAGTAAAGGTGGACATGCCCACCTATCAAAATACAAAAAGGAACTTTCTAACACTGTCCTCTCAACAGTAGTCGAGGTATGGCCACACATCCAAGTCCCCATCCTCTTGAGACTGCCATGGGGTAGGTGGCTCCCTCTCCTCTACATACTCCTCCTCGACCCAAGGCTCGGGGTCGAGGACATCCACAGTACCTGCCGACATAAAAGTACGGCTGAGCATGGAATACTCAGCGAGTACAAACTACTAGCTAACCATAACAATAGCGAAAGCATAACAACAGTGAGCAATACAAGATATTAATTTAAAGCAATAGTGAAAGCATAAGATACATAGCCATATCTTAACATGCGTGTATGAATGCAAAAACCTCGGTAAAACTCATGTCTCGGAAACCCTTTTCGTGTCTCGGTCAAATCATGTATGTGTGTCGTGTCTTGTCTTGTATTTCATGTCTTGATTTGTTCTTGACTTGTATACTTGTGAGCCAGAGGCTAGCACCCTTCCTTGGGCTACCAACCTCCTTGTCATGTTCTCTCTTGCATTTCACTTGTGAGCCAGAGGCTAGCACCCTTCCTGGGGCTACCAGCCTCCTTGTCATGTTCTTATTCCGTTTCTCTTGTGAGCCAGAGGCTAGCACCCTTCCTGGGGCTACCAACCTCCTTGTCATGTTCTTGTTCCATTTCTCTTGTGAGCCAGAGGCTAGCACCCTTCCTGGGGCTACCAACCTCCTTGTCATGTTCTTGATTCATTTCACTTGTGAGCCAGAGGCTAGCACCCTTCCTGGGGCTACCAACCTCCTTGTCCTGTTCTTGATTCATTTCTCTTGTGAGCCAGAGGCTAGCACCCTTCCTTGGGCTACCAACCTCCTTGTCATGTTCTTGATTCATTTCTCTTGTGAGCCAGAGGCTAGCACCCTTCCTTGGGCTACCAACCTCCTTGTCATGTTCTTGATTCATCATATACAAATACAATCTTGGAAAACCCGGTTTCATGCATGCATGCGTGCTTGTGTGCTTGTCAATGGTGGTAATCATGATGACATACTTAAAAGGGGCGGATCACATGACTATGGCATTTCAATCCTTAACATAGTGGTATGAAAATTTAGGCAACATATAGCACATTTGAGCAATTTATCATTTCTAAGAACATTTACACAATTTCTATTTCCATTTTCTTCATTAATTCCATTTATCCCTTGTTTAGTCATTTTATCAAACACCCGGTGGGCCACATTTCTTAGTCCTTCCATTTCCCTTATTTAGTGCGTATTTTTCATCAAGACATCAAGGTACATTTGTTATTTGTAAAGTGCCCATCTTCCATTTTCCATTTCACACATCACACAACATCCATACGGCATCCAATCGCCTCAATCGACATCCCATCCACACATCCATACCTTTTTCTTATCTTGTTTATATTTAGTGGAGATGATACATTTTATAAGGAAGTAAACATACTACCAAGAGTCACATTTCACAATAGAAAATCTAGACTATTGCTAAAGAAAGTTAGTAGAGTGTACTAACCTTGAATCAAGGCTTGATCCTTAGTAGAAACCTTGATTGAAGCTCCAACTTGCAAGAAGAAAGATCCTTGCTTGAAGAAGGCTTAGTGTGGGGAAAACAACCTTGAAGTTGCCGTAGAAAACGCTGCCCTACCTTGGAGAAGGAGTCCCACACGAACTTGAGGTTGGATTTTCGAAATCCAAGCTTTTAGGGATGCTCTTGGGGTGCTTAAACCATTGATCTTACTCTCAAATGGAAAGGGGGTTTTGGAACCCTAGTTTCTTCTCCCTCTCTCTCAAATATCCCTAAGTGTTGCAAGTGAGGCCTCAAAGGGTCGAGCAAACCCTTATGGGTAAGGGTTTAACACCCAAAAGACGAAAACGCCCTTACTGAAATTTCTGCAAAAACGCGAAGACCGAGCGATCGGTGGTTATGACCGATCGATCGGTTGCCTACCGAGCGATCGGTGTTTATGACCGATCGACCGGTCAAAAACTCACTCTCTGGAAAATTTCCCCATACAAAATTTCTGACCGTGCGATAGATACCGATCGATCGGTTATGGACCGATCGATCGCTGACTGGACCGAGCGATCGGTCTTCTGTATGTCTGGACTGTTTTGACCATATCTTTTGACTCGCTCGTCGGATTTCGACGATTCAACTTGCGTTGGGTTCGTCTTTCGAAAACGCACATTTCTGACGTTTCGGAATTTCCGATTTCTTCCTTATTTATTAATTAGACTACAAAAACGGCCAATTAGCTACGAAGGTGCTACTCATTAAGGATGAAAAAGTCCGGGGTGCTACAGTGCTATCATGATTGGTGGTTTCAAAAGATAGGTCTTGATGCTTTTGAACGCATTACTACAGGCTTCATCCCACTCGAAAGGAACATCCTTCTTCATAAGCCGACTAAAGGGCTGGCATCGTCCTGCTAAGTTTGAGATGAATCTTCGGATATAGGCCAAACGACCTTGTAAACTTTTGAGTTCATGCAAGTTCCGAGGTTCTGGCATTTTTTGAATGGCATCAATTTTGGACTTATCGATTTCAATACCGCGGTGTCGGACAATAAATCCAAGAAACTTGCCTGAAGTAACCCCAAACGTACACTTCAAAGGGTTCATCTTCAACTGGTATCTTTGAAGTCTATCAAACACCTTCCTTAAGTCTTGAAGACGGTCTTCTCTTTTCTTAGTCTTCACCACCAAATCATCAACATAGCATTCTATTAGTTTGTGAAGCATGTCATCAAATATTTTCTGCATAGCACGTTGATACGTTGCCCCTGCATTTTTTAAACCAAAAGGCATGACTCTATAACAGTAGATACCTTTGGGGGTGCGAAAAGCAGTAAGTTCTTCATCTCTTGGAGCCATTCGAATTTGGTTATAGCCAGACGAGCCATCCATAAAGGACAAGACTTCGTATCCTGTGGTGGCATCAACCATGAGTTCAGTGATAGGAAGTGGGAAGTCATCCTTTGGGCATGCCTCATTGAGGTCACGAAAATCTACACAAACTCGAATTTGTCCATTTTTCTTTCTCACGGGGACAATATTGGCGAGCCATGTCGGGTATTTGACTTCTCGAATGAATCCGGCTTCAATGAGTTTGTTGACTTCAATTTCAATTTGTGGAACCAATTCGGGCCTGAAACGACGCTGAGCTTGCTTTATTGAACGTACACCATGTTTAACAGCCAGATGATGAACTGCTACTTTTGGGCCAAGACCCGGCATTTCTTTGTAGGACCAGACAAAAATATCTTTATACTCAAGTAACAAGTCAAAGTATTTTTTCTCTTCTTCTGGCTTCAAAAGTGCACTTACAAATATGGGGCGAGGGTCTTCTGGTGTACCGAGGTTAAGTTCTTTTAATTCATCCACCGTGGCCTGTCCACCTTCCTCAAATATAGGTGGAGCATCTTGTATCTCATCCTCAGTAAGATCTTCGTCTAATAATTCTTTCACTATTATATGGTTAGTAGAAGCTACACTTTCCTTATCAATAGCATCATGAAGCTCTTGGCTTTGTAAGCTATGCTGATTTGTAAACACAATGGTGTGTTGCTTAGCTTTGAGAGAGTTCTCAGTTGTTACGACCGAGTTCACTTGTCGTTTCATACGTGACAAAATTATGCTTTTTGGCTCTTCAGGGGCTTTTGAGGCACTATGCTTGTTTCTCCTTTGAACATACTTTATCTTCTTGGAACTACGAATTCTTTGAGAACGTTTCAAATTATTTGACTTGGTGATAATTCCATTTGTATTAGTGTCCACCTGAGTTCCTAATCTTTTGAAAACAGAAACTCGTGAAGTTGGTCGACTAATTCGATCAAATACAGAAGTTTTTGCAACAGGGACACAATCTTCATCCACTGACTGTGCAGTGATGTATTGGGCATTGGCCTTTCTTGAAGATATGCGAACTGGTGGGGGCGGGCTATAGCCGACTCCATCTTTGAAACTTTTCACTGCATAACCTTTTTCCTTCAACTTTTGTTGAGTTCAATTTAGGTCATGAACATTTTCTCCCGTAGTCTTACATGAGAGTTTCCCTAAAGGAGGTGGATCTTTGTAGTCGTATCCTGCCTTAGCAAGGAGCTTATAAGCATTAGGATCAAAACCCTCTTCGGTCCTCTCTGTTGGTAGAGAGCCATGCTCAATCTCAGGACCCTATGATGGTCTCACAAACCCTTTAAGAGGTGGTTTGGAGATTGTTGATGAAATAAGCTTAGTGACAGGAAAAGTCAAACCATTTAATACTTTCAGATCTGTACTATTACATCCAATAAAAGGAGATTGCTCTCATTTTCTTTGTGAACATGGCACATACCGAAGAACTGGCATTGTCTTCGAGACTTCAAGGGTACTTTGAGACTTCTCATCTTTATTTGAGGTGACCTGTTTATTCTCGCTATTGCTTTCTTTCTTCTCAGGCTCGATCTCATCACTTAAACCTTGTATTACTTTTCCATTTTGAGAACTTGATTTCCCAGTTGATGGAATTAATGCAGGTTTAACTTCTTTCACCGAATCACATTCCACGTAAAACTTAGCATCAACAAAATGCGACTCAACTTCAGAGAATGACTTTTCATCAGCTATCACTTTTTTCTGTGAACCATCTCGAAAAAACTTGAAGCACTGATGGAGTGTAGATGGAACTACACCATGTTCATGGAGCCATGGTCGTCCAAGTAACATGTTGTAGGATGTTTTTGCATCAATGATATGGAAAAGAGCACTCGAACATAAATCTCCAATCACGAGATTGAGGCGGATCATGCCAATAGCTCTTTGCCCCCCTTGATTGAAGCCTTGAATCATTAGACGACTATGAGATAGCTCATCAGTTGTAATTCCAATTTCCTTCATAATTCGAATAGGCATGATATTTACAGCAGACCCACAATCAAGAAGAATACGGTTGACCTTGTGCTCACGAGCATACCCAGCTACGAAGAGTGGACGATTATGTGGTTTAGAGCCTAACAATAGATCTTCATCTGAGAAGGCGATTGTCGTCATGCATGCAGCACAAGTATTTGTGTAATTTTCTGACGCATTAACTTGCTCAACCTTAGATGTACAATCTTCCAGATTTGTAAGCGCAAGGGCCATGGCTTGCCGAACTTCTGGTGAAAGTCGTAGCGCATCATATACACTTAGCTGAGTTGAGACTTTATGTAAATGTGCAAGGACATTAGGATGAGCAGGATCTTCATGACTTTCTTGAAATGTTGTCAATGTAGCATGTACTTTACCTGTAACATCTAGACAACCTTCTTCATCATGTGTCTCTAGACATGATATTACATGAACATTGACACGATACTTGTTAAGCCATTTTTTGGGCATGAACTCTTTCAGGGTAACAGGAATACGAGGTTCTTGTTCAAGCAGGTCATCAAGTATTAGTGGTCTTTCTTTGACAGTCTTGCTCTTCCTTCTAGACTTCTTCTTCTTCTTTGATGCAGCTTTTGGTTGAGCCTTTCTCCGAGTCCTTCTTACCTAGTAATTTGAGGCTTTGGCAACCGTGGCTTGCGTTGCTTACGTCGAGTAACGAGGGTCCAACCATCATCCTCAGAGTCTATATTCTCAGTTAAATCGATGCCCCCATACATAATTGTTTGATTTGTCAATCTTGTAGAAGGCTCTTGAAGACTTGGACCTGGTTTCCTATTCTCTATTATGATTGGATTAAATGACCCAAACTTAAGAGTGTATGTTGGAGAATGCAACAAGGCATGAGGAGAAACAGTGCAAGTCTTTGGCTTACTTATAGGAACCGTAGAGCCAAATGATCCAAAAGCAATGACAGTCTGATTTGAAGCTACAATATCGTCGTCTCCATCAATGACTATTTTCCCTTGTCGTGCCAGTGCCATAATCTTCTCTTTCAGAACAAAACATTTTTCAATTGGGTGGCTAACCACCCGATGGTATCTGCAGTATTTTGGGTCATCTATCTGGTCAGCCTCTTATGGGCGTTTCGACTCTGGTAGTTCAATCAGCTTACTTGTGAGGAGTTGGTCAAACATTCCTGCGACATCAGAGTCAGGGAAAGGGTACTCCTTTTCCTGCATTTCTTTCAAGGTATACCTCTTTCTACCTTGGTTTTCAAAAGACCCATTTTTACTTTCCTCATTGTTGCTTGATTTTCCTTTACTTTTTAGAGGAGTAGTATTAACAGCCATAGACTCTTTAGTACCAGATTTAGAAAATGGTTTGCCCCCTTTTCGGTTGTCTGGTTTATCTTTATTTCTGCGAGAATCATGGGTAGATGGATCTAAATTTCCATTAGCTGCTATGCTCAATTCCATATCATGAGCACGCGTGGCCAATTCTTCAAAAGTCCTCGGTTTTATCTCTTGTAGGATATATCGAAGTCCCCAGTGCATACCTTGGATACACATTTCGATGGCAGAAGTCTCACAAAATCTGTCTTTGCAATTGAGACTTAAATTTCTCCACCTCTTGATGTAGTCAATAACAGGTTCTTCCTTCCATTGACGGGTATTCGTCAAATCGATCATACTAACTGTACGTCTCGTGCTGTAAAAACGATTAATAAATTCTCGTTCCATTTGTTCCCAATTATCAATGGAACCGGGTTTGAGATCAGTGTACCAGTCGAATGCATTTGCTTTCAGAGAGCGAACAAATTGTTTGACCAAAAGGTCGGCATTAGTACCGGCATTGTTACACGTCTCTACGAAGTGTGCCACATGTTGTTTTGGGTTACATTTTCCATCAAATTGTTGAAACTTTGGCGGATGATAACTGGCAGGCATCTTCATTAGGTCGATCCTCCGAGTGTAAGGCTTGGCATATGCGAGGGAGGATTGTGATTGATCTTCATGCTTACCTTGTATGACATCTAAGATAAAACCTCTGAGTTGATCTGCAGGTATGGATCCATCAGAAGAGATTCGAATGTTTTCATTTGCACTTTGATCTTTAGTCGGCATTTTAGGATTATCCTCCGGGTCTGCATGACCTTGGCTTGATTCCTCATCGTTCTCGAACTTATTCATGAGCATGACTATTTGTTTGTCTTTTTCATTAAGTGCATTGGTGAGCCCTTCAATGGTTTAGACATACTCGTAATTTGTTCATCAATGGAGAGGCCTTGTGCCATCAAAACTGGAGCAACAGAATACTCGGTATTGACAGAGTTCGAGTGTCCTGAAGACAGAAATCCCGAGTTTCTGTGTGGAGATCCAGGTGTAGAGCCTGCGCTTGAACCACAAGCAGACGAAATTTTATGCCCGGAGCTTGATTCATGAGATAAAGAAGAGTAAACCATGTTCTTCTTCTTAGAAAAAGAGGCCTCTTTTTTCTCCTTTAGCGAGGCTAAAGTGATGACGGGAAGTCTGGATGAGACTACTCTAGAAACTAACAATGGTCTTGGTGAGAGAGCAGTTGCTTGGGTCGACGAGCCCATACGAGCGGCTAGCGTCTTACTTCAGGTCGTGTATCCCGTATTCTGAGTATTGAGACTTGATCCAACATTGCTGGCAGCCATAGGGTTAGAACCCGTGGGCTTGAGGCTTGAAATGTTTGACGATTTTTTCTTTGGTGCCATTGACTTCGAATCTCGAGAAGTTGCAGAAAAGAGATAAGAGGCAAAGATTGTCCCACCGGGCGTGCCAGAAATTTGTCGACACAAATTTCGTGTCCGAAAATCAAGGACAAGAAACGTATGACAAATAATATTTTTTATTGATATCAGTGAGGGTACAAATCTTTGAGGTTTAATCTCTGTAAAATAGAGACACCTCTGATTCTTTTCTTTACAAAACCTTTAATCTGAGGGTTGGAAAACAACGTATTCTCAGATCCGAACTTCAAGATCGTAGTCGAAAATATTGCCGAAATATTTGGGTTTTAACAGAGATCTTCAGAGCTTTGGCATTAATGGAGATCTTCGGAGCTTCAGGCTTTAATGGAGATCCGCGGAGCTTCAAGCTTTAATGAAGATCTACGAAACTTTCAGCTTTTGATGGAGATCTACGGAGCTTCAGGCTTTAATGGAGATCCACGGAGCTTCAAGCTATAATGGAGATCTTTAGAGCTTTAGACTTTGGTGGAGATTTTTGGAGCATCAGAGCTTTATTCTTCTCCTCCTCCTTTCTCTCCCTTTTTCATCCCCCCCTTTGTAGAGAATGAACTACTTTTTATAAATTTACGAGTGATAGAGTCCTCCTTTAACACAACATCTTGGGAGACTTATCATGATTTGAATTGATAAGTCTTGTGAGGCTAGTGGATTACATTTGAAGTCTATCCAATTTGTGGGTCCCATTTGGTGGAAGCTAGCCTTTATCTTTAAAGAGTTTTATATTATTTTAACTCTAAGTAGGGTCAACCTTCTAAGATCTTGCCCTACAACAACATAGAGAAAAAAAATAATTTTAAAAATGATATTGAGGAGCAGTGCTAGCACCAGTCTCGGCATTCAAATTTTGGGGTAGCATTTCTCAAGGATATTTTTTTTGGTTCAACTTCTCAAGGATATTTCACAAGCAGCAGAAAACGGTCTGAGGCTTACTGAGGCTGCACACTAAAATTCAAGAATTATAAATCATGAATTTTATTTTATTTTAAATAGGCAAACTTTTTGTTGAAAAAGCTAAAATCTTAGGTTTTGGGTCCGCAGCACAAATTTCATTGCCCATCAAATATTCCCAATTGATTAGAGGACAGAAGAAATAAAATGAAAGGAGGATGTGAGGGACTACGAGAAGAAAATGATAAGAACGGAGAAGCTAGCAGTGTGGCGGTGGTGGAACATGATCTCCAACGGAAGCGTAGAGAGAATCGGTCTGGCAGCGTTAGGAAGGAAGTGAATTTTTTTTTGCACTAACCACGTGACTATGCATGAGGTAAAAACAAATTAGAAGAAGACAAAGTCGGCTGGATTTATAATAGAGAGAAAAAGTTAAAAAGAATCACAAGCAGGCAGGTCCGTTCCATAGAAGAGGAAGTCTCGGAGAATGGTAGAAAATGGGAACTTACACGTGGAGTTCTCAAAAGGTGGGGTCACATCCTAACCAGCTGTTTTATTAGAGGTGAAAAACAAAAACAAGTGAGAAAGCAGTTCAGAGGTTGGATCGGTGGGAAGGAAAAGAACCGAGAAGCATGGAGAAGCTCTTGGAGCCTTGGGATAAAGAGAAAAATTAAGAAGGTGGAGGGATATTTTTGGTATAGTGGTGAATGATGTAGTCCAAAGGATAGTTTAGGAATTCTAAAGTGGTGAACCAAGTAGGCGACGGTTATTCTCCTTTTATATATACTAGCAGGTGGCACGTGCGATCCACCTGAGAGCATGGGGAAGAGTTAATAAAAGTTAATAGGGACACGTGTTAACCCATGAGTGCGATTGAACTCGCTAGTGGCATGTGCGATGCACGTGAGCGTGAGGGGAAGGACTTAACCACAGTTAATAGGAGTTAAAAGGGACACGTGTTAACCCGTAGGTGCGATTGAACTCTCCCCGAGTTCAATCGCGATTGGCTGTGATTCTAAATAGATAAATGAGAAAAGGATAGTTTGGGAATTAAAGTAAAATATTAAATCAAATGCAAGGGGTAGTTTGGAAATTAAAATAAAACATTAAATCAATTTTTTGTTTGTATATAAGGGTAGTTTATGAATTTTGGAAAATTCATAGACGCAGGACTCTCGCATTATAATAGTAAAGATAAATCCATGTTTTGTTTTTATATAAGGGTAGTTTAGGAATTTTGGAAAATTCATCTACGCAGGGCTCTCGCATTATAATAGTAAAGATGTTAGTAGATATGAATGTGTACCCAATCGCGATTGAACTCCAGAGCGTTCAATTGCACCCACAAGTCAACACATGTCCCCATGCACCCTTATTAATTATGGTTAATTCCACTAATCTTTGAGGTTCAATAATCTAACCTTGGTTTTTAGGAAAAAAACGTTTAAAAAATTTAACCTTAAGGGTTAAAACTTCTTAACCTGGATTAAATTTTTTTAAATATTTTTTTCTAAGAACCAAGGCTAGATTATTGAACCCCTAAGGGTTAGTGAATCTTAACCACAATTAATAGGGGTGAATAGGGATACATGTTGACAATTTGTGTGCGATTGAACGCTCCCTGATTCAATCACGATTAGCTGTGATTAGATCTCTTCATCAAGAGAACAGATCACAGTCAATTGCAATTTCACTCGAGGAAAGTTCAATCGCACCCACAAATCAACACATGTCCTTTTTAACCCCTAAAAATTGTGGTTAAGATATACTTATTTTTGAGGTTCAATAATATAACCTTGATTTTAAAATATATATATACTAGCAGAATGAGCACATGATGTCCAGTCGTAATGATTGCAAAAAAAAAATATGATAGTTTTGGTATGCACGATTTGCACCCAAACAAAGCGGTGTATTAAGTGTGGGTAAACCCACTCTACACCCCAAACACATTTATTGGGAGTGTATAAAAATAGTCGCACCCTCACTGTACATAATCTAGCCCCCACCTTCTCTCTATCAATCTGACCCCGTGTCCTCCCTCACCAAATCTATCTAGGGGGTGTATCATGAATTATACACCCAACCCACAACCGAATCGCACGCACCACTGCTTTTTCTCCGGATAGAATCACAACCTATCACGATTGAGCTCAAGGAGAGTTCAATCGTACCCATACGTCAACACATATCCTTGTTCACCCCAATTAATTATGGTTAAGATCCACTAACTCTTAGGGTTCACTAATCTATCCTTGTTTATGTGCAGTGAGGAAAGCTCATTCAAATATGAATGTATTTGCAATATTTTATGAAGTTTGGAAATGTAAAACTGAGAAGATGATTTGTGCCTGATAGCGTAGCTTTGGATGGAGCTAATTTCCAATGTCTACTACATTTTTTTTTTATGCGCCAGCTAGCCTGAAGACTTAGACCCACAACTAGGATTTCATTAGATTGTCGCCATGCCATTTTTTGTTGTTTTGTTTTGGGAGGATGTTCTATTTCATTTTGACCAAGTTGGCTATTAACACCCAACAGTGCTAACATCACAATAATCTGGAACAAGGTTTACCAGGAAAACAAAAATTGGCAGTAGCGTTCACTAGTTTAACCGGCATGGACTGGGCTTTGATTACAGCAAGAAACTAGAGTATCAAGCCTATACATGTGTCATCCCTGCCGTGAGGAAGAAGATAGGGACACAGCTGGTATTATTTTAATTGTTTTGGGTTTTTCTTAAAAGAAGGCTTTAAAAATTATTTTAAAATGTTCAAAAAGTGTAAAAAATAATTTTGTATAAAATTAAAATTTTGAAGTTATTTTAAAGGATTAGGGGTATTTGGTAATATTAAAAAGATAAGGATGTTTTGGTAATTTTAAAAAGTCCTCAACAAATTTTCTCTCTAATTTTCTAAACAACCAAACAAAGGAAAATTTACAAGGTCAACTCACTTACATCCGGAGATTCATCTCAAATCTAGCCGGAAGATGCCAACCGTTTTCCCGGTTAATGAAGAAGGGGATACCATTTCAATGGGATGAAGCTTGTCAAAATGCTTTGGATAGCATCAAGACCTATCTCACAAACTCACCGGTCCTTATGGGCCCCATCAGAGGAAAGCCACTTATGCTCTATATTACAGCACTCGAGGGATCTCTCGGAGCTCTCCTTGCTCAACATAATGACCAAGGAAAAGAAAATGCCCTGTACTACTTAAGCAGGACACTGGTCGGAGCAGAATGCAGATACAGCCCGATAGAGAAAGTCTGTTTGGCCCTCATCTTTGCCCTAAAGAAATTAAGGCATTATATGCTGGAGCATTCGGTGAAACTGATATCCAGAGCCGATCCTCTTAAATACATAATGTCCCGCCCTACTCTCTTTGGCAGAATGGGGAAATGAGCAGTGCTCCTGTCCTTTCAACTCACGCAGATTTTTTGGAGGAGGCATCTCACGAATGGCCCTTATTTTAGTAGGGTCAATCTCAATTCCTCTATGGCGTACCACAAAGCCTAAAAAATTTTCCAGTTGCAACTCTGAACGTGCATTTAAGTGGGTTCATCTTGAGTTGATGCTGTCGTAATCTGTCGAAGATTTCCCGCAGATCATCCAGATGATTGCTTCGCAGCCTTATTTATACAACCAGGTCGTCAACATAGCACTCGACCTTGTCATAAAGAATATCTCCAAATATGACCGTCATGGCTCTTTGATAAGTTGCTCCGGCGTTTTTGAGGCCGAATGACATGACTTTATAGTAGAACACTCCCTTAGGAGTGCAAAAGGCTGTAAGCTCTTCATCTTCTGAGGCCATTTTGATTTGATTGTAGCCAGAATATCCATCCATGAAGGATAAAGCCTCGAAGCCTGTTGTAGATCCGACCATTATTTCTGTGATAGGTAAAGGAAATGCATCCTTAGGGCAGGCTTCATTCAAATCCCGAAAATCTATACAAACCCGGATCTGTCCGCTCTTCTTCTTTACAGGATCGATGTTAGCAAGCCAGGTAGGATATTGAACCTCTCTTATAAATCCGGCTTCGAGAAGTTTGTCTACTTCAATATTGATTTGAGCGACCAACTCTGGACGAGTTCGTCTTTGTGCCTGCTTGATCGGCCTGGAATCTTCTCGAATTGTCAGATGATGGACTGTAATTTTTGGGTCTAAGCCAGGCATCTCTGTATAGTTCCAGGAAAAGTCATCCTTGTACTCTTTTAGGAGACAAAGATACTCCTCTTTTTCTGTTTGAAAGAGAGAGGCACTAATGAAGGTCGACCTCGGGTCTTGTTCTGAGCCGAGGTTAACTTCAAAAAGGTCGTCAACAGTTGCTTGACCTCCTGCTTCAAATTCTGGAGGAGCCGGACGGACCTCTGTTTCTTCCGGTGGTTCTTCCATGATCATTTCTTCTCCCGAAGAGGAGTCTTCATCTACTGTAATAGTATTTACAGTCCCGACCAAGTCTTCATCTGTTGGAGGATCAGTACTTCCGAACTCAGATTTTCCCAAGTTAGAGCTAACCTATTTATAGGTAGCTGAAGTCCTAGGTGTTGGCATAATTTCATGCTCAACCTGTTCTTCTGCTTCAGTATTAAATCCTTGCTTCTCAAGCATTTTCTTGATTGCCAGATTGAACACAGGCTTCCTTTGATAAGGGTTCATCCTCTTACCCTTTCTGTTGCTTCGGGGAGTGGCTTTGCCTACTCGTCCTGCAGAGTGAAAAAGAATGGACTTTTCCCCTGCTCTTCTAGACGGGACGATGACATCGGGAATGACTCCTGTTGTTGGCCATTTTTGCCATGCAATGAGACTGACCTTAGCTATGCTATCAATCATATCTTGATGTGCTGCCTCAACCCACGGGGTGCCTGTAAGGACTCCGCTTCTTCTGGAAGCCATTCCATGGAGACTTCCTCTGATGCGGATTCCTCCTGGCCGTGATCATATTCGCGGTCTGGTTGTGACATTCTCCAAATATGAAGACTGGGGGATTGTACCCGATTCCTGGTGTATTTGTATCTACATAATCACCAGTATCCAGAGCTTCATGTTGCTCCTTTCTGAGCATGGCTTTATAAGCCGGCAGGATAGTCCCTTCAGCTTGCTCTCCTTCTTCAGGTTCAAATCCTTGTTTCTTGAGGAACCCGGTGATGTTTTCACCAAAGCTTATTTTCTTCCTGTAAGGATTAATGATCTTCCCCTTTTCATTGGTGCATGAGGAGTTCATCCTGTCACATGTACCAAAAGAGTTGAAGATTATCGACTTCTGTCCTCTTTTCATGACCGGGACAGTGAAACTTGAGGTAGTCTCGACCATCGTACAGTCCATTCTCCTCAAGGGGACTACATGATCGCCTTTCAGAGCTTCAAGGGGGTCGATTTCCTTAACCTCGCAAGTCTGGGAAATGTCGCCTGACTTACCCTTCTCCAGATTCCGGGAGGATTTGACCAAAGACAGGGTCGGTTCACCTTCTTTTCTTTGAGATTTTGGGGTGTATTTGAAAACCCTTTTTGGAGCCTCTGCTTGAACAGGTCCGTGATTACTTTTTGGACCACTCTCAACCTTTTCCCCATTAGGCTTCTGCTGAAGGTTTCTTCGGACGCTTTTGACATAGAAACGCGCATCTGCGTAATATGCCTTTGCATCGTTGAATGGATTATCATCAGCATCGATCCTTGCTTGCCTATTCCTTTGAGGGTATTTAAGGCACTGGTGGTAGGTAGATGGCACTACCAGATGGTTATCCATCCATTGTCGCCCCAACAGGGCGTTGTACGATGTATCGACATCGATCACAAGAAACGTTGTAGTTTCAACAATATCACCGAATCTGGTTTTGAGGTTGACCATGCCCATAGGTTTCTACACATTTTGATTAAAGCCTTGGATGATCAAACTACTTTCATGAAGCCGGCCTATTTGTACGCCAAGCTTGGACAACATTCTTCTTGGAAGGATGTTGACAGCTGAACCTCCATCTATCATCACCCTGGAGATTGCAGTCTCATTGACCAGACCTGAGATGAATAGTGGCTGGTTATGCTGGAGAGTCTCAGCTCGCATGTCTTGATTATCAAAAGTGATCATAAAGAGACAGGAAGCTCCCGTTTGAGGAAGCTGTGGCGGTTGACTTGTGACTTCTTCAGAAAAGTCCTCTGGATTGGAGAGGGCATATATGAGAGACCTTCTCAATTCTGGAGACATCTTGAGAGCATCATAGACACTCAGCAAGGAAGGAATCTTCTTCAGATGGGCTAGGATATCATACTTGACCCTTTCATTGCCAGTAGCTGTTTGAGCTTGGGCTGGTTGAGCTCTGATCTGATTCTCATGTTGGACCGGAACAAACCTCGGTGGTAATTTTCTTCCTGACCGGAGGTTGAGTTGATAGACTTTGGCAATCGTCTGGTCTATTGGTTCAGACGACTCTCCTTCCAGGAGTTGAACCATGTTCACAGAACCGAAGTCCAGTTTCCCTTTCTTATTTTGAAAGGATGATTGAGTTCTTCCTTGAGATTGTCCTGTTGGGCTCCCAGATTGAGGCGAGATTTGTTCAGACGCCTGTGAGTTGTTAGCCGATCTTGAGTCTAGGACTGTTTCTTCTTTTGAAGGGCCACTTTCCAGACTGACTGCAGCAGGTGAATCTTGGTCCTCGAGTTGAGTTGAGATTTGCACCAGTCGTCGCATCTGACGATGGTTCCGATTTGGGGTTTCAGGCGTATTTAGCCTTTCCCGAGAAGGATGGGATTGTATTTCTTCACCATCTTCCTCTCATTCTCCTCCTGATGAAAATCCTTCAGAAAGATCTGAAAGCCCTGTAGGAGTCCGTCCTGGTGTAGATGGTCTCCTTTCTGGGAGCTCAATATCTTCAGCTTGGTCTAGCCAACTCTGAAATGCCTGGTGTCTTTCTGGACTGCAGTGATAGTATAGCAGGAGAAAATGTTTGATTCATCTCCCGAATCTGTTGACTGAAGGCTATCATAGTCGTAGTTAGAGCAAAAGCCCGGCGGGATAAAATCCATCAAAGTGATTGCCGTCAACGGCTTTTGTTCCACAGGAACATCTTGAGCGGGACCATTTTTCTTGGTTTTCCTCACCCTTTCTTTCTTTTTCTTCTTTTCAGCCTTGGCTATGCGCTTCCTTTCCTTTCGTAGAGCTTGGGCTTGTTTTGTAGCCCGAGCTTGCTTTTTAGCATCGGCGTTTTGAGCCAACTGCTTTTTCTTCTTGGTCCCTTTACTTTCTAAAGGGGTCTAGTCTTCTTCATCTGACGGTTTGTCGTCAGGAAGTTTGCCACTTGAAGATGCTTTATTCTCATCAACTGGCTCAGAAGCTACCACCGTATTGGACGTAGCTGCCTATTGGAGATCGTCAATGACAATCTCTTTATTGTCTAGAAGCCGCTGGATGATGTCCTTCAGTACAAAGCAGTCACCTATCTTGTGACTGATCATACGATGATAAGGACAGTATTTGGGATCATTTTTCATCCCAATCTCTTGAGGTCTCCGACTTTCTGGGAGAGTGATGAGTTCATTGGCAAGGAGATCTTCAAATAGATCCTCAACAATGTCTTCTGAGAATGAATATGTTTTATTCATCCTTTCCTTCATGATGATCTTCTTTGGCGGCTCCTTCTTGCCTTGCCATTGTGGCTTCCTAGATCCACCCTGAACTGGTTTGCTACCAACCTAAATTGGTGTTCTGCCGTTATTTGTTCGGCCAGTTGATCTGCCAGCATTTGATGCTGGTGGCGCAGTCTTTTTTGCTTCAACTACTGCAGCTGTTGAGGATTCAAGACGATCAGAACCCCTGCCTCGCCTTCTCTTTCCTATATGGATCTCCATGTCATGTGCTTTTGTACACAGATCTTCGAAACCCGTAAAGGTTTGGGCCATTAGGGCAGTTGAAAGGTCGTGCCTGAAGTTGTTGAGGCACATCCGAATGAGTTCCAACTGAGTGAACTTCTGCGGGCAGGAGAAGGTCAGAGCTCTCCATCGAGCAATAAACTCTGTTACTGTTTCATTGTCCCTCTGCCGGGTCTCAATCAATTCCGGAATGCCTACTCTTCTTTGGGTGTTGTAGAATTGTTTGCTGAATTCGGTCACCATTGTGTTCAATCAGGGATTGAAGCCTCTAGGAGGTTGGCATACTATGTGAACGCAGCACCCTCTAAGGACTGCACAAAGAGTTGGAGGCAAAGAGCCCCGTTCTTAGATGCCAATCCACATCTTGAGAGGAAATGAGACAGATGTTGTCTCGGATCTCCAGTGCCATCGAACATCTTGAATGTTGGTTGGACAAAACCTTGTGGGAACGGAACCGCATCCATGATGGCTGGATAAGGCTTCACGATCACCCGTACATCCTCTTCCCTTTCTTTGGCCTGTCGCATTTGATTGCGAACAGTCTCTTCAATTGCAGCCAAAAGAGACGGTGGGACCCCTCCTATGAGGGCGGCCTGGTTTAGAATGGGACCCGTTTCAGGTGCCCTTGGATGATTTGGAGGTGTAGGGGTTGTACCTTGATTACTGCTACCTCCTTGGTACTGGAAACGAGGTCCAGGTGCCGATATGGATTTGAGAGCTGACAATTGAGTAGCCAACTCTTGCATTTGGGACATCATGGCCGTAATCTGATCATCCTTGTATTGGAGTTGAGCCTGTAAGGCTGCTGTTTGACCATTTGATGGTGGAGGTGCTGAAGTTGAAGGATTATTCCTTTGACTTGCGTTCCCATCCAGATTTGTCATCATGACCGCCACCTGTCGTTCCGAAGTTGGTTCCGGTAATCGAAAAAAATTCGGAAACTCTTCTTCGGTGAAATAGGCACTGGGCATCCCATATAAAGGGTTTGGCGCACCAAAAGCCTGTTAAGGCATTTCCTGCACAATTTCGGGCCTGATTGGTTGAGGAGCTAGCTCGTCAGAAACATATTCTTCAACTGGCAGAGCTTCTTCCAGTTCTCTTGGAGAGGTTGCCGGGGTGAGTTCTTGTTCTGACCCTTCTTGGTATCCGCTGACATCAGGCTCTGGAGCCGATTGAACTAGGTCTTGGGCTTTGTCTTTGCCTCTGGTCTGATTCTTGCGACTCCTTTTTCTTCTCAGAATTACTGGGTCAGGAACGACTATCCCGACGGCTCGCGAGGACTCTGTATCATCCAAAGCGGCTAGAATAGCGGCGGCTGAACTCTGAGAATCCTGCCTGGCTGATAAATTCTGCTCGGGCATTGCCCCAGTTCCTTGGAATACTGGAGTTGTATACTCTTCCGGAGCTGGGTTGAGTCTAGTGCCGATCACATTCACAAACACTCTTTCATAACCGTCATATGATGCTCCGGTATTTGGTTTCTCCTGAGTAGGGTGAACAGGAGCCGAAGGATCAGTCCTTCATCTCTGGTGGACAAAACGGATTTTGTCTGAGGCGCCAGTTGATCTTTTTGACTTCTGGTTCCTGGACCTTCTTGGCCTCGACCGATAATTATGCGCCTTCTTTAGCGGAGCCGAAGGGTACTTCCTGTTTCTGAGTTGCAGAATTTCCTTAGGATTTTTCTTCCTGGGCATCTCAAAAGTAGAAGTGCTTCTGTTTAGCACCTTAACCCTAGGGTCATATGATGGTGCTGCTCTTCTTTCTGGTTCAGCATTTTTTCTGCCACAGAATGGGCTTACATCTCTGGATGGAGGCCGCTGGTGTTGATGACGGACTGATGCCATCATTGATGTGAAGGTTGCAAGGTTGGTGCCTCGGAAGGTGTTCGGACCCAGCTTGTACAACATGTCTTTATCTGCCTGTTCTGGATTCGAAATATTTATTGCATTAACAGTCGGATGATATTGATCGCGGCTGTTAATGCCCCTTGCATGATCATCGGATAATGAATCCGGCTCCGAGAATACCCTTCTCTTGTTGGCTGTATAGTACCAACTCCTCTCTTTCTTAGAAGGAGAAGTGTCCTCGGATGGCAGAGTGCCTATCCGTGGATCTTCCATCCTTGTAAGGGACTTCTGTCCGTGGACCATGTCCACGGATTGGCTTGAACCTGTACCTGTGAAGGGGGCATGCTTATGTCCCTCGGACCGGCCTGGGCTTTTGGTCCGGGTGGTCTGGACATTGGTCCGTGGATCTTCAGTCCGTGGACTAGGCTTGGGCCTGTCCACGGATGGTCTTGATGTTCCGTCCGTGGATGGTCTTGAATTTCTGTCCGTGGACAGTCTTGGAATTCTGTCCGTGGACAGAGCTGCTCTTCTGTCCGTGGACGGAGCTGATGGTCTGTCCGTGGACGGAGCTGATGGTCCGTCCGTGGACGGTCTTGAACTTCTGTCCGTGGACTGTGCTGTACCCCTGTCCGTGGACATTCTTGGGATCCTGTCCGTGGACAGTTGTGGAGTCCTGTCCGAGAAGTCTGTCCGTGGACGTTTCTTGTTCACGGATGAATGCCCTAAGGCATCTTCCTCAATTACTTTGTATTTTTTAAAGTTATTTGAGGGATTGTTCATTAAGTCCTTTAGGCCCTTGGCCTTGTCCTTTCGCCCTGGTGAAAATTGGGCAGCATCTCCCCCTCCCGGAAACATTTTCAAAGGGGGAGCTCCGTTAGTCAACTTGGACTGAGGGGGCTTATATCCAACAAGCCCTATGGTCGGCCCCAGCAATTGAGGCCTTTCCACTACGGACTGTTGGGATTTGGGACGGCTTGTTAGGCCTGGACCAGTTTTTGACATAGGTCTGTTTTTTGGGCTGACCTATCGCAGAATGGTTGAACCATCCTACAGTGTTTGCGCCTAGTTGGGTACACTCTCCGTGGTGAACTTTGATTAGGGAACACCCTGTCCGTGGGGCTTAGATGCATCCACTCCGTGGCGCATCTTGGGCGAGCTGTCCGCTCCGTGGCGCATCCTCTTGGGTGCAGCCTCTCCGTGGGACATCCTGGGGGATGCCCCTTGTCCACGGAGCATCCTTGGGGATACACCTGCTCCGTGGGGCATCCTTGGGGATGCACCATGTCCGTGGCCCTGGCATGATTGACTCCTCTGTGGAGGAGCAGCGAGACCCTCATTGAGGGTTCGGCCAGTAGACATAGGCCTCATGATTGGGGCCGTTGCCACCTCAGCCCAAGTCAGGGGATGAGTCGCTGGGATCGGCATTGGAGGGACATAAACCCTCCTCTTGATCGTGAGCACGTATGCGGCGCGGATGTAGACGGTCTCAACAATCCTGCACGAGATGATAGGAAAAGAGAGGGATATCACTCATCTTTTCTTTTGTTCTTTTTTTATTCTTCATCAAAGATGAGAGGAGAAGGATGTCCCACCGGGCGTGCCATTTAATTTGTGAGCGAGAAATTCATCTTTCTTTGCTTTCAAATTTCCTCCATTGTTGTATGGAGTTTTATTGTTTATTGTGGGGGACTATCCTTCCAATCTGAATAAACTCAGACTGTTAAATTACCTTCCCTTTATTGGGGAAGAACCTCTGATTGAGATGAAGAAATTAAAAAAGAACAAGATTGAATAAAGTATATGTATTTATTCAATGGGGTTGCCCAATTCCCATGTAGGCGTTACAAGTGCCTCATTGAGGTCTTTTCAAGAAAAGAAAAAGAATGGTGGCCATGTATGAGGGCTCACCTTGTATTCTCCATATCGTGGAGCCTTCTTCTTCAGTTGCTGTGTTTGCTATTGCTTAAAAGGGAGGAGAAAGTGTTTTCTCTTTTTCCTGGGTTTTTCCCGTATTCTTTCGTATATCTTCTTGTGTGTTTCTTGTGAGAAACACACTTTATATATATTTGTGAGAGTCCTTTTTGGACTCCCTCTTTGACTCCCTTATTTTAGGAAAGTCAAAAAGGGCTCTCCTCTTAGAGGATGCCAGCTCACGGCCCTCCCTTATCTGGGAGAGTCCTCAAGCTCAAGAAAATCCTCTTCTTTTGAGGACTCTTGTACCAGGTTTCCCCTTTTTTGGGGGAAATCCTCGTACAATCTGAAAAGGGAGGATGATTATCTCATCCTTTCCTGGGATATAGGACATAGTCCTAATCTTAATTAAATATGGGATGCCGTGTGGCAACCCATGAGATTTTAAAGGAGGGGATCCTTATCTTGGTATTCCCCACAGCTTGGCAGAGAATCCTTTTTATTAAGGATTCTCTGCCTCATGATAGTCAAATACTGACTGTCAGCTGGGACAGACTGGCCTAAACCAGTCTAGGGATCACGGTGAGACCATTGATCTCAACCATGGATCACAAGGTGAGACCACTGGTCTCAACCACGGATCACTAGGTGAGACCATTGGTCTCAACCATGGATCACTAGGCGAGACCACTGGTCTCAACCACGGATCACATGGTGAAACCATAGGTCTCAACCACGGATCACCAGGTGAGACCATTGGTCTCAACCATGGATCACTAGGCGAGACCATTGGTCTCAACCACGGATCACCAGGTGAGACCATTGGTCTCAACCACGGATCACATGGTGAAACCATAGGTCTCAACCACGGATCACATGGAGAGACCATGAGTCTCAACCACGGATCACATGGTGAGACCACAGGTCTCAACCACGGATCACCAGGCGAGACCATTGGTCTCAACCACGGATCACATGATGAAACCATAGGTCTCAACCACGGATCACCAGGCGAGACCATTGGTCTAAACCACGGATCACATGGTGAAACCACAGGTCTCAACCACGGATCACCAGGCGAGACCATTGGTCTCAACCACGGATCACATGGTGAGACCATGAGTCTCAACCACGGATCACATGGTGAGACCACAGGTCTCAACCACAGATCACCAGGCGAGACCACAGGTCTCATCCGTGGTCTGAATCAGATCCAAGGCCAGGTATGGTGATGTTTGATCCGTGAGGTTTTAATCCTCACGGAGGACACGTGTCAGCCTCTCGGAAGCTGGCACCAAATATTGATCCGTGAGGTTTTGGTCTTTACGAATGGACACTTGTAAGCCTAATGAAGGCCAACACTGAAAGTTGGATCCGTGAGGTTTTGGTCCTCACGGATGAACACGTGTCAGCCTCTCGGAGGACAACACTAAATATTGGGTCCGTGAAGTTTTGATCCTCACGGATAAACACGTGTCAGCCTCATGGAGGCCAACATTTAATATCGGATCCGTGAGGTTTTAATCTCACGGATATGCCACGTGTAAGCCTAATGAAGGCCAACACGCAAAGTTGGATCCGTGGGGTTTGGACCTTCACGGATGGGGTATGCATCACCCCTTTGGGAGTTATCATTTGGGGTGGATCCGTGAGATTTTTCCTCACGGATCAAACCCTGATTTTGCTTAGCTGGGCAGCATGGTACTAGCCATTAGCATTTAATGCTGACAGCTAAAGATACTGCGCATGCCATAGGCACGCGTAAAACCGAACCATCTCTCGGAGAGACAGAGATCAGGTGTGTGTCATTGTACACACACCTTGGCGATGGACGGTGAGATTTTCACTGCCCACACACGTACTCAAGCTCACCGTCAAGAACATCTGAACTTTTAACAGGTTCCAGGATATTGAGTTTGCCCTTATGCTGTCCTATCATTAAATTAATGATAAGATTGTAAGGAAATATGAAAGCACTGTTTGCTGCCATCTATTTTGCCAAGTCACATTGCTTGACAACTTTAGTCTTATCAATGATGAGACTCCTTGTGGTCTCCAAGCAACGAATGAAGGCTGATCCGATTTCGTTGAGCCCCAACCAATCAAGGACATCCCCTCTTGAAGCATGCTGTGATTAAAGGTCCATTCTGCAAAAGGAAAAGACAGAACACGCAAAATGATTTAGTTCAAGGAAATTAAATCAAATCATGAATTTTAGATTAAATGGTCAAAATTGGGCCTTTAGATGGAAGTATACACCCATCTAAACAATCTGAAATTGTGAATCATGTGATTAAAAGATTAATCAATTCCAAACTTAGGATCAAAACATAAGTTTGTGAAATTTAAATGACTCACTTAGGGCATGCATCTAAGGAAAATTGCCTAGAACAATTACCTCAAAAGTTTGCTAAAGACAAATGTTCACGAGTAAATTGTCATTAGCAAATGTCTAAGGACAGATACTAAGAGTAAGATCCGTGGATAAGTCCACGGATAGATGGTTTCTAGTTCAAGGATTAAAGTCCTGTGGATAACCCATCCGTGAGAAATATCCACGGATAATCAAAATTTCCACGGACAAAAGTCCGTGAAAATTAGAAGTATCCGTGGATAAAACTCCACAGAGAGAATCTTTCCAGCTGACGGACAAAAGTCCTATTGGCAGTTGGTCCGCGGAAAATATCCATGAATACTCAAAATATCCACGGATAAAAGTCCATGAAAATCAAGAGCATCTGTGGACAAAATCCACTGATCAATTTTGAGCTCATAGACAAAAGTACTGTGGGCAAGCTGTCCGTGGCCATAGACCACGGGCAGTGAACCTCCAGTCTGGTTTCCCATGATCGAAGAACTCAAGGGATCTGGCAATGGAACCGGAATTCCTGCCAG
Organism: Tetracentron sinense; assembly: GCA_015143295.1. Taxonomy (NCBI): domain Eukaryota; kingdom Viridiplantae; phylum Streptophyta; class Magnoliopsida; order Trochodendrales; family Trochodendraceae; genus Tetracentron; species Tetracentron sinense. The sequence goes on from CM026563.1 coordinate 4,147,407, forward strand.
AAATTACATGAAGCCCAAAAGAGCATCCCAGGTTCTCCCTGACCTGGAAAACCCAAGAAATGCAAAACGGGATGCATTTCAAAGGATCCCAGAATAAAAAAGATCCAAAAAGGATGCCCGAATGGGCATCCGGTCCATCTGAGTGAGGTTTGAAACCCTTATCCCCATCTGTTAAAAAAATAACATACGGGAATAACACTGTTTCTTCCCTTTTATTTGGGTTTGATTAAGGTGAAAGCTCATCGAGAAAGGAAGAACGAATGAAATAAAAAGGGGGGGGGGTGAAGATCCTTCCTAAAAAAGCAAGTTTTTGAACTCAGAAAGATTTTCTGAGTTCGGAAGGCTAAGGAAGATGAAATGTCTTCCTCAATTTGTATAAGGCATCCTTATAAAGGATACCTTCTAGTTAGATCCTGACCATCCACTTCGAAATGGATGGTCTAGATGGCTGGGAATCACCTACCATTTTGCTTTAATGGCTGATTAGCTCTGATGCTACTGATGCTGATGATGATGATGATGATGTCGTCGGGACTTAGTTAGTCGTAGGATTTTATCCTTTTTTTTGGTGTATAGATGTTCTGGACCCAGTTTATGTTGGCTCGTTTTGATATAGAGTAGTACAGAAATGACAGTTTTTTTTTTGCTCTATTGACAACTCTGTGTAAATGCTAACATTTGTAAATGAAAAGTACTTAATGCCATTTTTTTGTTGTTGTCTTCAATTGGCCAAGTTCCTATTTTATGCACTGCAGAACATGAGTTATATCAGCCTATCCGTGGCTTCACGAATGTTTTATGATTAATGATTTTCTAACTTTTTGATGTTGAGGGGGCCAATTCCAATCGACGAAATGAGTATAGAAGATGAGAGTGCCTGGATATGTAACCAGCTTGCAATCGCAATGGTAACTGTGTTTGGTAAGAAGGGAGGTATTTTGGGAACTGATGAAAGACTCGACCTGTCAAAGGAAATTTACAAGAATGACAATGTAAGGTTCTTGGACTTGCTGCATGTGCAGAAATTTGACGTAAGTATTAGTTGTTTAAAATTGGCCAATCTTTTTTCTATAGTTTTGACCTTCATAATTGCATACCCACCATTTGGTCATCTTTGTTATAGATTCCTTTCATTGCCATGTATCGGAAGGAGGATTGCCTGAGCCTATTGAAAGACCCAGAGCTAGATAAGACAGATAATGAAGATACGGATAGAATGGAGAGAACACCTACACTAAAGTGGGACAAAGTTAATTGTAATTGTCATGGAACTGATGAATGCATAATACTTGCGTAGAATGAAGTAAATTTGCTATTAGTGAACCGACAATATACAGTGATGAAGGGCTAACAATGCTTCTTTCCAGGTACTTTGGGTCATCCAGGACTTGGACTAAAAATTGCCGCTTCTTCAGAAGCTTAAGAGTGCTCTCCAAGTATACTACATTAAGTGCTTTGAAGAAGTATCTAGAAGGATTTACGATGAAACAAGGTTTCCTCCGAATCAGCAGCTTTTTGCAGTAATTACCAAGTCTCTCAAGTCTGCTGAATCTGAAAGAGAGGTTGATGATGTTGACTCTAAGTTCAACATGCATTTCCCTCCGGGTGAAGTGGGCATGGACAAAGGACCATTTAAGAGGCCAAAGAGGAAATCACATTATAATGTATGTGGTAAGGCTGGGCTATGGGAAATTGCAAACAAGTTTGGCCATAACTCTGAGCAATTTGGATTGCTTATAACTCTAGAAAAGATACATTATGTATTCCTTGACTTTTAAATTTGTAATCGTTTGAGCAAAAGCGCATCACAAACTTTATTTGATCGTATGATGCTTATTTTAAGGGCCTGGTTTGTCATTGGTTGGTAATGTTCTGTCACCAAATGAGATTTGAGGATGCACAGTGGCTTCTTATCAAAAAGGCTGATGAAGAGAAGTTCCTTCAAGTTACTATAAATTGCTAGAACATATTCTAAATAAGTAGATAAGTGACTAATGATTACTATCTCAGTGATGGTGTTAGTATAGAATCTTTTGGACAACATTGTCCTGTCATCGATTAAATCTTCCTATGTTTTATTTTTAGATCACCAAATGAGATTTGAGGATGCACAGTGGCTTCTTATCCAAAAGGCTGAAGAAGAGAAGTTCCTTCAAGTTACTATTAAATTGCCAGAACATATTCTAAATAAGTAGATAAGTGACTAATGATTACGACCTCAGTGATGGTGTTAGTATACAAGCTTTTGGAGTGAAAAAAATTGGGTGCAACTCTATTGGAGAGGGTGCAACTAAGGTGCAACTCCAATTAGCCCTGAGACCTCCGAAACCGATTGACGTTGGCCCTAAGAGTCCAAAATCCAAATTTCCTCAAAGATGACCCCATTTTTTTTTATGAAAGGCTTCAATGTATCCCAAAGAGTGAAAAAAACCTTGGGTGAAACTCTATTGGGGAAGGTGCAACTAAGGTGCAACTCCAATTATCCCTGAGGCCTCCGAAACCGACCGACGTTGGCCCTATGAGTCCAAAATCAAAATTTCCTCAAAGATGACCCCATTTTTTTTTATTAAAGGCTTAATGTATCCCAAAGAGTGAAAAAAATCTTGGGTCAAACTCTATTGGGGAGGGTGCAACTAAGGTGCAACTCCAATTAGCCCTGAGGCCTTCGAAACCGACAGACGTTGGCCCTATGAGTCCAAAATCCAAATTTCCTCAACGATGACCCCATTTTTTATGATGAAAGGCTTCAATGTATCCCAATGAGTGAAAAAAACCTTGGGTTCAAATCTATTGGGGAGGGTGCAACTAAGGTGCAACTCCAATTAGCCCTGAGACCTCCGAAACCAACCGAAGTTGGCCCTCCAAATTTCCTCAAAGATGACCCCATTTTTTATGATGAAAGACTTCAATGTATCCCAATGAGTGAAAAAAACCTCGGGTACAACTCTATTGGGGAGTGTGCAACTAAGGTGCAACTCCAATTAGCCCTGAGGCCTCCGAAACCGACCGACGTTGGCCCTATGAGTCCAAAATCCAAATTTCCTCAAAGATGACCCCATTTTTTATGATGAAAGGCTTAAATTTATCTCAATGAGTGAAAAAAACCCTTGGGTTCAACTCTATTGGGGAGGGTGCAACTAAGGTGCAACTCCAATTAGCCCTGAGACCTCCGAAACCGACCGACGTTGGCCCTAAGAGTCCAAAATCCAAATTTCCTCAAAGATGACCCCATTTTTTATGATGAAAGGCTTCAATGTATCACAAGGAGTGAAAAAAACCTTGGGTATAACTCTATTGGGGATGGTGCAACTAAGGTGCAACTCCAATTAGCCCTGAGACCTCCGAAACAGACCGAAGTTGGCCCTAAGAGTCCAAAATCCAAATTTCCTCAAAGATGACCCCATTTTTTTTTATGAAAGGCTTCAATGTATCCCAATGAGTGAAAAAAACCTTGGGTGAAACTCTATTGGGGAGGGTGCAACTAAGGTGCAACTCCAATTAGCCCTGAGACCTCCGAAACGGACCGACGTTGGCCCTAAGAGTCCAAAATCCAAATTTCCTCAAAGATGACCCCATTTTTTTTTATGAAAGGCTTCAATGTATCCCAAAGAGTGAAAAAAACCTTGGGTGAAACTCTATTGGGGAGGGTGCAACTCCAATTAAGCCTAAGGTATCTGAAACAGACCAAAGTTGGACCTAAGAGACCAAAATATAAATTTCCAGAAAGCTGACCCACTATTTTTTGATTAAAGGCTTCAATATATCCCTTGGGTGCAACCCTTAAGTTCTGTGTTTCCCTTGAATTAAAAAATATATATATTTAATGTACATCTCGCTCGAGCGAGTATATAGTTTGCTCGAGCGAACATCAAACTGTCGTAGTGTTTTATCGAAGGTCACTCGAGCTAGATTTGAACTCGCTCGAGCGAGTTGTATTCTGTTATGAACATACGCCTTTTCTTCCAACCCCGCTCGAGTGGTATTGAAACTCACTTGAGCGAGTTCATTTCGGTGATCCTGATAATTTCCTGATGCATTTTTCACTAGTTCGCTCGAGCGAGATTGATGCTCGCTTGAGCGAGAATGCTTATGTTCCTCAAAAACCTGTAATGAAGTTATTTTCGATCTCCTCGAGTGTCATGTATATGCGCACAAGCGATAATACATCGAATTACTAATTTCGCCCCTACTTACAATGACATTCTTTCTGACTTTAACAATATTACATGATATAATTATATAATTGTGAACATTTGGTTGGGAGTGGCACTTGTGAAATACAAAATTTCATATCAATGTCAACTATAAAAATCATATATAAGACTAGTCGCATGAATCCTTGAACAATTCAAATTTTACAAGGGCTGACACCGTTACAATGCCTTTCCCCAAAATTTAAATACAACATGTCACCCCCTTTCTACCATTACAAGCAACACAACTCTTGAGTCAAAATTGGAAGCAATGCCCCTATGTTTTTATAAAACATGTCACCCCCTATCTACCACCGTTACAATGCCTTTCTCCATGCTGCCTATGTTTTCCTCCATTGCACCTTTGCTCCCAATCCACGCTTGCAAGCAACACACCGTGCAAGACGAGTCTTCTTCTTCCTGAGTCACAATTCAAACACACCAATATGAATAAGCATTTTGATATTTGTTTGCAAATAAGTGACGCAACAAACAATTTTAAATAGTAATATAACCCAAAGATGACAAAAATACAATTAGAAATAGTATGATAACTCAAGGATGACATCTATAATTTCGAATAGTATCACAATCCAACAAAAAATATACATCACTCATCACTGACTTTCCAAAGTCAATTCCTCTAATCTAGATGCATGCAATAATGGCTCACTCCTCATTCTTGGTATACACAAAACCATGACACTCCTATTTCCAACAAACAATATTCAGCGGCTGCTCTCACCTTAAAGTTGAAGTGAGGTGAATGAAAGGAAAAAAACATCACCAACAACAATGGACCCACTATCACGGACGATCCTGCAAAAACACCAAACATGTTTAGTGGAGATAGCAAGTCAATCTCATCAATGATCCTCAGTAAGTGACTATAACAACATTCTTACTCGATTTAGTGGAGATAGCAATAGAGACAACTATCTTATCCATGTACGCTTCAATATCTCCCAGCTTGCAAATACGAATTTATCATTAATTGATAACAGAAAATCAGCTTTTAGTATGTAACACCAAACATGAAGACATACTTGACTGAATGGGATACTAATAGGCTCTCCATCCTAGTACTCGATGTAGCCGATCATAAATATCCCACAATCCGTATTGTAAAATGTAAACATTTTAACGACGAAATAGAAAACGCTAAAACGAATTACTTAGATATGAGGGGATTATTTACGAGTTTTCTTGTTGTGGTACGCTCTTCTCGTATTCACAATTCCAGTCTCTAAAATTATAAGAAAGGCCACCTTGCGATTGTTTCCCTTCAAACACATATTCTAATCCCGCCAACTGAATAATCAATGAATGAAGGCATGACTAATGGAGGCTATCTGACATCACAACATAAAATTAAATTAATTTTTTTTATACTTACAAGTGTGCGTATTTCTAGTGCAATTTGCTCAGTCTGGCATGGAATCATTGAATCTAGTATTGTAACCTTCCTACGAAGGAGGTCAACCTCTACCAAAAACCAATGGACCCCACTCCGATTTACGGGTATAAAGACCTATCAAAATACGAATATTCAAATATTACAATTGATTCCATTTAAATTCAAAATACAATTAAAAATTTGTTAAACATGCGAAGAACAATAAAGTGTACCCGATCACTCTCATAGATGTCAAAGTCAGCGGAGTTTCTGCGAACAAGGACCCCAGAAAAAAACTTGCGCTCCATCACACATTTTCTCATGAATTGGTGTAGATGGGAGGACCCGTAGTAGGTTCTCTTCTGATGTGGAGGTCCTGATTCACGTTGTTGGTTGTCAAGGATGCGCATATATGCATCAATAACCTACAAAATAAAGAAAATGAGTTATAATTTTCGTCTTATGTTACACCCAGAGTTACAAATTATTTAACGTGCATTGTTGATAGACTCACCATATCATCCAACAGGCCACCGGGCTCTAATGTCTTAAAAGCAGCTCAATAGACAAATGCCTCGTCTATGCGTACCACGATGTCACTGCATTAATTCAGACAATAATCAATAGATTATAACCATAGGTATATAATGGTTTAAGACAATAATCAAATTAGTAGCTTACCTCTTACTATGAATACCATCACAGTGTTGAGCCTCGTCAACTGTAGCTTTTTGAGAAGCAGTCAAGCTCGGAAAAAGGGAAGGCTGTGTTGGGTGTCGAGCAAGGGCAGAAATCACTTTTTGCAACTTGATCCTCTGCTGGGTCGGTAACTCATCGGCATATGATTTAGAACACTTTGTTTTATGTGTTCTCCTCTTAACCCGACTATTAATTGCAACTCGTTTTGCCACTGTGCTGCCTAACATGTTCATCTCCTTTGAGTCAGATCTCAAGAACAATAATCGCTCTGCACTGCCAATTGCCATAGAATGGACGGCAGCTAACGGGTACATGCAACAAATCTTAGTACTCAAAAGTGGATTTTAGCACATGAATATAAAAATAAAATAAACTACACATTTACATACCTCGTTTCACAGGACTTTCAGCAACATATATCGACTCATGTACAGATCTTTCGTTGAACTCATTTTCTGTTGAGGTTTCTTTCTTAGATAGCTGCTCTCGGAGGGCCTCAATAATAGTATTCTGTGTATCAATCTTCTGGCGAAGATCCTCAATAACACAGGACATCTGGGTATCGGGCAGCTCCCTTCATGCAAGTTCTTTCTCCACTTCAGCACGCCAAGCTTCATGCTCACCAACAATGCGCTGCAAGTCTGAGATTTGCTCCAAGGCTTTTGGTAAGAGTTCTGTAAGGTCATTATGCTACTCCCATGTGGAAAATAAACAAATTAGTTATAGTTTGCTAAGGCATCAATTAAAATACTTGAACTTCAATAAGGTGCATCAAATAAAATGAAAGTGCACACATGTAGATGCTCATCTTTCACTCCGGAATTTAAATTAGGCAAGCCTTCAGAAAGCACCAACAATGGCTGCTCATTGTCCTCATTGCCTCTCTCATCCAACTGTGTAGACAAGTCACAAGGGAGGATCTGCAATAACATTTCAAATTCAAATCACGGATACAATTGGTGATGATAACATCAAATACGAATGTGACGAGAATCACCTCAACCGAATCCTCAGCCCCATCCTCAGGAAGTCTTTTCAATAATCGCTTCACTTCCTTCAATTGTTTTTCTTTAACGATAGGATGAAGATATAACACCAACTCTTTAGGTTGACTGAGGTACTTTTCCCTTAAAGTGAACATTTCTTCTGTCCAACTTAAGAACCGCGGGATTTGTTGTCTTAACAACCTCTTTTCACGCTCTTGTATTGGCCCCACGTGCTCCATGTACCAATACTAGTTAATAGAAAAGGATATCGGATTAAATGCTTATAAATAAATATTACAATGTTTAAAAAATGGAACAAAGAAAACCTGTAAAAACAAAACAAAACCCCCAACATTTGCCACTTTTCCATCCTTCACTCTGCAGATAGCCTCTACAAGTCTGGAGTATGCAAATTCGCCCCATGCAATCTTTCTAACAGTTTTCATATCAACCAAGGTATGAAGATACTTATCTGACACATATTGTTTGGCGTGAGGGACAAACAACGTGCATAGTACATAGAGGATGAATGTCCTTTGGAAGCCCTCACCGCTGTCATCTACTTTCAACATCTTCTCCAAGGTCGCCTTGTAAATATAACCTCCTTTAACTTCATAACGATCGCATAACTCTCTAATTGACTCCTTCTTTCCCTCCAAAACGATTTGCGATCCAACCACCGGCAACCCGAAACACAATACCATATTTGTAAGAGATATGGGTACTGTAATATTGTCCACTATGACTGCACAACTTTTCGGAGAGTAGTGTTGCACAACGAAGTCGATAATATGGCGTCGCAAATGAATCTTCTCATGTATTTGCAACAAAGAACCTAGGCCAATGCTACAAATAGCATCTTTCTGTTCATTTGAAAATTTCTTCACGACGTTGTAAAATGCAGACAATGAACACTGTGAGCGAGAAATTCATCTTTGCTTTTCAAATTTCCTCCATTGTTGTATGGAGTTTTATTGTTTATTGTGGGGGACTATCCTTCCAATCTGAGTAAACTCAAACTGTTAAATTACCTTCCCTGTATCGGGGAAGAACCTCTGATTGAGATGAAGAATAAAAAGAAGAACAAGATTTTGAAAAAAGTATATGTATTTATTCAATGGGGTTGCCCAATTCCCATGTAGGCGTTACAAGTGCCTCATTGAGGTCTTTTCAAGAAAAGAAAAAGAATGGTAGCCATGTATGAGGGCTCACCTTGTATCCTCCATATCGAGGGAGTCTTCTTCTTCAGTTGCTGTGTTTGCTGCTGCTTGAAAGGGAGGAGAAAGTATTTTCTCTTTTTTTTCTAGGTTTTTCCCGTATCTTCTTCTCTGTTTTTCGTATGTGTTCCTGTGTATATTCCGTATCTATTTTTTTGTGTTTTTCGTATTGTTCGTATTCTGTGTTTTTTTTTGTGAGAAACACACCTTTTATATGTTTTAGAGAGAGTCCTTTTTGAGACTCCCTCTTTGACTCCCTTCTTTTAGGAAAGTCAAAAAGGGCTCTCCTCTTAGAGGATGCCAGCTCACGGCTCTCCCTTATCTGGGAGAGTCCTCAAGCTCAAGAGAATCCTCTTCTTTTGAGGACTCTTGTACCAGGTTTCCCCTTTTGGGGGGGGGGGAATCCTCGTACAGTCCGAAAAGAGAGGATGATTATCTCATCATTTCCTGGGATATAGGACATAGTCCTAATCCCAATTAAATGTGGGATGCCGTGTGGCAACCCATGAGATTTTAAAGGAGGGGATCCTTATCTTGGGACCCCTCCACAGCTAGAGAGAATCATTTTTATCAAGGATTCTCTGCCCCATGACAGTCAAATACTGACTGTCAGTTGGGACAGACTGGCCTAGGCCAGTTTACGGACCAGGGTGAGAACATAGGTCTCAACCACGGATCACAAGGTGAGACCACACGTCTCAACCACAGATCACAGTTCTTGCCTGTGGTCTGAGTTAGATCCAAGACCAGGTGTGGTGATGTTTGATCCGTGAGTTTTTAATCCTCACGGGGGACACGTGTCAGCCTCTCGGAGACTGGCACCAAATATTGATCCGTGAGGTTTTGGTCCTCACAAATGGACATGTGTCAACCTTATGAAGGCTAACACTAAATATGAATCCGTGAGGATTTGGTCCTCACGGATGGAAACGTGTTAGCCTCATAAAGACTGACACTAAATATTGGGTCCGTGAAGTTTTGATCCTCACGGATAAACACGTGTCAGCCTCATGAAGGCCAACACTTAATATTGGATCTGTGAGGTTTTAATCCTCACGGATGGGGTATGTATCACCCCTTTTTGGGAACTACCACTTAGGGTGGATTCGTGACGTTTATCCTCACAGATCAACCCTACCCTTGCTTAGCTGGGTAGCAAGGTGCCAGCCATCAGCATTTAATGCTGACAGCTAAAGGTACCGCGCGTGCCATAGGCATGCGTGAAACCAAATCGTCTCTCCGAGAGACAGAGATCAGGTGTGTGCCATTGCACACACACTTTGGCGATGGACGGTGAGATTTTCGCTGCCCACAAATGCCCCTCAGGATCTAGATGGTTGGAAATGATCCATCCATCTAGATCCTGACACCTGGCAGTGATAGTGGAGGGGCGTAATCGCTCTCCACTGACGGTGTTAGTGGAAAACCCACGATGGGTTCCCTGATCGAGGCGTCCTCATGATGAGGTCACCTCTGCCATTAAGGCTAAAACGGCGGGGAACATCCCTGCCATCTGGACCGTCCATTTCGAAATGGATGGTTAGGATGGGCCAAAAGGTATCCTTTATAAGGATGCCTTAGGCTTGGAGAAGACACTTTGTCTTCTCCAACCCTCCGAACTCAGAAATCTCTGAGTTCAGAGCATTCCCTTTTCTATCAAGAAAGATTTTCTTTCTTTCTTTCTTTCTTTCCTTTCTTAATCTTAAGGTGAGATTTTCACCCTAATTAGGATCAATAGGGGAGAGAACCAGTGTTCTTCCCCGATTTTATTTACCGAGGATCGGAATGAGGGTTTCAGACCTTATTCCAATGGATTGGGTGCCCATTTAGGCATTCCTTGGGGTTTTTTTGATCCTGGGATCCTTTGAAATGCATTTGTTTTGCATTTCTTGGGTTTTCCCAAGTCAAGGAGAATCTGGAATGCCCTTTTGGGGTTCTCTGTATTTTTCGGCAGGAATTCCGGTTCCATTGCTGGAATCTTTGAGTTGTCCGGTCACTGGAAACCTGACTGGTAACTCACTGCCCGTAGTCTATTTCCATGGACTGCTTGCCCACAGGACTTTTTGTCTGTGAGCCCCAAAAATGATTCGTGGATTTTGTTCACGGATATTCTTGATTTTCATGGACTTTTGTCCGTGGATATTTTGAGTATCCGTGGATATTTCCCACGGATTGATTGCCCACAGAACTTTGGTCCGTGAGCTGGAAAGATTCTGTCCGTGGAGTTTTATCCACGGATACTTCTAATTAATTAATTAATTTTTTTTTATGGACTTTCATCCGTGGAAATTTTGATTATCCGTGGATATTTTTCACGGATGGGTTATCCACAGGACTTTAATCCTTGAACCCGAAACCATCTATCCGTGGACTTGTCCACAGATCTCACTCTTAGCATCTGTCCTTAGACATTTGCTAATGACAATTTACCCGTGAACATTTGCCTTTAGCAAATTTTTGAGGTAATTGTTCTAGGCAATTTTTCTTAGATGCATGCCCTAACTGAGTCATCAGACTTAGGTTTTGATCTTAAGTCTGGAATTGATTAATTCAGATTGTTTAAATGGGTATATACTTCCATCTAAAGGCCCAATTTTGACCATTTAATTTGAAACACATGATTTGATTTAATTTCCATGAACTAAATCATTTTGCATGTTTTGTCTTTTCCTTTTGCAGAATGGACCTTTTATCACAGCATGCTTCACGAGGGGATGTCCTTGATTGGTTGGGGCTCAACGAAATCGGATCAGCCTTCATTCGTTGTCTGGAGACTGTTAAAAGTTTAGATGTTCTTGACGGTGAGCTTGAGCACGCGCTGAAAGGAATACGTTGTATTCTATCCATCGATCTTGATGAAGCTAGCCTGGGTTGCTTGACGCTGCTGAACAAACACCTTACTGATGTCGAGGGACCTGCTTTTCAAGGTATTGCTTATTCAGCTTTGTAGCTTACCGCGGCTGACAACACTGAGAGACAATTCCTGGCTCTGCATCCAGATGTCGCTTCTGCTTCTGCTGCTATTGATGGGCTAGAATCCTCCCCTGGAAATGGATCAACACCAAAGATAACGGTGGAGAAGCTGGACGTGAGAGGAATTCTACTCTGAATAGCATCCACCAATACGGTGTGAGGACCTCCGACCTTATATTCAAGGTTGTATTTGTTTAGGTCCAGTATTTACTTGGAGGTGATAACTTACTCTCAAGATACTGTTTGTTTAACTCGAGTGAGTTCTCCAATTTATGTGGAGTTCCCTCATTTTGTTATCCATGAATAAAAGACTTTATTTTATTTTTCGTCTTGTATTTTTTATATCACCCATATGGGGGACAACAACAATGTTTTTGTATCTCAAGGGGATAATGTTCTTTTAAAAGAACTGACTGAACCCAAGTTAGTTTCCTCAGGCTGCCTACGTACCCATGATAGGATCAAGTCAAACGTAGTTCAAAAGGGGATTCGCATTTTTAGAGCGAATAGGTAGTTTCCGTTCGTACCTAGGAAGGATTTGGACTTCGGTCTGGTATTCTGGAGACTTTTGAAGCTTTGATTCGCATTTGGATGACGAATATGAAGTTTCCGTTCATGCTTGGGAGCGTTTGACTTTGGCCTTGTATTTAGGGGGCTTTTGAAGCACCGTGAACCTTTTTAGCTCGTATTCAGGAGCCTGTCAAATTGCTCTAATTTTTGCCTAGACCTTCTCTTAGAGTTTTGGTCTAGCGAGCTATTTGTTGCCCTAATTTTTGCCTAGACCATCTCTTAGAGTTTTGGTCTAGCAGACATTTTTATTTTGACTCAAATTTTGTCTAAGCTGTCCTTTCGGATTTTCAACTTAGTGAGTCATTGTTGCTCTAATTTTTGCCTAAGCCGCCCTTGAGGGTTTTCAACTTAGTGAGCATGACTCTAATTTTTGCCTAAACCGCCCCTTAGGGTTTTCAACTTAGCGAGTCATTTTGTGCTCTAAATTTTGCCTAGACAGTCTTCTAAAGTTTTGGTCTAGCGAGCATTTCGATTCCTAGGAATAATATCGCTTAAGGAATCTCGCATTGGTTGGAGGGATAATTCGCTCTACATCCATTAAGGTCAGCAAATATGATCCGTTAGAGTATACCTTCTCGACGACGTATGGCCCTTCCCATTTTGGTTCGAGCTTCCCCTTGGTTCGACGAGTGACGACGATCGGAGTTCTGACTATCAAGACCAAATCTCCCTTTTTAAAATACCTTAGTCTTACCCTTTTATTGAAGGCGCTAGTTAGTCTTTGTTGGTACATCTCTAAACTTTGTTGTGCTTGGAGACGATGTTCATCAAGAGTTTGAAGCTCTGCAAGACGAACTTTAGCTGAATCTTCTTTTGTGAGAGACTGCTGAATTGCCACCCGTAGGGAGGGAATTTGAATTTCAAGGGAGAGAACGGCTTCACTGCCGAAGACCAGGGAATACGGCGTGGCCTGTGTCGGAGTCCGATGAGTAGTTCTGTATGCCCAAAGGGCTTCGGGTAGGCGTTCATGCCAGTCCCGTTTGCTTTTATCCACAACTTTCTTGAGGATTTTGCACAAAGTCTTGTTGAAGACTTCGGCAAGACCATTCGCGGCTGCATAGTATCGGGTAGAATGGTCCTCTCGGATACCAAATTTGACATACAACTTGTGTATAGGGGCACTTCGAAAAGGCTGCCCATTATCCGAGATAATGCTTTCTGGAATTCTGAACCGATATATGAGGTTGGTTCGGATGAAATCTGCCACTGAGTGGTGTTTGACTTCTTTCAGAGCGACGCCTTCAGCCCATTTTGAGAAGTAGTCCATTGCAGCTAGGATGTATTGATGCCCAACAGATGATGGTGGGGTGAATGGTCCTATGATGTCCATTCTCATGCCGCGAAGGGCCATGAACATGTTGTCATGTGGAGAGGCTCGGGAGCCTGATGTATAAAATCAGCATGAAGCTGACAAACTCTGCATTTTCTTGCATAGTTGAGACAATCAGCGATCATTGTAGGCCAGTAGTAGTCTAATCTTTTCAGCTGCATTTGTAGCTTGGGCCCAGCTTGGTGAGCACCGCAGATCCCGGCATGAGTTTCTTCCATGACTTGATCTATTTCATTTCCTGAGATACATCTCATCAAGATGCCATCCAGGGACCTTCTATATAAGGTTTCTTCCAACATCACAAATTTTGTGACTCGTCGGCGGATTTCGGCTCGTTTGGCACGGTATCCGGGCAATCGACCATGTTGGAGATAATTGATGAAGGGTTGTCGCCAATCCTCATCTGTTTCTTTGATTGTCACAAAACAAGTTGTCTCCAGGAAGTCTATCTCTGGAAGGGGTTTGAGAGTTCTTCTTTCCCCCACTGTGATGGTTAGTATCCTGTCTGTTGGTAGGGTTAGAGATGCTGCAAGACCGGCCAAAGCATCGGCTTGATTGTTGATTCCTCTACGGACATGGAAGAGGCTGCTTCTTGGAATTTGAGCAAGTAGCTGGTCCACTCTCTTCTGATAGGGAAGGAGACTAACCTTTCGCACTACATATTCACCCCGCACCTATTTGATGATGAGTTCTGAATCCCCATAGATAGTTAATTCATCTACCGGGATCTCAAGAGCCAATTCAAGACCTGCTATCAGGACTTCATACTCAGCTTCATTGTTTGAACATCCTTCTGTTAGGGTGAAGGAATAGGGTAGTATTGCTTTGTCTGGTGTGACAAAAACAACACCGATTCTAGATTTGTTTTCCTTCGGGTCGATGCATTTGACTCCATCAAGGCTTCTTGAAGCTCCATCAAAATACATCTTCCAACCTGATTTGACTTGAACTTGCATAACTTCTTCGTCAGGGAGGTCGGTGACCAAAGGCGAGTCCACAGGGACTGGATGTGCTGCAAGGAAGTCAGCAAGGGCTTGCCCTTTCACTGCCTTTTGGGGCACGAATTCGATTTCGAATTCGGACAGGAGCACCATCCATTTTGCCATTCTGCCAGAGAGAGTAGGGCGGGACATTATGTATTTAAGAGGATCGGCTCTGGATATCAGTTTCACCGAATGCTCTAGCATATAATGCCTTAGTTTCTTCAGGGCAAATATGAGGGCCAAACAGACTTTCTCTATCGGACTGTATCTGCATTCTGCTCCGACCAGAGTTCTGCTTAGGTAGTACACGGCATTTTCTTTTCCTTGGTCATTATGTTGAGAAAGGAGAGCTCCGAGAGAACCCTAGAGTGCTGTGATATAGAGGATAAGTGGCTTTCCTCTGATGGGGCCCATAAGGACCGGTGGGTTTGTGAGATAAGTCTTGATGCTATCCAAAGCATTTTGACAAGCTTCATCCCATTGAAACGGTATTCCCTTCTTCATTAACCGGGAAAACGGTTGGATCCTCCAGCTAGATTAGAGATGAATCTCCGTATATAAGCGAATTGACCCTGAAGTCCTTTCAACTCGCGCAGATTTTTTGGAGGAGGCATCTCGTGAATGGCCCTTATTTTGGTAGGGTCAATCTCAATTCCTATGTGGCGTACCACAAAGGCCAGAAATTTCCCAGATGCAACTCCGAATGCGCATTTGAGTGGGTTCATCTTGAGCTGATGTTGTCGCAGCCTGTCGAAGATTTCCCGCAGATCATCTAGATGATTGCTTCACTGCCTTGTTTTGACAACCAGGTCGTCAACATAGCATTCGACCTTGTCATGAAGAATATCTCCAAATATGACAGTCATGGCTCTTTGATAAGTTGCCCCGGCGTTTTTGAGGCCGAATGACATGACTTTGTAGCAGAACACTCCCTTAGGAGTGCGGAAGGCTGTAAGCTCTTCATCTTTCGGGGCCATTTTGATTTAATTGTAGACAGAATACCCATCCATGAAGGATAAAGCCTCGAAGCATGTTGTAGCATCGACCATTATTTCTGTGATAAGTAAAGGAAATTCATCCTTAGGGCAGGCTTCATTTAAATCCCGGAAGTCTATACAAACCCGGATCTGTCCGTTCTTTTTCTTTACAGGAACGACATTGGCAAGCCAAGTAGGGTATTGAACCTCTCTTAAAAACCTGGCTTTGAGAAGTTTGTCTACTTCAACATTGACTTGAGCGACCAGCTCTGGACGAGTTCGTCTTTGTGCCTGCTTGATCGGCCTGACATCTTCTCGAATTGTGAGATGATGGACTGTAATTTTTTGGTCTAAGCCAGGCATCTCTGTATAGTTCCAGGCAAAGACATCCTTGTATTCTTTTAGGAGACAAAGATACTCCTCTTTCTCCGTTTGAGAGAGAGAGGCACTGATGAAGGTTGGCCTCGGGTCCTGTTCTGACCCGAGGTTAACTTCAAGAAGGTCATCAACAGTTGCTTGACATCCTGCTTCAAATTCTGGAGGAGCCGGACGGACTTCTGTTTCTTCCGGCGGTTCTTCCATGATCATTTCTTCTCCTGAAGAGGAGTCTTCATCTACTGTAATAGTATTTACAGTCCAGACCAAGTCTTCATTTGATGGAGGATTAGTATTTCCTAACTCAGATTTTCCCAAGTTAAAGCTAACCTATTTATAGGTAGCTGAAGTCCTAGGTGTTGGCATAATTTCATGCTTAACCTTCTCTTCTGCTTCAGTATTAAATCTCTGCTCCTCAAGTATTTTCTTGATTGCTGGATTGAACACAGGCTTTCTTTGATAAGGATTCATCCTCCCACCCTTTCTATTGTTTCGGGGAGTGGCTTTGCCTGCTCGTCCTGCTAAGTGAAAAACAATGGACTTTTTCGTTGTTCTTCTAGAAGGGACGATGACATCGGGAATGACTCCTGTTGTTGGCCATTTTTGCCATGGACTGAGGCTGACCTTGGCTAGGCTATCAATCATATCTTGATGTGCTGCCTCAACCCACGGGGATGCCTGTAAGGACTCTGCTTCTTCTGGAAGCCATTCCATGGAGACTTCTTCTGATGTGGACTCCTCCCTGGCCGTGACCATATTCGCGGTCTGGTTGTGACTCTCCCCGAATACAAAGACTTGGGGATTATACCCAATTCCTTGTGTATCTGTATCTAGATAATCACCAGTATCTAGGGCTTCATAAGCCGATAGGATAGTCCCTTCAGCTTGCTCTCCTTCTTCAGGATCAAATCCTTATTTCTTGAGGAACCCGGTGATGTTTTCACCAAAGCTTATTTTCTTCCTATAGGGATTAATAATCTTGGTCTTTTCATTGGTGCATGAGGAGTTCATTCTGTCATATGTACCAAAAGAGTTGAAGATTATCGACTTCTGTCCTCTTTTCATGACTGAGACAGTGAAACTGGAGGTAGTCTCGATCATCGTACAGTCCGTTCTCCTCAAAGGGACTATATGATCACCTTTCAGAGCTTCAAGGGGGTCGATTTCCTTAACCTCGCAAGTCTGGGAGACGTCGACTAACTTGCCCTTCTCCAAATTCTGGGAGGATTCGACCAAAGATAAGGTCGGTTCTCCTTCTTTTCTTTGAGATTTTAGGGTGTATTTGAACACCCTTTCCGGAGCCTCTGCTTGAACAGGTCCGTGATTGCTTTTTGGGCCACTCTTAACCTTTTCCCCATTGGGCTTTTGCTGAAGGTTTCTTTGAACGCTTTTGACATAGAAACGCGCATCTGTGTAATATGCCTCTGCATCATTGAATGGATTATCATCAGCATCGATCCTTACTTGCATATTCCCTTGAGGATATTTAAGGCACTAGTGATAGGTAGATGGCACTACCAGATGGTTATGCATCCATTGTCGCCCCAACAAGGCGTTGTACGATGTATCGACATCGATTACAGTAAAACGTTGTAGTTTCAACAATATCGCCGAATCTGGTTTTGAGGTTGACCATGCCCATAGGTTTCTGCTCATTTTGATTGAAGCCTTGGATGATCAAACTGCTTTCATAAAGCCGGCCTATTTGCACTCCAAGCTTGGACAGCAGTCGTTTTGGAAGGATGTTGACAGCTGAACCTCCATCTATCATCACCCTGGAGATCGCGGTCTCGTTGACCAGACTTGAGATGAACAGTGGCCGGTTATGCTGGAGAGTCTCAGCTCGCATGTCTTGATCATCAAAAGTGATCGTGAAGAGACAGGAAGCTCCCGTATAGGGAGGCTGTGGCGGCTGACTTGTGACTTCTTCAGAAAAGTCCTCCGGATTGGAGAGGGCATATATGAGAGACCTTCTCAATTCTGGAGACATCTTGAGAGCATCATAGACACTCAGCAAGGAAGGAATCTTCTTCAGATGGGCCAGGATATCATACTTGACTCTTTCATTACCAGTAGCTGTTTGGGCTTGGGCTTGGGCTGGTTGAGCTCTGGTCTGATTCTCATGTTGGACCGGAACAAACCTCGGCGGTAATTTTCTTCCCGACCGGAGGTTGAGTTGATAGACTTTGGCAATCGTCTGGTCTATTGGTTCAGACGACTCTCCTTCCAGGAGTTGGACCATGTTCACATAACCGAAGTCCAGTTTCCTTTTCTTACTTTGAAAGGATGACTGAGTTCTTCTTTCAGATTGTCCTGTTGGACTCCCAGATTGAGGCGAGATTTTTTTAGATGCCTGTGAGTTGTCAGTCGACCTTGAGTCTAGGACTGCTTCTTCTGTTGAAGGGTCACTTTCTAGACTGACTGCAGCAGGTGAATCTTGGTCCTCAAGCTGAATTGAGATTTGCACCAGTCGTCGCATCTGACGATGGTTTCGATTTGGGGTTTCAGGCGTATTTAGCCTTTCCCGAGAAGGATGGGATTGTATTTGTTCACCATCTGCCTCTCGTTCTCCTCCTGATGAAAATCCTTCAGAAAGGTCTGAAAGCCCTGTAGGAGTCCGTCCTGGTGTAGATGGTCTCTTTTCTGGGAGCTCAATGTCTTCAGCTTGGTCTAGCCAATTCTGAAATGCCCGGTGTCTTTCTAGACAGCAGGCTACCACTGGTCTTGGTTCATTTAGCCAAGAAGGGTCTTCATTTGGGACCGCGTCGATGGCATAGCAGGAGAAAATGTTTGATTCATCTCCTGAATCCGTTGACTGGAGACTATCATAGTCACAGTCGGAGCAAAAGCTTGGTGGAATAAAATCCATCAAAGTGATCGCTGTTAATGTTTTTGTTCCACAGGATCATCTTGGGGAGGGCCATTTTTCTTGGCTTTCCTCGCTCTTTCTTTCTTTTTCTTCTTTTCAGCCTTGGCTATGCGCTTCCCCTCCTTTCTTAGGGCTTGGGCTTGTCTTGTGGCCTGAGCTTGCTTTTTTCTGGGAGAATAATGAGTTCATTGGCAAAGAGATCTTCAAATAGATCATCAACAATGTCTTCTGAGAATGAATATGTTTTATTCATCATTTCCTCCATGGTGATCTTCTTTGGCGGCTCCTTCTTGCCTTGCCATTGTGGCTTCCTAAATCCACCCTGAACTGGTTTGGTACCAACCTTAATTAGTGCTCTGCCGTTATTTATTCGGCCAGTTGATCTGTCAGTATTCGATGCTGGTGGCGCAGTCTTTTTTGCTTCAACTACTGCAGCCGTTGATGATTCAAGGCGATCAGAACCCCTGCCTCGCCTTCTCTTTCCTATATGGATCTCCATGTCATGTGCTTTTGTGCACAGATCTTAGAAACCCGTAAAGGTTTGGGCCATTAGGGCAGTTGAAAGGTCGTGCCTGAAGTTGTTGAGACACATCCGAATGAGTTCCAACTGAGTGAACTTCTGCGGGCAGGAGAAGGTCAGAGCTCTCCATCGGGCAATGAACTCTGTTACTGTTTCATTGTCCCTCTGCCGGGTCTCAATCAATTCTGGAACACCTACTCTTCTTTGGGTGTTGTAGAATTGTTTGCTAAATTCGGTCACCATTGTGTTCCAATCAGGGATTGAAGCCTCTGGAAGGTTGGCATACCATGTGAACGCAGCACCCTCTAAGGATTGCACGAAGAGTTGGAGGCAAAGAGCCCCATTCTTAGATGCCAATCCGCATCTTGAGAGGAAATGAGACAGATGTTGCCTCGGATCTCCAGTGTCATCGAACATCTTGAATGTTGGTTGGCAAAACCTGGTGAGAATGGGACCACATCCATGATGGCTGGATAAGGCTTCACGATCATCCGTACATCCTCTTCCCTTTCTTTGGCCTGCCGTATTTGATTGTGAACAGTCTCTTCAATTGCAGCTAAAAGAGACGGTGACACCCCTCCTATGAGGGCGGTCTGATTTGGAATAGGACCCGTTTAAGGTGCCCTTGGATGATTTGGAAGTGCAGGGGTTGTGCCTTGATTGCTGCAACCTCCTTGGTACGGGAAGCGAGGTCCAGGTGCCGATATGGATTTGAGAGCTGATAATTGAGTAGCTAACTCTTGCATTTGGGACATCATGGCCGTGATTTGATCATCCTTGTATCGGAGTTGAGCATGTAAGGCTGCTGTTTGATCATTTGATGGTGGAGGTGCTGAAGTCGAAGGATTATTCCCTTGACTTGCGTTCCCATCCAGGTTCGTCATCATGACCGCCATTGGTCCTTCTGAAGTTGGTTCCGGTAATCGAAAAAGGTTCGGAAATTCTTCCTCGGTAAAATAGGCACTGGGCATCCCATATAAAGGGTTTGGTGCACCAAAAGCTTGTTGAGGTATTTCCTGCACAATTTCTGGCCTGATTGGTTGAGGAGCTAGCTCGTCAGAAACATATTCTTCAACTGGCAGAGCTTCTTCCAGTTCTCTTGGAGAGGTTACCGGGGTCGGTTCTTGTTCTGACCCTTCTTGGTATCCGCTGACATCAGGCTTTGGAGCCGATTGAACTAGGTCTTGGGCTTTGTCTTTGCCTCTAGCCTGATTCTTGCGGCTCCTTTTTCTTCTTGGAATCGCTGGACCAAAAGCGACTATCCCGATGGCTCGCGAGGACTCTGTTTCATCCAAAGCGGCTAGAATAGCGGCGACTGAACTCTGAGAATCCTGCCTGGCTGATAAATTCTGCTCGGGCATTGCCCCAGTTCCTTGGAACACTTGAGTTGTATACTCTTCCGGAGCTGGGTTGAGTCTAGTGCCGATCACATTCACGGACACTCTTTCATAACCGTCATATGATGCCCCGGTATTTGTTTTCTCCTGAATAAGGTGAACAAATGCAGAAGGACCAGTCCTTCGTGTTTGGTGGACAAAACGGATTTTTTCTGAGGCGCCAGTCAATCTTTTTGACTTCTGGTTTTTGGACCTTCTTGGCCTCGATCGATAATTATGCACCTTTTTCAGTGGAGCTGAAGGGTACTTCCGATTTCTGAGTTGGAGGATTTCCTCAGGAGTCTTCTTCCTGAGCTTCTCAAAAGCGGAAGTACTTCTGTTTAGCAACTTAACCCTAGGGTCATATGGTGCTGCTGCTCTTCTTTCTGGTTCAACGCTCGATCTGTCCCAGAATGGGCTTACATCTCTGGATGGAGGCCGCTGGTGTTGATGACGGACTGATGCCATCATTGATGTGAATGTTGCAAAGTTGGCGCCTCGGAAGGCGTTCGGACCCAGTCTATACGACAAGTCTTTATCTGCCTGTTTTGGACTCGAAATGTTTCTTGCATTAACAGTTGGACGATATTGATCACGGCTGTTAATACCCCTTGCATCATCATCGGATGATGAATCCGGCTCCGAGAATACCCTTCTTTTGTTGGCTGTATAGTACCAACTCCTCTCTTTCTTAGAAGGAGAAGTGTCCTCGGATGGCAGAGTGCCTATCCATGGATCTTCCTTCCTTATAAGGGACTTCTGTCCGTGGACCATGTCCACAGATTGTCTTGGACATGCACCTGTAAAGAGGGCATATTTCTGACCCTCGGACTGGCCTGGGCCTCTGCTCTGTGTGGTTGGGTCTTCGGTCCGTGGACCAGGCTTGGGCTTATCCACGGATGGTCTTGATCTTCCGTCCGTGGACGATCTTGAATTTATGTCCGTGGACAGTGCTAGAATTCTGTCTGTGGACAGAGCTGCTCTTCTGTCCGTGGACGGAACTGATGGTCCGTCCGTGGACATTTTACATCTTCCATCCGTGGACGGTCTTGAACTTCTGTCCGTGGACGGTGCTGTACTCCTGTCCGTGGACATTCTTGGGATCCTGTCCGTGGACAGTTGTGGAGTTCTGTCCGTGGACAGTCTTTTGTTCCCCTCTGTGGGCAATCCTGGACCTTGATCCGTGGAGTCTGTCTGTGGACGTTTCTTGCTCACGGATGAATGCCCTAAGGCACCTTCCTCAATTACTTTGTATTTTTTAAAGTTATTTGAGGGATTGTTCATTAAGTCCTTTAGGCCCTTGGCCTTGTTCATTCGCTCTGGTGAAAATTAGGCAGCATCTCCCCCTCCCGGAAAATTTTTCAAAGGGGGAGCTCCGTCAGTCAGCTTGGACTGAGGGGGCTTATATCCAACTAGCCCTATGGTCGGCCCCAGCAATTGAGGCCTTTCCACTGCGGACTGTTGGGATTTGGGATGGCTTGTTAGGCCTGGCCCAGTGTTTGACATAGGTCTGCCTTTTGGGCTGACCTATCGCAGAATGGTGGAACCACCCTGCAGTGTGTATACCCGGTTGGGTACACCATCCTTGGTGCATTCTGATGGGAATGCACTTTGTCCGTGGAGCTTGGAAGCACCCGATCCGTGGCGCATCCTGGGGGATGTGTCCGCTCCGTGGCGCATCCTCTTGGATGTAGCCTCTCCGTGGGACATCCTGGGGGATGCCCCTTGTCCACGGAGCATCCTTGGGGTTGCCACTGCTCTGTGGTGTATCCTTGGGGATGCTCCCTGTCCGTGGACCTGGCAGGGTTGACTCCTCCATGGAGGAGCAGCAAGACCCTCATTGAGGGTTCGGCCAGCAGACCGAGGCCTCATGATTGGGGCCGCTGCCACCTCAGCCCAAGTCAGGGGGTGAGTCGCTGGGATTGGCATTGGAGGGACGTAAACCCTCCTCTTGATCGTGAGCACGTATGCGGAACGGACGTAGACGGTCTCGACTATCCTGCACGAGATGATAGGAAAATAGAGGGATACCACTCATCTTTTCTTTTGTTCTTCTTTTTTTATTTTAATTCTTCATCAAAGATGAGAGGAGAAGGATGTCCCACCGGGCGTGCCATTTAATTTGTGAGCGAGAAATTCATCTTTGCTTTTCAAATTTCCTCCATTGTTGTATGGAGTTTTATTGTGTATTGTGGGGGACTATCCTTCCAGTCTGAGTAAACTCAGACTGTTAAATTACCTTCCCTGTATCGGGGAAGAACCTCTGATTGAGATGAAGAATAAAAAGAAGAACAAGATTTTGAATAAAGTATATGTATTTATTCAATGGAGTTGCCCAATTCTCATGTAGGCGTTACAAGTGCCTCATTGAGGTCTTTTCAAGAAAAGAAAAAGAATGGTGGCCATGTATAAGGGCTCACCTTGTATTCTCCATATCGAGGGAGTCTTCTTCTTCAGTTGCTGTGTTTGCTGCTGCTTGAAAGGGAGGAGAAAATATTTTCTCTTTTTTTCTGGGTTTTCCCCGTATCTTCTTCTCTGTTTTTCGTATGTGTTTCTGTGTATATTCTGTATCTATTTCTCTGTGTTTTTCGTATTGTTCGTATTCTGTGTTTTTTTTGTGAGAAACACACCTTTTATATGTTTTAGAGAAAGTCCTTTTTAGGACTCCCTCTTTGACTCCCTTATTTTAGGAAAGTCAAAAAGGGCTCTCCTCTTAGAGGATGCCAGTTCACGGCTCTCCCTTATCTGGGAGAGTCCTCAAGCTCAAGAGAATCCTCTTCTTTTGAGGACTCTTGTACCAGGTTTCCACTTTTTGGGGGGAATCCTCGTACAGTCCGAAAAGAGAGGATGATTATCTCATCATTTCCTGGGATATAGGACATAATCCTAATCCCAATTAAATGTGGGATGCCGTGTGGCAACCCATGAGATTTTAAAGGAGGGGATCCTTATCTTGGGACCCCCCACAGCTTGACAGAGAATCTTTTTTATCAAGGATTCTCTGCCCCATGACAGTCAAATACTGACTGTCAGCTGGGACAGACTGGCCTAGGCCAGTCTATGGACCAGGGTGAGACTATAGGTCTCAACCACGGATCACATGGTGAGACCACACGTCTCAACCACAGATCACAGTTCTTGCCCGTGGTCTGAGTTAGATCCAAGACCAGGTGTGGTAATGTTTGATCCGTGAGGCTTTAATCCTCACGGGGGACACGTGTCAGCCTCTCGGAGACTGGCACCAAATATTGATCCGTGAGGTTTTGGTCCTCACAAATGGACACGTGTCAGCCTTATGAAGGCTAACACTAAATATGGATCCGTGAGGATTTGGTCCTCACGGACGGAAACGTGTCAGCCTCATAAAGACTGACACTAAATATTGGGTCCGTGAAGTTTTGATCCTCACGGATAAACACGTGTCAGCCTCATGAAGGCCAACACTTAATATTGGATCCGTGAGGTTTTAATCCTCACAGATGGGGTATGTATCACCCCCTTTTGGGAACTACCACTTAGGGTGGATCCGTGACGTTTATCCTCACGGATCAACCCTACCCTTGCTTAGTTGGGTAGCAAGGTGCCAGCCATCAGCATTTAATGCTGACAGTTAAAGGTACCGCGCGTGCCATAGGCATGCGTGAAACCAAACCGTCTCTCCGAGAGACAGAGATCAGGTGTGTGCCATTGCACACACACCTTGGTGATGGACGGTAGATTTTCACTACCCACAAACACCTGTATAGCATTTTAACTAACCTTCCACCATTACGAGTAACAAATCAGAGAGCATATAAAGATAAGAGGAGTGCATTTTTAAAAAAATTAATGTGCACCCAAGCTATAAAATGATATGTTTACCTTCAATGATTCCAAAAGAAACGGATGCACGATCTACTTCTCGCGTGACAGTCTTAGATAAAATGAGAGAAAACCTAAAATACCAATTTTGCTACAAGCATATGAACATATATTTCTACAAACAAGGTGCAATTCAACACATATGGAAGGAGTAAGCATTAAAGTGGGTATGTGGCTGGTTCCCGTGGGTTCCACAAGAATTCATTGAGGAATACTCAACAAGAGAGAAGACTTTTTCTTTTGGTGAGAGATACGCGGTTAGGCCGCAACCCCGATCAATGGAGCGGTGAATAGCAAATAGTACCCATGGGGCGATGCTTCCCTATTTTTATTATCTTTCAAGTGAGGCCAGTTGTAATGGACTATGTAAGAAGAACAAAGGCTCAGTCACATAATTTCCTTGATAATTTCATTGAAAAAGCTTTATTATGGAAATGAAATTAGTCTTCGGTATTATAGCCTGAAGTTTCCTCTCTTACCCACACTGACATTGTAGTTTCTACTAACAATTCCAGACTTCCCTCATGTTTCCAAACAATTAGTGAAATAGCCTTTTCGCAATTTTGCTACTTATATAATGAGATAAATTTGACTCGTATATAATGATATAAATTTGAACTGGTAAAATTGGAACCGGCCAGTCTAGATCCTCAAGACTACCAAAATCGAACTGTTAAAAACTAACCTAAAAGTCGGGAATCAAAAGAATTGGTCGATTCAATCGGAGAACATTGATAAAATCGGAAAGAACTAACCAAGAGCTTTTACAATGAATTTCATTGAAAAATCGGAGAACGTTGATAGAAGTTGAAGGCTTAGTCGCTACCCTACCAAAAGCTTTTACAATGAAATTATCAAGGAAATTATGTATCTACTCTGAAAATTCTACTACTTACTGAAATGACAACACTCACACCCTCTCGGGAGTGGAATCCATATCAATGGAGCGACAAAGCGAATTGCCTTTGTTTTTATTCTATGGAGCAATTGATAGAAGTTGAAGGGTCAGCTCTCTCATCTTATGATACATATAGATTAAAGGTAATATCCATCATTGTTTCAATATATCATGTGAACACGGTCAATTTAGTTATTTTCAAGTAAAACTCTTAACAAATATTAGTACAATCTAAGGGGACACTTGTGTTCGTCAAAATCTCAGTAATGTTGGACTAGGATGTATATAATAGTTACAAGATTACATACTCACCCTTTTAACTATATAACCTAGAAACAACCATTGAGATGGAATTTGTAAACATACCAAATGAGGGTATCTGATTTGAAGAAATTTAAATTAAAGTCGTTGAATTGAGATGGATCAGTGCTTGGGCATCTGAAGAACTCTTTATGGGTGATCCTTCATCAATCTGCAGCATCCATTTGAGAGTGCTTCATCATGTCCTCTATAGAGAGAAGAGACACTTCAATACAGAGAGGAGAGAGCCCGTTACTCAGAAGCGAGAAAAAACACACACTTCAATACCTATGGGGTACCTAAAGTAAGAGAGAAGGGAGAGACACTAGACACGCACACTTCAGAAGAGGCACACTTCAATATAGAGAGGAGAGAACCCGTTAATCAAAAGAGAGAAGAGAGAAGAGGCACACTTCAATACAAAGTGGGAGACACATGGAGAGCCCGTTACTCAGAAGAGAAAAGAGAAGAGACAACAGGAGAGGTCCCATTCCCGCCCAGACCAAGGGTTCGTGAGTTTCGGTAACCTATTACTGCCGGTAACCATTTAGAAATTGTGGCAAGATCAATAGCCAAGATTCTTAGGTACTTAAACTTTAGATACCCCCATAAGTATTCAAGTGTCTCTCTTAAATTGATATACGTAAGCACTAGTAGACTAAGCTGAAGTGATCATGGAAATAAACAAGTCCAAGTAATCTGAACTAATGAATTAAGTTGGAGTGATTCAACTAAAAATGATCCTATATATATAATGATGAAGAAATACATTATCATTGGTGGCTTCGTGATAATGATAATGTATTAGAAAGAGAGTAAGTAGAAGAAAAATATTAGTTATAAGGACATTTCACAAGGGTGGGTTTCTTGTGGAACCCATGTGAGCTAACCACAAAAAATAAAAATAAGGGCATTTGTATGTGCCCTTAAAAATTGTTTTATTCTCTTAAATGCCAATGTACATGGGTACGTGGCTGGTTTCCATGGGTCCCACAAGAAATCCTTGAGGGATACTGCACAAGAGAGAAGACTTTTTATTTTTGGTAAGAGATACGTGATTTGGCCGCAACCCAGATTAGTACGTTAGTATCGATCTGTTCTAAGTCATGGGTGGGTGGAGATGACAACACTCAGACCCTCTCGGGAGTGGAACCCTGATCAATGGGGTGGTGACTAGCACACATTACCGATGGGGCAAGCGATGCATCCCTATTTATTTATTTATTATAACCCGAATCAATGGAGTTGTGACTAGCACACACTACCGATGGGGCAAGCGATGCTTCCCTATTTTTTTTATTATAACCCGGATCAATTGAGTGGTGACTATCACACACTATCGATGGGGCAAGCGATGCGTCCCTGTTTTTTTAATTATAACCCGGATCAATGGAGTGGTGACTAGCACACACTACCGATGGGGCAAGCGATGCTTCCCTATTTTTTATTATAACCCGGATCAATGGAGTGGTGACTATCACA
This sequence comes from Tetracentron sinense, assembly GCA_015143295.1. Classification (NCBI taxonomy): domain Eukaryota; kingdom Viridiplantae; phylum Streptophyta; class Magnoliopsida; order Trochodendrales; family Trochodendraceae; genus Tetracentron; species Tetracentron sinense. The sequence continues at coordinate 4,174,412 of CM026563.1, forward strand.
CACTACCGATGGGGCAAGCGATGCTTCCCTATTTTTATATTATAACCCGGATCAATGGAGTGGTGACTATCACACACTACCAATGGGGCTAGTGATGCTTCCCTATTTTTATTATCTTTCAAGTCAGCTATGTTATAATGGACTCTTTTGTTTTTGGTTTGTGCAATGTGTTAGCTTCAAAAATTACTTTTATATAATTTCGCAACTCTTTCGTCCTCTCGTAAGAAGAAGAAAGGCTCTTAGAGCATGGTCTCGCCCTTAAGGGGGTCTCTACTCTGAAAATCCTGCCTCCTGAAAGAGCAATGAAGACGCTGATAGATACTTCCATGTAAGCATAGAAACATAAAGAACAATGAAATCAGCATGGATTTTTTTTCAATAAATATGGGGTATCTAAGATAAAAATAAAAAAGAATCTCCAAAGAACATTCAAATAATACATCTTTTGTTCAAAAGATTACAATCATAAGATTGAAAGACCAAACAAGAAACAAAGATTGTACCGAGGAAATAATTAATTTATTTTCACAATCTCACCATTTTAGTAGAAACCCATATGAATAGGGCTACAAGAAAGGAATTTGCAAGCATACCAAATGGGTCTAAGAAAGGCGTTGAAACCGTGGAAAGTTCTTGGGCAACCAATGTTAAATCAGAAGACTCTTTACCGGGAAAGCTTAGGGGGCGGAAGGAAGAAAGATGAGTGGATGGGCGCACTTCAATACAGAGAGAAGAGAGGGGCAGTTAGGGGTAGAAGGAAGAAAGATGAGGGCAGTCACACTTCAATACAGAGAAGAGAGAGAAGAGAGAAGAGAGAAGAGAGAAGAAATCAAGCCTCCCGCCAAAAAATCAAGCTGCTCGCTGTAATGCACTGTTCGGGTTCATCGGGTAAGAGTTGTGACCTGCTACTGCCGGTAACCAATAGTGAATCGTGGTTAGATGAACGGTTAGGATTCTAAGGCACTTAAGCATTCAATACCCTTAGGGTATTGCTGTAAACAGCACTAATCTATCCCTCTCTCTTCGATCCTCACTCACTGAAGAAAATGGAAGAGCCTCTACTTGCAGCAAGTAAAATTCCCTTCCCTTCGTTTCTGCAATTTCTTGTTATTCTTCTTATTTGTATTCGAGGTGATCGATTTTATTTTGCGATTAATTTTAAAAAATAAAAGGTGAATTGGAAGAGGAAGAGATAGAGAAGGGGAAATGGAGTTCCTACCAATACGTCGGAAGATCCAATTCCATACTTCCGACTGCTTCATTGGCCGGAACTGAAGTTAGCGTCGAAGAGATTCGATCGGCGGCGGCATTTTCCGACCGTTATCCACCTTCGCTCCACGCTGCTTTGATTAGTTCGCCCGAGCCCGATCCTCATGGTATGCGAATTACACCTTCTTAATTATTTTTTAGGTCAATTTGAAATTATTGTCTGCTACATCTTTTGAATGCTGTTGGTGATTATTGATAATTCCGATTGCAGGCAAGCAAGATTGTTTTTTTTTGTTTTGTTTTTTTTCATATTTTAATTTCTGTTTTTGACTTTTTGTCAAACTTGTATTGCTATTACATACGTATAATGATTTGAATCGTGCAATTTTTATTTTTTTTGTAGACTAACTTACCACAAGTTAGTCTACCAATTTTAATCGTGCAAATTGAAGCTCGGTGTATGACATAGTGCTAGTGAAAAATAAATTTCACTGCACAATCTAACCACTTAAATGCTTTATTATAGTGCTTCTCCTGTGGCAGTTCTATGTCACAAACTACTATTTATATGGATCAAAAGTCTAGAGCAGTTGGTCTTTCTTATATTTGTTTTGTAAGAGTGATTCATGCCTTTTATGGTGAGGGCATAGTTTCCTGTTTAAAAATAAATTTATGTTGGTTTTAAACACACACAAAATGTACTATTAAATTTTCAGCTTATCAGATAATATAATTTCTCATTAATATTTTATTTGAAGACATCTTGCTACCATGCATTGACTTGTCAATCATTTGTTGCAGAGCAAGCTATTGTTTATCAGGGTATGTATGGTGGAGGTCTTGGTGATGTTGGGAGGTAAAGAAGATTATGATGCTCTTTTATTTGAATTAAGACACGGAATTTGTTGGGGTTGATCCCAAATTTTATTGTGGTGGTGATATGAGTCACAACTGAAGGTTGCCGATTCATCCCAGCTTACATATCGAAGAGATTGTTTGATGAAAATGTTTTTTTTTTCATTTTTCATTGATCAAGCTATTACTTTAATGGACCAACATGTTTTCTTTTCATTGCTTGTTTCAAGTGTTTGAAGGATAAAAGGCAGTCAATTCATGTTTACTCTATTACCCGGTACCTGATACACTCACATACATACCTCCCCCATATTTTTGTTGATTTGGGCTAATGTCAAGAGGCTTCCACCTTTTGAAGTCGCAGTTTTCTTGGGTAGAGATAAGGATGTATTACCAACAGCATGATGTTCCATGTGGCATAAGTAGTGGGGTTTGAAACCAAATACATAGTAGGTTCCACATAGGAGATTTCCTTGGCCCAAAAAATGGCTCGTTCAGATGATTTTAATCACATTTTCTTGGATGGACAGAAGAAAAAGTAATACATTGGTCTAGAAACTGAAGAAGATCAATTGGTTGATGGTTTTAATCATCTAATCTTGGGTTGATATTTCTCCAGGGTATTACCTTAATTAGATCCATTGAATTGTGGGCTTACCTCCCTGCACATTGGATACATGTATAATATCATTATTGGTAGACTGTCCATATGCACCTCGGACTCCAGCTTTTAGATGATTATGTCTTTTCATGATAAGAGATTTTTTGTGGAACCTTTCCATGTTATCAATCTCAACAGTTTTGTACCATGTAAGCAAAAATGTATGGATTAATTGAATTAACCTACGTGCAGGCAAATATTGGATGAGGTAGAGATACGGGAGTTACTCATTGATCACGTCGGCCATTGTTGTTGTTGGGGAATTCGTCCGGCTCGGACCTGGAAGATACATGCAGTGGAGGACTGTAATGTTTATGTTGGAACTCTAGAAACTTTTATAGAGGAGAGAGAAACTACTAGAGAAACAGAGCCCCACCTTAGTGGGAAGATTGATGGAAAGGATAATGGGCCCGAACTTGGAATATGGGAATTAGATCTGAGGTCTGAATTCCCCACTCTTTTCATACAGAATAAAGAAACACGGACTAAAGTTCCTCATTCTGAAACTAGTGAGAAATGCTCAGGTAAGGATTAGTCATAGTTTTTATGGAGTTACTAAAATAGAACATGTACTATATCCATGAAACAATTGTTTGAATGCATATCTTTATTATTGTTTCTCTGACCATGATCAGAATACAATCAATTCTGGCATGCCTCAAAGTGACCAAATAAAACAGAAACTTTTGAAACTCTATGACGTCCACGACTTAGGTTTCTGTTAGTAGATACCCTTTTGAAAATTACAGATTTGTTCCATTAACTTCAGGCTACTATTCGAGTATGGTTGTTGGTTATATAAAATTAAGAGATTCTCGATATGCAGGAACAGTCAATTTTTATTTATTTACTTATTGTTGTTGGATCATTGTTATAGAGGAAACTATGGATCCTCTCAGGATGATGCTAGAAGCAGTCCATCCTGCCTGTGCGTGATATGTGGCTCACTTGCTGGATGGTTAAGACCAACCATGGGTTGCTCTTGGGAGATCTTCTAGGTTAAAATTGACCCAATAGAATATTTATAACCATCTGATATAACCATACTTGGACCAGCGGGAAAAAAAGAAGGATGGTCCAGAAATAAGTATATAGCTTGGATGATTATTATCATCGAATCAGGTCTGCTTTGGCTTTGGAGATGTCCTAGATGGGGCTCACCGAATGGTAGGATGGTCTAGAAATAAGTTTATAGCTTGGATGATTGTGATCATCAAATTAGGTTTTCTTTGGCTTTGGAGATCTCCTAGATGGGGCTCGCTGAATGGTGTCTACATGTGTACCACAAGGGTAAGAAGGATACTTCCACCATCCTCCCCAAAGGGTAGAAATTTTCTTCCTATAACCATTGTAATTTGTCTTACTGTTCTTTCTTGTATTGGTAGTTGGTACTATTGTTATTATTGGTGTTCTATTTTGATGTAATGAGAAGATGTTCATCTATTTTCTCAATAATATAGTTGGCATTGCTGGACTCCTAATGTACTCTTGGAAAATATGTTCATCTATTTTCTCAATAATATACTCAGGTTGTGCCGGGCGAGGTGAATTTCCATGTCCTGCATGTAATGCAGATCAAGAACCTGGATTTCACAAGGAAAATCAGATGTTGCAATGCCCTGCTTGTTATGGGAGGGGTTTGATTGCCCACAGAGACGGATCTGACACAATGTTAGCTGGTTTTCCTTTTTCAGTATGCATTATTGATTTGTGGGGAAACAGTAGGAAGCTTATTGGTTCCAACATTCTGCATAATGCAGTGGATGTCATCTTTTTTCTTGTGAGTGACCAAAATGTATATTGCTTACACGGTTACACCAGCGAAGTTCAAACACCGGTGATTGATGAATCCAGAGTGTTGGAACTTGGAACCTGCTGGGTAGTTAATATGGTATCTAATGATTTGCTAAAATAGGTCTCTTGTTTCTATAGTAAAACAGGTAGCAGTGGGATTTCATGTATCATTTATTCTGCATACTTGTGTTTCTGCAGATGCGTGAAATGCAATGGTAAGGGAAAGCTTCCTTGTGAGACTTGCGGATCTCGGGGACTAATGAAATGTGAGAAGTGTCGAGGAGGTGGTTCTCTTGTCACACGTAATGTCGTCATTGCTAGATGGTACGTATGCTTACTTATGATACAGATATACCCATATCATTACACCTATTGAATGCAGAAATACCCATCAATCTCTCAAACTGAGCTAACTGATAATTGTTATTATATAAATATGGTCTCATGTCTTATTATTGAGGCATTCATTTTACCTTTTATTCTGATAGTTTTGAACTCTCTCTACTCTGTCTTATGGGCCATAGCCAAACCCCATTGCCCACAGGCAGCAGGATGGGTCCCACCTTGAGGATCTCCTTGATAAAACAAAAACTGTCTTGGATTATCATAACCATATGATATGTGTATGATCATTTATGCGCCTTTATTATTTGAGGAATGCTAAGCATACTCGCACTTCCATTCTCTCACTCTTTTTAGATAATATAGACAACAAATGACTTTGTGGGGGTGCCCATAAGTAGGCTGACACAAAAAAAAAAGTTTTATTATCAAAAGAGGGGAGAGTGGATACTTTTTGAATTGTGAGAGTATGCTTAGCATTACTCAATTAATTTTTTCCCAAGTCCTAAGTATGGCAACATATCGAGATTCAGACTAGAAGATATTTTAGGTGGGACCAATTGGATGGTCAGTTTTGAATCCATGTGTGTGCACCCCACGTGTACAACTATGATGTTTAGACTGAATGATGGTATTGAAGAATCAGACTATAATTCATTAAATAAAGCGCTTTCTCCCAGGGAAAAAACTGCATAGTTGTTAAAGGCGTCGCCTAGGCGACCAGGCGCTCTACTGGGCTAAGGTGATTGGCCGTCTAGGCGGTCATTATTAAAAATTTGATATGTAAGATTATTATTGTTTTAGGGTATAAAAATTTATGTTATTTTAATACGATAGTTTGGTCAACAAAAAACATGTTATTTTATATTTTTCTTGAGTCTTTTGCCATATAATATGTTAGAGTTTATATATCCAACAAAAAAAAAGTTTGCAGATAGAAGAAAGAATAGAAGAACATTGTCAAGTATATTTCCCTTATTTTAACCTGTCCTCTCACTCAATGGATGGACCAATTGGTCTCTCTTTTTCTCCCTCTATTTGGGTTGGGCCATATGGTTCCCGCTATTTTTTGCATGGTTGTTAAAGGCGTCGCATAGGCGACCAAGCATATAGTTGGGCTTAGGTGGCCCAAGAATAAAAAAACCTTTTAAATGCCCTAAATCCTCCCTAGGGTCCTCAAAGCTCTCATAAACTCGTATGTAAAGTGGCCTTTAATAATTTAAATAAGTGCGGGCTCCATAATTATATATATTTTACTTCTTGGCATAATCAAGAAGAAAGGAGAATAAGAGGTACGGCCTATCCCTCTCTCCCTCCTCTCTCTCCCTTATTCAGCAGTCACACAAACGGTCAGGCTATTTTTTATTCAGTCCTACATTTCCCCCCCTCTCCATCTCTTTTCTCTCTCTCATGTTCGTCTATAATTGTAGACTTTTTTTTTTTTTTAATCCTCTGTAGTCCCTCTCTCCCCTCTTGCAATAATTATTGTAGAATTTCTTTTGTTTCTTTTTTTTATTCACAATGCTTGGAATCCCCTTTTATTATTCTTAGAACTGTCTCCAATGATGTTTCTATCAGAGTGCATCTTGTTAATGGAGATTTTGCAATTTATAGGAACTTTAGGGCCCCTTATTCAGGGAATTGCAGCTTACATAGATCTCATATTAGGAGAGATTTCTGCTGCAAAGAGTTCATTAGGGGACGCCTCAGGCTACCGACTCAGGCATCCACGAGGTCTATTGCCTCAAGTCGCCTTGACAATCATGGGACAAAGTGAAAGGTTCCAATGCTTGTTTTGGTTAAATTCAGATTTCATTAGTGACTGAGTGCAGAAAGATAAAATGAGCATTGTAATGATCTTCAAAAGCAGGAGTCCTTGATATCTCTCCTTTTTTAATATCTACTTCAAAAAAACAGGAGTCTTTAATATTTATTAGTTTTTCATTAATTCGTAATGAGTGGAAACCAAATAATGCAGTGTGGTAGGCATAGCAACCACACATCAGCACCCATGAGATATACGTTCATAATTAATGATGTACCAAGGCATGTGGCTGTGTAGAGAAACATACACATGCATAGGTGTATCTATAATATTTCTCTGTGACATGTATTATTCGCTCATGCTGCCAAGTAATTGTGGATGCATTCATAATTCGGTTCAGAGACATAATAAGAAAGAGGAAACCATTTGCTTGTGCAGGAGGACTCTTTCGACTCGAAAAGTAAGTGCAACAAGTGGTGCAGCCTCAGTTCCAGATGAGGTCTTCCACAGAGCTAAAGGTGTCCAGCTGTGCAACACACAGGCATACCACTGCACGCCAGCCTTCTTTGCAGACTCGTTCTTTCTCAACAAGTTCTCTTCCGAAGTTATAGCAGACAGAGCTCCTGTTCCTCCCACAGCAAGGGTCATATGTGAGAGGCATGCCATCTCTGTGGTGCCAGTCATACGTGTCACCATGGCTCATCGTAACCAGTCATTCAGTTTCTACATTATCGGTCTTAGCAGAGAGGTATACTTGAAGGACTACTATCCTTCTAGGTTTTGTTGGGGATTCTGCCCTTGCTTGAATTGGTTGAGACTACAGTGAAGTGGGTCTCTCAGTTTTAAGAAGTTGGAGACTAGGATGCCTTATGTTAATATTTAGGTAAGCGGTTGGTTTGCTTGAGTAGCAAATTGTTCTCTCTCTGGGTGTGCCTGTTCTATGTTATACCTATTGGACCTTTTAGAACATCTGGTGAACGATACCTTTGTCGCCATTTTTCTTCATTCCGCTTCAGACTGTATTTAGTTAACAGGTTGTAATGTGTCTCCATTTGAGATTTTGGAGCTGAATCCCATGGTAATGAACAAACATGGTTGTAGTGTGCCATAAGAATGAATCTATTTGGGTACACCGGGGCTGATACTCCATATTTTTTTACAAGGGCCAAAACACTCATCCTGTGTAGGGCTGAACATCAGGCCTAGTCGGCCCAACCCAGCCTAAGTTAAGAGTTGGCTGTGTCAGGGTTTTGACTGGCCGGGGCTAAGCTTAGGCTCAGTTTTGGGTTTCTATTGTTAACCCTAGTTAGGGGTGGCAATTGGGCCGAGTTTGAGCTTTAAAGCCTTTGTAAATGTGTTGGGCTTTGGGCTGGGCCTATTCAAAAATACCAAAATTCAAGCCTCATAACCCTAGTTGGTTATAGTTTTTGTCATCCAATCAAAAAATGACTTAGTATTCTTCAAATAAAATAAGCTGGTTAAGAAAGATAACCTGCATCATTTTATGTTTTTTGTGAGCTCAAAGGAGAGCTATTATGTCGCTCAAATGTGCGATGCTTACAGAAACTTGCCTATGCGGTCAAGCTGCCTATACATTCCGTATTTATCACGTGTGTGCTACAAGTACATATAGTTGGTTTTTAAAAAAGGACTTTGCTACTGAATAGTATGGGAAATCTGGGAAAGAGGAGTGAGACCCCTTTAGGCCGAGACCACCAAGACCGTGCTCTAAGAGCACGGGATTCAAGTGGGGCCATTTCGCATGGTAGGCCCCACTTGAAATCCCATAGGCCCCACTTGAAATCCCGTGCTCTAAGAGCACGGTCTCGGTGGTCTCGGGTATCCACATCATCCACCCATAGGTCACCACGTGTCACTTTTGACACCTCTTAACTGTGGCTAAGATTCACCCACCCATCCTTGATTTCCGAAAAAAAAAATTTTAAAAATTTAAATATTAAAAATTTAATATTTTTTCTAAAAACCAAGATGGATGGTGAACCCTAAGGGTGAGTTCATCTTAACCACAATTTAGATGTGCCTCATCTTAACCACAATTTAGATGTGTCAAAAGGGGCACGTGGCAACCTTAGGGGCATAATCGGATTCCCCCGAATCCGGTTGTAAAAGTAGAGGATTTGGTTCCTTTTCCAAACGGTATAGGATTGTCTCATGTGCCAAAAAAATGGTCTATGGTATCCGCACATCATCCGACATGTGGCGATAAATAGGGGAGAAGTCATTTCATTTTCTCCAAATATTTTTGACTTCTCCTCACTTGATATCTCTCTCCCTTTTATCACTACATGTGGGACAATGTGTGGATGCCCGAGACCATTTTTCTGGCATATTGTCACGACCATTCGTCCAGCAATGTTTGCATGGCCTTGGTGGTGGCACTATTTTTGTATGTCTTTTAATCTATTGTAAAAGGGTAGTTTAGTCGCCAAAGTCTTAGTGACATTTTTGTAATAAGGGAGTATGACTCCACCAGCACATAGGATGTTTCCTTCTGCCAAAGGGTAAAAGGTTTATTTTCCACCTTGTAGGGGAGGTGGTAGTTCACTTGAGTGGGTTGTCTTTGCATCATCTTTGATCACCTGCTCCCCTAGTATCTTTTATTTCCAGTACCTATATAGTGTCTTGTAACCTTTCCCTTTATGCAATAATATTGATCTTTGCTTCTTTCTTGTGCATTGTGGTGTGCTTTACTCTTGTTCTTAGGTAACTGTTTGAGTAGGCTGACTTGATCAACGGATTGATCAAGTGCCGCACGGGATTTACCTGGCAACGTAAATTGCCCGTGACAGTTGGTATCAGAGCAAGGTCGTGACCGTGTATTCAAGGCTAGAAGACATGGCACAGGGGACAGGAGCGCGCACTAACAAGGATCGTCTGGATGATTTGGAAGCCCAGACAGCACAGATTGATGGGATGTTGCATACCATGGTACAGATGGAGGACCGAGTAAGCAACATGGAACAAGGACATCAGGAATTGGCCGGATCAGTAGAGACCTTGACCGAGGACGTGAAGGGGACAGTGGATGCTCTCCAGGCCAAGATTGAGGAGCTCTCAAACCGGTTGAATGTGCTTACCATGGCAGTTGGTTCGCACTCTCAGGGCCCTACCGAGACATACAATCGAGTGAAGGTGCCAGAGCCTCGCTCGTACAGTGGTGCGAGAGATGCAAAAGAGCTTGAGAATTTCTTGTTCGACATGGAACAGTACTTCCGAGCCGTGAGACAGGAATCAGAGGAAGCCAAGGTTTCAACAGCAACAATGTATCTATCGGGTGATGCCAAGTTGTGGTGGCGTACACGATACGATGACATTCAGAATGGGAGATGCATCGTGGATACTTGGGCGGACTTGAAGCGGGAGTTAAAAGCCCAATTCTTGCCCGAGAACGTGGAGTACATCGCTAGGAGGAACTTGCGACAGTTGCATCAGACAGGCACGGTACGTGAATACGTGAAGCGGTTCTCGGCCCTCATGCTAGACATCAAGGACATGTCCGAGAAAGACAAGATGTTCTACTTCATGGAGGGATTGAAACCTTGGGCACAGACCGAGTTGCAGAGACAACGTGTTCAAGACTTAGCTTCAGCACAAGCAGCAGCAGAGCGTCTGAATGACTACTCCACAAATGACCCTAACAAGAAGAAGGCGACCTCGACCCATACTAGCCACAATAAATCTTCCCGACCATCAAATGGGAAGAAGCATAGCAATGGCAAGTCTGGGCCGACCAAAGAAGCTTCAACCTCAAAGGGTTCGGGTTCGAAGCCAATGCAGTGCTTCTTATGTGGTGGACCACATCGAGTAGCAGTTTGTCCGCAGAAACAAGCCCTCAATGCCCTACAGGCATCAGTGAGTAACTCGGCTATGCACGAGGAGCTGTCCGAGAGTGATGAGGATGAGGAAGAGCAGCCTAGGATGGGGGCCATCAGGTTGCTAAATGCTCTTAAGACTCAGGGTGATGAGAAGGTACCACAGTCAAAAGGGCTCATGTTCGTTGATTTGAAGATCAATGGGAAGGCCACCCGGGCCATGGTGGATACGGGGGCGACACATAACTTTGTTGCGGAAGGAGAAGCCAAGCGACTGAGATTAAAGCTGGAGAAAGATTCAAGTCGCATCAAAGCAGTGAACTCAGCAGCGAAGCCCATTCACGGGGTAGCCAAGGGGGTGCCTATTGAAGTGGGAGCTTGGTCAGGAAAGACCAACTTAACAGCGATTCCCATGGATGACTTCCAGGTCATTGTGGGGATGGAGTTCTTGCAGAAATCTAAGGCCGTACCAATGCCGTACCTGCGATCGCTGTGCATCTTCGGTGACTTTCCATGTATGATTCCAACAGTGGCAAGCAAAAGTGGAGAGAAGATGCTTTCAGCCCTACAGCTTAAGAAAGGGTTGAAGAAGGGAGAAATGACTTACTTGGCTACATTGAGGGAAGAGTCTCAACTAGAGCAGGATCCAGTTCCGAAGGAAGTGACCGAGGTGTTGGCAAAGTTTGCTAGCGTGATGCCCGATAAGTTACCAAAGTCCCTTCCTCCTCGTCGAACAATTGATCATGAGATAGAACTTGTTCCCGGGGCTAAGCCGCCTGCGAAAGCCCCTTATCGTATGGCCCCTCCGGAGCTCGCAGAACTTCGGAAGCAACTTGATGATCTCTTGGAGTCAGGCTTCATTCGTCCCTCCAAGGCACCATTTGGGGCACCAATCCTCTTCCAGCGCAAGCATGACGGGAGTCTGAGGCTTTGCGTGGATTACCGAGCATTAAATAAGTTGACCGTGCGGAACAAGTATCCCATCCCGTTGATTGCCGATTTGTTCGACCAACTTGGGACAGCCAAATACTTCAGTAAGCTTGATTTGCGGTCAGGCTACTATCAAGTTCGCATCGCGGAGGGCGACGAACCTAAAACGACTTGCGTGACGAGATATGACGCATTCGAATTCATGGTGATGCCTTTCGGTCTTACCAACGCACCAGCTACCTTCTCAACACTGATGAACCAGATATTCCATGAGTTCCTGGACAAGTTCGTCGTGGTCTATTTGGATGATATTGTGGTGTATAGCTCAACTCTTGAGGAACATGTTGAGCATTTGCAAAAGGTGTTTGCCTTGTTAAAGGACAACCAATTGTACGTGAAGAAGGAGAAGTGCTCATTTGCGTAGGAGCGCATTAGTTTCCTTGGCCATGTGTTGGGCGAAGGAAAAGTGAGAATGGAGGATGATAAGATCCGATCTATTCAAGAGTGGGAGCCACCTACGACTACCACTGAGCTGCGGTCTTTCCTAGGCCTTGTGAATTACTATCATAAGTTCATTAAAGGCTATTCAGCAGCTGCAGCACCATTAACTGACCTACTTAAGAAGGAGCATGCTTGGGTATGGTCAAGGGAGTGCCAGGAAGCCTTCGAGAGACTGAAGCTTACCATGGCTCAACAACCTGTCCTTGCACTACCAGACTTAGTGAAGCCTTTTGAAGTACAGACTGATGCGTCAGACTATGCTATCGGAGGAGTGTTGGTGCAAGAAGAACATCCGGTTGCTTATGAGAGCCGGAAATTATCTGAAGCGGAGCGTCGCTACACGGCTCAGGAGAAAGAGTTGCTTGCCGTGGTGCATTGCCTTCGGGTGTGGAGGCATTACTTACTTGGATCGAAATTTGTGGTGAAGACCGACAATGTTGCCGTGTCTCACTTCATGACACAGAAGAAGCTCACGTCCAAGCAAGCGCGCTGGCAAGAGTTGCTAGCGGAATTTGATTTCGAGTTAGAGTACAAACCGGGTCGGTACAACAATGTTGCCGATGCCTTAAGTCGCAAAGCAGAACTTGCGGCCCTAAAGAAAGTGATGCATAGGAGTGTGCAACGGGTGCAGTCTACCATGCATGATAAGATCCGTGAAGGGTTGAAGACCGATCACCAGGCGAAGGTAATTTGGCCACTAGTTGAAAGTGGCAAGACTCATCGCTTCTGGATCAACGATGGACTTCTTTACACAAAAGGAAGCCGCATCTTTGTCCCAAGGATGGGGGACCTAAGGAAGGATCTTATAAAAGAGTGTCATGATACTCTTTGGGCAGGCCATCAGGGATGGCGTCGCACATATGCCTTGCTAGAACGGGGTTACTACTGGCCTCGTATGCGAGATGATGTTGCAGAATATGTGAAGACTTGTCTTGTGTGCCAACAAGATAAGGTGGAAAGGAATAGGCCTCTTGGGCTCTTGGAGCCATTACCTATCCCTAAGAGACCATGGGAGAGTGTCTCTATGGACTTCATTTCGGCCTTGCCAAAAGTGGGGGAGTTTGGGTCGATCCTGGTGGTGATCGACAGATTCTCAAAGTATGCTACTTTCATCCCCTCACCTTTGCACTACTCAGCAGAGGAAGCAGCTTACTTGTTCATGAAGAATGTGGTGAAATACTGGGGTGTGCCTCAGAACATTGTGAGCGACAGGGACTCAAGGTTCACGGGAAAGTTCTGGTCAGAATTGTTCAAACTTCTCGGGACCAAGCTCAACTTCTCAACAAGTAGTCATCCTCAGACTGATGGCCAAACCGAGCGTTTTAACGCTCTCCTTGAAGAATACCTTCGGCACTTTGTCAGTGCCAATCAAAAGAATTGGGTGAACTTGCTCGATGTCGCTCAATTTTGCTTCAACTTACAACAAAGCTCTTCTTCCAACAAGAGCCCATTCGAGCTAGTAACCGGGCAACAACCACTAACGCCTCATACAGTCGTTGTCGGTTACCAAGGAACCAGCCCCAGCGCATACAAGTTTGCCAAAGAGTGGAACAAGAATGCAGAGATTGCCCGAGCTTACCTTGAGAAAGCTGCTAAAAGGATGAAGAAATTTGCAGATCCAAAGAGGAGGCAAGATAAGTTCAAGGTGGGAGACTTAGTGTTGATAAAGCTAAATCCAGTTAACTTGAAGTTCTTTCGTAAAGGCAACAAGAACTTAGTTCGCAAGTACGAAGGACCATTTCCTATCACTGAAAAGATCGGAAAAGTCTCCTACAAGGTGAAACTGCCTGAGTCATTTCGCAGATATCACCCGGTCTTCCATGCCAATGTGTTAAAGCCGTATAATGCAGACAAGGAAGATCCCACTCGCAACACTCCGAACCGGCCTGCAGCTACAGTAACGACCGTACCCCAAAGAAAAGTTGAACGTATTGTTGCGGATCGTCATGTCCAAGCATCACCGACCAGGCCCGCGCACATGGAGTATTTGGTACTATGGAAAGGGCTATCCGACGCCGAAGCTAGTTGGGAACTAGGTGTCACCCTTCTCCCCTTCGCAGATAAGATTGAAGAATACTTAGCGAACAAGTCGACGAGGGCGTCAACTTAACAAGTGGGGGAGTGTGTCACGACCATTCGTCCAGCAATGTTTGCATGGCCTTGGTGGTAGCACTATTTTTGTATGTCTTTTAATCTATTGTAAAAGGGTAGTTTAGTCGCCAAAGTCTTAGTGGCATTTTTGTAATAAGGGAGTATGACTCCACCAGCACATAGGATGTTTCCTTCTGCCAAAGGATAAAAGGTTTATTTTCCACCTTGTAGGGGAGGTGGTAGTTCACTTGAGTGGGTTGTCTTTGCACCATCTTTGATCACCTGCTCCCCTAGTATCTTTTATTTCCAGTACCTGTATAGTGTCTTGTAACCTTTCCCTTTATGCAATAATATTGATCTTTGCTTCTTTCTTGTGCATTGTGGTGTGCTTTACTCTTGTTCTTAGGTAACTGTTTGAGTAGGCTGACTTGATCAACGGATTGATCAAGTGCCGCACGGGATTTACCTGGCAACGTAAATTGCCCGTGACAATATGCCAAATCCATGCCTTTCCAAACTCTTTTCAAGTCCTTAAAAAGGACACTTCCCGAGTCCCTTTCCAAATCCCAAGTCGTGCAAGATACTAATTCTTCAACTCGGTATCCTTTTCCGATACGATAGTGAGAAATCAGTGACAAGATTGAACCAAATACCGTCCATTTCGTAGCTTTTTGTATTTATTTATAAAAGGAGTGCTAATTTTATTCTAATAAAAACGCATCCAAACGGGGGATAGATAGAATCGTGAATAACTGTATAAAATTCGCACGACGCCAAATACACCTCTCTTCTCGCCTTTAACTTCGTAGTTTCGGAGCCCTGTATTTGAAACCGAAGAAGCGGAGGAGAAAAAAAGTTTCATAAAACGCCATTGCCATAGTTTCAAAAGCTTCGAATCTGCAATCATCTTTTTCTCTTCTGGGTTTTCGGAAAATGTCAATCGCGGTCGTGAATTCTAGTGGTAGTCCGATAATCTCCGGACCCACGACGAGAAGACGAGTTGGGGATTTCATGGACGCAGAGAGACCGTATTTCCCCGAAGAAGATGACGATGGCAGTGGTAGTAATGGTGGGCACTACCATCCTGCAATGCGGTTATTGATGCTTCGACGTAGCCTGGTTTGTTTGCCTGAATCATGGCTACTTAGAATCGAAAGTATGGTTTCACTTTCGCGGACGGGTTCCATAGTGCAAACGTGGAGATCGGGAAGGAATGTGGGGCGTTGGATTTTGGGAATTCTGCTGTTGTTAACGGTTATCTCGGTGTTTGTGAAGGTTTCATTTATGACTGGAGAGAAGAGGAGAAATAACGAGCTTTTGATTCTTACGAGCTTTAAGGATGATTCGGCCATAGCACAGAATGTTGTAACGGAAAGAGAGGCGGCCATTGAGAAGTCTCGGGTAACTACAGTTTGGGATGCTTTTAATTATTTTTCCCCTGAATATCTGCATTGTGCCGAATGGACCCATAAATTGATGCTTATATCCAAGTCTTTGGGAGAAAAAGCTGTTTTTGTTATGATTAACTGTTTCATGTTCTAACTTTGGATGGTGCTTATAATGAGATTTCATCTTTTCCTGCTGTGCTTGATGTCTTTAATTGAGTGAATGCCCTTTACAAAATTGATTTAGTTTTAACTTTTAAGATTGTGATTGTAGTTTTCATATATATTAATTTTAGGATGAAGCTGTTATGGGTTGGTTAAAATACTTTTATTGTAATATCTGTTTTTATGATGATATTCATCTTTTCCTGTTGTGCTTGATGGCCTTTGATTTAGTTTTATCTTTCATTTTTTAAAATCAATTTATGGGTTGGTTGTCTTCTTTAATGAATTTCTGAAGTACTTGAAATGGTCTTAGTTGTTCTGTTGGCTTAATCATGTCTATTTATCCTACAGACTACCGATATATGGATGAAACCGAATAGTGACAACTACTATCAATGCATTACTCGATCAAAGAATCAAACAGGTATATCCAACAGTCTCAATTCCCCAACTATTGCTTTTGAGTAACCCAGCATATATTTACTTCTTGTCTAATTTTGCAATCTAATTCCTTTTAGCAATGGAACTGGGGACGAATGGGTATATTCTAGTTCATGCCAATGGTGGATTAAATCAGATGAGGACAGGAGTAAGTGTCTATCTTAATTGATTTTTACAGTATTTTATGTTTTTCAAGTCGCCTCGGTCACAAATTCACAATATATATTTTGTCAACTGATATTCTTTTATATTGACTGGAAGCACAGATATGTGATATGGTTGCTGTTGCAAAGATCATGAATGCCACTCTTGTTCTTCCTTCTCTTGATCACGAATCTTTTTGGGCGGATCCAAGGTATGGATTCTAAGTTTGATTCGAGTAGATTAAAGAACTTATATATGAGACCTTGATTTATCTTTTACTAGAGAATTTTACAGCGATTTTAAAGATATTTTTGTCTGGAAGCGCTTTATAGAAGTCTTAAAAGATGATGTTAAGATAGTAGAATCTCTTCCACCTCATTATCGCATTGATTCTAAGTTCTATTTGAGTAGATTAAAGAACTACGATACGTGACCTTGATTTATCTTTTACTACTCAATTTGCAGTGATTTTAAAGATATTTTTGACTGGAAGCGCTTTATTGAAGTCTTAAAAGATGATGTTAAGATAGTAGAGTCTCTTCCACCTCATTATGCTACATTGAAGCCCCACTTAAAGGCCCCCATCTCTTGGTCAAAGGTCTAAATATGAGAACTCTTCAAATACATGTACATGACAGTATTTTATTCCATATTCTGTTTCACGGCTTTAAATCTGAAGTGGAGACTAAATTTGCAGGCCAGTTACTATAGAGGGGTGATGCTTCAATCGTTAAAGAGGCATAAGGTGATAAAGTTTACCCATACCGATTCACGACTTGCTAATAATCTCTCAGGTCAGATTCAGAGGCTGCGATGCCATGTAAATTATGAGGCACTCCAGTACAGAAATGAGATCGTGGACCTTGGGAAGAAATTAGTCGATAGACTTAGGAACAATAGCAACCCATTTATTGCCCTCCATTTAAGGTATCATCTCTACTTTTTTTCCTCTGAAAGTGTATTACTAGTTAGTAGTTACAATTCAATCTGAATAACAAGTCAGTCTTACCACAGATATGAGAAAGATATGCTTGCATTCACCGGCTGCAGCCATAACCTTACCTCAGCCGAGGCTGAGGAGCTCCGTGTTATGAGGTACAGTGTTAAGCATTGGAAGGAAAAAGAGATTGATAGCAAAGAGAGACGAATCCAAGGGGGATGCCCCATGTCCCCTAGAGAGGCTGCCCTGTTCCTTAAGGCTATGGGGTATCCTTCCACCACAAACATTTACATAGTTGCAGGGAAGATCTTTGGTAGCAACAGCATTGCTGCATTCCGTACCATGTACCCGAATGTCTTTTCTCACTCGAGTCTAGCAGCGGAAGAGGAATTGGAGCCCTTCAAGCAATATCAGAATCAACTTGCTGCCTTGGACTATATTGTGGCACTTGAGAGTGACGTTTTCGTTTATACCTATGATGGAAATATGGCCAAGGCAGTGCAGGGCCATAGGATGTTTGAAGGATTTCGAAAGACTATCAACCCTGACAAGTATGTATAGTAATGGGCTAACAGCAAATGTTTGTTTACATTACTTTTCAAATGCAATTAGTAACAAAACTCACCGATTTTTTTTTTTAAATCACGAATTATTCGTGAATTTTACCCTTGCTGAATTATACTTCTACCAAATTATTTGCGAAATTCGCATATAAATCGTAAAACACAAATAATACGTCGGCAAGTAAACTACTTATTTTTGTATATTATCTAATCAAATTGTTAGATATATTTTAATAATTATTAATGTATTTCTTATTTTTGAAATTATCAATTTATTTATTATTTTCCCGAATTTACCATTTTTTTTTTTTTTTTCTGAACTTGACCTCTGCTTAATATTTCTGAACCCCAACTTTGTCACTAAATACAAATATTTTTCATTTTAGGTTTATATAGTATGGGCAGCAGACTTACTCTTTAGATTTTCTTCTCAGCTTAGTTAAAAGTTTGGTGTTCAGAATTAAAGTTAAATCAATGATTTGATGACTTTCTTTTTCCAGGCAAAATTTTGTGAGACTGGTGGATCAGATGGACAAGGGTGCTATATCTTGGGAAGAGTTCTCCTCAGAAGTGAAGAGCTTACATGCCAATAGGCTTGGGGCACCATATCGTAGACAGGCTAGAGATTCCCCAAAACTCGAAGAGAATTTCTATGCAAATCCCTTCCCTGGTTGTGTTTGTGATAAGTCACAGGTGCAAGCTAAAAAACCCAGAGTAATCCTAAGACAGGGTGTTTCGCAGAGATAGGGGTTATGGCTTTTAGTGTGAAGATGGCTCATGCTGTAAAGTGTAAACTACACAAAACCCATTGCTTCAAAGTTAGCAATATGGGTTTATGTAAAGAATTGTATTTTTGCCTTGATCGGCAGAGATCGTAGCAGCATCTTGGTTTCACTTTCAAGGAGAGGCCTTGAGTTACAAGTTCCAGTGTTGCTGCACAAGCTGAGAAAGACTCACTCTTATTGCTTTCAACAGGAACAGAGGGATGAAGCAGAGAAGGTTATAGTTAGTTTTGAAGGCGAAACAAGTTAGTCCTACGGGTGGGGTATAAAGGCATCATCCCATTCAAATGTCGAGTATGATGAAAAGATAGTAGAATTACTTTGAACCCATTTGTTGCCATTACCATTTTTTCATTTATTATTTAATGTTCTTTCATCAATCTGATAGTCAATTACAATATAGTAGCCTAATTGGGCTTTGGTTACATATTAGAATAATGTAATATCTGATGAAGTTCATAATAGATTTTTTCCCTCCTCCCCCCCTTTTGTACATGCATCTCACAGAAATCTTGTCTCAGTATCTTGCTTAATTTTGCAATGTATGATAAGAAGACTCAATGTAGAAAATATTTGGGGACGTCTAATATTTTCTATGATATCCAGACCCATATTAATGATGGACAATGGCTATCCATTTGGCATTGCATTCCTATCATTATCTTTGTCACTATAATTTGGACCATTTGGAGAGTCTTATTAAGTGACCATCCCCACCAAATCAATCCATTGTCTCCTGACTGCTATTAGAATATAAGAATTTAATACTGTATCCGGACCATATTATGCATCCCAACTGATCGCTCCCAGGTCTCTCTCTTGGTCAGGAATTGTATGGATTACTTTTTGCGAGTATAAACACAGATTGGAAACAAAGTGTCTTGTCAGGTCTCTCAAGTAATGAGGGTGTTACACACCTACCTGTTGTGACAATGGCAGTTTGTATCTCCAATTCCAATTTGGGTGATTAGGTATCAGTGTCATTAAGTGAGGCGGTTGAGATGCCCATAGTCCCAGCCTAACGAAAAAAAAAAAAAAAGTAGTATGGAGGGTGTTCATAGTATTTGAACCCATTAGTTGATTGTGAAAGACAGTCAAATTTGCATAATATGGAGGTGACTGGTGAGGCTAATCCCAAGCAAGTGGACCCTTGTACCCAAAATCAGATCCACCTTTTTCATGGGCATGACCCCAAACTCAGCCTGACTGTCAGATTTTGAATTGTGATCTAGAGTGACAATAAATTATCAGTTAAGGGAGAAGGTTTGGAAGGTAATTAAAGAGCTGATCCACCAATTGAAGGATGAACAGAAATATATGTTTCTAACAGAAATACAAAGCATGAACAACAAAGGAAAGACCGGACATAGAACTAAGTCCTACCAACACCATTCAACAAAACCTTCCCCTAAATCTTCCACAGATTCAGCTCCAAAATTTAGTCAATGGGGATCATGACCTCATTAGTCCTGAAGGGAGGCAAAGTCCAAGGTGGGTTGTACCTAGCCAACAAGAACTCCCCAATAACCTTAAACCCATCTCTCTCCAAGCTCTTCTTCAGCTTTTCCACCCTCTCCTTCACGATTTCATCCGTTGCCGCTCCCCCAAACTTCACCACCCCATATTTCCTCTCACCCTCCTCTTTAATCACCACGCTCTCATCCACAGGCTTCGGCGCCTCCTCCGCCTTCGTATACTTAGACGGCAACAAAAACTGCATAGTCACCGTCTTCTTCTCTCCTTCACCAGTCTTGGTGACAACAGGCGCTGTCATGGCGATTTTCTCGGCCGGGGTTTCTGGGGATCGGGTAATTACAGGGGCAGTCATTGCAATCTTTTCAGGTTTGGTGTTCTGTGGTTTGCCAAGAGCGCCTATGTAAATTGGCCAGGATGGTGAAGCCGCCGTCTCGGTTTCCTTTGAATTGGGAGGGGTCGTAGGTGACTTCGGCTAGTACGGACGGTGGGTATTTTCGAATTTCATAGTCTTTGGAGGATTGAAGGACTTCGAATTTTGGGGTTTCAACACAAATCCTTCCAAAAACCATGCCCATTTTTCGCTGAATGTTTGGTTCCAGTGCTTGCAATATGGAGTTCGTGCTTTTATAGGGATGAAATTACTTGATGGGCAAGAAGGAAACTTGGTGGGTAAGAAGCAATACGCGAGAATTTTTAGGATGAGTGGCCGGACTTGTGGGATAGCTTTGTGGACTTAGTTCCTCCACGACCGCTCGTTTCGACTGATTTGTGATTCTCTCCTGTTGTAACCGGACTTGGGGGAGTCCAGTTATGCCACTCCACTGCCACGTGTCCCTTTTTTACATCTCTTAACTTAACTGTGGTTAAGATTCACCTACCCCTAGGGTTCACCCATGGTTGAAAAAAATTAAAAAAATAAATTTAACCCTGGTTTAATTTCACTAACTCCTAAGGTTAATTTTATTTAATACATTTTTTCTAAAAACCAAGGATCAGTGGTTGAACACTAGGGATGGATGAATCTTACCCACAGTTAAGGGGTGTCAAAAGGGACATGTGGTGGCGTTAGTGGCCTAATTGGACTCTCCCGAGTCCCGTTACAACTGGAGCTGATTACCAATAGTGGACTCTCGACTTTTGTACAACTTTGGGGGAAGAGTTGAAGAAATCTCACAGCCAATTGTGATTTGAGTTCAATCGCTCACGCAGACCAACTCGTGTCCCTTCTAACCCAAGTGTGGTTAAAATTTATCTTGGGGTTCACCACTACTATATCATTGGTGTTTAGAAAAAAATTTAACTCTGGCTAAGAATTTTTCTTGGTGGATTTGGAAGGAGTGTAATAGGAGGGTCTTTGAGGATTCTTCTTCTTCCCTGCCTGACATTTGTCATCATCTATTTATTAGTGGAAGAATGAATTTCCATACGTCGAAATAGGGTGGTTTTGGGTACTCTGTTAGTATGACAGTGTTATGTGCCTCAGCTCCGGGGGAGTCCTTCCCATACTATGTTTTCTCCTTTTTGTTTGAGTTTATTATCTTGTAAACTCTTCTACTTACACCCCTGTATCTTACGTAAGTGGTAGGGGTGTGGCCTTTAATGGAGGGAGGTCGGGGATCCAAAAAAAAAAAAAAACACTTTTGCTTGTATCTTTTTTCTGTTTATTGCATATTCTGATTTATCGATTGAAAATTTTTTTGTTTCCTAAAGGCCAATGTTACATTGTTGAACCCTAAGGGTTACTGAACCATTTTAATTGTAATTGGGGTTAAAAGGAGACATGTTGGCCTATGGAGGTGATTGAACTCTCCCAAAATTCAATCCTAATTGGCTATGATTCAATCTCGAGTTTAAGCATCCCAAAATCACGTTTTGCTCCAGGAGCAGGGGATTTGGTAAATATTGAAATAAAGTAAGAGTAAACTCCAGGAGCAGGGGATTTGGTAAATATTGAAATAAAGTAAGAGTTTATTTTTAGGTATTCCCCGACTCTCAGCTAAAAGGTGTTGGTTTTTGGATAAACTTTTCTACAAAGAGAAGGATTTTTCTGGAAGAATTTTCTAATAGAGTGAAATGTCAACATCTCACGGAAGTTTAATTGGGTTTCATGAAAAAGTTATTTTTCCAGCTTTTATTGACTTTTGATTTTTGCAAAAAGTTAAAAGTAATGCCGACAACCAAATGTGATTTTTATGGAATTTTGACCTTTTTGGAGTCGAAAATTGATATAAATCAATTTAGAAGTTCATCCAAACATAACCTATGATTTCTCATATATTCTTTATGAAGGTTGCATCACCCACAAATTAGCGAATTTAATTTGCTTCACCAAAGCCTCATTCCCTTTTCTTGTTTATGAGATTTATTTCAGCGACAATAGGTGATGGTTTTTTACCTAGATAGTAAACACAGTTACACATAAATAGGAGAATACTAAAGATTCGATATTCCTTATAACTTTTGCACCTGTTTATTAAGGACTATTACACTTAGGGAGCCCAAATCTTCTCGACGGAGCCTCATGATTTTAAAATCCATTTCTCAGGTACGTTAACTATTTCCCATTTTACATTGCCTCACTTATCACGTTATCATCATTTGTGTCAACATGGTGTGTGTTTTTTATGGGTAGAGGCATGATTAACAATGGTAAAAGGTCTATGGGATGTGGATCAATGCTACAATAACTAGGAGACATCCACTAACTTGGATTTTCCCCCACGAACGAACCAGATTCTCCCCTTTATGAGGGATCTTAACTATCTTCCCATGATTAGGGTAATCATTTATAAGCATGCTTCCCGCAAGTGGTTGTTTTTCACTCTAACACACATATAGGGTAGAAGAAACAGGAGAGAAGGAATTGTCTTCAATACGTAAGAGTAAAATAGACTAGAGAACAATTAAAGATTACTTAGTCTTGAGAACAATTACCAGTCATACTATCAGTACCTAGATATCTATCTCAAGTCCAAGTCACCTTCACTCGGATCTCACTGCACTGGCCATAAATTCGCTCCTCGAATGTACCGGAGAACTTTGCAGGGAACTCTGCAGCGCCCTTGGCAATCACAACGGAAGAAATGGCGTCGTAATCCCACAGAATCCGCTCGAACTACGAGGACAGATTTCACTGGCACAGCTACAACGGATTTGGACGAGGGAATTACTTGTCCAGGCCTTACATCAATGTGCTCATTGGATATCTTTCGGAAAAGCACACTTTCTTCGGAATAGTTGGAATTGCCAGCACTAATCATTCCAAAAACATGGGCAGGGACTTCTCCATCTCCGATAATGAGCGTAACCTCCAGAGTAGCCTCCACCGCACGGGATAAAGCGATGTAGCACGCTCGTTATACACATTTGTGGTGAAAGAGCACCAGTTGATCCGACCAGGGGCAGGTCGATGTCCTTGTCCATGAGATCCACATCGATGTTGATGCTATCGTAGCCTAAGAATGGTGGAGCTGGGCCAGTCAGCAAAGCAGTATCGCCCGGGAGGACGGATTCGGATTCCTCCCTTTTTCGGTTGTAGAGGAATTGAGAATCGATTCCGTCGGAGATTGTGATTGTGCCGTAGAGATCGCCGACGATGTCCATGATGCTCACTGAGAACACCTCAACCATTGGTTCACTGTACGTTCTTTGCTTCGATTTCGTATCTTTGATGTCCAATGCCTCTCCAACGTTGAGCTCCTCCGGTAATGGCGGGTCCTTCGGTAATGGTGGCTCCATCTAGAATAGGGAAAATCATCTGAATCAGAATTATGTAACGGAGTACATAGCTGAGGAAGAAGAATTACGCAACAGAAGACTTACCGTTCTGGAATCAGGCGAACGCTAGCAAGTTGATCGGCGGGAGTTGCTCTCGGGAGCAAGGGATGAACACGGGGAAGGGAGGGGAGGGATCTTGTTGAGAGTCACCACCAACTCTCTAGAACTTTCTCTCTCCCTTCCAAGTGTCTCTCTTTCTCTAGAGTCTTCTTTCTAGATTACTCTCTCTAAAATACTCTCTAGAATATTCTCTCATAGGTTCTCCATTCATCTCTCTAGAATATTCTATCTCTAGAATTCTCCCTAAGCTAATCTCTATCTCTAGAAAAAGATGTAGTAGTAGTCTCTAGATGTTTCCTAAGAAAGGAGGTGGGGAGAATGTTCTAGAAATCTAGAACATTCACATGCCTACTATAAATAGAAGGTAGGGTCCCCTTATTTGTGCATAGAAGAAACACAAGCTCTTCTAAGTGTGTGAGGTCTAGTGATAGTGAGTGTGTGTTCTTGTGTGAGGATAAGAGTGAGTGCATCTCTTGAGTGTTAGTGTTCCTTGAGTGTTCCTCAAGTGTTGTATATTTTTCAACTAGTGCATTAATAAAAGCTTCTTTATTTGAGTTTCCGCTGTTTCTATACTCAACAATTTGGTATCAGAGCCAAGTTGTCAGAGGCCGGTGTTCGAGCGCTGCGAAGGAGAAATCTTGTTCGTGCATAGTCCGAGACTGTGAAGTCGATTGATCTGGGATCAAGCTTACTTGGTGGAGTACGCGAAGACATACCAAGTCACGATGGTGGATTTGGCGAGCGCAACCGGTGGGATCAAGAAGCTTAATAACCAAAATTACAGCAACTGAAAGTTTTGAATAGAGTCGTATCTACAGGGACAGGATTTGTGGAAGGTCGTTAATGGTAGCGATACTAATCCACCTCCTCAAGAGAATGCCGATGCACTAAGGCGCTGGAAAATTAAGGCCGGGAAGGCTATGTTCGCGCTTAAAACAACTATTGAAGAGGAGTTGTTTGAGCACATCAGGGATGCAGTCACACCAAAAGGAGCTTGGGACGCTTTTGCAGCCCTCTTCTCAAGGAAGAATGATGCAAGGCTACAACAACTGGAGAATGAGCTCATGTCAACTTCACAAGGAGAAATGACGATCAACCAATACTTTATGAAGGTAAAATCTCTTTGCCGTGAAATTTCACAATTGGATTCGAAAGCTAATATTAATGAAAATAGGATGAGAAGAATCATCATCCATGGCCTGAGACCCGAGTATAGTGGGTTCATCACGGCGATTCGTGGTTGGCCAACTCAGCCAACCATCTTAGACTTACAAAATCTATTGGTTGATCAAGAAACTCTAGCAAAACAAATGGCTGGAGTTTCATTAAAGAATGAGGAGGAGGCCCTCTTTAGTAGTAGAAGAAGAGGTAGGCCAAGAGGGCAGGCAAGACCCAAGAAAGAAGAAGGTAGATCAAGGAGGCTGCAGGAGAGGAGCTCTCAGACAGGGGGAGCTCAACATGGCCGAGATAGAGAAGCACGACAGTCCAAACGACGTAATGATGAATGCTACAACTGTGGCAAGAGAGGTCACTTCACTCGAGATTGCTGGGCAAAGAAAAAGACAACAGAAGGCAACTTGGTGACATCCAGCAATCACCAAGGTGAGAGCAGTAGCGAAGAAGAGTGGGATGCTGAAGTATCATTCGCCGTGTCTAAGCCAGCTACAGAAATCTACTCAGAAGAAGAGATTGACTTCGACGATAAGAAAGTAGAAGATCATTCTAGTACGGTCACAACTGAAATAGCAGCAAGTTCTACTGTGACGGCAACTGAAGACATGACACTTGCTACAATAAAAAATCATGGAGCAATCAACTACAACGAAGACTGGATCGTTGATTCTGGATGCTCCAATCACATGATTGGTGATAAGGATAAATTGCTCAATGTGTCTGAGTATAAAGGTGATCGACTAGTGGTGACGGCCAACCACTCAAGGATGCCAATCACCCACATTGGCAAGACCGTGATCGTGCCTCGATTTAGTTCCCATCAAGGTCAGTTTACAGAAATGTTGGGTGCACCAGGTGGTTTCAGCTCTTATGAGGCATGCAATAGCTATAATGATGATCCTGTAAAAAGCTCTGATGGGATAGAAAGGGCGAGCGAGCTCAACGTAGGTTATGATTCTGAATATGAGGACAGAGAGTTCAAGGAGTCAGTTGTACATAGCTGGGAAGAATATGCAGTTGAGGATGCGGAAGTTGAGCAGGTGAACTACGGGTTAGACAACATAGATACATATGGATTCGATGCTGCTGATTACTCAGTTGCCATGGCAGTACAAGTTGAGGAGGGAGCAGAATGCAAAAAGGAGAGATATGTTCATGCGGATCTTTTTGGTTATGAAGGTGACCAAAGAATAGAGACTATGTGAAAAACCAGTTGTGGCTTATCAATGACAAGCGTTATGGAAGCAGGATCGGGTAAAAGAAGGGCAATGAAGATTGTGCAAACACACGTGAGGTTGCCGTTTGTAAGAAAAGATGACATTGAGAAGTTGATGGAGCCAACTCGAGAAGAAGAATTAAAATTCAGTCAACAAACTGAGCAACAAATTCACCTACTAGGTAATCAGGAATTAAGTAGAGAAGATCAATCTGCAGAAATACAACCCAATCCGCCAAGGCCACCAGACAAGTCTGTAGATCCATGGAGAACCGGTGTACATCACAAAACACCAAAAGAACTTCGACCAAGTCAACATGAAGACACTGAAGAAGATTCAAGTGCACAACTTCGTAGGACTACCAGGCAGAGACGGCCAAATCCGAAGTATGCAAACGTTGCCCTTGTTGAAGAAGAGTTGGTGTTGAGGGGGAGTGTTGAGAGTCACCACCAACTCTCTAGAACTTTCTCTCTCCCTTCCAAGTGTCTCTCTTTCTCTAGAGTCTTCTCTCTAGATTACTCTCTCTAGAATACTCTTTAGAATATTCTCTCATAGGTTCTCCATTCATCTCTCTAGAATATTCTATCTCTAGAATTCTCCCTAAGCTTATCTCTATCTCTAGAAAAAGAGGTAGTAGTAGTCTCTAGATGTTTCCTAAGAAAGGAGGTGGGGAGAATGTTCTAGAAATCTAGAACATTCACATGCCTACTATAAATAGAGGGTAGGGTCCCCTTATTTGTGCATAGAAGAAACACAAGCTCTTCTAAGTGTGTGAGGTCTAGTGATAGTGAGTGTGTGTTCTTGTGTGAGGATAAGAGTGAGTGCATCTCTTGAGTGTTAGTGTTCCTTGAGTGTCCCTCAAGTGTTGTATATTTTTCAACTAGTGCATCAATAAAAGCTTCTTTATTTGAGTTTCCGCTGCTTCTATACTCAACAGATCTTTCTCGGGAGGCCTTGCGAATCAAGGAAAATAAACTAAGAGAACTCAAAAGACTAGGGTTTATGATTATACTAGTAAGTATTCGTGCGATGTACAGGAGTAAAAAATAGTTAAAATTTAAAGAGGAGGAGCTTTGCTTTAGGACAGAAAACTTTATACCTATGCGGTGGTAATCTTGTAATTATGTGAGAAAAAATGTTTTGTTAAATTGTCGTATAATTGTGAAAGTGTCATAGCTTTACACTAAAAGGGGGGAGCTCCTGACGTGAAGCAGATCGTTCCGCCTCAAAATTACACTAAAAAAAAATGCAATGCCATAGTAATTCCTAGCATGTTCAAATATTATCAGGCATACCTCTTAAATCTCAACCCAAAAAATTTTGGTCAGGGAATAGATAGTAATATAATAAAACATAAACCCTCAGGAAAAATATATTAAAAATTATTTTAAAAAGTGCGATATCTTCTATATGAAAATTAGTTCAATATGATATAAAGTATTATATATACTACAGTCATTTGTAGTTAGTATCTTGATAGTAAGCTTCATCTATGGGCTCGAAAATCCCACAAAGAAAATGTATCTATCTTGTTATGCAAACTAATGGTTTTCTATATTTGAATTGAAATTTCCAACCAAACACCTACTGAGCAATGCTGTAGAAATAGAATTGACAGATAGACTCAAAGAAACTATATGTAAATGCAATGCTGAAGCCAATGAGCTCCACCACTTAATGAATACAATCACTCGATATATAACATCCTTTTTCATATGACTCAAACTAACATGTTTTGGCATCAAACATATTTTAATGAAAAAGAGTCAATTGATTTATCGCACCCTTTTGCATATGGTTCAAACCAACATGTTTGGCATCAAACATATTTTTAAGGGAGATTCAGCGAGACCCATTGATGAGTAAATCCCAACCATTTGATGATGCTTGATTCTGTATGCATACACATAGATTATTAAATCTTTAGACCCTCGCTTGCAGATTGATGATAGTGAGAGCAATTCAACAAAGAAAAAGATCATCTATCCAAATCTCCTCTAATAAATATGTCAACCCTCACAATGCTTTACACCTTGCAAGGGGCTTTAGAGCACAACACAAAAGAGACTATTGAATCGGGTCATTGATGAAAAGGCAATGCCTTAGTTTCTCACAAACAACTTCTCCATTGGAAACGTATTCTCCATTGGAAACGTATGCATGGATCAAGGGACAAGGACTGCAACTATGGTAGCAGCCTATTTGCTACCCGAACGACCCTCGAGCCTCGATCGGATCAGTTCTCAGCAGCTTATCTCTCTCCTCATAATTGGTTCCTTTTGCATCGCCAAGGGCAATATCGCCCCTGTGTCATTCTCCTACTCTGCTCTTCTCCTACTTCCACCATTGATTCTCCAAACATCTATCATATTTTGCAAAAATAAAATTTTAAAAGATAAGAAAAACTTAAATTTTCTTTTAAATCTCACAAAATTTCAGTAATTACTACTAATGAAAGCAGGGATAGGATGGCCTACCTGGCGGGTGGAGAGTAATTTTAGGGAGTGAACCCGTACAATTGCAGAGTTCATACCTGTTGGAGCCGTGACACTTGCTCTAGGGGTTATGTGTGGGGATGCAACTCTTCAAATATTTTGAGATCTTGGGTGGAGGATTGAGAACGAGTTTAGGATGGTGAGATAGGGCAATCTTCAATGGATGAGCGACTCTTCGGTTGCCGCTGTTGATAAACATAAATCTCAGGTTTCTTTCTTCTTTTTCTTCTTATAATAATGGCTCTGATAGTGGATATTATTTTCTGTTATTATCTAGAGCATGCTTTTTATTATTATGTATCTAGCTATGGGGACCCTAGCATGGTTCGCCAAAAATTTCCTATTGTCTATCGTAGAAACTACCACTGTTGCGTGTGCTACGAATTTAACAAAAATGCTAGGCAGTCTCAATCTTCCATAGACGCAATGTGTTAAAATATTAAACATCTCCACGTTGTGCACATATTCTTGCATCTTTATCCAAGGTTCAAAAGTCTGTGACTGGGTTAGCACTCCTCAACATTTAAGTTCTTCTGTGATAAAATTGTAATGGAAAATGAGAATGATAGAATGGGAAAAAATTTACGAGGAAGGTGTGTGGCATGTGATCAGTTGCAACCAATTTTCTTAAAAGATTAACTACATGCAGGAGCTCTGTTTCTATATATATATAGATATATTTTTGTTAAACAGCTTTAAGTTTTAACCACTTCTCCCCAAAAGGACTGATGGGCCCCTTCTGGTGCCGTTTGGAATGGGCCTATGTATATATGTATATTAACTGAGTTGTGAACCAGAGTTAAAATGGGACTCTGCTATCGCAATTGGACAATATCGGGACTCATATCAACCTTACGAGGAAGGTGTGTGGCATGTGATCAGATGCAACAAGTTTATTGCATTATTGTTACACCCCATAAATTAGATATAATACAAAATGGGTTTACAAGAAACCACCGGAGCATAACCACTTAGTTTGCATGCTCGGGCACTGCTGTACCCTTACCCATATGCTATTGCTTCGGTTTTATTCGGTTTACCAAGTTTAATAGACTTTAAAATTTCGGATATCAATTTGACACACCGAATTTGGTCCACCTCAAGCCATTAACTACAAAGAGTAGGGAATTTATGAGTATGGCAAGCCCGGCTCTTTCTTTTTTATTATTATCGTTATTTTTTTTGCTAACTCTAAAAATTGCCCAATTTCCATCCATCCCATACTACGGGTTTGTAAATATTTTAGAGAATTGTTAGATTGGAAAAAAAATTTGTTCTAAACTTTCAACAATCAAAACAAGTTATACAGTTGGTTTTATTATGGTTTTTGGTCTCATTATTGTTAGGAACTTATGTTACTATTACTAGAAAGAAAGAGAGAGATAGAGGAAGGGATAGAGCCAAAGATGAAGGGGTTTGTATAGTTGGAAATTATATTTTCTTTCGGTGTTTTTTCCTAAGTATTTCTTCGTATTAGTATGCATATTTTTGGGTGATTAATTAATGGTAAAAAAATAGCAATATTTTTAACAAAAATGAATTAGGAGGATAGTGGGGCTTCCACTTTCCTATAATTCTCCGTAATTCTACTTAATCTTTACTACATTTCAAGTTAATAAATTTTAAACTATTATATAATTTAAAATTAAAATTTATTTTTTCCATACCATATTTTCGTGCATCCCACGGGTCTCTTACTAGTATTATTGAAAATGAAACCTAAATTTATCATCTTACCCAAAAAGGAATGAAACTAGGAGGCTGGGGCTTTAAGATAAGAAGAAATAATTCAAATAAGAGAGAAGAGAAGACATGGATTTAAGAGAGAAGAGAAGAGAGAATAAACCTTTAATAAAATATTGTAACTGTACTGTTCACTCAATTCATAAAGGGGTGAATACTACAATTAAGAGAGAGGGCTTTAAGAGAGAAATTCATAAAGAGGTGATTATAGAATTGTAACTACTATACACTCTTCTACCACAATTTAGTGTATCATTAAGAGATGGTTTTAAAAGGAGAAAGTTATTGAGAGAACTCTTAGAATTGAAGACTGTGTAAGGGGGAGGTTTTGGGTTCCACCAGTTGAATTTAATTTCATGATGTGGCCTCACAAATAAAGAGGAGTCCTACGTGACATCAAGAGAAATGATTAGGTGGCATCCATAGAAACACACTAACTGTGTTTTATAGTAGTAGTATAGATATATTTTTTTTAATTGAAAATATAATTACATTCTTACCCTCATTTACTTATTATAATTACAATATTATCATGTTCTTATAAACGATAAACGGTTTCGATATTTTAGCGGGTCGGATCACGGTTTAAAATACCGAAATTAGCGGTAATTTTTTTTAAAAAAATTTCTGGCGATTTCGGTCAGCCAACCAAGGTTTGAAATTTCGAAATTTGCCGAGATTTCGATCAACAAACCCGAACCGAAATCCCGAAAAATTGCGAGATCTCAGTGAAATTTTGAAATCTAAAATATTAATATTTTATTAATTATATATATGTTAAAAATAATATTTTATTAAAATTTTATATATTATATAAATATTATTATTTTAGTTTTAAATTAATATATAAATTTTCGAAATTTCAATAAATTTATTGAAATATTTTGATATTTTTATTGAAATTTTGTGAAATAGTATTCCGAACTATTTCAGAAGATATTTCAGAATTTTAATTAAAAAAACCTATTTAAAAATAAAATTTGAAATATCACCGTAATTCCAAAATCACACATTTGACCTGCAATTCCGGTCGAAATCTGTTTTTCGAAATCCACTCTTTATTGATGTCATTAGGGTAGGACGAAACCGAAATTTTGCGAAATTTCAACGAAATTTAAAACCTTGTAGCCAACACGAACCCAAAACTTCAATTACTACAATTTTTAACATTAAACTGTTAAAGCACCCTTTTTAAAACAATGGGACACTTGGATGGTTGAAACTGAGAGTAGAATGGGCCTCAGAGTAGGGCTAACAATGATAAAAAAAAAATTTGAATTAATCGATTGAGCAATGTTATGTCCACTTTCTGGTTGTCCACCCTTTTTAAAATTTGAAATTGAATTAATCAATTTCAAATTCCTAGAGACACTACTCGAGCAGAGCTGGGGCCACTCAAGTGGTTTCACGGCTAATATAGGTTGAAGGCCTTGAAGCAATCCACTCGGGCGGAACTAGGTGTGACATGTCGCTCGAGCGGTCTTACGCGACTTTGAGTCTGGAAATTGCTTTGGTAACTCCTATTTCAAGAGAAGTATTTCTATTTCGTTGAGGACACTAGTATAGGCCTATAAATATGTAGTTACAGGCATAGAGTTTGTGGATGCTAAGCAAAGTAATGCAAGACATGAGTAGAGATAATAGAAAGGATTAAGCATACTAGGGCTTGTGAAATGTTGAAGGGAAGATAGATAGAGATTCTTCTTTGGATTCACTAAGAAAGTGACTTGAGTGGGGGTATATAAAAGGATTTGGGCTTGAATTGGGATTAAATCTAAGATGTAAGTGTTCTTGTACTGATTTTCTCAAGGTTTCTTTGAATAAGAAAGAAGCAATCGGATCTTGACCCGTGGACGTAAATAGGTTATTGTCGAAAAATATATCTTTTGTTTTCTCTCGTGTGTGTTTGTTTATCTTTTTCTTTAGGTCTGTTATTTTCACAACAAAAGCACCAGTTAATGTATTTTTAACGTTAAAGCACACACTTTTTAAAAAGTTGAGACACTTGGGTGGTTGAGCCTGAGAGTAGAAAGGGCCTCAGAATTGCTAAAACTCCTTTTTAAAAAATTTGAATTAACCGATTGAGCAATGCTATGTCCACTCTCTCCTATTTTTGTATAAGAAGACAAAATAATGACATTTTTTGTAGGACCCTTGGAAGATTTGGTTGTTTTTGCTTTTAAGTTAGGAAGATGACAAAAGTTGTCAATCTCACCTTTATATTATGAGTTGGGTCTATGGGTACTCACTAATCCTAACCTTCTATAATTAACTACTAATGATCAAGATTTGACTTGACTTATTTTATCTTTTCTAATGTCACATCAGTTCTAATCACAATCGTTTGATAATTGAATTAAACGGTTAAAATTTGGAAGTATATTTGGCAATACACTCTAGGGTAGGGGTGTAAACAAGCCGAGCTGGGCACTGCTCGGGCTCGTCTTGTTGGAATTTTATAGAAGCTCATGCTCAGCTCAGCTCGTCCATACATCATTGAGCTCGAGCTCGGCTTGATAATTTTTTTTTTTTAAGATACATTGATAAGCACTAAATTCAATTAAAAAAAATAAATTGAAAAGACATTTTTTTTTTTTTGGGGATGTCATGTGACTCACATGAAAGCTTGAGTTAAAACTTAAACGGAAATAATATGTTAATGTATACTAAATATATTTTACCAAAAAAAAGGTATACTAAATATATAATATAAATTTAACTTTTAAAAGGTATTATTATAAAATTAATCGAGCCGAGTTGAGCCACCTATTGTTCAAGCTCGGCTCGTTTATTTTTCGAGCTCACTTTTAAGGCTTGGCTTGGCTCAACAAGCCCAAAGTAAAAGCTCAAGCTCTGTTTATTTCGAGTCGAGCAGAGCTGGCTCGGGTCGTTGACACCCCTATAGGGGGTAGGGGTACCAGTAGATGAATTCTTATATTATTACTTTAATCCATTAATATTGTATAAAACATATTCAATAAGCATTATAATTATTATTTTAACATTATGGGTTTTATTTTAGGTTGGCAAAAAAACCCTTTTAAAAAAAGCATTTAATCCAAAAAAACCTATAGATTTTTATTGTCATCTAAAAAATCGTATGGAGGTGGATTGTACGTTTTAGGGAAAGAGTCTAACTAATGAAGGGGAGCTCCGAATGATTCCAAATCACGTTTTGGGATTAGGGAATTTGGTAAATATGTGAAGTGCTGTGTGATTGCGATAATTTGAATGGATTGTGCAAATTAACGATGTTCTAGAGGTACTTGGCGAAAACAACAAGCAAAATGTATAATTAAGCTGCAAACGGCAAAGACCCAAAATGCGAAAGCAAGTATCCAATTTTAAAGGCTCACGGTCACCTCCCCTGTATGATAAAGGCCCAATCGCATTTGACTTAGAAAGATTTGGGCTTAAGCTCGTGAGATGTAGTTGATGTACACCTTACTTCGTAGAAGAGTGGACATGGCCTTGGAGCCACTCGCCCACTAGCCAGGATGGTGAAGAACTCCCAAGTCCCAATAGAGTTATAAAAACTCCCCTTTCCCTTTTAGGCAGGGACGGAGCCGCCCGCTGCCCGCGGGGGGGGGGGGGGGGGGGGGGGGGGGGAGCTAGTATGAAATAGTGGGCCCCTCAATTTTTTTTAAATTTGTGGGTGGGGGGAAGGGGCGGGCCACATTTTTTTTAAATTCTTTAATGGGCTAGTATGAAATAGTGGGCCCTTAAAATTTTGAAAATTTTTTGAAGGTATAGTCCCTCCCCCCCCCGATGTTAGCATATGCCCCTATGGACACCCCTTAACTGTGGTTAAAATTCACCCATTCTTAGGGTTCACCTATTTATCCATGTTTTTTAGAAAAAAATGTTAACAATTTTTAACCTTAGGAGTTAGTGAATTTTAACTAGGGTTCGAAAAGAAATTTGATATTAAAAAAAAAAATCAAGGATAGGAGGGTGAATCTTAACCACAGTTAAGGGGTATTGATAGGGACATGTGGCGACCTCAAGGGCATTACCGAGAAAAAAAATTCTAAAAAAAAAACTACCCCAAAAAAAAATTTCTCGGGTGCTACACCCCCAAACCCCCAAGTTCCATACCCTCAAATCCATTATTTTTTAATACATGTATTTTGGCCCCCTGAATGAAATTCCTGGCCCCACCCCTGCTTTTAGGTGACCTAAACCAATAAGGAGGCATACTTAACTAACATTACCTATAGACGGACTGCGCCTGGCCTGTAAATAGCTAAAATAACTTGGTCCGAGGGTAAATTTAAAGGGTTGGGCTTAACTTTATTACCGATCTAAGGTAGAGTCCGTTCTTGACTTATTTCTTAACCATGCAAAGCCTTAAATTAACCTGAAGTAAATCTACAGGTAGTAGGTGCAGTGCATGAAGTTGGATAAGAGAGGATTGGGGTCAAAAGACAATTGGAGTAGCCCAAGTCATGCGCACTACTTGGCCTTGGTCCCCACTTATTACTCTGCCAAGAGGAAGTGAACAGCTACATGTTGGAGCTGAAGTAAACCTGAGTGGGCACCAGATAAATATTGCATTCTGGACCATCCCATACATTCGAGTTTGAAGTTCTTTGTCTATATCCTGTTGGAGGATCACAAATCTAGTGCGTACAAACTGCTAGCAACCGTTGTTTGTGGCATTAGAAAGAAACAAGGGATCCATTTTTAGTCATATTAATCTAATGCGTACATCTTTTTTCTTGAATGGTTGTTAAATGTGTCGCCTAAGTGGCCAGGCATACGATTATGTTCAAGCAGCCCAATAATAAAAAATGGGCCTTTAAACACCCAAATTCCATCTAAGGCCGTCCAAAGCTATTTATGAACTCATATTTAAAAGAGTCTTTATAATTTAAATAAATGTAAGCCTTATAATTATATATTTGACTTATTATATGTTTTTATTACTTTTCTTGGGGTATATATTTCAATTATTATATGTTTTATGCAAAATATAATCATTTTGTCTCCTTTTTCGACAATCATTATAGACTTTATTTGTTTGTTCCATTTTTTAATTTCTTTTATTATTCCTACATCTATCTCCGGTGATGGTTTTATCAAAGTGCAAATCATACATAGATCTCATATTGGGGGGATTTCTGCTACAAAGTGTTCATCAGGCAACGTGTTGGGCGCCTCAGGCGTCCATGAGGTCTGTCGCCTCAAGTCGCCTTGACAACTATGATTACACATTTCTAATTTCTTAACCATTGAGGCGGCACTAGCCAATGTCAACTTTATCCAAATGAAAATTGAAAAATAATGGTCTCCAACATCTCCTTTTTCAGTTTTAATTAAGAATTAATTTTCATGAGGAGTTCTGCATCATGTGTTGTTCAAGGACACAGATAGTTTGAACTTTACATGAAGATTATTTCAGGACTAAACGTATAAGACGAAATTCACAAAACAACTCAGCAAATTAAAAATCAGTTAGGATTAGCAAGAAATAGATATAAAGGTAAATTATCTCTTAAGGTGTCACCGTTTAGACCGTAACATACCCCTGGGCATTCAAATTCTGAACCTTGGAGGTTCCCAAATGTTAAAAAGAGTTACTAGAGGATGTAATAGTATTTTCTAATAAGATAATCTTGCTGAAATTACTTTAAGCTTGTTTAGAACAAATGATGAAATGTGCGACTAAATTTCCACAAATTAGCTTCTTTATAGTCTGTGACCAAAAAGCATACCTTTCCATTCTTGCGATCTAGCTTCTTGATCCAGCTTCTTAAGGCTGCCTGTGAACTCCTCAAAAGGCCCAGAGATAACTCGAACACTCGGACCTGGGATAGGGAGGTTATCATCATCATCTTCTGTTGATGAGCTACTGGCAGCAGGCTATGTACATTTTCTTGACTGCCTATTTAGCTTAGGATCGGTCACGGAATTTGCAAAATCTTTGAGAGTTAATACTCAGCTATCCTTCGTTGAGCATTCCATCGTGTTGCCCTTGTTCGAATGCTTAGTTCAGTTTTCTCGTGTTCTTCTTTTGCTTGTCGAAAGATTGCTTCAATGTCATCGGAGGACACTGGCTTGGGCTTGATTGTCTGCCAACTTGTAAAAAATAGTTTCAAATTGGAGAGACAAGAACTCATTGGAGTAAGTGTGAGAGAAAATGAGATTAACATAAGAGGACCTTAAGAATTCGTAACAAGCAAATTGAGCGTCTAGAAATTATGAAATAAAATCTTCACTGACTCCTCTTGACTGGACGAATTTTCGAGTCAGAACATGAATCTTAACTCGGCGAATAAAGTTGACTTGACTCAAGTGACTTGATACAGCCTTGCGTTATGGTAAAAGTTAAAAAACTGCCAGTCTTCTCCTTCTCGGCCTCGGATTGTCTCTGGGCTCTCGGGGTTCCATATATTGTGCGGCAGCTGGCAGAAAAAATAGGGAGAAGTCATTTATTTTCTCCCCATGATTTTTGACTTCTCCCCATTTGATATCTCTCCCCCTTATTCTCACACACTTATCGCCACATCCCATTTTTGTGTGAGGAAGTCAAAATCATGGGCCCTATGATTTTGACTTCTCCACCACTTGTCCTCTATTCTATGGAACCCGAGACAAGCTCTTTCTGGCTTAGCCAGAGACAAGCCAAGGCCTAACTTTAACAGGCCTTCTAGGATTTTAAGCCCAATAAATCCCTGAACTACGACATCCCAAATTTTTGTTTTCATGCAAGAGCTTCATATGTCAGTAACTGGGTACGCACCAATGAGAAGTACAGAACATTTAAGGTCTAAAACTGTGAGATTCACAGGAAAAAATAAACTTATTAAGACATCTTTGTTGGATATTGAGATCGGGTGGCTATAATCCCTCGATCGTACGGTTATGGTTGATGGATAAAATCCTCAAGTAAATCTCGTCATGCATATTCACACTCATGCACATCACATCACCGTATATGTATGATCATGTTTTTTAAATGTATTATATGGTATCTATCTTATTTTAATCTTGATGCATTCATGTGCATAGGGATCATGATTGATATTGTGAGATATGGAGTGTTGGATCATCTCTAAGCCAGACTGGGTATCTTGGTGAAGGGTGACCATTGGATCTTAATCAAAGGCTTAACAGCTAGTTTGACCAAGCCATTAAGACTCCAAAAAGCCGTTAAAAACCGTTACTTGATCTAAGGGAGCTATGGTAAATGTGGTTGAATCTGGACCATTGATCCAGATTCTAATTGCTTGATATAAGGGAATAATTATGGAGGAGTCTAACGACTTTCTCTTTGATGGTGTATGAATCCCCTTGGCTAAGGAGGAAAGCATGCAACCAAGAAAGCAAAAGTGGAGACTTTCCATTTGTGTGAAAGATTTTGTCTTTCTTGATAATATTCTCTGTGTTACTTGAGTTTTACTCAAGTGTGATTAACCACACACTCAAGTTTTGTATGAAATCCCATTGTGGAGAAATCCTAGCTTAACTTAGATCATACTCTTCTAAAAGGCCATTGCTCTACCTTCGTATCTCATTTTATTGATCGGATCCAAGAGATTAATTTTTCCGCTGCAAAATCTCGCATCCCTTCAATCTTCAACAAGTAGTTCTCGCAGGTAAACGGTGAGTATGGAGAACAATGACTTCTTATGTATTTCCTACTTTGGATCCGATCCATCACATTCGGATGAAATCATGCATCTCCTTGTTCATTAAGCACCTTGAAAAAGACACAACCAGGAAGAGGGG
Source organism: Tetracentron sinense (assembly GCA_015143295.1). Classification (NCBI taxonomy): domain Eukaryota; kingdom Viridiplantae; phylum Streptophyta; class Magnoliopsida; order Trochodendrales; family Trochodendraceae; genus Tetracentron; species Tetracentron sinense. The sequence continues at coordinate 4,212,488 of CM026563.1, forward strand.
TTTTGGTTTAAACAAGATTGAGCCTTTCCTTTTCACCTGAACAGCAAAACAAACAATATGGGGTGCAATAAAACAAGATTTGACAATTGACTGGAAATAGATACACTTCAGATTATATTGGTGTTGCTAATTGATTAGTCTCACTTTAAACATCCTTCCAGAAATTTGGTCCAATTCTACACAGAATAATTTCTAAAATTTAAAAACCTAAATGAGTTTTCAACACAACCCCTGCATGTATCTTCCTAAACACAGAACATTAAATTGAAAAATACAAAAAAGGTATGGAAGCCCATCATAACATTGCCATTCCAATCCAATCCAATCCAAACTAAAATAAAATATAATTTTATCTCGAATTCCAAGTCACCTTCACTCGGATCTCACTGGACTGACCACAAATACGCTCCTCGAATGTACCGGAGAATTTTGCAGGGAACTCTGCAGTGCCCTTGGCAATCACAACAGAAGAAATCGCGTCGTAATCCAACAAATCCGCTCGAACAACGAGGACGGATTTCACTGGCACGGCTACAACGGATCTTGACAACGGAATGACCTGCCCAGACCTTACATCTATGTGCTCATTAGATCCCTTTCGGAAAAGCACACTTTCTGCTGAATAGTTGGAATTGCCAGCACTAATCAATCCATAAACATGGGCGGCGGGGTGATCTTGGCCATCTCCGATAATGAGCGTAACCTCCAAAGTAGCCTCCACCGCTTTGGATAACACGATGTAGCACACCGTCACGGAACCACAACCATAGTCTCCAAAAACGTGATCGTATATGGGCTCGTCAAACACATTTCTGGTGAAAGAGTTCCAGACGAGCAGGCCACGATTGACCAGGGGCAGGTCGATGTCCTTGTCCATGAGATCCACATCGAAGTGGAAGGTATCGTAGCCGAAGATGGGTCGGGCTGGGCCAATCAGCAAAGCAGTATTGTCGGGGCCGATGGATTCGGATTCCTCCCTTTTTCGGTTGTAGAGGTATTGAGTACCCGCCATTCCGCCGGTGAGTGTGATTGTGCCGTAGAGGTCGCCGACGATGTCCTTGATGCTCACCGAGAACACCTCAACCAGTGTTGTTGATCCCAGTTCTTCGAGGGGAATGAGCTGCTTCTGATCCCATTCCGATTCTTCGTCTTCTCCGAACGATTCTCGACGAATGATTTTCATTAGATCTAAGTTCAGAGAATATTAGGGCTTGCGTTTTTTTAGGAGAAGATAAGAACCTGTTGAACGGCGGACTTACCTGAGGAAGAGGACTTACCGTTCTGGATTCAGGCGATCGCCGGCAAGTTGAACGGCGGGAGTTGCTATCGGGAGAAGGGGATGAACACGGGACGGAAGGGAAGGTTCCCTTCCTTCGAGGGAGGCCTTGCGAATGAGACAAAACCCTAAGAGAATGGTTACTTCTATTAAAAAAAAAAAAAAAATTTAAATTACATGCTTACCCTCATTTTCTTAATATAATTACAACTAGTAAGCAGCCGAGCATCGCACGGTTAATTAAATATTGAAATGCATCAAAAACATGAAATTACGAAATTAATATAATACTAATATGTAAAAAATAGTGACAAAAAACATAAATTTCAAAGGGAAGATGAGATGTCCTTCTCAATATTCCTTCCCAATTCATTAGCATGTAATGTATATGATCTCTCCGATTCGACCATACGTGGGGTTGTGTATTTTGAATGTGAATGTGCTCATAAACGGCTCGATTACGACTTCAGGATTTACAGTACCCTACCTCACTTCCCATTCTTAACTTCTCATCCTTTTTTTCAGGAGGCTCAACAAATTCCACGACGTCATTCTCCTCCGGGTCCATATTTGGATCATCATCAAGTCTTTCAATTAACATTCCTTCTAATACTTTTGGAAAAAAGCTATCAAGTAATTTGGTTTGATGGGTTTCCTTAACTTAGTTTTTGACAACTGCTACAAACAAATATAAGAGAACAACACTCTATAACTGAAAAGAAATAAGAATTTACCCGATGAAGCCTTTAAATATTCTTTTAAAAAAATAAAAAATGATGTACACAAAGCAACTTAGGATGAGAATGTGATCTAGACATTCTGTAATTGTTATCTTGGGCCTAGCAGCAAAAGATGTGAAAGGATAATTGTGCAGCTCACCTTGTCCCTATTATATTACATGAGAACAACAAAATGTAAGATGAGATGTGCAACCTGAAGAAATATAGAGCTAGATCCCACCATGGATAGTGGCTGTTAGCTTTGTTGGAAAAATTCTGTTTTGGAAAATCTGGGAAAACAGTTTTTTACAAACTTTGACCCAAAATAAAAGTGGGACCCACAAAGGTTATGAGGCGGGTCCAAGTGGATTCATGTTCTCCTCCATGAGGAGATCAACGTAGTGTATTCACTTGTCCAAAACAGTGAAGTGGTGAATGAGAAATTCATCTCAAAGTGGGCCACTTGAACATAAATTATAAGTTGAAGAATGGTGTAGTTTAATAGTCCCACATTGGAAAACTATTGAAACTATAGTGTGGTTTAAATACCATTACCTTGGAGTAAAGGGTGGGCCCTTGGGGCACCCAAATTTTGCGAAGGAGTGAGGACTTGCTCCAAGGTGGAACCAACACACACGGGCGCGCCGCCGCCCCGACCCGAGTCCGGGCCGGCCGGCTGGCTGGCTTGGCTTGGCTTGGCTTGCTTTGGTTCTAGTGGGCCTAAAGCCTGGCCCCTATATTTATTTTTTGTTTTGCTGGGCCAGAGCCCGTTTCAACTTATATAGTTATTCCAACAGCTCTTTTAATCCAACAGTCATGTCTGTTGGATTTAAATTTGAAACCCAAGAGACATGACTATACTGGACAGTCTCCTTTGCCTACTATTTAAGGCTTTTCTGGTGCATATTCTTAAGTACGAAATTCCTTCTTCTACTCCCAAGTCTCTGCATTCCTTCTGCATATTTATAAGTCTCTGTTAATCCAAGAGAGAGAGATATAGCATAGTTTCTGGTTCGTTGGACAAACAGATTGCTGTGCTTCTTCTGTTTGTGTAAGGATCAATTTATCCTGGGAGGCAGACGTCCGTATATCAAAAGCACCAGTGTGAGGGACGAAATCTGTCTTAAGGAAAGAGTTACTACTCGACTTGATCTGTTGATTCTCAGTTTCTAAATCAGTGAGTTCATTCTATTCTGTAGTTTCTATTTATTGTTACATGAACAGAATATATATTCAATCAAATTCATATTCTGTACACTGAATAGTATTGTTCTATTTCACTTAATAAAGATTGAATACAGGATTATTTAATTCAAATACTGTTAATTAAAACAACAAGCTTCTCAAACAACATTTGGAGGATGCCCCCCATTGATTCAGAGCATCCAATATTGAAAGCTACTACTCTTAGATGACCTGTGCCAATAACCAAACTGGTTAGAATCATACAGTTTATGCATGATTTTGGTCATGTCTAATTGATTGGATGTTCCTAATAGATGACCACATATTCATACTGATGCAAAGCAGCCCCACCATCAAGTGTGATTTCCGGTCAATGTATCCTCAATCTTAAAAGTAGAAGTTCACTGCAACAGATTTATAGAATTCAAACATTTATGGAGACTGACACAGACAATTTATCCGCCACATGCGGATGCAGATAATAGGACACGTCAACCACGAAGCATGTCTTATTGAGAAACCCTTTCTTACTACGTACCCCCATTAGTGTGGGTTAGCAACGGCCCCTATTAATAGCACAGAGGGCTATTACTCCCGGTCATTTCCCAATCAGTAGCCTTATTCTTCTCATTTACGGGATATCAGTGCATCTGATTTTGGAATAACAAAACAAAGCTTGTGAGTACCCCCATAATAATCACGGGAGTTGTTAATGGATCATGTGAGTATTGAAATGAGATGGATCAACGTGATAAATGTGGTGCTGTGGTTAAATACATACCACTGCACTAAATAGATGGGGTCTTTGCAAGACACTCACAAAGCAGAGGCTGTGATCGCATCCTTAAGTGTTCAAAGGAGTGGGTGTCTGAACTCCTTATACAATAGAATTGGCCACGCTTGTCAGTATGGTATGGGACAAAATAAGTATCAAACATGAGAAACTTTGACAATTTTGGAGTTTGTCAACATTGATCAAAATACATACCATGCATTCTTGCTCAATGGATTTCGATTAAAGCTCATATCAGCTATAGTTTTGATTGCAATATAAGAACCCCCTCCTTTTCCTATGATACATGGTACCAAATTTTTCTGGAACCCATTATTGTAACTCTTCAAGATCACTGTAATCTATTATCTGCTAAAATAAAAAAAGGGAGCAAAGGTAAGCACCACAATGGTCTGACAAATAAACATTTTATGGCAAGCTACCAATGCAATTCAAAGTGGTACACCTGGAATCATATTATCTGTTAGTGTGGTCCTGCAGTCATGAAATACAATTTCATTGATGAAGGGAGCTCACCTTAAATTGAAAAGTTATAATGGAACGCAATTTGGTGTAAGCCCCTCAATTTTAGCAACCCTCTGTATACATCACTGTCATGCATTAATATTCAGTTGGCATGTTTTCAGATTCAACCTGGCACTTTTTTAGAGAAAACTCCATTATAGTGTTTTGCTTAAGTAACAAAATCAAGCACATACAACCCCCTCTTCTTTCTTCATTTTTTCTTGGTGTCTTTCTCCACTGTAATCCCACCCCATTTGCTTTTACTAACATGAAAGTAACACATTGGTATTACTAAAAAAAAAAAATCACATTGATCCCACTACCTCAAGCAAAAACTTTGCTTTTGCTAACCTGAAAGTAACACATTGGTATTACAAAAAAAAAATCACATTGATCCCACTACCTCAAGCAAAAACTTTGCTTTTGCTAACCTGAAAGTAACACATTGGTATTACAAAAAAAAAATCACATTGATCCCACTACCTCAAGCAAAAACCTAAATTTTATGCAAGCATTCAGCTCTCTCCCTCGCCCACCCATTGGAATTGAGAAAAATAATGGACACTAAAAAAAATTTTGTAGTTCCATTTTTTTGACGCTAATGGATCCGTGCTCTACTGTCTCTGTCGTTGGAATCTCTTTTTCATCTCTTTTCAACCAGATATCTCATTGAACTTGACATCTGGCTTCATAATCCCTTTGGCACCATAACTGTAAGCACCCCATCATCCATTGCTGCTTTCAACAGGTCTACCTTTGTAATCTCTCCAGCAATCAGAATCTCTTCGTGAACTTGCCACTGCTTAGATGGTTATTCTTCTTTGCAAATACTATTCCAAACTTTAAATGTAAAGAGGAATTGATCATGCTGAAACAACCAAAATCAATAAAATTAGTGAGATCTCTATAGAATGATTTAAAACACAAAGCAGCTTTTAGAGGGAAGGGTAATAAAACACACATCCCTAACCCAAATATCCAATTCGTTGTATTGTTTTTGGAACTAGGGGTGTCCCCAACCCTTTGGGTCAGGACTAATCCCCAAGGGTGCGACATGAGCCTCCAACCAGTCATACCAGGTAAGTCCGAATAAACCTGTGCGGGACTGGCCCCAAAGGGGGAGTGAGAAATGGAACCCAGGACCTCCCACTTCAAGACAGCCCAGGAACCACTGGTCCACCCCTTTGGGGTTAATTGTGTAGTGCTTGCAATTCATAAAACACAAACCTAAAATTGAGAGGTGGATCTACGCTCAATGAAACCGCAAAGAAATGATGCTCGATGTAGAGTTGAGCAGTTTATATAATAGTCGTGGCCACATCTCAACCGGCATTAGTTGAATGGACGTGTTGGTTTTAATCAGTTTCAGTTGCTCTCCCTTTCCCAAACGGTTTTCCAAAGAGTCGTGTTAACAAGGTGGTGGTGATTCTTTTTGAAACGGATTTTCAAAGAGTGTCTTAACATAATCGCAATCCGTGACGATTGCTTGATATTTAAAAGAGATGAGAGGAAACTGACGAAACATTTACAATTGCATACCTTTCCCAAACGGACGGATAAGATAGGGTGAGAGAGAAAAGAGAGGAAACGGAGAAAAAGAGGAGGCGTACGGGTGCGTGTTCCTGAAGTCATTTTTAAGAGGTAAGAGTCGTGTAGCCTCATTTTTAAAAAAAAACAAAATGAAGAGTTGTGTCCCTTAAAAGAGAGGTTTAAGTCTCCCTTGAAGAGTTGTGTCACAGATTTTCCAGGAAAAACTCTTTAATTCTTAGCACCCAACCTCCTAAAAATCTTCTATGATCGCCCCGTGGACCTTCCAAGGTTCACTTTTAATTAGTAGTAATATTATTATCATGTTCTCATGAAGGATATCCAGTTGGGTTTATTTTGTTTTTCTTTTGGTTAGTATACAGCACACGCTCAACCCACACACACCCGGGTGACAAACGGTCACAGACAACAACAAAACCCTCAATAGGAGGGCAGGTGGGGAAACGGTTGGGATATGTAGCGGGTCGGATAGGTTACTTTTCATATCCTATTCATTTGTAAACGGATTAGATGCTAAAACATCCGAATCCCAATCCGATGGGTAAATGGATAACTATCCTGATAATAAATTCCAGATACGGATTAGATCAAGGTTTGAAATCCCAAAATTTTTGGTGATTTCGGTTAGCCACCACGAACCCAAATCCCATAAAATTTTGGTATCTCGGCAGGATTTCGGATTCCGATTTATTAATATTTTATTAAATATATATGTTAAAAAGTAATATTTTATTAAAATTATATATATTTATATAAATATTATTATTTTATTTTATATATATATATATATATATATATATTCGAAATTTTGATAAAAATATCAAAATATTTCAGACTTTTAATAAAAAACAATTAAAAATAACCTATTAAAAAAAATGAAATATCATCAAAATCCCAAAAGTTGACCCAAAATTTTCAAAATCTTGGTTGAAATCATGGGCTTGTTTGGTTCGGATTATTATAAGCGTTTATTTGGTACATATTCGCTTATGTCCGGATTATGTCTAATAATAGCATTTGGTTCTACTCGTCATAAGCGCTTATATAATAACCGATTATAGAAATAACCGATGATTTCATAATCTCGTCAGAAGGTGATTATTGTGGAACGTAACTGCTTATGACCTTTAATATTATGCAAAAATTATTATAAGCACTTAAATTTGCACTCAGTAAGGCCAACAAGGTTCATAAACTTAAAAGAAAGTTTTTTTAAATATTTTTTTCTTTTTTTAAAAATGACTAAAATACCTTTTTTTTTTAAATGACTATGTAATCACTTATCAGTAGAGTGTCAGCTAAACAAGATTACAGTTATCAGCACTTATCAGCATCAGCGCTTATTGACATCAGCGCTTATGATTGCAATAATCCAAACCAAATGGGCCCCATGTTTTTTGAACTCTGTACCGATGTGGTTGGGGTTGCACGAAACCGAGATTTCGCGAAATTTCGCAAATTCTCAACGAAATTTAAAACCTTGGATCATATACGACTCTGTTGACACCTCTATTTAGGGACCTTGTGAACTCATCAAGAAATCACCCACGAAAATCATGTTGCTCGTTTAGTTGACATTCGCCAATAAATTCTTTACATAATGACAAGTGTAAAGTTATGTGAATAAAAATATAGGAGCGCTAACACTACTCTCAGTCCTTTTATATTTTCAAAGTCAGTCAACCAAGTGTCACAAAAGCACCCGATTACAACATTTTTTAATGTTAAAGAACACACCTTTTAACAAGTTGGGATACTTGAGTGGCTAAGACAGAGAGAAAAAAGGGCCTAAGAGTAAGGCTAACACTCCTCATAAAAATCCGAATTAACCAATTAGCAACTGATTACTTTTGCTCAAAGTTAGGAAGATTTGATTGTTTGTTTTAAGTAGGGAGATGACAAAAGTTGTCTGCCAGGTCTCAGGGTACTTTTTAATATTTTCTTAATCCTAACCATTTATAACTAACCACTAAGGATCAGGATTTGGTTTGACTTATTTTATTTTTCTAATGTCACGTCAGCTTTTATCCTAATCCTTTAATAATTTAGTTAAATGGTTAGGATTTTGGAGTACATTTGGGAGTACGAGCAATGCTATGTCAACTTTCGATTGTCTACTCTCTGATAGTTTTTTACTATTTTTCTACAATAAAACAAAATAAAAGTGATGGGACCCACAAAAGTGTCATACTATTTTGTTTTCTTGTATAAAAATAGGGCAAAATGGACGATCAGAAAGTGAACCTTGCATTGCGCTTGGGAGTACACTATGGGAATACATGTAGTCGGTTCTTATATTATCACCTTAAATTTTTAAGATTATATCAAACCTATTCAATAAGTATTACAATTTTTTTCTTTTAACATTATGGGCTTTATTTTAGGGCAAAATATTTTTAAAATCTTTAATCCAAAAATCCTAGAGATTTTTACTGCCATCTAAATAGTCATCTAAAAAGTCATATGGACTTTGGAAAGTGGATTGCACGTTTTAGTGGAAGAGTCTAGCTAATGAAGGGGAGTTCCGGATGATACCAAATCACGTTTTGGAGTACGGAATTTGATAAATATCTTTATCTTTCTTTACTATTATAAGGCAGCCGCAGCGGCAGATGAATTTTCTGAAATTCCCATATTACCCTTATATAAAAACAAAACTTTGATTTAATATTTACTTTAATTCCCAAACTACCCCTTGCCTATGATTTAATTTTGAAACGACCCTTGTTCATCTATCTATTTTGAATCACAGCCGATCGTGATTGAACTCAAGGAGAGTTCAATTGCACCCGTGGGTTAACACGTGACCCTTTTAACTCCTATTAACTGTGGTTAACTCCCTCCTCTCTCTTATTATGCATCTCACGTGCCACTAGCGAGTTCAATCGCACCCGCGGGTTAACACGTGTCCCTTTTAACTCCTATTAACTGTGATTAACTCTTTTCTCTCACTCTCAAGTGCATCGCATGTGCCACCCGCTAGTTGAAATAAAGTAAGAACATTTGTGTTTTTTTTTCTTAAGCGTGCTAGCCTTATTCTCAGGCGAATACTATCAGCCAAAAACAAATATTTCTTAAAGCAAGGATTGGTGTTGGTTTTTAAGTACAAGGGAAAGGGTTGGTTTTTTATTAAGAGTAGGGAATGCATGTGAATTGGGCTAGTAGCACGGCACAACTCTAAAATTTTACATTTACTCTATTTTGGCAGCTCTGAAAAGTCAGAGAACTCCGGTTCATAGTTAAATTTGTAAGCGAACTTCTTTTTGGCCCATTATGAAGCGGAGCTCTCCTTGGTACCTTTTAACACTGCTCCTCTCAAAAAACATAGCAGCTTTATAATTATTAAGAAATAAAGTGGCAGGGATTTTTCTGGGTGTTCAGGCTTAAAGGGGAGTTCACTACTACAATGTGGAGTGGACGCCTAATGTTTAAACCCTACGATTTCTCATATCATTCTTTGTGAAGGTTGCATACACATCCACTCTCCCACAAATTAGCGAAATTAACTTGGCATCATCCAAAGGCCTCGCTCCCGTCTCTTTTGTTTATGAGATATCTTTTAGTTTTGGGCGATTCACCTAAAAGGTTATGCTTTGCATTTTTTTTTTATCTAAAACGGCATGCTTTTAACATATTTATCAAAAAAGGCATACTTTGTATTTTTATTATCTAATAGGTTATGCTTTTAACATATTAACCCGTTAGCTATGCATATAAAATCCAACATGGATAAGGGTAATATTGGAGTGCATACCCTATTTGGTAAAAAATACTTTGTATTTTTTTTAGTGACAATAGATGATGGTATTATGCCTAGATAGTAAACACAGTTACACAGGTGATAAAATAAGGGAATTCCAAAGATTCGATATTTCTTATAACTTGTGAAACCGTTTAATAAGGACTGTTATTATAGGGAGCATAAATCTTCTCGATGGAGCCTTCGGATTTTTATACTGTCTCACCCATCAGGCTATCATCATTTGTGTAAGCATGGTGTGTGTGTGTTTCTTTTTTGTTTTATGGGTAGGAGGCATGATTGACAATTTTGGTTAATATGTTAATGGGTTGTGGATCAATGCCACTCTAACTAGGAGACATCCACTTGGATTGTCTCCCACGATCGAACCCTTTATGAGGGGTCTTAACTATCTTTTCATGATCAAGGTGATCATTTATAAGCATGCTTCCTGCGAATGGAGGGAATCAATCATAATAAGAAGGAGAGAAGGAATATAATTTGATTATTATTTATTTATTTATTCTCCTCAAATGTCTCGTACGAAAACATCAAACTACTCTTATATTTAATAGAATTGTCTTCAATACATAATAGTAAAAAAGACATTTGAACAATACAAGTTTACTTTAGTCTTGTGAACACTAACATTCCCAATACATATGTATGTATGCACGTATGTTAAATGATAAACTTTTATTCCATTTAAGAGGTTTGATAAAATAAGAAACTAAAAAACTTTTATTTTTAAAATATTATGACAAAGAAAATATATATATATATTTAATTATAGCCATTTATTTCCTGACATTTAGGAATACCCTCCACTCTCCCTTTTTCTTGATCATTCCCTTTGTATCAAAGTATAAGACCCATATATATAGAGACTGTTGGTGTTCCAATAAGCAGCAAGGGACAATGCTCCATGATTGCATTGGGGATAGCTCTTTCCATTGTTAAGTGCATGTGTTACCAAATTATCTCTATCCTTGGAGAAGGACTGGTATCTTCCCTTCATGATCAATAAATGATGAGAAAAGTGACTCACCACCTAAAAAAATGTCAGAACATATCTCAAGATTATGCCTGTTGATCCCACCTTCCATTACTGCACTTATGAGGATAATCAACCATGACAGATTTACATAGTTCACTACTTTATAGGTTTGAAATAAAATAAAAATAAAAATAATGCATTATGGATGATCAGATCATCAGAGTAACCAACAAAATCTAATAGGGATGATCAGAGTAACCCACACAGCATACAGAGATGATCAAATTATCCCCACCCAAGGAGTGAATGGAGTACAAAAATTAAGACACTGAAGTCAGAAACTAAGATCAGTACTTATACTCTTTCATTTTCCTTTTGTTTTGGGAACACAAGAACATGATAATATCAACGATAGTTTACAAAAAACCAGCTGGAAATGGGCTTTAGTTTTAACTGCGACAACAGAAAGTGAGAAAAAATCTCAAACAACCCTCTTTTGCTCCACCTACTTAAGTTGTGAACTTGCTCTCTTTCATTATCTGTTCCGAAATCTAATAATACAAGTTCTGGTTGCTCAGAGTAAATGTAATATGCGGTTCACAACTGTAACTGAAACTGTGGAAACTCTTGGAGTTATTACGAGATTATTCTCGAGATATTGTAGATTCAGAAACTTCCATGAAGATTTCCTGAAAGTTTTGGTCCCAGGCTAGAACAAACACAAAATCTTATCATCAACAATCAACAAAACATTATCAGAGATCAGCAAAGAGATGATAAGTTCTAGAATCTACAATGATAAGCCTCAAGGCTGCAATTGCTGCCACGACGGACAGGCAGCTGAAGACACAGACATTAAGCCAGTGCCAGAACTTCTGAAATGCAGTCAACTTGTTCTTCTTGGCCATTAGGTACATGTGGTTTGCTAGGATAAATGTTAGAGGGAATGTGCTGGTGGCCCCTGTAAGGCTCATGAAATCTCCAAGGAATGGCAGTAGAGCTGCCACTAGTGTGTTTATAGTTAGGTAACCACCTCTTACGAAAATTCTGAATGACAAGTTGTGAATAGAGAATGCACTTCCTTTAGATCTGCCATATCTGGTATCCAAGTACTCATACATTGGACTCGCGAAAATCTACAAACAGTAGAGGAAGCATCAAAGGTTAGTGGAGTGAAAAACAAGGAGAAAGGCGACTTCTGAAAGAGTAATAACAAGCTCTCCCCACACTCTCACACATGCTCAAAATCAACTCCACAATTTCAGAAGAGCTAAGCTTTTGTGTCTGTGCAAGGCCCAAAAGTTTATATGGCACAGATGTATGCATCAGTCTGGACAATTTATTGACAGCCCACCCATTGGATGGGTCACAACCGAAAAACCATATAAATATTGTACCTGTCTGTTTGGGAGCAAAAACATTCCAATCGTTGAGAGAAAATGCAAAACCAATCGTTAATTTGGATGCATGTACCAGAGTGAATTTCAAGAAGTGGCCCACCGATGGAATGATTCAATTCATACATGGACTATATGTAGAGTATGTCATGAAGGATGCAAGACTTGTGTCCATCACAGATACAAAACAATTTTCATTCTTTTTCACTTATCCAGAAAGTGAAAACAGAGAAGTTATGTGCCAGTGGATGATAAAGCTTAGTTATGAGAATTTGTTAGAATTAGGAAGTATGGGGGTGCAGTATTGATATCAATAAGTAGAAATTTAAGCTATTTTATGTCCTCAATTACCAAAGAATTGTGAGACTAGGTGTCGGGAGAGGCACCATAAGCAGGAGGACAATACAATGATTTGATTCTTCTAAGACACCAAATCATAGAAAAATACAAGACCTTTTTTTGTTGGGAGGGAGGAGCTGAGGTTTGGGAGGACCTCGACCAGTTTCTTTAATTAAACGTCACAAAACTTTGGCGAAGACGATATATAAGCTGAAGAAGCAGGACCCAAGTTCTTCAACTGACTTATTTGATTTGATTAGATTAGGCAGTCAGGGGACCTAGTGAAAGTGGGTTTAAAAAACTCAAAAACTTTTATCTTGGCCATGCTAGTCAGGAGCTGCAACAAAATTGTAGTCATGGATTCACCTATTTTATTTTATTTTTCCGGTGTCATACGTTCCTGTTAATTAGGCCCACGAAAATCAATAACTTTTGCACCTTTCACATTTAGTTTGGAAATTCCATGATTTATGGAAGGAAATCAAAGTCATTTTATCCCCCTATAAAGAGGAAAAATTAGATTCGAATCCTAGACATTTGCATATTTTCATACATCCACTCCCCTCAAACAACCTCTAAGATCTTGAAAACCAATAATTGATCTGATCAGATGATCCTACCCATCTGATGTATCACCTTGATGATTCACATCATCATAATGTTCCCAATGGGATAGTTAGGAACATCCAATTAGATCAAATTTGGCCTAGGAGATCTCCAAAAATGGACCCATCAAATGGTAGGAAACGACCCTGCATATATAACAAAGGTATGTAATATGGGAGGTTTGACCTATGTGCATCCCTACCAATTATTTAATATTTATAATATATAGAAACATAGAAATAACAGAACAAAGGAATGAGGATTAGTACATGCAAAGCGATGACCGTTTGCAGAAAGGCAGCAATGTTGGCCATTGTCTTCACCCAAACTGGACCCGAGACACTGTTGAGCAAATAGGATGATGTTGTGGATCCATAAGCCCAGTACCCCATAAAAGTAATGGCATACATTGGTATAACTCCAGCAGTGAACTGAAAGTAAAGCGCTTTCTGCATGTTTTTAATAACAGGCTGTTTCACCGTCGCCTGTTACAAGAATAAGGTCATAAATGGTTAGGATTGGAGCGGAAAAAAAAAAATGAAAAGATCATCCAGTGAATTTTCACAAATTTCTTGTTAAAAGTTCAACATAGGAATGTCTCTCGATCTCTCTTTGATATATCACCAAATAACTCTAATTTTCATTTCATAGACAAACAGAAATTCCATCCAAAATGGCCCCTAAACAATATTCAGAATTTCATCTTTTTTAAGAACTCAAAGTGTCATTATCAAATAAATTATCATCACGTGCCAAGAAGAACCAAAATAGGAAATATGAAATAACTTGGATGGAACTCAGAGAAGGGTCCCTATTTTCCAAATTTGATTATCAAATTAATGTACAATAAAAATTCTGAAACTTAAAAAAGAAAAAAATATCTTAATAGCCTAATAGGTTGTTGACTTGCAGCTTTTTAGAGTGTGCTCAATGCCAGAAAGGCAGCTAGCTCAAATCAAATTGGCCAAGTTCTGAATCAATCAAAAAAATTTGGAACACTGATGAAAATTTTTTGTCGCCAAGATACTGGTAGCCTATGTTTGGTAGATTTACCACAAGATTACCATAATATGTTTCACGGTTTGGAATATGGTTTACCCAGAAAATTTTGTTATAATGGCTATTTAACAATAACACAATATTCTACTTTGACCATGTCACAAATCTTGCAATAAATGTAAAATCGGAAAAATTATGTTGCCACTACAAGTTCAGGTTTTTCAATCATTTCAGAAAGCCTAATGACACTTTTAGCTTTTAATATAGTATTAGGTCCCCACCTCGTGCATCATTCTTCAATTTTTGGGAGGGACTATACCTTGCCTCGAAGGGTTTGGGAAACCCTCCGTTACCAAAAAAAATCATTCTTCAATTTTTGAGATGGGTGAATATAACAAGTCTTTGATGTTCATCGTACAATTATTGTATGTGATTTTCTTGGCCTACCTGTATCTCTGGAAGCATTCCTGTATTGAATGCAAAAACAAGATTTGCAGCTGCGCCAATAGAAGTGAAGATCTTGCTCACTTTTGATCCAGGGATGCTGTAATCCCTAGCTGGTGCCTGAATTCCTGTAACAATAGAGATGTTGGGAATCCAAGTAGAATTGTAAGGATTATTTTCTACAGACAGTAACATAAGGATAACAAGAAAATACTGGATGGTTGGCCTTAACTGAACTCTGTACAAGCAAATCAAATGCAGAGTTCTAAAGAAAAACACTTGTGCAATGCAAGTAGTGCGTTCGTTTCTTTCCTCATAATTCTACTATTGAAGACGCTGAAGATAACAAACCCAGCATGTTTGGGGTATAGCGTGAGTCTAACTAGAATATTCAAACCACGTTACACTACAACCTGATTAGATTTGTATAAAATAGATGTTATAATTCTTTATCTTTCCTTAGTGAGGATGTTTCTTAATGCATTCCTTGTGGAATCAGATTCCTGATGCTCCCTAGAATTATTCTTACAATTAGGTACTGCTATTCATCAGTCATCAATTATTATATGAGGTAAGTTGATGGACAGTTTTCATTGATGTGTTCATATAAAGACAGGATCCTGTCAAATGCACAAAAACAATACTTCATGACATAAAAGCTAGATAGGTTAGATAGTCACATGTCAATTTATCATGTATATGTTTCCATACTTACCTGAAAATATAATGATAGTGGCCTACAAAAGATGTCTCTATAAACCATTTAGAAGGTCGGAGAAGGATTTTCTAGAAATTAAAAAAATTTCCACAGATCATGGGCTAGTCAAAAATTATATGTCTCCATTGCTTTACCTAAAAACAAAATGATAGTTGTATGCGAAGTACGTCTCTCTAAGCCATTTCTTAAGCTAGAAAATGATTTTTTAGATAGCAACCATTACAAACTAGCCCTCACTAAATGGATAAAAAAAAATGGAACATTTCTGAGTCCTAGACCACTATCACTACTAGGCCTGTGTATTCTCTTCCAAGTCACCAAACCCACCTCCTGTCAAAGGAGGTGGCACTAGAAAGAAAGTTAGGTTGCGCATTTCCAAATCTTAGCCATTGAGGTGAGACTATCCAATGTCAGCTTTATCAACATTATCCAAATGGAAATTGAAAAATAACGGTCTCCAACATCTCCACAGGATTTAAGAAACTTCAATGATAAGGTCAAAATCTCCACCCTTCCAGTGCACTATTGAAAATTTCAGTTTTGCTTAATTGAATTAAATTCCACCCATAAGGGAATCCATTCTACATATCAATGCAGACAACAATGCTGTTTTTAGCCAGAGGAAAATCTTTCGACTTTAAAAATCATGGGGGTTCAAGTCCCTTTATCCCCAAAAAGGCCCGGTTGACTCCCCATAGCGCTGTTCAAGGACACGGACAATTTTGAACTTTACATGAAGAATATTTCAGGACTAGACGTATAAGACAAAATTCACAAAACAAATGAGCAAATTAAAATTTGGATAGGATTATCTCCTAAGGTGTCTCCGTTTAGACTGTTACATACCCCTGGGCATTCAAATACTGAACCTTGGAGGTTCCCAAATGTCAGGGCTCAAAAAATAGTTGGCTAGAGTATGCAATAGCATTTTCTAACACACTTAGAAATTCTAAGATGATTGCGGAATCCTCATAGAAGTGGTGTAAATAGAGGTTCGTTGTATGTTCGAAACTTACTTCCTAACATTTTGTAATCTCCTTTTACTAATAACTCCAAAAAAAAGTGGGGTGAAAAGAAAAAAGGAGAAAAAAGAAACAATTTTGATAACATAAATAGCTATTATGGAGATTCTAGATTAATCGACAACATCCATTCGGCTAAAGTAATTGGTGATGATAACTAGAACTGAAATCTGAAAACAAGCATGGATTTTTGTCTTCTTTGCAAATATAGAATTAGATTGCATGAGATTAAGGAAGATAATTCCCAGATAGTGGACATTATTTTGAGAGATGAAGCATTATAGCATGAGACATACCATCTTGAAGCGACAACACAAATGCTGTAACAATATATATTAGACTAAAGAGTGTTGAAAATCCCAGCCAAATCCTTAAAGCTGACAAATGGGGTATCC
This sequence comes from Tetracentron sinense, assembly GCA_015143295.1. NCBI lineage: Eukaryota > Viridiplantae > Streptophyta > Magnoliopsida > Trochodendrales > Trochodendraceae > Tetracentron > Tetracentron sinense. The sequence goes on from CM026563.1 coordinate 4,229,169, forward strand.
CAGAGGCAAATATGGCACAAACAAACCCAGTTATCGCAATGAAGTATGGGAGCTTCATGACGTGATCATCCTGATAAAGAACATAGACAGCCTGCAAAGAAAATGCAAGGATTAAAAGATCTACACAAACTTTTGACACAATTTTAAACCATCATACCTACTTAGTTGTTACGATTCATGAAGTTAAGTTCTATTTGATGACACATACTTCTACTTATTGACTCGTTTATATTGGTCAAAATTAATTAGTTTCCACATATTAGCAATGCTTATTAAGATATTGTAATTAATGCAGAAAGATTTAAAGCAGCACATGCTTTAGTATTAACCGAAAACTATGAAATTCTAAGAGATTAGAGCCCCCAAGTGCACAATTTTGTATTCATATTGGCAGGGGCGGAGCCACATGAACTTTTGGAGAATTTTTTTTTCCGTTGATGCTATAGGGGCGTAGCCTGGAGGCAGGGATGGAGACAGGGGACGGGGCAAACTTTTGTGGGGAAAATAAATAAATTTATACTGTATCATGTACTTTAAGAGGGCATGGGGTAGGGCCTCCCTGAACTTTTGGAGGAAAAAAAAAGAAGCTAAGTTTTAAAGTATATTATTGAATTTAAGAGGGCATAGCCATGGGCAAGGGGAGCACTGATTGATCGTACCTTTCTTTAAATTGATCTTACCTTTAGAGCTTGGCCAGCCAAAATGATAAATCCAGTGTTGATCATGAATAAATTTACGTATTGCAACGCCCATGTGAGGGAATAAGCTTTCTTACCTGCAAGACCAGACCCATCAAATGAAAGTATTAGAAGTAAATCATTCAAGTAACTAAGCTGTCAAAAAATAAAAATAAAAAAATCTGGACTTACATATGTATATATATACTACAAAATTGAGTGATGTTGAATAAAAAGAAAGGACCAATCTCAAAATACCATATATATGGCCAGCAAGATCTCTGTATCTGATATGCCTCTTCCCCCCAATTTCATGGAGTTTGGCAAGAAGAACATTAGCATAGAGTGATATTGCTGTTGCTGCAACTAAACCAATTGTACCTGTTTTCCAACCTAAAGGAACCATGATGGTCCCAGAATATCCCAATACATAGGCACTGTTTACACCAGTGGTGAGCACGAAACCCGCTTGAAACCACGAATCTGAACACAATCCAAAACAAAAATTTCTCCGAGAGAAGAAATCAATATCATTTCAGTTACAGAAACAAATTCCCTGCACTAAGAAATAACTGTAAATAACGTGAATTCTGCACAGATTAAAATCCATATTTGTTTAATCAGATCATTTGCATACAGTCGATTCTATTCATTATATCTCTCTACAAACAGGGTCTCCATAGTGAATATAGCAATAAATCTGAGAAAACTAACACTGTAAAAAAAAAAAAAAAAAAACGAATAGCAGAGAAATGGAAACATTAATATCAAATTAAAGCGACGAACGAATCGACCTTGGCTAATCTGGTGAGCAGTATTGGGAACTTGGACTTCAAACTGTTGCTCGAAGTGGATTTTGACGGGGCGAGAATCGATCTCGGAGGCCTCCATTGCTTGCTCTTGATCTTCCATGAGCAATGAGCTTCCTTCCTGAGTGAAATCACGACCAGAGTAGATTCAAGGAGAGCAAGGTCTTTAAATATGAGGCGGAGCTCTGCTTCAACAGCCTTGACCGGAGCTCCCTTTTAGTGTTTAAAACCGGTGGGAATCTTGTAATTATTCAGAGAACTGTGTTTGTAATATCTCAATGATTACAAGATTGCCACTTCTACTTCTATGCATTAAGAATCTAAGATAGTAATAAATAAGGAATATCTGAAAAAGCTTCAATCTACAGATTCTACACCCACCCACTCCCACTCCCAAAAGGCGCATACTTTTCATTTTTTAAAAATAAAGAATCTTATTGGCAGTCGGATTTAATACACGGGAGTATATAAGGGGTCTTTAATAACACAACTTGGAAAAGCATGGTTTGTTCTATCTCTATGTAATGGAATTGTTATTCACTCGTATTAACTGCGCTTGATGTTTTGTGATTACTTTTATTACTAATGCTACGAAAGTATTGGAGTTTGTTAGGATTTTCTTCTAGATAAGATTCCACGTGCCCGTTATTGACGAGCTTTAAGTAAATTCTCACAAGTGTACCCTCAGATGCTATTTATATCACTATATAGTGTGTAGGTCCTGTAGCGTGCTCTAAGTTGAAATATCAGCCCTGACTGGTAAGTAGCCTTAATATCACTAACCACTGTCCTTTCATCAGCCCCTGTGAATAAAAAAAATTATATATATACTTACTCAATAATGATAATAAAACTTTTCGTTTGATCCCACTTGTCAACAACCACCTTTGAAATTTTAGAAATATTGAAAATTTTGGTCCCTCCATGAAAATATCAAAAATTTCAGTAGATCAAATTTCCGTAATTTATTTTTAGAAGTGCTAGCCCTACTTCCAAGGCTTTCCTACTTTCAGCATGGCCCATCCAACTGGTCATTTTTAATGTTAAAGCTTTACTATCATAAAAAAAGTTGTGTACTTCAACCGTTAAAAGGGATAAATGTTTAGCTCAGACCGAAAGTAGGAATGCCTTGAGAATAGTGCTAGCACTCCTCTCATTTTAAAAAAATATATATTTTATTAAATTGAAATATTCTCACAAGATATGTTGATATTTTACAAAATTTCAATTTAAACATTCTCTGGATAAGAATCCATTGATTGACAGCCGAATTTAGACTTGAAATTTGCTATTTTTTAGTAGACTCAACATGAAGCCGACATATTTGCAAAGGCTAAGAAGCCCAAACCCGGCCTAATTGCCTCCTCTAGCTAAGTAAATTCTCAAAAGCAGGGTGGAGCTAAGATATTGTTGTAGAGGGTGCATTTGGTAAAAGGAATGAAAGTCCCGATCAAAAAAAAAATTGACGACTAAGTTTGTGGATCATTTCAACCATACATTTTGTACATATACTACAATTATTATTTCTCCTTGTTTACAGGAGTAGTTTTCCCATTTCTCCATAGTAATGCCCTATTAAATAATAGAATATAATTTTTTAACAAAGTTAAGAAGTAGTTGCCCTCTTGTCTAATGACTACATCATATTAAATAATTAAATAAAATAGTTTTAAAAATATTTCTTTTTGAAAATTCAATGGTACAGATGCCACATGACTAGTCCGGTTATAATCAAAATCCTTGGAGTCCGATTACAACACAAAAGTCTTTTAATTCAAGTTAATAATTTTACCCTTTAGGTTTAATTTTTTTTTTCTAGAAACTAAGGTTAGGTGGTTAAACCCTAAGGGTTAGTGAATCTTAATCAGAATCAAGAGATATTAAAAGGGGACATGTGTTGACTTGTGGGTTGTAACCAACTCCAAGGAGTCCGGTTATAATATAACAGTAGAGGATTCTTATCCTTACTAAACTTAAGAAAAAAAAAAAGAAAAATTAAATTCAAAAGCTGAGGGCACTAACCTGAGATCGAATCACAGTCAATCACGATTGAACTCGGAGAGAGTTCAATCACACCCACATGTCAATATGTGTCCCTTTTAACCCTATTAATTGTGGTTAAGTTTTACTAACTCTTGGGGTTAAACAATATAACCTTAGTTTTTAGGAAAAAAATATTTAATATTAAACTCTAGTGAAGGATTTTTAACCGTTAGAGTTAATTTTTTTTAATATACTTTAAAAAAAATAAAACTAACATTATATTATTGAACCCCAAAGGTTAGTAAATTTTAACCATGGTTAATAAGGGTTAAACCGTTGGCTTGTGGGTTTGATTGAATTCTCCTAAACTTCAATTGGAATTGACTCTGTGATTGATCTCCATCCACCTCCATGTCCAAAAATCCAATGCAGCCATGCTATACCATATAACCCTTTTTTTTTAGTTTAGGGGGGCACGTGCCCCCTCCCCCTTGCCTCCGCCCCTGACTGCCTACAGGGTATGTTCTTGAATCTTCTCTTTTTCGTTTATTTCTTTGTTTAATGTCTCTGCCAATTACAAATCATTTATATTGCAATGATTTGATTTGTAGGCTTTCAGGTCTGCCATTCTTGAGGAGGAGGCTGGGTCAGGCATGGGTACACTTCTGATATCAAAGATCAGGGAGGAATGTACTGACCGGATGATGCTCACATATATTCTCTGTATTTCCATCTCCCAAAGGTTTCTGATACAGTCGTGGAGCCCGTACAATGTCACCCTGTCTGTTCATCAGCTGGTCGAGAATGCAGATGAGTGCATGGTCCTCGACAATGAGGCCCTTTACAATATTTGCTTCCGCAGACTCAAGCTTTCTACTCCAAGTTAGAAGTTCTCCCTTTCTTTTCTATTATATGTGTGGCATTTCCTTTTAAGAGTTTTTACAAAGCTTCATCCCCATTGATTTATGATAATGCTTCTGAGACGTCTTAGGGCCGAGACCACCAAGATAGTGCTGCCGAGCACAGAATTTCAAGTGGGACCCACCATGTGAAAATGGCCTTGTCTGAAATTCTGGGCTCGACCTATAGCAAGGTTGACGGTCTCAGTAGCAAAGTCCCTCATTTATTATAGAGAAGTGCTAGTGAGATTGTCTTACTGCGAAAAGTCGGAGACCACCGAGACTGTGTTGCCTAGCATGAGATTTCAGTAGCAAAGTCATTTGGTTTAAGTTAGACTTAGGGGCTGGGTCAGAATTTTCTTTTAGGGGGCTAAGAATGGTTGATTGATAATGTTAACAATTATTATTAATGAATTTATAAAGAATGATTAGGCTTAGTATGAAATATTCTTTTTATTTTTTATCGTTAGGCGAGTACTCTTGATCCAAGGGTGTAGGGGTGTCGAAAATCAAAGCAATAAAGGGGAAATCAAATCACCAATACACTCAAGGGGGCGATCCCTCATCTTGGGCGATCGATCGTCCATTGCTGAAATGGAGCAAATACTAACACTCCTCTACCTTGGCTTCAATTCTGTTCTGCCTCAGGTGAAGGATAACTGCATCTCCAAAGATGCCTTCACACACTCCCTCAAGGGTGTGGACTTCCATCTACCTCATTGAATGTTAACCAAGTTCAAGCAATGCTTAAACTTGAAAATGGTAACAGACTTTGCCATCATATCTGAAGGGTTTTTACTTGTGTGAATCTTCTACAACAAAATCTCATTCTCAGATATCGCATCTCTAATGAAGTGGAAGCGCACATTCATGTGCTTCGTTCTTAAATGGTAAACTTGATTTTTCGCCAAATGTATAACACTCTGACTGTCACAGTGAATAATCATTTTCTCCTGTTTTACTCCCAATTCACCAACCAAACTTCTAAACCATATAGCTTCCTTGGTTGCTTCTAAAGCTGTCATGTATTCAGCCCCGGTCGTTGACAATGTTGTAGTAGGCTACAATATGGATCTCCAACAAATTGGTCATCCACCCATTGTAAACAAGTACCATGTAGTAGACCTCCTCTTGTCTAAGTCTCCAGCATAATCTAAATCGACATACCCAACTACCTCACAATTGTCATTCTTGTCAAACAAGACTCCGACATCAATGGTACCCTTCAAGTACCTTAGAAACCACTTCACTACCTACTAGTGCTCTTTTCAAGGATTTGCTATGTACATACTAACAACATTGACACCTTGTGAGATGTCAGGTCTAGTGTAAATCATGGCATACATCAAGCTACCCACGTACGACACTTGCATATGGAAATTCAGCCATTTCTTCATTCTCTTCATTTGTCACTAGACATAAATGTGATGATAACCTGAAATGTGCCGCTAATTGAGTACTCACCGGTTTTGCATCTTACATATTGAACCATGCAAGGACCCTCCTTATGTACTTTCCTTAGGATAGAGATAGAGATAGTCTTCCCAATTTCCTATCTCTTTGAATTTCAATGCCTAGAATCACCTTTGCTGCACATAGGTCTTTCATTTCAAACTCACTACTGAGTTACTTCTTCAATATCTTCACCTCTGACATGTTTTTGGTAGTAATTAACATGTCATCCACATAGAGTGCTAAGTATAAGAAGGAACTATCTTTAAGTTTTCTGAAATAGAGACAGTGGTCATACTCACTTCTGGAATACCCATTTTTTAGCATGAATGAGTCAAAGCGTTTGTACCATTGCCTAGGTGACTGCTTCAGACCATATAGAGATCTCTTCAGTTTGCAGACCTGATCTGCTTTTTTCCTCATCTAAAATCTTTTTGGTTGTCGCATGTATATATCTTCATCTAGCTCTCCGTGTAGGAAGGCTGTCTTCACATCCATCTGTTCAAGCTCCAAGTCTTGCATAGCTACTATCGACAACATTGTTCTGATAAAGATATGCTATAAAACTGGTGAGAAGATTTCATTGAAATCTATTCCTTCTCTTTGTGCAAAATCTTTTGCAACCAGTCTCGCTTTGAACTTTACTTCACTGCTTTCAGTGGTAGGTTCATTCTTTCTGAAAATCCACTTACAGCCAATGACTTTCTTCCCCATAGGTAGGTCTACAAGATCCCAAGTCTAGTTCTTGTGTAGTGATTCCATCTCCTCATCCATAGTCTTCTCCCACTTTCTATGATCACCATCTGACACTGTTTCTTTGAAGCTGGATGACTCCACATTCTCAGTCATGAGAGCAAAAACTATCATGTCTGTATCATCATCATATCTTCTGGGTGCTTTTCGAACCCGTTGTGATCTCCGTGGCTGTAGCTGTTGGTCGACTCTCTCGACCTAAGGTGGTTCTTCATTCATTTCATCTGATTCAAATCTATCCAGCTCCACTTGAACTGAATGCTCACTACTGCTGGTTGCATCATCACAATGCTCCTCTTTTTTCATCATGTTAGTCTCATCAAAGACTACATCCCTGCTCACAACAATCATCCTTGTTTCAAGATCCCATAATCTGTAGCCTTTAACTCTTTTATGGAAACCTAGAAAATACACTTCCTTGATTTTACATCAAGCTTACTCCTCAAATCACCATGCACATGTGCATATGCTGGACAACCAAAAAATTTTAAATTAGAATAATCTTAGGATTTACCTGACCAAACCTCTTCTGGTGTCCTCAGATCTAAAACTTTAGATGATGATCTGTTTATCAGAAAACTTGCAATGTTGATTGCTTTTGCCCAAAAGTCTTTCTTCAATCCAGCACCGATTCTCTTACTCCTAGCTTTCTCTAAGAGTGTTCCGTTCATTCGTTCTGCCACTCCATTCTGTTGTGGAGTTCTACGTGTAGTGAAGTTTCGAGCAATACCATCATCTTTACAAAATTTAGTGAATTCTGCAGATGTATATTCTCCTTCATTGTCTAACCTCAGACATTTCACCTGTTTTCCTGTCTATTTTTTAACCCTGGCTTTCCACTGCTTGAAAATGCCAAAAATATTGGGCTTTTTCTTCATTTAGTACACCCAAAATTTTCTCGAGAAATCATCTATAAATGTCACATAATATAGAGATCTCGACAGTGACTTCACAGGGGCTGGACCCCACATATCTGAATGAACATACTCTAGAATTTCCTCACTGTGGTGTGAAGAAGTCTTAAACCTCACCCTCAACTGCTTCCCGAATACACAGTGCTCACAGAACTGTAGCTTGTAGGTTTTGATGCATTTTAAGAGTTTTCTACCATGAAGCTCCATTAAAGCTCTTTCGCTTATATGACCCAGTCTCATATGCTATAGTTTGGTCTCATCATCCCCTTCTGATAGACCAATCATAGCTCCACCTGTTACGGTATTCCCTATTATCTTGTATAGCATTCCAATCCTTATACCCTTCAGGATAACAAGAGCTCACTTGATTACCTTTAGAGCTCCAACCGAAGCCATTTACATCCAGCAACTTCCATCGTACCTAAAGAAATCAAATTTTTTTTTCAAGTATATGCGTAACATCAGTTAGGGTTCGAATAACACCATCAAACATTTTTATCCTGACAGTACCTATCCATACAGTCTTACAAACTGCATCATTCTCCATCAAAACTATACCCCCATCATAGGTTTTATATGTATCAAACCAATTTCTATTTGGACACATATGATATAAACACACGGAATCTAAAATCGAAGAGTCAAAGTAGGTTTCCTTACTTGTATGGGTGTAAAAGGCATCGCCGTCGCTACTTTCTTCCGAACCTACATTAGCTTGGTTTGAGGCTTTCCCTTTCCCTCTTTGCAGTTCCTTTTCTTGTTCCTCTTTTAAGATTCTGTAGTCTTTCTTAATGTGATCATATTTCTTGCAATTGTGACATTGAGGCCGAGTCCTTCCTGACTTTGATTTTGACCTTCCTCTTCTTTGTTCTTTCTCCTTTCTTCTTTATTTTCTTTTTCCTCTCACAAACAAACCCTCAACTTGAGAATGTTCTTCTTCCTGACTTTTCTTTCTCAAATCATTTGAGAGTAGGATTGCTACAGTGTCTTCTAACTCTATAAAATCATTCTTATAGAATAGGGTTGTAATGAAATGCTCATAAGAGGGCGGAAGTGAAAAGAGAAGTTGTAGGGCATGATCTTCATCGCTGACCTTCTCTTCAATGCTTGTTAGGTCATTGATTATTCTGTTAAGAGCATTGATGTGCTCTGTGAGATCCTCACCTTTCTTCATCTTGGTAGTATGAAGTTTCTGCTTTAGGAATAACCTATTTGATAACGATTTTATCATAGGTAGGCTCTGAAGCTTCATCCAAAGCTTCGGTGCTAAATCCCCATTGACCACGTGATAGAGAACATCATCAGATAGACTTAACCTAATGGTGTTCGCCATCTTCAATTCCAGATCTTCCCAATCTTCATCGAATATTGACGCCGGTTTCTTTTTTTTACCTTTTAGGATTTTGTGTAAACCTTATTGAATCAATAGATCTTTCACCTGACTCAGCCATAATCCAAAATTGTCATTCCCATCGAATCTTGCAACATCGAACTTGGCGCTGAAACTCGTCGATGTCATTGCTTCGAATCTAACCTGGCTCTGATACCAATTTGTGGTGAAAAGATATCTAAAGAATGCAAATAGAAATACATAAGAACACATAAATATACGTGGTTTACCCAACTGTGGCTACGTCCATGGAGAGATCCCTTTTTCACTAATAATTAAAGCAAAGAGATGCAATAGTTCCTTAACTTCTCAAACAATCTCTCTCTCTTAAAGAAAAGTTTGGCTTCAGTTCTATCAACTCCCCTCACGAAACCCTAGTTCAAAAGGGTCTTTAAATAAGGAAAAACTCAGAAATTATTAAAAATCCGGAAACTTCACAATTTGGGCGATCGATCTCCCAAGGGGGCAATTGATCACCACTACCGGCAATCGATCCCCCGTCTTGGGCGATTGATCACCCATTGCTGAAATGGAGCAAATACTAACAAGTTTTTCGTGGTTCAGCGTTATGCCTACGTCTACACATGAGCCTTGCAATTCACTATTCTCCAAAGAAAAAAAATACAATATATTACAGTGGTTTCTCCTTAAGTAATCCTAATTCCTTTCTAACTGTATACCCTAATTCTTTTCTTTTCTATTGTTTGTGGCATTTGCTTGAAGAGTTTTCCAACAATTTCACCCAATTGATCATCATATATCATTCCTTGTCTAAAAGTTTGTGATCTGAACCATCTGATATCCTCAACGATGTCTGGAGTCACATCTTGCCCAAGATTCCCAAGCCAGCTGAACTTTGACCTCCGGAAGGTTGCAGTCAACCTCATTCCCTTCCCTCATCTCCACTTCTTCATGGTGGATTTTGCTCCCCTCACCTCACGAGGGTCCTAGCAGTACTGGTCCCTGACTATGCCAGAGCTTACACAACAGATGTGGGATGCAAAGAACATGATCATGATGTGCAGTGTTGACCCATGACACGGTCGGTATCTAACTGCATCAGCAATGTTCCGGGGCAAGATGAGCACCAAGGAAGTAGACGAGCAGAGGATCAATGTGCAGAACAAGAACTCTTCCTACTTTGTGGAGTGGATTCCGAATTCAATAAACTCTCTTGTAATTAATAACCTTGGTGGAAAGAAATTATATTAATTATAAGAGAATATTATATATAAGAACCACTATATTGGTCCATAAAAAATTTTCTTTACATATATATTTTTTTGAATGTATTGTATTTTCTATATAAACTTCTTGTATTCTCGTAAATACAAATGCATAAGGCTAGTAATCTAGAAAAAATAAAAAAATAAAAAATTTTATGCTAACTCATTGAACAAGCTAATAACATTTGGACCTATCAAAACTACAAAAAAGAAGAAGATTGTGTCACTTAATGCATAAAATTTTGTGTTACTTAACACATTTGGGCCTAAAACTTTATACTATATATGGTAATTTATTATACATAACAAAAAAATCTAAAATAATTTTATCACTTTCTCTTCCTGATACTTAAACAATCATAAAATGATTATAAGATTCATATAACTATGTATTAATACAATATAAAAACCTCTCTTATAATTAATAATATACTAAAACTTTTTTAACAAATTATTAAATAGCAAGTATAAGAGATTATTAATTATGCACTATAGAACCAAGTTGGTTCCAGGGGCGGAGCCAAGGGAGGACCACGACCCCCCAATTTTTTTGTAAATCCCTATTGATGTGGTCTGAATAGTGGCCCCTCAATTAATTTTTTTTTTTTTTTTTTATAGTATACTTGACCCCCTCCACCTGGCCTAATTTTTTTTGTCCTATATAATATAGTGGCCCCCCCAATTTTTTTTGGCATATATATAGTGGGCCCCCCAGTGGAGTCCCCTTATGCCCTTGAGGTTGCCACATGTCCCTATTGACACCTCTTAACTATGGTTAAAATTCACCCAATCTCAAGGTTCACCTACTTATCCTTGGTTTTTAGAAAAAAATATTTAAATAATTTTAACCTTAGGAGTTAGTAAATTTTAAACTAGGGTTCGAAAATAAATTTGATATATTTTTTAAAAACCAAGGATAGGTGGGTGAATCTTAACCACAATTAAGGGGTATTAATAGGGACACGTGGTGACCTCAAAGGCATTACTAGGAAAAAAAAAAATTCTCAAAATAAAAAAACAACCCCAAAAAAAAATTTCTCAAGGGCTACGCCCCGAACCCCCAAATTCCATACCCTCAAATCACATTTTTTTGATACATGTATTATGGCCCTCCCAATGAAAAATTCCTGGCTCCACCCCCTGGTTAGATCCATACAAATTTATTAATTATTAGAGATTATTAAGTTATAGAATATTAATTATAAGAGGGCCTACTGTAATATTAAATCGACAGTATGTTATGTCCCACCAACAGGCCTAAAGATGGCTTCGACGTTCATTAGGATCTCGACATCGATCCAGGAGATGTTCCGGCGGGTGAGTGAGCAATTCACGGCCATGTTTAGGAGGAAGGCTTTCTTGCATTGGTACACAGATGAAAGGATGGACGAGATGGAGTTCACGGAGGCTGAGAGCAACATGAACGATCTGGTTTCAGAGTATCAGCAGTACCAACTACCAAGATGCAACAGCTGATGAGAAGGGGAACTACGAGGATGAAGAGGAGGAGCTTCAGGAGAAGTGATGCTGATAATTTTATGGTGGGTTTTGCTGTAACATGCCACAGCTTCCAGTTGCCGGTTTTTGAAATCAGAATGGGGAAAACAAGAGGGAAGCTGGTCAAGTTGGGTGATGATGTTGCAATTTGATTCTATTTCTTTTAGGTACTTGTAATTTGGAAATGGAGATATGGGGGGCATGAACTTTCCTCGTAGTAGGATTCATAACAAAAAAACAGGAAATTACAGCCCGCAATGTTTGAAGATTTCTTTTGTTAACTCAAATAACTATGTTTAGAAGAAAAACAATTGTGATATGGTTTTTTCTTGTCAATTTTTTTATTGAAAGCATTCGAAAGGGTGTAAATACCACAATGTGAAACCCCCTTCCCTCCTTACCAAAAAAAAACCCCTTCCCTTGTAACTTTTTTTTTTTAATGGAAATATCATTTACCTACGGTGATGCTAGCATCAGTTAGTGGTTAGCAGCGGGGAGTGAAACTCTTGCAAGTCGTCACCCATTAGGAATGGATCCCACGATTTCTCTCATAAGAGAGGCCCCACACCCTACCATTGGAGTAAGTGGCAGGTGTGACTCCCTTTCACCCTGATATGCCACAATATGAGACTCCCCTGTACTGAAATGTATCAATATAAGCATCAGATTATATTGGACATAACTTGAGAAGTGTGGAAGATGAGCATTACAGTAAAATTGTGCTTGCTTCTAAAAAAAATTATGTTCCATAGATGTGTCCTCTGATTATTCAATTTCAATTATTTTTAAGGAGTCTGGATCCTGTCCAATTGTGATTGACCTTGGGAGAGTTTAATCGTACTCACAGAGCCCTTTTTAACTCTGGTTAAGAAATTTTAACTCCTAAGAATAATCGCACTCACAAAGCCCCCTTAACTGCCCTTTCAACTCTGGTTAAGAAGTTTTAACTCCTAAGAATAATATTTTTTTTCTTCTAAAAACTAATGTTAGATTGTTAAATCCATACTGAATCTTAACTACAATTAATGGGGGTTAAAAGGGGCACGTGTTGACCTGTGGTTGTGATGGAACTCTTCCAAGTTCAATTGGGCTTCATATGATCCCAACTCTTTTCAAGGCATTGTGGCAATCTCTGGCCCTTTTCTTTTGACAAAAATATATAAACAATTAAATCACAAGAAGAATTAAATTAAAATTTTAGAAGACTATCCCCCACTTTTGCTTGACATACACGATGGATCAAAAAATTTATCATCACTGGTAACTGCAGAGTGCACTCTTTGCACTAGACCTCAAACAAAGCGCCCAACCATCTGTTTTCTGTGTAGGCACTACTGATCCAAAATGTTGTGTCCATCCACATATAAATTCAATCATTTTCAGTCACTGCACAATCTCTAAACTTCCATTGGACTATCATCGTCATCAATGCCTTATCACAAATACATAAGGTGGCTTTATCCCAAATACATAAGGCCGGAAATACAAACCTTGTTCTCATTAGCGCCTACCATGATTTTAATTTCCATATTTTCCTTTAAAAAAGTCTCTCTAATATTATCCCAATTCCCTTCCATCCGATGTCTATATCAGAATCAGAAAATTAGCACAACTTGAACTTTGTAAGCTGTGCCTACAATCTACTTACCACACCCCCCCCCCCCCCCCCCCCCCCCCCAAAAAAAAAGGAAAAAAACAGCACCAGCAACATTAATGCCTATAGAAATACGTCACTGCAGCAGTCAGAAATCCATATAAATGCATCTCCCAATGGATTCTTAGTCATTGTTATTTCCTCTTACCAGTGTCAAAAGATGATAATCTATTGAAGCCATTTATGTATCTTGATGACACAACAGAACGCATTACTTGAGTTGTTCTTCCCTTGCTTTTACAATTGTTCTCTTTTCCTACTCATAAGAAAGGAGATATCTATTGAAGTGAAGCTTTTGTTCAAGCTTAGGAGGCTCCATCCAATCAAGAAGTGGTTCAACATTTTGACATTGGAGAAGAGATTGCTAAACCTCGGAAAATTCATAACTAGGCGAACATTTTGGGACATTTGGAGTAGGAGTAAGGCAGGGAGTCATACACATTTTGGGATATTTAGTGTAGGAGTAAGGCAAGGAGTCATCCGATGTTCTTTGGATGTTTTTGAGTTAATCATTTGCCAAATGCCCTTCTTCCCCACAGCTGAAAGCAATGACACATTTGACCATTTGGATGTTACCTCAAACCCAGCTTGTACTAGAAACCTTATGCGCCACACTCATTTCAAATTCTCCTACCTTAGCTTAGCTCATTCAGAGTACATGGAAAATTCCCATTCCCTACAATTTTACAAATTCGGTTCATTAGAAACTTTCTACAAACAAAGCCTAAAGCTTGCTTCAGTCAATATGGTACTATGGGCTATTCTCCCTAGCAATCCTCAGTTGCTTCCTCTAGTCAAGGACTTAGACAACGGGGATTCTAATTCATCTAAAATGATATAGGAAATGTAGAATGACTGATATTGGGACAGACTTCAAAATCCTCATTTGTTCGGATGGTGATGAGAGAAGCATAAATTTCATGGTTATAAGGATTTCTTATACTTGCAAACTAGATTGTAATAATCAAGTTGGTGAAAGGGTAGATGCAAAATGTGCACTATGGATGCTGTTCTAGGAGATATCTGTGTCCTACTAGAGATTTGGAATATTATATTGCAAGTAAAAAACTTGTTAGTTTCTTGTAATGAAGTTATAATCATAGTTATAAAGGTTCTCTGATTTGTTCAAAAAATCTGGAATAATACCCAATTTTTTTGTCAAACGATTAATTCATAAAGTATTCACGCCTTTTGAAAAAAATAACAACTTTTGAAAAAATTCGTGAATTTCACAAATTATTCACGATTTTTTAAGAAAGTCCCGAATAAATATCTAATATATGAGATATATTTCTTTATAATTTTCATACTTAGTAATCTCATTTTATTTTTTCATGTCTTGCCCGACATTTTTCCAATTTGTTTCCAAAATTTGCTGGTTTTTTTTCCGAATTTTTCCCTAGACGAATAATTCCCAAACCCCAACTTAGTAATTATGGTAATAATATCCTTTGTCTAGGCGGGAAGCGACAAATCAGTCAACTGTATCACTAAGTTTGCTGCTAGCTCTTCTCGACTCTTAGTGGATGAGGTTTTCTCCTCGGCTAGACGTTGAGTGTTTTAGCCCATGATCTTTCTGGTTTTAGCCTTTCTGATAGAGGGTTTCCTCTCTCTCTCTCTCTCTCACTCTCTCTCTGCTGAATGAATGAGTTAAAAATGAAAGAAGTAAAAAGGCTTTACTTGGATCTTGGAGGTGTCTGAATAATGTAGCTGATCCTAATGATATTGGTCGTTCTCTATGTTAAAAGCTTTAGACCTGCAAATAGAATTCCAGTCCCAATCTAAAGCTATGTATAAATGCCTTCCATTAAAGAGAATATGAAACAGAAACAACATTGCTCATCAAATTATAACAACCATATGACATTGGAAATTACAGTACAAAGAAAACAGATTTAGAACACAGAATCTCAACTTAACCCTCTATTTCTTACCATCTTTGGTGGCTTTTTCTACAACTACTTTGATCGTTTTGTATGCGAATTCCACTGGATGCACAGGATACTCTGCTGGCACCAACGGTCGCCTATTGATAAAGATGGACCACAGAACGTACACAATTGATGCTGCCAATGCTCCACACCCAATTCCAAAAAGCAGTCCAGTGAGGATTCTTAAAAGACAAACACTCTTATCGTGTACTGTCAGAGGCTTACTGTGGTCAGAGAAAACTCGTGGATCCAATGGCTGCGAGTGCATCCAAGATGGAACACGTCTTAACCTAAAGCTCCATGAATAGACAATACTGGTCTGGGAAGAGTTTCCATTGGACGAGCTTAGACCCACCAACACCTCTTCCTCCTTCCACATTTCAGACAAATCAATTAAATATGAGAGCAATGGATCAAACGGCCTCACTGTACCCAATTTACTCAGCCTAACTTCAATGCGTTTCGAACTTGCATCATAATCTATCCATGACTGTAATTTCTCCCCACTGTTCAACACCAAATTGATGGACGAAACATTGCTCACTTTAACAGACACAAGACTATCCACATCAATTCCAACATGATTTCCATTCGGATCACCAAGTTTGGAATCCATAAAAGTGTCGAATTCAACTGCTAGAACACCAGATTCTCTCTTCCCCAGCCAAGGGGAAATCCCAAACGAGCTTCTGTCGAACAATTTCGGAGGAGAATCCTTTGGGAGAATAACAAATGCGATACCATCTCCATTCTGTGGTGAGATGGAGAACGAGAAGTAAGTCGAAAAGGAAATAGGTTTTCTAGGGTTTCCTTCAACGAATTTCAAGGGTTTCTTGTACATGAGAATCCCGGCGCTTGAAATCGATGGGCGAGTGAGCTCAACGGAAGAACCGCCATCAACGATCTCGGCATCCCCAAAAAGAGCGATCTCGGATTCAAAGCTATGATTTTTATCGAACTTTTTGAGAGAGAAAGAGGAGAGGGGTTTTGCAGCTAGGGTTACGAAATAGAAAACAAGGAAAGCGAGCGTTAAAGAGTACCTGGAGATGGAAAATGTGGCCATTATCGAATGGATGGTTGAGCCCGATCTGCTGCCTGTTCTTCTGAAACTAGGGTTTTCTAGGGTTCATGAGAATCCATATGCAGGTGTAGAAGTAGAAAGGATTAGCTCGATTGTCGCGAGAATTATAAAAATTTACTCGTTTCTGCAACTCTCTGGTGTGGTCTCTCTGACAGGGAATAGACCAAACCAAAAGAAAGTAGGGACAAGGGTTTAGAAAAGAAAAGCCATGCGTTGTGCACCGCGCCTACTACTATTGCGAGGTGCGCGTGCTTTTGTTGTCTTGGATGGATAACGCGGATATGGATATGTTTTCTTTTCTGCAAAAGATAGGTTTTAAGGCTGCGTTTGTTATGACTGAAAATAGGTGTATTAAATTATTTTTAATACAAAAAAAAAAAAAAACTGCATGTGCATCATGTTCATGTGTGGGACGAAAGACGAACAGTAAACGGAGAGGTCTCGAGTTCGATTCTGGCTTCCCTCATTATCGGTTGTATGGGGGGTATGGGCACGGGGGTATTCCTTATACAACACATAAGACTAATCTAGTCTTTAAGGCTCCGTTTGTATATATAAAAAAAATTGTTATTGCCTGTGGCCTTCCTATTGCCTTGGGTTATTTCCTTTGACACTCAAGACCGGAAGCATATCGTCTATGTTATTTGGTGCGGCCTTCCCCTGTGTTTATGGTATTTAAAGGCTTGTGATTTCTTATACAGTTGGTTACAATTGCTAAATTCGTTCAAGTAGATCTACACTAAATATCACAGACGATTTGGTTCCCTCAAGACCGGTGAGAATAAATAACACAAACGATTTGCTTCTGTTTGGGAACTCATGGGAAATGTGTTTTTTCTTTATGGTTGTGAAAAAAAATTCTAAAAAGAGCAATAGTTCAATCTTATTACTTCTCGTTTTCACAAAGCCAACTCAACTACTGTGATCTAGTTAAAATAGGAAAAATATTTCGATGAAAAGTTTATTAAGAGGAGTGCTAGCCTACTCTTAAGCTTTTCCTACTCTAAGCCTGAGCTAACCACAGGGGGCGAAGCTAGGTGGGGGCCTGTGGGGACACATGCCTCAACTAAAATTTTTAAAAACGGACTTTTTAATATAACCATGTGGAATGGAGGTTGGTGCCCCGGAGCTTTGATTATGTATTTGTCCAATTGCGAATGAACTTAAGACTGTACGCTCAATTGGGTGGGAATCGAAGTGGGAGGGTTAATATATTGTTGAACCTTAAAGGTTAGTGAATTTTAACTACAATTAACTGGGGTTAAAAGGGACACATATTGACATGTGGGTGCCAAGGTTTGGAATTTCGCAAAATTTCGGTTTAGGCCACTCCCAACGACATCGAAACTGAGTTTATTTCGAAAATCAGACTTCGGTTGAAATTTCGGATTTCGAAGATTTCAGAATTTTGGCAATATTTCGGAAATTTATTTTTAAATAGGTTTTTTTAAAATTAAATTCCAAAATATTCTGAAATTTTTCGATATTTTTATTGAAATTTCAAAATTTTATATATTAATTTTAAAAAATAAAATAATAATATTTATATAAATATATAAAATTTTAATAAAATATTATTTTTTAACATATATATAATAAAATATATATATAATTAATAAAAATATTAATATTTCAGATTTCGAAATTTCGTCGAAATCCCTCAATTTTTTGGGATTTGGGTTCGGGTTTGCTGACCAAAATCGTCGCAAATTTCGAATTAAAATCATGGTGGGTGCAATTGAATTCTCCCAAATTTAATAGTAATTGACTATGATCCCAACTCTAAAACTTAACAAAAAAAATGTCTCTTTTATGCTAAGTTGTTTAACTATCTAATTGGGCATAATCATGGACATTGGGTAGTTGCCTCCTAAAAACATTATATTACATTATTTAATATGGCATAGTTGAGATCAGATCACAATCAATCGCGATTGAACTTAGGGAGAGTTTAATCGCACCCACAAGTCACAAGTCCAACACATGTCTCTATTAACCCTCATTAACTATGGTTAAGATTCACTAAACCTTAGGGCTCAACAATCTAACCCCAGCTTTGAAGAAAAAATATTAACCTTAGGGGTTTACAATTCTTAACCAGAGTCAAATGTTTTTTTTAAAAAAAATTTCCTAATAACCAAGGTTGGATTATTAAATCCTAATGGTTAGTGAATCTTAACCACATTTAATAGGTGTTAACAGGGACAAGTGTTAACCTATTAGTGCGATTGAACTCTCCCCCAATTCTTGTGATCCAATCTCGGCATAGCCATGAGGCAAAGGGACAACTGTCCCTGAAAACAAAATGTCTTTTATATCATTAATATTTAATTATTTAACAGGGGACAACCGTCTCATAAGCAAGGAGAAACAATACCCATAAGATATGTATGAAATGTATGGATGGAATGATCCAAGAACTTAGTCATTAAAAAAAAAATTGAGAGCTATGCCCTCAACCCTAGATTCAGAATATCCCATACCTGCCTAATAATTCTCAACAAATCTATATGCAATTACTACCTTCTCTACTAATATAAAGAAGATTCCCCTATTCAAAATTTTTGATTGATATTTGTTAATTCCAAAAATGTCATTTGCTTTCTATCTATTACCTATTGATGAGTGCTCCCTTTAAAGATTACTTTTTTCTAACTTTCCTAATTACCCTTATCATAATCATGTATATACGATAAACTTTTCAAAAAATGTTTGCTTAATTCCTATACCACCCCTTACTCATTAGTAGACTTGAAAATCTCTACGGTTATATACTCTTTAATTTAATTGTGGTTAAAATTCACCCACCCCTAGGTTTCACTTACTTATTCTTGGTTGTTAGGAAAAAAAATTAACCGTAAGAGTTAGTGAATTTTAATTAGGATTTTAAAAAATTAATATTTTTTTTCTAAAAACCAAAGATAAGTGGGTGAGTCCTAGTGGTCGGTAAACTCGAGGGGTAGGTGAATCTTAACCATTGTTAAGGGGTGTCAAAAGAGACACATGGAACTCCTAGGGTTCACCCATTTATTCTTGGTTTTTAGAAAAAATATTAAATTTTTTAAACTCTGGTTAAAATCCACTAACTCTTATGGTTAGGTGGGTGAACCCTAGGGTTGAGTGAATCTTAACCATAGTTGAAGGTGTCAAAAGAGACACATGACAACTTCAAGGGCGTAATCGGACTCCAATTATGGTTAAGATTCACCCACTCAAAGTTTACTCACTTATCCTTACTTCTTAGAAAAAAAAATATTAATTTTTTTTTAACCTGAATTAAAATTCAATAACTCCTAAGGTTAAAAAATTTTCATATATTTTTTTAAAAACTAAGGATAAGTGGGTGAACTTTAAGATTGAGAGAATCTTAACCATAATTAAAGAGTGTTAAAAGGGACACATGGCAATCTTAGTGGCTTAACCCGGACTCTCACTATCTTGGCAAAATGCTTCGAAAGAAGAACGTCATGTCCCTCACAATTTTTTTCTTAAGGAATATCCAAAATGTTCTCAAGTTTTTTATTAAAATATTATTTAATTTTTTGTCAAATGCCGTCAGTAGGGTCCCTCTTCTCGTCTCTATCTCCTTCCCCTCTCGTGTGCACGTGCTGCCAACTAGTCATAGATTCAATTAAACACTGTGTGCTCCACTACTGGAAAATCCAGTTCCGCCCTGCCAACCACCAATTTAGTTTCACCTTAAAGCATTGCAATTACTTATAAAGTGTGTGCTTTAAGAGGGAGGATAAAAGATCGGAAGAAATAGGGGGTTAAGATGAGAGTAGGCTAGCCCTCCTCTTTTCATAATGTTTCCCTTCAAACAAACAAACTTTTCCGGGTGTATCGGTAAGGTTGTCACTTGGTGGACTCAGCCTGACCCATCCACATTAATAGGTGGGGTTGGGACGAATCTTTTCGGAATTTAGGCAATTTGAGCGCAACCATATGAACTAATAACTGTATATACATAAAATATAGAGCAATAATTCTAGGTCTACTTTTCCGTCGTCCACTCTCCCCTATTTTCATATAAGAAAATAAAATAATGTGACACTTTTTTATGGATCTCATCATATTTATTTTGTTTTCTTGTATATATAAAAATAGTAAAAATTACCAGAGAGTGAACGACGGAAAAATAAACCTAGTATTGCACTAAAATATAATAAATGTTGATATCTTCAAAAATAACGGTAAAAACTGCAAGTTTATAAGGTTTATTTAGGGTCTTTTAACCAGTGGTGGGATCTAATCCTAAAGGTGATGTCTTGTAAGAATTGAGTTGCTAACCACTAACAGGTGATTACTATTTTTTTTTTCTTAGAAAGACCAGTGATTACTGCTAAAAGTAGGTAAATGATAAATAAAAAAATTATAATTGATAAAGTCTTCAACCTTTACTTTTGGATCTTCAAATGTGTTACTTTCGAAATTACTATTTAGTAAGGGTGAAATTTGGGTGGATTGGGTCGGGTTGAACCCGATAAGTAAAACCGATAGCCAATCTCAGCCCCACCTCCAATCCAATCTCCTCTAACCCAACCCAAGCCCTAGCACAACTCAGGTTGGGTCCAGTTACGTCAACTTGGGTTGGGTGGGATTGTACTGTTAGAAAACAGTCCCTAACATGTAAAAACATAAAAGATTGTTTAAAAAAAAACAAAATACAACACTCATACCTAAGTAAAAACTAATAAAGATAACATATTGGTACATAAAGAAAAAAAAAGTGGCAAAAGTGAACCTTATATCAATGTCACATTTACACTCATTTAAGTTGGAACACCCGAGAAATCAAAAGTTCAAGACACCTTCACACATATAATATCATGAAAGATATTTTTTTTCTTCTTCCTATTTGGAACACTAGTAAACCTAGTATCATCGTTCAAGACTTGTTTCAACACTATTATCAATTAATACCCGCTACTATCACACCTAAAGTGTTCAATACACTTGTTGGACTTTAAATGAAAATATTCATAGAAGAGTCCAGAGAAGATGACCCCTGTGGTCCTCTTCTAAGCTGACCTCCATGTCCCCTTTAACACCTCTTTAATCATAATTAAGTTTAACTAAATTAAAGTTAATAATTTTTTTTAAAATTTAAAATCATTGTTAAATTACCTAACCCTAAGGGATGAGAGTGAATCTTAATCACAGTTGATGGGTGGTAAGGAGGTGTGTAACAATGAGATCATGGGGTCTACTTCTATTTTTCATTTCCCTTCATAGAATTTACTATTCGACTTTGCATGCGTAGAGCTTTCGAGATGAATTAAGAAGAATCCAAGATTAAGACGGAGCTAAGATGGGTACCTTAAAGATTTTTTAACAGCAAAATCTTTTATATATATATATATATATTAATTTTGTTTGTTTTCAACTTAATTTTAATTATCTATTAAGAATTGCACAACACCAAGTCACTTGATAGGAGTATATTTTGAGTGAATCTGAGCCGATTTGGGCCAAGGTCGGCTTAGACCAGTTCAAGTAAGGTTCAAAGTCGATTTAAGCTCCAAATTCAGCTTGAAAGTACTTGGCTTGATATGAGATCAGCTCAAGTTCAAATTGAGTCAAGCTCAAACCGAGCATGGGGCTCGGGCTTGGGCTCAGATTGAAACATTGAAAAAATATTTATTTTATTTTTAAAAATATTATAAGTTTATTATTTATAATATTTTAAATATGAAAATATTACTATTTTATAATATATCGAGTCGAGCTCAAGTTGAATTACAAATCAAACTGGGCCTGACTTGATTGTAAATTTGAGCTTAAAAAAAACTCAGCTCGATTAATCCAAAAGCTTGGCTTAAGCTCGGCTTAGTTGAGTCGATCCGAGCCGAGCCGAGCCGAGCATTGGAGCTGGCTTGGCTCGAATACAACCCGGCTACTCGATATTAAGGGGTGGGCTTGGGCCGGTCTCCAACCCGACGCAACCCGTTCAAGTTGTACCCAGCTAAAACTGACTGCAACTGCGCGATCGTTCATTTTGATTTCGCTGCAACTATTCTTACTAAAATGGCGATTCTCTCAAACAGAGGAGCCATGGAGAGAAGGATCAGTCTCTTCAGGCATTCATTCAACCTCATCAGATCCTTCACTGCTTCCGCGCCTTCTACTTCTTCGAATGATACAGTGGCTGCGGCGTCGAAGAAACCGAAGCGCAAAAAGAAGAAGAACCTCTTCGAAGTCGCTCAGTTTCTCCCCAACTGGGGAGTCGGATATCAAATGGCCAAGACTCACTGGACCGGCGTCTCCTATCAGATCACCAAGATCAATCTCTACAAGGTTTTTCTACAATCTATCTCCCTTTTTTCATTTCAGATATGCTCTCTTTTTTTCATGGAATCGCTTGTTTTAGGGTTTACGTGGTTGCATATGTTGCAGGACGGTCGGCATGGTAAGGCATGGGGAATTGTTCATAAAGACGGTGAGTTGTTTTGCTGCTTACGGTTTAAAGTTTCTTATAAGATCTTGATTAGGGTTTTAGCTTTGATATTTTGTTAACATAGAAAAACATTATTTTAATATAAATAGGATATTAGAGTTTCATCTTTTAATTTTGTGCTCTCTGTTTACTACTTATGTAGTGTAAAAAAATTCAGAAATTCCATTAAAACCCACTAAACCCTAGCGAAAAGAATACTATACATGAAAACAAATTTTGGGAGGAAAGCATGGTTATTGGATATGAATCTGAAATGGAAAATCTGGCAGGAATCAAGCACCTCTATCAACCAAAGAGCCTACAAATTAGAGATTTATGTGATTTGACCATTCACTTATGCTATGTTTGGTTGTCAAGAAAATAAGTGAAAATATAGAAAAGAAAAGAAAATTTTAGATTTCTAATACAATTTTTAGTTGTGTTTTGTCCAATTTTCTTTTCTTTTCCATGTTTTTACTTATTTTCTCGGCAACCAAACATTGGGTTAATGTCTCATTGAAGTCATACATTCAAATTTCTCATCATTCTCCATAAAGTTTAATTATTTTTGTAATCCAGCAAGTATTTTTGAAGTAGTTTCCTTTGATTGATCACAAGTCTAGTAGCGCTGGGCACATTGTGAATGATTATGAAGGGTCTGTATAACTTCAACAGTTTCTAATTAATAGGTCTCAATAAGACTAAAAAGGAGAATGGCACTGTGACATTAAAAAAGCCAAATACCACTTGAAAATCAGCAAATCCAAGATCACTTTGGTTTCTCTAACTGATATCAAGATTGATGAATCCCGCATTAGCAAGTCATTTATTGTCTATGGGCCTCTGAGATGCTTAGAGTTCCCTGCATATGAATTTTGCCTTCCTCTGGAAGATTTGTCAAATGCATATGGATACTAATACTAGTATTCCATAGCACTTACAACGACATCCTATTATTTTATTTCTATCAATACACTTGTCTAAGTAGATTACATGGAAGTGATTTAATGTATATCTTGTCTCGTCAGATTTTATGAGCTGGTTGGGTTAGACTAGCATTTGAACAACCAGCTGCTCTCAGCCAATGTATATGCAAACAAAATAGAACGACGAATAATAAGGAATCTCAAACCTGTTAGCACTGTTTAAATGCTAATAAATGGGTGAACCTGAGCCACTCAACAGAGTTCTTAATTTTTTCTTGTAGCCTCAAGCCAGAAGTTGTCTGTGGCGGGGGAATGGGTGGGGATAGTAAGGACACACTGGATTTAGAGCTCCATTAAGGCTAAAGCAAGGATCAGTTGGACTGACTTAAAATATTTCTCTAAATAACTGGTATTTGGAAGTGGCAGATTTCCCTTTGTGTTGCTAGAAATTGCTTCTTATTGTCTACTATATTGTAGAGATGCACAACCTCCTTCCATAAGCTCTAAAATACTTTGTTTTGGGAAATGTTAGCATATTATCTTTAATCATCATGGATTCCTTCCAACTACCGTAGTTTGTTTTTGTGGGTGTTTTGATGCAGATTGAAACGTGAAATCGAAAGGGGAAGAGATCACCATATCCCTCTCGAAGAAACAACATTGAATTCACAAGAAAAACAAAGAAAAGTAAAAAAATAGAAATTCTATATCGATCAAAACTGAAAAACTCCTTAAAATAGTAACTTAAATACGTCCCAAGTCCTAATTCGATTGAAACACTCTAAAAGGCGAACTTACCAAAATTGTAGTTTTTTAGAAATTGTAAATTAAACATGATTAAATCACTTACTAAAATCTTATTTAAGGGTTTCTGGAGCCAACTAGACTTTCGGAACCCAAAATAGACCTATAACAACAATACAAAAAATTTACTTAAAATTGTAAAAAAAAAAAAAAAAGACTTCAAGTTGCGTTTTGACCCTCTAAATGATCTTTTTTGGCGATTTCACGCTGGGATTCGTTAGATTTCCATAAATTGGACGTCTGTAGGCCTCATTGATAGCTTTTTAATGATATATAATAATAGCAATTCTGACACCCAAGCGCAAAACATCACTTGTCAAAAGCTAGGTCACACAAAATAGCCTACTTTTTTTTTGGAAGCTCGGTTTCTTCTTATCCAATGTTTCAGAAATTCACCAGTCACCTGTTCTACATCATATTTTTTTCCCAATACATCATGTTTCTAGATATTTATTTTCTACTTTTTCAATGGGTTTCTTACTTTTGCAGGAGATTTTTTTTTTCCAAACTTGTTTTCAAAATATAGATTCAAAAAATTGGGTGTTTCTTCCTAACTCCTCCATTTCACTTCAGTTCCTCAAGTGGTTTTCTGAGAACACTAAATGGCAATTGAAAGAGCGGTTGAGTTGGCTATTGTCAAATTCAAGCAATTTTCCATCTCTTGTCCTTATTTAGTTTTCTTACTATGCTATAGTTGTATATTCTCTTTAACGACTAGCTTTTTGAAATTTTTTGCTTGATGTTTATCTAATAAATGCTTTGATTTTCATAATGTGTGATTTTCATTTTGGAATTGCCCAGAAAATTTGTGTGGGGGCAATTCTTATTTGTTCTTATCAATCATTCAAGTATGGCTATGGAGTTCTACAAGTAAATAATAATATAAAATTTTCTTTCTAAATTTTCAAAAATCATTTAAAGCATTATGTAAGCTACACCTATGTGATGATTCGTTCAGATTACTTTGCTGCTCCCCTAGCAGCCATTGCATTTAGATATACTAAGTGTAAAATTCCTTTTGATGGTATTATTTAGATATGATAGAGAATGGAGTCCTTAAATGCAGCGACCTTTTTTAAACAAATTAGTTAGATATTTGTGAAAGAAGTTTGCAATCTAATCCTCCAATTGCCAATAATTAGTTGTCCGGATTTGATATAAGATCCAGTGTTCCCAAATTAACTGAATACATTGATTTTAATATGTGTATCCTTCTAGAGAGAGTCATGTAATGGGCCACTGAAACTTTATCGGAGGATGATTTCTCAGTGACATTTTTGGAAGATGAAAAAATTAATGTTAAGGGCCTTACAACATTTGCACTCACAAATGATCATGGAGTTGATAATGCTATCCAGTTGAAGAAATTGCTTGATGAAATGGACTTCTAATCAAACTGCTTGAATGTTTCTTATGAGAGCCAGTTTGTCTTTCGAATCTAGCTTGTGAAAATCCATATCAATATTTGAAGGCTTTTTGGTATTTTTAACCTCTAATTTTCCTTTTTTTGATCAATTTTTTTAGCCACTGCTGTTCTCATACTTATTTATTCGTTCTTGCAAATAAATTTACCCATGAACAAAAAATAGGAAATTGTAATCCATCAACCAATAAAACTCATTTGATGACAATGCAATCAATTCTAAATTGTACAATTCCAAACAACGTGACCTAATGTTTTTTAGGGGATTACTTTTATACATTAAACTCTTCTTGACAGAGGAAAAAAGGATGATCTCCTCTGAGCAATTCTGTCATGTATAAACATGATGGACTTGAACTGATAGCTCAAGTGGTTGATATACTGCAATGCATCACAACGAATAGGTCACGGGTTCAATCCCGATATATAACTCTTATTGTGCAAAAGATAGAACATGATATATACAAAATCCTGGAAGTCATAGATACTGATATTCTTTTTTGAGGACAGACTATAACATTGAAAAGAATCTTGCATTACTTATAAGTTATAGCTGGAATCTCCTCTAGACTAGAGTTTTTATATATTTTAGTCCTTAGGGTCCAGGTGACAATTATCTTACATGCCCTTTTTCGTAGAAGGATTTCAGTGAGCAAAAAAATCCATCTTAGAACATTTAATGACATTTCGTTATATATATATATATATATATATACAATTCCTCCTAATAGTTCAGAGAAGTTAACAAATATAATAATCTATAACAAATATGAGTTGTAGCATATAATTTGATTACACCCAAGACGGAAACTGGTGCCTACTGTGCAGACTACACTTTTAGGGTGTTTGGACTCTGGAGTCTGGACCCACCAAGGAGATCTCCTAGGCAAAGAATCGATTCTAGCAGATTATTACAACCACATTGTTTTGTATTCTTTTGATGGTCAAGAAAAGAATAGACGCAGCTTCCAGTAATTCCGTTGTTCCGTTTGTTATGATCATCCCATGGAGCACCTAGGAGATATTCTAGCTGTGAACCATTTGTTGGAAGTTGTGAGATTTGATTCTTTGTTTTTGTGCCTTTTGTATGAAACAGGAGTAACTTCTTAAGAATAGCATTGGTTTTCCCATATAACTAATAGTTGACCAAGAAAAAATAAATAAGTTTTGATCTTAATAAGTGTTTATGGGTGTACCAAATAGTGTGCCATTCTTGCATTCATATCTGAATTATAGTCTTCCTTAACTGTCATATGCTTCATTTTAATAATTATATTATATGCACTGTCATCATAAGCCTACTTTTATGTTCCCATCTAATTTTTAATGCTCTTGAACTGGTGGGATATTGTATAATCTTTTCCGTCATGAAAGTTGAGTTGAATCCTTTTACATATGTCATGCAGGTGTGCCAGCTGCAGACATTTCCAAGAAAATAAGTGGGGTTCATAAGCGCTGTTGGAGGTACATTTCAGACTCGAAGAAAACAATAGAAAGCACACCAAAACCAGAGGTTCAAGCAGCTTAGTGCCATGTCTTTGAGATTTTTGAGGGTATGAGTTTTGCTTGTCCTCTCAGACTTGCATTTTGACTATTCCTTTTATTTAAGTCAGTGTGCTTGAGAATAGCACTTCACTGGTACATCATCTTTGAATGTAGTAGTATTCTTGAACCAGTGGGACATATGTCAGATTCTGGAGTAGACCTGAGATATCGAATGCTTTTTTTTGTAACACTCTCGTACTTCAAAACTAAACCTAAATTTTTTGCAATGCAACAGAACTGTGTTGTTAGACAAGTGTAAAGATTGAATAGTATAGGTTTAGGCCTTCCACAATTCTACTGCATTTCTGTTGTAGAGTGTTTAATTCAGTCCTGTTTCTTTTTTTGTAATAGTTGGAAAAGTATGTGATGGGTCCGCTATCATAGTCCCACTGTGTGCTCATGAATGTGTATGTTGGGCTACATATAAATGTAGAAATTAATTTAGACTTGTTTAATTTGTTAGGACGAGTTAATTAATCATCACATCTTATCGTCTTACCCACTTGTCCTTGTGTCAACACTCCCCAACGGACCAATTTATCTTCAGTAATTAACGTAACCATGGACTGCTTAGGAATAAACTGACTAAACCACAGAAGCATGACCAACCCAACCGTCAGCCCAGGCTCCCTGACCAATTCCCAAACTGTCCGTAACCGGTTTCCATATGATTCTATCATCATTTGCACGCAACACTTCAACTGAACTAGTCTCGTCTCAATGTCATGGAGTTCAGGAGCCCGGGGACGAGGGAGCCTCCAACCGTTGCTACTCCCGATAGACTCAACAGAAGCTAGCCTATCAATGCCACGCCTGAAGGTAAAATTAACTTGTCTCCACAAGACCCCTCTTGGGTGCCAAGGGTCCAGCCATAAGGTGGAGAACACCACCCTTAACCCATTATCTCGTCTTAAATATGCTACGGAGGCTCCAAGACAGACTGCTCGGAATCGGCATTGACCAAAAGGAGTCATGCCTCATGTATGTTCGTCTGAACCACTGAACCCACAAGCTTCTGTTTGGTATTTCTTTTATACTCAAAAATGAGCTTGTAGCACTATTCGTTGTCATTCTACCATGAAACACTCTGATCATGGATTTGATACCAGCTTACTTACGAAAAAGAAGAAATCTTTCATGTTTCAATATCCTTTGCAGCAGTCTTAATAGTGTTTAAATATCCTTTAGCAGTCTTAGTAAGGAACTGCATCTCTTCTATTTGTTTCTTCTCTATTTATTTGCAATGCTTGCCCATAGTTGTAATGGGGTTTTCTTATTTTCATTATCCATAGCTTGTCACCTAAAAGGAGTTCATCTTCTATGAGTTCTCTAGTGATTTTCCTTCCGCCTCTCCGTATCACCACCTCTCTATATCGGCATTCAACACTGAAGATTCTCTCCTTTTCCCTTCTCAATGGGGATGACCTAAAAGGGGATCTAACCATTTGATGTGGCCCGTCCAAGGGAAGGTTAGTCAATTCAAAGGTGCAAATTGATGAGCATGTTGAGTTGCACGATTGGTATGTACAAAATTCAACCCAATTGTACAAAATCTAACCCCAAGCCCAAAACAATGGCTCATTCCTCAACCCTAGGCGCAACTCGGGTTGATTGAGGGATATGTGATGTGTTTTTCGTGGCCATTTGATCTCGATGTGGGGTATTTGATCTCGATGTGGGGTAGAAAGGGTGAGTGCCAAGGAAACTGCTATAATTGTTGCGTCACATTTCCACATTCTCCCCCACAACATACAAGAGGCTAGTTTTGCAATCGGCTAAAGAATACATGGGGACTAGTAAGTGCTTTGATTTAACTTATTG
Source organism: Tetracentron sinense (assembly GCA_015143295.1). Classification (NCBI taxonomy): domain Eukaryota; kingdom Viridiplantae; phylum Streptophyta; class Magnoliopsida; order Trochodendrales; family Trochodendraceae; genus Tetracentron; species Tetracentron sinense. Next base: position 4,258,390 of record CM026563.1, read on the forward strand.
CAAAAATAACTGGTAAAAATAATTTTATTTGTCGTGGATAGGTGCTATAATAAATGTTTTGCTTTCAATTGGCTGCAAAAATAACTAATAAAAGTAATTTCACATGTTTTTTATAATGCAAACAAGAGTGGATTCGATATCTCACTCCCCCTTTGGGGCCAACCCCACACAGGATTTTCCTGGACTTACCTGGTGTGATGGGTTGCTGGCTCTTGTCGCACCCTTGGGGATTTAGTCCTGACCCAAAGGGTTGAGGACACCTCGAGTTACCAAAAAGAAAGAAAAAGTGGATAATAGACCTGAAAATACTTAAATCATTTCTCCAAGTAGAAATACATCTCTTGAGGTTCAGTGTCTTTTTACCCCGAGGGTGTAGTCCAGTGGCCGAAGGACAAACCGTAAACCTGGAGGTCTCAAGGTCGTTCGATCCTAGGCTCCTCTCAATATCGAATCGAATGTATGAGGTGGGGGTGAGGGTTTCCTTATGCATCACGTGGGATTAGTCTTAGTTTGGCCCAGGATGCTGACGTTTATCAAAAAAAAAGGTTCAGTGTCTTCTTATGATCTATTCTAATCGGTCTCATCCCCTAACATTAATTTTCTTTCACTTCAATTACTCCCTACTTGTTTTCATGAGAGAGGAGGCGTTTACAGTGGAACTGGTAACAAGAACATTGACCAGAAATAGATACACTTCCGATTATATTGGTGTTTTCCATGGCTTATTCTCATACTCCCACTTAAAACATCCTTCCAGCAATTTGGTCCAATTCTACACATAATAATTTCTAAGATAAAAAAACCTAAATGAGTTTCGACACCCAAATGAATGTGAACAAATAAGAATATTTTCAGAGAAAAAGGAGATTGTCATTCCAATCTCAATTAAAATAAAATATAACTCTATCTCAAGTCAAGTCATCAAAAGTCACCTTCACTTGGATCTCACAGCACTGGCCATAAATACGCTCCTCGAATTTACTGAAGAGATTTGCAAGGAACTCTGCAGTGTCCTTGGTAATCACACTGGAAAAAATGGTGTGGTAATCCCGCAGATTAGCTCGAACTATGAGGATGGAGATCAAAGGCACGGCTACTACAGATCTTGACAAGGGGATGAGCTGCTGCCCAGGCCTTACATCTATGTGCTCATGCGAATGCCTTTTGGAAGAGCACACTTTCATATGAAAAGTTGCAATTGCCAACAATCGATCCAAAAACATTGGTGGTACCTTTCTGATCTCGGATTATGAGCATAATATTCAGAGTGGCCTGCACCGCATCACTAAACACAATGTAGTTCACTCTCACGGAACAAAACTCGCAATTTCACCGTATACGAATTCGTCAAACACATTGGTGTCATCGTAAGAGCTCCACTCTATTCGATCATGACAATAGTCCTGGATATATGGGGCAGGACATGCTTAGCTTTAAGCATCTCGCTAAAAATGTTAATTCCTATGAGCTAGTTTGGTATGAATATCTACACCTGGATATATGTTGTCCGAATATTGCTTCTAGTGACGAGTTATGGCACCATGTGGTTAAGATGTCAGTACTCCTCTCCAGCGAAGGAACCCCCATAGCTTATGATGTGTTTAGTCTATGTTCAATCACTTTTCTTAGATTTGCACAAATTTCGCGTTTTCTACTATCCCTCACTCTTTCTTTTCTTCAACACCAGAGTGAGAATCACATGCCCTCCCTCGGCTTCTTCCTCACCCATCTCTATAAAGCATAAGCAAAACGATTTCAAGGGGCTTCAAACTTCACTACAAGCCTGAGAGCTACAGAAGGAATTGCGTGCTAAAACTCGATCATAAACTCTAAGAAAGACTGTAAAACACTCAGAAATTCATCCAGAATCTTGTCAATGTATCCTGTACGGCTGTATCACACTTTTTTTTTTTTTTTTGTAAGTTTCAAAAGCGAAACGGGTTATAGAAAATAGATTCCTACATTCATCTAAAACCATAATTATTTGCATGGTATGATGTTTTCAAGAGAAACACATCCATCACTCAAAACCTTTAAGAAGCTCCAAAATTTGTTCCAAAATCTCGGTTCTCATAGAACTCTACAATATCAGCAACCTCATTTCTCAAATCAGTTCATCAAGACTCGCAATTACATCCAAAGAACAGATTCTTCAGAAAATCATAGATTCATCCAAGTACATAAAAAAAATTGTCATGGAGTAAAAATCACAGAATTTTGCAGGGAACTCTGCAGTGCCCTTGGCAATCGCATTAGAAGAAATGGCGTTGTTGTAATTCCACAGATCCGCTCGAACTATGAGGATAGAGTTCAATGGCACGGCTACAAGGAATTTTGACAAGGGAATGAGCTGCCCAGACCTTACACCTATGTGCTCCTCGGATCGCTTTCGGAAAAGCACACTTTCTTCAGCAAAGTCGGAATTGCCAGCAGTAATCAGTCCATAAACATGGGAGGGATCTTCCCCATCTCGGATTATGAGCGTAACCTTCACACCAGCCTCCACCGCATCCTTGAACACAATGTAGTTCACTCTCACGGAATCAGAAGCAAAACCAGAACCATAGTTTCCCTGAACAACGTCCGAAAAAGGTTCGTTAAAGATAGTTGAAGCGAAGCTCCACACCATCAGGCCACGACTGACCAAGGGCAGGTCACTGTCCTTATCCATGAGATCCACAAAGACAACTAAGTCCCCGTAGGCTGAGATGGCTTGATCTGGGCCACTAATCACCAAATCATTGTTGGCCGGGCTGATGGGTTCGGATTCCTCCAATTTTCGGTTGTTGATGTATTGAGAATTCAGTGGGTCCTGGATTCTGATTGTGCCGTAGATGTTCCCCGTGAAGTTCATGATGCGCACCGAGAACCTCTCAATCAGTGGTCGACGGCACTTTCCATAATATCCCTGGTTGCGCGAAACCCTTACGGAGGATTCCGGCTGCATCTAAAATAGGAAAAATCATCTGATTCATTTTCAGATAAATAAACAAATGTGTAGCCGTTTCTACAGAAACGAGAGGATCAGAAAAAAGAAAAGAAAAAGGTTTGATATTTGAAAATCCATACCTCATCCTATCTTCTTCTCTGGACAAATCTCGACGACGGTTGATTGTGAGCATGTCGTAGCTTAGATGTAGTTTCAGGGAGAAAGAAAGAAAGAAGAGAATATTAGGGCTTGCGCTTTTTTAGGAGAGAGGAGAGGAGAAGAGAAGAGAAGAAGACTGGTGGCCGAACCTGTTGAACGGCGTACTTACCTGAGGAAGAGGGCTTACCGATCTGGAATCAGGCGAATGCCGGAAAGTTGAACGGCGGGAGCTGTTCTCGGGAGCAGGGGTTGAACACGGGACGGTTCCTTCTCGGGAGGCCTTGCGAACGAGGTTAGGGTTTGATAAAATTACATTCTTACCCTCTTTTACTTAATCTGATTACAATATTATCCTCTTCACGCTTCGAATATTTAGCGGATTGGATATGGTATTCGTATGAGTCTTGACTCCGACCCTGGGTCCTTTTCTAAGCAGATCGTAGTGTCCCGTGTTCTTTTTAACACCTCTTTAATTATAGTTAAACTTAATTAAAATTTAAATTTAAATTAATATTTTTGTATTTTGTTTTTCTAAAACTATGGTTAAATTGTTTAACCCTAGGGAGTGAGTGAATCCTAACCACAATTGATGGTGGTGAAAAGGACGCATAGGACGCATGGACCAATGAGATCTTCTGAGCTGACCCTGGATCTGTTTTCCATATCCCTATTCTTACTAATTCGTTTATAAAGGGTAGATGCTAAGACACCCGAATCTCGATTCATCATATGGGTAAATAGATAAATATCCGGATAATCAATTCCCGATAGAGATAATGTCCAATCACGTTGTTCCTTTAATCGACATTCGCCAATGAATTCTATACATTTTTACATGATATATCAGGAGATGGGAATTCGGAAGTTAATCAAATTTGGTTTGAGCTATCATCAACTTTAACAGAAGTTCTTTCTGACAAAGACATGAATATACAAGGTAATGAGACTCATTACTTCTTCTATCTATGACTTTTATCATTTGTTAAATAATTTTCACTGTTTGCTTATCCACAAACATGTCCAGATTCTCTGAAATCAGTGAAGTCTATAACCAAATGCATAAGAATCTTAAGTCCTGGTATAATTCTCTCTCCCTCCCCTCTTTGATGCTTCTTTAGAGAATTTAGAATTACTGACCTAGGTTTATTCATTTTGTGATTGCAGCTAAAAATCAAAGAAGCCCATTACTGGATGAAGAGAATATGTCAGCACCAGACCGGGTAGTTTAATAATTAAGATAACTTAGCTGACATGCCATCATCTACGGTGCTTACAACAAAAGTTATTACCTTCTGTTCAATGTTCTAACTTCTAACCTCAGTGCTAACCATTCAATATTGGTTATGGTCTAGTGTTAGACTTCTCACTCATTTCTCTTTATTTTCACTTGAAGCTCTATATATTTTTCTTTTATGTGCCAGCAAATCTCATCTGAAGGTCTGGGAAATTGCAATATACTCTGAGCATACTATAGGATTAAAATATTAATTGTAAAAATATGTCTTCCCATGTTAATCTTGGCTGCACAAATTGAAGGAAATTTTGCAACTAACAACTAGATAGCTGAATGTGCGGTCCCCAAACATTTCTTTACTACAAATGGGGTTTGAGAAATGTTTACTAGAGTTTTTTCAGATTTGAGAAATGTCAGAAACTTTAATATTGTGTGTTAAACCCCATTTCCACGCCCTAGAATTATTTTAAGTTTAAATATGAACCAAAGCTTTGGATTTCCACAATTTCCGGAGTTTGAAAACATATCTTGTTTTTAAGAGTGTCTGGTTGGTGCCTAATACTGTTACTAGTATTAGGCGATCCCCTCCCCCCCCCCCTCTAAAACTTGTTATGTGTCCCTCCTTTTAACTTCTGTTAAGATTCTCTCAGTTGGGTTAAATCATCTAACTTTGGTTTTTATGAATTTTATTTTTAACCCTAAGGGTTAGTGAATCTTAACCATATTTAAGGATGTTAATTTTTTAAAAATATTTTTCCTAAAAACAAGGTTAGATGCTTCAATCCTAAGACTGGATGAATTTTAACTATAGTTAAAGGGTGTTAAAAAGGGAGACACATGGCGAGTTTTAAAGGAGAAACGTCGCCTACGGTAGTAGGTGTTGACCATATAATTTGCACAGTTTTAAGGGTGTTTCGATAAATATCTAAGTAATGTAATGACATTTCTGTTCATAAGATTTTATTAATTTATATACTTATCTATGTTTTTTTTGGGTGAAAATGTTATCATATAACTAACACACACTTTAAACTCACACACAGCCAGACATAAGGAGCCACTAAGGTGGCATAACTCAAAAAGGTTAGTCCAAGCAATCACTCCGGGTCTGTCTTAAGGAGGGTTTATGGCCCCTTATCTATGTTTTGGTAGCTCGGAAATTCAGAGTTCCATTTCATATTTAAACTCAATTATTAAAAAAAGAAAAGTAGAAATAGAAGGCCCAAATGAAGCTTCAGTGTAGACTCGCATAGTTCTCAGGCATGGTTGGGCCTAGAAAGTGATTGATGGGCTGGGCTTGTGACCAACAAAGGCACTCAATTGAACCCTTTATTACACGTTCGCCCAAGATAAGTTGGTGGGCAGGAAGGACTGGGGTTGTAAAATGGCTCAAACCTACAAATTGAGTTGCTGGACTTGGGCTTGCAGACAAATCAATGAGCCATCGAAGTTCTTTGGACTGAGATTGGGCCTTATTCAGGATTGGCCCGCTCAGCATTTCTCTGTCAATGATAAGAGGTTTTCCACCCCAATGATGATCGGGTTTGCATTGGGTTCTCTCGACCCCAATTATAGGGTTGGGTTTTCCGGTCCCATCGGATTATAGAATGACCCTAGAAAGAGCAGTCCATATTGCTGAAAATATCACATATATTGATTTGAAAAAATGGACTTGAACCTAATTTAAATTGGGATGAGGAACGTTTTTCTACTCTTCAGAAACAGAACAAAAAAAAAATGCCTTTAGTAGGGCACTTCTTTGAAATATGGTATTTCTGGAACGTTTCTAAGAAGCAATCTACAAGATGAATGTTTACACAGAAAGCCTATCTCATCTTTCTCTTAAGTTCTGAACTCCTTTTTCTCTCCATAAATCTTTCTTCTCACACCACGAGTACGACCGAAACCGCCACGACCTCCTAACCCCACCAAACGCCCCTAATCTTCCACAACAATTTTAATTTTATTTTTCATATGATTTTCGGTGATGATTAGATAGTAAGTCACTGGCACATCCACAACACTCTAATGGAAATCTCCAAATACATTTGAGATTTCTCCTTTAGGGTGTGTTCGGTTGGCAAGAAACTGGGTGAAAGAAAAGAAAAGAAAATAAAATAAAATAAACTTAAATTTTCTTACAAAACAACCATTAGAAGATGGATGAAGGTTTTGGAAGAAAATTTATCACTTTTGAGAAAGTGCAAGAAAAAAATGAAAGTGTGTTTCTTGCTAACCAAACGCAAGAAGAGTGTAAGAAAGCACACTTTTCTTTTCCTTTCCCTCACTTTCTCGCCAAACGAACGTACCCTCAGGAAGTGATCTCAAGATCTCTACGAGGGTCACACTCTTATGAAAAGAAAAGAGTTTTCTTTCTTTTTTGCTAGAGAGAGGTAGTTAAGACTGTAGACAACCATTTTGATGGACAATGATATATTGATTCTAATTGCTTTCCTACACCCAAAATCATGATTTAGGCCCAAAATAAGTATGCCAATATTTTTATTTTGGGTTAAACCTGATACAAATTGAAACGCAAAACTGAATAGAAGGGGCGATCACCATCTCTTTTTAATAACTAACATTGAATCCAAGAGAAAAATAAAGAGACGTCTATAAGGAGTCAAAATTCTTTATTCATAAAAAAAAAAACTAAGAAACTTCTTTAAACAATAACTTCAATCCATACAAAACCCTAATTTATCCTAAAGAGTAAAAATTACTTAAAATAATATATATATATATATATATATATATATATATATATATTGTTTGTAGGCGCTTATCTTTATCTAGGGTTAGGGGTTAGAATTTATGGTGGGCGCTCAACTGACACACCAAGACTCGAACTCGAGTCACAACTTCCCAAAGGAAGATACACAACCATTAGGACAAGCCCATGGTGTATATAAATAAAATTCTTAGTTATTAGCAAATTACTAAAATAACCTTAAATTAATAAATTAATGCATTCTTAAATACACTCTAAAATCTTAAAATACGTCAAATTGGAAAGGTTCTACAAATAATAATTTTTAAAAAAAAATATTGCTGGTCTTTTTTGCATTGAAAAATGGCAATGGATTCTCGTCAATTGCCACATCCAGGAGCGGAGCCAGGAAATTTTCGTTGGGGGGGCCAAAATACATGTATAAAAAATTTAATGAATTTGAGGGTATGGAGCTTGGGGGTTCGGGGGCGTAGCCACCGAGATATTTTTTTTTGGGTAATTTCCTTTTTTTCAAGAAAATTTTGTCCCAATTATGCCCTTGAGGTCACCACATGTGCTTATTGATACCACTTAAGTGTAATTAAGATTCACCCACCTATCCTTGATTTTTAAAAATGATATCAATTTTTTTTTTTCTAAGGTTAAGTAGGTGAACCGTGGTGAACTAACTCCTAAGGTTAAAAAATTTTCAATCTTTTAAAAAAAAATCAAGGATAAGTTAGTGAACTATGATGATTTTAACCATAATTAATGGATGTCAATAGGGACATGTGGCAACCTCAAGGCCATCACCGGACTCCATTGGGGGGCACTACATATAGGACAAAAAATTGGGGGGGGGCCACTGTGTATATAAGACAAAAACATTTGGGGGGGCCAGCTATACTAAAAAAATTAAAAAAATTAGGGGACCCACTATTTAATACTACTAAAAGTAGGAATTGCAAAATATTTGGGGGGGGCCATGGCCCCCCCCCCCCCCCCCCCCCCCCCCCCCGGCTCCCCCCCTGGCCACATCGGAGGTCTCCTTGAGATGAACATTTTGAATACTGGGCCACGTGGCAATAGCGAGATTAAAACTTATCATAATTTGAAAATAGAACTAAGTTTTTGGCTTGAACCTCCATCTTGACATTCCAAAAATTGCTCAACTACTTGTTCTACATCAAAACCCAATCATTCCCAAATATGAGATTTTGTTTCAAAAGTCCCCTTTTTACTCTGGGCACTCAAATTTAAGGAGAAATCTTTGATATTCAATGAAATATGAAACAGATCTACATCGTGCCGCTTGCTCCAAAGATAGGTTGTGGCTTCTCTTATGAGAGGTGTCGTGAGATTTAATGTCAATCGGTGATGACACCTAAGTGGTTTATTCCCTATTATTAATCATTAACTAATGTGCTACTAATTGTAGATAATAGGTAGATAATACATAAATGATATCGGCAAGGAAAAAAAAATGAAACAGATATCTTAGTGCATTAAAGAGACGGCCTTGGATTGTCTCTGGCGAAGCCAGAAAGCTTTCTCGGGCAACCACAGAATAATGGACATGTGTCGATAAAAAATAAGAGAAGTCATTTCATTTTCTCCCCATGATTTTGACTTCTCCACCGCTTGTCCCATATTCTATGGTTGCCCGAGACAGACAAGGGCTTTCTGGCTCCGCCAGAGATAATCCGAGGCCTAAAGAGACATGAGGCTAGCTAGTCAAGCTAAATAAAATGGTAATGGAGACTCTTTCTGGATTGTGGTTGATCACTCGCTAGCGTAAGTATTACATTTTCTTCTTTGATTTCTTACACAAAAAAGGTCCCAACACCGTCGAATGGGGGATTCATGTTGTACGACCCCAACATCTTGGGCTGGCGAGTCTCGAGTGTGATTGATGTTTACCCTCTTTGTTTACTTAAGTTAAATAGTGTAATTCTACTATGGTACTTACCGCATCATCATAGTGTGATAGCCCACATGCAATCCTTGGCTAGGCCCCATCAACTTAGTCACAACCTACATGATGTACAGATCATATCCTGATGATCGCTCAGCTGTACAGAGGATACAGTATATAGCAATATACAGTAACATTCTTCCAACTTTAATTTAATCTAAAATTAAATCCCTCATAATCCTAATTCATGGCTGCATTTGAATTTGTATTGGATCAAGGACTTTGGGTCCCCAGGGCAAGGAGCATCCAATCCATTCTGGATTAAAAAAAACATTTCTATAGATTTTTGGCATTTTATGTTCCTTTGATAAAGCTTGTGTAGTCTAAGGGGGAGACATTTACCCTACATTTCTCCCATTTAATGACAATACCTACACTTTAGTCTTCATTGACCTTTCCAATTTCTTTCAGTACATTAGAAAATCACACCCTATTGTCTAGAAAAAATGACTTGAGCTCTTAGTTCATAGGCAATAACCATATATGAACAGTAAATGGTGTACCCACACACAAATCTCACATGTAGGGGTTGTCTCCTCTACCTTTATGCCATAAGTAGGCTGCAATTATTGTTTACAAGACTCTAACCTTATGATTTTCTTGTGTTTACACTTCCATGTTGCGCAACACGAATCAAACAAGTCATGGTTCAAACAACATCTTTGAATTGTATACCATCCCCAGTGCATATTACTGTTTCAAATTTGAGTGAATTTTTTTTTTTTTGGGGGGGTAAAGGGGTGGCATGTTTGTAATTATAGGGAGAGATAGTGACAATTTTGCAAAATACTCCCTCCCATAATTACAAGATTGCCACCATTTACTATACAAAGGAGAGCTTCCATTTTTTTTTTACTGGGAAGCAGAACTCTTCTTTGTATTTAAACTCTTAAAATTTAGTACCCTGGCGATTCATTCATGTGTTGCGGTGACAAGGTATCTTTGGAGAGGTAAGATAAAATTGGAACGATACAGGATAGATTAGCATGACAAATGCACGAGGATGGCACACACATATCGAGAACAATGTTACGGCAACAAGTGGGAGGAGCAACTTTGCGGAAAACTCATGGGGAGGGAGTTCTAGGGATTGGATCCATATGGGTACTATTGTTTAATGGGTGCTGATTTGCCAAATCAATCCTTATTACCATTTATTATTTTTAAAAATAAAAAATTGGCAAAAAAAAGAAGTAATAAAAGATACAGGAGACCCCACTGCAGACCCTGGTGTTGACCTACTAAATGAGTTGTTTCCCATTTTAGGGTATCCTTAGACTTTATTCAAAAGAGAATTTCATGGCTGGAGTAAATAGGAAAATGGGAAAAGGTTGTTGAAAGGTTGGAGCCATGTGATATGAGGATCATAAAAGCCCCTTTAATTAAAAGTTAGAGTGGCGTTAGGGTACTAAAATATTTTAAAACTCTTATCACGTGTGTGATTCCTGCTCCTGCATATTTGACTCAAACTTTTCTTGTGAAGCCATAAAGCTTTGGGACACAAAAATGTGAGCCGCCCTAAAGTTGAAAAGGGTGCCTTCAATTTCAATATACTCCATTGCCTTGGATTCTAATTGTAGTCCTTAAAACATGTGGCTTGGATTCTAGACTCTCAGGTGAGGTGTGCCGATACTAGTCTGTTCTAGGCCTCTTTATCTAAGTGTCTTAAATGACTTTGATTCAAAAATGTTTGTTGGATCATCACGGCCTTAATCCTAGGGTAATGGTTCTGAAACCGTGTTGATCGATGCAAGCTCAAGCATTCCTATACTAAATTGTGGGAATCACTCCCCCCTTATGTTCACTGTTTACGCCAATGTTTTCATAACCAGACCGGGCCTTAGAACCAGCAAGGTGATCGGTTCGACCAGTCCGGTTAAATGGTTAAATCGTGGCACTCTCTCTTTAATATACATAAATATTTCTTTTTCCTGGCCGATTCTTACGATTTTCCGGTTTTTATCGGTTATGTCACCGGTTCTCCGGTTGAACTAGCCAGTTCTTCTGGTTCTATGTTTTAAGGCCAGTTTTGAAATGGGGTAGATTTTGATGGTTTTCGGCACGGAAGACCTGACCAGTTCCCAGTTTTCCGGTTATGAAAACATTGGTTTAGGATAGACATCTTCCCAATGAATTGGACTAGCTAGGATGAGTTATTAGCTATAGTTGATGCGAGCAAGTTAAGGGAACTAAGGACTAAATGGCGAGTTGATTGTAGAGGGTGATGATGTTTCTGAAAAAGAGTTTTCGGTGAAATCATGTAGATGGAAGGATGTAATGATCTAAAAGTTTCTTAGTATGGGGTAATCTATTAGGTAAAAATGTGTAAAAATCATTGTCCCTCTCTATCAAGCACTGTTTTATTCGTAGTCCTTGCTAATAGCTAGCTTCCACTACATTACTGGTGTGTCATGAGCTGGATCATGATGGATTGAGCGCCACCTAATTATATATATAATTATGTGTGTGTGTATTTATATGTATATGTACTAAATACATAACCATTCATAATCAGTACTATATAGTTTATCAGAGAAACAAAAGATTAACAATTAAGTAACAAAAAGAAAGAGAAGGATTAGTGGATCTTGAAAAATAAGAGGTAGCCTGAACAATTCTTCTCCATGTTTGTAACAACTGCCAAAGATAAGCCTTTCGACTTCACCCAAATAGTAGTGATTGGTGCAATCCCATGTTACCACTGGAGAAAGAGAGAAAAACAATCTTTAATTTCATTTCTTGCTTATTTAACAGAAGAAACTAAGAAAAAATTCATTTGCTTGCAGGAATCACAGACGCACTCGAATAGAACACTGATCATAAATGCTTACCGAATGAGCCTGAAGTAAGAATAAAGTGATAGAAGGTAAGATGCAGCTTAGTCAGGAACTTCTCAAACATGAGAAAATTGAGATCGGAACTCGCGAATCATCAGCATTTGTTTGGGTACATGAACATCAGTATAGAACTTCCAAATACAAGCTAAGTGACCATCCCTATCTATTCAACGTCTTCCATGGCTTGAAGTGCAAATCCTTTATCCTTTTTTTTCAGGGTAACGGAGGGCATCCCAAAGCCTTCGAGCCAAGGACTAGTCCCTTCAGGTATCCGCACTGACCCAATCGGGATTTCTCCTACGGATACCAGGGTAAGTCTAGGAGTGGGAGTTGAACACAAGACCACAGGGAGCAAACCCGGGACGCTATCCAACTGCACCAAATCCTTTATCTTACAATCATGAAACCACACTTCACTACTATGGGGTCGAGCCTTACATGAGGTTGTGAGTCCGATCCGGACTTTCATGACACAGCAATACAAGGTTATATATGAATATATAATCTTTAACTCATGGTGTTGAATCATTTTCCCCAAACGCAGTATGTGGTGTTTTAACATACTTTCTTTGTTATTTAAGAATATGAATTGATCATTACAGCTACAAACAATTGATTTAGGATTATGTAGCAGAAAATTATTACCCTACCAAGTTTCCTCCATGAAACTAAGAAGAAGAAGAAGAAGAAGAAGAAGAAGAAGAAGAAGAAGCTAATGGGAGCGGAGAGGAGAGCTTACTTGATCTGAGATGTTTGTAATCTTTCTCTCCCTGATGGCCGACTGGATGCGAGTGCATAATGGCAGACTGTGCACCATGTTCCAAGTTTGAAGCCACCAAAGGAGGAATCCAAAGGGATAGCATGATCCAATTTCAACAAAATGATCAAAGTTATGAATGAGAGTTGGGATCAATGCGATCCCTTTGGATGCCTCCTCGAGTCGCAGTAGATACAAAACAACTACAAACTCTCTCTCTCTCTCTCTCTCTCTCTCTCTCCATTGATCCACAGAGGAAAGTGATGTAGAAGAGCCCTCAATATAAAAGAGACCAAATGCTTTTCTTCCTGAATTAACCAAAGCATCAAAATATGTTTTAACTGAGATATTTTATTAAGGTGTAGACCACATTCTCTAACAAACCAGACACATAGAGAAGGTTTCACCAGTAGTGGGTCACCCCTCCTTGGAAAATTCCCAGCACCTTGTGCAGTAAAATCTCTCTTTTAATTCATTTTATTAATGCTTTTTAAAGGAGGGACGTGGTCCCATCCATGTTCACTTTCACATACCATACTTTCTGTTCTAGTTTCACAAGACCATACCTGCCTTGTTTTATATATCATATGTTGTGCAGAGGTGTCTTGTATTCGGTTTGAGTTAGACTCGAATACTATTATCATCGCTCTTATTATATATCTTCGGTCTAGCTCTGTGCTGATGAGCTAGGGTAGCGTGCCCTTGCCACAATTTTTTGAGAATTTCTTATTATACTATAGGTAAATTGGGTATATATGCCTAGAATTTTAATAGAGATTATTGAGTTCGTGAGAATTAAGAGAGAATCCGTATAACCTTTGCTTATGACTAGTGAAGAAGACGTAGCTCACATTAGGTGAACAACGTAAAATCCTGCATTTTTTGTATGCGTTTTTTTATCCCCCCCTCTCTTTTTGAAAAAGGGCATAGCCAGGGATAGGGGAGAAGTCGGGGGTAGAACCCGCCCCCCTAAACTTTCAAGGAAAAAAGAATTTTACATTTGTACTTATATTATTTAATTTAACAGAGATAGGCTGACACAAACATACGAAGATGTCCCCACAAAAGATTTTTAAATTATACTTATATTATTTAATTTAAGAGAGACAGGCTGACACAAACATACGAGATGACCCCACGAACTTAGCTCTTAAAAATTGTTTTTCGGGGCTACGCCCTGAATCCTCATATCCATTGTTAGCTCTCCTACAAGAAAATCCTACCTCCACCCCTGACAAATGACAATAGCCCTGCCACTACATATACAAATGCATTCAAAGCAATCCATGTCATTAGGAGGTTATCATGTGGTTGCGATGCACGGTAATATGATATATTTTCTGTAATATTCCACCATTGATATTGATTAAGAGGTTAGAACCATTTATCCTCCTACCTGTAACCTATAACTGGAGCACATGGATAGGAACAGATAGATGGGTCTCACCTGAAGATTTCTTAGTCGGAAATTGACTAGCTAAATGGATGATTCTTGCAATCAAGTGCATTGCTATAAATGCTTACAGATTGAAAATGCTGATGATCATCTGTGTATACTCCTTTTATATTACAAATCTTGAATCGATATAAACCCTTAAATTGATCATCGTAATTATATCAATACTGTAATATTAACAAATTCTGATTTCATCAAGTAGTAATTCAGCTACGTTTGAACTTTTTTTTTAGATTAAGAGCTACATGTGAACTCAAAAACACGTTTCTACATATAATTCACAATTCCGCGCCGCAGTTGAATTATTGAAGGAGAAATGCATGCCCGACATGCACATGAAGGAGACTAGACACATACGACACCCATGCATCTAATCTAAGCCATACAGTATGCGGGCCATTTCGTTCGGACTACATCGATGGTTAGATTTGTTCCACAGCAAATGAAGCAAAGATGGACCATAGGTATAGAGTATAGACCTTCAACGGTGCAAGACCCCACCATCCAGGGGCGGAGCCACATTGGTCCCGGGGGCTGAAGCCCCCCTGAAATTTTGGAAAAAAAAATTATATTGTACTAATAGGGCCGTAGCCCGGAAAAGGGAGCCCTAAACTTCTGGGAAAAAATATATTCTTTACAAACGGACAAAAACAGACAAGATGGCCTATGCCTAAAAAAAAGGGGGGGTTACGCCCTTGAACCCCCACTGTTAGCCCTGCAAGAGAATCCTGGCTCCCCCTACCACCATTAATTTACTCTTACTGAAATGGGGTAAATATGGATAGCTGAGATTGTCGGATGTTGACATGAAGGTATGGTTTGGTGTACCTTTGTTTTGTCCATCACGAGGGTGCATTTGTGAGGAGTTTGGCCTCTTCTTTATTTGACAAAGAAGAAAAATCTACCCCCTCTTGTTACCCATCTAGTAGTACACAAGGATCTTGATAGAATCTGCCATATGCTGCATCTTCAAATTATTTTCCACAAACGAATACAATAGTACCAACTTCCACTCGTACCTCTTGTTGTCTTGAATCTTGATTCACCAAAGGAGGGGTAGAAGGGCCACTTTAACAGGTACTGATGGCACTCCCACTCCCACTCCCACTCCCACTCCCACTTCACGCTGTTTGGCATGAGAGTTTTTTTAATTCTTCAATGTTCTTGGTATAGGTGAGTAGGATCCACTTAGGTTTACACCTGACTAGGTTTTCTAAAACCCTATATATCAAGGGGCTGTTTGGATTGGATTTTTTTTCTTCAATTTAATCACTTAAAATCAATTCGAAGCATTTTTAGACCTGAGAATCCCGCTTGGTTCACTTAGAAAAAACGATTTTATTAGAATTGGTTTTTCAAAATCAAAACTGGGCTGCGAGGGTAATTTTTAGAGAGTTTTTTTTTAAAAAAAAAAAACTACCAAATAAGAGATAACTGTCATAGTTTATGAATGTCGATTGAACAAAACTGAATTCGTATAAATGCCATTCATATTATTTGAATAACAATTGAACATGATAACAATCTAGTACTCTCATCATGAAAAGAAAGTATCACAAACATATGTATGCATGTGGTATTTATGTGTTTTATGCCAACATATATAGCTAGAACAAAAGAAATTATGTAGGGCTTTGTAATAAATAGTTTTTGCTCTTGTATTGAACCAAACGAGATTATTTACATAGAATCTTTTTTTTTTTTACAGAGATTTGATTTTGTCGATTGTTTGAAACAAACAAAATTATTTATAGCAACACTTATTAGGCAATTGATTCTTGCATGTACAATCAGTTTTCATCACAATTAATTTTAGCCAAAAGAATCTGAACCAAATGAGGCCCAAGGACTAGGGTTTTTAATGTCTCATCTGTAGCTTTCTCACTAGCAAACGGGGTTTCAAATGTGTATTGTTGTCGGATTCAATTTGGAGGGTCTCTAAAAGGACAATTCAATTACTACTAAAGAAACCCACTCCCACTACCCTAGTACTGCAAGTTGTTTGGCATGAATGTCCAAGGCTTTTATTATGGTTCACTGGTTTGTGTAAGAAGTGGGGCCATGGAGTGTTTAATTGTAGATTAGGGTTTTCATCCCTTGAATACTTTTACAGGTAACATCAATATCTGAAGTTTGAAGATGTATCTTGCTATCAAATGGATCCCTTTTGTACACTTCAATTACTACCAAAGGAACCCCAAGCCCTCAGGCCAATTTGTTTGGCATGAAGTGTAATTCCTCCCATCTGTTTTGGTTAAAGAGGTGGACCTACTTACGTGTTTGGATTTTGGAATTAGGGTTCTCGGAGTCCCTCTGTGATTGAGGACTAAGGCTTCTAGTTCTAGTTCCTCAAGCTTTTTTCAAGCCACTTGGAGTGCAAAAATATCTCTAGTTGTCACTTTGTTTCCTTCGTGCGAATCCGAGTCACGTCGAATAGATTGTGCACCTCGAATTCCAGCCAACATAGTGCCATCAGGAACACATTTGCAGAGAATTTTTGTTTAGTGCCTACTTTGATTTGTGGTCCTCTTTGAGTTGCGTTTTCAGTGAGGTCTGAACCATGCACTTTGGTTGGTTGGTTGGAAAAGCATGCCCATACATGTCTTTTGATATTGTCATCCTGCTCCATTTCTAATGATCCCAAGTGAGCATCTTTGCCTTTTCAGTATGTCTACCTCTAAAAATAATTCTCTTAACCATGAATGATTTTATAGACAACAAAAATTAAGAAAAAAAATAAACATATCAATTTCCTAGTGATCCTTCAAATATAATCGCCGAGGACACTAGGGGATGTGAATATTTTCACCTATAAATTAATATCAATCACAATGATCTAACGGCCAAGGTTGCTTTTGATCAAACGGCCAAGGCTGAGAAAGAGCATTCCATTCATGCACGGTTGTGCACACCTCATGCATTGCTGTGTACAACTTTTGCAAGACCTTATTTAGTTAGGAAAGATATTCTCAAATCTTTCTAACATGGAGTTATGTATACTTACCTCTTAGCCATTATTCTTTTGAAGAGTTTCCTTAATCAAGAATTCTCTTGATTGTACCCAATGTAATCTTTTATATATGATAGTCATCCTCATCCCATACGTTAAGAGAGTGAGAATTCATCCTTGTGCTTTCACAAGTTTTTATGGAATCAGAGCAATTACGTGAGAGAAGAGAATTTTTAATGGTTTCTTCCACTTTGAAATATCCTTATCCAATGTCACCAACTTTGTGTCACAGAAATTGACACATTCAAATTATTCACTACGGAAGACCCACTTTCTTGGACTCATTGAGTGCCAGAACCTCTCCGGATTCATCAATGGGGAGTGCACAATGTCGTCCCAGATCATCTTAGTTCCAGATGCTGAAACTACTGGAGGGAGAAAAGATAAAATCAATCCTGATTTCCTACACAGGAGACAATGAGATAGACTTTTTCGTGGGTAGATCACGGGCACCCTAACTGAAGAGGTACTTGGACTCGTTGTTGGACTTGAATTGTCCATAGAGGCTTGGAATACCCTTGCAAATACTTATGCTCAAAGCTCAACTGAACGTGAGTATTCCTTATTACAACAACTCCAATTTATGCGACGAGATAATTTTTCTTCCTTGAATGAATATTTGAGAAATTTCAAACTTAGATGTGATGATCTAAGTGCCATTGGCAGCCCCGTGCCTCATAAGAACAAATCCATTTGGCTATTGAATGGACATGGACCTAAGCATGACCCCTTTGCTACAGCCATGCTAAAACCCCCGACTCCCTTATATATGGATCTTGTTCCAATATTGCAGAGCTATGAAGCTCGTAACAATTTACATTCTGATTCAGTTCAGCATAATATGACTTTTTTTGGCCAAAGATCCGGGAATAGAAATTTCAAAAATAATAGGGGACGGCCTAGACAGTTTCAGGACCAGTATCATGGTAGTCACAACCAAAACCTTTGACAGAAGGGTATTTAGGAAGAATTAGAAAAGTTGTGTATTCTTCTCTCAAGGAGGTATCAATATATAGATTACAATCAAGAATTAAATAAGGAAACTAAATATTCGGATCCTAAATTAGAATCCCTACGATCTCTCTATACAATTAGAATATACTAATAACACTCCCTCTCAAGCTGGAGAGTAGATATCAATAACTCCCAGCTTGCTACAAGTAGAGTCGATAGCATTCTAAGGTACAAAGAGAGTAATAAACGAGAGATGCCGAGATGAACGAGATGAATGAGAGATGCCGAGATGCCGAGATGAACGAGAGATGCCGAGAGGCCGAGATGAACGAGAGATGCCGAGAGGGGCTGGTGTTGGATCCGAGTGGCCTAGGGGCCCTGGGTGGTGCTGTCGAGTGGCTTGAGAGCCTGGTTTGTGGAGCCGAGAGGCTGATGGTGGAGCCGAGATGACGAGATGCCTTTTGTGGTAAACCGAGTGCGACTGTAACAGCAGATCAGTGGCTGCGTTCTTAAACTACTAAGAATCTTTGAATCTGGCGGGCAGCATTGTCGGCCACCCGCCAGAAAGGAGCGATGAAAGAGAAGACTATCAAAACAGGCGGATCTTCCGCTCTGATACCATGACAGAAGGGTATTTAGGAAGAATTAGAAAAGTTGTGTATTCTTCTCTCAAGGAGGTATCAATATATAGATTACAATCAAGAATTAAATAAGGAAACTAAATATTCGGATCCTAAATTAGAATCCCTACGATCTCTCTATACAATTAGAATATACTAACAACAACCTTCAAACCCAGAATTTTGGGGGGCAAAACATTTTTTCTTCTTAGGGTAGAGGGTTTCATCAAACCCAGACCACCAATCGAGCCGGTGGTAATTCTTCAGAAGAGAAATCCTCTCATCAGTCCACTCTTGGACAAGATGGGTGCTTTGTTAATATTTGTCAAATTTCCGGGAAGAAGGGCCACAAGCTCTGAAGTGCTGGAGTCGATTTGACCACTCCTTCCAGGCAAATGACTTTCCGGAAACACTTGTTGCGATGACCATTATAGACAATCAAGATGAAGATTGGTTCACAGACACTGGGGCTACATCTCACATGACAGGGGATCTAGGTAAACTCTATAATTCTACAGCTTATTCTGGCAATGACTCTGTCTTGGATTGGTGATTCTTCATTAAATACGGGTCTCAGTCACTACAATTAATGAATGTTTTATTAGTACCTGCTATAAAAAAAAATTATTGTCTGTTAGTTAGTTTATCAGTGATCACCCTTATAATTTTGAATTTTCTTCTACTGAATTTTTGATAAAGGACAAGAAAACGGGAAGGGTGATCAACGAGGGGACTTGAAGAGGTGATTTGTATGCCTTAGGAAGACAACCGTAGGCACATTTTTCAATAAGATTTAGGAAAGTTGATGAGGACGTGTGGCACAAACGCCTCAAACACCCGCAACCTTTAGTTGTGAAATTTCTTGAAAATAAAGGGTTGATCAATGTGTCAAAATGGAATAAACACAATTCAATTTGTGAGAGTTGCCGGTTAGGAAAATTGTCTAAAGTACCTTTATTAAATCAGACAATGCTAGCACTGTTTTATTTGAGAAAATCCATTGGGATTTATGGGGCCCATCACCAATTATCTATGTGCAACGATTTCGATATTATGCTTGTGTTGTTGATGACTTTAGTCGATTTACCTGGTTATTTCCCTTGCGCCAGAAATCAGATTTTTTTTCTTGCTATTTGAATTTTTAAAAATATGTTGAAAGATAGTTTGAGAAGAAAATTAAAGTATTCCAATCAAATGGGGGAGGTGAATTCTATTCTTTCAAATTTCAAGAACATTTAAGGGAAAATGGCATTGTACACCAACTATCATGTCCCGATACCCCAGAACAGAATGGGGTAGCCAAATCAAAGCATAGGCATGTCTGGGAATTTGGGATGACAATCCTATTTTAGTCTAGAGTATCTAAGGAGTATTGGGTTGAAGCCTTCTTGAGTGCCACATTTTTTATTAATAGGGTTGCATCGCTTGCCCTTGATATGGAATCTCCATTTCGCTTACTTTATCATAAATATCCTAACTATTCCTCCTTTCAGGTGTTTGGGTGCAGGTGTTACTCCTATCTTTGGAATAGTACAACAAACAAGTTTGATCCCAAGTCACTACCTTGTGTCTTCCTTGGATACAGTGATCGACACAAAGGCTATCGATGCTTTATATCTGCCAACTGAACGTGTTTACGTATCACGACATGTCGTTTTTTATGAAACAATTTTCCCATTTCGAGATCCCAACTCACTCTATGGAATCCAACATGGTGAAGGAGAGCTCACTTCAATTTCTGAATGGGAAAATCAGATTTTTCCACCATCATCCTTCTTTGAAGTTCACGATCTCCCACCCAGTGTTCCAGCTGCCCTTGACAATCCAGATCCGCCACTTCCACATGTTGCACCTTTTGGCCCTACTACAACAGACATTTATGACTCATCTCCCATGTTCTCATCACAAATAGAGGAGACCATTGTTGCTCCAGCAGCACCATCTATTATTGATGATCCATCTGCCCCATCGTCATCAATGACTCATACAGTCAATGATCATGTCAGGAATACACGTGGCAAGCTGACATAGTAAAACCAAACCCACAGTATGCTCACCTTCATATTTATTCCTCTATTCCAAAGGAGCCAAAGTCTATAAACTCAACACTTAAACATCCTAGGTGGTTGAATGCAATGAAAAGAAATCACTGCCCTCCATCAAAATCATACATGGGACTTGGTACCACAAATTCCTAATATGCATGTTATCAGTTGCAAGTGAGTCTATAAGACTAAGTTGAATGCCGATGAATCTTTTGAACGACTTAAGGCCCGCCTGGTTGCTAAGAGCTATAATCAAGTAGAAGGTGTGGATTTCTCAGAGACCTTCTCTCCTGTCATCAAACCCGGCACCATCTGTCTTGTCCTTACAATAGCTACCGTTCGTGGTTGGGATATCAGATAAATGGACGTCAAGAATGTCTTCCTACATGGTCATTTACAACAATCTGTTTACATGGACCAGCCACCGGGGTTCTCCGATCCTACTCGTCCCAATTATGTTTGCAAACTTAATCGGGCCTTATATGGACTCAAACAGGCCCTTCGAGCCTGGTTTTATCGTTTTAGTTCCTTTTTGTTGTCTCTTGAATTCTATTGCAGTGTAGCAAATCCCTCTTTGTTTATCTGTTGCTCGGAAATTGGAATGATCGATCGTCCTCTTACTTTACGTTGATGACATCATATTGACATGCGACAACTCTGAGAATCTTCTTCAGTATATTCAACAGTTGCACTCGGAATTTGCTATGAAATATATGGGTCCACTGCACTACTTTCTTGGTATTGAGGTTCAACGATTTTTTGGTGTCATCTTTCTATCACATACTAAGTATGCTCATGACTTGCTGGAACGGGCTCAAATGGAGGGTTGTTATCCCATTCACACACTCATGGCAACCAAATCTCGTCAGCTCCTAATGATCCATTCCCAGATCCAACATACTATCGTAGTTTGGTGGGGGCTCTCCAGTACTTAACTTTTACACGACCCAATCTTTTCTTTGGTGTGAACTTTGCTTGTCAATTTATGTACTCACCGACTATGCATCATTTTCAACTTGTCAAGCGGATTCTTCGCTATGTTAGTAGTACCACTATTCATGGACTTCGCATTCTGTCCAATTCACATTTGGATCTCTATGCTTTTTCAGATGCAGACTGGGTTGGGTGTTCTATTACTTACAAGGCGATCTACTACAGGTAATAATTTAATATTATGGTGTGCAAAGAAGCAGTCTACTGTTGCCCGATCCTCAACAGAGGCTGAGTACCGATCTATGGCCCATAGGACTGCAAAATTGGTTTGGCTCACTTTCATTCTCCGGGATCATCTTCAAGTTGTGTTCTCCCGTCTGCCATCTTTGTATTGCGATAATGTTAGTGCTCCATTTATGACAATGAACCGGGATTTTCATGCATGCACCAAACATCTAGAACTTGACTACCATTTTGTACGTGAGAAAGTGGCTCTCGGTTCTCTCACAACTCGGTTTATTTCTTTAACGGTTTTGTAAATGTTGATATATTTACAAAACTGTTACCGTGACCTCAATTTGCTGGATTGAAGACTAAACTGGGCCTTTGTGCTTCTCCCTGGCTTAGTTTGAGGGAGGGTAATAACAATCACAATGATCAAACGGCCAAGGTTGCTTTTGATCAAACGGCCAAGGCTGAGAAAGAGCATTTCATTCATGAACGGTTGTGCACACTTCATGCATTGTTGTGTACAACTCTTGCAAGACCTTATTTAGTTAGGAAAGATATTCTCAAATCTTTCTAACCTGGAGTTATAGTTATGTATACTTAGCTCTTAGCCCATTATTCTTTTGAAGAGTTTCCTTAATCAAGGATTCTCTTGATTGTACCCAAAGTAATCTTTTATATATATATATAGGGAAGGGATCCGTAGACATATGTAAAAGAACATATAAGTTCACATATGGTTATGATCGATGGATCTCCCGATCTAACGGCCACAATCATCACTTTTTTTATATGCATAAGGGCATTTAAGGAAATTGATTTTTTTTTTTAAGGATTGAGCATATCTTTAGTTTCCTAACAAACTCACGTTCTCCTTCTCTCTCTCACATTCTCTCTCTCGGGCTCCTCTCTCCGGCATTCTCTCTCTCCATTGCCTCAATAGCAGCCATGTACTCATTTACTTGTTTTGTGTGTAAAAATCTTGACAATTTTACTAGTAAAAATTGTGCATTAGGTCCAATTTTACTAGCGTGTCAAGATTTTTTATATGAAAAAAAAAAGACCTAAAAATTGGTAACCCTCAACTCCACGGGCATTCACTCTCTCTCCATCACCTCAATGCCTCAATAACAGCGATTTTTACCAGCTTTTAGTTAACTAAAAGTTTTTCCCCAACCCGACAACCAGTCCAGCTTTTTACGGGTTCGCATTGAACTTTTGGATACATGGGTCGATTTTGTGTAAAGTTTTCTCAACCCCATTAAAATTAGAGTCGTGTGTGCTTAAAAACATCATGCTCAAAGTCTGATGTTGCATGCATGGAATGATCTTGTGAGCAAACAGTCTTAGAAGATGAGTACTGTAATGAAAGTTCTTTTGTTTTTCTTCCTTAGAAGTATGTATTCAAATGAAACATATGCTGATAGTGTATCCAAAAGGAAAAAAGATTCTTCGATGGTGCATTGGGAGGGGAGAGATTCTTTGGAGAATCGCAGTCCAAGATGGAACTTCTTGTATAAGTTGGAATGAGGCTTTCCTTAAGGAGGCTGCTCAAGGTTCTCTATTTGGATTCTCTATGAAAATGTGAAAGGAGAATAAAATATGAAATAAGAGAATGATCTTGTGAATATTTCTTCAGGTATCAGGTTAGTTTATTGAGTTAAACTTCATCTCGAGCTCCTCTCTCTGGCATTCTTAACAAACACAGTGATATTAACTAAATTTTTACCAGTGTGATATCTTAGGCAAATATACATTGTTATTGGGCTTTTAGTAATAGGTTCACTCACCGGAATGTCGAAGAGAAGAGATGAAGAGAGAGAAACGCCCGAAAGAGAGAGGCAATGGAGACAGAATGTCAGAGAGAGAAGGAGCCGAGAGAGAGAGAGAGAGAGAGAGAGAGGCGATGGAGAGAGAATGCCGGAAAGAGAAGAGAACGTGTTTGTTAGGAAACTAAAGATATGCTCAATCTTTTTTTAAAAATTCAATTTCCTTAAATGCCCTTATGCATATAAAAAAAGTGATGATTGTGGCCGTTAGATCGGGAGATCCATCGATCATAACCATATGTGAACTTATATGTTCTTTTACATATGTCTATGGATCCCTTCCCATATATATATGATAGGCATCCTTATCTCTTACATTAATAGAGTGAGAATCCAGACTTGTGCTTTCACAAGTTTTTATAAATCTCGTTTAGTTATATGAAAAGAATTATTTTCTTTCTCCAAAAAAGAAAAAGAAAAATTATAGTGCAAAATGGTAGCCATGAATAAAGAAAAATAAAATTAGAGTTATGGAGATGCCCATAAGCATGGAGGAGCTTATTCTGTGTTTATACTTTAATAGGAAATGCTAGCTACACTTTCTTTTAAGCCTACTTTCTTCAAGGAGAAGACGTGATTGTCTTTTTTAAGGGAGACACGTGTTTGCCACTAGCGGCTATGTCTAATAAAAAAAAGAGTGAGCCTTAAAAGAAAGTGTTGCTAGCATTATCCTACTTTAATACCTAACTATTTGTTTGGTTGCCAAGAAAATAGGTGAAAACATAGAAAATAAATGAAAATTTGGGATTTCCAATACAATTCTTAGTTGTGTAGTTGTGTTAATTATGTTTTATCCAAAATTTTGTAATCTTTTCTCTCTTTTGACTTATTTTCTAGGTAACCCTAGTACCCAGGGGCGGTACCAGGTGGGGGCATGTGGGGGGCATGTGCCCCCACTCAACTTTTGAAAGATTAGGTTTTTTTTTGGTATTGCTATGGGAATGGGGCGGGTGCCCATAAACTTTGGTGTTTTTTTTTTTTGAGTTGGGATCATATGCAATCACCATTGAACTCTCCCCGAGTTCAGTTGCACCCACAAGTTAACACATGTCCATCTTAACCTCCATTAACTATAACTAAGATTCACTAACCCTTAGGATTCAATAATCTAACAGTTGTTTTTAGAAAAAAAATTAACCTTAAAGGTTAAAAGTTCTTAATTAGAGTTAAAAATGGGCTATGTGAGTGTGATTGAACTGTCTTGAGTTTAATTGTAATTAGATAGTATTTGAACTCATAATTTGTAAGTTAAGTTGTTTAAATATTTAATTGGGCATAATTATGAGAAAAAAGGGTAATTATCCCCTTAACAATTATACAATATTATTTAAATGCAGTGATTAGTCCACCACGCATTTGATTATGTAGTCAAATGTCATGTTCATGTGTCCCTTTTAACACTCCTTTAACTATATTTAAGTTTTAAAATATTATGGTTATTATTTTTAAACTAAGGTTAGATTGCTTAACCCTAAGAGTGAGTGAATCTTAACTACAATTGAGGGGTGTTAAAAAGGTAGACATGGGCCAATGACTACATAGTCAAATGCGGCGGTAAGTTAAACATTTCCCATGATTTAATATGGCATACTTGTTGGGCAAGAGGGCATCTGTCTCGTGAACTTTTGAAAACAAAATATATCTTTTATACCATTTCATTTAATTATTTAACCGGGCATAGTCATGAGGCAATGGAATAGTTGTCCCGTAAACAAAGACAAATAATACTTATAAGATATGTACAAAATATATGGACGAAAAGGCCCAAGAACTTATTCGTCAATTTTTTTTCCTGGGAGATACACCCCAATCCCCTTTGAACTAGAATATTTTGTACCTGCCTAACATTCCTTCATAAAATCCATTAATAATTACTACTATTTTCAATCCAGTGCCCTCACTATTAGAAAATCCTGTCTCCGTCCCTGCTAGTAACCATTTTATAGAGAGTATTAGTGAGGTAGAAGATGGAAACACTTGTGAATAAAGGACTGAGAAGCAAAGATTTGATGCTCTTGCATGGATGATGGATACTTTGGCCTAACTTACCTAATTGCAGTCGCATGCCGGCCGTAAGGGATCCCTGCCACTGGCAGACATTGTGAGTGTTACCTATCATATGAAAAATCTAAATTCTAACAACAATTTCTTTTTCTTTTTTGGGTGAAATAAGAGGTAACGCATGCATCTACTATAAAAGCAAGTACACAACGTGTAGCGCCACTTTTGCACAGCAACGCAACCCATGACGCAATGCACGCTGCGCATGAATACATGCATCAGCGGCAATTGGGGGAATAGTACTTGCAGTAAAAACAGCAGTGGCAGTAAGGGTAACATTTAAAGTGAAAGGAACTGGTGTTTGCTAATTTTTATTCTTATTACAACATCTCTAACATCACAACTAAAGTTTCTTTAATTTTTTTCTTCAAAATGAAGAGCTCTTTGAAATTTTTTTCCACTTTTTGAAGGTACAACTCCAACAGCAATCCCCATTTCTTTCATATTTCGTCCATATTTCTCCTCATCCGAATTGAAAGCACCCTGAAAAAGCTTTCGAACGTCTTTGTTTTTAAAAAAAGTGGATGGCGAGTTGACAATGCTCGCCACATTTGAGTAGAAATCGTGACCCTAAAATGGCGATTGTATTTAGCGAGTCTGTTGGAGCTTCGCAAAAGCCCTTAAACTGATGAAGGGAGCCTGAATGACGTAGTATTGGAGATGCTCTTAGGTATTTTATATAGAAGAAATGCACCAGACCAGGCCTCTTTAGACCAATATGTAATATCGCGTTTTTTCAAGTGTAATTAATGGAGCTTATTAGGGCAATACTAGGATTTAACTAGGGATCGGTTGGGTCATCCTAAACACCATTAAACTTGAAAAAGACACCAGTAAACACCAGTTACACCATAGTCCTTAACTAGCATCTTTGACTTTGCCCTCAAATGAATACCAAAGGGATGAACTCCATGATGTATAAGAGATCTTTGTCAAGTCATTAGGTCCAAATCTGCTTCATAATTAACGGATGGCTAAACTTGAATTTCAGAATCTTAATTCTCTCCACTTGGCTAAACTTGACTTTCAAAATCTTTGCATATATATATATATATGGAATGCTACCACACTTTCCTTCTTATACAGTTTTTTGGGCAACAAGACAGTTTTTGTGTCAAATTTTGTGAGGCCCACCATAAAATCATTATCTTCTTGTCTTTATAGGGAGAGTGGGGCTAGCAAAACCATCTATATATATTAAATAATAATAAAAATAAATGTAACTTTTTTTTGTTTAAAATTGCATATCTTACAATTTTCTTGATGTGCTTATTGAGTAGGGTTAACAAAGGGCCGGATCGGGCCGGAGTAAGCCCTAACTCTACCCTTCCCTATTAGAGTAGGCCCTAACCCTTCAAGGGCCAAAATCGATTGGGCCTAACCTTACCCTCAACGGCCAGGTCAGCCCGGAAGAAAGAGTGAGATTTTTTTTTACATATGAGATGACGAGATTTTTTCTACACGTACTAATTGTCAACCTGACATGGAAAGTAGTATGAGATTCTCAATACCAAATTTCTTGAAGAAATATGTAAGAACACATAAAAATTCACTAAGAAATGTGTAAGAACAAAACATAAACCAAAAGAGCAGTGCTCACTCCTCCATTAGGGAGGGCGATGACCATGATAGCAGCAGCTTCCACGACCCAAGACAAAGGGTTCCACAAAACCTAAGAACTTACTCTCTTGTAAAATAAAAATTCGAGAAGACAAATAGATAACATCTTGAAGACAGCTATAAACAATAGAAGAAAGAGAGAGAACATGGATATGAAACATTACCTTCTTTTCCTTAAGCTTCTTATGACCGAATATGGATATTCTCTCTTGAGCAGCATCAAATTCTCAAAAACCTCCTCAATCGGTATGTTCTCCTACACTCACAAGTTCAAATTCATCACCAAAACCCAAACAAAACATCAAAAAACAAACCATTAGTCTCACAATAAAAACGACAGAGAGAGATCTCCAGATCTAGAGGAGGAGGGGAGAAAGAGAAGGAAAGATGGGAGAGAGAGATGAGCTGGTTTAGGGTTAGGGATAATGTGGTATGTGAAGCATAGTTAGCAATTCAGCGTACGGTAAAAATTCGGTATGGAAATTATTCGAGTATAATTCGGAATTTGCATTCAATAATTCAATTAAAATTTTGGCGAAAAAAACGTAGAACGTCAAAAGTGCGGTACATAATTAATTCGAGTATAATTCAAGTCAATACTAAATAATTTGTTGAAAATTTCGTCTAAATATATACAATTAAATATGTAAAATTTCTAAGAAAATGTATTAAATTTTTACCTCATATTACAGAAAATGAAAAAAATAAGTGCAATTGGAGAATTAGAGAGAGAGAGAGAGTCGAACTTGGAAGGGAGACTGGAGATTGAGAGAGAGAGAGAAAGAGAATCGCTTTTAGAAGGGAGAGTGGTAGTTGCTAGCGTTGACAATACTATAAAGTCGGATACTCGGTCTTCAACTGCTAGCGGTTGACTATGCCATTATGACAAGTGACGATTGTGAAATAGTTAGGGTTTAAGGTTTAGGCAGAGAAAGAGATCGAGAGAAAATAAGGGGACTAAGTAATGGCCAATGAGTGCTTCATTAATAGTGGTTGACAACTATTAGTGACGTTATGGCCAATGAGATAGGGATTAAGGTTATAAATTGAGAAAAAGAAAGAGAGTTAGGTGCACATGCAAAAAAGAAGAAAGATGATTTGAGATTTACCTTACGGGTTTGTATATATTATTCGTGAATAATTCGCGTATAATTCGTGTTACTTAAAAAATTCACAAATGTTTACGTAGTTTTGATTAATACAGATGAATTATACATATGATTCGTTATAAGTATTATTCGTGTATAATTCGCGTATAGTACACGAATTTACTAACTATGATGTGAAGAGGGAGATGTGAAATTATGTTTATAAACCCGTATTAAATTCGTTAATGAGGGTTGTAAACGTAAATTTATACATAAATAAAACATTAAAATAAACTCTGATTAATTCTATTATATACTGTTATACTGGTGTAGTGGAGCTAAGGGTGGGTGGGTTGGTTGGGGAGGGCCAGGTTGGGCGTGACAGGGCCCAACCCTATAAAGGGCTTTGTGATTTTGGGCTATGCCCGGCCCAAGGGTTGGAGAAGGGTAGGGTGTAGAGACCCGAATCTTTTTCATGTTTTTATTGCATTGCATTAGGGGTATTATAGTCCTTGTGAGATTTTAATGTTTATGGTGTTGTATAAATGGGTGAGTGTGATTAAGGTTTAATCAAACTTCTAGTTCAGGAATGTCATATCACACCTTGACCTTTAGGAAGCTCCAGTTTTAGCACCGTTTATTGGAATTGAGTGATTCTTGAACCATTAGAAAGGTATTGGAACCCTCTTCGAGGTTCATGTTTAATGTTTTTCTTTATTTTTAATCTAAGCTAAGTCAAAAAAGGGTTTTTCGAGGTTTTGTCTGATGGAATTGCAGATCAGTCAACTTTGGAGAGTTTTTGGTCCATAAATAAAGGAGAAATTGGAAATTCTAAATGTCAGAAATGTTCATTTTTCAAAGACGAATCCAACGCAAGTTGAATCGTCGAAATCCGACGAACGAGTCAAAAGTTATGGCCAAAATAGTAGAGTAGGTCAAAAATCTGCAGAGAACCGATCGCTCGGTCAGAAGTAGCGATCGATCGGTAGCTATCGACCGATTCAAAATTTTGTATGGGGAAATTTTCCAGAGAGTGTGTTTTTGACCGATCGCACGGTCATAAACACCGATCGATCGGTAGGCGACCGATCGCTCGGTCATAACTACCGATCGATCGGTCTTTCGTGTTTTTGACAGAATTTTGTAAGAACTTTTAGGTCTTTTCGTTTCCAACTCTTAGGGCTATAAATAGGAGGTCTTACTCGAGATATTAAAATACTCTATCTATTTCTAACCTAATTTAGCAAAAAATGGAAGAAAACCTAGGGTTTTGAGAGAGGGGTTGCTTGGAGAAGAAGGAGATTGCTAGAAGATTTAGAGGAAAGCTTGGAGATTGTCCTCAAAGCTTCTCCAAATCATCTTGTGAGCGATTTGGATCCAATGGAAGGATCCCTAAGGTCGATAAACTCCCTAACTCAACTCTATTAATAAAGTTTGATGAATATTAGTTTAATATGAATGATAGAAATGATAATTTGACTTGTTTTCCCTAATTATGTATGGATTAAGCTTACTAGAGATGAAAATGGATTTATGTCATGGATGGATTGAACGGAGGAAGGGAAATACTATGGAGGATTGGGATGTATGGATATGGAGTATGTTTGGGTTGTGTGGATGGATTATTGTGTGATGGAATGTTAAGAATGAGAAAGGGCAAAGTATCCATAATTAATGCACTCTACATGTTTGTTGAAATGTCTAAGAATGCTAAATATTAGTATGATGCTTTTGATTATGAAGAAATTAAGTTAAATGAATATTGTATTGTTATGATAAATTATGCTCTATTTACTTGTATGGTGATCGGTATTCGGATAGGCCAAACCTTAAAGGAAAATCCTCCACGTTGGGAATTCTCTAACTAGGGAGATGTAACTTATCTGAGTTTCCTAGCGGAAGATTGAAATCTAAGAGATAACTCATTTGAATTCCAATCACGACACTCAAGCACACGTGCACTTGTAAGTATTCAAGTCTCATGAGTCCACTTGTCTCACAAGCATGCATGCATTGGATACGAATATGTCACGAATTATGCCATGAAAGAATGATCCCCCACTACGAACATCCACTCTACGCATTGTCGCATTCATGTTATGCTATGAAAGAATGATCCCCCACTACGAACATCCACTCTACGCGTTGTCGAACACTATGAATTATGCGTTGCCGGGACAAAACACTATGATTATGCGTTGTCGGGATAAACACACTATGAATCATGCATGTATGAGTCTATGCATATGTTAAGTTAAGTTCATGAATAAGAATTGTACAAGTACACGAGTCAAGATAATGTTATGACATGTTATATGCTATGCACTCTGATTATGCCTATTTTACGCGAAATTATTATGAGTAAACTTAGATAAACTGAGTTATGATATTGTTATTGCTCATGCGATCTTATGTTGTTGTTAGTTTGTTTATCCACTGAGTATTCCAAACTCAGTCGACCTGTCATTGTCTTCAGGTTTAGGAGAAGAGCCGTGGACCAAGGAGGTGTACGCCGAAGAAGAGGGAGAAGGTGAGCTTCCTGAGGGGGAGGCTAGGAATTTTGACAGTTATCCCTATTGAGTAGTTTTAGCATTTCTTTTTGGAAGAGAATGTTGTATTAGACTTTTGACTTCTAGTTGATGTTGTCTTAGTTATGTACTGGGTGGATATTTTAGACTATTTTCGTTATGAGGAGCTATGGTGTGTGGATTATTATTGTATAGGATGGTTTGACTTTTTATGATCGGAATTTTAGTATCCTCATTTTTGGAGACTCGTGTAGTATGCCTTGTATGCATGGTTTTTAAGCAGGTTAAGTAATGTGACGATTCCAAAGTCCTATTTTAGCCTTGTGGGATTTTGGGGTCGTTAAAGAGGGTTTGGGCGGGTTAGGATGGGCCGAGCCGGGCTGGATCAGGCCCAGTACCCTTCGAGCCGGGCTTTTTTAACATGCTACTATTGAGTAGCTCTTGCTTGACACATCACATGATTTACTCTGGCCAACTGGAGTAAAATACTTTGGCCTAGCATCTAACACTAGGGATTGAATCTCATGCAATGTGAATGATTATTGATATGGTAAATTACATTGACCTCCTTTGAGGTTCGGTGAAATTTCAAAGACCTCCCCTCTTGTTTATGAAATTATACTACCCTCCCTTGTTAGACTACATATGATATCCTGTAACAATTTTGCCCCTATTTATTTACTTTGCTTTTGTTTGGTTTGAAAACTCGACCAAAGACATGTGAGATTCCCACAAGCGATTACAAAGCCTCTAGTGCCTAATACCGAAATTCGGTATTAGGCGACGCCTTCTCCTTTTAAATGACCATGTTTTTCTCTTTTTAACATCCTTTAACTGTGGTAAAGTTTTACCCACCCTTAAGTTAAGTGATTTAACTTTGGTTTTAAGAAAAAATTAACACCCTTTAACTGTGGTTAAGATTCACTAACCCAAGGTGCTAATATATATATATATATTTTTTTTCTAAAAACCAAGGTTAAATGAGTTAAACCCTAAGGGTGGGTGAAACCTTACCACAATTAAAGGGTGTTAAAATGGGGAGAGACATTGGGTTAGTAAATCTTAACCATAGTTAAAGTGTGCTAAAAAATGTATTTATTTATTCTAAAAATTAAGGTTGAATAGCTTAATCCTAAGGGTGGGTGGAACTTAACCACGGTTAAAGGGTGTTAAAAGGGGGAGAGACATTGGGTTAGTGAATCTTAATCCCATGGGTGAAACTTAACCACAATTAAAGGATCTTAAAAGGGAGAGATATGTGACAATTTGAAAGGGGAACACATCGCAATTATCATTTATTTCAACGTAAATTATAGTTAGTTACCTCTCCTGAGGTTTGGTCAAATTACAGATACCTCATGTTGTTTCTAAAATTTCATTGTCACCCCTGCCAGGTTCATCAAGCTACCATTATCAACAGAGGATGTGCATTTACGTTTTTACCCTAATAGCAAGTTAAAAAACAAAAATTTTTTGGGTGACGCTACGAGCACACCACTATTTAACACTATTTATATTATTTATTAATTGGGCACCATTAAAATATAACAAATTCTACGAACACACCAAGAGTAAAAAAATATTTATAAATTTTCTACTTATACACCATTTTAAGGGAAATACTTTTTTCCCGGGTGCGCCTCGACACCCTCCCACGTGTCCCTTTTTAACTCTCACTTATAGTGGTTAAGATTCACTCACCAATAGAGTTCTTTCTTATAACCTTGGTTTTTAGAAGAAAAAAATAGAAAATATATTAGCTTTAAAAAAACTAACCTTAGGTAGATTGAGCTTAACCATAGTTAAATGGGCTATATAAGCTACCACATGTCAATTTTAACATCCATTAATTGTGGTTAAATTCACTCACCCTTAGGGTTCACCCATATAAGTCGTCACGTGTTAATTTTATTGAAAGAGTATCTTAATAGCGCTGCAACCACATGAAAAACTATTATCGATAAAAAATAAAGCATATAGAAAGAGACAACACATAATATAATAAAAGGGGAAAGACATTGGGAAGATTATTTTTTATAAAAAGAGAAAGACTGTTTTTAAGGAGAGTTTTTAGTAAGATTTTCTTCAATCTTACGTTTTTTCTTCAATCTGATATCAACTGATTTCTGATTTCCCGTTTCTGCAAA
Source organism: Tetracentron sinense (assembly GCA_015143295.1). Taxonomy (NCBI): domain Eukaryota; kingdom Viridiplantae; phylum Streptophyta; class Magnoliopsida; order Trochodendrales; family Trochodendraceae; genus Tetracentron; species Tetracentron sinense. The sequence goes on from CM026563.1 coordinate 4,291,510, forward strand.
TCTCCTCAAATACGATCCATTCTTGCTGTTCTTGATCTTGTTTCTTCATATAATCGTAGGAATGGAGGCGTTCTCTTCGTTTTTTCAGGCTCAATCGACTTCTCCAAGCGGTTTCAGCAGTCCGGATGGAGGAGGATGAACCAGTATTTGATAGCAGTCGAAGCGCTGCGGCTGGAGATGGGTTGTTTTCGGATTTTGAACAGTCGGAGCAAGACGAGGCCAGCGGGAGCCTGGAAAAGGAAACTGTGGCGACAGAGAGTCCCCAACGACAGTCCCCCCTGCTCCGTCGCTTATTTGTGGTACTTGGGTTTTATATAGTTTTTTCAATTCCCCTTCTTTCTTTTTTTTTTGCTTTAGATCTTTCAATTGAACTGAATTTCATTTGGGTTTGTTTATTTTTGTTTTGTTTTTTCTTTGAGAAGTAATTTGGGTTTGTAGATTGATTGAAAATGCCAAGTTTCTTGGTATTCTTTGGAAGGTCTCTGTTTTTCTGAGGTTTATAGGTTGGGTATCTTTCAACAATTTTTTTTCCTTTTTATATTGATTTGTTAGACACTGCGTTGTTGATTTCTATTTCATTCATATTTATATATGTATGTATAACATTTTTAATATGCCTTAATGCGTTTTTAGAATAAATTTTTATTTAGTTTTGTGATTCCAAGTTAATTTTTAATGAAATTTGATTCCAAGTTAGTTTTTAACGAAATTCTGGCAGCTTTTATTACTGATTTCTTGAACACTTCTATTTCAAGAGTCCAATTGAAATTTGAATCTGGTCTACTTGATTTGGTGAAGACTAGAGCCAAGTTTTTTTCTGCCTGTCAGATTTTGCTTGGATGCGCAGGTACTTGAAAACTGATTCAAGATTCGCCAGTTGGGGACATGAATCTGCAGGATCAACTGATCGGAGTCCTGAAGAGGAACAATTGAATGCTAAACACCCAACTCGAAGAATTGGATAGGGACCAGCAAAAGGACCACACCGACAGCTTGGTTTCTGTTCTTAGTAAGCTTGCATATGCTCTCAGAAGAATTGCCGATAAATTATAGGTGTTAGGCCATTGGAATACGATGTGCATAAGGAAGATCCTCACCGAAGTCCTTGGATTGTGGCAGAAGCTGAGGGATTTGGTGGGTTTTTTCTTCTTTTTGGCCTTTTATGGCTTATTTCCGTTATAGGATTTGTACGCGGGTAATAAATAGAAGTTGAAAAGGGTTTACTAAATGGTAGAAGTCATTTTATGTTTTGTCATTCTATATAAACCCCTCTTGGATTTGTAGCGATCTCATGTGAGCTCTCTGTATTAAGAGTTTCAATTTCGATAAAGCTTGATTTGTTGACTTCTGTACCGATCTTTAGTTGGCGAATAGATCGGTATGCATGTCATGTTCACCTTAGCCATTTGCGTATGAATATTTAGTATTTATCCACATGCCATTAGATTTGCCAAATGATTCTATGAATATGGGATATTGGATACATGTAATTGCTGAATTGGTGTTACTGTTGGGTCACTTGTGGGAAGCATGTCACTCATGCTAGGTGTTGGGACTCTTGACCTTGTGAAACTTTTGTAGCCTGAGCTTGGTCTAGGAGCCAACGCCCCCTTGGGAGGGTGATTAGGCTATGCTTCGTTCTTGGGTTCAATCCCAGGGTGATATCTGAAATGAATTTGGTGATAATCCCAATGTGATCTGGCATTGATTCACACATCCACTAACTGCTAACCAAGTCGGCCTTTACTAAAGTGAAAAAAATTCACATTACTCGTATTTGTCCTTCAGATACCCGTGATAAGAGGGAAGGTGAAGGAAGCAAGGTGTAGGAAAGAGTGAATGTGTGGTCCTATTGTGTATCATTCATATCTGATACAAATTCACATTACTCTCCATAAATTGGAGAATTGAAGCAGGAGATATCTACCCAACTGAGAAATTCAAGATCATGACTCTTCCTGTTGCCAATTCTTGCTGAGACGATCGCGCCTTCCTCCTCTATTTTTCATCTTTCTCAGAAGCAGTCTTCAACTGCATAAATCACAAAACACCTTGGTCAATACATATAAATATGTTCATGAATGCTTCTATAACCATTAATGTAATGAATCAGTCTATGAGTACTCCCAAATATACTCTAAATCACAACCCTTTATTTCAAATAACTAAGGGTTAAGAATAGATTTGGCTTGGCTTATTTTGGAATTTTTTCTAAAGTCGCATAAGTTCTAATCTGACCCTCAATTATTTGAATTAATGGGTTAGAATTTGGGAGTACACATAGACGGACTCGTATAGTCATGTGTAATTGCTTAAGTAGATTGTAACAGAGAGACGAAGGATTCCGGATCAAGCATTTGTGGCCTGGTTAAGCTTCTTCACTTCCCCTTTTCTGGAAAGCTAGTGAAGCTTGCTTCACTCACCATTATTATGAGAATTCTGACAAAGCCAGCAGCAAAATCAGTGAAGAGGGTGAGGGCGTGCTTCACCATTATTTGACTTCTCTTGGTGGATGCAGTACCTAAGCTCTGGGAAGAAGGGGTGCCAACAGAGTAAATTTCATTCAAGTTATCCAGGCCTAGTAACATATAAGCAAAACTGAGGGTATAGTACAGCAGAGGCACTTTATTAATCGGCAATACCCTAGAAAGTGAGTGTGTTTTCCTAGCTGATGCCCCAGCATAAGCTCAGCAAAGAAAGGGCATCAACCAAATAATAATACTTCACATAATAATGTGGTAACTATGAGAGGACTAGATAAAGACCACAATGTCAAATTCACATAATAATACTTCTACCTAAGCACTTATGATTCAAATAAAACATCAGAGACTGCAATCCGCTCATATACATACTATGGTTGAAAAATATTATGTTTATTCTTATTTTCTTTAGCTCCATTATAGTTCATGGCTTTTACGTAAGAGGTGCTATACTCTAATTATTTTTCTTCTTTCTTTAGCTCCTTCACATTTCATGGCTGACCTTCAAGGGTCTAGTAACATTTAAAGCAACAACTGAAGCCTTTGCTTGTAATTTAGGAGTGCTACTCTCAATAATATAAGACTAGGTAAGATATCCAAACCCACAACCATAACACAGCAACACTAGTAATCAAATCAAAAACCACCCAGACAAGAATAACTAAATATATCATTGCAGAAACAGAAAAATGGTTACAGGTGATAAGCAGCATGTACCTTGGAACACTCTTGATAACCAAAAATTTTCTCCATAATACTCACTTATGGAATGAAAAAACATAACCACGCAAACTAATCAAGATCTCACACAAAAAAATTCTAAAAAAACATCAAAACCAATAATATAAATGGTATAATGATCAAACACTACAAATGCAAAATAGAGCACACAGATTCAATAAATCAATCGGCTGGAACACAAGAAACCACAATAATACGAGCCAAATTCAAAATCGCATAAAAAAATCGGCGTAAATTGTTGAAAAGACTAGATTTTTTTGAAGAAATTTACCAGTTCGAGATGGTTCTGAACGATCGAGGAAATCTGCCGGAAAAAACGAAGAGAACGCCTCCATTCCTTCGATTACATGGAGAAACAAGATCAAGAACAGCAAGAATGGATTGTATCTGAGGAGATTTGCAGAAACGGGAAAACAGAAATCAGTTGATATCAGATTGAAGAGAAAAAACAAGAGAGATTTTCTATTGGCGCACATTTTTTGGGGTAGAATAATTTAATGCCCAAACGAAAATTGACCGTTGAATCCTTTTTAAAATGACGTGTCTTGTTTGCAAGATCTCAAGCACCCATTTCGAGCAGAGGGGCCGCATCCTGCCAATCCATCAACGCCCCCATTATCAATCATTGTCATTCGCGACAAATCCGAGGCCCAAAAAAGGCACTCACACTCGGACTCGGAGTTAAAAGATTTTCTTAAGATTTGTTGGTCTCCCCCTAACTCAACCGTCCAGCTCTTGACCCCCCATGTGCTACTTCTGCATATATCCGTACCCTTTTAATGCTGTAGTTTTTTTGTTTTTTTATTCCAAATTCAGGATATATCCGTATACCCACGTACCAATCTGAAAGAAGCTCGTCTTCTCAAACCCTCGGCGAACTCTAGCTTCTCAGAGCCGTCGAAGAAGAACAATGGCGTCGTTTCTATCCGCCACGCCATTTTTAAGGTCTCGAAGGACCGACGGAGGTTCTGGTTTGGGGTTCCACACTTCAGATTTCAAGATACTATCATCTCCACCTGTCCAAGTCTCTATCCGACACTCCGCTCTCAGGAAGCTCGGTGAACTCCTGATTTTCAATTCTGACTGCTAAATTGTTCCTTGTTTTTTGATTTTTGGAGATTGGCTTAGTGTTATTTAAATTGATTCTAGTGAAATGTAGATTTTTATCGGGCCTTATTTTTCCTGCAATTTCCGTTATAATGTTGAGGTTCTGATTCACTCATATGATTTCGGTTATCCTAAACATATTCTGCTTCATTCTCCTGTTCCGCTATTCTAGTTTATCAAGAGCCGAATAGAATATTTTGATAATGAAAATCAGATTTTTGAGATTGATAATGATCATTCTTTTCTTTTTCTGTTTTTTTTGTATTTTTATTTTTGATGGTTAAATAATAACTTCATTAAATATAAGAGAAAAAGGGTATACAAAGATTCACAAAGATTGAACCGACAGGATGCTAAATAGAAGTGCTAAAGCATGGCAAGATAAACTACCAGAACTGCAACTAAAGCTGAAAAAAATAGGTAGGAAAATCTGAAACATCCCATCCATTTGCTTCACCCCTCAGCGATAACCAGTGGACCAACAAGTGACAAACCCTCTGAATAGCTTATACTGCTGACAAAGAAGTATCATTGAAAATTCGCCTGTTACGCTCTTAACTCTTTCCAGATAGACTATGTGATAGCCCTTGGGAGAATCATCCAAAAGTGATCCAAACGAGGGTCCCATGAGCCCGACTACCAACAAGATAAGAAGCTTTGGAAGGAACAAAAAAAAACTCAAGCAACTCCAAGATGAGTTAGAAAAGTAGTTCCAGATGATAATCGCAAAAGGGCAATGTAAGATCAAATGATCAACCGATTCTTCCGTTGCAACACACAACACGCATTTGTATGGAAAATTCCAACATCAATTTTGAAGATGATCAACTGTCAAGATTTTATCCAAAAAAGTGATCCAAAGAAAAAATGACACCTTAGAGGGCACACTAGGATGCCACACAACTTTAAAAGGGAAAGGTATGTGAGTAGGGGGCAGAGCCAGGGGGGCCGCGGAGGGGGGGGGGGGGAAGGGCATTGTAACGACCCCAAAATCCTACAAGGCTAAAATAGGACTTTGAAATCGTCACATTTCCTTAACCTGCTTAAATCCATAACGTACAAGGGGGGGGGGGGAAGGGCATTGTAACGACCCCAAAATCCTACAAGGCTAAAATAGGACTTTGAAATCATCACATTTCCTTAACCGGCTTAAATCCATAACGTACAAGACATACTAATATGAGTCTCCAAAAATGAGGATAATAAAATTCTTCTGATATATATAAAACCAAGTCATCCTGTTCAGGTCTATACTCAACATAACCATCCACAATAAACAAATAATCTAATACTCAATTATAAAGTAATCTAATGATCAACATCATCTAAAAGTCTATTACAATTCTTTTAACCAAACAAAACATAAACTAATAGGGGTAACCATCAAAACCCCTGACACCCTCCTTTGAAGGTTCACCTTTTCCTCCTTCCTCGACGTATGCCTCCTCAATCCACGGCTCCGCCGTGTGCTCCTGCTCTAAACCTGCTAAGACAAAAGTCTGGTTGAGTACAAAAGTACTCGGTGTATATAAAATCCAACCAACAATAATAATATACCTGTACTTAGTTAGAACTATAACCAATATCATAATAACATAATCAAAGTGGGGAAAAATATGTGCTTATATATATATTATATCATCACCTTGACTCATGTACTTGTGAGAACCTTAGACTTAGAAGATAATATACTTATGAGATGCTTTTACTTATGAAACCACGTGCTTGTGAGATGCCTATGTTTATGCACTTGTTTAGATCATACACCTAATTGATATGCCATTCTTGGAGGATACGGACCATGCCCATGCAATTATTTAATTGACATGCCGCTCTTGGAGGATACGGACCATGTCAGGTTTATTCAGAATGACAGGCATATGCAATGCTTATGCTTATGAATCTTGAGCAGCTTATTCAGAACATGCACTTATTGAGATCCCTCATTGGGCTTAGTCAGAATATCAGGCGTATGCAATGCTTGTACTTGTGGTCCACATGTGTGACTTATGAGACTCTTATCTTAACATACACGTGCGTTGTGCATAAGTGTTGTAATTAACATTCGAGTAGGTAATTGCCGATCTCCCACCATGGAAATTCCACTATGCTGTCCCATACCATATAGTTAGAGAATTCCTGGTTTGAAAGATTTTCCTCTGAGTTCTTACCTTCCCGAATATCAATTGCCATGCAAATAATTAAGCATAATCTTGACAAGCAATCACGTACATATATATCTTATCATGATTCTTAATATAATTCATGGTCAATTCCTAACAATTTCATAGTAATATATTAGTATTTTTCCTCTCAAGCATTTTCACAAACACTTTGGGTATGTAGATTATGAATCCATTGCCCTTTCACATTTTCAACATTTCATCAAACTATAATTCATCCATACAATCCAAATACAATCCACATCCACACATTCATCCCATCCTCCATAGTATTTCCCATCCTTCATACATTCCATCTACATTATTAAACCACATTTCCATCCATAATAGCTTACTTCATACAAAAATGGTGAAAAACACATCTAATCTCTATTCTATCATTTCTATCATATTAACATTCACAAAACATTATAATAGGATTGATTTGGATAGTATATCGACCTTAGGGATCCTTCCATTGGATCCAAATCGCTCTCAAGAAGTTTTGGGGAAGATCTCCAAGCTTTCCTTACAATATCCAAGCTATCTCATTTTTCTCCAAGAAATTTCTCCTTCAAAATCCTAGGTTTTCTCTCTTTTTTTGCCAAATTAGGTTAGAATGGGTTAAAATACTCTCAAATCTCGAAATAGGACCCCTATTTATAGTCCCAAGGGTTAAAAACCCCAAAATCCGCGTCTTTTAATAAACGGGGTCGTATCCTGATGATCGATCGTCAATATGGATGATCGATCGTCCAAATTCCCTAGGCTAAATCAATTTTCTGGGCTCCGGACGATCGATCGTCAAAAACTTGATCAACGGTCCGAAAATCGTGTTTTGGTATTTTGATCATAACTTTTGACTCGCTCATTAGATTTTAACGATTCAACTTGCATTGGACTCGTCTCTCAAAGGGGAACAACTTTGGTGTTTTACAAAAATCCTAATTTTGAGTTTTTGAAGGTCTAAATTGACTCCAAAGCTGATTAGTCTGCAAAAACATCGCAAAACCTACTTTTGACGTAGTTTAGACTAAAAATATGGAAAAACATTAAACATCAACCTCGAAGAGGGTTCCAAAACCTTTCTAAAGGTTCAAGAATCACTCAATTCCGATAAACGGTGACAAAACTAGAGCTTTCTAAAGTTCAGGGTGTGTTAAGACTTCCCTCTCTTTTTAACTTTGATTAAGCCTAGCTCACTCCATACTAATTAGATATAAATATACACACATTAAAACATGATAAAGACTAAAATACTCTTAATACTTGCATAAAAGCATAAAAAACAGATTCGGGACTCTACAGGCATGACCCCCCAAAATTTTTGCAAGTTTGTCATGTGGTAGTAAGATGGGCCCCTCAATTTTTTTCAATTTTTTTTAGTATAGTTGGCCCCCCCAAAAATTTTTTGGCTTAAATAATATATAGTGGCCCCCGCAATCTTTTTACCGTATATATAATGGGGCCCTCAATGGAGTACGGTTATCCCTTGAGGTTGTACATGTCCCTATTGACACCCCTTAACTATGGTTAAAATTTATGCACTCTTAGGATTCACCTATTTATCCTTGGTTTGTAGAAAAAAATATTTAAAATATTTTAACCTTAAGAGTTAGTGAATTTTAACTAGGGTTCGAAAAGAAATTTGATATATTTTTAAAAAACAATAATAGGTGGGTGAATCTTAACCCCAGTCAAAGGGTATTAATAGGGACACGTGGCGACCTCAAGGGCATTACTGAGAAAAAAATTCTCAAAATAAAAAACTTACCCCAAAAAACATTTCTCAGGGGCTACGCCCCTGAACCCCCAAGTTCCATACCTTCAAATCAATTATTCTTTTATACATATATTTGGGCCCCCCAATGAGAAATTCCTGGCTTCGCCCCTATATACGAGGGGTAAAACTCTGAGCCCGCAAGAAGGATCTAACAGTAGGGGTGATATCTAGTCAAGTAGTGGGGTGTTCGAGCTCGGTTCGCTAAGTTTTACTATTGTTCAAACTCAGCTCGAGCTCAATTCAAACATAAGTACTACTGTTTGAACTCGGCTCCTGATCGGCTCGTGAAAACATAAACAAACTTGAGCGTAGAATGCCTTCGAGGCTCGAGCTCAACAATTTTTCAACCTATTGATGTATAATAATTAATTAAATTAAAATTTTAATTTTAATTTTTTTTAAAAAAAATCCTTTTTAAAAATTTTATCAAGCCAAGCCGAATAAGAGTTGAGTCGAGTAGGGGAGTAGCCAACTCGTTTGGTCTTCCCTCTTTCTCAACACCTCTTTTATAGCCAAGAACTTTCACAACCTCCTTTTCTTTAACCGATGTCGGACTATTTAGTCCCACATCACACTTCACTACAACACACTTCACAAGAATCACAACTGTGGGTCATGCGTTGGAGAATGCCATCAGGTCATCCGTTGATTCAATGTTCCATATTCTAATCTAGTGGGTCACACCCTTTAAAGGATCACAGCCCAAGATCATGTCCATAAGACGATCCTAACCATTCTATAAAGAGAGAAAGTTTGGATGGCTGGAACTAGAAACCTAAATCCAAAACAATGGTCGATTCAACATGGCTGCCAAACAACAAAAGACAGTCAAAATAGACACATGGGTGTAGAGCTGATAAGACCCTACATCACCAACCATACGGATTCGGCATAGATATTTGGATACGACTTCATAGAGGCTTGTGGTCACAACACACAACACACTCACACACTGTCACACACTTACACACACAACGCCTAAACCACCCCTATCTAACAGTAAACCGACCTTTGTTGTCCTTAGACCACATCGGATATCCCTAGAATTAAGCTTAGGCGTATCCGATTCAAGGCGAACTAACAATCTAATAAACGAACTCATTTCCCAATCCTGTAAAGGCCTCCCAAAACTAAGGGTCATACTACTAATCCACCCCTCAACTCGAACGAGGAAGCTGCTGACACGAGGTGATATGAAGATATCAAATACAAAGGATTGAAATCCAGTTTGAATGTGACAGGGCCACACCACAAATCAAACCAGAACTTAACTTCCTCCCCATCCCCAAAGACAAATCTGGTATGACCATCAAACTCTGACCTAATCATGAGAATAGCTCCCCATAGCCCAACCCCATGTGGCTTAAGTGACACTTTAGGAATCCATCTATTGCACTCATGACGCGCCACAATGACCTTTCTCCAAAGGCTATTATGCTCCTCTCCGAATCTCTACAACCATTTACCTAACAATGCTTTATTCGCGACCTTAAGCGACCATAGATTAAGGCCACCATGCTCCTTTGGTCGACAACTCAACCGTAAGAAATCCCGTTGTAACCTTTCTAATTTGGCTGCCACATATGATGGGATGGAGAGAAGAGACTAGAGAGGGATAATACATTAGGAGACTACAAAGGGTGTTTTTTTAGAAGGGTCAACCTTCCCCCTTTCGAGAGAAAAATGAATTTCCAACCCTCAAGCCTCTTGATGAATCTCTCTACCACAGGCTACCAAACTGATGTGGCCTTGAAGTGAGCCCCTAAAAGAAGACCCATATATTTCGTCAAGAGGGACCCGATCTTACAACCATGACACAGAGCTAGCTCTGCTAAGTTTGGGACCCCACCCACCACGAATATCTCACTCTTGAGAAAATTATTTCTCAACCTGGACACCGCCTCGAAACATCTAAGCAGACACCTAATGAGAAGTAGATGATGAACATATGCCCCACAAAAGAAGTCGGCGTCAGCGGCAAATTGGAGACTGGACATATGAACAAGGGGTGTCCTTATGAAAACCTTCCCAAATCGATGGGGAGGCTCAATTAATCATCTGGCTAAGGGCCTCAGTAGCATGATGAAGAAGAAGGGGGATAACGGGTCACCTTGGCCCGAACCTCTAGAACTTTGGAAGAAGCAATGGGGATTGGGGTGAGCCATTAATTATCCCAAAACCCAGATGCTGAAGCATGTAGTCTAGAAAGTCCCAGTTTACATGGTCATAGGCTTTTTTCATATTGATCTTACAAATAATGCCTAGGACCCCTTTCTTTAGCCTATCTTCAACGCCTTCATTGGCTATCAGGATCCCGTCAAGGATCTATCTACCCTCCACAAAAGCACCTTGTGATTGGGAGATGATGTAACCCATAACCTTTTTGAGTCTCAAAATCAGCACTTTGGAGAGAATTTTGTACACACTACCTATTAAACTAATAGGTCTAAAGTCCTTAATATCCAGAGCGTCGGGCACCTTAGGGATAAGGGCTATGAAAGAGAAATTCAAGACTCGGTCAAAAGAATTTGACTGATGGACTGCATGAAAGACTTTCATTAAATCTTGCTCTATAAAGCGCCAACATTTTTTATAAAACTCAATCGAGAACCCATCAAGCCCAAGGGCTTGGATGGTTTGAAAGATTTCATCCATTGAGAACGGTCCCTCCAAGGACACCCTTGCCTCCTTAGGGATACTATTAAAGGGCAGACCGTCCAATTGCTGCCTAAAGGATTGGTCTTCCTTATATTAGTTTTCGTAGAAGGATGCAACTAGTGCACCTAAGTCATTTTCACTATCCAAACGCGTGTCCTCTATCTTTAGCCTCAGAATTGTGTCGACTCTCTCAATCTCTTGCAATGGTATGCACACCTCTTAAGCTCACCACGTGTCTTCTTTGATACCCATTAACTATGGTTAAGATTCACTCATTGGTTAATTTTTTTGAAAATATTTTTCTAAAAACTAAGGTTAGATTATTTAACATTAAGGATAAGTGAATCTTAATCATAATTAATGGATATCAAAGAGGACACGTATGAAAATATCAGGTGTTATTGTCACCTTCCTTCAGCCACCTAACACAAGATTTTTGCTTCCAGTTGATTTCTTTGCATCTCAAAATGTGACGGAACTCAGTTTTAAGCATCCCCCACTTTGTAGAGTCAAAAGGCGATAGGGAGGAGGCTTCTTCTTTTAGATCTAAAGCTGCAATGTGCTCCAAAATGTCTTTCTTTAAAATGGAAATGATCCCAAAAATTTTGCATTCCATTTCTTGAGTGCCACACATTGTCTAATTCTCCCCAAAAATCCAAAGACTCGGAGGGGCACGACGACCCATAGAAGCTTGAAAAAACCCATTGTGAGCCCACCATGCCGGACCTGTAGAGGATTGAAAGAGAATAGGGGCCTCTTCATCTAAGACGTCTACAAGGTCCTTATCCCATACGATGAGAATGCCTGCTGCATGATTGATTGTAGGGATGGCCGATCAATTTGGATTGGGGCCCCAACACTCTTCCACGATTTGGTTAGACATCGAGACAATCTTTGTCTATTGCAAACAAAGGATTGCTGGGCTCTTTTTTATGAATGAGCTCCCTCACTGCTAATTGCTTGTCCTTGGTTCCTAGACCCCGAATATTCCAAGAAAGTAAGCAAGAATCCATCACTAATTAACAGAATAACCCCAAGATCTCCTAGATTGATGCTTGCCTATGACCCTGGGACAACCCTCATAGTTGACACCACTAGACAACCTTCGAAGTTCGATGGCATATTTCCTATTGGTTCCCTTATTATATGAATCAACCACCTCGACGGACTACTAGGGGCCTGGGCCTCAAGATGTAGGAACAAATTCTTAACTTCCCCTCTCGACCTGAGAACGATAGACCTATGAATTTTCCAAACTCCTCAACCTTGTCTAAGACCCACTTTGAGTACTAACATTGGTCATTGCCGCTAGGTTCACCTGACATGAAGCCTAAACCCTCGCCTAAGACTACCCAAGAGTGATTTAGGGACATTGACGCTGGGTCGCCACCATCTACTGAAATGTCCTCAAGTGGCAGAGCTTTGCTCTTGCCAAACAAAACCCTAAACCGAGGTGGTGTCCTATTTTCATTGGAAAGCAATTCTGAATTAAAATTCTTTGAAGCATAAACCCTCCTCAAACTAATGCTATTCACCCCATTATTGCTTGATGGAGAAATGAGAGGGATAGCAGTAGCAGAGATCGGGGGCGTACCTGACACATGCAGAGAGATCATGAGATCCACCAACCCCTTACGCAAAGGTTTTGAATGCGATACCTTTGAGCTTTTTTCGACGCTCAACTCGTTGGTGCATTGAACTTTTTCATCTGTTCCCACTGCTGTTTACCCTGAACAAGCTGACAAACCTAGACAAGAAGGGTGTTCCATAGGACCCTTTGGAACGATTTCACCTTGGTTCGCATGTTGAGTTTTCCAAAACTGGCCCAAGATAGGCTCTAATGGGACTAACTTATGAGTTACACCCACCCTGGGGCTGGAAGTAGACGAGCGACCACTGCTATATAGAGAGTTCGGCGATGTAGGGCCCACTTTGCTCCCAGACGCCTGATCCCCAACTGAAGGATTGTCGGATTTAGAGGAGGCCTCAATCACATAAAAATGTCTTCCGCTTTTGTTTGGGGAAGGAGAGTGGTCGTTACAGAATCGAAGAGCCGATAATGGGTTAGTATGAGCTGAGGAGCCCTACCGATTGAGATGGCACATCTCCCAACTGATCTGAGGAGGAGGAGGAGGAGGAGGAGGAGGAGGAGGAGGATCCACTGTCTTGCGAATGATACCACCTCGACTCTTCAATACGGTGAACATGAGGTTGCACTTCATTAGACGGAGAATCCTCAGATCCACCTGGTGATAGAAACCCTTCTCGTGGCTAGCGAATGATTGTTCGAACTAACTCAGTTTCCAGAGTAAGTGGTTGAGGACGACTCACACGAAGACACCCTAGGCGGATTATAATGGGATCCAACCCAAAAGGGTCATCACTCGAAAGGCCATTGAATCCACACTCAAGCGGTTTGGGAAAGTTATTGGGCCCATGCTTTCAAGTAATGGGTCCAGGTTGAACAAGTCATTTGGGTCCACTTTAGGTAGTGGGCTAAGGCTATTTTTGGATTGGTTAGAACTAGGGCTCATGGGGTTACAGGGCCCAAACAAAGCCGCTTGTGGGCCAAAGGGGAGATCTATGGGTTGTTTACCTTAATTGGAGGGAACGAGTCACCCTGCCAGTTGTTGCCCTTGATTCCACCCCCTCTGCCACATCTGTACCCACTTGTATATTAGGTGGGTTGCCCTCTTTCACTGGTAAGGAAATTACCCTGGGGCGTCGCTTTCGCCTCTACCTGAACTGTTACCTCTTCCTCTTGACACAGAAGACTCTAGGAGGGGTAGGTTATGATTCTTCAACTACTGCTGCTACTATCTTCTGAGGCATCACGTTGTTCAACGATAGGCCCAGAGTAACCCTAGAGTCCCCTATGCTTAGGTGCCTTGATGGAGACCTCACAATCCACAAATGGAATGAGCTCATTCCAAGACTTGCAATGAGGTACGGGATTGGGATGGTGTACGACTCGTTCAAAATTTGAATTGCTTTCCTTTGTTGGATAATTGCACATCGGAATTTGAATGTCGCCGGAGTTGCCAACTGCATCAGTATGAAGTACTTTCACAATTATCGTATAGAAGAAACCCCTATCCGGGATTCTGCTAACTCGAGGGATTCCAGCAAGACTGCACTCTCTAACGCGGATGCGAGCTACCCTAAGGTCTCAGCGCGATGAGGTACGGTAATCAATTTCCAAGAGCCCCTCACACGCATCCCCGATGCTTGGAAAAGTTTCAGATTTCAAGAGGTGGAGAGGGATACCGAGTAGACCCAGCCAAATAGATCATAGTTGAGCAACTTGAACCCCATTAAACGAGCCCCATCATTGTTTAATCAAGATGGATCCTCTGTTAGGTAGGGGCCATGGATCGTTAACAGAGAGGTCCTTGACCGTGGAATGTCGTTTGAATATAATTATGCCCATGGCAGTGTTGAAAGGGATGAGCAGACATTGCTCGTCGAAAGGAAGAAGTCCATTCACTATTTTTTCCAGATTGAACCAACTTTCTAATGCGTCGGTGAATAAGCAAACTAGCGTTGTTTCCCACCAGCCTAGTAGTGGTGGGAGCTTTTTGGAGGGCGTTGTAGTTGGTTTGGGTCTTAGTTGGTGGTTGAACGTGTCTGACCTCCTAGTGACAGTGGAGGAGGTAAGGCGACGATTGCCCGCCTTGTTGAAAGCCGAGGGATGAGGTGGTAAAGCTTTGGTAGGAGAGAATAATTTCAGCATTTCAGAGACTCCCCTGGGAAGATAACCCACCTACTTTTCCCCCCTTAAATTGGTTGATACAAGAGGGATATGAATTCCCATTTGGTATTCCTCTTTTTCTCTAAAACAAGGGCACTGATGGTGCCGGAAAAGCGATCAACCCGATAGCCATCATTCTTGGCCAAAACACAATCCGAGAAGAATTTTAACACCCACCAGAACGCCGTAATCTCTATCTATATTTCCACCGAGAAACCCCTCCCTCTCTTAATGATTCCGAGAGTTACATGAGAGTTTTCCCCCTCTTCAATGAAGTTGAAACTTTTCAACTCAATTTGAAAGATTCTGCCACGCATTCTTAGTGTCACCAATGTGATTCTCGCCCAAGCTCCCTTTGAAGATCTAACCCTTCAGGGCCTGGAAGCTAGGGATTTCAACAAGTAAACCAACAGGTCGCCTCCTCATTTGGGTCCATCCATGTGTTGTAGAATAGACCTACGAGGAGAGAGACCTGCAAGAGCACAACCTTTTGAGTCGCATATCAAGATACCAGACCAAGGTGACCTGAATTGTTATGACCCCAAATCCTACCTTTACCAAAATAGGACCTTAGGTCGCCACATTTCTTAAACCTGCTTAAATCAATGACATACAAGGCGTACAACACGAGTTTCCAAAAATGAGAATAACAAAATTCGATATATAAAACCAATCCATCCTGCTCAAGTCTATGCTCAACATAAACAACCCACTATAAACAAATAGTCTAAAATTCAACTATAAAGGTAATCTGATGAGCAACACTATCTAAGAGTCTATTACAATTCTCTTAACCGAAACAAAACATTAATAACTAATAGGGGTAACTATCCCTGGCTCCCTCCTCGGAAGGCTCATCTTCTCCTCCTTCCTCGATGTAGGCCTCCTTAATCCACGGCTCACCTACAAAGTCGGGCTCTACACCTACCAAGACAAAAGTCTGGCTGAGTACAAAAACACTCTGTGTATATAAAATCCAACCAACAACATAGTATCCCTGCACTTAGTTAGAATCATAACGAATAACATAATAACATAATCAGAGTGCAGAAGAACATGTACTCATATACATCATATCATCATCTTGACTCATGTACTTGTGAGAACCTTAGACTTAGGAGACAACGTAAGACCATGTACTTGTGAGATGCTTATGCTTATGAGTCTTGAGCAGCTTATTCAGATCATGCACTTATTCAAATCCTTCATTAGGCTTATTCAGTCTATCAGCCGTATGCAATGCTTATGCTTATGAGTTTTTGAGCAGTTTATTCAGACATACACTTATTCAGATTCCTCATTGGGCTTATTCAATCTATCAAGCTAATGCAATGTTTATGCTTATGAGTCTTTGAGTAGCTTATTCAGATTCCTCATTGAGCTTATTCAGTCTATCAAGCGTATGCAATACTTATGCATGTGTTTCACGTGTGTGACTTGTGAGACTTTTATCTTAACATATAAGTGAGTTTGTGCATAAGTGTTGCAATTAACATTCGAATTGGTCAACGCTTAGATTTCGATCTCCTACCATAGAAACTCCACTATACTGTCCCATACCATATAGTTAAAGAATTCCCTGTTTGAAAGATTTTCTTCTAAGTATTGGCTTACCCGAATGTCCATCACCATGCAAAATAATTAGACATAATTTAACAAACAATCACATATATATACCTTATCATGATTCTTAACATAATTCATAATCAATTTCACAAACATTCTTAAGTTATTCATTTTCCATTACATTGGCTCATCTTCCATTTCTCATCAATCCCCAACCAAACAATCCATTCACATACATTCTCATCCTCCATTTTACTCATCCATAGTATTAATCATCACATAATAGTTCATAGAACCCCAATTCATATTCACAAAGCTATTCACATTATTAATTTACATACTCTATTCTCCATTTCTCATAATATAACTATATTCATGCCAATAATTCAACATTTCTACCTTAATCAATCGTAAAGCATACATATAATCTTAATAGAGTTAAGTTGGATAGTATATCGACCTTAGGGACCGTTCCCTTCGATCCAAAATGCTCCTAGATGTTGATTTTCAAGTTTTTCTTGCAATCTCCTTCATCTCCAAGCAATTCATTCCTTAGAACCCTAGGTTTTTTTTCATCTCTTTGCCAAATTAGGTTTAGAAATATTAGAAACCTAAAACCCTCAAAATAGAATCTCTATTTATAGCCTAGGGGTTTAAAACTCTGA
Organism: Tetracentron sinense; assembly: GCA_015143295.1. Lineage (NCBI taxonomy): Eukaryota > Viridiplantae > Streptophyta > Magnoliopsida > Trochodendrales > Trochodendraceae > Tetracentron > Tetracentron sinense. The sequence continues at coordinate 4,308,426 of CM026563.1, forward strand.
TTTTCGTAACTTTTTTAAAAACCTGAATCGCGATTTGCGATTGATCGTCATATTGGGCCATCAATTGTTGCGTCTGCTGCGATCGATTGTCGAAGAAACAGAAGCTTCGCAAATTTTTTGGTTCAGGACGATCGATCGTCACGTCAGTGCAATCGATTGTCGTACAAACAGGGGGCTTACCCAGATTTCAGGTTCGTGGCGATTGATCGTCGGGTCTCTTGTGATGGATCGTCGATTTTGATTTTCCACCATGATAACACTTAAACATTTAACCCACACTACACCGCTTAGATATAATTAAATATGCATAAAAACATTCCCAAAGACTATTATTCCCATATTAATTGTATTAAGGGTATGAAAGAAGGTTCGGGTCTCTACATGAATACTGATCAGAAACTCACGGGCTACTCCCTTGACTGAACACTCACAGGAATACCATCGCTCTGTAAAACTTTGATATGAACACTCACCAGAAACTCGTGGACTACCCCTTGATAGTGGGTGTTCTGTTTATCTAACTAATGTTATCAAATATTTTCTCACTAATCCCATCGCCGTTTACTGGAGGCTTCAACTTGCAACAACTCACTCCTATGTGCTGGGCAACCTAATTAGCAATTGATTCCATTTAGGTTAATCAATAGTTACCTAACTCCCTAAGACACGTGCAAGTTACAAACTAAATAGGCTCTAGTCTCTAGGAAATGCTCATGATGGAATAAAATGGCAGAACACGAATCTTGTTGCAACCCCAAATAGTTGGGATAAAGGCACTGATGAAGAGGAAGATTAGGTTATTGTTCGTAGTTTTGTAAAATATATAGCAAATTGTAAGCATGCTAAATGAACCAAAATAAAAATTAATTAACTATGTATTTTACATCTTGTTCACTGTTCTGCTGCTCGTAACTGCTTAAGATCCTGTTTGTTATACTGACCTGATTTCCATGAAGCCTTGGTTGTCTTTCTGCTTTTATCTTGAATCATTAATCATGGCCAAAACCACTGACTTTTTCTTCTTTTTCTTCTGTTCAAATCTGCTCTCAGTCCTGTTATGTCGCTTTAAGGTCTGCAAAAATGGGGTACTTGTCTGTCTGTTTGGAATTGCTTTAGTTGCATCACTCTTTTGTCTTTGAAACTCTATCTTTATTTCATAATTAACCCAAAATTTTGATTAAGCCTGAGAAAATATTTGTTTTTTTTTTTTGGGACCTCAAATTTTGACAATGTTTCACCCATTTGAATTCAACAAAGCTTGTTAGCTCCTTATTCATAGCTGTCATATGTATTGCTTTGTTCTCAACTGAACCTTTCCATATTTGATCCAAAATATTGGTTTATTTGAGGCTTTTCTGGCTCATGATTAAGTCTGTGGCTTCAGATAAAAATCAATAAACTTCTGATTACCCATGTCTGAATCATCGCCATATATTTCATCCATGGATGATATTTCGTATAGTTTTGTATTTGTACTCTTGTCAAATTATGCCTTGGATCTCCTGGAAGTTATGATTTCTAATGTTATTAACAGGGTTTCTGATCCAGCTCAATGCTTTTGTTAACCTTCATTTAATTTAATCTATTTGATATTCCATTGGTCAGATATGATGGTTTTCTCTATGTGGAAATCGTGGATAGAATCCAAAGTGGTAAACATGAGACATAATCAATGAGCGAGCCCCCATCATTTGCTTGGTTCATCACCTAGGAGTGATTCTACAAAAGATAACTTGATCATATGACAGTAACCATCAATATATCTCACTTTTGTATGGTCATAAAAGATATGGTGATAAGTCCACAAAGATAGTTTATAGATTGGATATATGCAATATTTTACTTTGCTCGACTTGATGTATGAGATCTTCCTCGTGGAATCATTGAAGGGCCAGTCTCATCCTCCATTTTACCACATATACCAGTATATTGTGTGAAGATGTGTGCCTGTATTCTACTGATCAAAAAAAGAAAGTGTGCATGTAGTCTACCGATGGGTTCCTTAGACTTATTCATCAATTTGCATAATTTTGCTACGTTTTGCTATCATATGCAAGGTGGTCTTATTTAGAATATTAAACTTTGATATCTTGCATAAAAATTTCAGAGGTACATGCAACTGGGAGTACATTTGGAACTTACTTCCGTGTTACAACATATGGAGAATCTCATGGAGGCGGTGTTGGCTGTATCATTGATGGATGTCCTCCTCGGCTTTCTCTCTCAGAAGCTGATATGCAACTAGAACTTGACAGAAGGTACTTGATATTTGAGGACTCACCTTTGCCATATTCACTTGTTAAGTTTTGTATTTAGATGGAAGCATGTGCTTACTTCCTTGATAGTAGTGTGGCATTTGTTTCTTACTAATGAACCAAGTAACTGGGAATGCAATCAAGATATCGAGGTAAACACCTCATTTTTGCACCCCTATTCCTCCTCCTTTTGGTTCTTCAAGGCTCCAAGAAATCCACTCAAATGCTCTTACTAAACCCTTCACTATAGCCCAACACCCATATCCTAGCCCAAGCCAAGCCCAAAAATCTAAGAAAAAGCTCAATTCAGCCAAAACCCAGGCATTTGCTCGAGCCAATCCAATCTCGCTCGAGCAAGATTGTAAGTGGCATCTCTCTCGAGCGTGATCAAGTTTGCTCGAGCGAGTGCAAAACTAGTAGCCAAATTTTGTTTGTCATTATCAATTGCTCTCGGGTTTAGCATCTCGCTCGAACGAGATCAAGTTGGCTTGAGCGAGTGCAAAACAAGTAGCCAAAATTCTAATGGTCACTCTCAATTGCTTTCGGGTTTAGAATCTCGCTCGAGCGAGTGTCGCAGAGAGCGTCTTTATCATTGGTTGGATCTCTCATTTGATCCTCTGATTGCTTCTCTTTCTCTCGCCAACCCCTCCTTTATTCACTAAACTACCCTAACCTTTCAAAATCCCATAAATACCTCACCCCCATAACCTTTGATTCCATTCCAAATTTCCTACACAAAACCTCTTGCAAAATTCTGAGAAAACCCCAACCAATCCCAAATCCGAAATTCTTACACTCTAAGTCCTAGAGATTGAGTAAAGTCCGTAGAGTAGAGGGTGGAAGCTCTCTAGGACAACTGTCTCTAATTCTACCCAACTTTGGACCTTGGAGAAGGAGCTTGTTGGGAGTAGGTTCCTTTCCCTCCTGTCTTCTTTCATGTTTATTGTTTCAATTTATAGTCCATCTCTAGAAACTCAGAGAAGGCCTCTTCCCGTTACAAGAGTAGTCGAGGCCTCCTATGTTGCATTTCGCAACATAGGAGGCGCCAATGAAAGCAAGGAGAAAAGGTATTCATTTCTTTGTTTTCTTTCATGCATACATCTCTTCTCTTATTGTTCTTACGTTTTTTTGCTAAGTCCGAGTGGATCAATGAATGATGCAAGGCCCCCAAGAGGAGTTGTTATTCGAACTACATTGACGATATTAACTCGATCGCTTTAGACAGGGAAATCTCATCGGCCATTCTGTTGGTGCCCATGCACTAGCAGCTGCCATCCCATCAGCTTGTCAGCATTAAATGCTTGAGGCGAAGCAATAATGCCTCGCAGACCTAGCGTTAGTCCCCATAGGACTGCCAACTGCCCCTGATCCAAGAGGATTCATCCTCTCGGATGAGCTTAGTGCTAGTCCTCATGAGGTTGACACGTGACCCTGATCCGAGAGGATTCATCCTCTCGGGACAAGCTTGGTGTCGATCCCCATGGGACTGACACCTGACCAGCTGACCCTGATCCGAGAGGATTCATCTTCTCTGACAAGCTTGGTGTCAACCCCCATGGGACTAAAACGTGACCCTAACCCGAGAGGATTCATCCTCTCGGTCAAGCTTGGTGCCAGCCCCACGGGACTGACACCTGGCTCTGATCTGAAAGGATTCACCCTCTCGGATGATGCGATCCCGATCTGAGAGAATTCACCCTCTTAGACGAGTGTAGTGCTAATCCCTATAGGGTTATCGAAGTGAAAATGCTCTGCATCCAATCTTAGTTTTGCAATTGCCCTAGACTTTCCAGTTCCTCTAACCTAACCTAGGTTAATGCTTAATCCCTGTTAACTTGCCAAACTACCCCTTTGCTCATGCATGAGCCTAAACTGTCCAATAAAAATCAAAAATACAAAAACATTCCAAAACCCCCCCAAAATTAACTTAGCATGCTCGATCAAACTACATTGGCTTGATCCCACCAAGTTGGGTATGTAGGCAACCCTAACGGGTCCGGTCCCCCCCTAGGTTAGTTTTCCTTTCCATTTTAATTTGTCCTTTAAATAAGCATGAGTCAAATAGCATTTCTAAATTCCTTTGCAATTTCATATTAATTAGCTTAGACTTAGGGAGTAGGTAACCATCTTCGGATGGGGTTTGGGGGTGCCTAACACCTGCTCCCAAACTTAAATGAATCACTTACCTAGAATCTCAATTGGACCTTAGGCCTTATCCATTTCATTCATGGGATCCTATTTTCCAAAAATAAATAGGTGGCGACTCCCAAATAGGCATTTAGTGTTGTTCACAAGGCTCGTCTCTGAAGGAAAGGCGGTAAATTTTCGTTCTCACAATCTAATTATGCATCTCTTAGTGCTATTTCATCCTTGGTAATTACAGAATATGTCATTTAATCATACTAAGCTTTTGATCTCTAACAATCCAAAAACTTTTAAAAGTAGTTATACCTGAATTAATTGTTGTACCCAGGAGGCCAGGTCAGAGCCGAATAACATCCGCTAGAAAAGAGACTGATACATGCCAAATATATTCTGGAATTGCTGAAGGTTTGATGTTATCCTTTTGAATCTTTTGCTTGTATAGTGCCCTTCAGTTAGAATTTTTATTATTATCTTCAAGGAACAGGGAATGTACTGATACACGATTTATTGACTGCAGGAGTGACTACTGGGTCTCCAATCATGGTCAATGTGCCCAACACTAATCAGAGAGGACATGTGAGTATATGAATGTTGGGGGCTTATGTAATATTGGTCTGAAGGCAGATAAGTATAAAAATGAAAAATGACGATATTTGAGTAGAATGGCTCAGACTTTCTAGGACACTGTAAACATGGAAAATGTACTCATCAATCAGGACTGATTGAAATGTTTGGCCCACCTTTTTGATGGTCCATGGTGTAACAATTGCATTCAATTGGACAAACACTAACATTGATTAATAGCTAAAATGCAGGTAAGTAAATCCATTTTATTTGTTGGGAAAACCTCCTTACATATAGGATTTTCCGTTGTTGAAATTTGTGCCTATGCAATCAGTAAGCCGCCACTATCATTAGGATCGCCTAGATTAATCACCAATTCACCATATCTTTCACTTGTATAATTCAATTTTTTGTTTAATCGGTATAATTCAAATATTAGAATTTAGAACAAGTTTGAGCCATATTTTACCCAAATGTCCCACGTATCCTCAAGTTTTGATTTTAAATTCTCAGCAATTACTTTATTTGTGTTCTTATGGTGCTTGGAAAGGGTTGAATACCTGTCTATTTGAATTTCTCAGGACTATAGCGAAATGTCAATGGCTTATAGGCCTTCTCACGCAGATGCAACTTATGACTTTAAGTACGGTGTGAGATCAGTGCAGGTAACCATAGTTCTAGTCAATCAGATGACAACTATACTACCGAAATGCTTGGCAATTCAGTTTTATCTAAACTTAAATTCCTAATTTCTTGGGCGTGTTCTCATGGTTGTTGCTGGAAATGTAGGGTGGTGGTAGATCTTCTGCAAGAGAAACCATTGGGAGAGTTGCAGCTGGAGCTGTTGCAAAGAAAATTCTCAAGAAATTTTCAGGAACTGAGGTGGGTCTATTACATTGCCCAGGGGAGGTTGAAATGTTTATATTTTCTTACCATGTTGAGTGTGTATGACCATGTTCATATCCCGCTTTATACTTGTTGACCTCAAATTTGGAATTGAAATGTACTATGAAATAACTTTGATTGATCACACATATTTTTGTGGTTTGTTCTTTTGTGTTATTTTATTTTATTTTTTCAATTGATTACAAAACAAATTATTAAAAGAGAGAAACACAAAGATGGTACAACTCAGACACAATCAAGAACAGAGGAAAGAGTAGTAAAGAAACCTCACATGGCCATAAATCACCATCGGGGATACAAGCAAAAGATAAAAGAGAGAAAAAACCTATACCCAACTATAGGGACATAGGCTCCCAGAACAGTGTGCCCTATCAACGCCATCTGTGACCAAGGAGTTTGTCATCACATTCATCAATCTTGGTGATGCAGGACCATGCAACTAACCTAGGATGATGCAATTTAGAGATCAGAAATTGAATTTCAGCAATATAGAAAGTTATAAAACTATCTAGGTTCACACAATTATAATAAAGAGAGTCAAAATGAGAATTAGTAATACCCTAGGTCAAACAACAATCCCACAATAATGAAGTTTCAAATTTGATCAGGTGATTGTAATGGAAGTGGGAACTGTCACGCCCCGAACCCGGATCCTTCCAAATCTCAAGGTATGACAACCATCAATACAATCAATTCATTCTTAATTTTTCATGATCAATCTTGTCCAAAAATCATAGATACAAACAACCCATCTATTCTTTAATGATCGTAATCAATCTCACCTAAAGTAGGGATTTTTAAAAACTTTCAATTTCAAATACACTCGCAACGGAATCCATTCTCATAGCATGCATCCACTATCACTAACCAAAAATGGGACCATTCATTTAGTGTATTGACATATTACATTCCAGTGTCTTCTATTTTGGTAATTCAAAGCTTTTTAACTAGACCACTATATATACAACAGAACGATCTACATATACGTTATATGCACATCTATAACTTAAAAAAAACTTTTCTTTCTCTTTATAGTCCAAAGGCTCTCTTAGCTTACATTCTTCGAAACTTTCCTCTGCAATAGAAGTATTAAGGGTGAGCTATGAAAATAAGGTGCAATGCATGATCAAATATATTTCTTTTGATTCATTATTTAAAACCTGTTATGCAATGCCAGAACTTACATAAATATGCATAAACAATTGTAGCACCATTTTCATACAAAATATTTTGTTTTTATTGTGCAAATCCAATTCTTATGAAAGTAGTTGGACACACCTATAGATACCCAGGTTACCCTATAGCTAACAAAAGCACTGAATACCAAGTGCTACCCTATACTGATACTTTGGTAGTTGCCCGACTCACCAGCCCTATCAGAAGCCCCTCTCAACAACATCCTTGGTCAACGAGTCTGCCATTGCACTTATCGATCTGGAATCCAGGGAAATGAAATGTTCCCTCGGGCCAAATCTTTTTGATGACTAATGCATCTCCATGGTCCTTGATTAAACCCCTCAACCCATCTAACCCTTATACAATGAGGGGGTTAACTCTAATAATCTAGAAAGAAAAAGGGTTTGTCTCAAAGTAAAAATCTCCACTTGATTTGAAGTGGCCTCTCCTATCTGTCCTGAAAAGCACGAGAGAATGCTACCTCCACAATTTCTGACACATAGATTTACTTTTGCATGCATTATTACTTTTGCATGCATTTGTGTAGTGCATGCTGTTTTATATTTTATTTTGCTCATGCTTAGATGTTTTGTGTATGCTGTTATCTTGTATCTACATGTGTATAAGTTACTGAATGGCACCCAAGGTAATTCTGTACCTGTGCATAAAGGATCTTGTTGTTGTGATAATTAACCTATAATTATTATCTTTAAGTGGATGTAGTTATTTATTGCGTGTAGGTTATCTGCATCCAACTTTCCGGAAAAAAAAAGATTATATGTATCCATTGTAATTACACACCTGTGCACTGGTTCTTATTCATGATATTTATAGATGTCTACAATTTATTCAGGTTCTTGCATATGTTTCCCAAGTGCATAAAGTTGTACTTCCTGAGAGTGTGGCTGATCATGAATCTCTGACGCTCGAGCAGGTGCGGTGATTATGTTGTTTTTAAGGTTTTCAGTGATGATCTCCTTCCAGAAGCAATGCTAGCAAAGCTGCTTTGGTTCTAACATATGCGGGAACCTGGGTTCCTTGGTTGTTATGTCAATCTTAGGAAAACCATGGTTGACTGCCATCAAGTACAGCCAGTAGTCCCATTACATTTTTTTTTCTTATGATAATAAGTATGGCAGTACCATTTGTATTAGGTTGCCAGTCAGCTGGGTTAAAGTGGGCATTGAAAGCAGTCAGGTTTCTTACATGCAGGAACCGACCAGTTTCAACAGCATTTCTTCTTTCAAAATTCAGATCCCATCATTGAATTATGGTTCTCATAAAAGAGCATTTTTATGTATATGTTCGTCTTCTACTCTCATTATGATTTAAGAAATGTCCTAGTACCCTTCAATAGTAGGGATGTGGACAGGCAGCAAAGGCAGAGCTTGAATCTGGCAAGTAAAGCTCTATCTTGATAACATGGAATTTTTTTGACTTGTTTAAAGCTTTTCTGAAGTAGGACAATGCAAACTAACCTAGGATGATGTGTTTGTGAGATCGGAATTCAAATTTCAGCAATAATAATAAATATAAAATTATCTAAATTCTACGATCACCATAAAGAACTCCAAAAAGGAATTAGCAATGCTCTAGGTTAAATCATAGTCCTGCAATAATGAATATTCAAATCTGATTTGGGTGATCGTAATGGAAGTGAGAACTTCCACTAGCTTAGGGATTTAAACCAATAGTCAATGAGAATATCTTGTCAATCGAGGATTTCAAGAAATTCAACTTAAGCTTAACAATGGTTATAGGTTGAAACATGCATGTGAGGTCTGTTTTCAAGTCCTATTGAATGGAATAATACAAACCAGTAGCAATAGTAAAATAGCTTTCAAAATCTAGGGTTAGGGTTATGGGATTGCTGTTAATTTTTGGGTTTGGGGGATGTGGGAAGGCTATGGTTATAATAGGATGAACTAGGAGGGCTGGGGCAGCAATATTAGGGGCTGTAGGAGGTTGGACAGTTGAGGGGAAGGTGCTGGATTTTGTGCAACAGCAAGGGGAAGGCCTGGGCAGGGTTGGGGAAAGTTGGGACAGGTGTGGCAGGGTTGGAGAGGCTGGTATGGGGGCTAGGGCTTGTCCAGATCTGTTGGAACAGCAATAGGATGTGTTCAAATTTGCTGAAACAGCAATAGGATGGTCCAGATCTGCTGGAACAACAATAGGGAATATGTTATGAATTGTAACTCGTGAATAGTACCTGTGAATAGTGACTTGAGAGATGGCTAAAGTATCTTTTTTTTTATGAAATGCGGTATTGAATAAAATTCTCACATGTGATCACTTGAAAAGTCGAGGGTGGAGGATGATTAATCGTTGTTTTATGTGCCTTTAAGCGGAAGAGTCGGTTGATCACCTTCTTTTGCATTATCCTTTAGCTTGTGAGATTTAGAGTTTTTTTCTTTCCTGCATGGGTGCGGCCTGGGTCTTTCCCTCATCCTTTCATAACTTCTTATCCTGTTGAGATTTGGTAAGTGGGGAAGGATCAAGTTTGGCGATGTGGAAAATTCTACCGGGCGCCATAGCCTGGTCTATCTGGAAGGAGAGGAATAGGAGAGTTTTCGAAAACTCTCCCTCCTCTTTTCCCCGTATTTGTAATAGAGCCAAGTCTTTGGCGGTAGAGTGGGTTTCAGCTAGGCAGGAACGGGTGAGCGTAGGTATGTTGCTTGACTGATTTGTTTGGCGGTGAGGGTTCTAGTGGGGGGTTAGCATGGTGTAAATCGTTTTCTTTTTGCTCAGTGCATTGGTTAACGACATCATGAATCATGTGCTCTATGTCTCTTTGTACTTGTGTTGCATTTTGGTTATATATTTGCTTGGTTTACCGATCAAAAAAAGGTTGGCATCACACCATTCCCATCACAGGAGATTCTAAAAGCCAAAAAAGCTCTCATACTTCATTCATAAAAGTTATGTCACTCATAAAAGAGTCTTTACAACTATTTATAAAGATTCTTAAAACCTCCTACGGAATCTAGGCCATTAAACTAATCGATGACTAAGATTAAAACATAATAAAAACCTAATAACATGTGATAAGACTAAAGTATCCTCAATTACTTAAACTAACAATATAACTCATTAGTACCACATATAGGGCCCAATTTGGGCCTTATAAAAGCCCAAATTAAACTCCTAACATAAAGAGACATGCTGGATTCTTCTCGTGTACATCTTCCCAATATGGGGTCTTCATGATGAATCTTATGTGCACATAAGGCCTTCAACGCTCCAAATCATCCATCAAAAGCTCGAATCAACCCCATGTATATGTTGTCCATCCACAAGGAAACATGTGTAGGGGCTCTCCTCCTCCTCCACTCGCACACTAGATGCAATGATGTCCGCATCAACTCTCCTTGGTTGAGAAGATTTTGCCATTGCCGAAATAAAATTGTCGTATTGCTCCACAAACTCAAGAAGTCGCTGCAACTCATCCTGCGTGATCTGTCATGAATGTCACGTATAACAGTGTTGCCAGAATTGAACCGGGCATTGAACCGATAGAGTGGCCGGTTCCCGGTTCAACCGTGTACTTTTTACAAAAAAACTTATTTTTTCATTTTTTCCTAATTTTTCCCCAGGACTAACCGGTTCCTTCCAGTTTTGATTGGTTCTCCCGGTTTTGACCGGTTCTTAAAGAAAACCGGTTTTGAGGGTTTTGGGAACTGGCGAGGGGGCCGATTCCCGGTTCGACTGTCCAGTCCGGTTCAGACAACACTGACGTACAATCTGTCTTTGACGTGATCCATCCCAGCCGGTCTTTCCACTTGGTGAGATACTTGTGATGTTTCTCATGTCTAGTGCAAACCATGTGAACTTCCAAGACATTCTCTATCTCTTCTATATTGCTAGGTATGAGTAGTAGAGGCAATGGAAATGAAAGAGGCAATAATAGTGGAAGTAGACCTGAGGAGAAGAATGAGTCTAGACTAGGAGGCAATGGCAAGGGAGGTGGGTCTGGAATAGGATCAACATGGGGATCATCACGAAGGGGAGGTCGGTCTGGGGAGGTGGGTCAAAGGTGAAGAGCGAGTCTGGAATAGGATTAGCATGGGGTTCATCACGAATAAGAGGTAGGTCTGGGGGAGGCGGGTTTGAGGGGAAGGATGAGTTCGAACTAAGCTCATCATGTGGACTATCATATGGGTCAGTAGGTGATGCTGCTGAACCTCTGAAAAGAACAAGGTCCTCCACATTGAATATTGGGCTAGTATCCATGTCAGGTGGAAAGTCCACTACATATCCATTAGGACCAACCCGCTTCAAGATCTTATGTGGTCCAGCACTACGGGTGTGAATCAACATATATTTTATAAGTTTCATTATTGACTGCAATTTGTTTTTCGATCTCATCTTGTAAACCATGAATTTGTTGACTCACTTTGATGACTTATGGGAATGGGATTTAGTGCGTGCTGGATGTCACGCTTGGGTGAGAGCTCATCTGGTACATCTTTAGGGAAGACTTCTTGAGGACTACCGACACCACAGATGGTGATAACTGTGTTGCCTAGATATTGACCCTAGAGGGGGGGTGATTAGGGTCTTAGCAAATTAAAAACTAATTTTTCCTTTATGTGCGGAATTAAAATATCACAGGGAATACAACTAAGTAGTTCTAAAATATATACAGTGAATAGAGTAAGGTAAAGAGTTATAGAGAACAAACACCAAGATGTTTTTCTCGAGGTTCGGCAACCTGCTTACGTCCCTGCCTTTTAGCTTCCAGTTTCAAGGATTCACCACAATTTTACTTGTACAAACTTCTTCCTGGGTGAAGCTCTAACCCCTTACAATCTCTCTTACAGGTCGATACCAAACATTTACAATCTCTCTTCCAAGTCGAGACTAAACCTTTACAATCTTTCTTCTAGGTTGAGATAGAACTTTTACTTGCAAGAGCACAACCCTCTCTTGACTTTTTCGAAGTTACAACTTCAGTTGCAAGAATCTGCCGATTCTTGACTTTTCTTTACCAATGTAGATCTGGATTTATAATCCGAAATAAATCTCCTGAAATGAGTTAGATAAGAGTTAAATAACATTCTAATGAAATCTTTCAAAGAATGGAGTTGAATAGCTCAAATGAGATTTTTGGGGATTTCTAAAGTGTGATTGATGTGGAAATCAATGTCATTGATTGAGTAGATGATGAGAGTTAATGTATTGATCTGATATGTTATTTTGTTCATTTATGAACTCCTTTTATAGCTCTTCATCTAATATGGCCGTTGGTGAAACATTAAATGCGAAAAAAGCTGTTGAAAACTAGTCGTTATAGCATTTTCATAGTATCCATGATTTCGTCGACGAAATTGGGTTCCCCAATTCATTTTGTCGGCGAGTTCAAAAACAGTGAAGACAGTAAGTTTACTGTCTCCATTTCATCGCCGAATTCAAGACTGCCCTGTGAATTCGTCGATGAAATCAGAGTAAAAACTTTGATTTCACTTTTGATCAAGACCTTAATGATGGGAATGGATTCCTAAGTTTGTTGACTATCCTTTAACATGATTTTTATGATTTCCTAGGGCCTTAGAATGATATTCAATAAAGTCTTAGGCTCCTATAATCAATCTAAGTATTTGAGCAGTTGACTAACCATACTTTGAGGACTTCTTACAGAAATCCTAGACACTCTCATTAGATAAAAATTTGAACTCTTATGGCTTCTTGAGAGTTGGTCTTCAACTTGATCTTGAATCTTTAGATTTGGTTTTGACTCTTAGATCATCTTTTCTTGTTTGGTGATTCGACTTGAACTTTGAGTATGATCTTCAATCTTCATTTTTCACTTGAGTTCAATTACTTGAGTTGAATATTATTTTTGATGACTTGGACTTGGTTGAATGACTTGCTTAAATCAATCCAATCGATTTTACTTAAATGATTTTCATTCTTTTCTCTCTCGAAAATGTGCTCATGATCTATATTTATCAAACACTCAGAAGAATCATAAGTACCACAATTGTCATTCCATTATTATGTTATTATCAAAATTATTAAAGGTAGCAAAGGTCTTGAGGCTAACAAGCTGCACAAATAACTTAGGGATTGGTGGAATTTTCACAAGGGACTCAAGAGATGATGGTAACTCCACAAGGGAATCAGGAGCTGATGGAAGCTCCACAAGAGATTTTGGAAGTGGTGAAATCTCACCACTCATCTCACACCTCACATGAAGAGTGGTGTGTGCTACCACACCAAATCACAACCCAAAAACGGTCATGATTAAAACACATATGCGAAGGCATGTGTGAGCCCTTACCGCACTAAATCAAGACCAAATAAAATGGGTCTTTTATAGACCCCATCATGGCAGCAAGGAACAGCCTTACTGACCTAAATCAAAAATTAAATTAAAAGGGGTCTTTAATAGACCCTATCATGGCAGCAAGGAGTACCCTTGCTGCCCCAAATCTAAAATTAAAATCAAAGGGGTTTTCAATTGACCCTGCCATGGCAGCAAGGAGTACCCTTGCTCCTCCAAATCTAAAATTAAAATCAAAGGGGTTTTCAATTAACCCCACCATGGTAGCAAAGAGCATCCTTGCTGCCCCAAATTTAAATTTAAATCAAAGGGGTCCTTAATAGACCCCATCATGGCAGCAATGAGCACCTTTGCTGCCCCAAATGAAAATCAAAGTAAATTAGAGTCTTTAATAAACCGCATCTTGGTAGCAAAGAACACGCTTGTAGCCCCAAATCCAAATCAAATTAAAGGGGTCATTAATAGACCCACCATGACTGCAATGAACACCTTTGCTGCTCCAAATAAAAATCAAAGTAAATAGCAAGGAATACCCTTACTGCCCCAAATTGAAATTAAAACAAAAGGGTCTTTAATAGACCCTCATCATGACAGAAAGGAGCACCCTTGTTGCCTCAAATTGAAATTAAATCAAATAAGTCATTAACAGACCCCACTATGACAGTAAGGAGTATCCTTGCTGTCCCAAATCTAAAATTAAAATCAAAGACCCCACCATGGCAGCAATGAGCAACCTTGCTGTCTCAAATTTAAATTTAAATCAAAGGGGTCCTTAATAGACCCCATCATTACAGCAAAGAGCACCCTTGTTGCCCCCCAAATGAAAATCAAAGTAAATAGGGTCTTTAATAGACCCCATCATGGCATCAAGGAACACCTTTGCTGCCCTAAATCCAAATCAAAATAAAGAGGTTATTAATAGGCTCCACCATGGCAAAAAGGAATACCCTTGCTGCCCCAAATGAAAATCAATGTAAATAGGGTCATTAATAAACCTCACCATGGCAGCAAAGAACACCCTTGCTGCCTCAAATTGAAATTAAAATAAAAGGGTCTTTAATAGAGCCCATCTTGGCAGCAATGTGGACCCTTGCTGCCCCAAATTTAAATAAAATTAAAGAGGTCCTCACTAGACCCTATCATGACAGCAAGGAGCACTCTTCCTGCCCCAAATCCAAATCAAATAAAAGGGGTCATTAGTAGACCCCATCTTGGCAGCAAGATGCACCCTTGTTGCCCCAAATTTAAATAAAGTTAAAGCGGTCTTCACTAGACCCCACCATATGCCCAAACCCAAATCAAATTAAAGGGATCATTAATCTTAACAGGAAGGAGCACCCTTCCTACCCAAAATCCAAATCAAATGAAAGGAGTCATTAATAGACCCCGTATTAGCAGCAAGGTGCATCCTTGCTACCCCAGATCCAAATTAAATTGAGAAGGGTTGCTAGACAACCCCACTTTGGCAGCAAGGATGAAGCCTTGCTGCCTAAATCAAAGATGGCCAGAGGTCATCTTTCACTGCCGTTTGGCAGTTCGGTAGTACCCACTACCACCTCTCCACCCACGATCCATAACAAGAGGGTGGGGAATAACTCCCCTCTCCCACTAAGAGGACATATGTCCTCTTCATAAAGAAAAAGACAGTTAGAGGAGGTGGTTATCAAACCACTCTCTCCTATAACTCCCACAATATAAAAGTGGGAGTTATTCTCAAACCAAAGGATCGAGAATCGGAGAAGAGAAATCCCAAAAGAGAAGAACTCAAGCAAAAACTAGAGCTCTAAGGAATGGAAGCCGCAAGGTAGGCCTAAATGCCTACCCTCCTCTCTCCCTCTCTTTCCCTTTTACTTTGAAGGACCTCCATTGAGGCAATTGTAAAAACCTTAGTAGGGCATTAGGCACCCCCATTCAATGAATGAAAGCTACTCTATTCTCTCTCTTTCTTTCTTCTTCTTAATCAGAGGTAACCTTGTGTAATTAACGGCTTGGGTTTACTCAAGCCGGAAATGGAGTTCCCCCACATAAAATAATAAACTCCATTAACGGAAGTTATTTGACACCGAAGTTCAAGTGTCTCACACCCAAATGAGATGCTTGAAATTTGGTCGTACAGATTCAAGAGCTGGTGAGAGCTCCACAAGGGACTCAGGAGCTTGTGGTAGCTCCAGAAAAGACTCAGGAGTTGAAGGTAGCTCCACTGGGGACTCAGGAGCTGCTGGTGGAAGCTCCACAAAGGACTCGGGAGCTTGTGGTAGCTCCACAAGGGACTCAAGAGCTGATAGTAGCTCTATAGTGGGCTTAGGAGCCGGTGGTAGATCTATAAGGGACTCCTTGAGGCTGATGTTGTGAAGGGATTTAGAATTGCTCTCTTTATGACTTTAGCCCTTACTAATGTCCTTCCTAACAGTGGGAACTTTGGGTGGGAGAGGATTTAACTTTATACTGTTGCCTTCATGGATAAATGAGCATGTATTCGATTCGATTTGCTGAATATTGTTACATACTTATCAAATAACCAAGGTCAACCCAAAATGATGTGGCCCACCTCCATAGGCACAACATCACACCACAATGTGTCCTTATATGAAGCGAACTATATAGGGACAAGACACCTTTGGACGATTGGGATGGAAGATGTATCTATCCATGCAACTCGATAGGGTTGAAGGTGGGCTATTGGCGTCAATCCTAGATGGGAGATAGTACTAGATGAAATTACATTCGTGCAACTCCTGCTATCTA
This sequence comes from Tetracentron sinense, assembly GCA_015143295.1. Lineage (NCBI taxonomy): Eukaryota > Viridiplantae > Streptophyta > Magnoliopsida > Trochodendrales > Trochodendraceae > Tetracentron > Tetracentron sinense. The sequence goes on from CM026563.1 coordinate 4,324,500, forward strand.
TGATCACCTTGCAACTCTTTTCACCACACTTGACGTAAGTATGGAAGATAGAATTCCTATGCTAGTCATCATCTTCCTTGATTTGAGTTAGGGCACACCTAAGAACCATGACTCTAGAATTCTCACCGGCGCCCTTAGAATACTCACTAGATTCACCTATGACCTAGTTGAACTGTGCAAGGTTCATGTTTGGTTAGGTACTAACTAGTGTCCTAAGGCTATATGTGATGCATGAGATGCTAATGAGCCTGAAACCTAAATGCAAGAGACAAATCTTTAGCTAACCTTAAGCTCTGATACCAAAGTTGATGCAGGACAATGCAAACTAACCTAGGATGATGTGTTTGTGAGATTGGAATTCAAATTTAAGCAATAATAATAAATATAAAATTATCTAAATTCCACAATCACCATAAAGAACTCCAAAAAGGAATTAGCAATGCCCTAGGTTAAATCATAGTTCCGCAATAATGAATATTCAAATCTGATTTGGGTGATCGTAGTGGAAGTGAGAACTTCCACTAGCTTAGGGATTTAAACCAATAATCAACGAGAATATTTTAGTCAATCAAGGATTTCAAGAAATTCAACTTAGGCTCAACAATGGTTATAGGTTGAAACATGCATGTGAGGTCTGTTTTCAAACCCTATTGAATGAAATAATACAAACTAGTAGCAATTGTAAAATAGCTTTCAAAATCTAGGGTTAGGGCTATGGGATTGCGGTTTTTTTTGGGTTTGGGGATGTAGGAAGGTTGTAATAGGATGAACTAGGAGGGCTGGGGCAGCAATATTAGGGGCTGTAGGAGGTTGGACAGTCGAGGGGAAGGTGCTGGATTTTGTGCAACAGCTCGCTTGGTCAGGGTTGAGGAAAGTTGCGACAGGTGTGGCAGGGGCTGGTATGGAGGCTAGGGCTTGTCCAGATCTGCTGGAACAGTAATAGGTGGTCCAGATCTGCTGGAACAACAATAGGGAATATGCTGTGAATAGTAACTTGTGAATAGTACCCATGAATAGTACCAATGTGGGGTCTTCATGATGAATTTTATATGTGCATAAGGTCTTCAACACTCCAAATCAACCATCAAAAGCTCAAATCAACCCCATGTACATGTCGTCCATCCACAAGGAAACATGTGTTAGGGGCTCTCCTCCCCCTCTACTCGTACACTCGCACACTAGATGCTCTGGTATCCGCATCATTTTCTTTGGCCAATTACCTAAGCTAAATACAAAATATCATACCCCCCTAAAAAAATCAATTAAAAAAAGGGAAAAGAAACTATGAATGTAAGAATGTGAAATAGTTGGCTCATTGGTGGGGCTAAACCCTGGTGGAAATGCTCCATCTGATGTCGTAGTTATGGCCCTTCCATATCTGATTGCAATCCAATTAGGGTCTATTCAAAATAACTATTTCATATTGACAATGTTGAAATTTCTATTGCTTCTCTTGAGGCAATGTAACATCTCTAGCAGAAATCAGGGCGTGCAGCAGATACATGCTTCAGGACAGCCAATTCCCTCATTTTAGAACCCTTCTTTTAGTCCACTGTGCCATCATTTTCTCGGATGGTATTCTTAATGTAATACCATGTTTGTGCAGAGGAAACAGCACACAGTAACCAGAGATAAGCAGGCAACTAAACTCATAGTACGGGGTCGCCATGAGCATTGTGTTGTTCCACGAGGTTTGTCTCCGCTGCTAGATTAGCTTCTCATCCACTCTAACCTCTCCTACTTATTTATTTTCCTTTTCCCCCATTCATTTCCTTAGATTTATCCGAGGAAATGATTTGTCATGATAACTATTTGTTCATGTTTGTTTCATGGTGATGGTGGTGCAGCGGTGCCGATTGTGGAAGCCATGGTAGCCCTGGTGCTCGTAGATCAATTGATGGCACAGTATGCACAATGTGAGCTGTTCCCCATCAATCCGGCCCTACAAGAGCCCATGGAGTTGCCGATGCTTGATCCTGCCAGACTTCCCATTTGAAAGGTTCTACTAACCTTTCTTCATTACCCTCGATAACTATTCATGTGAAACACTTTTTTTCCTTTCTTTTTATTTGCTTAAAGCCATCAAAATGTGCGGATATGTTTAAGCCATTTTTTTCACTCGATTTGCTGTACACTAATGCTTCCAAGTCAATAATAGTTAAAATCTAAAGCCACGGAGTGTTCAGGGTGACACTTACCCTTTTTCTGAATGATTATTGTTTTTAAAAGCATAACCAAAGATTCAAGTATTCAACTAGCATTTGCCCCACCAAATAGTCGTAACTGTCAATACACGGTTGTTTTCTCATTTAATCCACATGCATTATGCGTGCCATTCACTAATAAAATCATGAAAAACAAAACAGGATACCCTTTTGCCCCGACATTGAGGGAGAAATTTCCATTTATAGACCTGGCCCCCGAACAAGGGGAACAGAAAAATTCACATAAGATTTTGAAAACATTAATATGGTAGCTAAAACTATCATATGTAGAACGTTGCATTGACCCTCTACTAATCATCCCATTTGAAAAAGAACTGACAAAGTCAGATTCTAGAAGGAGAAATGAACATCTATGAGTAATTATAATTGAATCAATCTGTATTGTGGCTAGTGACGTACTGAGGCCTTATGCACGTGCTATTGTGTTGCAGGTTGCATTGAAACAGTGCTAATGAGAATGGATGATCATCTACTAATACTAATAGTACTTGAGAGTTGAGACCGTAATGTAGTTACTAAAATGTGCAACACTGTTATGAACTGACTTTTTCAATGAGGTATTACAGCAAGGAGTGCAATCCAATCAGTTCTTTCAGTCCATGTGATGCTAACACTAGGTACTTAAAAGCTCTGTAATTTATATTAGTTGTGTGATTAACCGGAATTACCTTTTATTGCATTATGTAGACTATAAAGGGAAAAGCACCCTCTCAGCGGAAGAACTGATATATATTATTTACAATGTCATACATAGTTGTCAAGGCGACTTGAGGCGACAGACCCCATGAACGCCCGAGTCGGTAGCTTGAGACACCCGAGGCGTTACCTGATGAATTTTTTGTTGCAAAATTTTCTCATAATATGAGATCTATGCATGATGCATTTTCTTTTATTAGAGGTCCTACATTCATACACCATTTTCAGGATGCACTTTGATAGACCCATTGTTAGAGACAGTTCTAAGAATAATAAATAGGGATTTGAAGTGTTGGAAAAAAACGATACCCATTTAAATGAGTTTATGAGAGTTTTTTTTTTTTTTTTTTTTTTTTGGGGGGGGGTGGGTCCTAGAAGGAATTTGGGGTATTTAAAAGCTCTTAATTTGTTAATGGATTGTCTGAGCTAGCTGTAATTTAACAACCATGGAAAAAAGAAAAACAAATAGGGACTATATGGTTCACTCATTGAAAGGGAAAACAAGTTAACATGAGAGAAACATATTTGACACTTTGACACCGTTTGTCTCTTTTTTATTTTTTCTTTTATCTGCAAACTTTTTTGTTGGATATATAAATCTTAACAATATATTGTAAAAGACATGAAAAATATATAAAATAATATTTTTTTTTTTCTTTACCAAACAATCATATTCAAATTAAATAAATTTGTATATCCTTAAATATTAATAAAATTATATATATATATATATATTAGATTTTTAATAATGACCACCTGAGGCGACCTGTCGCCTGAGCCCACTGGAGTGCCTACAGCGTCGGCCTTTAACAACTATGATGCCATATCTTGTTAGTTGTTTCCACATCTAAATATTTGCAATCAAATGTGAAGTATACAGTGTTTTGGTTAGTCTTAGTAGATAAATTCTAATAATGCAGAGTTTACACACCCAATGGCCAATTAAAATTCTGTTTCAGTCAATGGGGAGCTCATTCAATTATGTTATGCACCTTTCTTTCCAGTTTTAGTTACACTCCCCCACCATGTCGATGCAATGCTTATCCGTAATATGCCACTAATGAGAACAACACTATTTTAATCACTCTTGATATATCCTCCATTTTCTTATTCTTTCTCCTTTTTACTTTGTGATTAATTAGTTACTGTTAATCATGAATTACACATTGTTGATATGCTTTTAGGTGGAAAAGAGTATAAGAAACCGCACAAATGATCACCAACAGAATACAAGTAGTTTTAAAAGATGTTCTTTTTCCCCCTTTGGTGTCGAATTCTGAAAGTTGTCTTGTTAGAGCTCTCCCAAGTACCAAACATTTGAATAAATAAAATAAGGAAGATGTGTGAATGAAATGTAAGTTAAATAGTCTATTGTCCAAAGGGATAAGGTATTTATAAAGAAGAGAAAGCTAAAGCAGATTCCCTAAGAAAGTTAGGTATGATGATAAATAATGGAAGCAAATACATACAAAAACTCAAAAAGATAACAGACAATTAGTCAAACATTACATTATAAAAGCTCCAAAAGAAAATCAGACACTAGCGTCCCCACCTTACGGACCATGTGAGATGAGGAGACTAATTAAATTTTTTTTTTTTAGAATTTCTAGTTTTCTGCTCTAAGCTTTGGGTGAGGCATGACGAAAATGGAATTCTATATTTGAATAGGCCAAAAAAGAAAGACTGAAAAGTGTAGGAAAAAAAAATTGAAAGGGGACTACTGTATATTACAAATATTAAATAAAATAAGCGATGATCAAGTTTATCATTAGCTTGAGGGAATCTTTAGTAGGTTACATAATCGGTCCTTCAATATAACGGCAACACATGTGAGAATTTTTGCAATTGGAAGCAGGATTGTCCTGTTAGGGATGATGGTGCTGAAAAATTCATGGAAGTTGTATTTTGAGAAGATGCAGCTACTTTTACTCAAATGATATTTGGGTCCTGATTATTGAGTAAAGGAGGAGATAGATCCTTATTATTGAGTCTTAATGGGTACCACAACATATTATAGAAGGATGGAATCTAAAGTCTCTTTTAAATGGTTTATAGTGTTGTCTCATCTGATTCCATCTTCCCTACCAAACAACATCACTAAACTCAACTGTGAATTACATACCAAGCTTCAAACACACACCAGCCAACCAGGTAAGGCAGTTTTCTATCATTACTCCTTAGAAACACTTTTTTCAAGGGGTGTTTGGTGACAAAGTTTATCTTGTCATCAAATGATGAGGTGTAGGTGAATTACTGGTTTAATTGGAAGCTCATTGCCATTGATTATGCTTACGCACCTACAATCAAATCAGGCTTTTTCTTTTTTCTGGTCACTACTCTGAAATCCTATGCTATGTTTGGTTGCTGAGAAAATTGCTCAAAACATGGAAAAGAAAAGAAAATTTTGGATTCTTAATACAATTTTTGGTTGTGTTTTGTCTAATTTTTTTTTTTTTTCCATGTTTTTACTTATTTTCTCGACAACCAAACATAGGGGTAGCGTCCGTCCCAACAGACTAGAAACCTGTCCATTTTCTTTGCCAAGTGGCTTACATTCTGAATATGAAAGTATGGTTATGGAAGTTAGGGTTGTCTCCTCGGCTGCTACCTTCCCCAAGGCCGGAATTACGCCCTCCTCTATTCAAAGCAGCACTGCTGACCTTAGAACTTGATAGGAATATTCCTTCTTCTTTGTGAAACACGCAGGTGTGAAGAACTTCCTTCCTCCTTGCCATCAGATACTTGTCCAACCAAAGAGATCGTCCCCTGGGCCGACCATAGACCCCACAAAGTCATCCTAAACCGGTAGAGAGGGAAATGTTTTAACTTGCCCCAGAAAAAGGATTCCACAATGTAGTGGTGGAATGTGCTGTTCTCATTGGCCCATGTCCTCCTTTTTAACACATATCAACTGTGTAGTTAAGGAATCTCACTCTTACGGTTAAGCAATCTAACCTTAGTTTTTAGGGAAAAAAAATATTGATTTTAATTTTCTTAAGCCTAACCATATTTAAAGCGGTATGTTAAAAGGGACACATGAACACGGCGTTTGACTACATAGTTAAATGCACGGTGAAATCACTGCCGTGGAGAATTTTATGGAATGTGGTCCTTACTCATCTTCCAGAATTCAAAAATGAACAGGGAAAGCAAAAGAAAGTTCAATAGATACAAAGTACAACCAAGAAATACAAACATTACCCCCTACCACTACTCCTACGATATAAAGAGAGAAGAATTTTTTGCTTCAACAATCATGGGAGGATGACCCATAAAGGTTCAACAAAAAGAAAATGAAATCCTTTTTTTTTTCTTTTTTTTAGTAGATGGGTCCCTCACATTGGGTGGGTCCCTCCCCTCACAAATCTCCGATATATCAAACATCCATCAATCGCCTGGTCACGAGATATGGTCGGTTGCTAAAAGATCCCCCACACACAAATCTCTTCTCCACCACTAAAATCTATATTGAACAAAAAAGAAAAAACTAAAAAGAATTTTACGCTTGAAAGTAGAGCTATGCTTTGTTCGCAATGTAGGTACTAGGTAACCAAACCAAGTTTTTTTTTTTCTTCTAAGGATGTGAACAGGATCCTCCTAAATTCCCATTTTACGGCATACCTGAAACATTTTGACCTTAAATCCAAACATCAAACACCCCATACGCTCACTCTGTTTCCCCACTTTTCTTTCTCGTGAAACAGTGGAGTGGGCATCAGATTTGCCGGTCCTCTAACAGGCAAAGAATCCCAATGAGATCTCCTAACTTTTTCCACCAAGTGCGCTTTTAACTCGCAATTCCCTCACCTGTCCTTCTCTACTCTCTTTCAAAAGTAAAAGTTGCTTTCAATTCTTCTTCTTCTTCCCTTTTTTCTTTTTTCTTTTTTTTTCCCTTTATTTCTTTCTTTGCCCTGCATTTTCAAATAAAAGTATTAAAAAAAAGTAACTTATGTGAATTGCTTAAGGTAAAAAAAAAAGCGTCTGTTTTTCACTTGCTCTTCTTTTATCGCATCAGAACAGTACTTAATTTGAAGAGTTGGGTCACAAAATCCAGTCAGTGTATGTTGTGTGTAGTGTGCACTTTAATGACCAACATGACCCTGATTCCTCAATGTAGAATTGAACAATCTGTGAAGATCAGCGAGGGTAGTGGAGGAAGACAACTCTATGTAGAATTGATAAAGTTAAGAAGGGAAGACGAAAGAGAGTACCTTTTTGGGACAAGGACTGGACATTTTTTAGAAGCGTGAGTTTTGCTGAGTGTTTATGACCCCAGAGAGGGTAAAAGTAAAGGGAGTCATTCGGTCGAGTAGAGAACAAAGAGCTTTGTCAACCCAACCCATGATCATTATTCATTCCCTCCTCCTGAGGGAACACTTTCCTTCCCAAGTCCGGACTACGGACAAGTCTAAGGAGACCCCGATGGATTTCCTTTTCACATTTAAATGACTAAAACATCCCTTATCATTTTTTTTTTTTGGTCTCTCTTAAATGACTGAATTGTCCTTGGCCTTCTCTAAGCATCGGTGTAGGTATGCCGACAGCAGTGGGACTTCCCTACCTCTCTCAAATCTCTTTAAAAACAACTGGTTGTTTCCACTTTGAACTTCAAATCAAGAAGAAAAATCACAAACACTACCCCCACGATGATGCAGAAAAAGACAATGGCAATACTTTGTGATTATGATTTAGAAAAAACTGTAGTTTAACGATAGAAATTTCTGTGTTCATGAAAAGTTTAATTAAACACTCAAAATAAGGACGAGTCAATTCTCAGACTTAACTCAAATGCTGAAAATTACGGTGTCAATGAATGAAGAAATTAGTTAATATAGATAGAGGAAAGGATTTACTTACTTTTTCTTTAATGCCAATTTTAGGTGGGTTTGGGGGTAACTTGCTTGAATGCCACAGTAGGAGCTATTCTGCAACTCCTCCTCTGATGCTCTAGCACAAGTTCTCCTGCAAACCAGTCAAGTTTCTCGAAATTGGTCTGCTCTCCGATCCTCTTGCCGCCAAAGAGCACTGACTCAACATTCTTCTGTTTCAGCATCTCCTCTGCCACTCCAACCAGCATTTTCACATTGCTTGGACTTGGGTCCGAATCCACGTTTGCCCCACACCGACCCAAATTCGACCCGTTTGCCTGTAACGCAATATGTGGTCAGCATAAATTCAAACACACATTGGCAGAAGAAACTACCTGAATCAAATTCCGAGTCCACCCGGTGGACCAAAGGCCAGGTCACAGAGTTTAATTACAAAAAGACTAAAGCAGAGAGCCTGTACTGGTTTGGTACATTGACAGCGCACATCGTTTACCAAAAATAATCCTAATGAAACCGCGTTTTACCAATATCTAGCATAACACTTGGTTGGAATTTTCCAAACAGTCCCCATCTTCCATTTTTAGCAAACCTCAACCCTACTACTCCAGCCTTTCCGACCTAATTCTTTCTTTCTCTAGCTAAAAATTACAAGTAAAAGCTTCTTGGAACTTCACTATTAACTAAAAACAAATATTAAGGCTTTGATTTTTTGAAGAAAAATCTTGGAAATAAGTTCTATTTTTTAAAGAAAATTTTTCCGTCAAACACAGCAAACTAAAAAAAATTTTGGGTAATTATTTGCCATAAAAAGCTCATTTTGCAGGCATTTAAACAAAAAAAAACTCCTAAAAATAATTTAAGTCTTCCTATTTTCCCTCTAAACAAACGCAGCCTAAAGATCCGGACAACTAAATACTCTTTCCAAGGATAATTGAGTTTTGAATAAACAACGGACTTTAGTGGCTAACCAGGGCCGGAAGAACAATGGGTTAAAGGGGTCTCAAGCTAACCAAAATTCATTCCTCGGAGACAAAACCAGCTACACAAACATCACGTGGAAGGCATCACCAACAGGCAAAAAGCTCAGGCCGGGCGTTGCTCCTATTGGCTGCTTAAATTTCCAGGCATATGCTAATACGTGTCATCCAACATTTGCCTTAGGACCACCCCACATTCCATACCAGATGCACCAAACGAGACTTGGAAAACCAAATTAATTGCATACGCCGAATCAGGCGAACGTTAAAAATCCATCTCAAACAAAGACAAGTGCCTTAACTGCTGGTAGGCAACAGCCTGGCACTGTATTATGCTGCACTGCAATTAGCAAAACGAAACCGTAACGTCCGAATGAAAATTTACCAAGCAGGACAGGCACAGTGTCAATGCGGCGCACGTTAGAATTCTCGTTATTGTTTTTAGTAGTTAAGTTAAGCAGTGGTACCTGAATACGGACGTAATTGTTGCTCTGGCTCTGCCCGAACGCCATGGCTACAGCGTGGTCCACCACATCAGCTGCACCGTCACCAGAGATTCGAGCCATGGGTCTCGCCCACTCCTTGGCTTTCCACCGTTTGATCTGCTCGTAGTCGTAGCTGGTCTCGAGAAGTTGACCGCTTCCTAAAGATAAGACCAACAAGTCCTCAACCCCTCGCACGAACGGAAACTCCTGTTTGTTATGCAGCACGTGCGTGATAGCCGCCGCGGCTGGGTTGCTCATCACCAAACCACCGTCGACAGCTACGCATCGAGTCTGCCCGTCGACCGACCGCATCGCCACCGGTTCGAAAAGAACCGGTTCGGCAGACGTTGCTCGGCAGACCTCCCATAGCCGGAAGTCGTAGCTGTCTGTTTCGAGCGCGTCGGCTCGGGAGAACAAAAACGGCGCCGAACTTGAGAGATCGTAACAAGGTATCAACACCGGCTTCAACGTGTCCTTGAGCGTCAGGTTCCGTCCCTTCTCTGTAAATGCCTCTTTCATCGCTCGCTCTAAACCGGCCGTCGCTGAACCGGTTGAACCTCCGGTTCCGCCCCTCAAAAGACGACGGAATAAACGGCGACCTGAACCTGAACTTGAAGGCGGCTTAAAAAATCGCTGCCCCTGCTCCACCATGAACTTCCAAGTGTCCTCCGCTCGGTATATCGGATGGCTATCGCCTATGGTGGCGAAGAGCATCGCCGTAAAAATCCCTCCGACGCCAGTTCCGGCTGCAACATCGAAATAATCGGCGATTCTCGCGTCTGGATTGCCGGATTTGGTCTTGAGAGCTTGTTCGAGGTAAGCTAGGGCTTTCCCTGAGAGGATTCCACGCATTCCTCCACCGTCGATGCTGAGGATGCAGATTTTACCTCTCTGGTTCTTGATCGCCGCGACGCCGTTATCGGTAGTTACTGGAGCTGGGGTCTCGGATTTTGGTTCAATTGCTGGAGAGATCTGTTTGGGAATCCAGAGCTTCTGATCGTCGTAGCCGAAGAGAAATTTGCTCTCGAGGATAGAGAAGATTTCGTAACTGAGCTTGTCGGTGTCGATGCTCGGTTCTTGCATTTCCGATGGATTACAAGCCATTTCGCAGAGAATCTGAAGGTCTTTGTTGACGAGTTTTCTTTATCTGTATTTCACAAAATTTTCTAATCTTTCAGTTAGGTCGAGATACCTTGCATGCTTTCGGTATCTAGTCGATGCTTATTCAATCAAAGCTTCTCGTTCGCGAAACTTTAGATATACAGCTTTGAACCTCTCCTGTAAAGGACTCGAATAATCGTTTCTCCCAGCTACTATAGCTTTCAGCTACGAATCCCTGATGCTTTCAGATTTCTATATTCAGTAGATTTTGCTTTTAAGTTATAATCTCCACTATTAAGTGTTGCAGATTTTGCTTCGAAATTTCGCTCATTCAGGAACTTTGTTGAAGATTTCGCTCCGAAACTTCGCTCATTCAAGAGTCCGGATTACCGCGTATTTCAGCTTCCAATCAATGCTCATCCCTGCAAAATTTCTATCAGATTTTTCACCTTTGAAACTTGTGCCCTACTAAAACATTCCGACGGACTACAACCCTAGGACAACTCTCAAGCTGTCGAACAGACCACTTACATGAAATCCTTCCACGGCTCCGCAATCTTCTCTCTATCAAGAAACTGAAGAAACGGATCAACGTTTCTCTCAAGTCTCAACTAAACAAACTCCAGTTCATCTTCGAAGAAATCATTCTCTCTCAGACAAAAATCGACCAACTCATCTGTTTATCTTCGAGTCTCTCGTTTTCCTTTCAGCATAGCACGCCAAGACTAGAGCAAATGATTAAAGAAACAAAGGACGAGGGAGATGCAAAATACTAGCAAGCGTTTCAGAGCATGTCTGCTAGTTTCAAAAAACGAGATTTTCAGAGCTTGGAACGTTTCCGGAATCATTTATCCTCACCCATGACCTATCCATTTCATCGTATTCCTGACCGCGGTACGGCTCTTAACCCTGGTTTACATACCCTCAAACACTGATCCGCTGCAAGATGCAGCCTGCAAAGCCCGATGCTAACATGCTATTGGATTAAGGTCAGGTTTGGGATTTTCGTTTTGGGGTTTAAATGTTTACCCTAGCCCTAATCCTAAAATATCTCTTCGGTCCTGCTTACGTTGCACTAAAAGTGTTAAAGACTTAAAGAGTTGTGTGTGCGGCTTTTTGCAGCTATCTCTTGTAGCGGATTGTTGTTGCATATTCTCAACTGTCACCGACGATTGCTCGGTCAATAACCGGTCACGCCGTCCGTAACCCGACGGTTGAAAATCGAAATGCAAATTTTCTCGCGCCTTTGTCGTCTACGTGTGGGGTCCAGCGCCTCCTCGGTCGGTAAGGAATTGGAGGGCACTACTCAAGCCAGCCTTTTCCATTATGACGAAATTACCCTTCGTCATCTTGAAATTGTTGAGCCGGCCGGGCACATGTGTTCGTTGGCGCTTAACTCGTCGGTCGACTCGCTAATCACTCGACTAAAGCTTAATATTGAGTTGATTTTTATTGAATTATTAAAAAAAACATCTTATTGGGATTTAATATTTTCTTAATTAGTGTAATAGCTCAATGGGATCCTTAGGTCAGACTTTGGTGCAGTGCATTATGGAATGATATTGGAAAATGATAAAATTGGGTAATTTGAGAGTTGGGGTAATTATTGTTTGAAGTGACTTTTCAAGTGAATTAACTAATTAAAATTGGTCGCCCGAATGTTTTTAAAATGATGGTTAAGCTTAGATTGTTTTTTCTTCTTTTTGTTGAATTTAAATATCAATTTGGATATAAATATGTGTGTTTGATTACTAATTGGTACAATTGTTTCTACATAATCTAAAATTGATTTTACAGATTTTAATTGACAAAAATATTCAAATGTCGGACTGAACGATATAATTTTTACAAAAATTAACCAAAGCAACATTTAATATCTTTTCAGCGATTATATTGTTACAAGCTAAATGAATCGAAAATTCGAAACCTTATGATATTTAGCTCCTTTGAGACCGTTGAGGAGATATTTTCCTATACAAAATTATATATTATGGCAGGAATATCCGAGGCATAAAATGTCGTTAACTTGTTGCTACGTGAGGTTATGTCATAGTTAGATGTGTCTCTTGGTGTGTGCCAAACTATACCTTGACCCATGCCTGTTGTGACATTACATTGTATTTTTATGTAAGATCAGAAAAGCCTAGTCTAATGGCTCCACGATGCCACAATCACGTTCGGCCAAATCATTGTTGTAGCCTTTCAATTCTCTTATAGGCGTGCTACCCATGAGTTCAAGCATTTTGTACTTTTAGTCAAAAAAACTAATATCTGTTTAAGAAATGATAAATGTTGGTTTTTAGTTGAAGGAAGGAAATACCTCATAGTTGGGCTAGCACGGCTCGACTTATATTAATTTGTTATTTTTCGTTAATATTTTTTTAAAACATACCAATTAGACTATGATGGTCACCTTGGTGAGTTTAAACTTATAAGTGAAATTATATCTCACACATGCCTTTGTTGCTGCATTAGTTGATCCCTGGCGTCTAAGGAGAGTGAGAGTAGATAACGAGTTTATTAAAAAGAGCGTGGTGGTTGATATGCTCACTTACTTATTATAATGTGTCAACCCTAGTTGTGGTATAAGCAAAAAATACAATATTAATTCGCTAATTGGAACATAAATTAACTGTGGTTGTGCCCTAACCGTGACATGTAAGGAAAAACTGCATAATGCTCTTCCAATTTCTTCCAACTCTTTCAACCTAGTATGTACATACCATGTGAGAACTAAATGCTCATATTGCTTCAGAATGTCTGCTATCACGCGCCACGCGATTTCAAGCTGACATGGGTAAATTGTCTTCTATCTTCAAGCAGCGCGTTAGCAGTTGAAATTTTCATTTTCTTTTCTTTTCTTCTGAATTTTCTTTTTAGTTTGTGTAAGCTTTACTTATTTTTGGCTTCTACGATTACTATACTTAGCTCGAACTCTATATCGTATAACGAGGTCTGCTCTCTCATAAGAGTTGTCTCACAGTAGAAGCTTTTCCTATTTGTTGGCAAGTAAGAGTTCAATCAATATTTACATCTTTTGAATTTAATCAATATTTACTCACCCTACCTAAACAAGTGTTTTCTTAGATTGAAAAAATAAAATAAAATAAAAATAAAGAAGAAGATATTTCTATACGTGATGCTTTGTTACAACAGTATCAACCAACACACTACAAGAAAACTACCGATTAGCGACGGAAAATTTCCGTCTCTAATAATCATTTTTCTGTCACTAAGAGTATTAGAGACGGAAATATTTTCCGTCTCTATTCTATGGCGGATGCTCTCATGACTAAACGGATTTTTTTCGGTCTCTAATGATATTTTATTATTAGAGACAGAAATATTTCTATTTCTAAAAGTGAATTTTAAAAAATAAAAAATAGCCCTCTCTTCCCTCTCGTGAGAGAGAGTGAATAGAAGAGAGAGAAAATGGGACCCGACTTGACCATTGTCGGGTCTCAAAAAAACACAACCATACATGTTAGAAAAGATGATAAGAGCATAATAGAGAGAGAAAACGGCACCCCGACCACCAACGCTGCCACGATTCAGGACGATCTTGGGTCTGGCTTCCCTTTGCAATTCCACCCTCCTATTTAAATTGACATTTTTTCCGGCCAGTAGCTAGCAGATCCTTCCTATTCTTATTCTTTTCCATCCGATCTATTCAAATTTGAATTCGTAAATCCATCAAATCGATGCTCTTAAACATGCAAAAGAAAATTCTTAGAAATGTAAAACAAAAAATTTAAATTTAAAAAACACTCTGTTGATCATCTTCATGAACTGATTGCCACTCAAAACAAGAATCAGAAATTTAATAAATGAGAGAAGAAAATAGTTTCATTGAGAAGAGAAAGATTACCTTGATTCGAGACAGATAAAGGGAGAGAAGTCCTTTGTTACTATTGGGTTTATTGTGTCGGTTGCATCCTCCTCTCTGGGAAGGTTTTTTTTTTTTTTTTACGAGGCGTGGCTGTTACTGGGGCTCTCATTCTCGTCCGCATAAGCCCCCCTCTCCTTGATCTTGATGGCCGGTGTAAGGGATAAAATTCGTAAAAAGGAGTAAAAAGAAGGGGTAAAATAGGAATTTCTCCCTCTAGCAAATTCTAACAATTTAGCCGACATAAGCCCACTTGGGCTATGTGCTGGCTCACTTGAGTGTTGTCTGACAGGTGACCTCATCATGACTACACAAGTCATGATGACTCCAAATGCCTATAAATAAGCAAAAATCACCAGAAAGAAGAGGAGGATGGGGCGGAAGGCAAGAGAGGAAATAAATGGCAGAAGAAGAAGAGGAAGAAGGAGATCTGAGAAGCTTAAGTCAATCACACCCCTACCCTGAAGGGTTATGCAGGCGGCCACTCACCTAATTCTCTCATCTTCCTTTGGTGTTATTCGGTTACTTGATGCCCTTTATGGCCTCACAATCTATTATGGCCACCGGATTCTCTCAAATAGGCCATGTCCGCCTGATGCTCTCCATGAATGGTCACATTGTCACTTGCACGGCCTTGCAATTGATTAGCTATTGAGTGCAATTACACTTGAACTTGTATCTGACGATGTGAATAGTGCCAAATCCGTTGTCACGTTGTGCTGTGAATAGTGCCGAATCCGTTGTCGCATTGTCCGATGTGAATAGTGCCCAAGTTCGTTGCTCGTTGTAAGCTACACAACGTACCCGTTGTCTGATGCACAACGTATACGTTGTCAGAGCTACGTTGTCTGTGCCTTATCTGAGCTACGTTGTCTGTGCCTTATCAGAGCTACGTCGTCAGAGCTACGTTGTCTGTGCCTTATCCGAGCTACGTTGTTTGTGCCTTATCCGAGCTACGTCGTCAGAGCTACGTTGTTTGTGCCTTATCCGAGCTACGTTGTCTGTGTCTTATCCGAGCTATGTTGTCAGAGCTACGTTGTCTGTGCCTTATCCGAGCTACGTTGTCTGTGCCTTGTCCGAGCTACGTTGTCAGAGCTACGTTGTCTGTGCCTTGTCCGAGCTACGTTGTATGAGCCATATTCTTTGTGCCTCCTGAGCTACAATCTCCAGAGCATAACACCAGAGCTCGTCCTCAAGTGCATATACCCAGTGACCTCACGATAAGTATCTTTATACTATTATGTTCATATGTTCATGTGTTTGTGCCTTATACTGACTTTATCATCGGAGCTTATTTCAGGGTGCACACCCGCCCCCTCAGACTCATTCACAGGTGGAGTTTTGCTAACATTCCTCTACCAACTAAGCAGCTATAGACGTGTGGCGTGTACGAGATATTTTCCTTTCAGCCGGTGAAGCTGTTGTTACCGGTGAGGTGAAGCTGCTGTAAACGGAAATAACTTCGTCCATCTCTAAGCTCGTGAATGAAAATATCGAAAAAGGGAAAGAGCGAGAAAAAGGAAAAAAGAGGAGGGAAAAGGAAAAAAGTGGAGGAGAGTTCGCAAAGTCAAAATAAGCATTAGAGACGGAAATATTTCCGTTTCTAAAGGTCAATTAATTTTTTTTTTAAAATTAAATGTCAAAATAAGAATTAGACACGGAAATATTCCGTCTTTAATGATCGTTTACTATTAGAGACGGAATTATTTATGTCTCTAAAAGTAAATTTATTTAAAATTTGTATTAAATATCAAAATAAGCATTAGAGACGGAAATATTTCCGTCTCTAAAAGTGAATTTGTTTTTTTTTTTTAAATTAAATGTCGAAATAAGCATTAGACACAGAAATGTTCTGTCTCTAAAGGTAAATAATATGGAATTACTAATTAGAAACGGAACAGTAGTGATGGCAATATTTCCGTCTCTAGAAGTATGTATTAGAGATGGAAATATTTTCCGTCTCTATTATTCCGTCGCTAGTCGATAGTTTTCTTGTAGTGACAAGCTAGCTTATGACTGACTTTGCTTACGGGTTATGAATCATACTATGTAGAAAATCATTTCTAGAAGGAACTTTAAAAAATTGGATGGAATATACATAAAACGCTTGTGCATAAACCAATCTTTATTTGGCTCAAATGGCAACAATCATTTGTGTATTGTTAGAAATAAGGAAATTAATTGGAGACTTCGTCATTTTTAAAAAAAGACGATGGACTTAATTATGTTAGGGAAGCCAGATTTCTTGTAGGGTGTGTTGGTTTGGGGGATAAACGAGTGAGAGAAAACAAAAAAAGTAAAAGCAAAAAAAGGAAAAGAAATGAAGGTTTTTCTTGTATATTTGGTTTGAGCTAAAAGAAATGGGAGAAAGTTTAAATTTTTATAAAATTATTTATTGCTATCTTTGAATAATACTTTTGGTGAACGGGTAGAATTGAAAATTTTCACTTCTTTTATTTTTTTTCACTTTTCCATCTTTTGATGGAATTATGAACAGGTGAAAGTGAGAAAAAAAAAAACACTCCGAAGAAACATGTTTCTCACGGAATCCCTCATTCCAAACCGAACAAAGGAAAAATTGGGGATTCTTTGACTTTCCCACTTTCTCCACTTTGCCTCCAAACGAACACATCCATAGGTAACGAGAGGGAAGTGTGAACATTATAAAATTTTAGTATACTAAGAAGTTACTTTGTATTTGTAAAGAAACTATAATGTTGGGGTTTACACATGGGTGTCAACGGATATTTGTATTATACAATTTCGCACGAAAAAACATGAGTTTTGGGTGCAACATCATGTTACTATATTGAGTTTTATTATAAATAGAGCTTTAGTTATAGAGATAATGAGAGCTCCTAAAATATGCCTCATGAGTGGAGTAATTTAATATATAGTCATAAAAAAATGCGTGTAGTTTCATCAAGCGGATACTTTTTATTTAAGAACAGTACTACCTCCATCTACAAATTGAATTTTTGTTACGAACTCTCATTGTGACAAAAGGATTTTTTTAGCTTTTATAATGATAAGACGGTTAAAAAAATACTCTGAATTGTGAGGGCCTGAATTAGTTCATTTCAGGTTACATGTTTGACTCACAAAAGGTTTGAACTTTGAACCATATCCGCCATGGTCCAATTTTTAAATTACTGCCCGAGATGCACAGCAACTCATGTTAAGGACTGGCTGAGCTGAGCTTTTGTGGGTTGGGTTTGGGCTCAATTATTGGCCCGAAGTTACCCGAGCTGCACAACAACTCATGTTAAGGACCGGCTGGGCTGAGGTTTTGTGGGTTGGGTTTGGGCTCAATTATTGGCCCGAAGTTGAGTTCGGGATGTGTTCGAGTCTATCTTGGCCCAGCTCAAATTTTTTTTTTTGGTAACCGTGGGGTATCCGCAGCTCAAGATTGACTAATCCCCACGAGTTGCCCAGAGATACCACCCCCTAGGTAGATGAGATACGCAAGTGCATCCAGAGTCGATCGTAGGACCTCCGGGTCTACGGTTCATCCCACGACCACTTGGCTACACCAACAGGTGGTGCCCATGTCAAACTCACTTACATATAAAATAATAAATTGTAGCATATATATATATATATTATATGATGAGTAATCTGAATCATTTGTTAAGACTAAAAGAAAGACCACTTAACAAGGGAGAGCACATGTTGATATATGGGCTAGTCTGCATGAGCCAGGCTCGAACTAAGTACGGGTAGGCCCATGCGGGCTAACTTGGGTTCAGACCAAACTCTTTTTTTACATGGGTTAGTTTCGGGCTGAGTACGGGCCGGGCTGAATTCAAGCCTATGATAAAACTAGCTTCGTCGCAGCCCAACCCGCCCGATGAGCATGCCTACCCTTATATACGGATCACAGAACACCACCTGCTCGACTGGGCTTCAAATTCAAGGGTTCCCACTTCCCTAATCCCACTATCATCGTTACAGAGGTAACGAATCATTCATCAATGGCGACCTCATCAAAAACCGAAGCCTCTGCAACTGAAACCCTAAACCCTTCAATTGAAGAAATCCAACCAATCAACGGCGGCGAATCTATCGAGCAGGTACAGCAAAAAGCCCCAGAAGTAGTAGAAGAAGCAACAGCAGAGAAGCAAGAAGAGAGAGTGAGAGAATCCTCTAATGACAAAATCCAACCGTTGAATATTCTATTAACGGACGGTCAGGATATAGGCCAGAAACGGAAGAGAGAGGATCATCCTCTCTGGAAAACGAGCCTCTGTTCGTATTACAGAAGTCATTCTAAGTCTTGCAGCCATGGAGAAACTTGCCGGTATGCTCACGGGGAAGAAGAGCTTCGTCCCAGGCCGGATAATTCATGGGACCCCACTTCGGAGAGAGCAAAGAAGCTTATGAAATCGGAGAATGGGGAGAAAATCGATAGTTTGGATGCGAGGGAAGATGTTCTTATGGCAACGGACGCTTTTTCTGAATCATCGAATCCCGGCCTCGAAAAATGCTTTGTGCATCTCCCGCGGAAATGGAGTTCGGACGATTTGAAGAGCTTTCTTGATGAACAGGCAAGAGGGTCTTCGATTATGAGTTGTTATTTTGAATTTTGGGTTTATTGTTTTCAATTTCGAAACATAGCTAGATTGCTTCGATACCCAATTTATCAATATGGTTGCAAATTAACAGGTTTTTTTTTTATAATCTCATAGTACTACTTCCTGATGGTGGTTGCGATTTTTACTGTTGTTCGAAGATGTATAGCAGAATCATATGTTTTTTCCCTGTCTTGACTCTTTGACTGTATGATACTCGTCTGTCACCACCACATACTATTTTTTTTTGTTCTAACTCAGTTCTTAATAATTCTGTTTATAATTTATGGTGGTGTTATGTGCACCCTAAAAATTGATGACTGCATCCCATAATTAAATTTTACATATTTATACACCAAATTAGATGTTAATATTTTTATCTTCAACATATATTCTTCGTATCATTCAAGTACCCAAATATTGACTACAGTTGTCTGTTGAAGGCGATGAGCACCATGGCATGTTGCCCGTGCTCTTTTTCAAGTACACTAGACCCCATGGGAGCATGAAAATCCCACTATACATCTCAAATCACAATGCCTCAAAACTCCGTTTATCACCCACATGACCACCACCGGTGGCAGAAGATTTTTATTGTCCTCTATGTTCAAGAGATTTTCATTAGTACATAATTTCTACCGCGAGTTAAAAGTTACAGAAGCTGTACAAAAAATTGGTAGTTGATGTTGTGAGAGATGGACGACAACAAAACATTTCCATCTCAAATGTTGTGGAGGCCAACATAGCATGCTTAACAAAGGGTTATTAAGGTCTCTGTGTTTCTGTCTTGCAAGAGCCAAGAACAATTTACGCAAAGCAACTCTTGTATTGTCTAGGGAGTTTTGCTGGAGGTATTCCGGTGAGCACATTATTGTCTCCTTCTTGTCAGTATTTTGTCAAATCTGCATACAATTATTTTTCTTTTGTATTTCATTAATTATGTGCCTTATTGTAAGGAGTGGCGATTCCAAAATTTGTTTTTTGATGTAGCTGAATATTGTATTACATGGAAGAGACAACCATTATAAGAAGGATTTTTAATTTAATTTTATGAATAATCAGAATTGTATTATAGCAAAAAAAAAAAAAAACAGAATGCGGGAGAGAAAAAGGTTCACAGAAAGTGAACCAAAAGGCAAGAAATTTTTTTTTATAAAAAAAATGGAAGAAAACAAGCAACTAAACAAGCATTACCGAAGAACATAAGTTGTTATAAAAGTCCTCCTAAGTTGGAAATAAAAAAAAATCCTTAGGTCTACAAACTCCCCTCTAATGGAGGATGACTCTGAAATGCGGCGATGGACTCCCAACAAAATCCTGGCTAGGGGAAGAATTGGGTCCGAAAAAATATGTTTGTTGCTCTCATTCCATAAGGACCATACGATAGCCCTTGGAAGGAGAGCCGACACCCCTATTGTAGGAGGGTCCAACACTACTGAAAAATTGAAAATCAGCAAGATAAGAAGTTCAGAAAGGAGTAGGGAAAGACCCAGACGACTCCGAGCTGGGAGAGTAAAGAGGACCATATGCTTCTCGCAACAGGGCAATGCAGTAGTAGGTGATCCTTCAACTCCTCTGCTGAAAGAAACGTGACACAGGGATTTACTAAGCTCCATCCTCTTTTTCTAAAATGGTCGCACATTAGGATCGTGTCCAAGGATGTTGTTCAAAGAAAGAAAGATACCTTGGATTGTATTCCTTAGTAGTACACAATCTTATGGGGAAAAGGAAGATTAGGATCATCCTGCAAGGTCTATACTCTATAGTACTGAAAAAGGATCTCAGTTGTCCTTAGACCATACTTGACTATCGCTAGACTATCGCTATAGAGAGGGGAAGGGGAAACCGCAGAGAAACAGTTAAGGAACCTAATGAGATCCTCTACAAATTGCATGTTTTATATGACATTAAATTTTTAGAAGTGACTTGTACTTTGCCACATTAGTAAAATATGATTTTTCAAACCATTGGTTGAATTAAGTATAAACAGTTATAATTATGATACAGAAAAATAGGCCCAAGGTGGGTCTTCTTATCTCACCTGGGAGTGCAGTGGGTCTTCCCTCTTAGCTTCAAGGACCTAATCTCCTATTGGTTCTTGCGAGATGGGGGTGACACCCTGAGTATGGTGTGGAGGTTACTCTTGGGTGCTATTTGTTAAGTGTGTCTAGGAGGAGAGGAACATACAAGTGTTTGACAACACCTCCATCACTGTTGAGAAAGTTTTTTTAGGCATTTCAAATATGGTTTTCTCTTGGTGTTTGATCAGGAAGGACTTCGCTGAGATAGGTTATCTTCCTTCTCTGATCATGGCCAGTGACTGATTTTGCCCGTTATAGCGACTTGTTGTTCTTGTTCACCAATTGGAAAATCTGCTTTTATACCTTTATTCGTTGTTAATGGTATATATACTTTACCCATAACAAAAAAAGATAATAGGCTGAAGGTGGTGGTGGTGCCAAGAGGGGCCGTCGAATTTTTAGAGTAGATTAGGGCAAGTGAAGACTGTGTTTAGGATTGAGTCTCCTAAACAATAATCAGGTTGAAGCCTAGACATTATTTAAATATTCAAAATTTCAACCTCCGACTTTGTGGTTTCGCGACTATTTATTATTAGTTTTTTGTTTGTTAACTGATGGATTCAGAAATTATGATTTTAGACATTTCATTAAGTCTCAACTGTAAATAACTAATAGCATTTATCACCCACGCAACTCTTTTATTGAGGGCTTAGGTATTTGCATTATTAATTTGGCCTTCGTTAATCAGGGAAATCACTTGGAGAGGCATTTTGACAGTTATCTAAATCAGCCTTCCAGACTCCAGTGGCTGGTATTGCTCCACTAATTTATTCAACATAAAAAGGAAAAAAAATAATTTATATTATTGACTTCGTATTTTAGAAGGCCTGACTTTCTTGATTGGCTTGATGACATTATAGAGGCCCCAGAATGGATCAATTACATTATTGGTTGTTTGCTTGTGTATAATTGAAACATAACTTATAAACTACAACAGGATCATTTCTCAAGAGAAAAGGCAAGCATGTCCAGAACCAGAGATTCACACTGTAGTCTTATCTTATGGAACAAGGTTTAGTTCTTCAAGAGCTATCCATCCCAGAGAGGACTCTTCAACTTGAAATTCGATGAATATTGCGTTCTAATATTGAGAAATGGGGATGTCTTTGAGGGAGATTAAATCCTGTTCTGGTTGCTCCTTTTTATATTTGTTGTATCAGTTTGTTGATTTATAGTTTTGATTTGTATCTGAATCATGGGAATATATTTGAAATTCAGTGATGATTTGTATTCAGATTTCAATGAATTGAGCTTCTAGATATTAATTATGAACTAAGCGTTAAAAAATGTCTATATATATGGAATTAACGTATTTGTATAACTTAATATGAATTATCCCAGAGAGGACTCTTCCGCTTTAAACTCTACATTTTGTTGTACTGTTGCATTTCTTGCTTTTAATTAATATATTTCTCTGATTACCAATTAAAAAAAGGAATTATCAATGGCTAACCATGGCAAACATATTGAAGGTAAGATCATAGTATCTGTCATAGCTGCATATGCAGCACGTTGCATGCATTGTGGCATGGTACGAACAAACAATCATTGCAAGAGATCCTTCAGGCAAGCATTCAGAGAGAATAAATATTAGAAGTAGGATAATCTGGGGAAATGATACTCATGAATTTATAAGTGGGATAATCTGTGGAAATGATACTTATTGCTTCAAGGAAAATCATATGGATAGAAGTCATTTTTTTTTAGATTATGTGAGATGTTACGAGTAAATGGGCATCCAAGTGATACAATGAATATTAGTGTGGGGAGGGACAAATGGTTGTCTTTCCATACTTAGGTTAGGTATCAGGTTATTGGATTCTGATCTAGCCTTTTCAGCAAATTAGTTGTCAGTTGTCACTTCTTACTTTGTGTCTTCCACAATTGGCTCACACCTCTTCGAAACTATGATAATCAAATAAAAAAGGTCAAAAATTCTTTATTCTTTTTTTGAGGAATTTTGTTATTGCAGTTTTTGCTGAATTCTCCAGTTACCTCAAAAGCTTATGAGTTTACTTGTTACTGTTCCACAGTTCCACACCCTTCATCTTTTGGGAATATTCATTATGAAGCTTAGTATCTTTTGTTTTTGACAGAAGAGGCTGAGTATATTGTTATTTTAAGTTGAGTGGTATTGTTTCATTTCATAGGGAATTCTCTATAAAACTGCTAAGAAGAGGAAGGGCATGCCTATAGGTTTCGTTAGCTTTGAAAGTACAGAACAGATGGAAAATGCAATTGAGGTATGCCTCATGTCAAGTATAATAATTTTAGCGCTTTATAAACCTCCTGGAACTTTACCATCATCTTATTCTTAATGTGACAGGGACTGGATGGAAAATCTATGGGCAACAAGCAAATACAAATTGCAAATGTAATTCCTAGGTCATTTGAAAAGAAAGCTAGATCGGCCATGTATCTTCTTCAAAGCACCCAGCAACCCACGGAAACCTTCTTGTCTAATGAGGATCTGAGCATTTCTGTTTCCATAAATGGGTGTGAAGATGGTGACAAGGTTGACGACGATTTAGTTCTTGATGCTTCGCTTTCGAGGGCCAAAAGTGTGCGTGATGTAGTAGCTCCCCTTGCTCATATGCCATACAGTGATCAGTTGGAGCACAAGAAGAACTCGCTCATGCAATCTCTTAAAAGACTTGTGAGATACTTGTCCTTGTTTAACATTTGAATATAATAAGTAGAAGACGTACTTGCATTCCAGATCCGAATTTGTAATTCATAATTACCCATGAGGCTGAACTGTTAGGGACTTTCTTTGTAGACTCGAAATGCACGTAAAGCTTGTCCAGATGGCGTTCCACTTCCAGAATGGATTCTCAGATCTAGGGATTGGGGTAATATTATTATATCCTCTATGGAATTCAAGATCATTCAGTTGTGAGTTATATTCTTCATTTTGTAAAATTACAAGGTCGGATGATAGTTGTTGCAATGCTTTGCTCAGGATGCCACTCTTGATTGCCCCTTAAAATTGTATGTTTCCCTCTTTAGCTGTTGCTGTCGCTCTGCTCCTACACCGGACTCCCCACCCATGCTATGTTGTTTCTACTTCTAGTCACCGGTGATCGTATGAAAGATTTATGTGTAAGAGTGTGATATAGTGACTTTTTCAAAAATTTGAAAAAGAAAAAGTCCAAATTTATTCTCTACATTAGCACGCATAATGCATGTTAATATGACGAATTTAGAGTCACCACGAACCATTTAGTTAAGGTGTGGTTAGTCACCTAAAAGAAAATTTGATTTTAAAATAAACAAAATATGACTCTATTTCTGCAAACCCAAAAGCAAACAAAAAAAAATAAGATTCTAGGTAAGAGAATTCTATTATGATTTGGAGAAAGTGTTAGGCACCCCAAATCATATGTCCAAAGACGGTAACCTACGCTTTCAATATTCCCGTAAATTCATGTACTTTGAGAAAAACGGCATCAAAGGAAAAATGCATGAAATGAGGGCTTGGATAAAAGAGGATCATGTGACTACATTTTATTTATTTATAAAAAAAGGTTTAAAAAAAAGAATTAAAAGACTATTATACACATAACTAAACTAAAAGGAAACACTCTAAAACAAGCTTAACACCGGCTCCAAAACCAAATTTAAGAAAATAGAATTTAGACTTAAAGTTGGATTTTGGATTTTGGGATTTTATGAAGCTAAGAGGGTTCCTGAACTTAAGAATTCCTAAACCTAAATGCAAGGTTTTCATATTTAACCTAAACAGCTAAACCTTCATATGAAGCCAAGTGACATGGACTAGGTTTAAACTGGAAAAATGGGACTAAAGAAAAGGACTCAAGAGTGAACGTAAATACTATCCTAAAAGGGGTGTCTCACTAGGATGGGGAAAACCAAGAAACTATGATTCTAAAAGGGAAAATCTAACCAAAACTTTTAAACTAAAATAAAAAAAGGGACAATATGGATGCATGAAATTCATGTATAATTTTGTTTTGGATTGAAAATCCATGGGTTCTAGAACTAGGGAAGTACCTTCCTTTCTCCATTCTAAAGAATCCCCTATTCCGCGGAACGCATCCAAGGAGGTCCTTAGTGAAGTTTTGGAGATGGGTTAGTGGTTTGAAATTAAATAAGGCTCATTACAATATGACTAGGAAAATAAAAGTGTTTTCTAAGCCTAAAATGTTTTTACCCTTCCCTCTTTTGTAAGGAGCCCCTAATCAACGAAATGCATCATAGGGGGTCAAAACTACATTTTGGAAGAAGGATAGGACTACTACTTAGTTAAAGGCCCATATAAAAAGCAAATAAAAAGGAGTAGGAGATGAGAATACTTTTTTTTTTATCGGTAGATGAGAATGCAGAAATTTAAGAAATGAAAGACTAAATTGAAGACGAATCTAATGTTGATGGATCTCCTCCAATCCTCGTCTCCTTCCTTCTCTCTTTCTTCTCCAAAGTTTGAAGATGTTTTTCTATGGATTTCTTAATGGAAAATTTATTGATCTAAGGATTTCTCTTAGAACCAAGTAAAAGGACTGGGAAGACTAAAGCTAAGAAAATTTGGCTAAAGGGACTAAAACTTCTTATATGCAAAGGGTGCCTAACAAAAATTGCTTAGCTCCTCTATTGCTTGAAAGCTTGTGGATTTGTGGGTTGATTGTAAGTGAGTGAAATGTGTTGAGGATGAGGTATTTATAGGATGAAAATTGGAGGAGAAATCCTTCCACTCTCAATGTGGCACTAAAGTGGTTTAGGGGGGTATTTTAGCCATTTGAGGGATACTTTTGTAAATTAGAGGTCTAGAGCCTATGAATTAATCAATTTTTCAAGGGTAAAATTCGTCCATAGTGAAAGAACATTTTAGAAAGTGCTTGATTTCATCAAAATTATGAAATCTCCCATATCCTACAAATTGAGTTTTAAACCACTTGAATTTTAGTAAGGGTTTAATTTGATCAAAATTATAAAATCACTCTTGTTCTACAAATTGAGTTTTAAACCACTTAAAAGGTCTTTTAAGGTATGCAATAATATCATCAAAGTCCATGAAAAGTTTGAATGTATCGTTTAGGATCGGGTCCCACTTTAGGGCACCAAAATAACCAAAATACCGTTACCTCTAGGTTATGATCTGGGTGAATTTTTGGGGTTCCAAAATGTTTTAAGGATAATCTAGGCTATAAGGTGATTCCTACTTCCTGGGGATAGATCCCGCCTTGGAGAATCCAAAGCGAATCAGAAGAATTGAGACCGTTTGGTCACCGGGAGCATTGGATTGTGCAAAATAGGGTGTCTACAAACATAGTGACAAAGTCAGGGTTCGGGAATAATTCGACAGAGGTCAAGTTCGGAAAAATTCGGAACAAATAAAAAATAAATTAATAAATATAAAAATATGCTGAATAATTTGATTAAAAAATATACAAAATAAGTAGTTTTTTGCCAAGTTTGAGAAAATAATTCGGGAATAATCCGTAAAATTCGTGAATAATTCCGAAAATTCGCCAATAATTCGGGAATCCAATAATTCGCGAATAATTCGGCAAAGTAAAAATGTGCAAATAATTTGCGAATTTTTGAAAAATCAGAGTGTTTTTGTTACAAAGTCTACAAAGAGGATGTGAATGTGGATAATTGTAATTGTCTCATACTTCTTGAGCACTTATAGAACCAAAAGCAAGTAAAGATGGTAGAAACTCATATGCCATTCCGTTTCTCAATTTAAACTTTTCAGGGGGTCTTTCTTGCAAATTAGAGGGTATTCTTGAATCACCAATCGTAAATGGATACAGGAACAAGTGCGAGTTCTCAGTTGGATATTCTCTTCAGGGCAAACCAACTGTGGGGTTTTTGCTAGGAAACTTTAGGTAGGTATCTGTGCTAACTTCCATTTCTAGAGCTGCAAGTTCTTGCAGCTTTTTAGAGCACTTATTTACCTTGGTATTTATTCACCAAAAAGGAAAAACCATGGTATTTCAGGGAAGGAGTGACAGCAGTTGAGGAACCTGTGGACTGCCCAAATGTTTCTAGAATTGCTTGCAAATTTGCTTCGATATTTCAAGGGTTTCTACAACATTCAGATTTACCAATTTGGAACAGATTCAATAATACTGGCTTCTGGCGTCAATTAACAGTAAGCTCTGCTGGTTTTGATAAACTACAAGTGGGCAGTATTTTTATAACTCTTGCACTTCTTGTACTGATACAGCAGGTGGACTTAATAACGGATTTGTGCAATCCGTCGTTATGATGCACCTGACATTGAAAGTATTGTTTATATTTCACTTAAAAGTTCTCTTTCTTAATTATTCATATTAGGTTCGGGAAGGAAGGACTCCAGGTCAGGCCGTTGAGGTTGAAAATCTTGAGACCAGTATCTCAGAGGTCTTGCTTATGGTTCAGGTTGGTGTGCTGGACTTGCACTTGAAATCCTTATATTGTTGCAGTTTTAGTTCTCTCATTAGCCATAATATGTTTCATAAATTCAACAAGGCACTTAAAAAATGGCAAATTTGACTCAATTTTATCATGAGTTCAATTAAAGGGTAACTCAATCTTAAAGTTGGAGATGGAGAAGATTTTTGATTGACTAATTAAAAAGCCAATCAAATATTTACCAATTTTGGAATTTTCAGAACAAAGGCATAAGATTTTTCATGTTGATAGCTCGATCGACTATGTTCACTGGATGTGATCCATCATCAAGTCAAGACAAGTTTGGAGTATTTTGTAATCTTTCTTTAAAATTTACATTTTGCTGTCACTCTTTTCTTCCATATCTGCAGGTTTGCTCGGTGGGCTTTGATGATGAAATAATAACAAGGGAATTCGAGAGAATGGCGCAAGCTCTCGCTCTGGGATCTACTACGAGCTCTTGTTCTCTGCCTTTAACAGCGTTGGTAGTTCAGGTGCTAACTCTCTTTATCTGTTTGGGTTCCTGCATTTCTGTCATTTTGTTGCTATTTGTTGATTTATTGCATCTTTTGTTGATTTGTTATTTTTTATAACTGACTAGAGAATCTAATCAATAGATTCCAGTTAGATTTATATTTAGCTAATTAAAATTAGTGGATGGAAGGATCGCAACCAATCTTTTTCTTCTCCTCGGGCTTCTAGGCTGAATTTAATTTTCATTTTTCCATCAGTGGCTTATTGTTGGACTTTTTGGCTTTCCAAGGTTTGGTAATACATTGCTATAAATTCGACTAAAAGTTTCTGATTTTTCTAGATTGGTTTCTATAGCTCCATACTTTTGTGTTTTGGTCCACTTTTCCCCGGCCTGTCTGTGTGTCAAGCGACCATATCTGATGAGTGATGTCCATATCTGTATGTGATGCTGGAGCATTTTCCCATACCCAAATTATGTTCCTTGATACTGATTTGGTGTTCAAGGGCAAGCTAGGTTAGCTTTTTGAGAAATTTGTTTGACATAGAATATATTTGTTGACAGAGGAAAAAATAGAAAAGGATAGCCCACTTCCATAGAGTTTCTGTCAAACACGTCGGAGACACACTGATAGCAGTGTAGTCAAAGCGTCTGCACTCTGGACGATGCTTATGTGATTAGGCCTAGCTAGGCGAGGCGCTGCCTAGGCAATAAAATTAATTTTTATATATATATATATATACACATATATATAATTTTAATAGATATGCATAACAAGTCAAACCTCCTAGGGTTGATAATAATCTAGGTAAATTAGCATTTAATTTTGTAAAACTTGAATGTAAGTCATTTTCTGCTAAACAGTTAGTTGACTTTTTGGCCTTGTAGATGAAAATATTTTTAAAAACTAAAGTATGAGACTTTTTTAATTTTTAAGATTTGAAAACTACCTAAGCATTTTCAAGTTGAAATTTTGACCTAATCTTTATATGTAAATAAGCTGCCATACTGTAAAACAGGCTAACAGTTATAGAAGGTTCAGGTGACTTTTGCCCCCCTAGGGAGGTGCCTAAACAGCTTAGGCGACGCCTTGACGACACTGACCGATAACTAATACTTCTTGTATTAGTTATGTGAATGATACCATTTTGTTCATCTATAGCAGGGTACCTCTCTTTTTTTCTCGCGTGTTCATAGGAACTATATTAATTTTTTTTTAGATGCAGTCCTCTTAACTGTAAGGATGGTCTCAGGTATGCCTTTCACCAACTCAGCTATATATCTAACTGTCTATGTTGATGGAGACGTTAGTGGATCGGTTGGTTGGTAAATTATATTGGATAGCAAATTACTTAAAACATAGCTCTGTTTTAGGACAGCTAGGGATCTGACAGTCAGTTTATGAATTTGGGCTGTGGACATTAGTATCATCTCATTTAGTTGTCCTTACAATTAGCAGCAGAGCTTATTTTTCTTTGAAAACAGTGTTTTGGGCACTGTGACCAGATTAAAGCTAGAATTTATCTTCACTTGCTTTTTAAATATTCATAGTTATACCTTATATAGTTATATAGTTGTATACTTCTCATTTCTCAATAACTTTTTATTTGAAAATACAGCATTTATTATTCAATATATCTTTACAACCATAGTAACAAAGTTCTCCAATTTTTTCAAAAAGTCCTGAATAAGTCGTGACTTTTTAGTTGAACAATTAATTCATAGTATTCACTGCTTCTAGAAAAAAATTGAGACTTTTCCTAAGAGTCGCAAATTTTGCGATCCAATCTAGGACTTGCAGGAATTCAATGTCTCTAGTCATCCAATCCAATACCTTTGTTTGGATGCTTAGAAAAAGGTATGCTGTATTTACCCAGGAAAATGCATTGATAGATTGGATGGTGCAGATCACCAATATCTTTGATGAGGGATATATCCTTGACGGGACTGATGATATACTCCTAACTTTCTGTATGCATGTTGCTCACGTAGTCACGTGTATTCTATGCCATCAGTACACCATATGCACGTTCAACTCAATTGATATCTTACAGAGTGAGGGGGGTGAAGGGATGTTCTTGATATTTCCACAATTGCTTTGATCTATTTCCAAAAATGCCATCTGTTCATTTCTGTGGATATTGATTCTCATACAGGATCACAGAGGAATATCAAATGCAGCTCCAGCTGATGCTCCATTGCGTCCACTATCCATACCAAAGGCGGGAATTGATCCTGGACCGGAGGCCTTAAATAATGCTGTGGAACCGAGGATTAATGATTATATAAGCAACCTACGTTTCTGCATATCGCCAACAGCATTTTTTCAAGTTAGGACCTCTTCATCTAGCACATCTCTCTTTGCTCAAAAGTTTCTGCAAATAAAACGTCTGCTTTTCCAAGTCTCACGATACTGCAGGTTAACACCCTTGCTGCAGAGAAGCTGTACTCACTCGCAGGGGATTGGGCTGGTCTGGGTCCAGACACCTTGCTTTTTGATATATGTTGTGGGACAGGAACAATTGGCCTGACTTTAGCACGCCGTGTCGGGATGGTAATATTCATAAACCCAAATCCTAATTCTTTCTTTCTTTTGCCTTTTCTTTTTATTGTTTACAAAGGTGTTGTGCATTGGGACTGTTTAAAAGTATACTACCCTTGCAACAAGGAGAATCCATGTTGTAAAAATTTGTCACTTTGGAGTTTGGACACACATACTCAAACTGATACTGAAAAAAAATTTATCTCATTTTCATGTAATTTTATTATGAAGAACCAAATATCCTGGTGTTGTTTCTTCCGCCAAATGACAGCTCTTTCTGAACTTAAAATTACCAGGTTGTTGGCATTGAAATGAATGCTTCTGCAGTTTCAGATGCTCACAGAAATGCCGAGATTAATGGCATAAAAAACTGCAGGTTTGTTTGTGCAAAGGTGAGTTTTTTGGTTCACAGATTAGTTGAGTTTGACCTTTTTACTTGATTGATACTGGATCATGACTAAGGTTGAATTAAGAGGACACATCAGCTTTTGTAAACAATGCTAAAAAAAATGCCAGAGTTCAAGATAAACCTCTCTAACTTGGAAAACTTGGTCAACTACTTGACCAAGTTTCTAGTTGACTCCAACTTGGGTCATCATGAAGTCTGAGTTGAGCTTTAAGCTGTTTAGTCTGAATTGATTGATTTGCTTGTATTTACTTTTCAGATTTACCTCATTCTGTGTCTGTTTGTTTATGTGCCTGCTCACGAGGCAACAGGCAGAGGACGTGATGAAGCATTTACTGGAAGAGTACTTAAATGTTCCTCACAAGCAAGATCAAGCTCCTCATACCTCTAAAAGCAATGGGAAAGATGACGCCAACACTGGAGACAAAGATACCCCAGTGGACAATGTACTAGATCTTGAAAATTGCTCAAACCATGAAGTGGATGATGCTAAAAGTGGGTCCAGTTGTCCAAGTAATGGCAGGGAAGAACATGAAGACTCAATAAAGAAGAGTTGCATTTCAGAAGATAAGAATACTCCTGTGCAGCAATATAAAGATGTTGTTGCTATCGTTGATCCTCCACGTGTTGGACTTCACCCCACTGTAAGTAGGATATTGAAATGTTCAATGTACTTGCTTATTGGCCTAGTCTTCGCCTTAATAACTTGGTGTTTGGGCTTCTGAGCATCAAGTCCATAACTCGTGCTCAGTTTTAAAATGAATTAGCTTGGTCTATAATTGAAGTCGAGGTGTATTTGTTTAGTTGGTGGTTTTCTTTTCCATCCACCCAGCCAATTCAGTTTGAGACAATGCGAGTTGATGAATGTAACACCAATATGAAAGGAGGTTTTGGTTGAAGTTCCTTTCACTGCCCCTCTCAACTTACATTACCCAGTACTTTGTTGGTGACAATAGGCAAGTTTTCGTTTTTAAGTTACATTACTATGTTCTAGAGTACAAAATCCATGTATTGGTGGGAAAGGCTTCGGGGCCACTTAGTTTGAGTTTTTAAAATTTGTATGCTTCAGTTCCCGTGCTCGTGATTTCCCTTCACTGTTCAGCACTCAGAAACTAGTCAGTCTTCCATTTTTTTCGTGATAATTAAATTGGATTCATAGCCATTTTCCAGGTTTTTGCATTAACCCAGCTGAATCAATAAAAAGACATGAGGTACATGAATGTTTGTTTTCTCTTTTCTAAAGTACGAATTGGACCGAGTATCAGATGCCCAGTTAAACCAAGTCGTCTCAGTCATGCACTCTGTTGAGCTACCCTCTCTCTCTCTCTGTTAAGAATCTTTGTAATAAGATTTTCTGCATGTACAGCCATGACAAGTTGAGTCAGGACTACAAAATATGTTCAGCTATATGTTTTCGTCTATTCTTTTTCCTTAAGTTTTCCAAATCCTGACTTGATTTTCATACCCATAAACCATTGTACTGATTCTTGTTTTGTGTGAATTGCAGGTGATCAAAGTTCTAAGGACTCATCCTCGCCTACGGCGGCTTGTGTGAGTTTCGATGTTGACTTGTCTTTATGATTTATTTGTTTTCATTGATATATGAGTTTTGCCAGAATTTTGCGTTTACCCAGCTTGCTCTTGTTCAGATACATTTCCTGTAACCCAGAAAGCTTAGTCGCAAATGCTATCGAGCTCTGCACACCATCCACCGATAAAACCAAGAAGGTGAATAAAAACAACCGGGGATGGAGGAGCATGAGTAGTGCAGGTCTGGCACGGCATAGGGCCAAGTCTATGCCCAACTCAGAGCCTTTCCAACCCATCAAAGCCATGGCTGTTGATCTCTTCCCACACACCCCACACTGTGAAATGGTGATGCTTTTGGAGAGGTAAACACTTCGAGTGTTTTTATAAATTATCTTATTGTGAGATGCTCATTTACAGAAATTTTGATATTAGGAGCTCCACTTGAATTTGTTTTGATCAACAAAACCTTTACGGAAGTTACTTGACTGCTATAACTCAATTCAATTACTAGGATTGAAATTTGCAGTAACTAGAGGGCCAGAGGTAACATATTACTTCTATGCATTCTCATTATTTCGATAGCTCAAGCCTCTGCCTCCAGTATTATAAATTTGAGGTGATGATTTGGTCCAACATTATTACTAGAAAGACGGAAAATGTTATCTAAAGTTTAACTCAATTTCAATAGGGAAATCCTAAAATGTCCTCACTTGGAGCAACTCACACCATTCATCGTTGTTCTGTATCCATCTTGAGTTATGAACGCTTGGCTGTATGTGTAACGAATTTCTTAGACAGCTAGGGGCTATAACTTGATATAATAATGTCATATTAGCTTGGAGATTCATCTAGTGATGCCTGTTCTACATTAGAAGCTTCTAGATATCACTAGGGTAAAAGAGTCGCATTAACTTCAACTGCATTCATGTACAGTGATCAAGCCCAAACATGTCCAGGTAACCAAACCCAAACCAAGCAGGCAGATCAGGACCTCCACTCTAATCTGGAAATGACTGGGTGGGTTGCATTAGGGTTTACTGCCCCTAGTTGGTTGGATAAGATCATCCAATTGGGCTAATTCTTAGTGTAGGAGATCTTGATGGTTTTTTTTTCTTTAATGGACAGCTAGGATTAATATGAATTTCCTCTATCCCCTATAGACTCATAGTACCAGGATCATTTCCCTACCCCCCATAAAAAATTATTTAGAGTACATTCTATTAGATAAGCCGAACATCCTCCCTTGGGACTGTATGATAAAAATACCCCCACATTAAGCAGAATGAAAGTGATCCCTAATCAGATATCCCCAACCATTCTATTTGTGTTCTTTGACAATTTGGCATGTTTCAACCATCGAGATGAACAATAGTAGTTGCACTGTTATGTTAGGGTAATCTGGTCGAGTTAAATATGGACCAGGAGATCTCCTAGATGTGGAGGCTATATAAATTGTGAGCCCCAACCTCTCTGGATGAATAACAAAGATTTGCCATTTTCTGTCATCCACACTAACCATGTTCCTCTCCTCTCACCCTTCCAAGATTCTTCGTAATTCAAAAGCCCCTTTTTTTTTTTTGTTACTTTTGACTCTTCACCATCTTTAAAAAAATAATAATAAAATAAAATCCAATGAGACTACCTTTTTTTAATCTACAAAAGCTCCACAGAGCAAAGAGAAAGCTTCTCAGCTTTGATATTACCATCTTAATTGTTGTGTACATGTATGAATGTGGACGGCTTCATTATCTGGATGGGCTCTTCTTGTGAACCTGTGAAAGTTCTTACATGTCGCAGCTGAGGTGGCAGCTCAGAAAGGGTTCCCATGTGTTTGACACCTCAGCCTCTTCTTTTGTGGCTCCAATAGACTTCTTCCATGTGAAAACTCTCTGTTCTGATGGTTAGGATTCATGATCTGCTAATTTCAGTGTGCTGAGTTCAAGAATGAGGCATTCATTTCATCTCTTTCATCTTCACTCAAGTCAGAGGGTGATAATCCTTTAAATTGAGTGATTTAATTGAACTTTTTAAAGAAAAAGATATTCATTGAGATAAGGGCAATCCCTGGTGTGTAGCCCAGTCGCTGAAGAACTAACCGTAAACCCGGAGGTCTCGAGGTCGATTCATGAGCTCCCCTCAATATCGGTTGTAGGGGTGGGGGTATTCCCTATACAGCACGACTAGTGGTCTCAGGATATCCAACCACGTTTATCAAGGAAAAAAAGAAGATAAGCATGGGCCGTTGTATGATGTATCGATAGACACAGGAAAAGCTTTAGGAAAATAGCAAATGGAACCGGGGTTCCTATTTTTATAACGGAAGGGCTGGTCTTCTTGGTCCATGCCCCAATTTTAAATACTTACATACTGTGGTTAGTTTTTATTCACCCTAGGGTTAAGCAATCCAACCATGGTTTTTTGAATAAAAAAATCAAAATCTTAGTTTTAATTTAATTAAGCTTAATCATAATTAAAGGGGTGTTAAAAGGGACACGAGGACATGGTAAGATATGAATCGGACCCATGGTCCACTGATCAGTCATAGTTTTATTGGTGATGTGCCTTTTCATATTGATGTGAATGACAATTATGCTAATCTCCAAAATAATAATAATAATAATAATAATAATAATAATAAATAATGACAAATATGCTCAAAAAATATTAGCTCTATCTAAAAATGGAAATTGAGGGGACGTGTGGAATCTTGAAAGTACAAGGGATATTTATCTATGGAAAATGGTAAACCGACCTCATGTTACTTCTTTCCAAACGGACCATCTAATTGCTATGAAACACCTGGCAATAATTTTTAAATTTCTTTTGGAAATAATTAACGTACCCATAAAATCAATTTAAAAACCTAAGGCTGGACCTCATTGGTCCAGCCCCCTTGCGTATTGGGCTAATACTCCTTGGAAACAGATTTGCAAAGAAACTCATCATCATCAAACTCTGTTGAGCATTCCACCTTCTGATTATGTTCTGATTATGTTGGGTATAATAGCGCATTAACCATGAGTATTTTGCAGACTAATTTTCTACAACTAACTTGGTATAGACACATGCCTCTTTGCTCTAATGGTGGGGTGTGACCTCTCTTATTAGAGATGTCTTGCGATCCATTCACCCTAGTGATGAGTAGCAAGAACTCCAATCCTCAATGCTAACCAGCAATAAAAAATCAACTAAAATATAGATATACTAGCAAAAACCTCGTGCAAATGCACGGGATGTTGAAAGAAAATGAATAAACAAAAAATATGATGAAAAAATTAAGAATAGATATTAAGAAAAGAATATCAAAATAAAATAGAATAAAAATGATGATAGTTTAGTCATCTCTTATGAGATTTTTCATATGTATCCTATTAAAAATAGCTAATTTAATCATTTAAAAATTCATAATTTTATTGTTATACATCAATTTTTATTTTATTATCATATAACTTCAAGAAAGTAAGTTTGCATCATTATAAAAAAAAAATTTATTCCATCTCATCTAAAAATTTAATGTGTCAAAATTATTTAAAAGTTTTAGAGATGATGATATTCCTTGTAAATAAATAAGTTATTTAAATAATTCTATTTAAATAATTAGTTATTATAAAGAAAAGTTTACATAGAAGAGAAAATGTTAATCTCTTCCTATTCTTCAACCCCAAATAACATTTGGTTAATTTTTTTTTCTAGTGGGACTCACTTTAACACTCCCACTGATTTGCATAATATAATAAAATTCAAAATAAAAATCAAATAGAGATACCATGTCAAGAAACTCAATTTCTTATAGAGTATTTACTAATTAGAAAGTTAATATTAATTAATTATAACCTAAGTAAATCAATATAATTTATATATATTTATATACAAAGAGAGATTTAGGGTAGACTATTATTTTAGGAAAAATCTCTTTTTTTTCATTTATTATTGTTAATTTTTTTTTATAATTAATTGAGAGATGAAGAACTTTAGATGAAACCACTTGATACTTTAACACCAATGAATATCAAGAATAATTTGAATTTCATTTTTTACTCCTCATATCAATGATAGCGTGAATCTCTTTAATTTCCGTGAGAATTATTTATGGTATTTCAAATCGCTACTGCAAGAGAAAAATAGAATATCCAAAATAGTGTTTAAAATGCGCTAATACTCTGCCAAACTCCATGTAGAGACCCATAAGTATAAAGATAAGTTATGTCAAAGCCAGAACCTGACAGCTTTTAATAGCATCGAATTACCAAAAATATAGTACCCGAAAATGCACTTATGCCATAATGCACCTAGGCTTAAGAACTTCTTAATAGTTGACGTGAAAACAAACTTCTTAAGGTTTCCACTTTAGATGCTCCAATGTTTAGGAAATACCTCCCTGCTGAACAATACTAACTAAAATGTACAACATGCAAAATCTTTACATGTTTGAGAATGAAAAGTGTTTTGTGGATTTGTCTATTATTTATAGGAGATTAGGGAGAAGGTAAACTAAGAGTTAGAAAATTTGAGGGTAGTAGATATTACAATTTAATAAATTTCAATTAAAGAATGAGAATGTGGAGGGAAGGAAGAAGAGACCCTTAGACTTTATATTTTTAATAATTTAAATGTTACAACTTAATTAGTTACAACTAAAGAATAAAATTAGAAGAAACAACAAATATTTATTTTTACAATTTAATTAATTGTAATAAAATAAAATAAAATATGAGTGGGTGAATGTGAGCAATTAACCCATCACTTAATTAGGAAGGAAGAACAATAATTAAAAGGGTGATGTGACATTTTCTTATTGGATCAATTAGAAAATTAGAAGATATGATACATGAACCAGAATAGAAAATAGAAGCCAATGAAATATGCCATGTGGAATCAACCGGCATATATTATTAGTATAGATTCGTTGTTTAGAGTTCTAATGCATTTATAAAGAGTATGCAAACCATAGTTGCAAGATAGTTATGTACAGGGTTGGTTGCTTGCTTTTCATTCTCCTTTTTTTGGAAGCTTGCTTCTATAATGGGCAATGCCTGCCGGACATAGTGGGATGGATCTAAATCGACAGTTTATGGTGTAGAACTTGAACTTATTAGGTGCATAATTCTCCACACATATCTCATATATAAAAGTATGGTTGCTTATCTCTACTGTTATAATGAGAGGAGAGGTAGGTTGAATTGGTTGACTTTATTTACTATGACAAAAAAAAACTTAAATGTTATATTATCTTATTACTATTTTGTGAACTGATATTTAAGGGTATTAAAGTTATTTCATTTCTACTATTATAATGAGAGAATAAGAGATAGGTGGCATTGATTAACTTTTTTACTATGACAAAAACCTAAATATTATATTATCATATTATTATTTAGTAAATAAATATTTAAAGGTATTAAAGTCATTTCAAATCTATTAACTTCTCTCAATCATCTACTCATTTTTTTTTCTTCCACATTGTATGTGTTTTTAACCGCCGTACAACTCACCTTTCTAGCACATTTTGTTTCTCACATGTCTTCCCTCTAACACATGTACATAAACCCACTAGGTCATTCTCTCCTTCCGTCTCTCTCCTTTTCCTCTCCCACATGCATCGCACGTACAACCCACTAGTACTAATATAATTGGGGTGAGGTGTCCATATCTCATTTCTTAAAAAGAATTGGAACCTCTTGCTTCTTGTAACTGCGATTTGAACCATCTCTACTGTTTTGTTAATAGCATCCTCCATGGTATAATTACATGACACCTGGCACCTGATCACTTATCAGAGATTTCGGATCATCAAATCATATTAGGAACGGAATCACCTCTAGTAGTTGCCAGAGCAAATATGCGGCAATTATAATAGAATTAGTCTACGGATACTCCCAAAGTGTACTCCCAAATATACTCTCAAATCTTATCCGTTTATCTCAACTATAAACGGTTAGGATTAGAGCTGATGTGGCATTTTCATTAGAAAAGACAAAATAAACCAACTCAAATCCTAACCCTTAATGGTTGGTTATAAACGGTTAGGATTAGGGAGTATATTCGGGAGTATATTTGGGAATACCTATAGACTGACTCAATATAATATTGTGCCAAGTTTCCCATTAATCCTGGTTGGTTAACATTCTACTCAAATAAGAAATTAAAAGAAAATTAAAATGAAATTAACAGAAAAGCCCAACTATAATGCAAAAAAGTTGGCAAGATTTGATGATCGTATGATTGTCAAAACGCCTTATGGCATTTTTCTCACCTCCAGATTGAATTCCTCTCGTTTCAACTAGAGAGGATACGAGTCCATCGTATTATACAGATGATTAACATAGGCTTATTACTTATCTTGGGGGTTTGCCCAACTCAAAGGAGGCTTTAGAAACCTTTTTAGCTCAGGAGCCTCAACCAGAGTGTTGAGAAAATCCAAGGGACACTCACCAAAATCGAACCGGTTAGGTGTCTGGTTCCTGGTTTGACTGATTTTAACCGGTTCGACTGGTTGGTTCAACCGTTTGACAGTAAACAGCCCATCGGGATAAAGCTTTGACCCCATGACCTCATTGCTCCAAGCCCATTTTTTACCATTTATCAACTGTG
Source organism: Tetracentron sinense (assembly GCA_015143295.1). Taxonomy (NCBI): domain Eukaryota; kingdom Viridiplantae; phylum Streptophyta; class Magnoliopsida; order Trochodendrales; family Trochodendraceae; genus Tetracentron; species Tetracentron sinense. Next base: position 4,363,291 of record CM026563.1, read on the forward strand.
AGGGTTAAGCAATCTAACCATGATTTTTAGAAAAAAAAAAAAACAAATTATTATTTTTAATTTACTTAAGCTTAACTATGGTTAAACAGGGGTTAAAAGGGGCATGGAACACTTGGGTCAGCTTAACGTACCTGAGATATGGATTTGTAAACCTAAGGACCTCATTAGTCCAAGCCCTCTTAAATACTCATCACAGTATTAAGTTAAAAACCTTGTAATCCGTAATCAATTGTCTACTGGGTATCCAAGTGCTGCATGCAATACTCGACCCCAGTTTTCGATGAATCCAAGTTTTCGCGACTTTTAAACTGGGACCAGCTTCACTGGATGGGCTTTGAATTTTTGACCTATATCACCACATTGTTTTTCGAGGCAATTTAGTGGTTCATAGGCATTATTAAAGCGACTCTCCCGGGCCTGTAAATTACGGGGAAATGTAATTCCAATCCTGCCTATAATAAATGGGAAATTAATAAAGCTACTCTCTCGAATCTTATTTTTGTAAATGAATGTATTAACCTTTTGTAATATAAATTATTAATAAATATTTTTATTAAAAAAATGTAAAATTAAACAAAACAATTCCCTGAATCAAGCTTGGGCCAATCTGAGCTCGGTTGGACTCGAATAAAGTTTGAGCTCGAGCTTGATCAAGCCAAGCTCAAGCTAAAACACTTGGGCTCGAATCAAGCTCAAGCATGTTCAAGCCAAGCTCAAACTTGGGAAAGCTCTATCAACTCATACACCTCTCTATATATAAATATATATATTATTTTCCTCCCAAAAAAAATATAATGTTTACTGGGATAGTTCATAGCAGTGGGAATCCAAAGACAGATTATTTTTCTGAGAGCATTGGTCTATGCCGTTGAACCTAAAGGTCTCTAACAGTGATTCTTTGGACCATCTCTTGAACAAAATCTCAACCAAAATCCAAGTTTGACTCAATCCTGCCTGTCTTAAAATAACAAAAAGAAATGTTATCTGAAGCTCAGTTTCAACATCAAAATCTCCATTTGCAATACTCGGAATGAAAACCCCATCAATTTGATCAGGTTGGGTTGGACCCTTATTTTTCCTCGTCAGTATCAAGTTCCAGTTCACTACTATAAATGTTGAACACCTAACATAAGAGAGCACATATTGAGTAATTTATTTGATCTGAGTACAGGACCAATCAACCAAAACACACACACATACATGAATCAAAGGACCAAACAAGCATTCTCTCCTCATCAAGCAGGAATTCCAAGTTGTACTACAAAAACTTGAGACTCATAATAAAGACATATTGCCCATCTCCACAATACCATCTTACCCAACAAAGAAAGCTTAGTTCTTCACAGTCGTCACCTGCTTCAGAAGCATGTGAACAACATCATGCGATATCCTTGCGGCCTCTGTTTTCAGGTGATGGATCTTTGCCTCGGTCTCTACCTCAAGGCGCTTCACATTAGCACCCGAGTCACCGCTGCTCTGTTTGATGATAAAGAAGCACACTCATTTAGCATCCAAAACAAATTAATGTGGGCACATATAGCAATTCTAGAATTAGCTTGCTGTGGACTCATCCCAGCATATGGATTAACTGATGTCCAATTCAGATCTATATTGAGGTTCATGCTGAGACCTGTGTTTGCAAGTCCTGCCAAGAACCTCAATGCAAACATGAAACGAATGGTGCACCGTGGAGCTATACAGAGTACTAGGATGAATCCGCTTCGGCCTGAAATAACTCTCCTATATAGAAGTTCTGAAAATTAATACCTCAGCAACTTTTCTCTGAAACTCAGCTTCCATTTGGGCACGATATTCGGCAATCTCCTTCTCGGCCTCGTCTTTGGCCTGTTTCAGTCTTGCCAGTTTCGCTGAAAACAGGAACCAAACCAGACTCAGAAATCATACCTCAAGTTTTAAGAACTATATCATGAACCTCAAGTATTACACCTATGTCATGAAGCCTAACAGCAAAAGTAAAACCGGAATCAAGTATACACCAAAAACACCCAAAGCTAGAGATGATTTACAATTCCAAGTTTCGCAGACCAATACTACAGCTATAAACCAACCATGCCGCACCCACCTTTGGCAATACCGTCTAAAAATTTTCCCTTTAAAATATGTAAATAAACATTTTATGATGTTTTTGTTTAGGACTTCATGCAAATAAAAATGTTCTTTTGTTTTTGAGCAAATGTTTTAAACACGCTATCTACATTTTCCGAACAAAACTCGGTGAAAAAAACTTGCCTTTTCCTACTAATACATTAAGAAAACCAATAAAATCTTATTTTTCTTTGTTAGAAGAGGTATTAAATGATCACTCTTCATCAATTTCTCTTTCGTTTATTGCTACAGCAGGGATTCACGGTGTTCTGACATTGCTATTGGGCCTAAGAGCTTTTGGACTTGTTCAGGCATATGATAGAGTACACTTTGATGGCCTTTTTTCCAGTTATACGAGATTTGGAACTTTAAATTAAGTTATGTCATACTTCTCTAAAAAGGGAATTTCAGACGCATTTTATTTTTACAAGCATATTGTGTGTGTGTATACACTTAAGAGTTATATATATATATATACTCAAATTACACAGTAATACACACACACACACACACACACATTTATATATATATACACACATTTTTTTTCCTTTTCCCATTTCTAAGATTTCTTTGAGCCAAAGTATTTCTCTAAGGAACAAACCAACAAACCATTCACTCAATATTTCACTTGTTCCCATTTTCTCATACATTTTAAAGCTATGCTATTAAAACCAAAACATTCTCGTCCCATTTTTTTTTTACATACCAAAGTTTTGCTAACAACGGGACACCCTGCATAGCTACGTCTAGAGGAACTAACTTGGAGAACTCTAAGGTCTAAAATCAACCCTAAAAGATGATTAATACAATCCAAAATATAATTTTCTATCTTTTTTTCCCAGTCAATTTTAAAAATCCTTCTAAAATTAAAAATAAATTGATGAATCCACCACACATGCACTTTTAAAAAAAATCTTTTCAAGGGAAACATTCACTCATTCAGTATGAACGCTGGAATCTGACTCATACACATACCCGTGGAACATAGCATATTTACCAATGTATAGGTATTTGGTAGTCGTAAGCAACACCAAAAAAATTATCCTAATGAAGGAAAAATTTAGACAATACTAATTGTCCTTTTTTTGTTTGATCAGTTTACAATACCAATAGTCCATTGATAGTGCCAGAAAATAAGAACAATTATGACGTAATATTCCATCCGGCGACCATGTCAATATGTTTAAAATGTGCAACAAACATGATAATTTATTAAGAATTGGAGTGTCCTTGGTACAAGAATGCCGATCACTATTATATATAAATATGCATACATACAACCATATGAATGGCTATAGATAAATAGATAGATAGAGACAGGTATACTTACACGTATAAAGATAGATAGAGATTACATTAACATGCCCACACGTTAAAGATAGAACTTAGAAGGGTGTGCTTCTGTTACCATTTCGGGCAGCATTGACGATGTGTTGAGCTTCTTGTTCCGCAGCCAGCAAGAGTTGAATCCCACCCTGTCCCCTGTTGGATTCCATACTTTCTTGCAAATGTTACAGCAGCTGCACTGAATTTTAACAATAAGATTGATAGGATTAAAATAGTGCTGGAGACCATAGAAACCAATCGCTTCTGGCAGAAACATAACCCTGCAGGTTGGCTGCAAGATTACCTTGACCATGAGCATTGAAATATGATGTTGCACATATTGGGTAGACAGAGTCTTTCTTGAAACAGATATGATTTTGTGGTGTTGAAGAGACATGATGTCATCTAGTTAGTCAGCTTTCCGGATGCAAATTTCCAGCATAAGCTTGTATCTCTATAAAAATGAGCTCAAGATGAGCGTTTTTGTACAAGATGAAAGTCTAAAAGAATAATATGATGTTTTGTAATACTCGTTTCGTTTTTAATAAACCATAGGCGAAGCCCAACTCCAGAATTATACACTTGGGTTCATAATCACTAAAGAAAGGGACAGTACCCAAACCATTCGAAATTTCATTTGACAAGGAACCAATAAGTATGACCACATGTCCATTAAAACATAGTTACTAGAGCGAGAAGTTAAAATGAAAAGTCAAGCAAAAGCAAGAAATGGGAAGCGAGGTACATTAGAAATGAGATATTGGGTGTCTAACTATCATTATATTTTAAACCATACCTTAGATTTTGCCTTACATGAGATATGTGTGAAACAATAGACGCCTTAAACTACAGTGGACCTTGTGTAAAAACTATCCAACTTGAATCTTTTTTCTTGAGTTGGAATGATATAACATAAATAATAAAATCAATATTAAAATTCCATAGTTTTTTTTTTAAATCTAAAGTTATCACGAAGGGGTTACACCACTGGTTGAAGAGGTGCGCAATATTCTCTCAATCATTTGCCAAGAAGATTCCAATCTAACAATACTTGATCAATGTCTACACCATAAACTATAGACTCGAGCCAATCACATCCAATCCCACATTGATAGCTATTTTGACTACTAAATGGGATGTCAAGGAAGCAAGCATCATGGGAAGAGAGTCTAGAAAGTAAGATTCCTGAGAAGCAATCTTTCCACCTTGTACATAGCTTCCGTGCAACAATGAGAAAAACGCTAAGACCTACATTTCCTTGAGGTGTGGCGGTTGATATGCCCACCTTTTGGCCCAAATTCAAATGTTGGGCTCTCTAACCCATTAACCAATGAACAAATACTAAAATAGCTAACTGGGTTGCAGGTAAGTGTGTAACTGTATGTGCAATACCAAAAAAAAGGCCTTCCAATCTTCCATTTCATAATACAAAACTCGGACTTGAAGAATTGTGATTTCTGAATAGAATAAACTACTAGGCAAAGAAAAAGAAAAATCTACGGAAGCATTAAACTACCCATCACCGAGAAATTCTAGGAAAACCCTTTTAACATCATCAAAATTTTAACCTAAAGAACCAATCCTTTCAAATCAACCAACACCTGTTCAGATCTTTAAGTGAATTCCCTATTACGGAGAATCATAGATTACTTTTCTTGACCAGGACAGAGAAAAAGGTCTTAGCAATCGATCCCAAGACCAGAAAATTCAATAAGCAAACTAGAACACAAAATGTAAAAAGAAAAAGATATCACAGAAACAGTAGGAAATAACTGAAAAGCATAGATATCACAGAAACAGTATGAAATAACTGAAAAGCTAGCACCCATTGAACTAGGGAAGTCCCCATCCAAAGATCATGAAGAACCCCACCCAGTTAAACCATCAAATCTGGGTCAAAATAGCCAAAACCCCTTTCTGATTAAGCAATACCCATTTAAGATTTTCCACTAAAAACAGTTATTCTCGGAGATCCATGAACTGAAGTGTCTGATCAGCAAGGAGAAGAGGAAAACATTGTAAAATTCTCAAGTTCAGAAATTCTACAATTTTTGGCAGCTTAAACTTCCCAAAGATCAAAAAAGGGAAAAATAAATCAAGTTCAGAGAAAGAAAACAAGCCAAGCAAGACGAAAAGAGTCAAATACCCATTGAAATCGAAGATCTACTTTAATGAAGTGATAACTGTAAGAAGTAATCTTTTGATGCAGATATAGATCAGAGACAGAACAAACCAGTATGTTTCATAGGGAGATACGAACACAAACACAGAGAGAAAGGAAAATAGCAGAGGATCTAGAAAGAAAGATTTGTGAGATGGGAAGTTGAAAACGTACCTACGGAAACGGCGTCGGTGGAGATTCAATGGAGAGAAGCCACGCGGGGCATTCACCTATATATCTTGTGTTAGAACTAAATTAAAACACAGGATAGACTATCGCAAGAAACTACTGGTAATTTAAATGTCTAATATACCCTCTACTTCTATCAAATTTATAATTAACTCCTTACTGTTTCGTAAAATGCGCTCTCTCTCCCTCGACCTCAAGTCAATAAATACGAAATAGTTATTAGTAGGCTTAGTTGCCATGTGGCCACATTTATTCGGCTTCGGTGTACCTCTCCACGCATCCTTAGAGCATCTCCAACGCACTCCCTAAAGGAGGTCTTTTCCCACTACTAGAGAGGCATACCATCTTTTAAGCACTCCAACGCACTCCTAATATAGGATTTTTGATTTGGCTCTTTACTAATAGGGAGCCAAATCCCTCTCTCTACTATTATTATATATATATTTTTTTTAATGACCTTGTCAAATCATTTAAATATGAAGTAGAGTTGGGAACCACAGTCAATTACGATTGAACTAATAAGGGAGAGTTCAATCGCACCCTCAGACCAACACGTGTCTCTTTTTAACTTCTATTAACTATGTTTAAGATTCACTAACCCTTGGGATTTAATAATATAATATTAGTTTTTAGAAAATAAATAAAAAAATGGGGTTGAAGTGCAATTGAACTCTCAACGGTTGCAATAATGTTAAAATAAAAATAAATAAAAAAGTGAGTATTTAAATAGAAGTAGAGAAGAAGTAAAGAGTGGGATTGGAGTTGCAAGGAGAAAAAGTATCCCCTATTTTAAGAAAACTCTCTACTATAAAGTAAAAGTAGAGAAATTTAAGAAATTGGGTTGGAGATGATCTAAGGCACCCGGCGACAAAAATGAGGAGAAGTCATTTTATTTTCTTTCCATGATTTTGACTTCTCTCCACATGATTTCTCTCTTTTAAAATGTCACATGACTAACGATGTGTGGATGCCCGATGTGTAATCAGAAGCCTATTCGGATTTGATGCCTGGCCATTGGTGTGTTTGCATGAGCACCACATTTAGGTCCGGGTTCTAATCCCGAAAATATGTAGTAGATTTCTCCATTCTTTAGGACATGAGCGAAAGTCCCCTCGTCGGCGAGGAGGGGACTATTCCTCCTCGCTCTCACATGGCCGACCCTCCAACTCTCATTAACTTGGATTAAATTTTTTTAAGCCTTTAGTTAATTTTTTTAATATTATTTTTCTAAAAATCAAGGATAGAAAGGTGCACTTTAAGAGTGGATGAATCTTAACCACAATTAAATGAGGTTAGAAAGGGGAAATGTGGCAAGAAAATGAGAGCCGAGATGCCCCTCTTTACGTCACTGGCTAAGGAGGGGATTATTTTCCCCAGGACATATACTAATCTTGTTAACCAGCTACTACTGCTAATGTAAAAAAAAAAAAAAACAGTGATTATCTAGGGGTGTTTTTGTCATTTCAATTGAGAACACAAATGTTCTTTAGTATAGGATAACGCAGGTCCCAATTTGTTCAATATTTTGAAAGTGAGGTATGTTTTTTTTTGTTGGGAGGAACACCAGTTACATTAGGGAGGCTCTGAACCAAGTAGAAGAACCCGAGCCACCAGAATTTTCCTGCAATGCCCTGGCATAAGAGATTGAGATTGGAACCGTCTAGAGACACATACCCAAGCTGCACCGGGCAAGCTTGTGAGCAAAACTATTGACACTTCGAGAGTTATAAATGACCACATGATGAGGCATCTTTTGAATTTCTTTTCTGATATCGCCCAATGTTGCAGCAATTTCCGAAGGTCCCTTGATGTTTGGTTGATAAAGAAGCTTAACCAAAACTTCTGCATCCAAAACCCTTGCGATACTCCAAGCTGGATAGCATTTTGAAGGGCAATAGCTTCAGCTATCATGGTTGAACCGTCAGGGAGAGCTTGAATGAGACCTTGAAGGATAGTTCTTTTATAATTACGAGCTATGACTCCTATGCCAACAGTAACTATTTTGCAAATTAACTCATGGCTTAACTGTTAGACAAACCACCTCAGTTCCTAGCTTCAATAGACTTCCGTTTATTATTGTTAGGAAAATGACTATTATGCCCTTATGATATTTGATAACCTCACAAAGCTAAGCTTTTAACTATAGTTAATAAGTTTTAACCCTTATAATTAAGATTCACACCTTAGGGATAAAGCATCTAACCCTTGTTTAAAAAAATGTGTCCCCTTTTAACTCCATTTAACGATTGATTCGGTCATCTGATTTAATCAAAGTTTGTACTCGTGGTGTTTTGAAAGGAAACGGATTATTCGCGGACCAGTCACGAAAAAAGTAAATATAATTAAATATCTTGCACGCAAAAAGACAAAACTTGATTAACAGATCCTGGGAACAGTGTGGTCTGCATTTTTCTCTCACCAGCTCGTTCTAACTCACGAGTCATTGAATCACGACCATTGTCCGATCACCGGTTTGAGGTTACTCAATCACCAACTCACGGCGGACCATATCGTCGGATTGCCACTGCGGGAGGTTTCTCTCTCGTGCGCACATGCTCCTCTATTTCTCTCCATTTCCCTCCCACATTCATATCGGTCATTGTCACAGACTCGTGGTGTGATGAAATCTCATCGGATCACCATGTCTGCCAGATGTTTCTCTCTCTCTCTATACATGCTCCACCCTCTATCCTCTCTCTTCTCTCTCTACGTGCTCACCCTCTCTGCCTTTCTCTCCGTACTCTGTCTTTCCCTCTCTCTCAAAATATGAGTTTTTTTTTTAAAAAGTAGCTAAATTATTTTTTTATTGTTAGAGATTTTGGATCCTATATTATTAAAAAATTGTTTGTCATATATAAGAGAATGAAATCTTTGAAATAAAAAACAAATAAGTTTAGCCGAAGATTTGAAAGATTTTATTAGTCTTTACCTGAATTTTACCCGAATTTTTTTCGTACCGCACTTTTGACATTCTACGTTTTTTGGCCAAATTTTTAAACGATTTATTAAATAACTATTCCGAATTACACACAAATGATTCCCCTGCCAAATTTTTGCCGTACGACGAATTACTAACTATGATCTAACCTTGATTTTAAAATAAAAAATTTGCATGTTCTCTTTGAACTCTCTTTAATTGTGGTTAAGATTTATTAACCCTTACCCTATGTTTGGTTGCCGAGAAAATAAGTGAAAACATGGAAAAGAAAAGAAAATGAGACAAAACACAACTACGAATTGTATTAGAAATCTGAAATTTTCTTTTCTTTTCCATATTTTCACCTATTTTCTCGGCAACCAAACAAAACATTAGGGTTAAAGCATCTGAATCTTGATTCTTAGAAGAAAAATAGAAATTATTAATGTGTTCCTTTTCAACTCCCTTTAACTGTGGTTAAGATTCCCTCACCCTTATGGTTAAAACACCCAACTTTGATTGTTAGAAGAAAAAAAATTAAGGTATCCCCTTTTAACTGTGATTAATATCAACAAACCCTTAGGGTTAAAGAATTGACCTTGGTTTATAGAAACAAAATTTTTAAAAATTAAACCTATATTGTAACTCCCTTTAACTGTGGTTAGGGTTCACTAACCCTTATGAAAGAGGACATCTAATTTTTTTTTAATATCAAAGACCAAGGTTAGATGCTTTAACCCTAAAGGTTAGATGATGGTAACCAGAATTAAAGGGAGTTAAAAGGGAACAACTTAAATTTTTAATTTTTTTAAACCAAAGTTAGATGCTTTAATCCTAAGGGTTAGTGAACCTTAACCACGGTTAAAAGGAGTTAAAGAAATTATTATTTTTTTCTAAAAACCAAAGTTAGATGTTTTAACTCTAAGGGTGTGAGAATCTTAACCACAATTGAAGAGAGTTACAAAGGGACATGTTACTTTTTTCTATTTTTTTTCTTCTAAAAATCAAGGTTAGATGCTATAAGCGTAAGGGTTAATGAATCTTAACCACAATTAAAATGAGTTCAAAGGGGACACATTATTATTTTTCTTTCAAAACCAAGGTTAGATGCTTTAACTCTGAGGGTTAGTGTATCTTAACCTAAATTAAAGGGAGTTAAAAGTGGACACTTTAAATTTTTTTTTAAACAACCAGGGTTAGATGCTTTATCCCTAAAGGTGTGAATCTTAATCATAAGGGTTAAAACTTATTAACCATAGTTCAAGGCTTTGTGAGGTTATAAAATATCAAATGACATAATAGTCATTTTTTTAACAATAACAAACGAAACCCTAACAAAATTAGGGATTGAACTAGTTTGTCCAACGGATGCAAAATCATTAGTTAATTTGCAAACACGACAGCTAATATGCAAAAGCCCCTTATTTTAAATAAGGCACTTGTACATCATTTGAAGATAAGGTGGGTTCTAATTTGGAATTAACTCATCATATTAAGTAATTGAGGGTAAGAATCAATGTTGTTAGAATCGGATCGGGCATTGAACCAGTAGAGTGGTCGGTTCCCGGTTTGACCGTGTACTTTTTGAAAAAAAAATCAATTTTAAAAAAAAAAAATTTCCTAATTTTTCCCCGTTCTAACCGGTTCCCAATCCTTTCTGACCGATTCTTAAAGCGTCTCGCTGGTTCGACCGGCTGATCCGGTTATGACAACATTTGTAAGAATGTAATTTTATGAAACCCTAACCTCATTCACAAGGCCTCACGAGAAGGAACCCCCCCTCCCTCCTGTGTTTATACCCTGCTCTTGGTTGGCAATGTTTAATTAGTTTCTTTATTAGAAAGCATGAGAATGCTAATAAATTGTAATGCTCCATTGAGAGTTGTAGGTTGAATAATCAATTGTTCCAAGGAACTTAGGAGGATTACGGCCACCTCAAATAGGCCATCTCTCTCATCTTCTTCTTTTTTCTTCTTTTTTCTTCTTTTATAAGAGTTTGCATTCAATACAATCATAAGAATCGTATCATTTGGTATCAGAGCCATCAATCCTCATCCATGGTAGCAGACGGTTACGGTACACGTTTTCAAAAAATGGAGGCTGAAATCCGTTATCTCAATGAAGGTCATACTGAGCACACAAATATTTTGACAGAGATCTTAAAAAAGCTCACAAATCTTGAAGCAAGGCACAACCACGAAGAATCAAGGGCATCCCAAGATGATGATGCAAATGATAACTGCCACCAAATCCTAGATCACCTACGGATTCAAACGCCCACACTCCACCTCGACTTTCCATGCTTCAATGGCGAAGATCCCAAAGGATGGATCTACACCGTAGAGCAATTTCAGCGGTTTAACCAAATTTCGGATGATAAAATGGTTAAGCTAGCGTCCCTGCACCTATCCGAAGACGCCATACCTTGGTATCGGTGGATGGAAAAGATCATGCCCACCATTTCATGGCCTCAGTTTGTAGAAGATGTGTGTATTCGCTTTGGCCCTCCTGCAAGTGAAGATCCATGTGGAGCTCTCTCCAAACTACATCAAACTGTTTCGGTAAGAGACTACCAAGCACAGTTTGAATGACTTATCAATCGGAGTATGCGATTGCCCAAATCATTTTTAGTTGGATGCTTCATCTCCGGCTTACGCGAGGACATCAAAGTAGGTGTCAAAATGTTCCAACCAACTACATTAACCCATGTGTACCAACTAGCCGCCTTGCACGAGGAATCCGCAATGACTTATGGGCGATTTATCCGACCCCCTTCCCAAATTTTTTTTCCAACTGGTTCTTCCTCAGCCACCCCATTGCCCCGCCTAACAAATGACCTCGCCAACATGGAGGGCATTGGTGTTCCGCTACCACCAAAAAAACTGAACCCAAATGAAATTTATGAGTGACGGAAACGTGATCTTTGCTATAATTGTGACGAGAAGTTTGGTCCCGGTCATAAATGCAAGGGCCAATTCGCCATTCTCGAAGGTTTTGAGCTGGATGACGATGTCGATGTTCATCACAAGCCTAGTGATGAGGTGCACCCACAGATTTCTGGCTTCAACCCTTGAGGACAAGTGCTATTCTAGGGAGGGAGAATAATGTACACCAAGAGCCCAGTAACCAACTCCTCCTTCCATACACCATAATCTCCTATATCCAACTTGCACCGAATACTCTTCTACACACCCAACTCAAGCACGTTCCATATGTGAATTCCTTTAATCATGCAAGCCTCACTCAAACAGTCATAATTCTCTCACTCCTTCCTTAACCAATGTATTAGTTATATCCTACAACCCATCACCCTTAAATCTTTCCCATAATAAATGATTTCATCAATCTCTTGATTGGCAATGCTTAATTAGTTTCTTTATTTGAAAGCACGAGAATGCTAATAAATTGTAATGCTCTAACGAGAGCTGTATGAAGAATGATCAATTGTTCGAACTTGGGAGGACTCGATAGGCCATCACACATCTTTTTTTTTTTTTTTTCTTTCTTTTGTAAGAGTTTGCATTGAATACGATCCTAAGAATCGTATCAGTACGCCGTTCAACAGGTTCGGCCACCAGTCTTCTTCTCTTCTCCTCTCCTCTCTCCTAAATTAGCGCAAGCCCTAATATTCTCCTCTTTCTTTCTTTCTCCCTGAAACTACATCTAAGCTACGACATGCTCACAATCAACCGTCGTCGAGATTTGTCCAGAGAAGAAGATGAGGTATGGATTTTCAAATATCAAACCTTTTTCTGATCCTCTCGTTTCTGTTTCTGTAGAAACGGCTCCACATTTGTATTTTTATCTGAAAATGAATCAGATGATTTTTCCTATTTTAGATGGAGCCGGAATCCTCGGTGAGGGTTTCGCGCAACCAGGGATATTATGGAAAGTGCCTTCGACCACTGATTGAGATGTTCTCGGTGCGCATCATGAACTTCACGGGGAACATCTACGGCACAATCAGAATCCAGGACCCACTGAATTCTCAATACATCTACAACCGAAAATTGGAGGAATCCGAACCCATCAGCCCGCCCAATAATGATTTGGTGATTAGTGGCCCAGATCAAGCCATCTCAGCCTACGGGGACTTAGTTGTCTTTGTGGATCTCATGGATAAAGACAGTGACCTGCCCTTGGTCAGTCGTGGCCTGATGGTGTGGAGCTTCGCTTCAACTATCTTTAACGAACCTTTTTCGGACGTTGTTCAGGGAAACTATGGTTCTGGTTTTGCTTCTGATTCCGTGAGAGTGAACTACATTGTGTTCAAGGATGCGGTGGAGGCTGGTGTGAAGGTTACGCTCATAGTCGGAGATGGGGAAGATCCCTCCCATGTTTATGGACGGATTACTGCTGGAAATTCCGACTTTGCTGAAGAAAGTGTGCTTTTCCGAAAGCGATCCGAGGAGCACATAGATGTAAGGTCTGGGCAGCTCATTCCCTTGTCAAAATTCCTTGTAGCCGTGCCATTGAACTCTATCCTCATAGTTCGAGCGGATCTGTGGAATTACAACAACGCCATTTCTTCTAATGCGATTGCCAAGGGCAATGCAGAGTTCCCTGCAAAATTCTGTGATACATTCGAGAAGCGTATTTGTGGCCAGTGCTGTGAGATCCGAGTGGAGGTGACTTTTGGAACTGACGTATATGATCAGAGTCAAAGTGACTTTTGGATTTGAGATATATGATTCTACCTAAAGTAGTAATTACTAATTAGTTCTTGTGTTGGTTGGTTGGGACTTGGATTTGTTCTGTTATGTTACTACAGAAATGCTAGCCCTGGAGTTATTGTGACTGGTGCTGGCACTCCTCATATATTACTATGTTACATCTATTGTGCTAGATTGTTTTCCTTCCCCAGGATTGATTGGATTTGTTTTGTTATGTTACTATGTTACATCTATCGTACTAAACTCTTTTCCTTCCTAAGCATGATCAACTACACGGCAATTAACCTGGATCAACTAACTGCCAAAGCACTAGAAGGAACACATGGCTACAAGCAGCACTTACATGAAATTAACAGTTTACAGAGACTGCACACATATATATATATATATATACCGAGATGCATATCAAAACTAAAGAAACATGAGCACATGACACAACCTGCAAATATGAAGTAACATGATAGGTTGCACAAAAAGCACAACTTACCTATGCTGATCTCCATTGTTCCCTCCTCTACGTCAGAACCGTTTTGTGCCACTCCCATCTTTAAGTTGAAAAAAAAAAAAATTGAAATAAAAATTTGTCTTTATGGTGGTATTTGAATTAAGAAATGAGGAAAAAAAATTGTAAGAGAAGAGTTTGCAAAGATAATTAACTTCAATTTATCGACCTACTGATTCGTCATGCTCATATGTATTGGCCTTCATAATACAGTATGTGTTATGCAAATAATCATTCAAGCTAACTTTTGATAATTTTAGTGTCAAGTATTTTCTTAAAAATAGTATCAAGAGGTGTTTAGGACTATAATGTATTATTCTCTGCAGTAAACTTCTTTTATATATATATATATATATATATATATATATATATATATATATATATATATATCAGACTCTACATGATTCCCAGAATAGTAGTTGAATGAACAACCTGTAAGGCTGTAACCAATGGAGGTCCATAATTAAAATGGTGATAGCTCAGTGTTTTGAACTATTTGTCTCCTATAACTACAGTGCAATGTTCTAAATACTTGGCAGCTTTGAAGAGTTTCTTTTGATAGTAGTTGTCTAACACCGATGAAACCTTCTAGGCCTCTGGCCACGATGTAAATTTCATATTCTTTCTCCAATAGAAAATGCATAAAGAAATCACATTATTTCAGATTAATTTTAAGTGAAATGGATCTAAGTACTTGGCAGCTTTGAAGAGTTTATTTTGACAGTAGAACACCGATGAAACCTTCTAGGCCCCTGGCCACGACACTAAATTTCATTTTCTTTCTCCAATAGCAAATGATATAACATATAGAAATCACATTATCTCAGATTAATTTTAAGTGAAATGGATCTTTCAAATTTATAGTTCTTCTTATATGTATCCTTAAAAGTAATCTGAACTTCAATTTATCAATCCCAAGTTCCACACTATAATCTCAATTAGTAGCAGCCAAAGAAAAGTCAAAGAAGCTAAAGAACTAACGTTATTGACCCATCACCCAAAATACATAGCTAACTCTGATTGATATCATCCTATCTTCTTCTTCATAAGTTTTCACTTTAAGAAAATAAAGTAAAAGAGAGAAGAAAGGAAATTACATGTACCTGTAAAGTGTGGAAGATAGTAGACTCCATCGTCAGAGGTAGAATGAGGAGTGCCAACCATTTGAATGATGAAATATATATGAGACCATCTTCGTAGAGGTTCATCACAGAAACTCCAGCGCCCGGATGATGTGTGCACACTCACAAGCATGTATGTCTGCACACTGATGCCATATACCTAGGGCATACGTTATGATTCGGAGTCCGACCCATTGCCTTGATCAACCATGACATCATAGGCCAAAGCTGTTGGCTTGGTTCCTCTCATATGTACTACTGGGCCTATGGTATTAACTATTATCGGCCTATATATGTAAATGAGTATACAAGAACATTTATAACATTGCTCTATCATTGAAGCACTGGATCTGACCCAAGCAATTGCTTGTTTCATCACATTTACACTGCAATTGCACAAAAAAAATATGTGAAGGCTGCTTTAAAAACTTATAAACATCAACTCTTAAAGTTCTTCTTGTCATCAGATCTTATTTTCCTATTTTGCAGATACCATGAATCATTGCAGATTGTGGGGCTGTGTCATGCCCTTAATGATGTCCTCGTCTCCTCGATAGTATGGCCAAGAGGGCTTGTCAATTCCTCTCTGAACAACACTGATGATCGTCTGTTGGAGGATCCATATATGGGAGAAAGTATATCTGAGTTGTTACTCATTTTTGTGTAGAAGAATGATAAGGATATATATATATATTGTAATGGCTTCTGGCATTGGATGAAATCGTTTATTTATGTAACAACTTTTATCTTTGCTTGGTTCTTACTTTGGCACTTCGCAATTCACTTACCATGAACCTCTAGATACAATTAACCTCAATACAGGTACGTCGCCCTCCTATTGCATTAGTCTGAGCGCTTGCTTAATAATGGTGCTCTCAAAGAGGGTTTGTATATTTAACTAAAAAAGGTTTGCAGATAGAAAAAAGAGGGTTTGTATATTTAACTAAAAAAGGTTTGCAGATAGAAAAAGAAAGTAGAGACGAACGGTGTCAAGTATATTTCTTACATATTAACCTGTCTCATCTCTTGCTCAATGGGTGCACTAGTTGGTCTGTCTCCCTCTATTTTTGTGGACAATATGGTCCCCAATTTTTTTTCGCAAGGTTGTTAAAGGTGTTACCTATGCGATCAAGCATACAATGAGATCAAGTGACCCAATAACAAAAATAAATAAAATTTAATGCCCCAAATGCCTTCTGGGACCTTCAAAACTCTCATAAACCCATATTTAAATGGGTCTTTTATAATTTAAATAGGTGCATATCCCATAATTATATATTTTACTTATTATATGTATTTTATTAATTTGTTTAGTATAATAAAGAAGAAAGAAGAAAGGAGAGTAAGATGTATGACCTTTCCCTATTTCCCCTCTTCTCTCTTTCCTGTTGGGCATCAGACTAACTATCAGACTATTTTTCTATTTTTTATTCAGTCCTACTCCTTCTCTCTTCCCTGTTTGACTATCACTGGAGATTGTTATTTCTTTATATTTTTTATCCCTCATAATCCCTCTCTCCCCCCTTTCGACAATCATTAAAGTTTTTTTTTTAATTCCCAACACCTGAAATCTCCCATTATTATTCAGAAAATTGTCTCCAATGATGGATCTCTGAAAAGGCATATTGACAATGAAAAATTTTCAATTTTATATGAATTTCAGGACCCTTATTCAAGGAAATGCATCATACATAGATCTCATATTAGAGAGTATTTTTACATCAAAAAATTCAACAAGCGATGCTTCGGGAGCCTCAAGCATCCATGGGATCTGGTCGCCTTGACAACCATGCCCTAACCCGACCCTAAGCCAAATTAATTGACAATAACTTTGAAACAAGAGTTTGGCTAAGTTGTATCAAGGAGACCTTGTTTATTTATAGGAGATCCATATCTCAATCATTTAGCAGTACACAAGATCTACAAATGCAATTATCCACCAGGGGTGATTCAGTGATTGAATGCGAGGATGTGCTATTCATTTTCAGGATAACATTTCTAAAAGCAATATTTTCTTGTCCTGATTGGTGAATAGTTGATAAACAAAGGCTGATCCTAGAAAGGGGTGTCCTTGTAAACATGAGTATAGCCATTTTCCATGATGAAGAATTGTACTAATATTGGAATTACCTCCAATTCATGTCCATTCATTACCCTCTTTGAGTTCTTTCTACGTCATTTTCATTCATTGAGTGTTACCATGTGGTAGAGATTTTGAATGCATTCTTTTACCATAATAAATTATATCATTATTATCTTATTTTTTGATTGTTTTATATTGGTTGATTTAGTATGCTTTTCAAGATAGGACTGAATAAGTTGAAGACTAAACTTATGTTTTATGTAAGAATACAATGGAATTGAAAGATACAACCGTTTTTTCTCTCACAACTAAATGAAGTTCTAAAATTGCTAAATGAACTTTTCCCTCCGTTGGCCAGAAATGATCTAGATATTCAACTAGTGTCAGATAAGGAGAAGATTCTATTGAATCAGCCATAATTTTGCGACAATTTGGGGTACATATTCTTCCCATTTTGATCCACGTTGGTTCTTTGATATTTACCATTTGAATTATGTTTTTTTTTCCTTTTCGTAGCTTTAACAACTATTTCTTCCATTCCTGGGACAAGTCGTTAATTCTGGTGCAAATTTATATGTTTGCTATGACAGCTTTTCTGTTGTCAACAAATTAGTTTATTTCAAAAATTATGACATGCATCTAGACTTGCTTAAGAATACCAATATCAATGTAAAAGAGACCACCTCTGTAACAACCCCAAAACCCCACATTGGACATAATGGGACTTTGGGCCCCCATACATTTCTTAAACGTATCAATTCCATACATGCAAGGCAACACTAAACACGAGTCTCCAAAATAGCAATAATAAAATTTCATATATAAAACCCAAACCATCCTGTACAACTGCAATCTGTCCAACATAACCTACCAAAACGGGATAGTTTAAAACCATCAATAAAAGTAAGACAGTCTAAGCAACATCCTGAAAATGACCTGATTCTATTACAATCCTCTCAAAATGTAAAATAAGACATAAACTAATAATAAGGATAACTATCGAGGTCCCTAGCTCCCTCCTCAGGAAGCTCACCTTCTTCTCCCTCCTCGATGTATGCCTCCTCGATCCACGGCTCTGCCGTGTACTCCTATTCTATACCTACTGACAATAACAGGTCGACTGAGTATTAAAAACACTCAGCGTATACACAATCCAACTAACAACATAACGTATCATGTACAGTGTCAGTATCATACTTTTTCATATATAC
The DNA here is from genome assembly GCA_015143295.1 of Tetracentron sinense. Taxonomy (NCBI): domain Eukaryota; kingdom Viridiplantae; phylum Streptophyta; class Magnoliopsida; order Trochodendrales; family Trochodendraceae; genus Tetracentron; species Tetracentron sinense. The sequence continues at coordinate 4,381,580 of CM026563.1, forward strand.
ATATTCAATAATCATTCAATTTGATATTGACATAATCAGAGTGCAGAAACATATAAGCATATCATATCATCATCTTGACTCGTGTGACTCTTAACAAATCCACGTGCGAAACATATGCCTGACTTATACGTGCCTGTGATAACCAACTTATCTCTTAAATACATGATTCATAGTGTGTTAATTTGTTCCGTCAACGCAAAATTCATAGTGTTTTGTCCTGTCAACACATAGTTCATAGTGTTTCGTAACAAGTTACGGCAACGCATAGAGTGGTATGTTCGTAACCAACGGATCATTCTTTCATAGCATAATACACGGAATGTACATGTTCAATGCATGATCTTGAGACACGTGGACCTGTGATCTTACTTCTTACCATGAATGTGAAAATGTACTTAAGTGTCGTGATTGAGATTCGAATGGGTCATACCTTAGATTCCAATCTTCCGTCAAGAAACTCCACCAGGTTACATTTCCTTGGTTAGAGAATTCCCAACATGGAAGACTTCCTCTAAATTCTGGCCTACCCGAATACCTATCACCATACAAAATAGATAGGGCATAGTTTAACACGCAATCAATAGGACTTCCTTATCATAATTATACATTTTTCCAAGTTATAATAATAACATAAACATTACAATTCACTTCTATAATCTCATCCATTTCACCATTTACTCATAATTCATCATTTCATCCATAATTATAGCCCATTCACCGCACACACCATCCACAACATATAGCCATTCATCCAACCTTTCCTCCATAGTATTCCCCATCCTCCATTCACCACATCCATAGCATTTTATAACATTTCCATTTCTATAATAGTCAAAACATATATCATCAAACCCTTAATGCTTATAAAATTCCCATTTCATATTTCAATATCCATAAACAAAGCATAAACATGAGAAAACATATATAAATCTTCATTTCTATCTTTCTAGAATATAACCAAGCATAATAGAGTTAGATTGAAGAGTATATTGACCTTTGAGATCTTTCTCTTCGATCCAAAATGCTAGAAAAAGCTCCTCAAGGTCTTGGGGGCGTGTAAGCACCCCAATTTTGCACCCCTTTATCTCCTTACATACCTCTAAAATCCCTTTTAAAAATCCTTTTTTAAACCCTCTTTCCACGTGCTTCGATTTCCGAGAAATGCCCCTTAGGTAAAAAACTGACCAAAATGCCCCTAGGGTGAAAAATGACCAAAATACCCCTGAAAAAGTGCTAAAAAGTTTTCATTTTGTTTAAAATGATTTCATAAAATTTTTGGTAAATTTTGGCTATTTTTGGAGTTAAATTAAACTTAAAACGGTTGAAATTGACCGAAATGCCCCTGGAGTGTAAATTGACCAACACGCCCCTGAAAAGTTCTGAAAAATCCACGTTTTATCTGAAATATTATTCTGGATTTTACCAGTTCAATTTTGACTATTTTTGGGCTCAAAATGCGCTTAAGACGATAAAAACAGTTTTTCGGCAAATAGGAGTATAAACAAAAAACCCAAAAAATCAATTTTTTGAAGGGCCAAACAGGCCCTAAGGGGCAAGCTCGCCCTTTTAAAAGGCGCGGCACCATGTTGGCCCCTCTTCCATGACAAACTTCATTTTTTATTATTATTTTTGTTCACAATTAAATATATTAAAATCTCGCCGTTTAAAAAGGCGCGGATTTAAAAATATCCCGTCGACGCGTTGCCGACTCACTGTTCGCACCGCTTTACTATTCATTAAAATATAATAAATCGCGCCCTTTAAAAAGGCGCGGGCACTACTCCGAGACCCTATAAATACCCCTCCTCCCTTCCTTCAAAAATCATCCATTTTTCACTCCTCTCCTTGGTTTTTCGAGTTCCACTTCCGAAAAACCAAATGTTTTTAGTTTTTTGGAGAATCCTTATTTGTCCGAAAGTTTGCCGTACTTTCGGGCAGGTAATCCCTCTATCCCTAATCTTGCTTCCAAGTTTTTTTGCTTTATTAAATTGCTTAGTTTCTAATTTTGCTTTAATATCTAGTTTAGACTGCTTGCCTGTCGAACCTCTGCCCAAATTCCGGTTCAAATATAGCCTCGCCTGTCGAACCTCTGCCCAAATTCCGGTTCAAATATAGTCTCGCCTAGTCGAACCTCTGCCCAAATTTCAGTTCAAATATAGCCTCGCCTAGTCGAACCTCTGCCCAAATTCCGGTTCAAATATAGCCTCGCCTAGTCAAACCTCTGCCCAAATCCCGGTTAAAAACTAGTCTCGCCTAGTCAAACCTCTGCCCAAATCCCGGTTAAAAACTAGCGCTGCCTAGTCGAACCTCTGCCCAAAATCCCAGTTCAAAACTTGCCTTGCCTAGCCAAACCTCTGTCCGATTACAACCCAGTTAATCCCAGTTAAACCCAGTTAAACCCAATTAATCCCAGTTAATCCCAGTTAAACCCAGTTAACCCTAGTTAACTCCAGTTAATCCCAGTTAAACCCAGTTAACCCTAGTTAATTCCAGTTAACTCTAGTTAAACCCTGATTAAGCCCTAGTTAACCCTAGGTAAACCCTAGTTAAACTCTAGTTAAACCCAATCTATTCAAACCCTCGTCAGAGCCTCAGTTCAAAACCTGTTCAAATCCCTACCTCGCCAGGCTCCTCAGCACGAGCTTAAAAGGCCACCTCGCTCCTCAGCACGAGCTTAAAAGGCCACATCGCTCCTCAACACGAGCTTAAAAGGCCACCTCGCTCATCAAATAAGAGCAAAAACCCTCAAACCTTTCAATCACCCACAATCCAATCAAATCAAATCAAACCATCAACTTCCCTCCGGAACTACGTGTGGCTTGATTCCACTAACTGTGGATACGTAGGCAACCCTGATCGGGTTCAGCTCCCCTAAGATAGAATCCTTATTCCATTTCTACCCTATCCCTCTCAATTCATTTATTTCAGTCAATATTACATTGCTCAGCATATAGATCGAATTGCAAGTTTCTTATACGGTTTTCTTTATTTGATTCAGACTTAGAGAGTAGGTAACCATCTCCGGATGGGAGTTTAGGGGTGCCTAACACCTTCCCCTAACTCAAATGAATCCCTTACCCTGACCTCTGATTTCTAGACCATGCCTTATCCAACAAATTCAGGGACCTATTTCCCTCAGAATTAGATAGGTGGCGACTCACAACTCAATTACAATTTATCACTATTCCTTATTGGGATTTATCCTGATCAGGAAGGGAGGGTAAAATCCAGGTACTCACAGGGCGATTTCCAAGCTTTATCCTTCACTTAGGAGCAATCTCCTTTTTCTCAAAGCAATCTCTTCTTGCTAACCCTAGGTTTTCTTATCTCCTTTGCCAAATTAGGTTTAGAAAGGTTAGGAACTCTAAAACCCTTGAAATAGAACCTCAATTTATAGCTTAGGATTTTAAAACCCCGATTTTCATAACTTTTTAAAAAATTCCAGTGCACGACTGCGATCGATCGCCCATACACTACGATCAATCGTAGCTCAACAATGCGATTGATTGCACCTATGGTGACGATCACATATGCTCTAGAAAATTTTCCAGAATTTCTACTGTCTGTGATCGATTGTAGCTCACTTGTAATCGATCTCATACAGAATAGGAAGTTTCTCAAGTTCCAGGTCCAAGTGTGATCGATCATAGGTCTCCTGTAATCAATCGCATACTCTGTTTTTTTGACCTTTTGATTGCTTGAACTATTTAAACTCACTACACTGTTTAGTTATCATTAAACATGCATAAAAACATAACAAAAGACTAATCTACCCTTATTAATTGCATTAATGACATGAAAGAAGAATTGAGTCTCTACAACCTTCTACCAGTTACAGTAGCTCGACATGACAACTTAAGTCGAAACTAATGATTTTCATCTGTGGGATCATTATTGCAGTTTTTGGCTGGTGTATTTTCCTGAAGGATCACCATGTACTAATCTTAGCTTTAAATATGGCTGAGACTGTACTGTAAAAACTTCCTGATATTATCTTGAATTCTTTTGTGAAGGAGGGTGTTGTCTATTCCATTGATGCACTTCAAACTCAATAAAAATGTTCATAGTTAAGGCTTTCAACATCTAGTAACAATTCTCTCTCATATTGCTCAAAGCAAAAGTCTACTATAAGGGATAACTTTCAATACTTAAGTTAAGCTTTTAGATATTCATCAGTGTCTCTCATCTTCAGATACGGGGACTTGCAAACTTGAAAAAGACATTGTTCACAATTTGACAAAACAAATAAAGACACTTACTTTGCTACATAATTACTTAACTCCGAGATAAGATTAACTGAATCTAGCACTTTAGAAGTTCAGGACTTTCTCTGGGATACTAACTGACAATGGGTGGAGATGTTTATGATAAATAAAGGAAAAATAAATTATTAGTAACTTTATTGAAATCATTTATAATATTTATTGACATTATGATCAGTGTGATGTGAAAAAACAAGAAGCTCACAAATCAGAAATAAGAAAATCAAAATAAGGTAAAAGAAATTGAACCTTTTTTATTGGGAGATTTCAATGACATTTGGTTCAGATTTGGAGAGAGTTAGAAATGGAATTGGAGTAGAAGAATGTGGATTCAGATAAACCCTAGTTGAGAACATAAAAATAGATCTTGCCATAAATTTTGAGATATAGCTAACAACAACGAAGGCGGGAATGGATGATGCGTGCAAGCTATGAAAATAGATCTTACCATAAATTTTAAGATCCAACTAACAATAACGAAAGCGGGAATGGACGATGCGCACCAGCTATGAAATTCGGCATGCGTAGTATCTGATAAAGGTGGCAATGTGAGATTGGGTCGATGAGCACTGGTGTCAGTGGGCAATTCAAATGAGAGAACAGTTTTTTTGAAAGAGGAAATTGATAGTCAATTGAAAAGAGCTGCTTTGAATGCGTTTTATTTTACGTGAGGAAATTGTTAGTTGATTGAAAAGAGTTGCTTGGAACGCCTTTTATATAACGTTAGTTGATATAACATTGGTCCAAATAAAAATGATGAGGGGTAGTTCAATAGAAACAAACAATTATAATATCTTTATATAGATATAAAGCGTGATAATCAAATTCTTCCATTAAAGAACAGAACAACAACAGAAGAAGAATCACAAGGAAATGAATTAAATTAAGGTCAAAAGAAAAATGAAGAATAATTTCTCTTTAGGTAATTCCTTATTTTTGTTGTTTTTTAAGGGTTTCTTGTTTAATTTCAAAAGAAGCTTGCGTTTGATTATTTTGAAGATATGTTGTCTTATTGTTATTTAATTTTTTTATCATCAAAAATTAATAGTCGATTGAAAAGAGCTGTTTTGAACGATTTTTATATAACGTTAGTTGAAATGAAAATGATGAGGGGTTGTTCAAAAGAAATAAAATGATTGGAATATATATATATATATAAAGCGCGATAATCAAATTCTTCCATTGAAGATCAATGCAGCATTTGAAGAAGAATCACAAGGATATGTATTAAATTAAGATCAAAAGAAAAATAAAGAATAAATTCTCTTAGGTAATTCTCGATTTTTTTTTAGAATTTGTTGTTTAATTTTAGCAAAATCTTTTGCTCGATTGTTTTGAAGATGGTATCTAAATATGCTGTCTTGTTTTTATTTATAAATTTTTTTCTCTGATTATCATAAATTGTTAGTCAATTGAAAAGAGATTCTTGTAACACCTTTTATCTAACGTTAGTTGAAATAAAAATGCCGAGGGGTCGTTAAAAAAACAAATGATTTGAATATCTATGATGAGTTGTTTTATGTAAGAATAAATTGGAATTGAAAGATACACCCTTTTATCGCCCACATGTAAATGAAGTTCTGAAATTGTTAAACGAGCTTCTCCCTCCTTTGGTTAGAAATGATCTAGATATTCGACTAGTGTCAAAAAAAATAAGGAGAAGTTTCTATTGGATCAACTAGAAATTCTACGACAATTTGGGATGGATATTCTTCCCATTTTTATACAAGTTGGTTTTTTGATATCTAGCATTTGAACTATGTTTTTTTTTTCATTTTCCCAGCTTTAATAACATTTTCTTTTATTCCTGGAGACAGATTGTTAATTCTTGTGAGAATTTATATGGTTGTCCTTCTGTTGTCAACTAATTAGTTTATTTCAGCAATTCTGACATGCTTCTGGACTTGTTTACGAATATCAATATTTCAAGGTGAAAGAGACGACCCCGTACCAGTTACAGTAGCTCGACATGACAACTTTGAGTCAAAACTAATGATTTTCATCTGTGGGATCATTGTTGTAATTTTTTGGCTGGTATAATTTAGCAAAAGGATCACCATGTGCTGATCTTAGCTCCAAAGATTGTTGAGACTGTATTGCAAAAGGTTCTTGATATTATCTTGAATTCTGTTGTGAAGGAGAGCGTCATCTATTCCATTGATACACTTCTAACTCCAAAAAAATATTCACAGTTCATGATTCCACCATCTAGTAACAATTCTCTCTCATCTTACTCAAGGCAAAAGTTTGCTACAAGGGATAACTTTCGATGCTTATGTTATGCTTGATATTGATCAGTGTCCCTCATCTTCAAAGATTTGGACTTGCAAACTTGAAAATGACATTGTTCACACTTTAGGAAAACAAATAAAGGCTAGTTACTTTGTTACAAAATTACTTAATTCCGAGATAACATTAACTGAATCTCTTCAGAAGTTCAGAACTTTCTCTGTGATACTAACTGGCAACAAGTGGAGATGCTTATGACAAATAAGGTGGAAAAATAAATAATTAGTAATTTATTAAAATCATTTATAATATTCATTGACATTACGATCAGCGTGATGGGAAAAAACAAGAAGCTCACAAATCAGATTTTAAAAAATCAGCATAAAGTAAATGAAATTGAACCTTATTTGATTTGAAGATTTCGACGAGTTTTAGTTCAGATTTGGAGAGAGTTGGAATTGGTGTAGAAGAATGTGGATTCTGATAAACCCTAGCTGAAACATCTAATATTTAGGGCACCATTAACAATATAAAATAGATCTTGCCATAAATTTTGAGATCTAGCTAATAACAACAAAGGTGGAAGTGGACGACGCGTGCAAGCAATGATAGTCAACATGTGTTATATCTGATAAAGGTGACAATGTGGGTCGATGAGCAATGGTATTGGTAGGTGGTTCAAATGAGAGGAGTTTTTTTGAAAGAGGAAATTGATGGTGGATTGAAAAGAGCTGTTTGGAATGCCTTTTATTTAATGTGAGGAAATTGTTAGTCGATTAAAAAGAGTTGCTTAGAACACCATTAATATAATGTTAGTCAAAATGAAAATGATGAGAGGTAGTTCAAAAAAACAAATAATTAGAATATCTTTATAAAGATATAAAGCATGATAATCGAATTCTTCCATTGAAGATCAAAGCAATATCGGAAGAAGAATTACAAGGATAGGTATTAAATTGAGATCAAAAGAAAAATAAAAAATAAATTCTCTTTAGGTTTTTCCCTATTTTTGTTGTTTTTTAGGGTTTATGTCTAATTTTAGCTAAATCTTTCACTCGATTGTTTTGAAGATAGTATCTAGATATGCTATCTTTTTTTTGATTTTTTTTTTCTGTTGATTGAAAATTGTCAGTCGATTGAAAAGAATTGTTTGTAATTCCTTTTATCTAACTTTATTTGTTATAACGTTAGTTGAAATGAAATAATGAGGGGTCATTCACAAGAAACAAATGATTGGAATATTTATGATGAGCTGTTTTATGTAAGAATAAACAAGAATTGAAATATACGCCCCGTTTTTTCCTCCACGGGTAAATTAAGTTCTGAAATTGTTAAATGAGTTTTTCTCTCCTTTGGCTAGAAATGATATAGATATTCGACTAGTGTCAGATAAGGAGAAGATTTTATTAAACCAACCAGAAATTCTACGATAATTTGGGATGGATATTATTTGCATTGAACCAGATTGGTTCTTTGATATCTAGCATTTAAATTGTGTTTTTTTTTCGTTTTCACAACTTTAATAACAATTTATTCCATTCCTAGGACATGTCGTTAATTTTAGTACAAATTTATATGTTTGCTATGACTGCCTTTCTGCTGTTAACAAATTAGTTTATTTCAACGATTCTGACATGCTTCTGGACTTGTTTAAGAATACCAATATTTTAAGGTGAAAAAGATGACCCCGTAACAATTACAGTAGCTCGACACGACAACTTTGAGTCGAAACTAATGATTTTCATTTGTTGGATCATTGTTGTAGTTTGTTGGCTGATATATTTTCACAAAAGGAACACTATGTGTTAATCTTAGCTCTAAAGATTGTTGGTTTATTGCAAAAGCTTCTTGATATTATCTATAATTCTTTTGTGAAGGTGGGTGTCTTCTATTTCATTGATGTACTTCCAACTCTAGAAAATGTTCACTATTCATTTTTCCAGCGTCTAGTAATAAATCTATCTCATCTTGCTCAAAGCAAAAGTCTACTACAAGGGATAACTTTTGATGCTTATGATATGCTTTAGATATTTATCAGTGTCTCTCATCTTCAAACAAGTGGACTTGCAAACTTGAAAAAAACATTGTTCATACTTTGACAAAACAAATAAAGTCCACTTACTTTGCTACAAAATTAGTTAACTCAGAGATAAGATTGACTGAATCTATTCAGAAGTTCTAAACTTCTCTGCGATACTAACTGACAACGATTGAAGATGTTGATGACAAACAAAGGGAAAAATAAATAATTATTTGAAATCATTTATAATACTCATTAACATTACGATCAGCGTAATGAGAAAAAACAAGAAACTCATAAATCATAAAATCAGCATAAGGTGATTTGAAGATTTTGATGACTTTTGGTTCAGATTCGGAAAGAGTTGGAATTAAAATTTGAGTAGAAGAGTGTCGATTTAGATAATCCCAAGCTGAAAAATCTAACATTTAAGGCACCATTAACAATATAAAAATAGATAATGTCATAAATTTTGAGATCCAGCTAAAAACAGCGAAGGCGGGAGTTGACGAATCGTGCAAGCAATGATAGTCGGCACACGTAGTATTTGATAAAAGTGGTAATGTGAGATTGGGTCGATAAGCGGTGGTGTCGGTGGGTGGTTCAAATGAAGGAGTTTTTATGAAAGAGGAAATTGTTAGTCGCATGAAAAGAGCTGTTTTGAATGTCTTTTATATAACGTTAGTCGAAATGAAAATGATGAGGGGTAGTTCGAAAAATCAAACAATTAAAATATCATTATATAGATATAAAGCATGATAATTGAATTCTTCCATTGAAGATTAAAACAACATTAGAAGAAGAATCCCAAGGATAGATATTAAATTAAGATCAAAAGAAAACATAGAGCATAATTTATCTTTAGGTAATTCCTTATTTTTGTTGATTTTTAGGATTTTTAGTTTAATTTTAAAAGAAGCTTTCGCTCGATTGTTTTGAAGATGATATCTAGATATGTTGTCTTACTTTTATTTTATTTTTTTAATCATTGGAAATAATTAGTTGATTGAGAAGAGCTACTGGGAATGGCTTTTATATAACGTTAGTTGAACCAACTCTGTCGCGCCCCAAAATCCCACCTAACTTAATGTGAGACTTTGGCACGTGACTTAATCATTAATTCCATAACTTCTTATCATAAGCATATAAGGCAATTCTAAAAACACGGACCTAAATTTTTTTTTTTTTTTTCTCTTTAAATAAATGCAATCAAGTCCAATATCCGAAATAAATACTAAGACCTCATAATCAATTTAAAATCAACCTCTATGAATCTCCAGTCATAAACTCAAACTAACTATAAATCCATAATTTGTCTATTACAATTCTAAAATTCAAAATCCAAATATACTAGTGATCTAGTGTCCTGTGTATGGCCAGCAATCCAAGTTCCATTCTCCATCAGGATAGTCACCTGCTGGCTCTTCCTACTCTTCCTCGTATTCTTCCTCTTCCCAAGGTCCTGGGGCACAAATGTCAAATCTAGCACCTGCCGACAACAACAGTCATCGGCTGAGTAACAAATTACCCAGCGTATATACAAAATCCTGCCTAACAATATAAGAGATTTGATAACAATATATTTTAAGATTCAACATCACAAGTGAACTCACAATATTTCAAAGTGCGGAAGCATAATTAAATTTGATTCTTACACCTGATTACTCATGCTTATTTCTCTTATTTATCTTGCCTATTTTTGTTCATGAATTTATTCAACAACATGCAATTGCAATAACTTAAAATAACTCTACCCCATATATCGGGTAGAGACTAACATATACCCTACTTTTCGAGGTACCACACAATATACACATTATCCGGTGTACACGGCTTGTCTACACATTATCCGGTGTATACGGCTTGTCTACACATTATCCGGTGTATACGGCTTGTCTACACATTCGCCGGTGCATACGGCTGGTTTTGCCTTGATCATAGGCCTATGGGTACTCGGTCAGTGCAAAACTCAATCATGCATAATGCTTGTGTCCTTATGTACTTGCATATTACTTGTCATCTTGTTTATTCTCATGCTTGTTCATGTATAGATTTTGTGAATCCGTGTGAATGAAATAAAATACTTGTAAATCATGCATAGATTTAAACATGCAAGAGTTCTCCTAAGTGATCAATATAAAGCATAATTTGTCAAATAAAATAAGGGATAATTTTATTTACCGCGTCTAAATTTTTAATACGCATCTATAATCAAATAAGTCTCACAGGGCCTTAGTTTTCACAACACATAATGATCTCAAACAAACTTATAATAATTTCATCAATTCTGAACATCATCCACTTCCTCCATTCTCATCATTCATACACCACAAAATCAATCTCATTCCCCTTGTTGATATAGAATAAAAAAAATCATAAACAACATATTTTTCAAATAATTATCACAAGGAAATCACCATCTAAAATGTTCTCTATTCATCATATATATATTATCCATCAGATAACCAAGATCTAAAATTTTCTAACATCGTCTATAGATTTTTTAAGGGAAAATCCTGATTTAGAACATTACAAAAATCATCATATATATTTTCCATAAAAAAATCTGGGTATAAACATCGTAAAATCATCATATATAATTTTCCATGAGAAAATCTGAGTATAAACATCATAAAATCCTCATATATAATTTTCATCAGAGTTTAAAACAATAAAAATATATTTACTATTGTCGTTCTTACTTTAGATCTATTTCTTCATCATATTTGTATCAATAATAGTTCAAACAAAACAAACGATTTGAATATCTATATATATAGATATAAAGCATGATAATCAAATACTTCCTTTAAAGATCAAAATAGCATCGAAAGAAGAGTCACAATGATAGGTATTAAATTAAGATCAAAAGAAAAATAAAGAATAAATTCTCTTTAGGTAATTCTCTATTTTTGTTGGTTTTTTTTATGGTGGTTGTTAAATTTTAGTAAAAGCTTTCGTTCGATTGTTTTGAAGATGGTAACTAGATATGCAGTCTTATTTTTATTTATCAATTTTTTTTTCTAATGATTGGAAATTTTTAGTCGATTAAAAAGAGCTGCTTGTAACGCATTTTATCTAATGTTAGTTGAAATGAGAATGATGAGGAGTCGTTCAAAAGAAACAAATGATTGGAATATCTATATATGATGAGCTGTTTTATGTAAGAATAAATGACAATTAAAAGATACACCCATTTTTTCCTCACATGTAAATGAAGTTCTGAAATTGCTAAATGGAATTCTCCCTCCTTTGGCTAGAAATGGTCTAGATATTCAACTAGTGTTAGATAAGGAGAAGATTCTACTGGATCAATAAAAAATTCTACAACAATTTGGGATGGATATTCTTCCCATTTTAATCTAGGTTGGTTCTTTGATATCTACCATTTGAACTGTGTGTTTTTTTTTTTTTTTTTGTAGCTTTAATAACATTTACTTTTATTCCAGGAATAGGTCGTTAATTCTAGTATAAATTTATATGTTTGCTATGACTGCCTTCTATTGTCAGCAAATTAGTTTATTTCAGCAATTCTGACATGCTTCTTGACTTGCTTAAGAATACCACTATTTCAAGGTTAAAGAGACAACCCCATCCGGATTACAGTAGCTCGACATGAAAACTTTGAGTCGAAACTAATGATTTTCATATGTGGGATCATTGTTGCAGTTTTTTGGCTGGTATATTTTCCCGAAAGGATCACCATGTGCTGATCTTAGCTCTAAAGATTGTTGAGACTGAACTGCAAAAGCTTCCTGATATTATCTTGAATTCTCTTGTAAAGGAGGGTGTTGTCTATTCCATTAATGCACTTCAAACTCCATAAAAATGTTCACAGTTCATGCTTCCAACATCTAGTAACAATTCTCTCTAATCTTGCTCAAAGAAAAAGTCTGCTATAAGGGATAAGTATTAAATTAAGATCAAAAGAAAAAAAAATAGAGAAGTGTTATTCCCTATGTTTATGGTTTGTTGTTTAATTTCAGTAGAAGCTTTCGCTCGATTGTGGTATCTAGATATGTTGTCTTATTTTTATTTATCTATTTTTTTTTTCTGATGATCAGAAATTGTTAGTCGAATGAAAAGAGCTGCTTGGAATGTCTTTATATAACATTAGTTGAAAAGAAAATGATGAGGGGTCGTTCAAAAGAACAAAACGATTGAAATATATATATATATATAGATATAAAGCGCGATAATCGAATTCTTCCATTGAAGATAAAAGTAGCATCGGAAGAAGAATCATAAGAATATGTATTAAATTAAGATCGAACAAAAAAATAAAGAATACAATCTTTTTATGCTTTGTTTTTTTAGGGTTTGTTTTTTTAATTTCAGCAAAAGCTTTCGCTCGATTGTTTTGAAGATGGTATCTAGATATGCTGTCTTATTTTTTTAATATTTTTTTTTTTCTAATGATCGATCCTAGTTTCGAATTGAGTCTTTCTTTTTTACTATAATAATTGAAGAACATGGATTTGTTTCGAAAACAGAGTTGTTCCTTTTTAGGATATCAATTGATTTTTATGGGTTCCGTAGTGAGAGTGAGATTGATTAAGCTTTTGGAGCTTTTATAGAAATTTCCATTGTTTCTCCATTTTTCCTTCAACTGCTTTTTTTTTCTTTGATTTTCGGTTCCATTTCTAGTTCTAGATTGAAGTTTTGATGGTCTAATGCTTTCAATGAAATTTGAAACTTTGGTTTTGTCATTCATGGTCGTAGAGATGTTGTATTTGTCAAGATTGAAGTTTTACTGTGCAAGAGTGAAATTCTATTGGATATATTTTCCTGGACTCGAAGTTATGAATTAATATCAAATGGACAATCAGGGTAGGAAACTAGCCGAAGTTGTTGATGAATTACATGTAAAAAAGCGAATAACTTGTCGGAGTTCAGACCTAGTTCTTCGAGTTCATCTGTTCAAACCTAGATGGCTTCCATGAATTTTGAATCAGAAATCCCGAACAGCGAAATGGAGACTACTTCCTCTACTTCAATGTCGAGCCAATTAGAAGGTGAAGTAGAGGAGGATTCTACAAATGGGTCTTGTTATTCTAATGGATTAGATGTAGAAGAAAGGCATTACAATGAGTTTTTTCCTTGGAGATTGATGGGAGACCAAGGGATATTTGAGAGGATTCTCTCGAGATTAGTTGATGTGACTGAACCCTACATCCTACATGATGCCCTCACAGAGCTTTGCGAGCTCTTATCCTTCAGTACAAAGGATCCGCTATATGGTTTTTCTTTGGAATCAATTTCTCCTGTTCTTGTCAACCTGGTGAAGAACAATAGTCATCCAAATATAATGTTCCTGGCTATTAAGGCTATTACTTATCTATGTCTCATCCGTCAAGCTTCTCCAGGTTCATTTTTTTTTGGGGGAGGGGCTGAATATTCTCCAGTTCAATTTATTATTTTTTGGGGCTAAATTTACATATATCTGAGTAGATCTAAGGACAACCCAATGAAAATTGGCCTCAACGAAATTCTACAATTTAAGGACGATCAACAAAATTATGTGAAAGATGTCCGTCCCTTTAGTTTTTTTTTTTTTTTTTAACTCAACTGCATGTGATGAACGGAATTGGGAGACAATGGAACTGATGTCGTATAGTTTGACAATATTCAGTACCCTTAAGAAATAAGAATAGATCTCATCTCCATTGTATTGATGATTCTTTCCCAATGGTTCCTCCAAGAAGCATTCCTATCATGAACTACCCATCCCAATTGAGAATCTATTGGCCTTTTATGATGGATGTCAAGAGCACCAACTCTATTTACAATTGGGCTAGACATAGCACATGGGGATACCACACTACAAAGGACCATCCTGATTTGTTTCATCTATATAGGACATTTGGGGATCAATGCATCTAACCAGGACTTGGTTAATGATCTTAGCAATAAGGCTGTCCGCTTTTCTCGTGTTAACCAGGGTGTTTGGGGATTAATGATCAACCGCTAAATTTTTCCATTGCTTTGCTTGTGTTATTTTTAGGAATTTTATGTGTGCATTTCGACAGAAATGATCTTGGTAAAGAGAAAACAAAGAAAATTTTGTTTTTGATACTTTATAGTTGCTTGATGATATTTTGTTTGTGATACTGCATGGTATTGATGATATTAAGTAGATTATTGGCTTTTATTCAGGTTTATCATAATTCCAAATGACTTGTAGAACATTGTAGAATGATGATATGAATACATCGAGTCATAATAAAATAACCAATTATATTTGCACCATATATTAAGAAAGGCCTCAGATTGTCACTGGCAAAGCTAGAAAGGGCTCTCGGGCAACCATAGAATAAGGGACATGTGGCGTTAAAAAGGGGAGAAGTCATTTCATTTTCTCCCCATGATTCTGACTTCTCCCCACTTGATATCTCTTCCCCCTTTATCTCAACACCTTATTGCCATGTGTCATATAGTGTGTGGAGAAGTCAAAATCATGGGGCCCATGATTTTGACTTCCCACCACTTGACCTCTATTCTATGGTTGGCCGAGACAAGCCCTTTCTGGCTTTGCCAGAGACAATCTGAGGCCATTAAAAAAATAAAAAAACTCAAATTATATTATATGATATTACAAGTACAATTAAGAAATTAAACATTAATGAGTTTTTACTGTTAAATTTCTAACTCCAAAGTTCCATGTCAAATGAACGGTGGACTTGCAAACACTTAGGAATTTAGTCATAAAAACCCACGTTGAAAAGAATATAACTACAAAATTTCAAGATTTTCAAAATCCGGATCTTTAATGTTCCAGGAACTTTACAGTTTTGTTGATTGTTTCTTTTTCTAGTGATGTAGGAAGAAATTTCTGGACTTTTGTTCTTCTCTGTGTTGTGAAAGTACTTACCAGTTATTGAAAGTTCTCAGTTTCCCTTTTGATGGGTTCTTTCTAGAAACCATTCAATGGAGGTTGGGAACTTGGTCGAGATGAGATGATTGTTGTGAAGGTTGTTTTTACAGAGTTATATCATCGGGAAATAACTTAAATGAGATGGAAGTTGGAGCTGAGTGGGGGTGATTCAAATTCTTCCAGGTATTTCATCGGGTGGCTTTCTCAATGCCATTAGGTGTGAAACTGTCCGTGAATTCTATAGACGAGATTGTTGATATAGTCCCCATCATTGAGTGTTGTGCTCCACCATGTCCTTTGAGATGCATATAGCCTGCCATAAAAGATTGTTTTCCTTGCTACATTTAAAATATATATATATATATCCACTCAAAAGGAGTGGGGGGTTTGCGGACCCCTACCTGTTTATTAATAAAAGGAAAAATGGGGGAGGAAGGGGGGGACATAAACTTTACCCCTACAGGGACACAACAAGGGGGGGGGGGGGGGGGGGGGAGGGTGGACATAAAACCAAAACCCCTTAAAGGACACAAAAGGCAAGGGGAATTAAAAACCCCCAACCCTAAACAAAGACACCAAAAAAAAACAAACCAAGACAAACAACTCTTACATTACCAAAGAATAAAACTACTCCTTAAATCGAGTTGGTTTCCTAACCTCCCTCTTTAGTCTTCCTTGAGAAGAATCAATTGTTGATGCTTTCTTCTTCTTCTTATTTCTCATTGATGTCACTAGTTGAAAATCGTCTTCTTCTTCAAATTCTTCAATAAGAATATCGTCACGAACTTGCTATTGTCTACCAAATCCTCTAGGAAGCTCAACCTCCCCCTGACCTTCAAAAATTTGACTCCTAGAGTCATCAACACAAGCTTCTGCCCCATTTTTCACCTCTAAATCTTTGGTTGTTCTGGATTCAGAGAGACAATTTGACTCACCTTGAATTATCTCCTTAGGTTGGGCAAACTCCTTCTATTTGAATACTCATCTAGGTTTTGTTGTTAGTAGGGCATTGAGTAAGCTTTGGTGTTCTGCCAGAAAATGATCCATTATCATCTCTCCTTTAAAACCTAAAGTGTCCTCCACTTCATCCAATAGAGAAGGATCTTCAGAAGAATTCTGATATGGAGATGGGGGGTTTAGACTCTTATCACAATCGTCTCCTTGAGCAGTTTCTGATGGAAGAACTGAGTATTCTATCGTATTTTTTGTAGATTCCATAGAGACCTTCTTTGAAGTTTTCTCAAGAATCGTTCCTTTGTGGGTATTAGAGCTATCCACTTGAGTTTCCAATAAACTTGAGGAGGGCAGCAGGTTCTTTCCATCAGGATGCTCTTGTTCCAAAACGGGCTAGGCAGCAGCAACCACATTGATTTGAGCAATCGAATCATCCAGCGAGTTCTGATCAGCAGCAACATTGTTGGTATATTCAAAAATCAACAAAGGTTGTGTAGCAGCAATAGAATGATCCAACAGAGATTGATTAGGAACATCATTATTGGTGATTTCATGAGCAATCTGATTGATATCTTCTGCTGAGATTGTCTTCAATCTTTTCTGATTTGAAACATGAAGATCGGTTTGGACAGTTAAGTCTTCTGAAGTGAGACCATTAGCTATATCCAGTGAACCAAAAGAACCTTCTAAATCTGATCTACCCAGGGCTGAAAATGAAACTCCATCACCATGTTTTTGAAGTGGTTGGTCCCCATTCTGTACTATATCTTCAAGGACTGAATTATCTTTGTTATTGGTGAAGGATTTTTTTACCCAGGCCTTAGTGCCCCCATCGAGATCCTGATCTACTGGAGGATGAATCTTTTCAGCAGCTTTCTCCTTGGCTCCATCTTGCCGAGAGTTTTTCTTATTGGCTAACCTACAAGATGGAGCATCATGGCCTTGCTTACAACAAAGGGTGCAATAGGAAGTATCGTTTTCATAAACAATCTTTTGCCATCGTCCATTAGGACCAAAACCCAGCCATATTCTCTGGGGGTTTGGTTTAGAAAGATCCAAATTTACACAAATACAAGCATTGTTTGGCCTAGTAAATAACTTTGTCGGGCCATCAACGCAAAGAACCTTACCCACTGCGCTACCCATAGATCAAAGAATAGGCTCTTGAAAAAGATGAATTGGAAGATTTGGGAAAGAAATCCAAATTGGGACGATTGTTGGCTCTACCCCGGAACAAAACAAGGGGGTCCACTTGATGAATCTCATAAAATAGCACTTGATATAGCAGAATTTTTTTAAATAAATCGCAAGGTAGTCTTCTTCAATCTAAATCTGATCAATAAATGCCTTGAATCGAGAACTACAATCGAGAAATCCAGACGAAGATGGAAAACTTGTTTAAAGAAATATCTTATAATATGGATAGCAGGCCTCCCATAAGAACACTTCGCAACCAAAGCAAGCTTAAAAGGTTGGGAGAGTTTTGCAGTTTCATCTGGAGAGAAAAAGATAGCCGGTTCCCCTTCAAATGCTGCAAGAGGTATAACAGTGTAAATGCAATCTGGGATAAGAGGTTTATAAGATACAACATCTGCAAAGGACTTGGGATCAGGGGGACGAGTAGAAGATCCTCCACCCAAGGGACCGACGGCCATGGAATTCTCCATGAAACCCTAGCGCAGGGTAGGGTTTTGCATAAGGGGTCACTCTGTTCATTTGGAGACGGTACAACTTCCTTTATAAATTTATATATTTATTTGCTATAAATTTATATATTTATTTGCTATACATTGTCACTAAAGTTCACTGTTTCCTCCTTGTTTGACTCCTCTTCCATCTATAGAACTGCTATAATGAAAAACCAAAAAATTGATAGGGTTAATAGATATTTAGGATATAATTTCAGTAACTGGGCAACCCGAGAAGTTGCTCTCAAGTTTCTCCATTTTCTTGCTCTAAACAGCCACCATAATGGCAAATAAACTTGTCACAAGTTCTCCACCTGATATTACCTTTTATGCACTATCCTTGATACGATTGTTTCTCCCTTAACTGACATTATCATCAGCAAAAATTGTAAGTATAGTATGATAATGCAGCATCCCTCCTCCAGATTAGAGAGCCCATATTTGGAAAGAAGTCCAGTTTGGAGTTGGCACACCTCTGGAACAAAGCAATGGACCAGGCACTGGGCCAGTGATTATGTCTCTTAGGGTGTGTTCGGTTGAGGGGAATGTGAGGGAAAGAGGGTGAAAGTGCTGTTCGGTTTGAGGGATTTTGAGGTAAAGTAAAACTTCAACTTTCTCAATAGTATACCACTTTCTCTCACTTTCACCCAAACCTTATTCCACCAAAAATGTTGGAATTGTGAAAGAAAGTAAATTAAGTAAAAACTTCACAATTCCAACTCTACTCTTTTGTATGATTATATTACTAAAGAGAGTAGAGGATAATTTTGAAAAACTGTATACTTTCCCCTTATGCTTTTCTATCAAACCAAACACACAGAAATTTATACAATTTTTTTACTTTACTTCACTTTCTTTTCTTCACTTTCTTTTCTCCCACCCATTTACTCCTCAACCGAACACACCCTTAGCTCAGGGGGGTGGTAAACCTCTTACTAATTTTGTCACCAATATATATCTGATTTTCTCAACATCTGTTGTGACATTTATTTACGCTACCATTTCTGTCATGTTCTGTTTCTCTCAAATTTAAGGGAAATTAAGGGATTGTTATGGAAGAGATACAAAATATATGAAGGTTTTGTTAACTAGAATAAAAGGAAACAAACAGACAAGTAGAACAAAAGCTAATTTGTTCCAGAAACAAATCGCTAATGAAAACCCAAACAGCAAACCAAGAGGAACAGTTTCCCTTACTTTATATATATATTACTGAGAGAGAACAGTTTCCCTTGCTTTATCTAATATATATATTATTCATCTATTATGTTAAAACGCTAGTCTTCTTATGTTGTCCCTGTCGACCCAGAACCAGCACCGGCGGCTGCAGCCTGTTCAGCTCGGGTTCGGAGCCACTCCACAATTTCCCCAAAAACTAACTCAACGTTCTCTTCAGGCTCACCCACCAACTGGTGGAACATACCCGGATAAACCCGAATTGTCTTGTCCTTGCTGCTAGCCCGCCTATACAGGTCCTCCACGCCAGCAGGATCACACACCACGTCCTCCTCGCCGTGCACTATCAAGAACGGCACGTCCACCTCTTCGAACCTCCCTTGAACCTCTCTACAAACCCTCACCAGCTCTAACGCTGTCCCTGCCCTCGGCCTCGCCATTCTGTAACGACGAGGGCTAGATATGGCGAGTCGGCTCTTCCACTCCTCCTTGAACGACACTTTCGGTATTTGCCCGCGCGTGAAGGCCAGCTGCCAAGTCGGAACGATCGCCGCCACCAATGACAGGAAATGTTCTAACGGCCAAGGAGGCTTGAACTTGGGACTTATGCTACACATGGCGCCGTTTAGCACAAGCCCATCCCAAGGCCGGCTCGGGCCGCGGCGCAGGTGGATGAGGAGCGAGATGGCGCCGCCGAGGGACTCGGCATAGATAAAGGACGGTAGTGACGGAGGGTGTTGCGACCGGAAGGAATCGAAGAAAGCGATGCAGTCGTCGACGACGGGGTTGATGTCGGGGATGTGGTAAAAAAGGCCGTCGGAGAAGCCATGGCCTTGGTGGTCGATAGCGCAGGTGAGGAAGCCCGATTTGGTGAAATGAACGGCTGTGAGCTGGACGAGCCAGCTGGATTCGCCGGTGAAGCCGTGGACAACGGCGACGATGCCGATGATCTTGGTTGGGGGAAGTGGGGCCCAGGATTGGGTGAAGAGCTTGAGGCCTCTGGCGTTGGTGATGTACTCAGAGGAATGAGAGACGGAGTGGTGAGCGTAGAACTCGGAGGGGGAGAGCGAGCCAAAGGGGCTCTTCTCGCTCGCCTCGGCTATCGGGTGCACCATCTCTTTCTGCTAAAATCCGCCTTTGAGGAGAAAGAGATGGGAACTCAAATAAGAGAAGAAGCTTTGAGCAGTGAATATTTAGTTGGGACCAATTAATTAGATTAGCTTGGGGAGTTGGAGATTTGGATTTATAGTTATGATAAAGTAGGTATGGTGGGCCACATCTGGGATGGGGGCCATTTAAGAGTCCAGTGTCCAGTGATGGGCTAACGGCTGATGGATCAACTGATCCTTACCCTCTCTACTAACAAACCTGTTTTAGCCTCGCAGGTCTTGGCTCTTTGGTTTGGGGTTTGTGATTGCTCCATCTGTATCCTAATACCATGTTAGGACCATATGAATTTATTTGATTTTTTTTCTATTTTATCATTAGGTTAATTTCTGTTTTATACGAAATGGAAATTAGAAATAATAGCAAACTAAAAAAAAAAATGGAAAATCCTTACATCAGATTAATGATTGTGAGAGGAAGATGGGGTTGGTGGGGGATCTTAACTTCTTTCAACACCTCACCTCATCTACCCACTCAAATGCATCACACGTTGTTTTTAGCGCTCTTGTTTCTTGTTTCCGTAAGGTTAATATTTGTATTGTTAGGATTTTGCAAGCCCCAATCACAAATCTTCTAAAGACGCAATTGGGTAAGTCAAAGATACTCTTATTTTTACCTTTTTAAGTTGATAAAAAATGAAAGATCTCCACGTGTTAGCCCCATTCTTGCATCTATGGAAAAATTTGGAGTAAATGCGACTGGGACTAGCACTCCTCAGGGCTGGCCCATCCATTAAGCCATCAAAGCCTTTGCTTTAGGCCTCATTAAAAAAAATAAAAAAATAATATTAAAGAGGCCCTATTTAGAATATTAAAAAAATAAAAGACTCATTTAGAATATTAAAAAGGCCTCATTTATAGTTAATTTTTTTTTAATAATATTTAAAAAAAAATAAAAAAAAATAACCTCATTTAAAACTTTCGCTTTAGGCCTCCAAATGGCTTGGGCCGGCTGTCACTCCTTTTGTTGTTAATAACCAGAAAAATCATATCATCATTGGAATTTGAATTCCATAGGTGAAAGTGCGTACTATATGGGAAAGTTGTATCCTTCGAATTTAGACTCCATTTGAATAGCAGAAATTAGAACATCCATGAGAATGCTAGACTCCATTTACAAGCCTAATCTTTAACATGGTTAAAACAGACCCTTTTGGAGTGGTTGCTTGGACTTACCTCATGGCACCTTAGTGGCTACCTTAGGTCTGACTGTGTTCGTTAGTTACATGATAACATTTCATCAAAAAAAATCTTTAGCATGGTAACAAGAATGCAATATTTTTGGTTGAGCAGGACATCTGTTTTGGGTTTCCATTTTAGCCCGGTATATCGAATGCAAATGAACCTAAGTAGAGTGATTCTACTCTTAGTCGTCCTGACAAAGATACAGTACCGCCAGCATTCATTTTGGGTGCGGCACGTACCCATATCCTTATACATGACAACCAACGCTTTGTTTTGCATGCACACCATATTAGTTGTCGTGCACATGGATATGTGGCACAGTTGACTGGTGGTCTCCTTGCCAACAGCTACTGGAGGAGATTTGGAAGTCTTTGTATGGGGCTCGCGTTTCTCTCAAATGCACTTTCCCCCGAATGCACTCTACCTTTTTGAGATAGCAAGGATTTTAAAGGCGATGACAGCACGTTTTTACGACAAGATTTACGAGCAAATGAAAATATATGTAGATGATATGATTGTCAAATCTTGAGAATGAAGATCATCTTACTAATCATCTTACTAATCATTTGAAAGACTTGGATGATTCTTGCTAAGGTTAATCTTGCTAAATTCGTCTTCCTTACTATGTCAAAAAAACTACTTGGGTTCATTGTGAGTAAGAGGGGTATTGAGATTGATCCATCAAAGTCAAACGCCCTTATTGAGATGCCCGCTCCACAAATTAGAAGAAATTCAAAAAAAAAAAATTGATATAATTCATTACATTAGCTAGTTCATAGTTGAAAAGACTTGTTGTTGCTCATAGACATATTACAAAAGTAGTCCTTCTTACATTTGCTTTTAAGAATTAATTTAAGAAATCAAACCTTCAACCACCCCTCCATAGTGAATGTGTGCCCCTCATTAGGAGTTTTGAGTTCAATTCGAAGAAAGAAAATTTTGGATCAATAAAAGTTTCAATTAGTTGATATGACATAAGGACACTCACCCCTTAACATGAATAAACTAAACATATATGAATGAAATTGACACCCAATAGTGGGGCACCAAATAGGATAAAAAAAAATTCAAACCTAATTGGGGCTTGCTTATAACCAAGGGTTTACAATTGCTTTAATGGCGAGATTCTTAAATCTAAGATATGTGAATTTGATGACAAATTACTCGGGGCTTTGAAAATATCTACTGTCGGATTCCTTACACTAAAACTGATTTTATTTTTTCAACTTGTCATTTTTTGAAAAATTACGTAATTGTTGTACAATAAGGTCGTTTATGATTTTCACTCATGCTTGTGAAGTTGAATCTAATTTTTGCCTCTGATGACAACACCAGAAGTGGTTCGCTTCATTTTTGTACATCAGCATCATTTTGGTTTTTTCTAGGTTCATGATTAATCTGATCTGAGCGCCATATTCTCACAATTAAAAAAGAATACACTCCCTTTTTTGATAATAAAATATATATTTTTTGTCAGCCCACTTATGAGCCATCCACAAAGTCATATGTTTTTATTTAAAAAAAAGATGAGAGTATGAAAATGCAAGTAGTCTTAGTATTCTTCATTGAACAATTGTGGGGACAAAAATCCACAACCCCTTTTAAGGTTGGTTAGCAATAGTAAGTAGGTTAGAGAGTCAAGTGCGGGCTTAGAAGCGAGCTAAACATGATGCACCTATCAACCACTATACTATATGTAAGGGGTAAAATTCGTAAAAATAAGGGGTAAAATGGAAATTCTCCACTCTAACAAATTAACCTACATAAGCCCACTTGGGCTATGTGCTGGTTCTCTTGAGTGTTATTTGACAGGTGACATCATCATGACTACACAAGTCATGATGACTCCAAATGCCTACAAATAAGCAAGAATCACCAAAGAGAAGAGGAGGGTGTGGAAGGCAAGAGAGAAAGTAAAGAAAGGCAGAAGAAGAAGAAGAAAAAGGAGAACTAGGAGGCTTGGGTCGTTCACACCCCAACCCCGAAGGGCTATGCAGACAGTTACCCACTTGATTCTCTCCTCTTCATTTGATGTACTCCGCACCACTTGATACTCTCCACGGCCTCACGATTATGGTCACCGGCCGGATGCTCTCTCGAATCGGCCATGTCTACCTGATGTTTTCCATAATTGGTACCCTTACACTCTATCAATACCTGATGTTTATCTACTTGGTGATATGTTAATGTCACACTACCACTTGCACGACCACAACATTGATCATCTGCTGTGTACACTCATACATGAACTTGTGTCTGACACTGTCAACTGTATCCGAGCTACGTCCTCTGAGCTACGTTCTCCGCTGTCAACTGTACCCGAGCTACGTCCTCCAAGCTACATTCTCCGCTGTCAACTGTACTCGAGCTACGTCCTCCGAGCTACGTCCTCTGTGCCTCCTGAGCTACGTCCTCTGTGCCTCCCGAGCTACATCCTCTGTGACTCCGAGCTACGTCCTCTGTGCCTCCCAAGCTACGTCCTCTGTGCCTCCCGAGCTACGTCCTCTATGACCCCGAGCTACGTCCTCTGTGCCTCCCAAGCTACGTCCTATATGTCTCCATCACTCATTCTCCAGAGCACGACACCAGAGCCCGTCCTCAAGCACATATGCTCAATGACCTCATGATAAGTATCTCCACTCTCTCATGCTCATATGCGTATGCCTTATACTGACTTGATTGTCGGAGTGTATGACAGGTCTGATGACCGCCTACCTTGTGGAGGATGAATCCGAGCTAAATCTTGGACGATTATTCGCGAAACGTCACTTCCTTCGAAGAGTGTGTCATATGACAAAGGGCATGAATGACGTACACATGGAGATGAATGTACAAGACATGAACCATGCAACACCCGGTAAGGTACCACTAGTCCCGAAAATTTCCCCTTACAAAATATTATACCGATTCGAGAGTAGAAACCTCAACGCACCACATGGAGATATTCATACTGCTACTAGCTCAAGCCAGCCAGTGCCCTTTTGAAGGGAACTCTCAAGGGTCTAGCTCCCTTCTATTTTTTCATATATCCAACAAATGCATTTTTATATTGACTTGGGATCCTCTCCATTAGTTGTTGGCAAGGAGATCTCCAACAACAGTTGGAAAGCGTCACATAACCCTGTGCACGTCCACTGATGTGCTATGCATGCTAATCAAGATTTCGATTGGTGCACATGGAATGTTGCGCTTTCCTAGTGGATGCTAGAGATTTCCTCGCCAACAACTAATGGAGAAGATCCCGCATCTTTTACTGTATAGTTCATACGCCTGGAAAAAGTTGATTCGTCATACAACTAGGGGTGTAATCGAGCCGAGCCGAGTACCAGGGTGTTCAAGCTCGGCTCGTCACAATTAGTATGTGTTCAAGCTCAACTCGAACTCGAATTCGAGCTCCACACCTGTGTTCAAACTCAGCTTGTAGAAAGTGTCATTGGCTCGAGTTCGGCTCGGCTCGAGCTCGCTAACTCAATCGTTTTATAAAGCCAAAGGAGTCCCTTGCTTTTGTATATAAAGCCAATAGCCCCTAGGTATCTATGTCTTTTACCGATGTGGGATTAAACACTCTTGGAAACACTCACAAGTCACATGCTAGTATGTTAGACAAAATAGTTTTTTTTTTTAAAATCAAAGGGGCTTAGTCTCACATCAATAAACCACAAGAAGGTTAATGGATTGTTAGCCTATAAAAAGACTAACGTGGGCCTTATCTCGTTGTTAAAGAGACTAACGTGGGCTTTTACAATGCATACCATAGGCCCATTTATTCACCCCTTAGCGAGACGAGTTTTTATCTAGCTGAATAGGGGTGTGGTCGAGCTTAATTATTTTTAGTATTTAAATATAAATAAAATAAATAAGTAAATTATATATATATAATCGAACCGAGCTTTTATCGAGCCAAGTAGGGGTGTGTTTAAGCTAGGCTCGTTTACTAAACGAGTTCGAAAATGATGTTTAAGCTCGGCTCATTTACCAAATAAATGAACGATACTCGAGCTTTTAACGAGCCAAGCTCGAATAGTTCGAGCTTTTAACGAGCCGAGCCCGAGTAGTTCATGAACATTTTGTCCCTCCTCTTTTAAGCCTGAACTAGATTGGTAAACAAAATTACACATATGAAGGGAAGTTATAAGGATATTTTTAGGTAGTTGAATATGGTTAGGCCGAAACCCTAATTAGCATAAGTTAACAGTGGTTAGCAAATTAGAGAGTTGAAGGGAACTAAATATGGTGGGCTATCAAATGTCACTCGTGAGAACTGAATCCTAGACACCGTCACTTGCGAAGATACTCTACCATTGCCAGAAGCCATCGGGTGCATGTGATGAGATAATGATCCATGACATTGTTAAAAAAAAAAAGAGGGGCTAATTCTACGTCCACTTTCTTTCTTATTAAATTGTAATTTTCTTTTTTTTTTCTTCAATGAAAAGAGTGACACAATTTTTGTTTTTCTTTACTATTATAATGGGAGAGGGAGGTATAGCCTGATTTTTCCGAAATTCCTGAACTACCCTTATATAAAACAAAACTTTGATTTAATATATTAATATTTTATTGTAATTCCCAAACTACCCCTTATCTATTTAAAGAATAGAACACAGCCAATTGCGATTGAACTCGGGGAGAGTTCAATCACACCCACGGGTTAACATGTGTCCCTTTTAACTCTTATTAACTGTGGTTAACTCCTTCCCTCTCTGATGTGCATACAACATGCCACCCACTAGTTTATTATAAAAAGAAAAATGAAAATAAAAAGAAAAAAAAGCAAAGAAAGAAAGTTGAGGGGGGAAGGAAAGAGGCCAGCTAAGAGATGTATTGACAAGATTGAAACCAGTTTTGATGGGTAACATCAGTTCCACATAAAGTCTACATAAAGTCTGTGGATCCCTTGCTTTGATGGGTAAATTGGTTGAAAATTATTTATCATAATATCTTGGACAATTATCAAATTATTTTGCCAACCATTTGGGTTGGGCTCCTGTTCCACCAAATAGGAAGACTCCAATCAATCCCGTTCGGACATCTCTCATACGATAGGTCGTCCCCATCGCAAGAACACTCACAAATCTATAACACTCATGATGCAGCCAATGGTTATGATGCAGCCAATGGTTAGGATTATAGGCAAGTCTCTTTCAGGCCTCAGATTGTCTCTGGCGAAGCCAGAAAGGGCTTGTCTCGGGGTTCCATAGAATAGGTGACAAGTGGTGGAGAAGTCAAAATCATGGGGCTCATGATTTTGACTTCTTCACACATATTAAGAGATGTGGCAATAAGTGCATAAGAATAAGGGAGAGAGATATCAAATGGGGAGAAGTCAAAATCATGGGAGAAAATGGAATGACTTCTCCCCATTTTTTAGCCAACTGTCGAACAATGTATGGAACCCTGAGACCAGTTTCTGGCTTCGTCAGAGACAATCCAAGGCCGTCTCTTTTAACCCTCCACAGTACTGACAAACGTGTCTATTGGAATAGGGGTGTATCCGAATCGAGCTAGCTCGAAGTTCAGCTTGGCCTGAAAAACCTGGCTTGAGCTCGGAAAATAGGTTCGATCAAGTTAAGTCAAGTTATTTTTGAGTTTGAAAATGTATTCAAGTCGAGCTCGAACCAAGACTTGCTTGATGCGGCTCGGCTCGAAGCTTGGCCCGATTAAGGCTCAATTCGGCTTGAGCTCGACTTGACTTGAATATCATATAAAAAATAATATCATATCTATATATATATATCATTATTATATATATAAGTAATATAATTATTATAAATATAAATAATATAATTATTATATATTTATATCTATAATAAAAATATTATTATTTTTATGTAAAAATTATTTTTAATAATTCAAACCGAGCTCAAGCTAAGCCAAGTCGAGCTCGAGTCATGTTCGAACCTAATCGAGCAGATTTGAGCCGAGCCGAGCTGAGCTCGAAAATAGATGACAAGATTTCAAATCGAGCCGAGCTCAAGCATAGATGAAAAAAAATTCAAACCGAGCCGAGCAAGGCCAAGCCCAACTCAGCCCGGAGCGAATACACCCCTATATTGGAGCACTAAACCATAAGACTTCGGAAAGAAATGGGTAGGAGGAGAATGAAGAGGTTGAGAAGAGAATTTAGCATGTATGGCAATGACAAGTCAATCATATAACAATGGGGTAATGGAATTAGGAGATCGAATCACAGCCAATCACGATTGAATTCAGGGAGATTTCAATGGCATCCACATGTCAACATGTGTCCCTTTAGCTCCTATTAACTATGGTTAAGATTCTCTAATCTTTATTCAATAATCTAACTTTAGGTCTTTTAAAAAATTATATTAACAAATATTTAACTATTTTCTTTGTCTTTCAATTTCAATTCCGGCCCCATCAATTAAAAAAAGATATTTTCTTTATCATTTAACTTTAATCCCCTTTTCTCAAAATGTAGGAAAATGATTAACTTACCAAAATAGCTCGTTCTCATTGGTCCACGCCCCACTTTTCAACACTCAAGATTCACTCACCCTATCATTAAGATTCACTCACCCCAGGGTTAAGCAATCCAACCTTGGTTCTTAGAAAACAAAAGTCTTAATTTTAATTTAGTTAAGTTTAATCAGGGTTAGAGGGGTATCAAAATGGACACAAGAACACGACACAGGGCTGCTAATCATTGCTCTAATTGTTAATCCCGAACCCTTTTTCATAAATGATGTTAACTACAAAAGACCCTTGCAACTGATTATTGTCTGTTTATTATCTAAAAATGGTGAGAATATGCTTAATCTTCTTTTTTAATTCATTGATGATTCTTTTCCTCAATCTAAAGTTTCTAAACACACCCATCAGACCTAAGGTAACCCTAGGGCTGCTTACGTACAGTCTAAACATTTTTTTGCCTTTCAAGCCTCACATCTCCCTCTTTTTTGAGAGGATATGTAGGTGCAATGGCCTCGTAACTGGGCGTGTGTGTTGAGTATAGCGTATATTTATTGTGTTAACCAAAAAACCTGAATATTTGTCCTAATGAGGGGTACTCTTAGCTTGTGAGCCGTTACAGCCCCACATCCCTCTGGTTTTTTGAGAGGGCATGTGGGTGCAATGGCGTGTGTTGCCTGGGCGTGTGTGTATTTTATGTGTGTTTACTGTGTTAACAACAACAAAAAAAACATATTTTTTTAGCCATTCGACTCCAGTTCTATATCGGCACACAGACGCACTTGCTATGTTCCTATGTGATACCCCGCTTCTTAAGTGAGTGTTAGGGGTGTGGCCTTCAATTAAAAGAGGAGGTTTGGGGATCTAATCTCACCCGGGTATGAGTTGCAAGAACTCCAATCCCAAACTTCTGCCCGTCTAACTCTACTGATGTAAGGTAAATGATCTCCTCATCAAAAGAGGCTGTCTTGCATATGTTCAGAAGGAACGAGTCAGGAAAGATTTCCACCATTTGATCAACATACCAACCTGTAAGCCTGTAAGAGAAATGCTAACCCTAATCTCAATCAAACTCTACTCTCAGTCTCCACCAATCACCTATCCATTCTTGATGAGATTGAGTACTTTGACCACCATAACTGATTTGAAAATGGATAGATGATTGGTGGAGACTGAGAGTAGAGTTTGACCGAGAGTAGGAAAAGCACGCCTCAAGTCTCTGTAATGATATGTGTGTCGGTCAGAACTGCAGGATTCATAATGTTGGCCAGATGTCTGATTTCGTTTATAGACCGTAAATACTATCTATTACACGGATTGATGAATAAGAAACCTGTACATGGTTTTGGATGTCAAAGGTGTTCCCCGAAATTTTCTACTCTGCAAAGAACGAACAAGGAGGACCACCATGATTAGCCTTCTTGCGCAGGTCAGCACTATTTTTTTTGTGCATCTCTCTCGATTTATCTTATTCATATATTTCATAAGAAAAATGTTTTTTTTTTTCATTTTTCTTTTTCTTCCTTTTAAGCAGCGTTTTTCTTTCGATTTTCTCTTGAAATATTCCATTTTTTTAGGGTTCTTTGGGATTTGGATTTTTTTTAATTGAATGAATTTCTTCAAACGTTTCATCTTTTGAGGATAAGTTTTCCTGGGATTTAAATTTTGTATCCTATAATGGCATATGCTTTTAAGGATTCCTTTTGATTTTGATTTATTTTTTAAATGGTCTTGTATTAGATTGCAAATTTATTGGGGAAATTGAATTCTATCTCCCCTGAAAGAAATAAGAAATTCTTTCTTTCTTTGCTTTTTTAATTCGGGAAATGTTGTGTTCAATGGTGTGGGTTTGCGCAGGAGCGTCTTCTTGGCGCTGCATTGGGAAGCATTTTCACGGGAATTATTGTTTTCGAGCAACGCAAGAGCATCTATAGTTTAATTCCAGAAAACCCGCATCCGGAAGCTGATTCTCAGGTAATTGTTCTTGGATATCTTTCATGTTGTCTTGTAATTTAAGCTGAAACCCTAGAATTGCATAAGCTTATTAAACTTGTTTACTTGATCTAAATAAGAGTATTTAGCGATAAATTATGGGGCAAAAGAGAAGAAATAAACTGAACCTTGCTATTGTTTTTGATAATCCATGTCAAAGAATCTAAAATCTATCAAAGATTTAATATCATATACATCTAATTTGTTTTATTGGTTCTATAGTGGTATTATTTTCAGAGGATATTCCATTTTCAATTGCTGTGTTTCTGTCAAAATTTCTGAATGGGAGTTATTTTGTTAATCATTTCTCAACTCAATGAGAATGGAATGGTGAAAGAGGATTGTGTTGCGGACTCCAAGTATTTGGGATAAGTCATTGATGAGGATAGGATGACTTCTCGGCTGAATGGACTTGTTGATTTTGACCCATAGCTTCTAGTTTGATTGAAAGGTTCATAAAGTCTACTTATGTAGAGCTTTAGGTGAGGGAAATTTGTCATTATTTCTTGCCTTCTAATGAGAATCATACATAACAAACTCAAAGGCATCGATAATTGACAGCAGGAGGACACGGTGTATATTAGTGCAAATCAAAATTTGAAGTTTACACAAAGCGAACTAGCATTCAAACAATCATGTCTCATCTTGAGTATGCATGTCCTGATATCATAGCAATAATTGAAGTTAAGTAGCCAGATGTGGTTGAATCCATTTGGAAGATATATCTGTCTCTGATAGCATCAATCATTAATACAATCAGCCGAACAGGGAGGAACATGCTTTTTGGAAGAGGCGTTCGGTTTTAGTCACCATGTACTTCAAACAGTTACCTGATCTGTTTCCACTTTGGTTTCTTCCTTCCAGATTTTCTAGCTTGCAATAACTGTCCTCAATCCCATTTGAACCATTAAATCAGCCATATTGTGCGACTCTTTATGATCATCTAACTTAAGTTTTGTGCAGCATGAATGGTCTCTTTGACATCTCTTGGAACATCTGTTAGGAACAGAAATTTAGGATATTTAAAGGTTTGGAAATTCCTGTCGGAGTGGTGGGACTATTAGGACTTGTCGATTGTTCCTTTTTCTAGAGAGGTAGGAAAAAATTACTGGATTGTCATTGTTCTTTTTGGGTAGTGAAAATACCTACCAGTTATTGAAATTTGAAATTTCTCATTTTCCATTTTGACTGGTTATTTCTGGGGACCATTTAATGGAGGTTGGGAACTTGGTCAAGATGATTGTTGTGAAGGTTGTTTTTCAGTTTTATATCATTGGGACATAACTTAAATGAGAAGGATGTTGGAGCTGAATGGGGGTGATTCACAATCTTCCATGTCTCTCATCTGGTCCCCTCATTGGAAAGAGTGGCTTTCTCACTGCAATTACATGTGGAAGTGTCCGTCAAATTTATTGACAATATTTTGTATACAGTCCGCATTATTGAGTGTTGTGCTCCACCATGTCCTCTGAGATGCAGATAGCCTGCCGAAATATGGATATCCTTGCTACATTTAGTATCTATACATTTATTTGCTCTTCATAATCACTAAAGTTCACGTTTTCTTCCTTATTTAACTGTTCTTCTATCAATAGAACTACTATAACGAAAAACCAATAACATTGACAAGGTTAAAAGATAGTTGGGATATAATTTCAGTAACTGGACAACCAGAGAAATTGCTCTCAAGTTTTTCCATCTTTGTACTCTGAATAGGCATCATAAGGGCAAATAAGCTTGTCACAAGTTCTCCACCTAATATTACCTGTTATGCACTATTTTTTTATACGTTTTTTTTCTCCCTTAGCTGACATTATCATCAGCAAAGATTGTAAATGTATGACAATACAGCTTCCCTCTTCCAGATAAGAGAACCCATATTTGGAAAGAAGTCACGTTCAGAGTTCGCACACCTCTGGAACAAAGCTGTGGACCAGACACTGGGACCTGTGATTGTGTCTCTTAGCTCACGCAGGTGGTAGTTTCATCGTAGTAATTTTGGCACTGATATATCTCTATTTTTCTCAACATGCCAAGGCTTGCCTCCATTTCTGTCATGTTTTATTTCTCTGAAATTTACTGGAAATAAGGAATTGTTATGGAAGAGATACAAAATATATGAAAGGGGCATTGTTCTAAAATCCAAAATCATGTATTATTTTGCAACCCTTTTGTTTCGATGCTCATTTCTTTGAAGAGACTTGACATAACCGCATGTTTAAATCTGCGTCAAGGGTCCTACCGGTTCATACTATTGATGCTCAATTCATTGAAATTAACTGGCTAACTATAAGTTGTTACATTCTCAGTTGCTCCTATCGATACATTTTAAACCCCATAGAATCCTGGAAATTAAAGTTCCACATTTCGAGTCCAACCCAATACCTGGTGCACCTACATGCCAATCTGGATGAACTCATGCCTCAAAAAATAATACACGTTTGGACTCTTGGTGGGGTAAAACACTTGGGCACTTAAGACCTAACCAGTCAGTTTTGATAGCTAGAAGAGTAAAAGACTGCCAAACAGACCAGTAGAACGAAAGCTTATTTTTTTCACAAACAAGTCTCTAATGAAAACCCAAAAACAGCAAACCAAGGGAAACAGTTTCCCTTTTAATCTAATCTATGTATTTCATTGATTATGATAAAAAGTAAAAACACACTAGTCTTCTGACGTTGTCCCTGTCGATCCACCACCATCACCGGCGGCGGCTGCCCGTTCAGCTCGGGTTCGGAGCCACCCCACAATTTCCCCAAAAACTAGCTCAACGTTCTCTTCAGGCTCACCCACCAACTGGTGCCACATACCCGGATAAACCCGAATCGTCTTGTCCTTGCTGGAAGCCCGCCTATACAGATCCTCCACGTCAGCAGGATCACACACCACGTCATCACCGCCGTGAACTATCAACAACGGCAAGTCCACCTCTTCGAACCTCCCTTGAACCTCTCTACAAACCCTAAGCAGCTCCAACGCCGTCGCCGCCCTGGGCCTAGCCAAGTGGCGACGCGGGCTAGCTATTGCGAGCCGGCTCTTCCACTCCTCCTTGAAGGACACTTTCGGAATTTGGCCGCGCGTGGGGACCACCTGCCAAGTGGGGATGATCGCAGCCACCAAAGAAAGGAAATGCTCCAACGGCCAAGGAGGCTTGAACTTGGGACTAATACCGCACATGGCGCCGTTTAGCACAAGCCCGTCCCAAGGGCGGCTGGAGCCGCGGCGGAGGTGGATGAGGAGCGAGATGGCGCCGCCGAGAGACTCGGCGTAGAGAAAGGAGGGGAGCGAGGGAGGGTGGTGGGCCCGGAAGGAGTCGAAGAAAGCGATGCAGTCGTCGACGACGGGGTTGATGTCGGGGATGTGGGCATAAAGGCCGTCGGAGAAGCCATGGCC
The DNA here is from genome assembly GCA_015143295.1 of Tetracentron sinense. NCBI lineage: Eukaryota > Viridiplantae > Streptophyta > Magnoliopsida > Trochodendrales > Trochodendraceae > Tetracentron > Tetracentron sinense. Next base: position 4,414,951 of record CM026563.1, read on the forward strand.
TTGGTGGTCGATAGCGCAGGTGAGGAAGCCCGATTTGGTGAAGTGGACGGCAGTGAGCTGGACGAACCAGCTGGATTCGCCGGTGAAGCCGTGGACGACGGCGATGATTCCGATGATCTTGGTGGGGGGAAGTGGGGCCCAGGATTGGGTGAAGAGCTTGAGGCCTCTGGCGTTGGTGATGTAGTCTGAGGAATGAGAGACGGAGTGGTGGGCGTAGAACTCGGAGGGGGAGAGCGAGCCGAAGGGGCTATGCTCGTTGGCCTCGGCTATCGGGTGCACCATTTCTTTCTCTGCTAAAATCAAATCCGCACTTCTTCAGGACTCAGAAAAATAGAAGAGAGGACCTTTGGAGCAGTGAATGTTTTGGTTGGTTGGGGTCATTTAATAGGATGGGTCTGAGGGTGGGGGAGGGTTTGGATTTAGGATTTATTGCTTCTCCTATTTTCCTTATCGATAATAACCAGGTATGGTAGGGCCTATATGCTACAATCCATGTGAGATAGTCCAGAGGTCCAGTGATCTCTGATCCTTACCTTCTATTTTCGATCATACAACTCTGTTTTAGCCGCGCAGGTCTTAGGTCCTTTGATTGGAGTTTGCCCTATCATCCCATACTCTTACCCTGAACCAACCATCATGCAGATTAAAGCATTTTTTCATTTTAATAATAAAAAAAAAAAAGGAGGCAAGTGGTTGGTTGAGGTTGAGAGTATGGGTTGAGGGGCTAGCATTTATCTAAAACAAATTACTTTAAAAGACTCAACTTATAAAAATAAAAATGAAAATGGAAAGGGTCCTGCCATGTCATTTCCTTCCGTTAAGGGGGGTGATTATTTTCGGTTGAAATGAAAAAAACACCCCTAGTATAAACTTATAACTATTGTTTTTGGAGCAACCTTCTGCCTCGTCTCGCCTAGAACATTCGGCCTCCCTCTTCTCAATGTTATCTTCTCTAAGTTCGTTTTGCTCTGTCTCTGTTCCGAAAAAAAAAAAGGAAAAAAAAAGAGGGGATTGTGGGTCTCAAAGAGAAGAGAACAACAACCGGTAACAATAGGTGGATTTAATGAGATTTAATGGTGGGTCATAATCTTAATGGTTCATGTCTCTTTCACATGCCTCTCTCACCACTGTCGGAACCTCTCTCTATCTCTTTGAAATCCTGCTTATATCGGTAATTTTGGTTCTCCAAATGAAATTTAAATTTAAATTTTTTGAATTTTCAGCAAAATTAAAAATTTTCATTTTTAAATATTTTACGATTTATATTGATATTTCACAAAATTTTGGCTTTAAAATTTTGGCAATTTTGGTCTAAATAATATATTTTTTTTAATATAATATATTGATATACATATTATGATTTTATTTTTAAAAAATAAAATTTCAAATTTGGATAAAAAAAGTTAAAATATTTCAATATAATTCAGTATTTTATTTTAAAGAAGTATTTAAAATTAAATTTTCAAAATTTTAGTTAAAAGTCTGAAAGTTCGGCCAAAATTTGTAAACACGGAATAATAGTCATTAATTACAAACATGTCTAATAGTTTGGTAATTACAAATAGAAAGGAATAATATTTTTTGTCAATTAATCTTTTTATAATTTCCAAAATACCCCTGGAGATGGCATTTTTTGGTTGCTCCGATTCTCTTTTCAACCCAAACTCCTATTCATAGTTGATCTCACCACATAATCGATGGGTTCAGCCCCTTTCAGGTACTATTAGCCCCCCTCAGGTACTATTCATTCATTGGCATGTGTTAACAGTGCAGTGTCGCACGTGTATAGCATTTGTATCTGATTTGATAGAGTTCTGCATTTGCTAAAAAGGGTGGAGAATGGGTTATTAGGAGATCCAATCACAGGCAATTGCAATTAATTGAATTGGGGGAGAGTTCAATCGCGCCTACAAGTCACCACTTGTCCCTGTTAACTCCTATTAACTGTGGTTAGGGTTCAATAATCTAACTTTCGTTTTTTTAAAAAAACTTTTAACTCCTAGGGTTAATATTATTTTCATATTTTTTCTAATAACCAATGTTAGATTATTGAACCCTAAGGGCAAGTGAATCTTAACCATGATTAATATGGGTTAATAGGGACACATGGTGACTTGTGGCTGCGATTGAACTCTCCCCAAATTCAATCACAATTGGTTGTGATTCGATATCGGTTAATAGTTGAAAAGGGTAAAACTGTCATTTCCAAAGCAAACACATGAGTTGGGGGGTTACTATCATTTCACATGAAAAACTAGAGCACTCACCCGAGTCCCCTTACAACTGGAGAGAATCACGAGTCCATGAAAAACTAACGGCTTTTAGTTGAAGTAAACAGCATGTCTCTCTCTCTCTCTCTCTCTCTCTACAATTTTAAAAGTTATTTGGTCCTTTAAAATAATTTGTTTTAAAATAGCACTTATATGTCATTGAGATGAGATTGCTTCTGATATGGAACTAACCCAATTCATAAAGGTGGTTGTGATACAAGGAAAGGGTTGCAGGAAGGGAGGGCGACCTACCTCTTGCCTTGCTTTTGTCGTGCGTGACCAGGTGTGTCAAATGTCAATGGGCTGGGTTGGTATACTTGTAAACATTTTAAAACTGGCCCAACAGTTTTACAAAAGATTTTTGTTTGCCAAATTCGACCCATTGTAACACTAGTTGTATGATTTTCTTCCTGGCCATGGAAAGTTATTTGAATTTTTCTATTATTTAACACTAGTTCTACATTTGCTAAAATTAGAAATAATACTAAACTATAAAAAATAGATAATACTTGAATATTAGATTATTGATTGTGAGAGGGAGGTTCGGTTGTTGGGGATCTTAACTTATTTCAACACCTGTTACACTTACACCTCCCCCTAACCACCCAGATGCACTAGTGAGAAATTTCATGTCCTCACTGGGATTTAAGCTCCATAGAAGGAGAGTTGTATCCTTTAATTTTAAGCGAATGCTAGAAGTCTTTGTGCAAGTTTCAAATCTCTCTGTAGTTGCTTTAATCGGTTTTTTGTTCATTGTTTGTCATATATTGGGGATTTTCCTTCGGATTATTATCATTCCGTCATGAGTTGCATTAATCTTATTTGGTCAGCATTGACAATGTAATTAATGCTGACCCAACCCATTTTAGAAAACTTTACAAGATGTAATTGATGGCGGAATATATATAGGTAAGTTAAGCAGCGAACCCTGGGATTCGCTAATCACTGCTCTTTTAATATGAGCTTTTTAAGTAAAGGGTTTCATTTAGAATTCATATTATTCTTTTCCAAATAGCTACAAACTGTACAGTTATTGACCATCCATTGGCTAAATTGTTGAGAAAAAACATTTTTTAAGTAGTTCACTATTCATTTAGATTGGAGATATTCAAATCTATTATAGTATTGCAATAAAGTGTGATGAGATACACCATATTTCGTCTCAAGATGTAATTGAATTTGAATGGAATTGATTAGATTGGGATAGTAAAAGTCCTAGTCTCTGTCATGCATATAAGGGACATGTGCCGACCTTAGGGGTGTAATTGGACTCCCCCCGAGTCCGGATGTAACCGTAGAGGATTTGGTTCCTATTTGATTTGATTGATTTTTGATAGGAATGATCCTCATGCATGGACCTACAAAATGATCGGTTCTGATCGTTGCCGAACATCATGACATGACCCTCCCCCCCCCAAGGGTAACAAAACTAATTTTCCACTCTCTTCTCTTGAGTTTGTAGTTGATAATTATAAATTCTTAATAATGCATGGTTTATAACCCTATTTAATTTAGCAAATTAGTATGTAACCGGTTATTTATATTATTGTTTTTCACACGAAATACCAAAATCAATAGACATATTAATTCTTTTTGATTCACCAATAATTCCAAGATTAATGGGGATAAAAGAGAATACTCTCTCTAGAACTATTAATCTCAAAAGTATGCCTCTTAGGGCTACAAAAATTAACAAAATAAGAAAATTTTACCAAAAAAAGACAAATTCCAGTTTTGTTGCCCTCAAGGCATATTTAAGGCCCTATATAACTCTAATACCACTTAGAAACATTCTAAAATTTACCCTACCTAATACATTATAGGATAAAGCTTCTGAGACCCTCATAGAGCCAAGACCACCGAGGCCATGCTCTAAGAGAGCAGGATTTCAGGTGGAGCCCACCATGTGAAATGGGCCCCACCTGAAATCATGCTCTCTTAGAGCATTGTCTCGGTGGTCTCAGCCCAAAGAGGGTCTCAGTAGCAAAGTCCTATAATATAAGGATACAATATTGACTAATAAAACCCTAAAACTCACTGGAAATAAGGAAATGAAATCCAATAATAAAAAATAAAGAAATTTACATAAATAAAATTAAAATCCTCCAACGTCCCCTATACGGCTGCGTCAAACAGTGACATGATATGAGTTTTTTAGATAATAATAAAAATCTATAGGTTTTTTGGATTGAAGACTTTTTATTTTATTTTTTTTCTGAAGGGGGTTTTAATATCTTAATAATTTCCTGAAATAAAACCCATAATGTTAAAAGAATAAAATTGTAATGCTTATTGAATAGGTTTTGTCTAATCTTAAAAGATTAAAGTAATAATATAAGAATTAGTCTACAATTACTCCCAGAGTGTACTCTCAAATATACTCCCAAATCCTAACCGTTTAACTCAATTATTAAACGTTTAGGATTAGAGCTGATGTGCCATTAGAAAATATAAAATAAGACAAGGCAAATCCTGGCCCTTAGTGGTTATAGACGGTTAGGATTAGGGATTCTATTTGGAAGTGTAAACATCCCATTTTTATACCTTTAGGATCCTTCAAAACTCATGTTCTATCCTAAGAAACCCTTTCAAACTCACCAAATCAAAATCTCCAATGTTGGACCAAATTAGCCTAACCAAATGAGACGTCCAGTTTGTTTTGGAAATTTTCAAGATTGTTGTTCTTATATAATAAACGACCAATCTTCTAAAGCTTATTTTGACATGTCGTTTATGCCATACATGACCAGAGAAAATACCAGATTTTATCGCAAAGCATAATTAACCACGAGGGGATATTCTCATGTAGTTTGTGTATAAATATCTAGGACTGTTTATAGTATAACAAACCAAGATTTTTTTACCTATTTAGGACTGGTTGTTTTTATCATAAACGACCAATGAGATACTCAATTTTTGGTACATAAAACCTTCTAGAAGGCTTATTCCTTTTGGACCAAACTATCCCCATCTTTTTTGGAAATTCTAGGTAATTCGTCTCAAACAAATCCAAAAATTTCATTTGAATTTCCAAAATTTATTCCCACATTGGAGAGAATGAGAATTCACATAGCATCCTCATCCTATAAATAGGCCCTTACTCAATTTCTCTAACTTGAAAACTCATACTCTCAAACATTTAGGAGTTTTGCTTAGAAAGATTCTAAGAATTTTTTTAAGGAAAAGACACTAAGGAGTGAAGGAGTAAAGTAGCCTTCTACCCAAGGTATGTAAATATTTCCTTAGTTTTCATCTATTTTCTTGTTTAGTTTAGTTCTTCTTCTCCTCCTCGTTTTTTTACTTCTTTGCAATGAGCCTTAGTTAGAATAGTAGACCTCCCATTTTCCGAACATAGTGCGGATCCATTATGATGCGTTTCGCTAATTAAGAGGTTTTTTTATGAAAAAAACAAAGGGAAGAAACCTTAGTTTTTAGAACCATTTCTTCACTTTTTCTTACACACATGCCTTGTTTATTTGGACTTAGGCTTAGGTTTTTTTATAAGTCGTTTCTTTCCTCTTTTCACTCTATTCTAAGTATGATTTGAGGTTGCTAATCCAATTAGATTAGTCCCAAATCCATTATTTAGACCTGATTTTGGTCATAGAATGGATTTGTCTGGGCTGATTTTCCATTGGGTTAAGATCCACAAATGATTTGCCTCGATTTGAATGCAAACTATGCACAATTTTTGTAGATAAATCGACCCTTATCAAATTTTGGAATGAAATGAAATGAAATTTGGTCTTTAGACTGTGTCAGGCCCTGAATACTCGAAAAAATACTCATTTTATATTACGAGTCCAGAATCCAATACTTGCAGTGCAAACCCAGACCCTTATTTGTAGGACAATATATTTAAATGTTTTTGAAAAAATCTAAAAAAAAAATTCTAGGTTGAATGTAGGAAAAAATTGGATTAATTGAAAATACAAAAGTGAGGAAAATAGTGTGGTATTTTCAATATAGAGTTTGTGTCGTTTATAGTATAAACAACAACTTTTTTTTATCTAAAAGGGCTGATGTTCATACTATAAATGATCGACCTTCTTGAACATTTTAAGCTTGGTCATTTATGGTATAAAAGACCCAATCAGAAAATCCCAAGTAGCAACCTGTCTTTGGAATTTGGGCATTCTTTATTATAATTCAAATTTTCTTTTATGCTCCCCACTTTTTTAGTTTTGTTTGGCCTGTCATAGTTTGTGTTTGATCATAGTTAAGTTTGCATAATCTCTTTGTTTCATGCATGAACCTAAAATGTTAAAATAAATCAAAAATACAAAAATATCTGGAAAACCTTCAAAATATTAAGTTAGCATGCTTGAACTACATTTGGATTGATCTCATTAACTTGGGTATGTAGGTAGCACTCACGTGTTCAGCCCGACTAGATTAAATCTTTCTTGTTGGTTTCATTTGCATGTTTCTTATAAGCATGACAAGATGATATTTCAAAGCACATGTCGGTATTTTTAAGTATGGCTTGTAAAATGCATGTTTCCCTTAATTTTCCCTCTATTTTTGTTTAGATTTAGGGAGTAGGTAACCATCCTTGGATGAAGGTTTAGGGTACCTAACACCTTCCGCTAACCTAACATAATCTCTTATCTTAATAGTTTGACATCATACTGCAAATTAATACTCATGTTACCTCAATAATCAATCATGTGATCAGGGTGAGTATTCGGCGAGACAACATCTAGTTGAACGGCTACCAAATGCAGAATTCTAATAGAGATTTTGACTGGTGGTTGGAGTTCGGGAGAGATCTTGCGGGACATCTAATTGATGGATCCTCCTTCCTTGGCTACAGTGGTAGCTACTCTCACTTGACACGTGTTGTCGATACTACAATTGAGAGCATAAACCTTAACTAGCAGTAACTCACGGAAGTTGTACATCAACTCAATAATCCTGCTACTGACACGAGAAGACACGAGAAGACATCCGAGTGGTTAGAGTTCGAGAGAGATCAAGTGGAATATCTAATCAACATATCTTCATTCCTTGGATACAATGGGAGTTACTATCCCTTGTGAGGGTATAAATTTTGGCCAACACCAACTCAAAGAAGTTGTACATTAACTCAGTAACTGACACGAGGAGATGCTCGTGGTGGTTAGAGTTCGAGAGAGATTCGGTGGGACATCTAATTGATGGATCATCTTTCCTTGACTACAATTGTAGGTATCTTCACTTGACACGTATGGATAGTATAAACCTTGGTCAATAGTGACACACAGGAGTTGTACATCAATTCAGTAATCCTGCTATCAACACGTGGAGACGTCCATGGTCACTAGTCATCATGCTTCAAATAATCTACAAATCAATTAAATACACTCATATCTTTGACCATCTTGTTGAAATATTCATAGGCGACGGGCTGCTGAGTACGGCATTAACTTCATTGAGATTATAAGAAATACAATTGCTGATTTAAACATACTTTCAAAATCATGTTTTTATATGTATACTCAAAGATATTGTGTATTATAAAGCGCAAATACGAATTTAAATGTGGAGCGGGTTTTCTTTTCAATTTCAGCTGATATAAATCATAGGCTTGCAGGAACTGATTCCAGGGCTAAGGAATATGAGTCATTTATTTTATTTTAAAGAATAGAAATTTTATTATCCATCCTTTTCTAGAATATTAAAGGGTCTTGTCCATTTTTTGTCAGAGGTTTATTTCAGTACTCTATACCAACAATAATAAATTTGATTTGTTTTGTCTTGGTCAGTCCATGGTTAATTAGATGATTTGATCTCCATTGTTGAGTACAAGCTATTTCGCTAATTAAATTAGATTGGGATAGAGCAAATACAAACTTTATTGCTTCGATTGCATGGGAAATTCTATATATTCAGGGATTTTATGACTGACGTTATGATAAAAAAAAAAACTGAGTAACGTTATGATTTTATTTTATTTTTAAATGACATTATATTTTTGTTTTATCTCAATTTTTAATTTAAATTACTTCTTTGTTAAGTAGTATACCAAAAGATGAGAGAATTAACAATGGATACGAAATTGGTGTTGGTTCTCTTATTTCTTTTATGGGGTTGTCGAAAAAGTAATGTCGAACAGATTTTTTTGTAAATTGTTTTCACTATATTTATTTTATCTCAATTTTTAATTTAAATTAATTCATTGTTAAGTAGTAGAACAAGTAGATGAGAGAAAGGGCTTCATCCCTTCGCAATTGATATTAAATTAGTGTTAGTTCTACATGACTATTTCACCCAGTTTCACTCGTAAGGGGGAGACCTGTATTTGTCGGCTCAACAAATCCCTCTATGGGCTCAAGCAAGCCTCTCGACAGTGGTTCGCTAAGTTCTCCACTTACATACTTGCTGCAGGCTTCACTCAATCCAAGGCAGATTACTCCTTATTCTCGTTCTGCTGGTAAATCATTTACCGTTTTGCTCATTTATGTTGACTATATCATTGTGGCAGGCAATGACATCAACTCCATTAGGACTCTCAAGGCTTTTCTCCACAACCAATTCAAGATCAAGGACCTTGGCCTCTTGAAATACTTCTTGGGCATTGAAGTAGCACACTCCCGTCATGGCATCTTTCTTTCTCAACGAAAATATGCCTTAGAAATTCTTGCAGATAGTGGTTTCCTTGGGGCCTGTGCTTCTACTTTTCCTATGGAACAAAATTTGAAGCTCAACAATTCAGATGATTCTTTACTTCCTGACCCCACAACCTACAGACGACTCATTGGGCGGCTTGTCTACCTTACAATTACGAGGCCTGACATCGTTTTCTCAGTCAACTTGCTAAGTCAATTCATAGCTATGTCACAAAAACCACACCTTGATCTGGCTCATCGTATTCTCCATTATATCAAACAGACATCGGGTCAGGGGATATTCCTTTCTTCTTCTAGCAGCCTCCAACTTACAGCTTTTAGTGATTCCGATTGGGCAAGTTGCACAGAGACCCGTCGCTCGATCATTGGTTACTGTATCTTGATGGGTACCTCTCCCATCTCATGGAAATCGAAGAAGCAATCAATTGTATCACGCTCTTCGGCTGAAGCTGAATATCGTGCCATGGCCACCATGTCTTGTGAGCTAACTTAGCTCACGTATCTTTTGCAAGACTTACGCATACCACATTCGCAACCTACCCTATTATTTTGTGACAACAAGGCTGCTTTGCATATTGCTGCTAACCCAGTTTTCCACGAACGAACTAGACACATTGAAATTGACTATCACATTGTTCACGAGAAGATTCAATCGGGATTAATTCACACTATTTATATTTCTACGAGGCAACAGCCAGCAGATGTCTTCCCCAAACCCCTCAATGCAAATCAGTTTCACCATCTCATTCGCAATTTGTGTGTTTGCAATATCAACACTCCAACTTGAGGGGGAGTATTAGGAAACCGAATCAATCAAGATCCCAATCATGGAGGATGCCGAATCAATCAAGATCCAAATCAAAGGGGATTGTTTCCATACATGTTTCTTGTGTATACTGTAAAGTCTCTATTTGTTTGTTATTTCCTTAGTTTGCTTTGTTTCCCAATTGTGTATATATACACACTCAGAGACGAGAATGAATATTATTAAGAATTCCAATTCAACTTTTCTCAATGAGGTATGTTGCAGTAAGGATACATTCACCCCAAAAACGAACCGAGAGATGAGCTTGAAAGAGTAAAGCTCAAGCAACATTTAAGAGGTGGTGATGCTTTCGTTCAGCAACACCGTTTTGTTGCGGTGTGGCAACACAATTGTGTTGTGAATAACGCCTTTAGCTTGGAGGAAAATATGCATGTCAAATTCAATCTCATTATCACTACAAAGTTGTTTAATTTTCTCGTGAATTTGGGTTTCAACAAGAGCGAAGAAAGATTGAAGTAGGTTACGTGTTTCAAACTTATGTCACATAAGATAAATCTATGTGCATCGTGTAAAGTCATCAACAAGCATCAAGAAATAATGAGCACCATTAAGAGAAGGTGTGTGATAAGGTCCTCAAATATCACAATGTATTAATTCAAAAGGTTCAACAGGAGAAATATGACTATTAGGAAAAGGAAGGCGAGTTTGTTTAGCGAAAGGGCAAACACTATACTGATCAAAACAGGAGATTGAAATATCAGAGACAGCTTTAGCTAAATATTCCAAACGTGAACGCGAAGGGTGTCCAAGGCGCCTATGCCAAAGGTCTGAAGAAGAAGTAGCAGCAACTGAGTGCAAGACACCTTTATTTGGCGGGGAAAAATAGCAGAGGCCATGAATCTCTTTACCCACTCCAATCGTCATCTTTGAGGACAGGTCTTGTATAATACAAGAATCAGAGAGAAAAGTGAGTGAACAATTTGATGTCTGAGCAAGTATACTAGCAGAAATCAGATTAAAACTGAAGGAAGGGACACACAATACGTTTGTCAAAATAAGGGAAGGAGAAAAAGAAACAGTTCCAATGTGTGAAACAGGTGCGATGGTACCATTAGGAAGTTGAACAGGTGTAGAAGCATGAGAAACAATAGTAGTAAGATGAGACACAGAGCAAACCATGTGATCAGTGGCCCCTGTGTCGATGATCCAAGGAACAAATGTACGAGTAGATGTAAGGCAAAGAGATGTACCTGAGAGGAGGGTGTTTGGTTGTGAAGTACCTACTTGGTGAGCCATGTGTTGTGTGTTACCAGTATTAAGTAGGACAAGTAACTGTTGGCACTGATCGGGTGTGAAAGGCAACCCAACTTGAGAATGGCCAATGGTTTGGTTATTAGTATATGGTGCTGAAACGTGGTTCACGGAGTGATGTTTACCACTCTTGTGAAGCTGATGGCCAGGTGGATAACCATGTAACGCATAACACTTCTCAATAGTGTGGCCGACCCAACCACAATGGTCACAAGTTGGTCGATCACGCTGAGAGCCTTGATTGTTTTGGTGTCATTTGTTGAAAACACGATTATCCTTTCCAAGTTTTTTGATCGGTTTTGACTAGGAGGGTAGCAGATTCACTCAAGTTAGAAGAGGTGATCACCACATCGCGTTGTCGCTCTGCTTGAAGTAGAAGTGCAAATGTCTTGTTGAGTGGCGGCAAGGGATCCATGAGGAGAAGTTGTCCCCGAACTACAAAATAAGAATCATTTAGACCCATGAGGAACTGCATGATGCGTTGCTCTTGTTGAAAGTTGATTAGTGTGTTCATGGCACCGCAAGAGCAAGAGGGTAAAGGACGGAAAGTCATGAATTCATCCCAATATCCCTCCAATTTGGTGAAGTAAGCGGCCACAAATAATTGCTCTTGGGCAAGGGAAGACAATGTTTTCTGAATCTGGAAGATTCTAGGAGCATTACTCTCAGAAAAACGCTCCTTAAGGTCAGACCATACCTCATGAGCAGATTCAGCGTATATGACGTTGATAGCAAGGTCCTTGGATAATGCATTCAAAATCCAAGACAAGACCATATTGTTGCATCGAATCCATTGAGCAGACTTTGAATAATTGGAAGATGCAGGTTTTGGTATGGATCCTGTTGGATAATGGGATCGGGTGGCTACAATCCCTCGATCGAACGGCTATGATTATTGATGGGTAAATCTAACCTCAATAATATGAATTGTCACATGCATCACACACTCGTGCACATCATCACATGCATGTTCATGTTTTACAAATATACTATATGATATTTATTTATATTCAAACTTCATGCATACATTTGTGCATAATTTCATGTTAGTATTGTAGGATGAGGAGCATCGGATCATCTCTAAGCCAGAGTGGGTATCTTGGCAAATGATGACCGTTGGATGTCTTAGATTTAGTCAAATGGCCTAACAGCCACTTTGACCGAGTCATTAAGACCCAAAGAGCCGTTAGAACCGTTACATTGAGCCAAGGGAGTTAAGGATTGAGTGGTTTAATCTAGACCGTTGATCTAGATGCCTTTTAGCAAGAATCAAGGAATGGATTTATGGAGTCTAACGACTCTTTTCATGGTGTATAAATATCCCCTATGTAAGAGGAGGAAAAAGGCAAGTTATTGTCCAAAGAAATACACTTTCTATTCTTGGTAAAGAGAATCGTATCTCTCAAGGAAATTCTTGTGTCTCTTTTGAGACTTGTTAAGGTACACCACACTACACCCAAAAGTTGTGCAAAATCCCGTAGAGGAGAAAGCCTAGCTCAAGTTGGTTCATAATCGACGCTCAAGGTTTAAGCTCATGCTCCTAGTTTCACTTTGCTGAAGTCACGGGTCGCAATTCCGCTGCTTATACGCGTCCTAACATTGGTATCAGAGCAAGGTTCACGGTATTATATTGTGTCTCAACATTGGATCAAAAATCATAAGAGATATTTACTTTGTTCTCTCACGATTTTCCGTGTATTGTTTGAAGAAAGTTCCTCCAAAAAGCTTCAACCCATTAAACTATTTGTCTCTTAGTGATAAAGTGTGTCAGCACCCTTTTTTTACTTTACCAAGGTTCACCATATTACCTTGTGCCGAAAAACGTTGGATCAAGACTCATATGAAACTTGTCTACGTTTTTGCCTTTGGAGAAAGCTTCTCCAACAAGAAACTGTCTCTCTGAAAAAGCTTCATTATTTTGGCCTCTGTTACGTGAAGTGCGAGATCCTTCACGTGTTCTTGAAGTGCCAATCTTCACTAAGTCCATCTTCCGGCATCCCTCTCGTGCATTAACTGGTCGTGTAATTTGAAGACGAGCACTCGATCGGAATCGGATCAAAGAATCAGGTGCATTCATTCCATATTACTAATTTCTTGATTGTTGATATATTTCTGAGTCATAGAATATTGCTGGAACACCCATAAAAATCTGCTCTTGCTAGAAAATAAATAATATAATTTATTTATTGAAAAATCAGTCATTTTGGGAATTTGAAATATACTGTCATTTAATTCTGTTGTGATTAATATAGAATACAGTATTGCATAAGGTATTGAAATAGATAATATTGTGAGCCCTGAATTTTTTTTTGATAACAGAGACTATTTTAATTTACTGTTATCCTAAATTTTTAACAGAAAATTCTAGATTCTGAAATTACAGTGACACAGTTGAACATTTAGATTTAATACTCAATTATTGAAATAACATGACTTCTAGAGCAGTAAGTTCAGAATTGTGTAAAACTGAAAAACTTAATGGCAATAATTATTCAACTTGGAAAAGGAGAATAAGACACATATTATTTCAAGATAAAGTGGAGTATGTAATTGATACTCCTTATCCTGATGAACCCCCTCTAAGGGCAGGAGAAGCTGCAAGAAATTTATATGAAAATTTTGTAGAGAATGATAAATTGGCGAGATCCATAATGCTCACATTCATGGATCCAGATCTGGAAATAATATTTGAAGAACATGAAACAGCTAAAGAAATGTTCGATGCCATTAAACTTGCCTATGGAAGTGCATCTGAGACATACATTCAATTATTAATAGAACAATTTAATACTTCTATGATGAAATAAGGTGAAAATATAACTGAGCATGTTAATAAAATGATTGTAATAGCTAAAGAATTAGCTACCATGGGAAATCCAATACCAGATAAAATGTAAGTCTCAACTGTTTTACATAGTTTACCAAATTCTTGGGAATCAGTTGTGATTGCCCTTAATTTATCTGGACAACAAGTTACAATGAAAACACTCCCTATGCTATTAGGAGTTGAAGCTCAAAGGAGAGCTAAAAAGAAAATAAATGAAGTCAATTTAGTTGATGCCTTACCATCATCTTCTAAGACCAAACCTAATAAATCTTACAAGAAAAATTTTAAGCGTAAACCTTTTAAGTTTGGTAAGAGAAATGATAAGAATAAAAGAACATTTGGTAATTGCTATAATTGTGGAAAACCAAGCCACCACAAGTTTAACTGTCCTCAAACTAAAAATAACAAACAAGGATCTAAAGACATTGTTTGTATGGTGTCAGAATCGCTTCTTGCTGATAGCGACTCTCAAGCTTGGTGGGTGGACTCTGCTTCATCAAGGCATATGGCAAAGACTAAAGAGAACTTCATAGAGATGAAGGAGATCAAAGCCGGCGACCATAAGCTCTATATGGGCAATAACACTTACTGTGAGGTTTTGGGAATCGGAACTCTCAAGTTAGCGTTGCCTGGACAAACAAACCTCATCCTCACTGATGTATTGTATGCGCCCGAAATGAGGCGTAATCTTTTGTCTGTACCACGTCTAGATGACAAGGGTTTTGAAATACGTTTCCGTTCATCAAAAGTGTCAATTGGGAAACACGGACGTATTCTTGTATGGGGAACTAAAATTGATGGCTTGTATCGTTTAAATGTTTCTAATAAAACTTCTAGTTCTTCTGCTTATATTGATGAGTGTTATATGAATGTTAATTCTGCCTTGTGGCATATGAGACTTGGACACATAAATTATAATAAAATGAAAAAGATGGCTAATAATGGTCTTATACCTAACATCGATGAAAATCTAAAACCTTGTGAATCTTGTATAACTGGTAAGATGACAAGAAAACCTTTTGGTAAAGGTGAAAGATCTAAAGAATTATTAGAAATAATTAATTCAGATATATGTGGACCGATAAATATAAAAACTCATAGAAATATGATATATTTTATAACATTTACGGATGACTATTCAAGATATGGTTATGTATATCTTATGAAACATAAATCTGAAGCTTTAGAGATATTTAAAGAATATAAGAAAGAAATAGAGAATCAATTGGGAAGAAAAATAAAAGTACTTAGAACAGATAGGGGAGGAGAATACGTATCAGATAACTTTGATAATTTTTGTAAGGAGAATGGTATAATTCACCAACTCACCACCCCTTATACGCCTCAACAGAACGGTGTATCTGAAAGGCGAAATAGAACATTGTTAGATATGGTGAGGTCAATGTTAAGTCAATCGAATCTAAGTACAACTTTTTGGGGAGAGGCACTCTCAACTGCAACATATATACTTAATAGAGTACCAACCAAAGCAACAGGTCTAACCCCTTATGAACTATGGATAGGTAGAAAACCAGACCTAACTCATTTAAGAGTTTGGGGTAGTTCAGCCCATGTAAAAATACTAGGTCCTAATAGAAATAAATTAGATCCTAAAACAATAAAATGTAATTTTATTGGATATTGTGAAAACTCTAAGGGTTATAGATTTGTTGTACATCATTCTGAAGGTTCTGTAGGAGTAATAGAAAGTAGAGATGCCTATTTTCTAGAAGATGATCTGGAACAAAATAAACCAGATAAAATAGTAGAGTTATTTGAAATAACTAAACAAGAAAGTACAATGCATAATAAAGAAGAGGAAGTTATAGAAAAACCTATACTAGAAGATACTATAACTAGAATACAAAGGGAGAGAAAACCTCCTAGTTATTTAAAAGATTATTATGCAATGATAAATGAAGAAATAGCAGATGATCCTATAGATTATAAAATGGCTATGAAGTCTATTGATTCTTCGGAATGGAAAAATGCAATTTCAGATGAATTAAAATCTATAGAAAAGAATGAGGTGTGGGAACTAGTAGACCTACCTAAAGATAGAAAAGCTATTGGTTCCAAATGGATTTTGAAAAAGAAACTTAAATCAGATGGAACAATAGATAAATATAAAGCCAGACTAGTAGCAAAAGGCTATAATCAAAAAGAAGGTATTGATTATGAAGAGACTTACTCACCCGTTGCAAAATTCACATCTATTAGAATTTTGATGTCTCTTGTAGCTCATTTAGATTTAGAACTTCACCAAATGGATGTCAAGACGGCATTCTTGAATGGTGAACTAAAAGAGGAAATCTATATGAAACAACCTGAAGGATATCAAATTGAAGGAAAAGAGGTTAAGGTATATAAACTGAAAAAATCTTTATATGGATTAAAACAATCCTCTAGACATTGGTATTATACATTCCATAATGCGATAATGAAATATGGATTTGAACCTAATAACTTTGATCACTGTATATACACTTGGATTAGTGGGAGTCATTACATAATAATATCTCTTTATGTAGATGACATACTAATGGCTGGAAATGATTTAAATAAAATCATGGAAATTAAAGAATCGTTGAAAAGCCAATTTGAAATGAAAGATATGGGTGAAGCAGATTACGTTTTAGGAATTAAAATTTCCAGAGATAGAAAAGGTAGAAAATTAAGTCTATCTCAAAAACCATATTTAGAAAATGTTTTGAAGAAATTCAAAATGGACTCATGTAAACCTCTTGAGTCTCCTATATATAAAGGAACAAAACTATCTAAGAATATGACACCTACAAATGAAGAAGAGATAAATGAAATGAAAAATAAACCTTATGCTCAATTGATAGGTAGCCTAATGTATGCAATGCTATGTACTAGACCAGATATCAGTTTTGCAGTAGGATTAATTAGTAGATTTCAAAGTAATCCTGGATTAGCACACTGGATAGCTGCAAAACGTGTATTGAGATATATTAAAAGTACATTGAACATTGCATTAACCTTCCAATCTGATGATTTGGAAGTTATAGGATTTTGTGATGCAGATTTCGCAGGAGATCCTGATGATAGAAAATCCACCTCAGGATATGTATTCTTGATGGGTGGTGCAGCCATTACTTGATCAAGTAAAAAGCAAGGATGTGTTGCTAGATATACTATGGAAGCGGAATACATCGCTTGTAGTACTGCAGCAACAGAAGCTGTATGGATAAAGAGATTCTTAAATGACTTAAGAATTGATGTAATAGTTGATAGACCTATTCACATATATTGTGATAATGAGGCCGCGATAAAAACCATTAAGAATGGGGAAATCGGTCCAAGAGGTAAACATATAGAACTGCAATATCATTATATAAATGATGTGATCCAGAAAAATCAGATCACAGTTGGATACATTTCCACTAAGGAAATGGTTGCAGATCCTTTGACCAAACTCATTGGTACTGAAGAATTTAGAAGGCATGTAGCCTCTATGGGTTTGATATAGAAACATCTCGGACTTATAGCCAAGTGGGAGATGTTGGATAATGGGATCGGGTGGCTACAATCCCTCGATCGAACGGCTATGATTATTGATGGGTAAATCTAACCTCAATAATATGAATTCTCACATGCATCACACACTCGTGCACATCATCACATGCATGTTCATGTTTTACAAATATACTATATGATATTTATTTATATTCAAACTTCATGCATACATTTGTGCATAATTTCATGTTAGTATTGTGGGATGAGGAGCATCGGATCATCTCTAAGCCAGAGTGGGTATCTTGGCAAAGGATGACCGTTGGATGTCTTAGATTTAGTCAAATGGCCTAACAACCACTTTGACCGAGTCATTAAGACCCAAAGAGCCGTTAGAACCGTTACATTGAGCCAAGGGAGTTAAGGATTGAGTGGTTTAATCTAGACCGTTGATCTAGATGCCTTTTAGCAAGAATCAAGGAATGGATTTATGGAGTCTAACTACTCTTTTCTTGGTGTATAAATATCCCCTATGTAAGAGGAGGAAAAAGGCAAGTTATTGTCCAAAGAAATACACTTTCTATTCTTGGTAAAGAGAGAATCGTATCTCTCAAGGAAATTCTTGTGTCTCTTTTGAGACTTGTTAAGGTACACCACACTACACCCAAAAGTTGTGCAAAATCCCGTAGAGGAGAAAGCCTAGCTCAACTTGGTTCATAATCGACGCTCAAGGTTTAAGCTCATGCTCCTAGTTCCACTTTGCTTAAGTCACGGGTCGCAATTCCGCTGCTTATACGCGTCCCAACAGATCCATTAATATACTCAGTCTTATTCTTGGCGCTTAGAGCCATTTTCATAGCTCGACTCCAAGTGGGTTAATTATCACCCGTTACGGGCCGGTAAACAAGCATTGTTCCCGAATTGTCGGCATGATGGAGAAAATAAGGGTTGGCAGAATTGTCAACCTTGCCTTGAATGGAAGAATCAGGGACTGGAGCATCGGGAAAAAAACTTGATCATAAAAATAAATCAGGAGCAAAGATTAGAAATGCTCTGATACATGAAAAAAGTTGAATTGGAATTCTTAATAATATGCATTCTCGTCTTTGAGTATGTATATATACACAATTGGGAAACAAAGCAAACTAAGGAAATAACAAACAAATAGAAACTTTACAGTATACACAAGAAACATATGCGAAAATAATCCCCTTTGATTTGGATCTTCATTTTCGGTATCCTCCATGATTGGGATCTTGATTGATTCGGTTTCCTAATATTCCTAATCTTTTTTTCTTTGTGGATATGGAAGGGTTTATAAGGATCTTCAAGATAAGAACATGCTTAGAATATTACGTGGAATTATTTCCTTTTTGAAGGACATTTTGTAATTTAAGGTCCGACTTATAAAGTTTGGCACTTTGTCACCATTTCTTGACAAAATTACTTCTTACCATAATGAGATTTCAAGTCTTATCATTTTCTATGAGATTTGAAATCGTTCATGCCTTTGAGGTCCTACAGGAATTGCAACTGAAAAGAATAAAAGCACTATACATCTAGTTCTAAAAAAATACACATATTGTAAAATCACAAAACTTGCATAGGTGGCGTTTGGTAACTCTAAATAATAAGAGCTTATTTGGGTTTTAGAGTGTTTGATTACCCTCTAATTACACTTCTAAATAACTAAGAAGTAGAGGAAAAACATCTAAACAAATAAGGGGCAAAGGGGTTCCTTATTTTTAAGGTCTAAAGTTTTAGAGGATCGATGTCAAAAGTGTCGCCCGTTTTTCGATGCTTTTACCCTTGCAAATTTATCATAATACCCATTCTGCCCCAATATAAAACCTCCAAAACTGAGAAGAAACCCAACCCATCAGTTTTCTCTCTCTCTCTCTCTCCGATTTGCTGTGGGATTTGTTTCAGGCTCCAATTTGACAGTATATGCTATTGCTCAATGTTGGGAGAACATGAACAAAGGGATGTGCAATTCTTGTCTCCAAGATGCAGCCTCTTCAATCATTTCGTGTTCTCTGGCTGTTGAAGGTCGGTCTCTCAATGCTGGAGTTCTTAGAGGGCGACAACCTGTCTTCCCTGGGTATACGTGTGAAAATAGTAGGCATGTGCAGCTATCATTCCCTGAACCATGACAAGAGATTTTCATGTTGTCAATGGCAAGTGTAGCAAGTGAAAGGGGTGGCGGTGTTGTTGGTGGAATAGGATGGGTGGTGGGGTGGTAGCGGTGGTAGCCCAAGCAATGGAAGGGGGCAGTACTTGAAGGGTATTGGGAGGCCATGAATTTGCATATTTTAAAAATGACATTAGTTACACTTAAAATAAGCTCTTAAAATTTGGAAATGAGAGGTTTTTACAAACATAAAACTAAAAATTAGAAAAAAAAACTTTTATCAAACGATCAAATTCTAAAAAAAATTTGAGCTTATTCTTTAGAGCTTATTATATTCAAGTAGAGTTTCCAAACGGACCATAGTGTCGAACTTTACAAGTCTCAGCAAAAAGAATTGACTCTTAGTGAACTATTTTTACTTAGGCTTTGTTTGTTTAGAAGGAAATCATTGAGAAAAAGAACATACTTTTCTTCATTTTTAGAGAAAAATTTTCATTCAAATATAAAGTAACATTAAATAGTTATATAGAGTAAATAAATTATTTTGTAGCATAACAAATACAAATTATCTTATTTTGTAGAAAATAATATATATTGTTTTGTAGCGTAATACAGAAACACTGGCCATTAGTGTTAGTATCTGTTCATTGGTTAGTAGTAAAAAAAAAAATAGCATTTGAAGCCGCCACTAGCTTAGTACCAACACAACTAGAAGGCCGTGTTTTGAGAAATAATTCATGCGATTATTTTTCACTCCAAACAGAATACGGCCTAAAGAAATCACATCTAATGACAATAATAGCAGCCAAAGGGATATTTTCCTTGGAATCTCCGAATAGTAGAGTACCCATAAAGTAAAGATATGCAATTGAGATTTGAGAGAGAGAGAGACGTTTAGTTTTCTTCCTTCTAATGAGATTTGAGAGAGAGAGAGAGACGATTAACACTACTCAACATTTTTTCTTCCTTCTAATGAGATTAGAGAGAGACGATTGGCACAACTAAACTTTTTTTCTTCCTTCTAATGAGATTTGAGAGAGAGAGATGATTAGCACTACTCAACTTTTTTTCTTCCTTGTAATGAGATGAATGTCTACTCAACTTTCTGTCATAAAATGCCATTGTCATAGAGAGAAAATGAGGAAATTCAAGGTTGAAATTAGGTGGGGTTGAATTGTCTTATTGTTTCAAATCAAGCATTATGATTATATACAGTACTGAGTAACATTCAAAGACTTCTAGTTCTTCTTCTCAAAAGCTAACTTAATTGCTACTAATTCTACAAAGCAAATAAGGACAAGGACATTATCTGATATGACAAACCGGTTTCGAGCTTCATGTGGAAGCATCATTAGTACACACAGAATACAGAAACAAAACAAATGGGATGCAAACGACTCCCTTTTTATCTACAAAATTCCATGCTCCAAACTCTCGGTCAATCTTGGAGATTTAGAGAGAGAGAAAGATCGCCATCTCTGAAACATTTAGCCGTGGGGGTTGCTCCTGTATGACTTAATAGCTTTAGCAGCGGCCGCTCGCAGAATGGCCTGGTGGTAGATTGCAGCAATGGCAGCACCGAGGAATGGTCCAACCCAAAAAATCCACTGAAACAAAAAAAAAAAACATGGGAACTTCATCAAATCCGTTAATTAAGTGATAATGATAGACCCTCCCCCTCCCCCTCAAGAACCTACTTGGTCATCCCAGGCCTTGTCTTTGTTGTAGATCACAGCTGGTCCAAGACTCCTCGCCGGGTTTATACCAGTGCCAGTGATTGGGATGGTGGCCAGGTGAACCATGAATACTGCGAATCCAATGGGAAGTGGCGCCAACACCTTGTTTCAGAGATATAAACATGATTAGTTTATTAATTACAGCATATATACCATTTTTTAAGATAAATGCTAATTTTGGGTAGCAGATTTTCCAATAGATATAAGGCTAATTATGATATTATTCGACCAAAGGTTATTTTAATTAGCCTTATATCTAGTTTGAGCCTTCTTCTTGGCTTCTCACCTCAAGTGTATGATGAAGCTAGGGCTGTAAACGGAGTCGGATATTATCCGGATCCGATTCGTATTCGTATCCGGATAGTCGAATAATTATCCTAATAATTATCTGTTGGATCGAATTTGGATAGTAAAATGTTATTTGTATACTAATCGGAACGGATACGGATCGTGGTATATCCGCTCCACTAAATATTCGACTGATTAGTATTAATATATAATTAACGTTAATATCTCTTTACAAGAATACCCTACAAGCATATTACACATCCTTATATTTAATGTAATATATAATAAATTTTGATTTTTTTAGGAAATTGATATGCAAATTTGGTAATAGGATGAAAATGTTCAGATATTTCGAATACTATAATCAGATATTATCCGAATTTGGTTATTGTAATCGGACGAATTTAGATGATAACCGAATTTGATTGGCATAATGGGACGGATTCAAATGATATTTGAATTTGATCAGGTATTATGGAAACGAATACGGAATTTATTTTTTATTATCTATCGTATAACAGAATGAATTCAAATTGCAGATATTAGTAAACGGATCAACACGGATAATGTGATATCCGCTTTGAATTTGTTCCGTTTACGGCCCTAGATAAAGCTAACATAGATTTTCTACAGAGAAACCCCATTTACAATTACCCCCACAAAAGAATTTGTGACAGGCACTTGTAAATGGTGCCTAGGCCTAGCACTCCCATGTAATTGACCTGGGAATACATTCAAGCCAAGCTGGTATTTGAGGCACAAACCAAGCTTAAGCTAAGCTTTGTTCAACAAAACTCAAAGCTTGGCTTGAGTTTGGCTTGAAGTTTTATATATATAAAAGTTATAATAAATAAGTAGAGATAATGATAAGAAATAAAAACAAAAACTGAATTGAGGGTTATATCAAATCTAATTTTTGTTTATTATTAAAATAACTTTGTATAATTTCTTTTATTCTAATTTAATTAAAACTCATCAACATAACCTTAAATTTGAATTAAGTTTAGAGCTCAACTCGGCTTCAATAAAATTCAAGCTTGAATTGAGCTCCAACTTAATCAAGCTCGAGAGCTTGAACTCGATCACGTTTGTTCAACCCAGCTCAAGCTTGGCCAAACTCAACTGACGTGAGCCAGATTCCCACCAAATTACAGTGGACTGTAAAGTCCACAGTTCGAAAACAGTAAACGTACGACTGCCTAGCCTTTGATTTGATTTATCGCCACCAAAACCAAGCTGAACCCAAAAGTCAGATAACAGATGTGACAGAAAATGGAAAATTAGGTTAGGTACGTGCATCGCGCACTGGTGCGCATGTTAGTGAAGAGTTGATAAGGTACTTACAGGGACATGGGAGTCTCTAGCGCTCCTCTTTGGATCAGTGGCAGAGAAGACGGTGTAGACCAGAACGAAGGTCCCAATGATCTCGGCGGCTAATCCTACGCCCTTGCTGTAGCCATCGGCGACCACGTTAGCACCACCACCATATCGAACGTAGTAAGCTTTTTGAAAGCACTTCACCAGCCCAACACCGCAGATAGCACCCAAGCACTGAGCCACCATGTACATCACGGCTCGGACCAGAGAAACCTTGCGAGCCAGAAACAGCCCGAATGTCACCGCGGGGTTAATGTGTCCTCCTGCGCATGGTAGAAAAACACATAAGAGCCATGCTAACATAAGCAGCAAAAAAAAACACACACACACATACCAGAAATGCCGGCGGTGCAGTAAACTAGGACGAAGATCATGCCACCAAAAGACCAAGCGATGCCGAGAATCCCAACCCCACCACACTCATCACTGTTCTTGGTAGGATCAGTCTGGCTCTTGTAGCCAATCACGGTCAATACAGTAATGTAAAGAAACAAGAGGGTGGCGATAAACTCGGCAATGAGAGCCCTGTAGAAGGACCATTTGTTCAATTCTTTAGCGTGGATAAACGGCACATGAGGTGGGTCTTTGTAGTCCTTGGCCAAGACCTCGTCGTGCTCTGCAACCTCAACCTCTTTCTCCATAGTACCGCCTGTAAGACTTCGCCAAAGTGGTGGAGAATGATAAAAGATACAGAGAGTTTCACAAGAGCAGTAGAAGGATGGAGAGGTCTTGATGTGTTTGATAATGGGTATGGAAGCGAGTAATAGGGGGGATATTTATGGGGAATTTGCCGCCATACCTACTAATTTCGATTTGGGGAATGCTAGCCCCAGTTTCTCTTAAACTCACTTTCCCTATAATAGTGACACGTAAGGTTACTTTTCCCGGCTGCTTTTGCAGCCGGTTAAAGCTTCATCTACAATACCCATTTTAACAATCTCCTTCATAGTTTTTAATTTAAAAACAACCCCTGAAATTGTTAACCTTTCCTCAAATCAAAGAATAGAGACAAAAAGTCTCCTCAAACTCCCGCCAACTCACTCTCTCTCACTACCGTTTCGGCTTCTCTTACCTTATTTTAGAGTATGCTCCAGTCCACTTTCTGAAACTCTCTTTCACACATTGCTCTTTGGTGAGGTGAATTTTCGGGTGGCTTTGAGATAGTAGCGGTAGAGAATTTGAAGGAGATGGGGGTGGAATATTAGTAGAGGAGGTGAAGAAGGTGAGACTACTTGAGGAGGAGGCGGTGATAATATAGGAAGGGGTGGTGAAGTCACATCCGGAGGAGGGGCACGAAGAGGAAATGGCGGCGCTGGGAGCACAGGCGGAGAAGTAGGCGGTGGTGGAGGTGAAAGCGGGGCTGGAGGAGGAGTGACAGGAATAGCAGGAGGAGGGGATGAAGTTTCCGGTGGATTTGCATTGGGCTGAGAAATTGGTGGAGTCGTTGAAGGAGAGGAAGGTGGTGGTGGACTAGTAGTGGAAGTCGGTGGAATTGCAGAAGGAGAAGAATTAGGAGAAGGCGTTGACGACACCATCTTCGCCAAGATTGGCCCTTCTCACCAAAATCAAAATCTTCATTCACTCCCAAATTAAAGTTGTAAACTAGCAACACCCAAATGCCAATGCTATCTAGAAAAATAAAATAAAAATGATCACAAACTCCTGCTGAGCAGAAGCCAGTCACAAATCTCTTTCAGAGCAAAATCCAGGACTTAACACTCAATTATAAATTTATATTTATATATACATGAAAGAGAAAGTAAGGTAAAGATTGTTGTTAGAGAGAAGCAGGAAGTGAAAAATGGTGTGTGTGACTGAGGGTGAGACATGTCTTTGCTCTTCTTCTTCTTCTTCTTTACTCATATCATGACTTTCATATGAACTCAAACCATTTTCTCTCTACCTCTCAAACTCGGTATCAAAACCCCTCTTTTCTTTCTCACACCAAACAGAGCCATATCCATTAATTAATCTCATCTTTCTATTCTTAGTAACCCCTTTTTTTCTCCAATGCCCGGAACTCTACCACCACCACCGTCGTTGCTACAAACTCTGCATTGTCTTCCTCGGAAGAGCATGACACAGCCCATTTCCTTCTCATGTTATCCTTGAGCGAGAAAGTGGTGGGTAAGAAAGAAAGTTCTTTTCTTTTTTTGTATTCTTTGATTGAGGAAGAAGCCAAGGAAATGCTACTTTATTTGATGTGATGTTTTGAAGTAGTTATTTATAAATTATAAACTATGAGGGCAAAACTTAAAAGATATTGTGTAGATGAAGCTGTAACCGGCTGCAAAAGCAGCCGGGAAAAGCAACCTTACGTGTCACCGATTATGGGGAAAGTGAGTTTCAAGGGAAACTGGGGCTAGCATTCCCCTTTCGATTTATTTCACTCTCATGGGTCCCACATTCTCTCTCTCTCTCTCGTTTTCCTTGGGAGAATTATTTTTTATAAATCTTAAATTTATTAATTTATTCTATTGAATTAAACTTTTTAATTAAATAATAAGACTATTTGATATTATTTTAGTGATGTCAAAATATTTTGACTGTATTTATTAAGAAATTTGTCTTATTGTCAAGCTTTCTAACAAAATAACTTTTGGTGTGTGTTACATGATAACTTTTTTACCAAAAACCAAAAATCAATATTAATTATCGTCATGAGATTTCAAGTATGTATTATCATTTTTTTGTGGGAATTGAAACCATTCACTTTGCTTTACGGGAATTACAACCTAAGAGATAGATCACAATACATCTATTTTTCAAAATAAAATGCATATTGTTGAATGACGAACTAGCAAATTGTTAAGACTTTATAAGTCTTTGCAAAAGAATGGAGATGTGATATTACTACTTATTCATTAAGCAATTTAAAACTATTTTTTAATAAATAACTCATTTTACTTTTTCGAACAATGTCGATTTTTGAACCATTCTATCATTATAAATAGTTCTTAATTTTTAAAACTTAATTAAAAATCACTTAAAAGATAAATTTTATCAAACCCTTAAAGTCCAAACTTCCATACTCCCCCACACTCACAGTGGGAACCTAAATCTTCTGTATTCTTCCTTATGACTTGAGTGTTTGAAGGCGGATCTCATGAATGAGATCTTGGCCTTTAAATACTCAAAACTATAACAAAAAACATAGGAAAAATCACCGGAAAGAACACAGACGATATGCTTCCCTCGCGGTGGGGGTTTGGAAATTTTCTAAAATTTAGGTGTTTGGAGCTAACACATATATTATTAGTTTAAGGCTATGAACAATCGGTGTCCTCTAAAGCATCAAAAATCGGAGTCTGGATCGTGTCCAATCTTCAATTTAACTATCCTACTTATAGTTAGGAATTTTTAATTTTAAGATTAAAAATGTTTCTTTAAAAAAAACTAGGGTTAGATTTTGTTAACTCTAAGAATTAGACAATCTTAACTACAATTAAGAGGAGTTGAATGAGACAAATGTTGACTAGTGAGTGCCATTCGATTGAATATGATCCCAAACTTCAGAAAAATGTGTTAGATATGACATTTTTTATTGTGTTCAGAGTAC
The DNA here is from genome assembly GCA_015143295.1 of Tetracentron sinense. Lineage (NCBI taxonomy): Eukaryota > Viridiplantae > Streptophyta > Magnoliopsida > Trochodendrales > Trochodendraceae > Tetracentron > Tetracentron sinense. Next base: position 4,441,304 of record CM026563.1, read on the forward strand.
ATTAGTTATTTGTAACCCTAGGCTAGAACCATCATTGCTAAGTTTCACTCAAACAGTAGCACAGCGTCTGATATGCAAAATGACTATTTTAACCTTTTGATCCATGTGTAGGTGGGCCCACTCAGGGGCGGAACCACATGGGGCTAGGGGGCTGAAGCCCCTCCTCGGCCGGCGAGGGGACTTGCTTTTAGGGAAATAATATACTTACCGGAGGTTCCCATTTTATAACAGAAGGCATGTCCCCCAATTTTAAGTATTTACCAACTGTGATTAGTATTCACTCACTCTTAGAGTTAAGCAATCTAACCATGGTTTTTCAAAAATAACTAAAATCTTAGTTTTAATTTAATTAAATTTAACCACGGTTAAAAAGGTGTTACAAGGGGGTAAGATAGAAAAGGACCAATGGATCCGCTTAGCACTGCTCTATCTATTATCATAAATAAATCGTGACGTGGGTGTTGATATATATCAGGCCCTGACCTAGACATTACAAGCGGATTGGATCATGTCACACGAAATATGTGTGCTCACTGGTATGGGATTTGGTCTTACTCTTACAAGACCAAAACGGTCTCGCTCTCGTCAGCTGTCGACATGTGGCGATAAAGGGAAAAGATATCAAATTGAGAGAAGTCAAAAAAAAAGGGAGAAAATGAAATGACTTCCCTACTTTTTTATCGCCCCATGTCAGATGCTCAACCTAGGCAAGATGGTTTTGGTCTTGCAAGAGCATGACCAAATCCGATCCCGTGCCCACTTGAACTCCTAACCGATACTCTAAAGGGAAATAGTTAATGTACTCATGAAATCTATATAGAAACCTAAGGCTGGACCTTATTGGTATGCTTATTACCGCTCTTAAAATAAGGAATGACTTCATTGTCCCCGGAAGTAAATCGTCTGTCCTCCCGGTGAATCTCTTGTCTTGTACGGATTTAATAGTTTTACACAACTCAACACAGAAGATTTGTTCCGTTGTCCAAACAGAATCATGTTTTGTCATTCGGATAGCACATTCCGAAGCACCTGAATGCAGGGGCGTAGCCACATGGGGGAAATTTTCAGGAAAAATTTCATACGGCCCTATTAGAGGAGTAGCCTTGTTAGGGATGGAGCAAGGAGCCTGGGTGCTCTAACCCCCTAAACTTCTTATAATAAACAGACACAAATAGACCTGATGGCTCATGAACTTGACCCTTCAAATAAAAATAAAAAAATTAGGGCTGCCCCGAACCCATTGTTATCCCCCTGCAAATGAATCCTGGGTCCGCCCTGCTTGAATGAATGGTCAGCCAGCAAAGCAATATCGCCGCAGTCGCATTCACATGAGTCACCAAAGCCTAAGCGTGACCATTTGCTTAACCTATGGTCCTTGTATGGAATCATCTCTCTAGGTCTGACGACAAATCTCTACCCAAAAAAAAAAAAGGGAAAATACCGTACCATAGAAAAGGTAAGGTGTTCGAACATGTAACATGGGACACATGGCCCAATTATATAACATGATGAGCCCCATGAAAGATCTCTGAGATGTCGAGAATCGCTTTTGACACAAATTTTAATCGGCCGACCCATACGCGGACAGGCATATGAGACTAATTTTGTTTTAGGTCGGTAGCGCCCTATACTATCTAGTGGAGGTCAGCTACAGGACGTCCAATGTATTAAATACATATACACTATTTATGGTCTACTATCAAAGATATTAACTTTTTTTTTTTTTTTTTGAGGGCCCCATAGAACAGATATCATTTACCTACGTCAATAGAGTTAGCGGGTCAATAGTTAGCTGGGGGCATTGAGGCTCTTACAACCCTTACATTAATAGAGTCAACGGGTCAATAGTTAGCTAGGGGCATTGAGGCTCTTGCAACCCTTACCCTGAGGATTAGATCCCTAGACCTTCACCCTTAGAAGGCCACACCCCTACCACTCACGTTAAAGATATTAACTCAAAGCCTCAAAAATCATTTTCTCTTTTTTTTAAATAACTTTTTTCTTTCCCTAAAAATATTGTCCAATGTTATTATTTTTATCCATGGCACTCGCCTCTACCTTGCGTTGATGGTTATATACTTATCAGGATGATGTTCATAAGAACATGCTTACACAAAATACGATCTAATTAATAGTTTAAGTGATTTTTGTTATCTTTTTAGAGTAAAAGTTCGCTCCATGGGTAGGGAGCAAACTATTGCTCCTCACGCTCACAAAGCCGCCCCTTTTGGCTTCAACTACCATTAATTTGGGTTAAATTTCCTTAACTTTATGATTTATATTTTATTTTTCTAAAAACTAAGGGTAGATGGGTGAATTCTAGGGAGGAGGGAATCTTAACTATAATTAAACAAAGTTAAAAAGGGTAACACGTGGCAAGAAAATGGGAACCAGGGCGTTGCGTCGCGTCACCAGTGAGGAGGTGATTATTTTCAATCTTTTTATAGTTATGGCCATAGTTTGAAAACTCAACGAGTCTGCTGAATAACTCGGCCGAGTTACTTGATTCAACTGCATTTCGACTCGAGTCGCTTCAAAATTCGAAGAAAACACTATTTGTTGAGTTATTCGGGTGATTCGGTCGAGTCAAGCCGCTTTTTCAACTCGTCTAACTAGGTCAAGTCACATAATGCTATTTTTATCGTTTTTTTCAAACCTAAATTTGAACGTCATACTATTTTCACATCATGTTTTTTGGATCTACAAAGACAACCTAGTATGGGTTCTTTTAAACCTAATTTTTAGGTTTGAGACTTTAAAACCAATGCACTCTAAGTTCTTTTAACTAAAGTTTAAATAAGTTATTACATATATATTCCGAATTGGATCGAGTCGAGTTTCTTACGAGTTTTCCGAGTTATTCGACCGGCTAATTTTCGAGTCGAGTTTTCGAGTTTTTGAACCATGATTATGGCCGCCATTTGCGAGGCTCCAATCTCTGTCATAATTCATAAGGCAAGGAAGAGAGAAATGAAGGGATAACCGAGCTTGAATAATTTAGGTAAATTTCTATTTGAGTATAACTATTAAACAAGAGCTCTGTTTTGAAGGGATAATGGAAACAATATGAGATATGTGTAATTTAAAAATTACAAATATTAAAAAAAAAAACTAATTCTTATTTTTAATTGAGTCCTGAGAAGAGGACCCCTAGGTCCTCTTTTAAGCTGACCGTAGTGTCCCTATGTCCCTTTTAACACCTATTTAATCATGATTAAGTTTAAGTAAATTATAATTAATAATTAAAAAAAAAAACTATGGTTAGATTGCTTAACCCTAGGGGTGAGTGAATCTTAACCATAGTTGATGAGTAGTAAATAGGGGGCGTCGACCAATGAGATTACGAGTCAGCTTCTAAGCTGACCCTGGTCCGATCTTCATTTCCCTTTTTAATTTCTAATTTATTTTAAATGTTTGGACTATATCTACATTTTTTTTTTTTAAATGAAAGATTATTTCTTCAATTATAAATATTTTTTTACTTTTTGTAAAAGTCCTATTGATTTTTTGTAGTGAAGCTGTGTTATTTAGGTGGTATACCACCAATACAACAAGGTTAGCACTCCCTCTAAACTCTAAAGCATTAAAGCAGAAGAATTCAAAAACATTCTGACAACACTGCCACTGGCAGGTACGGCGGTGTAATGTAAGCAGCAGCAGCTGTTCATAACTTTAAATGATTTCTATTTTAGTGAGTGGCGCATGAGAAAAACAAAGCCTGAGCCAAGTACGAAGCACCCCCCACCACCCGTCCGTACCAAGTTGATCCCGACCACCACTTTGATTCTCTCCAGCCAATCACATCCTGACGCGCGCCATCACTACTGTTTGAAGGAATTTGTTGTCTTATCCGGACTAATGAACTGTTGGCTGGTAACCCACCACGTGTCCATAATTATTTTGTCAGTTTGCAATATAATGGATTTTGGTGTGGTGCTGTCCTCTTCAGTCTTCTCCTCAAACGGCTAACATGCGCTAATGGACAGGATTGGAGGGCCACAGGTTGAGTTGTCACGACTATGAGACGACACACTACACGGCTCCCTAGGTGGGTAAGAGAGATGCGTAGGACATGGGCATTGAGCAATAGCCTTCGAACTATGGTTAATAAATTTTAATTTTTATAATTTTTTTTTTTTTTTTTTTTAAGTGTTTGACGAGAAAGTAAAGAAAAGTATAAAAGTAGCGTGCGATGTGTATAAAAAAAAAAAAAACATATTTTCATTTTCTTCCATATTCTTAATATTGATAAGCTTTCTTTTCAAAACATTATCCATCTTTCTATGGGTATTTTGAGATAAAATTAAGTTTATTTTCCCTTTTCTTTTTTTTTTTCTTCCACTCACTTTCTCGAAAAACAAATGCACTACGGGTTACTAATCTTAAACACATAAAAAAAGAAAAACGTGGCATAAAAAGGAGGGTCCAAGGTAAAAAATTTCCTTTGATCTTTTCTGTGTAGATGACAAAGGATCATTGCTTTCCAGTGCTAAAAAGTTCTAACAGAAAACAAGCGGAACATTATCAAAAACACTCGCAGAGAAGCAAACAACAAATGGGCCGGAAATTACATCAAAGTCCTATCAAGGGTCCAAAAAGGAGCCTAGACCAATGTTACCTGGTTGGCTGGTTCGTCGGTTCGAATTCAGGTTCACGGTTTGCAGTTTGTCACTCTAGAGTGAACCTAATTCGCTAGGACTACGATGAGACAATTCGTTTTTGCAGTTCGCTTAGGTTCTTTAGCCTGATTTGCTACTTAAGCATGTAAAACAAAATATATAGTTTATATTATATTATAAAAATATATATCTTTTAAGCATGTATACAATATATCACAAATGCTTATTTGAAAAGTAATTAAAAATGTCTTTTTATAAACAGTTTATGATAAGTATAAAAAATTTGCCGAACCTAAAGAAAAATTTGAGTGAATTTAAATGAAAATTTTGACAAACCATAAACCAAATCGGGTTTGCTCGGTTCACTGTAGCATGAAGCGAACTTGGTAACCCTGCCCTAGGCAATTCGCCATGGACCATGACTCGAATATATGCTTCGCTCGAACGATAATCCTAACCATCAATCAAACTAACTACTTCAGTTCCTGTATGCCTTATGAAGCTGAAAGTCAGCAGTGGTCCAAGAATTCAATGATTCTGACTCTCGGCGCATTGACATCGTCATGGCGTGGAATGTGGGTGACACAAATAGGCGAGAATCATGATTCATGTATACTAACCTATGTTCATTCATCAGTTTTAACCATTCCTCTTACATTAATACATTATTGCTTCACCCATTGTTTTCAAAGTAGTTCCTAGAATTATGTTTCTTCACGCTAACTTTTGGTGCTCAGGCTGGAAGTTCCCGGCAGCCGGCCGTACAAGAAAATCACTTCAATACGAATGAGCTAGGAATTATCAATTAAACTCGTTTTTAAGGGTGTGCCCAAGTCCGAATGGAGCCAAAGTAGAAAGAAGGTTACTTATGCGTCAGTTATACATATTGCCGTTTGCTTCTAGATTTCTCTAGAGTTAAATCATTATTGACCTCGAGGAGAGTTCAATCACCCACAGGTCAACACGTTCCCCTCTTCATCCTTATTAACTGTGGTTAAGATTCACTTATTCATAGGGTTCAACAATTTTTGTTTTAAAAAAAAAAAAACATTAAAAACATATTAACCCTAAGGGTAAAAGGTTCCTAACCAAAGTTACATTTTTTTTCCTTCTAAAAATCAAGGTTTGATTATTGAACCCTAAGGGTTATTGAATCTTAATCACAGTTAATAGGGGTTCATAGGGACGCATGTTAACAGGTACTGCAAATGAACTCGATCGAGTTCAATCACGATTTTCGATCTCAGGGTTGACAAGGGATCCAAGTTGGCAGTTGCAACACCAGCCAGGATTGGCCAGTTCCATTAGGTTTAGACCAATAATAAAGCATTGATCAAGTATGTCTCAATACTCTTGATATAATCGGTCTGGACAATTATCATTTGTGCCTTAGGTGCAATTTTCTGTAGCCAAAACCTCACACCATCCCCAGAAAATATTAAAAGCAAAATCCAAACCCACAAACCCAAGCCCAAGCCCAAGCCCAAGCCCAAGCCCAAGCAATCACTACATAGCAACCATATCTCACGCACTGAAACACTAAAAATATAGAATGTCTTTAACAAATTTGATCAAATGATTGACAAAGAGGAACTTTTCCTCGCAGTGTTCCAAAGAATCAAAAGTTCAGCACTGCCTGTATGATTATACAAAGATCAACATCATCATTTAGTATCTTCCTTTTTTTTTTGTCTATCGGCTATGTATAATATAAAGCCATATCTTCTGTGTCAGTTACTGAGATTTTAAATCTCTTCTCACTACTTTCATACATAATACCTACTTGATGATCCCCTAGTCCTTTAGAGCATTCAATCTATTATACCATAGAACAATGGTGTTATCTATCATAGTTCTTTGTATTGTAATTTAAAAATATAGTAATAAAGAGATTAATATTTTTAAAGGGAAAAAATTATGTTCGCAGAAAGGCATGATCCAACTTCAATAAAAAGTCTCACATATAAACTTAATTTGCATTTGGCACTGGTCATTTCTAATAGTTATTCCAACAGGAAATCTCAGCACATTTTATGAGGATTCCCAAGTCTACTTTGGCAGGCTGTACCCCCATCTGATCACAACTTATTGAATATTAGGGACCTCAAATGTGGCGTTAAGATCTTCCAAACAATATCAATCATACTTTCTAGCAGCATTCTTTCACAAATAATGAGCTCAAACACAAATCCAAGAAAGCACTCAATAATTCAACACAGCTCAAACTTTTAATGCATCAAACATACAGAAAGCAACATAACCAAAACATATCTGTTCCATTCACACGATGAATGCCAGATATTCTAAATAGAAACGAATCAGTAAAGCAAGAAGCATAAACACATGCAATCTAGATTTGGTATAATACTTTAGTTCCTAGCTTCATGTACCAGTATATTCATCTTACCACATGTAGAGCACGATGAAAAAACAGTTGATAAATTAGTAATATAAGCTTGGAGCCATCCAGTTATGGTTTCCTACTCAACACGAGTTGTCATTGTCCCCCATCATGAGAATGATCAGTAAAGTCAACCCCTTCGATTCTCATATTGCAAATAAATAATTTTGTGCTTCTCAGCATGGTATCAGATTTCTTCTTATGGTATCAACAATCAGTAGCAGTTGTGGAAAAATACTCCTAAACAGATTACTTCTTTATGTATAGAATTGTGGTGGTTCATCAAATAATTGTTTCACCGTCTACAGGTAACAGAAATTCTTATAAATTTAGAACATAACACCATAATGTAATATATTATCACTTAACAAGTCTTGCAATACATTTCTGTTTAAAATAATTACTCCTCGTGGGAAAAAAAAAAGTAGTAAGAACCATTTGAAAGAACAGAATGTCAAAGAAAACCAATAAAGAGCTGCATAACGATGACAATTCATTGCAAGAACAAATAAGAAGATTGAAATATCATTGCCACGTCTGCACTCTAGCTAAGTCATTCAGATCATAGTATCATACCATGTCCACAATGCAAAAGACAAGTATAGCTGCTATAATAAGGCATTCTGACATATGGAAAAATGCACATTGGACTTAGGTTCTAGAGACAATAGATATTTCACTGACGCAAACCACAGATACTTAGATACACAAGTTTGACCATCTTCACTCTGTAGGGAATTTCTGCAAGGGATTAATTAGGAACTACACTTCTTTAAGCTCATAGTCACCAAGTTATGGAATTATGCAGCCAGGAGGAATTCAAAACAAATCAAAGATTTCATTCTAAAAAATCTGAACAATGTTGAGCAGGACAGGAAAAAATAAAGAATAAGATTACTAACTATGAAAAACAATTAATATATATATTTTCATAAATTAGATGTGGGAAGGGGGATCGAGAGACGTGAAAAATGTCATTCATATTCAAATATGCACACAATCCTACGATCCGGAGATCCAACAGTTACAAATCACACCACTTTTTAAGTAGGAAAGGGCATTCAGGGAATTCTGTGTTTTTATTTTCTTTGAAAACAAGTCTCCTTCCTCATTCGTTCCCTCCCTCCTGCCCTCTTTTTCTCTCTCTTTCTTCCCCCCTCTCCGATTCTCCGTGAACAGGCCTTCAGTTTTCACCCTTACCGACTTGGGAATAGTAGATTTCTTGGCTCCGGCATGAGAGCAATGTTTTTCCTGATCAAAGGAGTAACAAATCGGCATCCGATCTCCGTTAAAGAAGCGAGGCATCAAATGTGAATCTGCTGGTCTTTCAATGTTGGGGCAAACTCTAAACCAAGGTTCTAAATGTCGATATCGCTCGACATGTCAAGCCGCTGAAAAAAGATATATGGGAGATACATCGGAAGATATATCACTTATCGGTAATTTATGGAAAAATTACAAAAAGATTGGGCAAAACATGGAATTTTGCAATGAAACTCCAGGAAATATTAAAATAGATGTTAATACACATTTTAAAATAAAAAAATTTCAAAAAACAACAATGTACATAAGAGATGCAATGAGACTCGCAAAGATGTGCGCTGACGAGTGACGATAATATATGATTGATTCATGTTTCATTCATTTATCAATCAATCATAAATTCATAATAATACAAACATACATAATACAACTCACCAAAAGAAACTGCAATCACCACTAGAAGGAGATGCCTAGTACATCACCAATAAATATTAATATCAAACACATAATATAATCAAGCACCAAAACCCCTGATTCTTTTTTTGTAATTTTATTTAAATGTGCAGGACCCTTATTCAAGTTTTCAATATATATTTTTTAACAAAGAGAACCGTGAATAGCATTAGATGTGTAAAGTCGTTCCAATGGCTTCCACTGTCTCGATTAATAATATTTTATATTTTTTAACATATTAATAATTTGTTTAAAAGTATCAATATTTTTAATGTTATATATTAAATATTTAAAAATATATATATTTTTTATTAGTTAAATAAGTTATATTATTTGGTCGATGTTACCAAGTACATTATTTAGAATTGTTAACTATTAATAATAATAATAGAACATTATTAAAATTCATAACTAAATAAAATATTAATGAATTTCATATATAATCCTTAAAATAAAAAAGGCCTTATATTAAAATTTTAATACTTTTTTTTTGCATTTGGTGTATAGTATAAACCAATATTAATTTTTATCATTAGGTGTAAAATATAATTTGGTGGATAATATAAACCAATATTAGGCCTTATATTAAAATTTTAATATTTTTTTACATGACAATTAAAGAAAAATGTTTAATGATATAGGAGTGACCCTAGCATACCCTTGTAAGGGTTACTAAAGTTAAAACATAAGAAAATATGTTTAATGACATAGGATTAGGAGTGCCCTAGCATACCCTTGTTAGGGTTATTTAAGTTAAAACATAAAAGAAGTATTACACAAGGTTGGAGTGACTTTAGAATTCCTTTATTAGGGTTATACTTAATAAGTTAAAGATAATAGGGTAAGCCCACAGGGCTGGAGTGACCTTAGAAAACCTTATTAGGGTTATACGTGATAACTTAAAAGATAAGAGAGTAAGCCCTCTTTGTATTCGAACAACAGAACCACAAAAAAAAAAAAAGTTAAGAGGGAAGGAAGAGAATAGGGGAAAGGAGATGACCTCGACAGCAAAGACTATAGCCCACGGCAACTGCGGAAACTCATGAAGATGGTAACGGCGACAGTGAGAGGTATGTACCCTCTTGCCTCCCTCTTCTCCCCTCTTCTTTCTTCTCTACTATCAACCATTTTTCCCCTTCTTTTTTTTAAAATCAAAGAATATGTTTGATCCTTTGCATGAATGAATTCTTTTGTTTTTTGGATGATGCATGCACATCTGCGGGAAAAAAAAAAGGGAAAACAATTTATTTTTCAGATTTGGTCGATATCGGAAGATATCAACGATATATCTCTGATATCGACGATATCTCCTGATATGATGTATTTTTTAAAACATGGTATAGATGTGTCAGTGAGGGGCAATATCGAAATATATCGGCGATATATCGCCGATATTATCGATATTTCGAACCTTGCTCTGAACCAAGCTAACATTAGCCCATTGCAACGGACAAAAATGGCATCAATCATTGTTAGGAAGAAGACAACACTTGTTGAGGTCTTGTGAGGTGTCTGTATCCTCCGATAAGTAGGGCTTTTGCGAGTGCCAAGCCGGATGGCTAGGTGAGCACTGCAGAGAGAGGGAAGAGAGGTGATCAACAAGTCAATCTAAACTTGAGTACAGCCGTTTTGACTTGTGTTGGAAGAATAATGGCTGGTGGGGAGGGACATAAGAGAAAATTTAGAGAGAAGAGGGCACTGAGATGAGTCTAAAAAGACTGAAGACGGCTGGTGTCAGTTTGGTTATCCGGCCTCGAGATTGATACATTTTCTAGGAACGAGACCATATTTATAGATTTACAGGTTGCTCACGAACACCGAGTATTTCGTAACGGTAACCATTAATGTTTATCCATAATGGTATTCGGTTGCGTAACATTTCAACTTAGCGAATTCCGCGTCATTACCTCAAGTGCCTCAGCAACATTTTACTCTCTTGTACTCTAAGTGGGTTGACAAATGCGCACCCTTTTCGTATTTCCCGCCTTGGGTGTAAATGGGTGAAGGCGCCTGCTTTTGTCAGTGATCGTCTATGCCCGCCAAAACATAAGTCTCATTTATTTCCCTAAAAAAAATTCTCTTGATGTGTAATAACCCAACAATAACAAGGGTGCCATGAACCTATAAGCAGACATTTATTTTTATGAATCAAAAGCACCCTATGTAGCCTCCCAACATACTTCCTATCCTTGTTCAAGATCCCCGCCTCGGTGGCTTACTCTTTCAAACGAATTCAAATGGAACTCTTATGGAATGAGAGGGTTAGTGGCAAGAGAAGTATCATTTGGTAGACTGAAAGTCTATTTTGCAGCCCAAGTCTTGTGGCAACGTTAACATTTATCCCCTTGCAAAAGTTAACAAGGCCCTTATGGGTAAATGGCTCTGGCACTTCGGTGAAGAGGAGGGAAGCCTTTGGAGGGTGGTATAATAACTAGGTTTGGGGAGGGAAATAGGTGGTGCCCCAAGCAAGGGGGCAGCCCTAAGGGTGTAGGGGTGTGGAAGGCAGTGATGCAAGGTTGAGTTGAGTTTACGATGCGCACTTGGCTAATGGTGGGATCTAGGGAACAGATTAGTTTTTGGAAGGATCATTGGTGTGGTCTTGCTCCTCTTAGTCAATCCTATAGTAACCTTTTTCTCCTAGCTGCAAATAAAGGAGTCAATTGCTGAGTATTTAGAATGGAAGGAGGTGGTCTTAGTGTGAACCCCAAAATTGAGGCGTAATCTATTTGATTGTGAGGTCCAAGACTTACTACCTTTGCTTTCCCATCTTCGTCAAGAATCCCCCAAACCTCTCATTAGGTATAGTCAGGTTTGGTGCCCCGGCAACGAGGGGGGATTCTCCGTGAGATCTTTTTTACAAGCTTTGCATTCTGAGTCAAGTGCATCTTTTCCTCATATGGCTGTGTAGTTTTCTTCAGTTCCATCTAAGATTTCTTTTTTCCTGTGGACAGCAATTTTAATAAAATTCTATTAGTGATCACTTAATGCATAGAGGTTGGTGCAAGACTAATAGATGTTTTATGTGACTTTAAGCAAAGGAGTCGGTGAATTACCTATTGTTGCATTGTGATGCAACGAGCGCTAGACTCTGCTCGTATGAAATCTCCTCACGGTCCACGAACAAACACTTTCCAACACGGTCACCCTTCCTGCAATCTGTCACGGTCACCCTTCCTGCAATCTGTCATCCGATGCCCAGGCTCTCCACACTTAAAACAACGTAATTCACCACCCATGGTACGGACTCTTATTGGGTTGCCCCCCGATCAACGGTTTTCCAACACTACCCGAGTGGGTGACAGTTCTAGCGGGGGTGGATGTAGGCCGACTACTGATTCAATTATTTGCGCATGTAGAACTGCCCGATCTGCGACTGAACTGTTTTTCCAATTGTATGGCCCTCTGATGGACTTCAGAAACATTTAATGGATCAAATAAATTATGAGTATCTTGAAATTGATACCGGTATACCAATTGCTCTTCCATTTCAGCTAGGTCATTACGAGCCACCAAATGATAAAATTATGTGGTATAGTCATCAACCGTCTTAGTACCCTGTCGTAAGTTTTGTAATTATTGATATAACATCCACGGAATCTACTAATACTGAATACTAGAAGTATGCCAGAATCGACGGTGTGCGATTCTGACTTCTAAAACACAAGTTATTACTAAAACACAAGTTTCCCAAAATAGTAAAATTGTTGTTTCCAATGCCTAAACGAGTAAATCTGGCCAAAAAGTGAAAAATTCAAGGCGAAGCAATGGGTATTGTTCCAATCAGCCGTATAAATTTCAAGCAATTCCAACTCCAGGGCTCATGATTTCTACTAAAGTTTTTTGCCATTCATTTCATGATTTCTATTAGAGCCTTTATGCCTTTAGTTTGGATTGTTGACATTCCAACAATTCCATGATATTCTCTGCGACTTGCTCTGCATCACATTTTCAGCCGGTGAGATAGGTTTGGTCCTACTTCCTCTCATCTTTATATCCCTTAGATCTTCCCTCAATCCATGTGGAGTTTCTTATCATGTTGGCTTTCAGTGTCATTATCTTCTCTAGTAGGCTTGATGTGGCCTTTTCTCCCGGGAGTGATAGCATGCGTCTTGTGGAATGACAGGAATTAGAGAGTATTTGAGGACTCTTCCCCGTCAATCCACAGGATTCAGTCTCAAGGTCGGCTGCTTGTTATAGATTGGTACTAAGTCGGAAGCATGGGACAGACCCTTGGGGAACTATCTTCGCTCTGTAGTTCTCTTATAGCTGTTTTTTAGTTTGCTGCCTTTTATTTTCTTTGAGCTATTCTTGGTTTAATGTTCGTGAACCTAGCTTTTGCTCCTTGCTCTTGTTTTCTTTTTCTTATATGATACCTATGATTATTGATCAAATAAAATTTGAGGTGTAAAATCTACTGAAGGCAACATGTCCAAAATTAACACTGCCTTTTGCAGGCATTTTAATCACCAATGTCTCATGAAAGTAAGTTGGCAGCGCCTTTGCGATGGCATTTTGGACTGCCGGCACCTTGTGATGGCGCCTTGAAGGTACACTATCGGCACCTTATGATGGTGCCTTGGACAGTCATTGCCTTGGATCACCATTTAGTTATCGGTGCCTAGTGGCAGCACCTTGATCAATATATATTAATTGTGGAACTCTTCAAATTTTTGATGTCGACATTAGCTCCGCGTGGACATGCTCAAAAGTAGCCATCAACACCTCCTAAATGCACACATTAGGATATGGGCACAAATCCAAGTTGCATATGTATCAGTCCTGCCTAAATTATACATATAAAAAAATGAATGTTAATATCAGGTTTGACATGTGTTTTTCTCTATATAATCATATTCTCAAACCGTCGGGTTTAAGTATTGAGTAAGTCCAATACTTAAGAATCCTAACCATACTACACACTGATAGACACAACCAAGTAATAAAACAAGGCAACTACCTAAGCATGCACTAAAAGGTTCAATTTCATCATATTTGACACTTAATTCAAGATACCACATCAAGGACTAGTTATTAACGACTATCGACAATTTTGGGTGCACACCAATACTTGAAACCACCATTCCCCTTACAAAATCGAATTTGTTACACAGTAGATAAAACCATGTAGATAGAGAAACTGAGAAATGAATATACAAATTATAACAAAGGATATAACTCACAATTGATATGATTGTCTAATAAAATGACCCTCTTAGCCAATAGACATACAACTGAATGACCCTCTAATATATAGATCTAATCATAGATCTGGGTTTGCAACTGGTGCGACTAACAATACGCAAATTCAAGTGAAAGAGCATTCTTTATTGCTTACTTGCTTTCCAAAATCAAATTTATCCCAAGTGAATCTTGTAATCAGTAATACCAATGTTTTTCCATAATGCATCTATTTTTATACACCTGACTGCCACTATTACCAAAATATTTCATTGTGTGATTGTGTGAAACACCAGGGTTAACGACCAGCATGAACAGTCACCAAGTATAAGCATTACATTGCAACATGAACGTCAAGTGTCCAGTGTGTTACTGGTTAGTTTGCTGTCAAACGATATAGTGGCAAAGAATAATACCAGAACGTCATAACAAAATACTGAACTCAAGCTAATAACAAATTAGGATTATCTGTCTATGCATTTAGATGCCCAACTTCTACCCATTCAGTTCATAAGTGACTCATTCGGTAATCACACCATAGGGAAATGATAGCACTCTATAGTCTATACAATTCTTCTAAGACTAGATATACCAATAAGGGATAAACATAGATTTCACCTTCAAGTAAAACAAAAATTCAATTTTTCATATCTAATTCAGTGCAGACTTCCTATCCCTTTTTTCCCACAAGAAATAAACCTACTCTTAAGATGCAAATATATTCACTACATCTTTACTCAATCATCTAAGCTACCCCTACTGATACAAAAGCCTCACCCAAACGATATAAATTGATGAAAACTCTTGAACTTGCATTAATTCTCACTCCAACTAACTACAAATCCATGCCAAGAACTAAGAACTAAAGAAAAAAACAAAGCCTATACAGAAATGTAACTAAATTGCGATCCGTTTAATAATTCAAATATATAATTTAAACCTTAATATCGTACTTCCGAGTTGTAAAACACATTCTTCAAATCTTTCCAATTGTTATCGAACTCTCAAAACAGAGATTACACTAAAAAGAAATTCCAGAAACCCTAACATCCGAAAGAGATTTGATAAAAGGAAACAAAATGGAGTTAAAAGAAACCAGAAAACCTCACTCAAAATCCTCAATCTTGTGGGATCTCAACATCACCATCAGCGATCTCCTGCTGCAGATCCTTTGGATTTTTCCCATCGACCGTACACCCAACGGAGACGCAGGTACCGAGGATCTCCTTCACCGTTCCGGTCAAGTCCTTCGCCATTGATCTCGGACTCATAATCTTAGCGATCTCGACCACATCATCGAGAGAAATGTTTCCTGTGTGCTTGATGTTCTTCGTCTTCTTCCGATCGCGTTCGGGTTCTTTTAGGGCTTTGATCACCAGTGCGGCCGCCGACGGCACGACGGATACCTTGGCTTGCCGGTTCTGCACAGTGAGCTTCACAGTGACGCGAAGACCCTTCCAGTCCTTGGCGGTCTCTTTGGCAATGTCCTCTCCAATCTTCTTCGGAGATAAACCAAGAGGCCCGATCTTCGGAGCGAGTGAACTCGCAGCTCCGACCTCGCCGCCGGTGACACGAACATAGACGTCGACGACCTGTGCGGGATCGAATTTCGGAGGCATTACCGGAGAGGAGTGAGGTTTCCCGGCGCAACGATTGAAATTTGGGAAAGAAAAAAAGATGAAAAACGCCGCGAGATAGGATATTATGAGAAGATTAGGGTTTTATAAATCTAGCGTTTTTGCGGTGTTGACGGAAATTACTGGCCTGTCCCTCGAGGCCGTTTTATATCAATTCTCACGATTATCTCGTTCTCAAAGATAATTCATTCTTATAAGTTTTGATCCTTATAATCAATTTTGTACTCTATATGTATATAAAAATTATTGAATTAAAAACAATTATGAATTAAAAAAAACAGAATTATGTTAGGACGAAAAAAATAATAAATAAAATTGTTTTAAGAATTAAATATTATTATATCATCAATACATATTTAACTCTCATAAAATATCAATCTTTTAATTATGTCTTATTTATCTCATCAATTTTTATGTTTATCTCATTCATTTTAAGTGTCTTTTAAAATTGATTCTAGAAAACAACTTTCCGTTGTTCCTTAAAAATTATGTCTAAAGTAGGAAAATTTTTAAAATCATTTCCTAAAAATGACTTATAAAATACATTTAGACTATTTCTATTCCCGGGATAAGAAAAATCATTCCCAATGAACGACGCCAAATAACCCCTCAAATTCTTCGAGAATGATAGGTGAACTCTCTTACGAGCGGATTTGCTCTTCCATAGGAAAGAAGCAGGTGTACATTAGCTGTGGCTCACATATTTTTATTTATTTATTTATTTTATTTTTGTAGGGCGAGTTTGCTCGCTTAGAGAATCCTATCTATTATTTTCAAATTTTTTGTGACTATTGTCTTTTTTCCTAAGGGTATTTAACTACACCACCCGTTGGTGTAGCCAAATGGTAGTGGAGTGAACCGTAGACCCAGAGGTCCTATGATCGAATTTTGATGCACTTGCATATCTCTTCTGCCTACATGAGGATTAGTCGGAATCTTGAGCTGCGAACAGCCCTCAGTTACCCAACAAAAAAAAAGAATTTCACTACGATTAGTGGTTAAAACAATGGTTAGTGGTTAGTCAGAATCTTGGGGGATTGGATCCTTAGACCTCCCTCAACAGAGAGGCTACACACTATCATTGGCGCAAGAAGCAAGGCGTATTTTTGTAACTATTATCAATGAGGGTTTTTTTATAACGTTACAGCGATCGTTGCTTTTTTCTTTTAATTTTTTTGCTACTTTTTTATTAACTTCAATTACATAGAATTAGATAATAAATAGGGATACAAACAAAAATATATATTTGGATTTCTATATAGTGTATTTCTAATTTTTCGCTATTAGCGTTTGATGTTCTTCTACTTACGTTCATCTTCCTTGTATCAGCGATCGTTGTTTTTTTCTATTAACTTTTTTGCTACTTTTTTATTAGCTTTAATTACATACAATTTGATTATAAAAAGGACTACAAACAAACAAAATATTTTGGTTTCTAAATAGCGTATTTTTAATTTTTCACTATCAGCTTTCATTGTTCTTCTAATATAATTCATTTTTCTTTTATTAGCTATCATTGTTTTTATCTTTTAATTTTTTTTATTAGTTTTAATTACCTATAATTAGATAATAAATAAGGATACAAACAAAGTATTTGAATTTTTATATAAAGTATTTCTAATTTTTCGCTATCAGCGTTCATTATTCATTTACTATAAGTTCATTTTCCTTATATCAGCGATCATTGTTTTTTTCTTCTAACTTTATTGTTATTTTTTTATTAGCTTCGATTACATAGAATTAGATAGTAAAAATTGTTACAAACAAACAAAATATTTGGGTTTCTACATAAAGTGTTTCTAATTTTTCGTTAATAACATTCGTTGTTTATCTAATAGCGTTCATTTTCCTTATATCAACGATCATTGTTTTTTTTATTTTAATTTTGCTGCTACTTTTTTATTAGCTTCAATTACATACAATTAGATAATAAAAAAGATATACAAACAACAAAAATATTTGAGTTTCTACATAATGTGTTTCTAATTTTTAGCTAACAACATTCATTGTTCCTCTACTAGCGTTCATATTCGTTGTATCAGGGATCATTGTTTTTTTATTTTAATTTTTTTGCTACTTTTTTTTTTGCTTCAATTAAATGAAATTATATAATAAATAGAAATACAAACAAACAAAATATTTGGATTTTTATATAACGTAATTCTAATTTTTCACTATCAGCGTTCGTTGTTTCTCTACTAACGTTCATTTACTATGTATCAACAATAATTGTTTTTTCCTCTTAATTTTTTTCTACTTTTTAATTACACTCAATTATTTACAATTAGATAACAAAAAGGGCAACAAACAAATAAAATATTTCGGTTTCTACATAGCGTGTTTCTAATTTTTTGCTAAAAACGTTCATTTTCCTGGTATCAACGATCTTTTTAAAAAAAAAAAAATTTGCTACTTTTTTTATTAGCTTTAATTACATATAATTAGATAATAAAAAGAGATAAAAACAAACAAAATATTTGGATTTCAATATATCGTATATCTAATTTTTCGCTAATAGCGTTCATTGTTTCTCTAATAGCATTTATTTTCCTTATATCAGTGATCGCTATTTTTTTTATAAAAAAAATTTACAATTTTTTTATTAGCTTAAATTACATACAATTAGATAATAAAAAAAACTACAAACAAACAAAATATTTGGGTTTCTACATATCGTGTTTTTAATTTTTCGCTAATATCGTTCGTTGTTATTCTAATAACATTCATTTTTCTTATATCAGCGATCATTGTTACTTTTTTATTAGCTTCAATTACATACAATTAGATAATCAATAAGGATACAAACAAAAAAAATATTTTGATTTCTATATAACGTATTTCTAATTTTTCGCTATCAGCGTTCATTGTTCATCTACTTGTGTTCATCTTCCTTGTATCAGCGATCATTGTTTTTTTTTTTTTTAAAAAATTATATTATTTCCTGATTAGCTTCAATTACATATAATTTGATAATACAAAGGATTACAAAAAAAAAACAAAATATTTGGGTTTCTACATAACGTATTTCTAATTTTTCGCTATCAGCGTTTGTTGTTCTTCTAATAGCGTTCATTTTTTTTTTTGATCAGCGATCATTGTTATGATTTTTTAATTTTTTAGTTACTTTTTTATTAGTTGTAATTACATACAATTAGATAATAAATTTGGATACAAACAAATAAAATATTTAGATTTCTATATACCTTATTTCTAATTTTTCGTTATCAACGTTCGTTGTTCCCTTACTTGCGTTCATCTTCCTTGTATCAGCGATCGTTGTTTTTTTCTTTTAACTTTTTTGTTATTTTTTGATTAGTTTCAATTATATATAATTTGATAATAAAAAAGCAAACACAATATTTGGGTTTTTACATAGCGTATTTCTAATTTTTGCTCTCAGCGATCGTTGTTTTTTTCTTTTAATTTTTTTTCTACTTTTTTATTAGCTTCAATTAAATAAACTTAGATAATAAAAAAATATACAAACAAACAAAATAGTTGTATTTCTATATAGCATATTTCTATTTTTTCGGTATCAAAGTTCGTTGTTTTTCTACTAGCGTTCATTTTTCTTGTATCAACGATTTTTGTTTACAAGGGAAATGAACTCTATTAGAAGAACAACGAAATATGTTAACGAAAAAATAGAAATACGTTATGTAGAAACTCAAATATTTTGTTTGTTTGTATGCATTTTTATTATCTAATTCTATATCATTGAAACTAATAAAAAAATAACAAAAAAATTAAAAGAAAAAAACAATGATCGTTGATACAAGGAAAATGAATGTTATTTCAGAATAGTAACTAGTTTTATGTTGGTTAACCAAATGCGATTATTTTGCATATAATCAATTATTTGTAAATAATTAATTATAAACAAGGTATTATCCAAATAATATTATTCATGACAACGTTTATTTACAACAGTGCTTATTCATGATAATGCTTATTGTATAATCAATTGTAGTTGTAAGCTTGATGAACAATTTTGTTCCACGCACAAGTATGCACGTTAGGATATGCTTGCTTGTTAGCAATCAGTTCAATCCCTATTCCGGTGATTCAATTATATAGTCTCAGGGGTGGAGCCAGGGTGGGAAGGGGCCATGACCCCCAAATTTTTTGAAAATAAATTACATTATAATTGTAAATTTTAAAAAAATACGTAATATCTAAAAATTGTATATAGTGGCCTCCCAAAAGAATAATGTAGTTTTTTTATATGTATAACATATAGGGACTTATTCTTTATTGATCTATGTATCTCTTTTAACCTTAGTTAAGATTTATCAACTCAAGAATTAATTTTTATATATATAAAAACCAATGGTAGATATATAAAACCTAAGGGTGAGTGAAATTTAACCACAATTAATGGGTGTTAAAAGGGATATGTGGCAAGCAGGGGAGGTGCGCGTTCTGCCCAGTGGAACACACATGGAAAAAAACAATCTCCATAATATAAAAATATAGTTAATTTTAGAGTAGTGATTAGCCCACCACACATTTGACTACATAATCAAATGTCTTCCTCTTTTATCCCCTTTTAATTGTGCTTAAGCTTGATTAAGCTTAACCAACTTAAAGTTAATATTTTTATTTTTTCAAAATACCAAGTTTAAATGGAAGAACTCTAAGGATGACTGAATCTTAACCACAATTAATTAGTTTTAAAAAGGTGGGCGGGGACTAATGAAGACCGGCATTTCATTACATAGAGGAAATGCATGGTAAGTTAAGCATTGTCCTTAATTTTATTTGTATAATGACTCTATCAAAAGGGAGGGTCAATATATATATATATATATATACTAGTAAAGTTGCACGTGCTTTGCACGTATAATTTTTTCATTATTATTAATAATAATAAGAAAACTAATATTTGGATTTCTTTACCTAAAGTATATTATATATTAATTAATTTTATAATATATTAGCATATTTTATAGATTACATTTTAGTAATTTAATTTTTTATATATTAATTTAAATTTAATAAGAGTTAGGAATCTTTCTAATAGAGCCAATATTGATAGTAAGTACTTATAATTAAATTAACAGAAGTGTTTGGAATTCCAATTAAGACCATTTATGTATCCTTTGAGAGAATATATTGGTAAGTCTTACTAATAAGACTCACTTTCCTCTTATGGGTAAGTATGAGGTGGTGGATTATTCTTATAATTGTAACTCACATCTACTTATCAATAATAAAATAAGGTAAAAGATAATTACATATGAAATCCAATGATGATAAAATCTTAGTATTAGATGATGTATGTAGCTGAGTAAGGACTCTCTAATTGAGTCTTTCAAAGTCTCTATTAATTTTTAGTGATTCTTATTAACTAAAATTCTAATTAGAGTTGAATAACCTTACTTAAATAGAAGTTTATTAGATATGAGTCCCACATAATAGTAAAAATTATTTTCCGTCTAAAAAAAGTAAAGAGTCTTAACTGGCAATACATACAAGGTAAAATCTAAAGAGGCTAAAATAAAAGTAAATATTGATCAATTTCAAAAAAGAGAAAATAAAGGTCATACCATGCAAAGAGTTAAGGGCATTATGTTTATGTTGCAATGTAAGAAAATATCACCACACAATTGGATTTCGAAAGACCGATGCATAACATGCAGACACTATATCATGCAAACAAGCATCCCAAAAAATTCGGAGAGATTACTTTTTGACTTCAAAGCGTTTCGTGGTCCTACTAATTAGAATTCTAATTAGATTAGGATATCCTTAAATAGAGATTTATGAAGTAGGACCTAATCCTTTAACTACATACACAATAACGGGTCTCATGAGTCCCAAAATAATAAATATAATAGTAATAATCATTAATTAAATGAATTGATAATTATCAAATAAAAAAAATATTATTTAACAGGTAGCACGAATAATAGCTTTTGAATTTTTCTTTGGATAATGCTAACACTCTCTTTTTGATTGGAGAGAGTGTTAGTGATGCTAGCATTACCCTTTTTCTAACATATAGAAAGTTGTATAACAATCTTTATTAGGTCTCGCTCATACATCTCATTTTATTGGTTAGAATCCACTTGGTGAAAGCACATAGATCAATAAAAGCTCAAGTTCTTCCCCAAATGCGATCACAACTCCCAACTTTTAATACACATTAAATATCTAGGAAACTATAATAGTCAAATACCAACAAGTTAATGTTTCAACATTAAAAATTAATATACAACTTAAAGACATATTGTCCTTACATAAAAAAGAAAGAATTCACAAAATATTCAAGTTCAAGTGTCACATGTATAAGTTTCGACTGAACCTTCTGAAGTGAACCTAGCCAGGAGGAACCTTAACGTAATAGCAGCGCTGTTTTTCTATCCATTCACAAGCTTCTCCTCTATAGAATTGTCACGTCCAATTAATCTTCAATTAACCCTAGGCTTCCAAGCAGTCCTACCATTATCGAACATAAAGCATGAAAGAGAAGCTTAAACAATTTTTTAGCAATCTAACCGGAATAAAAACATATGGAGCACCAGATGTAATCGACTAAAAATCTCTACGGGGTACCTTTCCCTACTCTTGTTCATTGGACTGTGCTATAATCTCATAGTAGGTTCCTATGCCTATATAAGAAATAGGAATTTGAATTAGTATGACTCTACAACTTCTTTTTTTAATTTATTAGGGATTAATATCCATAAGGAAAACATAGAGATCTAATTTAAATAGGAATTATTTAATACTTACACATTTGAAAGAGTTGAACACATAAAGATTGGGTAAAATCCTTTAACCCCCCTTCTCACGATTCATTCTCCGTGGCCCAATATCCATAAAATTTGGAAGATATAGAAAACGTACATAAATCTAAATAATAATTGTGAAGAGTCCACACCAAAAATAATTGTTATTTTGAGAGGAGGTCTATTAATATTTTTAATAGATACCATAGGTTAATATGTTAATATTTTTAATTAAAGGGTATTTATGTTCAAGGGTATATATATATATATATATATATATATATATATTTGACCCTTTTTGAAAGAGTGCTATTCTTCTCCAGTTGTAACTGTTTTTGCCAAAACCGCTTACGCTACTGAGGTGGCCACATGTCTCTTTTGAACATCTTAATTATGATTAAGATTCACTCACCCCTAGGGTTCACCCACCTATCCTTGGTTTTTAGAAAAAAAAAATTATTAATTGTGATTAAAATTTACCAACTCCTAGGGTTAATTTTTTAAAATATTTTTTTTTTCTAAAAACCGAAGATAGGTGGGTGAACCCTAAGGCTAGGTGAATCTTCACCACAATTATGGGATGTAAAAAGGGACACGTGGTGACCACAGGAGCGTAACTGGTTTTACCAAAAACCGGTTACAACTGGAGAAGATTATGAGTCTTTTTGAATTAATGCAATATTAACTTATTTTATGACCACGATAGGCCTTTTATTCAAAAAAAAAATCGAAGAATACACACCCAAACCCCCAAGGCCGGCCTCGTATTCTCTCTAGCAGATGCCATAAAGGTGGTCTCAAGCTGCCACACATTGTGCGTCATGTGGTGGAGAAGTCAAATCCTTGTCTCCCGTGATTTTGACTTTTTCACACATGTTGCGAGAAGTCAAAATCATTGGGAGAAAATGAAATGACTTCTCCCCTTTTTTATGCCACATGACGAAGATAATGGGTTGTATAAAGCACTTAAAATAGAATAAAAATAATTTCCGATTGTAGTTTATCTCCAATTCTAGCTTTTATTTCCCTCACAAAATAGTGTGAAATCCTCAAATTTTTATTAATATTTGTTCTTCTAAATGACCATGACAAAAAAAAAACCTCGCTTTGCTCCATCTAAACTTTAAGAGAATAGAAACAAGATACTAGCTAGCTAGCAAAATAGTGTGAAATCCCCAACTTTTATTCAATTTTTTGTTCTTCTAGACAACCTTGAACAAACATCCTCACTTTTACCAAAGAGTTGAAATAAGAGAGTAGTTAATAAATATTGTATGTGCATGACAGAGAAGAAATCAATAGATCATGTTTAACTTCCTGAATTAGGGAGAATTCCCTATCAGCAAGGGAGCCCTATGGGCCTTTCCTTAGACCTACTTAGGGATGTCAATCGGGCCGAATTCTAGCTTCAAAGTCTCTTGAAAATGTGTCGGACTTGGGGCGGCCTATTCAATAACATCAAAATTCAAGTGCTTGACCCCTTGACACTCTTAGACCTACTCGCTAATATGGTTTTTGCTCTACGCGAAGAGTGGGTATTTACTTTTAAATTATGCTAGCATCACTTTCTTTTTTGTGATGTTGATTCGGTTAAATGGGAGAAATGGACCATAAGGGTGTTTCAAAACACGGCCATGCCATTATCATAGGGATAATGCTAGCACTACTTTCTTTCAAGACCTGCTCTATTTTTTATTGGACATAGTATTAGAGCAAAACACTTGTCTTTCTGTTAATGGAATACAATAGCACATGTATTTCCCTTGAAAAAAGTGAGTTAAAAAGAAAGTGGACTCGTTGAGGTTCCGTTTTCTGTGATCATTGCTGGTCTTGGTTACTCTTTTCTCTGCTGCTCTTGTTTTAAGTATCAGAATAAGCAGGATCCTGAATAGTGAAGAGTATATAAGTAATCAATGGTGATATATTGATGGTCATCTCAGTGATGTGAGCTTGTTTTGCACCAAATCTTATGTAAATGTTCTCACCACACCAACGAAGTGTGCCACAACTTAGTCGAGTGGACCATCTTGTACAACCAAAAAGAATGGTTCGAGAGGGGTTGGTCAAATTTTGGGCTCAAACTTTGGGCCCAAAGTTTTGTTCAGACTAATATTGGCCAGCCTGACGGCTTGGCCAGAATCGTTTGAAAACTCTTATCCATTAAAATAAGTTATAATTTTTTTTAATTTTTATTAATTGATAAAACTCTTCTAAAAAAAATTCTAATTTAAGGAGAAATATCAGAAATGGGGGCATATTTGAAATTTCATTAAGAACTAATTACGTAAAAGTCTAGTTTTAAGAAAATTTTATGCACATATCTATTAAATATCCTCTAACGCATTAGAGATAAAAAAAAATGTCTAAAGAAAAAATGAGCCTCTTTCTACTTATTATTTTAGACTTCAAATTTTTCTGAAGCTTTAATTAGACCATTATCAAACGTTTTAAATAGACTGTTATCAAATGCTCTAAAATTCATATAATTTCTAATTATTTAGCTTTACCAAACGCACCCTAACTAAGATAAATCAAAGCTAAAAATTTATTTCAAGCATAAGATCAAATAAATTGAATAATATATATATAATTACATGTAAAAATTTAGCGCTTACTATATAAATATGTCTATGTAATTTATCCTCTCATGTTAGCCCAATGGGATAATTTTTTAAAAAAAGAGTTTAATTACAAATAAGAGCTCAAGTTCAAGAGATAGTCAGAGCTTCCCAAATTATGCTTTATTACAATTTAAAAGGTAACTTAGAGATTATGAATTTAAAAGAAAATATGTTTATCATGTAAATATTTTATGTAATTTCCAAAATACCCCTTCAAAATACATATTTTGGGGGGGTTCCCGTTATCTCTTGAATCAAATCCGATTTAGTTAAACTCTTAAAAATAGATTCACAAGAGCCTCCCTAAATGGTTGCTATTTTATTTAGGAAGGACTAATTTCTAATTTCAAGCCTAATAATTCTAAAAATTATTTTATCGGTAATCAGTAAAGAAGGCTATTCAATTAACTGCGCAAGTAAATACAAAAGGAATTCAATTACAAAATACATGTCATACTCTATGCACCTAATTGGGTTTCTACATAACGTAATTGCCAAGGATGAACGGGATATTGACAATTTTAATAAGATTTCATTCTTGAACAAACCTTCTTTACTGATTACAAATCTGATTTAGTTGGGGCGTTTGGATTGGATTTTTTAGGCCAAAAATCAATTATGGTAAAATTGATTATGTAGAAATTAATGGTCAAATAATCATTTTTTCAAATAATAGTGTTCGGAGAATATGTAGGTTAGTCTCTCAACTTCGTATTCTCCGAACACTATTATTTGAAAAAATGATTATTTAATCATGAATTTCTATACAATCAACTTTATCAGAATTGATTTTTGGCCAAAAAAATCCAATCCAAACACCACCTTAAACTCTTAAAAATAGATTCACAAGAGCCCCTCTAAATGGTTGCTATTTTATTTAGGAATGACTAATTTCAAACCTAATAACTCTAATAAGTATTTTCTCCGTAATCAGTAAAGAAGAATTAACTAAGCTTTTACCAATAAATAAATAAAATTAATTGAGCAAGTAAATACAAAAGGAATTCAATTACAAAATACAGGTCATACTCTGTGCACCTAATTGGGTTTCTACAAATGAAGTAGTTGCCAAGGATGAATGGGATATGGACAATTTTAATAAGATTTCATTCTTGAACAAACCCCTCTCTATTTCTATAATTTGAACTAATCAAGTGCTTCAGTTTTTGAATTGGCCTTGAAATAATTAGACATTTAAAAGCATTTTTGTAAGCTGACGAATTAAACAACGACTTTAACCTCTAAATTTGCTTTGATTCTTGGTGCACATACAAGTTATAACAGCTATTAGGCTGAGAAGATACTTGGATAAGCTTTGAGGTGATTTGGAGTGTCATATACACGTCTTATAAAGGCAAAAAATAATTGAAGGAGCTTTAAAAGTACACGCAAAATGATATGACTCCCATCCCCATTGAGCAACTTTTAATATTTTTAAATTATTTCTTCTTTTGTTGGTAGTGATCCAGTAACTATCTATTAGGGTAACATCTAACATCATACATTCTAAGGCCCCGCATCTCACACATTATCCTTTTGCAATCACTGTGAACCCTTTATGACCATTGACCCATTTCCCACCCCTTTGTTTTTTTGTTCAAAATATAGGCATTTATATTAAATTAATATGGGTGGCAACAGGTTGGGTCGGATGGGATACACAAATTTGACCCATTTATAAATGGGTTCCAATAAGGAACACTGACCTAAACCGCCCATCCAACCTGTTTAAATATATAAATTTAATTAACTAATTTATTATATTTCATATTATAACAATATGAAAATGATATTAATATTTAATAAACATATTATTTTATAATTATATACATATGGGTCTAGAGTGGTCAACCCAAAACCCATATAATTACAAAAGGAGGTGGAATTAGAGTCAATTGTGATTGAATTCAAGGAGAATTACGTCCAATCGCACCCAGATGCCAACACATGTCACAGTTAACTCCTATTAATTGTGGTTAAGATTCACTAAAATTGGGGTTCAATAATATAACTTTAGTGTTTTTTTTAAAAGAACTATTAAAAAATATTAACCCTAACGGTTAAACATTCTTAACCAGAATTAAATGTTTTTTAATTTTTTTTTTTCTAAAAACCAAGATTATATTGTTGAACCTCAAGGGTTAATGAATCTTAATTACAATTAATAACTGTTAAAAGGAGTGCAAATCCTCTAGTCGGCCCTGGTATTAGGGGCCCACATGCTCAATGGGATGTTGACAACTCACAAACCTTCATTTAATACACAATATCTCCCTTATGCATCTGTTTCAATTGGATTTAATCATATAAAGGATAAGTAAGTAAATTAACATTAGTCTTTTTGTTTAATAAATTTTGTTTGGGATTTGGACTTCACAATTCAATCGGCCATGTGTGCTATTCGTCCCCTTTAAATGTGATTAAGTATAATTAACTTTAGGTTTATATATATATATATATATATTTTTTATAGGACTTCACAATTCAACTGGCCATGTGTGCCATTCGTCCCCTTTAAATGTGATTAAGTATAATTAACTTTAGGTTAATATATATATATCCAAGGCTAGATGGATGAATCTTAGGGGTGAGTAAATCTTAATTACAATTAGTGTATGTTAAAAGGGACACATGGCGGCTTGTAAAACCCCCTGGTTAAGCAAAATCAATCTAAGGTTAATATTTTTTTTAAAAAAAATTCTTCTAAAAACTAAGGTTAGATGGATGAACACTAATAAGGGTGAGTGAATCTTAACCTCATTTAGTAGGTGTTAAAAATGATACGTGACAGCTTATAAAACCTCCTTTAATTATGGTTAATCATAATCAACCTAAAGTTAATATTTTTTAAAAAAAATTTCTAAAGACCAAGATGAAATGGATGAACCCTAGGGGTGAGTGAATCTTAACCACAGTTAGTGAGTGTTAAAAGGGATATGTGACAGCTTATAAAGGTCTCTTTAACTATTGTTAAGCATAATCAACCTAAGGATAGTATTTTTTTTGATGTTTTTATTCTAAAAACTAAGGTAGATGGATGAACCCTAAGCGTAAGTGAATCTTAACCACAATTAGTGGATATTAAAAGGAACACATGATGGCTTGTGGAGTCCCCTTTTAACTATGATTAAGCTTAATCAACCTATGATTAATATTTTTTTCTCTAAAAACCAAAGTTAAAATAAATGAACCCTAAGAGAGAATGAATCTTAATCATGACCATAGTTAGTGGGTATAAAAACCCAAGGACGTGCACAAATGGGACACGTGACTTGACCGGTTGAATCATGAAGACCCAAGGCCAAAAATGGTCATTTACTTATTTATTCTTTGTTAAAACAAAACTCTTTACTTATTTATTCTTTGTTAAAACAAAACTCTTTGAGTTCTTGTTATGATAGAAATTCTACTCATTAAATGAAGATTTGTGAGTTGTCAACATGTTATTGAGCAAGTGGGCCCCAAATACCAATTCTGGTATTAGGAGCCGACTAGAGGATTTGCACTCTGTTAAAAGGGAGGTGTGTTAGCCTATGGGTGTGATTAAACTCCCTCTGAATTCAATCGCAATTGGTTGTGATTCGATATCTACAAAAGGTAAATAACTAATATTTTTTTTTCTTTTTCCTTATTTGGGTACAACATCTAGGAAAACCAGAACCCCATCTCTCATTGTCAATTCAAGAAGAGTGACGCATAAGACTACCCGATTCCAATGGAAGAAACCCTAATTCCCATTAGTGAGTTTTGACTGGTAGATTATCTTCTTGCTTGGCCTATTAGCAACTACAGTGACTTCAATAAGAGACTTTAAATGTAAAATATTAGTTTCTCTTACAAAGGAATCTGCAAGATGCCTTTGCTCATTACTCGTAAGCCATTTCTTATTAATAAAATGGTTTTCCTCATTAAAGAAGTGGTTAGGATAGAGATGGCTTGTTATATTTAAGGCGTACATTACTAAAATAATTATTATAAAAATCATGATTACGAAACATCATTATATGAAGATATTATTAATTAAAGAATAGATGGAGTTGGAATCCAAACACGGCATTAACCCGTGACGTCAATAGGGCTTTTAGAGGATAATCTCTCGTCCACATCTCACGATATGAGTCCCAAGGCTTCTCATTTCCTTTATTATATACTGAGAGATTGCAGGAGCTGTAGAAAAGGATTTCTTAGCTGCGCGTGGTGATGGGAATTGTGATCTGGCATGAATGGATAATGCAAAGTCTAATTTATTTTTAAGTCATTGTTGATTCTCTTAAACACATGTCATTCTTTTTTTTTTTTTTTTTTTTGAAGAAAATGACCTTAAAAAGAAATTAGAGCTAACATTACACTTTCGAATTTTCCATTGAGGACTAGGACCAGAAGAAGTGCTTTCTTATTTACCGGTCCCTTTTCAAGTCTGTCAAGGGGTGAGTCAACTCATGAAATGGAAGGTCCTGAGTTCCACTTCTCACTCTCCCTCTAGCACCCAAACTTTTCTGGTGTGTCGGGTTGTGAGCTCTCGTCCCACCCTCGAAGATTAATCCTGACCCGCAGGGTGAGTTCCATATAAAAGGGACAAGTCCGCTAGCACTCTTCCATTTATTAATTTTGTTCACACTTGATCCTATTTCTCTAACATTTGTGAAAACAAGTTAAATATATCCCATTAATTTTAATTGGTCAATACTTGTCCATGACCCAATTAGAATTTAAAAGAATTATTTTACTAATTTGACAAAAAATGGCGAGTAAAACAGTAGATGTTCTAAAAAAAACTTTAGAGATTGTTTAATAGCGGTAGTAGGTTGATCTTTCTTTTTCTCTAATACCATTTGTTCACACCCAAACTCTAAGATTGCACCTCAAACAATTATTTTGGAAGGTAAAACAAACAAAACAGAAAAAACTTAAAGAGTGTTAAAATGTATTGAAATACAAATATGATGTATCAAATTATCACATGTCTTAATCTTACCAATATTAAGAATACATACCTCACCTTTATTCAAGCAAATATTGTAAAGAGAAGCCAGCTTACCATCCAAGAAAAAAATTGTAAAGAGAAAACAGATCCTATTGTCTGGTCAAAATTTGGCATCATGCATTATCAAATCTTGAACTCGAATTACAACTATTTTTTTTGTTGTTAGAAGATGTAAAGTAACACTTAGGTACACACATTCAAACCTAAGGTTATTAAAAAGGGTAAACCCACTCAATCACTACGACTAATAGAGAATTGTTGTAATATTTGAAAAATTTTTAAGTGAATTTTTTTTAGAATGCTTATTATAAGAAAATTGCTTTAGTTCTTTTCAAAAGTTTTTCAAACTATGCCAAAGGCACATATATAGCTTATTATTAGATTACTTTACAGGTACAATTACCTTTTGCTTAACCACATTATAGTTTACTTAGTGGGTGGCACATGCGATGCACGTGAGAGCGAGGGGAAGGAGTTAACCACAATTAATATGAGTTAAAAGGGACACGTGTTAACCCGCAGGTGCGATTGAACTCGCAAGTGGTACGTGCGATGCACGTAAGAGTGAGGGGAAGGAGTTAACCACAATTAATAGGAGATAAAAGGGTCACGTATTAACCCGCGGGTGTGATTGAACTCTCCCTGAGTTCAATCGTGATTAGCTGTGATTCATAATAGATAGATGAGCAAGGGTAGTTTCGAAATTAAATAAAGGTAAGGGGTAGTTTGTGAATTAAAACAAACATTAAATCAAAGTTTTGTTTTTATATAAGGGTAGTATAGGAATTTCGAAAAAAATCATCTAATGTTGCCTCTCGCATTATAATAGTAAAGATAACTACGAGTCTCACAATTCATATTCTCTATCTCTTTAGATAATAAAATAATTTATTTTGTATCAACTCGTTCATTTAAAATTATTTATTTATTATTAAAAAAATTGGAGCAGAATTATAAGAATATGATTAGCATACTAATTATAGCTATAATTCATAAACATAAACATGTTGGGGTGGTATTGTTGGGGTGGTATCATTTAACCTGGCCATGTGCTACTCATATACATGCGTATACGCCACCAATGAAAATATTTTAATTAATAGCTATTTCCAAAAGCAACCGGTGCTTGCATAAGTACATAACACTTTAGAAATGGCCATGTTCTTAGAAGTGTCATGGAAGATACGAATGTGTCCTCCACGCGCATTGGATGCGCGTAAGTCCTCAAAAGTTACCTGCAGGGTCTATGGGGTGCCATGGATACTCGTGTAGTGATGATATGGGAGTTTACCAAGGAGACGATAAATTGAAGAGAATGTCGCGTTTGAGAAGACAGAGGCAGGCCAGGCACCAGCTGGCAAGTAGTTGCTAAATCCGAGTACGGACCCTACTTCACGTGCATCACGGGCTCATGGCCCCTCATAAGTGGAAATTCTCCAGGGCCACGTGTCTCAAATCTGAGTATTTCAACGAGGTGTTGTCATCAATCGATCAGGATCGTCTCCAACGGGACCACCAAAACCAGGTGAACCCCGCGTCGCGACAAAATCAGAACAAGTACACAAGAAGAAAACCTCTCAATTACCGTAATACCCTCTCCCGGCCTCCCCCTTATTGACCAAAACCAGTTTAATCTACTATTATTCCCTAATCGCAATTCTCAATATCATACGTGGCGTGCGCACAAGGTCAACAATGGAATTTGCTCGGTATGTTTGGCTTTATATCAACTGGATGTACATTTCTAAGTAAGAAAAGTAAATAATAAAATATTAAAATTATTCATCTTAATTTGTTCTAATGTGGAAATTCCGTAAAAGTTGAGGGGGGGTTTTAGTAACTTCAAACAAAAGAACTTGGAGAGAGAGAAGAGAGAGAGAGAGAGAGAGAGAGAGAGGGTAGAGCCGGAAAGGGAAGCTTATCCATCCATTTATACCTTTATAAAGGTACAAAGGCAGAGCAAAATTTATACAAAGAACAAAAACAGAGCACTCGGAGAGAAAAAAACAGACGTCTCAAATTTCCTCCTTTAATGGCAGCTGGAAATAGCTACTTTGCGAGACCCAGTTACCGTTATCTCACCGGAGAGAGAGAAAATCCAATTAGTTCAGATAGCATTTTCGAGTTCGACGAAGCCGATGTCTGGAATTCGAATCATATTGGCTCTCCTGAATTCAGGAAATCCATACCCAGTTCACGAATCTCGAAGAAATCCGTGAAAAGAATCGAGAACGGTGACCGGTCCGGCGAGAATGCTGCGTCCTTGCCGGTGAATATACCCGACTGGTCGAAGATCCTTGGAGAGAATTTCAGAGACAGTAGAAGAACAGAATCCGATGGAGACGTTGATGAGGACGATGAAGACAGTAAGATTCCTCCACACGAGTTCTTAGCGAGGCAATTCGCGAGGACCCAAATCGCTTCGTTCTCTGTTCATGAAGGGATCGGGAGGACTCTGAAAGGGAGGGATTTGAGTAAGGTGAGAAACGCGATTTGGAAAAGGACTGGTTTTGAAGATTAACAGAGGTGGAGAATCCCATTACAGGGGAGAAAAAAATAGATGATCATCAGAATATTGGATTTTTAATAGTTTTTTTTTTTAAATGATTTTGTTAGAGTAGTTTTTTGTGCTTTTGTCTTCTTCTCTTCTGGGGTTTTTTTTGGGGGGTGACTGAGTGTGATCGAGTCGATCACTCGTGAATGTAATTCTAACTCAGAAATTATTCGAATATGCGGAAAAAATCCCGTGTTTTATTTTTCATTTCCTTTAATTTAAGAAAAAAAAAAAGGATGTGAGGGTATTATAAATCTAAAAGAAACTTTTGCTTTATTTGCTAAATTGTGGAATAAGGAGTTGGGAGTTGGGACGGAAGGAGGTAGGTAAGAAAGCTACAAATGAGAAAAAACGACTTTGAAGCAAAAGTCTTGTATTCAGTTCAATGACAAATCTACCCCTTATTAAAATATTTTTTCTGAATATGGGATTGAATTTATTATAATCATAGATAGAATAGATTAAGAGTTTAACAAAAAAAAACTCTGATTAAAGAAACAAAATATGCCTTTATTGGGATATTTTGAAAGTTATTCATATAAAAAAATCTTATATATTTATAATTTTATATTATAATTATAATAAGACATATTTTAGAAGCTCTGTTATCTCTTGAAAGAGTTCCAATTAAACCAATGTTTTTATAATCGAAATAGAGGTCGAACCAATTAGGTCTTCGGTTTCTAGTTCAACCAACCTGTTTGAATTGTGGCTTTTATTATTATTATTTTTTTAAAAAAATTGCAATTTTTTTCCTAGGTATATCACTTGTTCTCTAGTCGAACCGCCATTTTAAGAGTAGTTTCTAAAAGAGCTTTTGGTGGTTTAATTTATGGGAAATAGTTAACGTACCCATGAAGTTCATTTCAAAACCTAAGACACCACCTCATTGGTGGATGCCCTCCCTCTTAAATACTCACCACAATCCTCTTAAATATTTACCAAGTGTGGTGAGTATCTAAGAGAAGGGCATCTAGCAATGAGGTGGTGCGCCTTAGGTTTGGAAATAGATTTCATGGGCACTCTTATCACTACTCTGAAATCTTAATTGATCGGTTGATTGACTGGCTCTCCATTTCAACAACTGCCAGTTTGATCCAATTTTCAAAACATTGAATTAAATTCATATATTAATTACTTTCTAAACAATGTGTTGGCATTGTAGATAAAAAAAGAGTTCCACATCAAAAGGGCAACTCCCCTTTTCAAAGCATTGCACGGTGGTAGTTTTCTTAGTTATGAAAACTAGAGTGACCATTTTCAACAAAATTTACAACCAAAAAGGTCAATTCATTTGAAGCGAAACTAGAGGTCATATTTAAACTACTCTGCTCAAATTAGCATCAACGGTTGTTTAAGAAGTATGAGAATGTTTAAGTTAGAAATAAAATTTATTGTCTTATTTATTTATGTTTTGTCTTTTGTTTGTGGGAGGTAATTTATTAATATCTGAATATTATTTTTTTTTGGCTGGAGATTATCTGAATTTTACTTTAAAGGTTTGTTCTTTTGCTTGGGCTTATAAAGCTTCACATTTAGCGCTTCAATCTTTGTTATATAATTGTAAAAAATTTGACACTTTGTTGTAGAATTGTTAAAAAAAAAATTGAGTCACTTTATTAATGTTTTTAACAAAATTAATATTTACCACTACGAGATTTAAAGTCTTAATATTTTATGAGATTTGAAATCATTAATTTTGTTGTATTTGACATCTTACAAAAATTGCACTCTAAAAGATGAAAAGCACAATACATCTAATTCTGGAAAAAAAAATGCATATCGCCAAATGATAGAATTTACAAATCGTTGGATTTTGTAAGTCTAACCAAAATAAAAACTCTAAGAGTCTATTCTTTTGTTGAGACTTATAAAGTCCGACACTTTTGTAAGTTTTGATTATTTTCTTTTAAGAACTAAATGTATTGTACCTTTCTTGAGTTGCAATTTATGTAAGATTTCAAACGCAACAAAAATTAATGATTTCCAATCTCATAAGAAAAATTAAAGACTTGAGATCTCATGATGGTAAGAATTATTTGTGTTAGAAACAATGACATATATATGCTAGCTGAAGCTCATTTTGAGCTTAATTCAAGTCATCGAATGCTAGCTTGAGCTCGGCTCTTTATAAATAATCGAGCTCGAGCCGGCTCGTGAGCTTGCACTATTATTTTAGGCTCATTTACCATAATTTTCACAAATAGAATTCAAATCAAATCCTAAGAGTTCAACATACTCATCAAATTCTCTCTTAATAAAAAAAATTAAGAACTAAACATAGTTATTTATTCCTGTGAGTCTAATTAAAGAAACATGATATATAGAATCTAAAAATTTTGAAAAAATGAAGTTACCTTTTAAGTTTTACCTCACCAAAAAATTATATTTAAATTTCTTAATTTTTATGTGAAAACTAATATTATTAGCGTAATATAAGTAGTACAATAAAACTAATCGAGCCGAGCCCAACTGCTTGTTGCTTGTGTTCGGCTTGATTAACAAACGAGCTTAATAATTGAACTAAACTTAGCTCAACGAGCTCAAATTCCAACTCAAGCTCAGCTCATTGACAACCCTACTCATGTGTGTGGTGTATAGAGTGTGTTAGTATATGTTACTGAAAAAAAGTAGCATTATTTTCCAAAAAGAAATTAATCACCTCCTTGTTGGTGGAGCGGAAGGAAGCCTCTCGGGCTCCCTTTTTTGCCACGTGCTTATCTTTAACTCTCTTTAATTGTGATTAAGATTTACTAACTCTTAAGAGTTAAACTATTTACTCTTTATTCTTAGAAAATAAGGTTTTTTTTTAAAAAAAATTAACCACAAAATTAAAATTTGCTAACTCTTAGAGTTAAAGCATCTATTATTCTTAGAAAAAAAACCTTTTTAAAAAAAATTAACCACGTGTTAAAACCTTTTAATAGAGTTCTCAAACACTTGAGCAATAGTTCCTTCATCGTCCGAGAACAGTCTTTCAAGAAAAATTTGGGTTGGGAGAACCGTCCGTTTTATCTGATTGAAGGAATGTAGACCATCAGATTTGAAGGTACGGTCGTCGATGTAGATGGGTGGGTAGTTGACAATTTATCATCAACACGCTTTATCATAGTCTGCAGGTCTTTCCAACTTTATTCATCTAGACCGTGACTTTTGGGATAGTAGTAATGTCGTCATTTGATGTACATAAGGTAATAGAGTAGCGTGTTGGGATCTTCCCCAATAAATGCGAGTTACCCCCCACTGCCGGGGCCACGTATTCCTTTTCAAGAGTGTTGCATCCAAGAATAGGTGGCACCTTGGGAGTGGACAAAGGATTGTTTCTGCATATGCCAGACAATGATCTCAAGCTTCCCGCACAACATCCGACATGTGGCGATAAAGGAAAAGAAGTCATTTCATGTTTTTGACTTCTCACCCTTGATATCCCACTCCTTTTTATCGCCACATGTCCGATGATATTCGAAGACAAAGACCATTTTTCTGGCAGACATTCCCATGCCCTTCGGACATCAAATTGTCTCGACAGACACAGAAAAGTGATATCAGACTCCACACATCATATAACATACTGTAAGGGGGAGAGATAACAAGGGGGAAAAAGTTAAAAACTTGGGGAGAAAATGAAATGACTTCTCCCACTTTATCGCCACATATTCCATGATGTGTGTATGCCCCGAGATCACTTTTCTGACATCTGCCAAAATAATCCCATGCCCTTGGAGTGAGTGCTAGTAGTTCTTTGCCAGCACCAACAGACGAAGATCTACTGGAGAATCTCTCTCCATGCGATTCACGGCCGACCAAAAATCCAACGGTTTTTGTTCATCAAGTGGGGATACCATTTAATGCATGTTAGACTCATTGCATTTTTACATCGGGCGGTGGACCTTGAAAGCCGATTAATTTTATCAAATCCAAGCTTGATTTAATGTACACGTGTCACACATGCAATGATATGGTTTAGATGAATACGTAATTTTGGAATCCAAGCTTGATTAGAATGGATTCCTATCAAACATGCAATGCTATGATTTAAATAAAATCATAATTTATAATTTTACATCTACAAAATAAAAATAAAAAAATTATATGACAGTGATAGGATAGGAAGTTCAGAGATTAAGAAGCAATTATATTTAATTCCCAAGGGTGTAGCCCAATGGTCACTTGGACGAATCATAAACCCGGAGATCTCGAGTTCAATTCCTTTCTTGACTAACAATTTTCAGGGGAGTCCCTTACTAACAATTGCATGGGGTGATTGCATGGGTGGGGGTATTCCCTATGTAGCCCGTAGGATTAGTATGAGCTTTCAAGGCTTAGGATATCCATGGTTATCCAAAAAAAAACAATTTTTTTAGAGGATGAGCGAAGACGGAATTAAGATGGTGAGATTGATGAATAATTAATCAATAAGAAAAAAAATTTGATAAATAGGGAAAATAAAATTAAAGATAAGATTAAAAATGAGAACAATTGAAAGAATGAGATGATTTTTTATTTGGGATAATCGAGAGAAAATTGATTGAGTTTGTTTGCAAGCATTTGCACCGATGACAATAAGAGTGAGTAAAGTGTAAGTTAGTGCACTATAAAAGAAAATTTTAAGTAAAGCATTAGCAAGGTTTGAATTTTCGTTTTTGTCGCCAATTTTGGTCCTTCAATCCGAACAGGAATTTTGAAAATTGTGATTCTCTAGTCAAAATTTCAGAATTTTATTTTTTTTAATATTTTATTAATTTATATATATTTTTGATGTTTAACAAAATTTCAAGAAATTTCGGTCCAAAATTTTAGAAAATAATATTTTTATTAATATTTTATATATTTATATAAATATTATTATTTTTTAAAAAAAATATATATGCAAATTTCTGAAATTTCATGAACTTTTGGTAAAAATATCGAAATATGTCAAAATACTTCATAATATTTTGGAATTTAAATTAAAATATTTAAAAAACATTTAAAATAAATTTCCAGAATTTTGTTGAAATTTGGAAATTTCGGAATTCCAAAATTTCACCTAAAATTTCTGAAATTTCATCCAAAATCAATAATTCCGAAATTTAACTCATCGATTTTGAGGGGTGGTAACGAAACCGGAATTTTGCAAAATCCCACTGGGATTTCAAAGCTTGAGCATAAGTTATTGTAGATTAATGTGTAATTTTTTTTTTAATTATACATACTGTCATACTTTAATTGAAGAT
Source organism: Tetracentron sinense (assembly GCA_015143295.1). Taxonomy (NCBI): domain Eukaryota; kingdom Viridiplantae; phylum Streptophyta; class Magnoliopsida; order Trochodendrales; family Trochodendraceae; genus Tetracentron; species Tetracentron sinense. Next base: position 4,478,964 of record CM026563.1, read on the forward strand.
ATGATTGCTTGAAATATTCTATTAATAATGGAGTCTGGTGAACAAAATATGTAAGTAATAAAAAAGAGTAGTGTAGTGAAGTATTGTAAAAAAATTTATAAAATAGTCTAGTGAAGTAGATGAGGGAGGGAAGCATTGTTTGCGACATTGGTAGTGTTGCATGGCACCACTTGTGAGATTTGGGATCAAGTCTTGGGATTGTAGGTATTGAACTCGATCCACCCGTCCTAACCTAGAACAGATACCTTGCAGACCGAGATTGCAGCCTACCGTATGAATTGGAAAAACTTAAAAGGAAAAAGTTGGTGAGGGGGTTTGATCATGTTCGAGGTCAGGTGGTTCACATAGATCCTCTACTCACAAAAACATAACACTTTGTATCCACACCCACACTCAGGTTAATGCTAATTCAATAAGATTAAAAAAACAATAAAAATGTGAAAATTTGGAATACAATTGTATTTCTGTGAGTGTAAGATGAAAATCCTCTTACCATCCCAAAAAAAGAAGAAAATCCTCTCCAACACCTTCTGTGATCTGGATGGGAAGGTATAGGTACTCACACAATTTTGTAACTATGTCTCATTAAGCTATTATTTTTTCTTTCTAATAGTAGTTTAATTAATAGCTATTTACTATCGCTGGGTTGATTGCTTCGGTCAATCACACAAAGTTATAAAATAGTAATTGAAAAATCATCTTAATAGTAATTCATCAGCCCGATAGTCATCAATCCCGTTGACCAAGACAACGCCTCAGAAAGCGGAGGTTTTGAGTTCAATTCTTCTTTGTTTATTTGATATCCTCTCAGATTTATCCCTATTTATCTGGTGCGTGTAGTTGGGGGTTCGCACATGCCTGGTGTTAGTCGGGTGCTCTAAGAGGCCTCAACACCCTAGTCACCAAATTTTTTTTTAAAAAAAAAGTCATTAAGCTAGTTAGTTTAATTGGTTAACATTAATCCTAAAGCTGAATGTTACCTTAATCTAACTAAGAAAAGAAAACGCTGAACGTTACCTTAGGGGTTCTTCTTGGACTGTTTAAGAACCACGTCCTCATCTAGTCCCCATTCCAATCTGTGGTGATGGAACCTCACAGCTTGATGACATTGAGAGTCCAATACGCATCTATATCCGTACTTATGAGCTTTTACACCAATCTTTATCTAGACTATATGCGAGAGGCAGGTGTGTAGCCTGATTTTTATGAAATTCTTAAACAACCCACATATAAAACAAAATTTTGATTTAATATTTTATTTTAATGTTCAAATTACCCTTTGTACATTTATATTTAAATAATAAAATTACAACTAATGGTGATTGAACTCGGGGAGAGTACAATTCAATCACACCCACAAGTTAACACATGTCCCTTTTAACTCTTATTAACTGTGGTTAGCTCCTTCCCCTCACTCTCGCGTGCATCACACGTGCCACCCGCTAGTTAGAGATAAGGATAAGAGAGAATACTAAGGTTCACTGACCATCAGCATTACTTTCAATATATCTGTCCAAATTATTTTGTTAGGCTCACGAAGCACCACCTTGATTGGTTTGGACCACAAGGGTTGCAATGCCTTAACGACAATCCTCATCGAGTTCATACTGTTTTGGCTGGCCTAGTTATATTGATATGACTTGGGATCTTCTATAATTGGTGCTGGCGAGGTGTTACATTCTTATTTAAGCCTTTATCAAAATAGGGTGTACGCTTTGAATGATGTGCACATGACATGTAGTGCCTTTATAGTGAATGTTAGTGGTCTCCTCATCAATATCAACAGAAAAGATCCCATGTCTAATTGTTATCAGTTTAGCAATTTGACTCCAAGTGAATGCTAGGGTTAGACCCAACCCCCTTTTGACGTGTAGTTTTTTTTTTTTTCACCCTTAATGAAAGTGACGGGGAGAGGTTCATGAATAATGTTAAGAGGAATGCTACCCCCACTTGCACATTTCAAATTTTTTCCAAGTCTCACGATGGGTGTAACAAGAAAAAATTTCAAAACAAGAATTGATGGATTTATATAAGTTCTAAAGGTATCAGGTAAAAGTAACAACATTTGTTGCTACTTTGTTAGAACTTGGAAATCTACGAATAGAGCTAACATTTTTCTAACGTTAAAATTGTTGTTTTAATCGACTGTAAAAACATTAAAAAATATTAAAAGAGAGAGAGCGCTAGTATCTATGGAAAGTTAGGGTCCGTTTGTTTTGGATTAAAATAAACACTTATGGAGGAATTATTAGCGATAATAGCGCTTGGTTGGATTTTTTATAAGGCGCTTATGAAATAAGCGCTTACAAAAATAACTAGGGATTTGGTAATCGGCCTGGATGGTGCTTTCGGGGTTGAAAAGCGGTTACGAGATGGGGATTACTCAGGATTATTTGATGGCAAAATTCTACGTTTTAACCCAATATATTCTCTACTCAATGAACTCCCTCTCCTCAAGCATCTTCTCAGGTGCTAGCAGACTGCTAAATCCTTTACTTTTCTTCTTAAATATTATACGACTTAGAAATGGGAGATGATAGAATTAGTTATAAGATTTAGAAATGCTGGGGTGGTAGAGTGTTGGGTTACGAAATGAGCATTGTTTCAGTGGGCTTCGATAGATTTGGTTCACTCAAAAGTGGACTTTGAGCCAACCATGACCCAATCCAAAGTATCGGCCCAAACTCATATAGATTTTGTGCTGGATTTGGGTCCAATAGTCCAAGCTGAATTTTGTAGACTTCATGAACAACCATTACTGATAGCACCACTTTCTTTCAAGACTTCTTTTCGATTGAACTTAATATTAGTGCAAAACACGTGTCTTTATTTTAATAAAAGATAATAACACATGTCATTCTCTTAAAGAAATTGAGTTTAAAAGAAAGTGGAACTAGCATTATCCTCGTATTATTATTTATTGACACTTGCCAGCTTGTTCAATAGTCAATAGGTAGTTTGTGTATCCCTTATGTCTGTGGTGTAGGATCCATTCCCATGAGTTGTGAGAGGTGACAGTTGATAGGCCCATCATTTGACTCAGTTTCAAATGCTAGGCTCTCTAATCCAATCAACTAACCCTTGAACAAAAACTAACACAGCTAACCAAGGTTACTAGGCTCTCTAATCCGTGAATCACGGCTCCATTAGGAATGAAAGTAGTGGTGGAACTTATGAATTGTGAAGCTCTCCTTCCCAACTAATTGAAGTAAATACTGTGAAGCTAAGTTCCAGGGGCGGAGCTAGGAATTTTTCATTTGGGGGGGGGGGGGGAAGTGAAATACACATATAAAAAAAAAAACTAATGGATTTGAGGGTATATATGGAATTTGGGGGTTCAGAGGCGTAGCCCCTGAGAAAAAAAAATTTGAGGTAATTTTTTTTTATTTTGAGATTTTTTCCCCCGATAATGTCCCTGAGGTCGCCACATATCCCTATTGATATCCCTTAACTATGGTTAAGATTCATCCACCTATCCTTGGTTTTTTTTTTTTAAATATCAATTTTTTTCCAAAATCCTATTTAAAATTCACTAACTTCTAAGGTTAAAAAAAATTACTATTTTTTTTCTAAAAACCAAGGATAAGTAGGTGAACCCTAAGAGGATGAATTTTAACCAGAGTTAAGGTGTGTAAATAGGGACATGTGGAGACCTAAAGGCACAATGGGACTCTATTGGAGGGCCTACTATATATATGACAACAAAATTGGGGGCCTTTTACAAAAATTTAGAGGGGCCAAGTATACTAATAAAAAATATGAGAGGCCCACCACTTCATACCAAATCATCAAGGAATTACAAAAAGTTTGCCCCCCCCCCCCCCCCCCCCCCCTGGGGGTCTGCCCCTGCTGAGTTCTGTGACTCTGGAGAACACAGAGCACTTAGGTAGGGATTATAGGTATCTAAGCTGGTATGAGGTTCAACCAAAAAAAAAGCTGGTATGAGGTTAATGGAAAGCATGTGGTAAGAAGTCCCATTGTGTCTGATTTTGGACCATAAGCTATTTTTTGTACATGGTACTGTTATAGTAACTTATAGATGATTGACTGGGATTATCACGAGATGCTGTAGATTATCACCCGTATTTAACATAATCGTACTCGTTAAAAAAATATTAGTAATTATTGATAAAATAAAAATAGAGATGAAAAAGGGAGAAAAAAATTCAGGCATAAACATGGAAAAAGAAACCAGTTGAAAATTTGACAAGGCCCTAAACTTATATTGGAAGTTGTAAACAAGTGTTCTTATAGGGACTACTCATCTAATCATAATATTAAACAAGATCTCTAGTATATCGATGATTTGCTATAAAATATGTTTATTGTATAGCTGTTTTTTTCTCTTTTTTTGGTTTAACACAATAAATACAGACTATACTCAACACACACGCCGAGGCCACAAGGCCATTGCATCCACATACCCTCTCAAAAAAGAGACAGAAGTAGGGCTTTAAGGACTCATAAGCTTAGAAGTACCCCCACGGACGTGAGACAAATCCATTCAGTTTTTTTTTTGGTTTAACAGAATAAACACACACTATACTCAACAAACACACCAGGCTACAAGGCCATTGCACCCACATACCCTTATTGTATAGTTGTTTGAAAAACATTTACGTTGTGTTTGGATAAATTTCTGGACTAATTTGTCTTCTTTTTTTATAAAAGTTAAGAGTTATAAAAAAATTGTATGTAGTTTGTTATTCATTTAGTGCATAGAAGTCTAAATTTTGATTTTTAAGGAAAGCTGATAAGGATGAATTCCATTGACTTCCATTGAAAGAGAAAGTTTCAACTTTTGAGCAAAGTTACCATACTCTCATTGGGCTTACATTTTACAATGAATTAAATTAAAAAATCACTTTTCAGACAAGTTTAACCAAACAAGGCCTTAGCAGACATAAGCCACACTTTCAGCTCCATTTCTTGTCACTATTGACCAGTCCCACTTCTTGTCACCATCCACTATCTACTTGTGATGATATGTTACCATGTAATGGGTTCCACTTCTCATAATTATAAGATCAATACTACTTGGATTTCTTCACTTTTGACCTTTTTTTTTAATCTTTCTTTCTTATGCTTTATGTTTTTGTACAATCATTAGATTCAAGATGAATTTAGGGAATTGCTTTTACCCGACCCATTCCATTGTCACCTTTAGAATGACTAGGACTGAAAAACGAACCGAGCAGCTCACGAACAGCTTGATCTCAACTCATTTGAGTTTGTTTATCTAGCAAACAAATCAACATCGAGCTTGAAAATCAAGCTCGTCTGGTTAACGAGCTAAGGTCGAACGTACATTGTTTGGCTTGTTTAATATTATAATATATAAATATTTAATTAATTATCTATTATATGTATTTTACTATGTTAATGTATTTAAGTTAATACACATATTTTAAGTTTCAATCATTTCTAATATTTCTTTACTATTATAATGCGAGAGCCTTGTGTAGATGAATTTTTTCGAAATTTTCAAACTATCCTTGTATAAAAACAAAACATTAATTTAATTTTTTACTTTAATTCTCAAATACCTCTTGCATTTGATTTAATGTTTTACTTTAATTTCCAAACTACCCCTTGGTCATCTATCTACTTAGAAGCACACAACCAATCGCGATTGAACTCGGGGAGAGGTCAATCGCACTCACGGGGTTAACATGTGTCTTTTTTAACTCTTATTAACTGTGGTTAACTCCTTCCCCTCACACTCACGTGCATCGTACGCGCCACTAACAAGTTCAATGCACCCGTGGGTTAACACGTATCCCTTTTAACTCCTATCAACTGTGGTTAACTCTTTCCCCTCGCTCTCACGTTCATCGCACGTGCCACCCGCTAGTTTAAAATAAAATAAGGTGAACTTTTGATCTTAAAAGTATAAAAGGAAACAACACAATGCAATGCTAGAGCTCGAGCTACTTAGTTTTGTTCATGAGTCGAGCTTGAACAATGAAGCTTAAACTCCCTTGTTACTTAACGAGTTTGGCCGGAATGCCTTACGGCTCGGCTCGGCTACGACCATGATATAATGATATCCAAGTAGGGATGACAACGGGGCGGGTTTGGGCTGGGGCGACAAACCCACCCCCCCCCAATAATGGTAAACTCATATCCCAAACCGGAAGGGTCGTTTCTGACAGTTCTTAACCCCGCCCCATCCCGTCCCACCCGGGAAGGGTCGCTTCTAACAGTTCTTAACCCCGCCCCATCCCGTCCCATTAAGCATTAGATGGGGCGGGTTGGGTCGGGACTATATTCCATATTATAAAGACTTATAATGAGATAATTTTATTATTAAATTAAGAGTAAGATAGTGATTTAACATTATAAAAATGGGATGAGACCGGATGAAACGGGGCGGGACGGCCTAAACCCATCCACAGCCTGAACCAAACTCAAGTTTAACACATCATTCCCAAACTCACCCCTACCCCATTTAAGATTGTTTAAAGGGGACTGCTTCTTTATGCGTCCGAGTTAGCTGGGTAGAATGCGGACGCCCCTCCTCTTGAGGCATGCCCTTTTTAATAACTTTTAACATTGGTTAATGTTTATTAATTTAAAGGTTAGTTTTAAGGAGAATGATACTTTCCGCGTGAGCGTTCCGCCCAGCAGAACACACATGCGGACCTAGCTTGACATGTGGACCCAGCTTGACACGTGTACGTTTTAACACTTAAGTGTGGTTAAGATTAACTCACCTCTAGGTTCATCCAACTACCCTTAGTTTCAGAAAATATATATATATATATATATATATATATATATATATATATATATATATATATATATATATTGACCTTAGGTTAACTACCTTAAACCATTGTTACCGTGTGCGCCTATAGGTTGCCACGTGTCCCTTTTAACACACTAATTGTGGTTAAGATTCACTCACCTTTAGACCCTTAGTTTTTAGAAAAAAGTTGAATTTTTTTAAACCTTGGCTTGACTAACCTAAACCACAGTTAGTGTGTAGAACTATAGATTGACATGTGTCCGTTTTAACACTCACTAATTGTGGTTAAGATTCACTCACCCCTAGCGTTCATCCATCTACCCTTGGTTTTTAGAAAAAAAATTGAAAAAAATTTAACGTTAGGTTGACTAAACTTAATGTGTGCACCCACATTAACCAATGTTAACGCGGACAAGCCTCCTCTTGAGGAATGCCCTTTTTAATCACTTTTAATTGGTTAATGTTTATTAATTTAAAGGTTAATTTTAAATAAAAATCAATCGGTGTTAACATTGGTTAATGTTTATTAATTTAAAGGTTAATCTTCTTTGCATGCTGGGTGTGTGTGTGGGGATTTGCATGGGTGGTTTGAGTATTTCCTTGTATTTAAATTGCCATGTGGTATGATTGAGTTTACCAACAAACAAAAGAAAGGTTAGAGTGAGTGCTTAGTCCCACATCGGGTAGTTACCCGAGCATGTTGTCCCTTATAAGTTCTTTGGCGCCTCAAACGGTTGGTACCCATTTTGAGGAGCTCTAGGGTGAAGCTTATAAGGGCTGCATGTGTGTGCGCTGCATGTGTGTGCTGTGTGTGTGGGTTTGCATAGGCTGTGTGAATATTTCCTTGTATTTGCCTTCAGTCATTGCCTTGTGGTATGATTGAGTTTACCAAAAAAAAAAAAAAGGTTATTCTTAAATAAAAATCAGTGAGTGTTAACATTGGTTGATGTCATTAATTATGTTTTATTTTGGTCAACCTAAGGTTAAATTTTTTTCAATTTTTTTTTTCTAAAAACCAAGGACAGATGGATGAACCCTACAGGTGAGTGAATCTTAACCACAGTTAGTGAGTGTTAAGAGGGACACATGTTAACTTATAGGTGTACACACTAACTGTGGTTTAGGTTAGTCAACCCAAGGTTAAAAAAAATCAATTTTTTTCTAAAAACTAAGGATAGATGGATGAACCCTAAGGGTGAGTGAATCTTAACCATAGTTAGTGTGTTAAAAGGGACACGTGGCAACCTGTAGGTGCGCGCACTAACTGTGATTTAGGTTAGTCAATCCAAGGTTAAAATTTTTTATCAATTTTTAATTTCAGAAAACTAAGGATAGATGGATGAACCCTAAGGGTGAGTTAATCTTAACCACACTTAGGTGGTAAAACATATACATGTCAAGCCGGGTCCATGTGTCAAGCTAGGTCCGCGTGTGCGTTCCGCTAGGCGAAACGCTCACACGGAAAGTATCATTTTCCTTGTTTAAATCATAATCATTAAGATTATAATTATTGGAATTACTAATTATTAAAAAAATAACAGCTGCATAAAAATGCTTATCTAGTTACACCTGTTGAAAAAATTGATTACTTAACCCAAACAGTCATCAGTCAACAATAAATTAGAAAGAGCTGAGCGGAATGCCTGTCCTCATTAGGAAAAAATAAAAATGCATTTATCTTAATTTAATTAAACTTAATCATAGTTAAAAGAGGTTAAAAGGGACACGTACAGTCCACTACATTGTGGTCCGCATAATCCCCTAATTACTACTAAAAAAATATTGAGAAAAAAAAAAGTGGTTTAGTCAAATGAAGTTCCTGTATGATTAAAAAATTAATTTTATTATTATTTTAATTATGTATAATTAATTATTTCAATCGTAACTGAAAGCGACAACAATCATAAGAATAATCTACCCCAAATGACCGGAGATAATCCAAAAATATATATATAAAATAAAATCTGAAAATGGAAAAAAAATTCACATCCATGCGGCCACGCGTTTAATTGACCTAGACCCACTGCAAGAATCAATAAAAGATTAAATATTAAGAAAAAATAATAACAAAAATTAATAGTGAGTTTTTTTTTTTTTGGTAGTGAGTAGCACACCATGCATTTGATCATATAGTCAAATTCCATGGCCGCGTGTCCCTTTTAATACTCCTTTAACTATAGTTAAGCTTAAGAAAACTAAAGTTGATATTTTTGTTTGTTTAACCAATATTAGATTACTTAACCCTAGGAGTGAGTGAATCCAAAATCACAGTTGATGTGTGATAAAAAGAGAGGCATGGACCAATGAGGGCTGCACACTTGCTACATAATTAAATGCAGCAAAGTTGAACATTTCCATTTTTTTTAGGTGCTACTACAAGCACACCAATATTTAATGACCATACACCAAATATATAACTTACTAACTTTACACCATTAAAATGTGACAAATTCTACTAACACACTTAAAGAAAATAAAATACCTACAAATTTTCTAATTATACAACATTTTAAAACCACAAAACATGATAATTCATTACCCTTTTGATGGATCTAAACCCGAAGGTCCAATAAAATAGTATCAAAGAAATCATAACATATCTCTTATATATTGCATCCTTATTTGTGTGGGTTGAAGAGCTTGCAACAAAAGATCATAGAAAATTCAATATTGAAAATGGTGTCGAATAAATCAAACTATTTGAAAATGACTAGTAGGATGTTCATCTCAAAATAAAGAGTGAAGCAACTGCTTATTACTCATAAGGTATTTTAAAATAAAGTAACTGGATAAACTCTACTAGAATTGAACAAAAGGATACAAATAAAGTAAAAAACGTTGGTTTGATAAGTTCACATTACTTTGTGTTTCTGCAATTTATCAACCATTTGAAGGTAAGGTAAGAGGAGCGAGCTTCGAGTTTTTATTCCTAGAAGAAGAATAAGTTTTTAGAAGAAAGTTTTGGTGTTTGGAGGTATGGGTGCTCATTTAGACGTTCTTTAAAAAAAAAGAAAAAAAAGTGGTGCTATGAGCACACCATTATTTTTTGACTATACATCATTAAAAAAAATTCTACTACACCAAAATTTTAAATTTCATCTTTTGCTCTATTGTCTCTGCTCACCGTTTTTTTTTTCTGTCTTCGGTACGTTCTCTCAAGAAAAAAATATTCACAAGTTATTCAGGAGTTCAACACCAAAAAAGGAAAAACCACAAGAAAAGAAGGAAAGACGAGAAAAAAAATTAAAAGACCTCTACACTAAAATACAGTAAAAAAAAATGCAATAGTATCAAAATAAAACATGATGAAAGCAAATTATAAGTAAGCTTTCGAGGATTGGACATTCAAAGATTAAGTAGCTATCAAAATGCTTGAAATCCAAAACCAAAAAAGAAAAGAAAATAATAATAAAATAGAGATATGAGAAAAATAGGGGTAAGAGATCTTAGACCATCTCCAAGGGTAAGTAACAAATATGGATAATAAATGTGTCATTTGTTGCCCCACTTACTTATTTTGTTACTTTTCAAAATTATCATTCTAATGGAAGTAGCAAATTCTATTATTTTATTATTTTTTTATCTATTATGACATTAAAGGAGAGAGGGGCCCACTTATTATTTTAGGGTGGTGCTACCCGCACCCCAACAATTGATGAAAAAACACCATAAGTGAAAAAAAACGGTATTTAAGGAGCATAATGACAGTAACACCCTTTTTTTTTATCTTCTTCTTCTTCCTCCTCTTTGTTTTCTCCAACCAAACCCTGGCAAGACTCTTTCAGCATACACAGGGCATCTACATTTAGTAAGGCAGTTGCCTTGGACAAAGCTTTCCCGGTTGATTCTGATGTTATTAGGAAAGAAGAATCAAGGAAAGGGGGATGGATTGGAGAGCTGAACATAGACTTCGCCATAGACGGAGCGACGAGGCGTGGCTGAGCTATCGAACCAGTCGGCATGTTGCTATACGGCATATCTGACACCACTCTTGCACCCCCACTGGCCACCACCAGAAGTGCTACCCCAATTCCCCCAAAGCTCAAAAAAAAATCCTTCACCCCTCTTTTTAAGTTTCCATCAGTAATTTCTCTCTAGGGTCTCTTTAGATTTTTTTGTTTTTTATCTCCTCTTTCACCTTAGAAGGACTACAAGATTGAGAAAAGACTGTAACAACATTTTCCAATTCATCTCCATCTCCATCTCCCACCCATGAAACAACCTTCAATTAACCAACCTAGATACAAAACCAATAAAAAATCGAAATGGGTTGACTCAGAAAACACTCAAAACATCATAGTTAAATCAAAGAAGCAAAGACTGAAAACCAGAGGATGCTTTGAAGGGAAGAAGAATCTGGGAAATTTTGCTTTAGAGGCAGCAAGAAGAGAAGAGGAAGTAGAGGAAGAGGAGGAATCTGAATATGAGACTGAAATTGAAGAAGAATTAGCAGGGTGAGGTGATTGTTATTCCAAAAGGGTGTTGCCACGGTTTAGTAGAAAGGTTTTGGTAAGAGGAAACGATAAAGAAGAAGAAGATTAAACAAAAAAAAAGGGTATTACTGTCATTATGTTCCTAAGGTGGCGTATTTTTCACTTATGATGTTTCTTATCAATTGTTGGGGTGCGGGTAGCACCACCCTTATTTTATTGTAACAAACGATTTATCGGGTTTCAACCGTACAATAAATCGAGATTCTAAGTTGTTGTATCCGTTGGAGAGCCTTCTTGCTGACACGACAAAAGTTCTTTACTACCTTATTAGCTGTGTCCCTTGGAGATGGTCTTACTGTTCCTCTAAAACTGACGTGAGCATTATCTAGTCACCCTAAGTTTTTAAACACCATCATAAGATGATAGTGTTGAAATCTTTGGCTGAAGATGAAAAAAATGTTGGTCAGAATCTTTAGCCGGAGATAACAGGGAAGAAGAAGAAATGTTGGAAAAATTGGTGTATATTAGTAATTTTTACTATTGGTGTATAATCAAAAAATTATGATGAACTTGCAATAACACCCAAAAAAAAGTTATTTCTTTTATGAGGTTTTTGCGTATTAGTTGATGTGTTCTACCAGCTTTGCAAATACAATGTTATGAGTAATAGTTTTGCAAATTAACTCATGGTTTTGCAACAATTTGACAAACAACCTCAATGCCTAATTTCATTAGGCTTCAGTTTGTTAATGTTAGAAAAATGATTATTATGCCCTTATGATATTTCATAACCGCACAAAGCCTTTAACTACCCTTGAACTATGGTTAGTAAGCTTTAACCCTTGTGATTAAGATTCACACCCTTAGAGATAAAGCATCTAACCCTTTTTTAAAAAAAATAATGTGTCCCCTTTTAACTCCCTTTAACTTAGGTTAAGATAAACTAACCCTTAGAGTTAAAGCATATAACCTTGGTTTTAAAAGAAAAAATTAACACGTCCCCTTTGAACTCCCTTTAACTGTAGTTAAGATTTATTTACCTTTGGGGTTAAAGCATCTAACCTTGATTTTTAGAAAAAAAAATTAGAAAAAATTAACGTGTCCTTTTTTAACTCCCTTTAACCGTGGTTGAGATTCACTCAATCTTAGGGTTTAAACATCTAACCTTGGTTTTTAGAAAAAAAAAAAACAAAAAATTTAAGGTGTCCCCTTTTAACTCCCTTTAACTATTGTTAGGTTTCACTAACCTTATGGAAGGGGACATGTTAACTTTTTTTACACACCAAGGACCAAGGTTAGATGCTTTAACCATAAGGGTTAGTTGATCTTAACCACAGTAAAAGGGATTTAAAAGGGGACAATTTAAATTTTTTAAAACCAAAGTTAGATGTTTTAACCCTAAGGGTGAGTGAATCTTAACCATAGTTAAAGGGAGTTACAAAGGGACACATTAATTTTTTCTATTTTTTTTTTCTAAAAATCAAGGTTAGATGCTTTAACCATAAGTGTTAATAAATCTTAACCATAGTCAAAGGGAGACACGTTAATTTAAAAAAAAAAAAACCAAGGTTAGATGCTTTAACTCTAAGGATTAGTGTATTTTAACTTTGAATATGTTAATTTTTTTCTTTTAAAACCAAGGTTATATGCTTTAACTCCAAGGGGTAGTGTATCTAAACCTAAGTTAAAGAGAGTTAAAAGGGGGCACATTAATTTTTTAAAAAACCAAGGTTTGATGCTTTATTCAAATCTTAATCACAAAGGTAAAAACTTATTAACCATAATTCAAGGATAGTTAAAGGTTTTATGAGGTTATTAAATATCATAAGGACATAATAATCATTTTTGTAACAATAACAAACAAAAGGCTTACAAAATTATTGTCTCACGGTTGCAAAACCATGCGTTAATTTGCAAAACTGTTACTCATAAAGTCATAATAGTGTATTTGCAAAGCTACTTAGAACTCAACAGCGCTGTTTACAAAAACCCCATCTTAAATAGTGTCCGATCAATAAATATTAGTGTGGTCCTAGTAGCAATTTTTTTGGTTTTGCATTCAGGCTCAAGAAGGAGTGAGAGTGTGGGTAGCAAAATCTTAAAAATAGACTCCACTACGAAAGTTTTTTTTCCCCTTTTCTATAATATCAGCTTCGGATCTCTCTTCTACAAAGCCATCTCTCTTCTACAAAGCAAAAACCCTTAAAACCTCCGATCCGGCCGGGAAATCATAATCCGGAAATATCCCATGGAAGAGTACTAATTTTCCCGCATTTCGACGTGCGAATTTTCCGGCCGGGTTTTCCGGTTCATGATCAGTCCAAACCGGTTTAGAGGGGTAGTAGAGAGATGTATAAAAACCAGCTTCAAGAGCTGGCGCAGAGAAGCTGCTTTAATCTTCCATCATATACCTGTATAAGAGAAGGTCCTGATCACGCACCAAAATTCAAGGCTACCGTTAACTTTAACGGCGAGATCTTTGAGAGCCCTAACTACTGTACGACGTTGAGACAGGCGGAGCACTCGGCGGCCGAGGTGGCGCTCAATTCGCTCTCGAATACGGGGCCGTCTGTTTCACTAGCAGCGAGGATCTTGGTAAGTATGGCTTTTTTTTGTTGCTGTTAGGGTTCCGTCTCGTATTCCGTTAGGGTTTCTGGTTGTATGCTTCCGTTACTCTCATTTCCAAATTCCACTTGACTTCGACTCGCATTAACACATGAGTGACAAAAAACAAACCGAAAAATGATCTTGCTAATGTGCGCCGTACAGGTGCGCAGGCTTTTTGAGCACATACTAATTTCTAAGGCCTCACGAATTTTCGCTCCCCATCGTTGATCAGCTAATGTGCGCTGTTTAGTTTGGCAGGGTAAGTGTGCGATTAACCCGCACGGGTGGCTCAGTTGATTCAGGTCTTGGGAGAGTTCCCTAAGGTCTCGTCCCGGGCTTACCCGTGTTTGCGGGTGATTGCGTGCATCCGAAGGCGCATACAGCTAATTATGCTTTCCCAAGTAAATCAAATTACAGAAATGCTAGCCCCAGTTGCGAATTTTCGAAAGACGCAACTGGGTGGCTACAAATGTCAAACATTTCCTGATTATTAGTTTTTTAATCTGTTATAATATCAAACCAATCCATGTGTTATACTTACTCTTGTGTCCGGAAAATTTTGGAGTAAATGCGACTGGTGCTAGCACTACTCTTCGAATAAAGGTTATAGAAAATACAAATTCTATTCCTTTTCTTCACCTTTTTATATAAAATTATAATACTTAGATATACTGATGAAATATAACTAATTTATAAAGTATATACAAATGAAATAAATGAAATGCTGGTTAGAATCTCCTTATGATCATAGGTGCATAGAAATAATGAAGAACATATGAGTAGTTGATTCTTCAGAGTTCAGACGCATTGTTATAATTTAAAAATTACTGTCTTGCAAAAGCAAGAAAAATTAGGATGGCATGGACCATAGTTTGTGATATATAAAAAATCAGAAAGTCATATTCAGTTGTTAAATGTTTGAGTTATGCTCCTCTTACATATATATTTTTCACTCTACTTTAATGTGCGTGTTTTATTTATACACACAAAGATTCTTACACAGATGCGCACACACATGTAATTGTACGTAAAAAAAAACCTAAGCATGCTTTTTGTGGTTCCTCAATCTCAGCCACCATTCAGACCAAAAAAAAACCCACCATAGGTAGCATTTGAAAATATCTAGAGAATAGAAAAAGAGTTTCATACAGAGTACTACATTTATACTCCTTTTAATTAATTAGTAGAGGATATTTTGATCAGGACATTAAAACTGGTATGTTGAATGTCTCTTGGGTATTTTCCTTTTTAAAAAGTAAAAACAAGGGATAGTTTTAGGCCTTCAAAATGTACACACATACATATGTTCATACTTTAGTCCTTCCTTAAGTTTGATTCACCACATTCTAGCTGCCAGAGATTATACTGTCTCGATACTAAATAAGCTTCTACATGGACAGGATGAAACAGGGGTTTACAAGAACCTCTTACAAAAAATTGCTCAAAGAGTTGGAGAAGCATTGCCGTTATACTCAACTTTCCGATCGGGCCTTGGACACTTACCTGTTTTTACCGGCAGAGTAGAGCTGGCTGGAATCATTTTCACTGGCGAACCAGCCAAGAACAAGAAGCAAGCAGAGAAGAATGCAGCCATGGCAGCTTGGTCATCTCTAAAACAATGTGAGTCCTTGTCTAAAGTTTTATTGTTATTTGGTTGCAAGGGATTGGATGCAAAGGAGTGGTTCCTTCATATAGATGGAAGAATACAAAAACCCACTTTGTTCGGCCTCCCCTAATCGAAACCTGAATACTTCAGCCATTAGAATGAGGATTAATAGTGTAATACTGGTTCAGAATAGGGTATTTAAGTTCCCTCAATTGAGGAAACCTTCATTATATGTGTGTGAAGCAATTAGGTAATGGCCAAAGTGTAGCAATTCCTTTTGTCACAGCTAAATGTTGGTAAAAAAAAAATTCATCTAGCTATTAAAATAGAGTTTCCATTGTAGACTTAATCAAAATCAGACTCCAACATAAACCTTATAAGTTCAAATTACTTGATCATGTGCTTGGCTGAATCCTATGATGACTCGGATTCAGACCCTTGTCAAATTGTAGTACTTCAAAGTTTGGACATCAGCGAACTGTCCTACTTCATTTTGAAAAGAATCAAAGATTAAACCAACCACTACAGGTGGCTTACTGTCCTTTATTTTAAAGAAGTTTAGACATGCAACTAACAGGAGCATGGGAAGCCATCTCTCCCGCCTCTGCTATATGCATGGCACGGTGGATAGATGGGCATGTGTGCTAAACTACAATTGGAGATGAAACATAGAGCTGGCTTGGTGCACCAAACCCTCATTCCCTCAAGGAGAATGCTGTTGGTACTGAAATTTTAAATTCTTCGGCAGATAGGTAGGTGCATTTGATATATCACCACCATCGGAGTCATATATCAACATATTTTGTTTTTGCTACGTGAATCTTTTTTCATTCTTCCACTTTATTTTAGGGAATATTCTTTTTTAGAATGCACTTCTTCAGATCTTCTCTATTTTAATTGATGTTCCTTTTGCCCTTACCCTTGTCCTTCTAGAGCCTCAACATGCTCCAATGCCTTGTATTTGCCTCCATTAAATAATTTTTTGGGTTGGTCTCACAGTCAAGAGGCTCATTCTTCAGTCTCAGTCTGGATTCTAGATTTTGTATAGCATCATGAAACACACTCAAGTTCTGTTTTAATAAAAGATAGTGACCTAGGCCTTGTCAGAATGTGTTCAATCACTTGTGTTGTGGGGCACCCTACTAATACCTTCCACCAATATTATGTTTTGTTTGCCCTTTTGAAAGTTCCAGTTATGTGTAACTGAATTGTTTATTTTGTGTCCAGTGGCACAGCAAGCTGCAAATTCGTCATCAGAAACTGAGAGCAATGATGAGCAGGAACAGATCACCATTGCGCGGGCCCTGTTGAACTATCGTCTGAAGCAAAAGATGGCGATGGCAAACTCTCCCAATGCCCCATCGCCATTCCCAAAGAAATTCCCAATGCAAAATCCTAGACCATCGAGTGGACAGCTTCCCTCTGTCTGTACATCAAAAATCCTCCCCTTAATCTGCCAAAAGACTACTCCACCATATAGACCCATTTCCACAACAGCAAACGACATCCCCCCATCAAACTCACAGTTCCTACTACCCGACAGTCGTGGGACCCATCCCCAGAAGTTCTCCACACCGAGAATAGCACCTTATCTCCCCGTCCGGCAATTCAGGGCACCATACCATGGGATTGCACCCCCAGTTACAATAAGGACTGCAGTACCTGTTTTCTCTGCCCCGCCACTTCCTCCACCACCTGGCTGTTCCCCTCGGATAATGGGGTCACCATCTGTGCGTATTACCCCACCAGTCTGTATCAGGCAGGCTGTGCCAGTGTTTGCAGCTCCACCAGTTCGAATAGAGGAGCCTCCAATTCTTACCGTTCCTGCCCTGCCAACCAGTTCATCAGTTCAGATAGAGGAGATTGGGAAGGCAGCTGGGAACGACATGCCAGAATCTGTGATGATACAGAGCTTGAAACAGCTTGAATTCTGATACTGGCATGCTGAAGATGATAACAGGGAACTGTTTTTGGTTTTTGCAGGTTTTCAGTTTGTTTCTCATATTTCCATATCTTATATATGAGTGTTTCTTTTTGTTTTCTATTTTCTTGCTCCCATTTGGGAAAGCTACATTGTCTTTAAGGTTACTACATTAGCATAAGCAAGCTCGATTCTAGGCAATTCAGGAGCGTGTTTTTTTCTACAATACAACTGAGCAGGTCAGAAAATCCAGGAACAGGTTTGACTAGAGAGTCATATACTGATGTTATCTCGTCATTTTTGGGTAATTCTCGTATGGTAGACTGGCTAATCGACTCACTGAACAAGACTGCTCAATGGGTGGGCCACCCCTCTGAAGTGCGACTAACAACTTGATCTTAACCTTCCAATCTGGTCAGGATGAATGAGTTCCCCCATGTTAAAGTTGAATTAGTATCCATCACCGGCGGGCGGCATAACTCTACATGGGGCTGGAATAAAGGCCATTCTGCGGAAGTTAATTACGGGATATATTGTTGATAGTGTAATAAGGGAATTATTAAGAGATTAAATATGAGTCGGAGTTCTGGGATATATTGTTGATAGTGTAGTAAGGGAATTATTAAGAGATTAAATATGAGTCGGAGTTCTGGGATATTTTGTTGATAGTGTAATAAGGGAATTATCAAGAGATTAAATGTGAGTTGGGAGTTCTGCTTCACGGTGCCTGACCGGAGCTTCCTTTCTTATTCGTGACTTGTAATTATTGAGAGAGGTGTGACATTTTTCTAAATGTATTCTCTTCTTAAGGGGCTCGGCTCACATGCCTTGAAGCGGACTCATATTTAATCTCAATCATTAACTACTAGAAAAAAAAAAATGCCACAGAGAGCTACTCATTGCTGTTGGTCCTGCTTATCATGAATGTACTGGGCCATCATCTTTAATCCCTCCAAGTCAAAGGCAGACTCCCAACTCTAGTTCAGACCTACTAACCAGAATGTAGAGTCCTGAGCGAGAGCATCAATTTTAAATACAGCATTAAGGTAAGGAGAGAGCGTCAATTTTAAATATAGCATTAAGGTATGGAGCGCAGAGCAAGAGCAAGAGCAAAAGCGGGAAGGAGGTTTGAGAGCAAGGGCTTAAGTGTATTGCAAGGTTTTGGTTACTAGGGTTTGAACATCCAAGTGCGTCCTTCTACCCCCAAAATCCAAATCTCTACACTCCCATTTGATTTTCTTAAAGAAATGCCGTCTCGACCAAAGCTGAAATTCTTCCAATCCAAAGGCCAGTAAGTAACAGAATCAAGCTGAGATAGTAGTGACCAACTCGTAGCCCCACATTGGATGAACCATATGCTTATGGGATGACAGCACCCAAAGGCTGAAATCTACCATTTCTCTCAACTTTTGCCTTTACCTTTTACTCTGAGGAAAGTGAAATTAGAAAACATAAATAAAAAGAAGCACCACCAGTAAAATTGAGCAATGATTTAGCTATTATACTTTCCAAGCTCATTCAAATCGAACAACATACCAGTTTTGGTCAGGGTGGGGTACTTACAATCCTCCAATTAACAGTCTGAACGTGTTAGAAGCATTCCAGATTAGAAGTACTGATAAAAAGGACAAGGACCTAAGCTTGACCTGTTTTTTGTTACAGATTTCTATACAGAATCAACATATCTCCCAAATCTGACAGTCCTACAAACTTTACACAGCTCGTGTGGGTTCCAGTTGGGTTCTGAAAGCCCATTAATGGTGTTAGGTATGTACTAGTGACACGGCTGAAACTAACCAAGCTATGTTAACCGAGAAGACTTTACAAACAGGACTGAGTCAGCATTATGTTTTCGTCAAGGAGGAAAAGCATCTTCCATTGCTTGTAAGATGGAAGCAGAATCGAACCTGAAGCTTCTGAAGCTTTTGCCAGGGCCCAAGTGGGATAGAGGAATTTCAGATCCAGGTTTGGTTGACTGGTTCATGGTTGCTTTTGTGACCCCTGCAAAACTACTCTTTGCCTTCCACATGCATGTTCCTTAAACAAATAAACAGAGTTTATCAACGAAAACACAGGAACATCAACACACCACCCTAATTTCTAAGAGAGAGATTCATTGTCTGCCAGACAAAAATGCAAAAAAAAAAAAAAAAAGTGTAAATCTTAAGTCTTAGTATTATAGACAATGACTGCCACTTACAAATGGAACATAAGAACACGTGGCATGGGTGCCTACCTAAAAAATCTTCTAGTTAAGTACCCCATTGATAACATTAATGCAACCATTCAATCAACATGCTTCTCTTTTCTGGATCCTTCACTTCATTCTTATTTTACAGTACAACAAGAATGTGATTAAACGAACTGATTGGCACAGGGCATGCATAGGAAGAAAACATCAATCAGTGGGTTCCAATCCCACACCATTTGTCCTGAAATTATCCATGGTACTTGCCATCAATATTATTTAGATATAGACTTACACTTGAGAGAGAGAGAGAGAGAGAGAGAGAGAACCACATCCAAATCGGTTAAATTGGGATTCCTCCCCAAACAAATCATGTCCAAAATCTGACTAGGATACCAAGGATTAGATTAGTTGAATTCAGGTTACTTACTATTAACACTCAGTTTTCAAACATCGCTTGAGATGTACACTAATTAAGGGCCTAACATGTTAGCAGTCTAACAAAAATTCAATGTAAAAGCAGGAAGGAGAAACCTTTGGAACGCATGTCAGATTTTTGCACCATGGGGGGTTGATATGCTAAGATCCATGCTTTCAGGGACCTGCATGAAGATATTGGATACCATAAAATCGATCAAGAAAAAAAAAATCCTAAGGTGATCTTTGAATTAAATGCCAGGATACTCACGCCAAGAAGGGGCCAACCATGTAAAGCTTCAGGCCATTGGTCCCACGAGAGACTACATCATTGCCTGCAGGCAGTTCATCAACCCGGTGCCAAGATATTTCCTGTCGGTAGCAAGAATAAAAGGAAGGCATACTCTCGAAGTTAGATTTTTCTTTAAGCTTTTTTCTATTTCGTCTATTACTCCGTCGCAAACTTAATTATCAGTAGTGGCAGTAGTCAGTGAAGGAGAGGGAATAAGTAGAAATCTAAACTACTTTAAGACCTGAAGCACCACAAGAAAGGTCTTAAAAGATTTGTGCAACTAGAGATGGACGCAGAATTTCTATTTTGTGAAAAAAAAGTATGATGGGATAAAGGTCCTCACATGGTTGAATTCTCATTCGATGTTCAAGGATGAGAAAATCAAAATAACTATTTAGTTTTCTCTTTTGCTAAGTAAGAAGTTATCATTAAATTGAGAATGACAACCAAATGAAAGAAAATGATAATATTTTCCGCCCAAAGTAAATGTCTCAAAAAAGAAAAATGTTCTGGAAAGGAAATCAGGCAATCACAAAAAAAAATTCTCTGCAATTTAGAAATTCAAATGATGGAGGGTCACATACACTGATCTCTTTTTTGGTCTGTGGGGCAAAGACAGTATCATCCTTCACACCCGCAATTATGTATAGCTGCACCCTCTGTTGTCCAATTGTAACTTCAAAAAAGTCATCCATTTTCAGAAGTTTTGAAACATCGAAACCTGTTTCCTCCAAGACCTGCAGCCATCATAGTGGACAAGTTTGAAACAGGTAGACCAAAAGAGGTCGATAATATTACTGACACTGGGAGAGGTAAGGGGAGGAGGGAAGAGAGAGAGAAAGAACCAGGCTAACATATCTCTATTTCCTCCCTTTTGTCTTAATT
Source organism: Tetracentron sinense (assembly GCA_015143295.1). Lineage (NCBI taxonomy): Eukaryota > Viridiplantae > Streptophyta > Magnoliopsida > Trochodendrales > Trochodendraceae > Tetracentron > Tetracentron sinense. The sequence goes on from CM026563.1 coordinate 4,500,064, forward strand.
TCATTGATATTGAAAAGGGGGGATGGCTTACGTCAGTCCCATGTTCCTCTCTTGCTATGTTTTGTGAAATGGATTGTCCATATTTTTTTCTGGGATGTGAAAGAAACTGATTTTTTGGTAATGGTTAGATAATCTTTGCACTAACCCATAGGGTTTATATTAAGATGAGAACTAAAGATAGAAATAAATCTCAATCAAACCTAATCTAATCTTGCCTAACCTAATTAAATCAAATTCAAATCCAAATGTGTATCTCATCTCACCTAATTACACCACTCCATTGTATTCACTAAAACTATCTCTAATACCCTCCCATAATTGCATGATCCTTTGAAGAAGGATCGTGCAATTGGTTACAAAAAGCAGTCTGTGATCATTTAACTTTGTTGATAAGTCACTGGAATATCCAATCGTGCATGTTGGTGGTCACCACCTATCTGTGAAGTTCATCATTGTCGCATCCTGCTCATCTTAGAGTTTCTCGGAGCCAGTGACCCACTAGATTAGACCGTCATGATCTCTCCCAATAGCACATAAAGAGAAGTCGGTCGTTCGAGAAAAAAAAAACTCAAGAGGTATTAATGTATAGAGAGATTTCAACTACAGTGTGGTGTGCTGATGACTGTAGCTTTGGAACTAAAAAAATAGGTTTAGGCTAGACGGGCAACATTGCCGCCCACCAAAAAAACAAGATTGAAAGAAAAATCAAACTAAGGTTTGATCGACCTACTTTGAAACCATGTGAAAGAAATTGATTTCTTGATAATGGTTAGATAATCTTTACACCGACCCATAGGGTTTATATAAAGATGAGAATTAAAGATAGAAATAAATCTCAATCAAACCTAATCTAATTACATCAAATCCAAATCCAAATCTACCTAATATTTCATCTCACCTTATTACACCACTCTACTATATTCTCTAAGATTCTCTAATATATTAGAGAATATAGTAAGAGTATTGTACTAAGGTGAATGAAATACACTACATCATTCAAGTGTATCTCATCACAAATATTAGATTAGCATCAATCAAGGATAGAATAGATTTGATTAAGTATGATTAGATTAGATTGATTCACTTTCCATAAAGTCTATCTTATTATCTCTAAATAAATCCTATCTAGGGTCATTGTAAATCATCCAAGTCTATTCAATGAAACCCTTTTTTAACATGGTATTTCTGTAATTTTTTTTCACGCTTTGCTTTCTTTCTTTTGAAACCCCTTTCTGGTGGGCGGCACTATACTGCCCGTAGGACCTGAAGTTTCTTTTATTCTTTTTTTTTTCATGTTGCTCTTGGCTACCATCAATGTTGCTGCTTTGCTCTCCTATGAAGGTCCCACACCACAGAGATCTTAGATTTGGTTAACACTCACGTTGCAAAGATTATGTAAGAAATATTTGAAATCACACGTATTGCTAGCAGCCAACAGCTGTGAAACAACTTCAAGTGGATGAATTAAATCCTTGTGTTGGATCAGTAAAGAGACCACACGTTTACAATCCAGGATCATCAGCTGGACAACCATGTCAATTGTCACGAATGGCATCATGTACTTCTCTTGCATCAACTCTTATCTGCCCATCGTTTGCTGTTGCTGGTTACTTGCATTGTCACCACCTCTTCTTTCTAATTTAAAAAAATGTCTAAGGGCCCATAGAGTTTTTTAGCCCATAAAGGCTATCCTAAAGGCCCATGAGGTCAATTCAGGTATATAGAGGCCATATGTTCTACTCCATAAGGACCAATATTTTAGGCCCATGGAGGCCCAGTTCAAGCCTATTGAGGCTGACTTTCTTGGCCATTGAAGCCGTGTCAAGCCATTAGATGCATTGCTTTCCAAGCCCATTCGAGACACCTCTTTTAGGTCCACTGAGACCCTAATTGGCCAAATAGAGACTCTTTTCTTTTGGCCCATTAGAGGCCCATTTGGTTAGATCACATCCATCAAGAAGCAAGTGATTGGCCGACTCAACCAAGCATGCAACGAAGATCAAAGGTGTCAAAATCAAAAGGTATCAACCGGATTTCTATTAGCAGCAAACACATGGAGATTATTCAATCCCCATATATTTGAGTGAGAGTATTAGAAAATATAGTAAGAGTATTGTAATAAGGTGAAGGAGATACACTAAAGTGTAAAGTGTATCTCATCACAATATTAGATTAGCATCAATCAATGATAGAATAGATTTGATTAGGTATGAGTAGATTAGGTTCATTTGCGTACCATAAAGTCTATCTTGATATCTCTATATTAACCCCACTTAGGGTTATTGTAAATCATCCAAGTCTAATCAATAAAATTCTGTTTTAACATGGGACATGTCACTATCACTGTCCCTAACTGTATTTAAGGTTCTGAATGTCGATATCGCTCAACATATCGACCTGCGGAAAAAAGATATATCGCAAGATATATCGTTTATTGGTGATTTTTGGAAAATTAGGCAAAAGATAGAATTTTGCATTAAAATTTCAGAAAATATTAAAATAGATATTAATACACATTTGAGAATAAAAATATTTAAAAAACCAACAATGTACATAAGAGATGCAATGGGAAGAGAGCAAAGATATGCACTGACGAGTAACGATAATGTATGATTGATTAATTTTAATTCTTTTATAAATTATAGATTATTTTTTTTATCTGGATGAGTTATGACCATGGGAGTGAGAGGGATGTAAAGAGAACCATTTATATTTGTTTCACTTTTTTAACAGATTAATAATGTTTTTTACTTTTAATGTTATTAAATAATATATTTAAGTAATATTTAGTAATTTTATATATTATTTTTAGTGAAATAAGGTATATTATTTGGTTGATATTACTATGTATATTTTTAAGAATTATTAGCTATTAATAATAATAACATAACATTATTAAAATTCATAACTAAATATAATATCCATGAATTTCAAGTATAATCCTTAAAATAAAAAAGGCCTTATATTAAAATTTTATTACTTTTTTTGAATTAGGTGTATAATATAAGTCAATATTAGTTTTTAACATAATATAAATCAATATTAGTTTTTAACATATTATTTTTGTCATATAATATACTTTTTAACATGACACATGATTTTTAGAAATTTTTTGTACTAAAAATATTTTACAAATCTGAAAACCAAGGTTAGATGCTTCATTCGGTTATTCCTAAAGGTTAGTAAATTTTAACCCTAATAATAGACTTATAAGTAATTAAAAGGGGACACTGTATTTTTAACAAAAATTATAAAAGTCAAGATTAAAACACTTAAGGATGTATGTTTAATGAGATTATGAGTGACCCTAGTATTACTCTTGTTAGGGTTAAAACATTAAGGAAATATGTTTAATGAGATCAAGAGAGTGATCTTAGCATTACCCTTGTTATGTTTAATGAGATCAAGAGAGTGACCCTAGCAATAACCTTGTTAGGGTAAAAACTTAAAGCACGTTCTCCACCCTCATTCTCATTCGATCAAACCCAAAAATAAGGAGAAGGGCCAGAGACAGAGCTCGAGAAAGGAAGAGGAGACCTTGCATGATGCATCTGGCTTTGCTATCAGCGACTCAATCCCCCACGACAATGACAACAAGTATGAGATCTTGCCTCTTCTTCTTCTTTCTTCTCTACTCCTCTCAAGTCTAAACTCTCAACCCTTTTTCCTTTTTTTTGCTTTCAACGATTGCAAAAGTCAAACTCTCAACCATTGGAGTTTTGTAAGGATGAGAATCACGGGTTTTTTGTAGCCTGTAGGGATTGACGAAATCTCATGACTTTTCTTTTTTGTTTTTTATGCAAAAAATTGGGAAAAAATTACAATTCACGGATTTTGCTCGATATCGGTGATATATCTCCGATATCGCCGATATATCCCGATATCGCCGATATATCCCGATATCGCCGATATCATGTAAAAAATTCTTTACAGTGTATAGATGTGTCGGCATGTAGCGATACCGACATATATCGGCGATATAGAGCCGATATTGTTGATTTTTTGATCCTTGACTGTATTGCTCCACAAGGTAGGGGAGGCGGGACGAATGTAGGGCAACAGAATATATCCCAGGGTAATATAATAATTAATGCTCTTCGCAAATTTTTCAAGGGAAAATTTTCAAATATTACAAAAACGAGCATAATATTGATTGTCGTAAATATGTAAAAAATCTCTACACACACATTGCACCATTGGAGATTTCAGTTGAAATATTTCGATATAACCTCATTTTTCATCAGATTATATACCCCCCGAGGCCTAGCAATTCTTTCAAAAACCTCCACTTGAATGTGTTAATCACCCAAACCTCCATATTTTTTAATTAGCAAATTAAAATGAATTTTTACTTAAAATATAGTTTACTAAAGTGAAAAACCCTAAATACATTTAATTAGGATACACGACAAGAAAAACATGTGTGTGCTCCTTCATGGGTTGTAGTCCTATTAACAATTATGTGATCTAAAAAATTGTTAATTTAAATTATAATTTTTTTTAAAAATAGTTAAAAGAATAACTAAAAATTACAACTTAGTGGACCTTGTAGAATCATTAATATATGAATATGTCATCTGAGAGGAGACTTTGCTGTGACGAAGTTCGTGCGTGGTGCTTGGCTCCGACTGCCAGCATAACAACCGCTGGTGCTATTACATCCATTGGGAATAAGTTTCCTTCTTTATGAAAGACAGTATTTTAAAACCCTATTTTAAAACCATCTTTTAAAGTCTAAAAGAACCATCTTAGGATATAAGTGGTGTATTTGAACTTTAAAAGCAACATCGAAAGTCAAGACTCAAAACCACCTTAAAAGTTAGAAAACTTCAAACTAATTCTACATTTATTATTTATGTAATGTGTATATATTAATATTACATAAACATATATTTAATATATATTTTTTAATTATTTTTATCGCCTAGGCAGCACCTCACCTAGCCATGCCTAATTGCCAAGGCATCACCTAGACGCCTTGACTACACTGATTTCAGAGGCAAAGCTTTGGTCATTAGGGAATGGAGCCTAATTTAAACCTAGAGAAAATATCTTTCAGTTTCATCCTGATTTGGGAAAAGCTCCCAAAGTTACCACTTAATTTGTGGTATGGGTCTTTCTCAGCAATATGGAAAATCTTCTTGGAAAGCCTATTTGTTAAGACAAACAAACAGCTGTCATACAGAGGATCGTCCTTGTGTAGGAATGTATGGAGGTTTAGCAGTGAAGCTACCTAACAAGATATCGGTGAAACAAGGAATAGTAGATGTTTGGCAGAATGTAGTTTACGAGTGGAAGCTACAGAGGTGCTTAGGGTCTATGTTTAACAGTCAGAAACCAAATGTTCAAAGTTACAGGCAGCAGGAGGTGATAAGAGGACTAAACAAATGTGGTTGTAACTTGTAAGAGGAAAAGGTATCGCAGAAAATGGGACTGGATTTGGAGCTGGAACTGCTGGAGATGTGGGACATAAGGTTGGAGAGCGTATTACTCAGCAGAAACTGTCTCATGGTTGAGGAGGTTGTTAGGTTAGGGCTTTGCAAGGAAAGAATCTCTCTAACCATAACACATTGAAAGCTTATTTTTTAGAGAAACTCATTTTAACTTTGTAAAGCAGTTATTTTGTACCAAAATGATACTCTCATAATACAAATAATATGAAACTTCGGTCAACACCTTTAAAGCCTACTTTCAAAAGAAAAACCTGTTTTTAAATATCTAAAATACGCGTAGTTTTTAGTAAGAAAACAAATATTTAATGGATTATCAACCCATTTTCATACTTAATATTCATATATTTATACAAAAATATAAATAGTAAAACATTATTCAAATTAAAAACAGGATTTCCAAAATTAGAATAAAGAGATCTTATAGATCAACCAATGCATGTGATTTTATGTACTTTAATCATAATTTCCTAATTAAAAATAGAGTTCTAGTTAAACAAAAATAATACTTCATTTAAAAATAATAATACAAATAAGTTAAGAAATCATATTTTGAACATATGTGCATGTGTATATGATAAATCCCAGCTTTAAAATTAGTAATTAGAAAGTATTTTATACTATGCATTGGTTCAATATGATATTCAGGTAAAAATTTAATAAATTGAAAAAATAAAAATAAAATGTAGAAAACACTATGAAACTCTATTTTTTCCATATGTAGTATTTCTTTCTAATTACCGTTATGGAAATATATTTGTACATTATGTTTGCATTATTTAAGATAACTTCAAGTCATGTTAAAAGTTAAAACTATATGACTTTATGAGGATATAGGTTTGTGATGCGCCTTATTTGTAATGTTTTTCTTTTAAGGGATGCATTACTTTATGTGCATGGGCTATAGACCATTCATTGTGAAAATTTGACTTCTAGAGATTTAGACATGTACAACAGCTTCCGTCACTTGTTATTAATGTCAACTTTCATATTCCAAATGGTTGTTTTTAGTTGCATAACTAATCCTGAGTGTGTACAAATGCTTATTTCATGTCTTCAAATTTTCATCATACATTTCCAAAATGTTTCCATAGTTTCCATAATTTTTGCAATGTTCCCTAAAACTTCCTCAATGTTTCCACTTCCAGAGGGACTGGAGTTTAGACCGAAACCTAAGTAAAATATCTTGTCCCCAACACATTTTCCATTTCAAATGGTTCATCAGTGATTGGAGATGGTGTAGCTAGCTATTGGCTTACTTGAAAAAGGAGAGTTTTCCAAAACTTCACTAGAGCATAAGAACTAGGGGTGAACTTGAAGGTGAAACTGGTTAGCTCAGCAGTCTGAAGATGGATCCAGTAATTTGAAGCTAGTGTTCATATCCAATAAGAAAATAGAAAAATTTACAAGGAAAAGGAATTTATTACTTCTCGGATGGCACATGTGTGGTCTTCCTCATCTTTGTTCCTTTTTCCGCGGGGAAAACCCCAGCACGATCCCGTTTTCCATCCTTTCACTAGTAAGCACTGCAATCCCACATCAACAACAGGATGACACTACTCACAAAAAGGAAACATAATGATGAAAGCTATATAACTTATTTCAACATAACATTGCAGTGCATACTGTAGCTTAAATTTTACATTCCAAATGCATAGAAAAGTTTTCAAAGAAGGTGCCTTCCAAAATGAAAGATTCTCTGCTTCAGCCTTCAGGCAACTGCATGGAAGGTGATGTCATATCAAAGGTTTTCAGTCATAGACTATACTTGTAGAGTGGAATTGCTGGGGGTCCCAGAACTGATCTGGTGGAAGTTGGGTCTGGCTAGTTTTTTTTTTTTCGTGTGTGTGTTTGTGTGTGTGTGTGTAAGAGCAGGTACATGGCAGCAGGTTTTGGAGGCCAAATTTTTAATGGGGATTGAATAGCAATTAAAGTTATGGCAGCCTGGAAGGCACATTGCAAGCCACATATGTGGAGGTCCTAGCTCTTAAAATGAAATCAATTTTCTCCAAACCCCTACCTAATACCATTTGGATTAAAGGAGACTCAGCGCGATAAGGTGGTTGAAGGGCTTTTCCCATCCTTGGAGATACCTTTTCTCTTCTCAAGGAAATATAATATTTTCTCACAAGCTTACTGATAGGTCAGGATTCATATATGCACGAGGAAAATTCGTAGCATGTGTTTATCAGTATTGGAGTTCCAAACAATTCCTTATTGACTTTGGATAATCTTCCTCCATTGTAATTTCCCTCAAAAGCCCTGTTATACTTGTATACTATATATATACTAGTAGAGACCCCGTGCAATGCAGGGTAATAATTAAGAATATCTAAAATTAAATAATATTATATATTTATTTAAATATTAAGTAATGTATTTTAAGAATATTTCATAAATTGTATTTTTAATAGTATAAGTTTTTTTATTATTTGTATTAATTAATTAATTTTATAATAATAAATTTTTATTATTTTAATAACATTTATAGGAAAATCATAAGTTTCTTAGTATTAAACTTAAATCAATACACCCAATAGTTGGAGATAAGAGAGAACTCTGCAATAGTGGAGATAGATAGGGCTCTAGGATGAGATAGTGGGTCCCAAACCTGTAAGAGTTGGAGATAAAAGAGGAGTCTACAATAGGGGAGATAGAGAGGGCTCTAGAATGAAATAGTGGGTCCCAAATTTGAACCGTGGAGATTAAAGAGAAAAGCCACATGTCATCTCTAAAATTGAACTTATGAGATTGGAGTGATTGAAGTTTGGAGAGCAAAGAGAAAAGTCTTATTTCTTTATATTACAGTAGTAGATATATATATATATATATATATACACACGCGCGAACGCATGAGATCAGTCCAATGATGTTGATACTCCAGATAATGGGAGGTTATTTCTGCATTGACATCTCTTATGGAAAGAAAAAATGCACGAGGAAGATGACTACTTGAGTGGTGTGGCTGTCACAATTGCGGGGACGATGTAAAGCAAGATAGAAGCTGTGATATCTTAGAATGGCTACTCTCAGTGTGGGTCTTTATCAGGTCAGTGTAGAAGCTGTGATATCTTGAGGCTTTTCATGATAATTAGCAAGACAATCCACAACCATTGATTACCATGGGGTTTACTACGGTCAAGAAGTGTATGAATGCAGCAAATGTTTCTCAGGTATAATTACTGATGGCACAAAAATATTCATAAAATGATATTCACCTTACAAACTTTACATGTTTTTTTATATGTTAGTTCACTACATTGTTTTCTTTCTGATAATTTAGTTTGTGTTGACTTTAAATGTTTTTAGGTCAAATCATTCAAGTCAACAGGGAGAAGTGACTGAAACTGGTGGGAGAATCTTTAGGCAGTGCAGTCCCGGCGTTTGTGCTGCAGTGCGCTTGTCAAGGAGAAAAGTAAATCTACCACTTAAAAACAGGTTTTATAACAGCTTAATAGCTTAGGATGTTGGGCATATACACATCTATATCAATACATGCATACAGCTTAATAGCTTAGGATGTTGGGCATATACACATCTATATCAATACATGCATATAGCTTACGAACATTGCATATATCTACACGGAAGTTATATTCAAGAACATCAGTTGGCTACAAGGTGAGAGCTATTAAGCAAGAATCAAGATTTTCTGTGATGGAAAAAAGAGAACTCTATGCATTGGATCTCTCTGAATTTTTTTTTAAAAAAAAAGGATGAGAGAATAGTCTTCTGCTAATGCTCATCCACAAGTGAGCTTACCCGTTCATAAGATTCATCCAAAATGATTGCCCCAGATACCGGAACCCGACCCTTGTAAGAATTGAAGTCCTTGTATATGTCATCTATATGTGCAATATAAGGTCTTAAAGCGGCACAGCTACGAAACACTATAAGTACTTAAGGAAAACAAGCATCAATGGAGAAGAATATGTACATACACCAAAAACGAGCAAGTGCAAATAGTTCGCTGGAAGGGCCATATTTAGTAGCTGAATCTATTATTATGTGATAACCTGACAACTAATGGGAAGGTTTCATGTAACTGTCAAGTTAAAACTAACACCGCCATGTTAGTTTTCTTTTGTCTTTTTTGTGGTTGAACATGGTTCCCAGTTAGAGGCATTTGACGATGGGTTTTCATGAAAGCTGGTCTCTACAACAAAAGACAAAAGAAAATTTGATATGGTGCAATTAGCTTTTACTTGATTAGAGCGTAAGCCCCATACATCAGCAATTGTTGGGTTATTTAGCAATAATTATCCCTGTAAAAACCAATGCCCTAAATCAAAAAAATAGTCATGAATAGGATACTCAAAGAAGTGAATTCCCTCAGAGAGAGCGACTTCAGTAATGGATTTTGCTCCATTGAATTGTCCTCATAGAACCAATGTGCTTGCTCCACGAGAAACAAAATTCTCTCAAATGACTCTAGGTCTTCTTTCGGAGCATTCAAAACTAATCGACTGCAGAAATAGAGATTTGTAGAACAAAATCAAACAAAATTGATACTAAACAACACATTCGAACTGCAATAGACATTAACCAAGTAGGTGATCTTCAAAATGATAAAGACTGATAAGCTTCCCATATTCTGGAGGCATATAAAATGCTTGTATGCCAAACTGCAACCCCAAAGAGAAGCTCCCAGTTAAAAACTCCCAGTGACAAATCTGAGGAAGACTACATAATAATGACTACATATTGCCATGTGATATCACCATATATGCCAAAAGGAGCAAAGGGGTCCATTTTATTGCATGATTACATGATTGGAAGGTACTATCAGATGGAACAGCTACTTCTTCTGGAAAATAAGTTTAGGTACTGATTCACAGAATACATTAATATTCAGATCACAAGAAGAATACAGGAGAGCCTAAGTGATAAAGAAAATATCAATGGAGTCAAAGTGTACAGGCAACGCCTAGGCTATAGAGGGTTCCTAGGCAACCAAAATTTACTATTTTCTGTTGATATTATAAATATTTGACGAGTGCCTATCCAGATTCTAATTAGGTGATAGGGGTCTTGTTTAGGCGAGGCGTTGCCTAGGTGACATTTTGTCTACACTGGAAAATATACATAATAACTTAGAACTTTCCCATTTAAAAATTAAATCAGAGACAATAACGCCCTACCCTCAAATCAAGCCAATTACATTATCTAATAATTTATGTGGCAGAACCGTAAGTGGCAGAAATTAGAGTTTATTTGGATAGGGATTACTGCGGTAGATAGAAAATCTAGTTGAGCAACTTGTTCACATGAATTTAACTGGATCATATTTCTCAGTTGATAATCAGCCACTCAATAAATGGACTTCTTTTTATCAACAAGATTAATATAATGGACTTAACACGGATTGCCAATGTAAATTAAAGTATCAGTTGCAAAGAAATTGGAAAGGATTGGTTAACTCGAACAAATATCATTTGGTTGAGTGGGAATCTATCTGTCACCTGATTGAATCAGGGGGCTTCGGTGTTAACATGGCCTTATTAGGTAAATGGCTATTTGGTTGAGTGGGAATCTATCTGTCACCTGATTGAATCAGGGGGCTTGGGTGTTAAACCGTTGGTTAGGTTTAACATGGCTTTATTGGGTAAATGGTTATGGAGATTTGGAATAGAAAAGGAGTCTTTGGAGGAAGGTCATTGAAGCCAAAATTATGGGGCTAAGTTGAGAGCCGCAAGACGTTCGAAGTCCCCATGGGGTGAACATGTTGGAAGGTCATTTCGGGTGTCAAATGACAATTTTCTAAATCCATTAGATATATTGTAGGTTGTGGCAAGGACGTCAAATTTTGGGATGATTTATGGTGTAGTCAAATGCCTCTTAGGGGGGAGTTAGGTGTTTTGTACTCTCTAGATAGGGAGATGTGTTGTCTTAGCCTTAAGCATAGTCTCAATGATTGGGAGTTGGAGGGTCTTTCTCGTATGTTGGGTAGACTTGAGAATGTTGTCATTCACCCCTCATTAGGGATAGGCGCGGTTGGTTTTTAGACTCCAAAGGTCAATTCTCGGTGAGATCTTTTGCTCTAGCCTTGTGGGGTGTCATATCGCTCCATTTTTCATATAGATTTCATCTAAAGTTGCATTATTTCTTTAGGAAGTTTCTTTGGACAAGCTAATCACTGGCGACCATTTAAAAAATAAATGATAGGTTGGCTAATCATTGCTTCTTGTGTTGTGAGTCGAAGTAAATGGTGGATCACTTATTGTTGCAGTGTTTTTTTGCGACAAATGTATGGAGCCATTTCCTTGAGCAATTGGGTGCGTCCTAGGTCTTCTTCCCAAATTCCTTTAAGGTCTTCTTATCATGTTGGCTCTAAGTGAGGTTGGAGGCCCCCGTCTCTTTTCTTGTATCTTTTCTTCTAGAAGCGGTAGCTTGGTCGATTTGGAATAGGAGGAATCGAAGAGTATTTGACGATGTGGCTCTTTCCTCTCTACAAATATGTGGGGAGGTTCGTCACCTAGTTTTGGATTGGTGTTCAGTAAGAAGGGAATTCGAGGATATGGGCCTCCTAGAGTTGTTATGAAGCTAGACTAGGCCGTTTGGTTTCCTTTCCGGATTGTGGGCCTTGATTCATTAAGATTCATTTCCATTAATTCTCTCAACTTTTTGTAGAATTTCTTTTCCTCTCCCTTAATTGTCCATGCTTCAATAGCTGGGTTCACTCTTTTGTGATCCTTTTGTTGTCATGCGCTTCTTATTTGCTCCTTTTATTTATATAATCTCTGATTTACCAATAATAATAATAAAAATACAGAATACCACAAACTGTTCGCCCTATATGCATCTAAACCATTTATCACAACAAGGCTAAATAAAGACTGGGAATACAACGATGAGGAGGACACCGAACTCTTCTAGTTGAATTGATGAGTCTTGCGAACTACCCATATTAATTTTCAAGCCCCATCTTTTTGGGAAAATGCTAGTAAATACCAATGTTTACTGACGAATCTGTCATTTCTTGTCCGCCAAACCTAAGCTCTCCAACCAAGAAATGCCAGAACCACAGTTCAATTTCTTATTCTTTGTCACTGCCATAGCATGTAGTGCACTAATGCACTATTTTTCCAAGATCAACTAAACACTTCATAAAAGAAAACGGATTAAATCTTTTCTTAGTGAGAAGTGGAAATTAGAGTGTTGATTAAGATAATGAGAACACAAATGGGGTTTCTTGTCTCACGTGCATCATGTCTACTAGGATTGTACGAAGGCCCTATGAACAAACCCTACCAACTTGAGAGGGCTGCCTACTCAAATAGCATTGTAATTTCAAAACTAACTTCTCAATTTGTAGAGGCCTGCTTTGTATAATACATACAACCCTAAACCTTACTAGCAGAAACCAATCAAGGACCGACATCATACGATATCTATCCTTGGATAGTTTCCTATATAGTTTAAATCTCTTTGAATTGAGAATCTTTTCATTCTTATTTATTGTATAGCTGTATATCTCAAGATCTCCTTGTATGAGTTCTATCTTAGGTATCTACCCACATTATATATACAAAGAAAACAACTCAAACGGTAAGCAATTGCTACCAAAACAATCCAGAAAACTCAGAATATTTTATGATATCAGAGCCTAACAGCCCTTCTTCCTTCGTCAATAATGACTTCAATTTCCTCTTCTCCCTACCCAACCATCAACCTCTCCAACATTCATAGTTTTGTTTCCACTAAACTTGATGGAAAGAACTATATTCTCTGGCACAGCCAGATTGAACTCCTGTCCTCTGTGGACTTCTTCGGATTTGTTGATGGTAACATACCCCCGCCTCCTCAATTTATCACAGGGAAATCTGATAAAGTAAATCCCAATCCCGCCTATCCAACAATGGCGTTGAATTGATTGTCAGTCTTCTTAATGCGACATGAACGAATGGTGTTCTTGCTCAAGTTGTTGGCTTATCCACGTCTTGCCAAATATGGGAGGCCTAGGCAACGTCCTTCTTGCAGCAGTTGTAGGCCCAAATCATGCAGTTGAAGCTCCAACTACAAACCCTCAAAAAGGGATCAAACACCATTTCTGAGTTCCTCAACCGGTTGAAGTTGATTTTCGACTCTCTTGCCACAATTAAACGATCAGTGCAAGATTCTAACCTTGTTCTCCTGCTCCATGCTCTTGGGGGACTTGGGGCCGAGCACGAATCCTTCATTACCGCAATTCTTAAACGTGTGGAGCCGGTATGCTTTCCTGAACTCCGTTCTCGCTTATTGATTCATGAACAACGACACACACAATTCCATTCGCCATCTGATGATACAGCCCCTCACCTAGCTTTCTTTGCCTCTCGAATCTTGTCCTCAAGATCAACCACAGAACCAGTGTGGTCAAGGTCCAGGTCATGGCCATCCCTCTTAAAATCATCGCCCCCGAAACCATGGCTGCAACACCAATGGAGAGCCCAATCAATCTCATCAGCATAACCGGTCCCCACCACGGCCACACTTCAACGATCCTTGTCAAATCTATGCATGTCAAGGACATATGACATCTCATTGTTATTTCCAATACCATGACTAGCCCCTACACAAGTCATTCGCTGCCATGAGCATGTCTGACGTTTCAAATCCTAAGTGGTATCCTGACACTACCAAGTTAGGGTTCGAGAATTATTCATCTAGGGAAAAGTTAGAAAAAAATCAGCAAAAATCAGAAAAATCATAAACAAATCGGGAAAATTTTGTGTAAAAAATGAAATAAATATAAAATAAGATTACTCATTATGAAAATTATAAAAAAATATATTTCATATATTAGATATTTATTTGGGACTTTTCCAAAACGTCAGAATAATTCGTGTTTAATTCGCGATTTTTTGAATAAGTCGCTATTTTTTCCAAAACTCATGAATACTTAGAGATTTAATTATTCGACGAAAAAGTCAGGTATTTATTCAGGATTTAAAAAAAAAAAACGGAGAACTTGGTAACTATGACTGGGGCTACCAGTCATATGACCAGCGATCCGATTTCTCTTCACCAATCAACCGAATACCATGGTAATGATTCGGTGATGGTGGGTAATGGTCAGGGACTCCCTATCTCTTACATTGGTAAAACCTTACTCTGTACTCCTACAGCTTCATTTCTATTCAAGGATATTTTACTTGTGCCTATTATTAAGAAGAATCTGCTCTTAGCTGCAAAATTAACAAAGGGTAATAATTGTTGTTTCATTTTTTACCCATGGAGATTTGAAATCAAGGACTTGCAGACCAGAAATCATCCTTCTGAAAGGGCCAACTGATGGAGCTCTCTACCTCATTCCCCAACACAATTTGGCGGCACATTCAGTTTTTTTGGGGAGCACTACTTCTTTGGAAACATGGCATAGGCGATTGGGGCACATGCCCTTGGCGATTCTCTCCAATCTTATTTCCAATAATTGTCCACCTCCTGTTCCTAGACATAATTTCAAGAATTTTAGTTCCATTGATTGTCATTTGACAAAGAGCAATAGACTTACCTCTTTTGGATGTTGAGCATAAGACTACATCTCCTTCAGATCTCATTCACAGCGATGTTTGGAGACCATCGCCTGAATTTTATGTTTATGGATCCCATTACTACATTATTTTTGTGGATGATTTCACACGATTCACTTGGTTTTTTCCCTATATGCCCCAACAGAATGGGCTAGCCGAGAGGAAACACCGACATCTTGATGAGAGAAGGAATACACTATTGCACCATAGCAGCCTACCAAAACAATTTTTTGTTTCGGTAGGATGCCTTCAACATGTCCTGTTTTTTATCAATCAAATGGCGACTAAGGTTATGGAAGGCACTACTCCGAATGAAAAGCTCTCTGGGCACAAGCCAGATTACGGGTTTTTACACACTTTTGGATGTGAATGTTTCCTGTTTATTGGTGCGACATGAGTAAACAAACTTTCCCCTAAGTCCACTCATTGTGTTTTCCTCAGTTACAGTGGCTCACATAAAGGCTATATGTGTGTCGAGCTCTCCACAAATCAGATTATCAATTCTCGCCATGTGCTGTTTAACAAAACTTCATTTCCCTTTGCTACTATATGCAGGCCTTCTTCGTCATTGCCGGCTTCTACACCAACAACAACAGCTATACTTCAAGGTGACATTGGCTCATTCTTTCAAGCTCCACCTGTGCAACCTATTGCAGTCACGCCCAATCATCTCTCACCACACTCATTGGCTGCGCCTGCACCTCCATTCACTCCACCTATTGTCTTGGATGCTGCCCCGACCACACATGCCCACCATTATTGGCTGCTGCGCCTTCTGTTGATCCCTTCCCACAAGATGCGCCAAGTTCTATACTAGCCACAATGCATGCACCTCACTTATATGCTACCGTGGCTCCTGCACCAGCTTTGAATGCTACAAGGCCCAACAAGTAAAATACTCCTCCAACCAATCTTGTGGTTGATATTCCACCACATCCAAATGATGCTCCTTCTGCACTACTACCAGCTTCTACTCATCACTATAACACTCGCTCCAAAGATGGCACCACCAAACCGACTGCAACACAGCACCCATTCCAATTGCATTTACAGCTAATTTACAATGCAACACTGTTGAACCGAGTTGTTAGCCTGTTACACTCAAGCATCTAAACACCCTATTTGGCGAGCAACTATGGCTGAGGAATTTGATGCTCTTGTCCAGAACCATAAATGGACCCCTTTTTTTCTTTTTTTAAGGGAAGCCACACAGAGGGGGAGGGGGCTCTGGCGGCCCCCTACCAGTTTATTAATTTGAAAAAAGCAAAGTGTGGGGGGGGGGGCCATAAAACCTAAACCCCATAAGAGACCAATGATGAAAGTCTGAGATTGAAAAAACCAAACTTGTCAGTCCACAAAATACTTTTAATCATAATAGGCAACTCTCCAGCGTCCCTAAAAACATGGTTAATTGAATTATTGCACGCCTCTTTCGATAAAAAAATCTGCACACTGGTTATTTTCTTTGAAAACATGATTGAAAATCATATTACATTTTGTTATCAAATGAACAATGTACTTTCTCCAATACCAAACTGTCCGAGGAGATGTTCCTATCCCATTAATGGCATCAATCATGACTTTCGAGTCACTCTCAACTAAAATATTCTGAAGGCCCAAGTTATCACAGAACTTGCAACCATCATAGATAGCTCTGATTTCCGCCCCATTGTTAGACCCAACTCCATAGGAAGATTGGAAAGCCAAAACCATAGAACCATTAGCATCTCAAATAATACCTCCACCTCCACTTGCCCCTGGATTATCACTAGATGCACCATCTGTATTTAATTTAAACCATCCCGGCGAAGGAGAAATCCATCTAGAAATAATTGGACTCTTTAAGTTTAGGACTGAAGTAATTGATATTAAAAGCTTGACTAAGATCCTTTTCTCTTTGAGAAGGCCAATGCTTAAAATTCCAATAGATAGAGGTATTTTTAATCCACTCAATTATTCTATTGAAAAGAACCTGAATTGGTATGCGATAATTATCAAACCTGGAAGAATTTTGTATAACCAAATCTTCCAGCAGACAATACCTGGAAAACCGTCCCATCTTCCTCCAATTATAAAACCGCATTAGACAGGTTTGAATAGAATCACAATCATGAATTGGCACTTGAAGCATCGATCCCACCATAACCCAAAACTTTTTTCCCCAGATCACTTTGACAAAATAAATGAGATAAAGATTCTGTAAAGGGATTCCTGCAGCATTCACATTTACTAGCAATGGCAATATTTTTCTTTTGGACATTTCCATCAACAAATATTGAATTGAAGAAGATTTTCCAAAGAAAAATATAGGGAACAGATTTATCCGAAACTGAAACCGCCCAAGGAACCTTCTGATGATCATCCCGTAAAATATTCCAACAAGAACGGATGGTGAACTTACTAGACCTCTCGAGGGTCCAAGTAACTCTATCCTCGAATGATGATACCGAGATGTTGCTATTCATGATAACATCATAATCCTCAAGATTGAGCTAATCTGAGAGGTTACTCAAATTCCGCTGCCCATTCACAAAAACATCACTGATGGATGGGAAGTAATCCGGATAGGCCACCACCGAATCAATCAATGGTTTATTAGTAGACCCGATGTCAAACAAAAAAATTGTAATTTTGTTGCTACCAATAAGCCATTTGCAATGTTCAATGGTGAATTTTACCCATACAGCCCTATCTCTCCAAATTTTAGATCCTCTGCTATATAAATCCATCATTCAAGGATGATTACTCGCAAATATTTACTCTTAAAATATTGGCTCCTTAAATTGTTTTCATTAATAATTTTCCGAGTCATTTCATTCAAAACGCATATACAATATCCCATATACTTCTTACCAAGCCCACCTTCTTCCCTAGGTCTAGTAATTTTAGACCAGTCAACCCAATGAGTCCGATGATTGCCATCACTGTTTTTCCAGAAAAAACAATGAGAATATGCTACCGATTCTTCTAATTACACCTTTTGGAAATTTTGTTCCCATAATGGAGTATATCAGCAAAGAAGATAGAACGTACTTTAAAAGAATTAATTTGCCTCCCATCGATAACAATTCCCCTTGCCAACCTTCAACTCTACGATGAATTTTGCTAATAATAAAATCAAAATAAACAATCTCCATCCTACCTTGGTATAGAGGCACCCCAGATGTTTAAATGGTAAGGACCTTGGAGATATTCTAGAGACACCGATTGCCATATTCCGCGAAGCAATGGATCATTTCTCAGACATATAGCAGGAATTTTTATGGTTGTTGATACGCTGCCCCAAAGCTTTCTCATAAGCTTCCAAAAATTTTAAGAGATTCAAAATTAATTTCTTTTGGCCATTACAAAAGATCATAGTATCAATCAACAAATAAAATGTGGGATATACATGGACCCATGGGCGGAGCCACATGGGGCCCAGGGGGGGCTGAAGCCCCTCCTGAAATTTTGAAAAATACTTTTTTTTTCCCTGTTGTAGTAATAGTGGTGGAGCTTTGGAGAGGGGTGGAGCCGGGGGACGGGGGCTATAGCCCCCCCTAAACTTCTGAGGAAAAATATATTCCCTACAAACAAACACAAATAGATGAGATGCCAATGAACTTGCCCTCAAAAAAAAAATCGGGGCTACGCCCCCAAACCCCCATTGTTAGCCCCCTTGCAAGAGAATCCTGGCTCCACCCCTGCATGGACCCATAGTTAGAGTTAGTGAGTTACCAAACCAAGAAACGAAAGGAGACACAAGAAGCGAGGCTCAAAAATCCTTAGGAAATGGAAAGCGAGAAATAGATATAGGTGTCTCATTCCCATTTTATTAGGATGACTAATCATACCTTAAATTTTATATTACAAAAGATATTTGTGGAAAAGTAGGTGTCATACAGCCTTAAGTTTCACTCCAACGATACTTGCTTAGTATCTATGTCATAAACTTTAGACTTAGGTCTATCCAATTACTTCCTTAATATATAGCCTCATTTGACCACTAAATGAGACCTAATGGAAGCGAGCAGAAGCGAGTTTAGGAAACGAGCTTCCCACCTTGTACATAAATTCCTTGCAACTATGCATGGACCTTAGTCCCATACCATCCTGGCATGAATATTGTTGGGTGTAAGTGGGTATACAATATCAAGAGGCAGGCAAATGGTAGCATTGAGTGTTACAAAGCTCGTTTGGTTTCAAAGGGTTTCAATCGACAACAAGATATCAACTTTGATGAGACTTTCTCATCAGTAGTTAAACCCACAATTATCTGTCTCATTTTATCCATTGCGGTTTCGAAGAGATGGTATGTTCATCAACTTGATGTCAAGAATACTTTTTTTATGGCATTCTCCACAAAGAAGTGTACATGGCTCAGCCTCCCGAGTTCTCCTCTCCTAATCACTCTCACCATGTCTGCAAACTCAAAAGGCTTCATACAGTCTCAAACAAGCTCCCCGAGCTTGGTTCACTCGATTCAACTCATTCTTGTTGGAATATGGCTTTCGTTGTATTCATTCGGATTCGTCGATGTTTATTTACCACATAGCTCCTATGGAACCATTATTCATTCTTGTTGGAATATGGCTTTCGTTGTATTCATTCGGATTCGTCAATGTTTATTTGCCACATAGCTCCTGTGGAACCATTATCCTTCTGCTTTACGTGGATGTTATTCTACGTACTGAGTGATAGGAATGATCTACTACAGGCCTTCACTTCTCGTCTTAAGTGCAATTTTTCGATGACTGACTTAGGTGAGCTTCACTCCTTGGCATCGAAGCTTCTCGCAATGCAGATGGTATGCAACTCACTCAAACAAAATACTCAATCTTTTGGAGAAATCTGACATGATTGGTGCTAAGCCCTGCACCACACCTATCACCGTTGGATCCAAACTCTCTTTGCATGATAGTGATCCTCTGTTGGATCCAACTGCGTATTGTCGCATTATTGGCGCCTTGTAATATTTAACTCTCACCCGGCTTACTGTCGCATTGTTGGGGCCTTGCAATTTTTAAATCTCACATGGCATACACTATGAACCAAGTTTGTCAATTTATGCACCGACTTACTTCAACCCATTTCACCGATGTTACAAGGATTCTCTGATACATTAAAGGTACAATTGATCATGGTTTAATGTTCCGACCTAATTCTTCACTGCAAATTTTGGGTTACTCTGATGCTGATTGAGCTAGGTGCCCTGATAACCGTCGTTGAACGATTGGATTCTGTTTTTTCCTTGGTCCAAATCTGATATCATAGAGTACTAAAAAGCAGCCTAAAGTTTCTCGCTCCAGTGCCTAGGCGGAATACCGAGCTATTGCAATGGCTACTACTAAAATCCTTTGGATTGGTTATATTCTTCGCAACGTTGGTATGTCACCTCCACTTCCATCTCACCTCTTATTTGACAACATTAGTGTCACTTATATGGTAGCTAATCCAATTCTACATGCTAGCACAAAACACGTTGAAATAGGCCATTTCGTGCGTGAACAAGTCATGAAAGGTGTAATGCACATTTCTTCCGTCCCCACCAAAGATCAAGTTGCTGACATATTTACAAAGGGGCTATTCTGGCCACAATTCTGCTCACTAAATGCTAATCTGATGTTCTCCCCAACCTCTGATTGTAGGGGAGTATTAGCAGAAACCAATCAAGGACTAACATCATAGGATATCTATCCTTGGATAGTTTCCTATATAGTTTAAATCTCTTTGAATTGAGAACTTCTCATTCTTATCTATTGTATAGCTGTATATCTCAAGATCTCCTTGTATCTTAGATATCTACCCACATTAAATGTACAAAGAAAAGCAACTCAAACGGTAAGCAATTGCTACCAAAACAATCCAGAAAACTCATAATATTATAAACCATAGTTAGAGTCCAACCTTTTATTTTTTGTCTCTTTTCAATTCCTAAACAGTTTTGATCTCTTAGACTCAAGCTCCGCTTAACTAACATTCAAAAATACATCCGTTGATTAGTTCCAGAATTCAAAAGAAACCGAGGCTCTTATTACCCCAGAAATGTTGCATTTACTGGTTAAAGAACAACAACTCTTGAGATACTGCATGACCTAAGCAACGTATAAGTGGAATCCCAACTTTGAAGTGAATATTCCTAATCCTAGAAGATTTTCTCCAATTTTCTTCTCTAAATTCCTCCAACCAATTCATCAAATGGAAATCAAAATAATCAAAAACTGAATTTATTTACCTGAGTACCAATTCTCGTGAAACCTAACAATAACTTCCAACAACAACAACCAAAAAAGTTGTAGCAGAATTTAACAGTATTGTATAACTGATGGAATCCAAAATAGCAAAACAGCAAATAACATGGGACAATAAAAGAAAAGAAAAGAAAACGTAGGGAAAAAAAAAACTATATAAAAAAACTGCAAGAACTTAGAACCAAAATGGAAGAAGAAAATGAAGTACAGACCTGCAGAGATCGTCGAGGAGTTCTTGAGGAGGAAGAACGTTTTTCTTTGGAGCACTTGGAGATCGATGGAGGCTTGCCATGGCTTCCAAATTGCAGAGAACGTCCCAGTTGAGTTCGGAAACCTGAAACCCTAATTTTAGATATATTTCATGGAAAGAACGGAGTCCTCGATAGTCGAAATGGCAAATTTTCTCAAGTTGCCGGGAAAGACTTGGTGCGGCTCTTCAAACTGCCTTCAGTAGCATAGCAGAAGGCAATGAGGTGGCAACTGCTAAAGTACGCCTGGTATGTAATATCACAATACTTTAGGATGTTTGGATTCAGGGTTAGGTTAGCACCTTTTAACATCTTGTTTGGCAAGCAGTTTGAGTTGGCTTCCGCTCAGCCGCTCTTCTTTCACGTTTCCGGTCTGCTTTCCTCTAGTCTTTTCTTCAGTTTTTTTCTTCAATTGTTTTAGTAAATATGGGTATCCTAGGCTAATCTCACACTAGTCTCACGTAATGTATAGGTAAACCCTCAACTCATATATACGATATTAAGAGGAGCTTAGATCCGATCTCGAGACCTCCAGCTTTACGATTGATCAGAGCCCAAATTCAATCTCAAGACCTTCGAGTTTATAGTTCATCCTTTGACCACTAGGCTACACCCCCGAGGGTTGGTGGCTTTCAACTTTTGTGATAAACAATCATAAAAATTATCCTTAAGGGTGCGTTTGGAATTATGGAATTGAAGAACAAAATTGTCAATTCCATGAGACAATTCTAATTTCATCGTTTGGTACACATTATAAATAGGGTGGAATTAAGATTTTCTAATTCCATAGATAATTCAAGCAGTGATTTTAAAGACAAATTTATGAGATTCAATTCCAAAGTAAAGTGGTCTTATTTGACAAATTCACGCTGCTGTGGAATTTAAAAACAAAAAAGAAGCCTGATGGTTTCATTTCTTTAGGAATTTAATAGTGCATCCAAACGATAGAATTTTGAATTTCGTGGAATTTAATTCAGTATGTTTTAATTTCATAAAATTCAATTCTTTAGCTCAATTTCAATTCCATAAATCCAAACGCACCCTAAAGGTACGTTATTTTGTGGAGACTTATAAAGTAACACTTTACCAGTTTTGTAATTTGGCAGTAAGTATTTTCTTTTGAAAACTAGATGTACTTTGCTTTTTATCTCTTGGGAAGCAATTCCCTTAAGACTTCAAATGCAGTAAGATTTCAAATCTCATAAAAATTAATAAGATTGAAATCTCATTGTGAGCATGGAAAATTTCCTACCCACTTTCACATTTGTGTTTTGACTAAGAGTCGCCACCTATTCATTCTAAGTGATAGGTCCCGGGATTTGGTCGGATAAGGCAAATGGTCTAAACAGAGATTAGGGTAAGCGGTTCGATTAAGCCTTGGGGAATGTGTTAGGCACCCTAAGACTCTCATTTTGCAATGGTTACTTACTCCCTAAATTTACGTAAATTTAATCTCAATATTAATTAAGATGCCTAAGTGTTTAATCGAATGTTAATCCAAGAAATATAAAAAGCTAGATGGGCTAGGGTCGAACTCGGGTTGGGTTGCCTTCGTACTCACATTGGGGTGAAATCAGACCGAGCGTAGTTCTGGCACATGAGCCTGTGCCAAGGCTAAGGAGAGTGTGTGTGTGCACCAAGAGTGGCTAAGGATCTAGCCTGGAGGCTAGGATTTGGTTGACCGGGTTGGTCAAGTGCACGGTTTAAGTCTAACCGCGGTTAGAATGGATTTCATCATGGTCAAAAGGTCTAACCACAATTAAGAAGATCCTACAAGTATCTTTTTGATCTTTTTATATTTTTTGAGTGTTTTCGTATTTTGAGATTTTATAATGTTTTTGGCATTTTGAGATTTTATCATTTTTTTTTTTTTTTTTTCATATAGGTAAGATTTTGACAAACTTAAATAAAGTCAAATTTAATCCAAGAGAAAGACTAAGGGAAAGTTAGGCTACAAGATTATATTTAGGACATAAAGAGGGGTGTGCATTGTGAATAGTAAATGGTCTATTGCCAACACCTATTTTGTTGGATTGGTGTTGATAATAAATTAAATACCATTGTCTTTGGTATGAGTCATTTTGGATAATGTCCTTTTTAAGTCCTTATGTCCTTAAGTCATCGTTTATCCATTTAAAATAGAACATAAAGGAAAAAGAAAAAAGAAAAAAAATGAAGAAGTGACAAGTGAAGAAAATGAAAACTCATCATCTCATATCTAATGTAGTTCATTTACACAATTATGAATGATGTAATGAGACTCAACTATGAAAATTTGAGTGATGATAAGTTTCTGAAAGAATTCTAGAAGAATGACTAGAATCAAAATGAATAAGCAAAATAAAGGAGAGGTATAGTTTTAGTTTCCACTCTCTATGGGTCTACCCATATCCACACTAGTAGGTACATAAAAAAGAAAAATATTTACATGAGAGGAAAAAAAAAATCTCCTTTCTTTTGTGGGGTCCCTCTACACCATTAGATTGGTGTAGAGAGATCCAACAAAACTTGAGAAAAGAAAGGTCTTCCCAAATGATTCTAGAAAAAGACTACAAAAAAATAATAGATATGATGTAAAGAAGAAGATGAAGAATAAGGGGAGGAGTGTCTACTCCTCCAAGACTTCTTTTCCAATGCTCTAAGAGGTGATGGGTTTTTAGAATCCACAAAGGAAAAGAGTTAGTGAAGAACTCTAGGCTTTTAGTCCTAAAATTTTCTACACACTCTAAACCTTGACTTTTTCTAACTTTCTTCAAGGCTAAAAAGAAATATAAAATGTGAGAGGAGGAAGAGTTAGGATTTCTACTTGGGATTTTGGAGGTGGAAGAAATGGCTTGTGAGAGTCTTGTATTTATGGAGGTTTCAAGGGGTTGTGATAATTTGGTAATTAATAGAGAGTTGGGTGAGAAGAAGGGAGGTGATTGGTTGGTTAAAATTGATGTGGTTGATGATTTGATAATAAAAAAGGTATGTTCTTTATGAGAGGTGATTGGGTGGTCAAAAGGAGTGTAAGAGAATTAATTGTTTTGTAAGAGGTGTAAGAATGAATTGTAAGAGGTGTAAGAGAGTAAGGGAGGTGATTGATTAGTCAAAAATGTGTGTACTTAGTGAGAGATGATTGGGTGGTCAAAAAAGTGTGTAAACATAAAAATGAGACTATTTGGGGTTTAAAAATAAAATAAAAGGTCTTTTGTAGGAAAGTGAAAAGTGGACTTGGGTTTGTGGGTCTTGGATATGGGTTGAATGGATGTGGGTATGTGGACTAGATCTTATGGATCATGGGTTATTAGTAGATGGGTAATGGTTATTGGACTTTAGCTATGACAATTGGGTTTAAGCTATGGTAATTAAGCTTTCACTAAAGCAATTGAGTTTTGGCTAAGACAATTGAGTAATTAGGCTTGACTACTTGGGCTTGGGTAATAGAATTAAGTAATTGGGCTTGATTGAGTTGTTTGGGTACAAGTTTGGCCAAATGGGTTTGGGTCTTGAGTAAACCTTGAAGCATTTGAAGAAGCGGGAAGAGGGATAGGGGGTGCAAAAATAGGGTGCTTACACTCATAATGGTAAGAATTAATTGTGTTAGAAACTATGGCAAAGTGATTCAAATTTCCTAACAACACCATGACCTAGTGAAAATGTTAAGTTTTATAAGTCTTAACAAAAGAACGGACCCTAAACAAACTAATATGGTAAAGAATCAGGAGATATATGAAAAAGATCACGTATGTTTACATGTATGTGTACACTGTCCCACCGAGATAACCAAAATTTTCGAGATTTCGGTTCAGGTTGGATGACTGGAATCACCGATAATATCAGGATTTTTTTTTAATAATCTGCATTTCAACTAACAACAAACAAAAGGGAAGATAGGATCACTATGGTCACATACAAACTTAGAACAAGGAACACATTTAGATACCAAATACAGAAAAACACTTCAAAGCTTTAGCTACAATCTCATGAGCTTCAACATTTCCAACTCGACAAACAAAGGTAAAAACTACAAAGCTTATTGAGTTGCACACAACTTTAATATCATGGGTGATAGCCTGGACAGAACCACTACAAGGATGAGAAGATGAAATTAGTGATTGCAAAAGCTCCGGGCAATCTGACTTAACAACAACTGCACTCCAACTTTTCTCTACCGCTAACAAACCCGCTTAAAGAACTGCATATTCCTCCGCCATAATGGCAAGAATACCCAGATGAATAGAAGCACGACAAGCAATGATATGATTAGAATGGTCTCGGACATAGTCTAGTGGCTATATAAACTCCATCAGAGGACACCGCCCGATCACAATTTAACTTAGTCCACAATCGAGGAAGGGGAGATCAAGAATCAAACATGATCAAACTAGGAGTGTGAGACTAATCATCGGGATTTTAAACCTTGATGTATACTGGTTCAAGATGTAAGACTAATCATATGTACATGGTGAACATTCTCTATGGATGACAATTGATCGGGCCATGCATGCCTAACCAGGTCAAGTTGACCGACAATCCAACACTCAAACCCAGCCCAATTGTTAACCAAGTGGATATATGCTAGCTTGAATATGAATGGGCCATGCTTATCGGTTGGGTGTTACTGTCCCACTTTAGTCCATGATTGTATAAAGGTCCAACAATCCTTTATTAATCAGGCCATTTAGAAGTGATTGAGTGAGTTTACCCTTATGACACCGTAGCGGTAACCTTGGGTCTGCCTGTGTTTGTTTAGGTGTTACTTAACTCCTTAACAAAAAAGAAAAAATTTTGAATGGGCCCAACTCAATAACAAAACCAACAGGACATTTAGAAACTATACATGACAATACATAGCCCGAAGACCCCTTGACACCAAAATTTTCCCATAATGCCATGGGATAAGATTTGGACAGAAATTTCCAATGCAACTGTGCACTAGGTTGTACTTGGCTAGTTTCTGCGTGAAGCCATTGCACTGACGAGGAACGTGTAATACATGATGGTGAGGAATCTTGTATAGTTCCCAACAAAAAAAGAAGAAGGAATCTTGTATAGTTGTGCACTGCTACTACTTCTGGAGGTTTGCTCTTAGAAGGACTCATGTGGACCATCTCCACAAGAGATTTAGCATCAAGTTCAAATTCCATCTGCTGCCAACCTTCCAAAACCGACATGAATACTGCATTTCATACTGGGATAGGGCTGCATCGAGCTCAAATGCCCTATTTCACCTCGTTAACAAGTCTGCATTTTGGGCCGGCATGGTGGCCCATCTCGAGTTATTGGCAGGGTAGGCCATGATTTCAATGGGCTAAGTTGGGATATTTTCTAGTAATTACTGGCGAGAAGACTATCAGCAACGCTCTGGGATGTTACGTATATTGTACAAGATCTCGTGTCAGATATATAAAGTTCTATGTCTACTTTCGTTTTCATCCACTTTCTTATTTTTTTTAATAAGACAAAAAAATTACAATTTTTATGGGATCCAATTTTTTTGTCTTGTTAAAAAAAATGAAAAGTGAATGGAGAAAAAAAGTACACCTATACTATTCTCTCTCTCTCTCTATATATAGATATATATATATAAAGAGGCGCGTGTTTTGCACGTAATAATTTAGTATTATTAAAAAATAAAATTTTTACTTAATAATGAGTCTCCCATGGGTCCTACGTAATAAAAAAAAGTTAACATAACTAACTTTAAGAAATTTACCTTAAACAAAACTTCGAACTCATACGTAATAGTGATATACACACACAACGCTTATTACCTTTTTTAACTCACACATAATAGTAAAAAAACAAAACTTATATATAATAAAGTAAAGTGAAAGGTAATTAGGCCCATGTAATGTTTGGTATACTCCTTGTAGTTTTATTAGTAGGATGATGTACACGCCTTCCAAAAAGGGATGATATACACACAACACTTAGTACTTAACTTATTACATAATATTTATATAGTACCCAAGATGAGTTTAGGCCTAACTCAAGCTCAACCCCGACCCGAACTCATATAGGTTATTTAACTAAGCTCGGTTCAGGCCCAATAATATGGACCGAGTTTGGCCCAGATTGGAGCATCCGGCCCAGATTGGAGCATCCTCTGATTGACCTGCCATGGAGTGCAACAGCAGAATGTGCTACCAGAACCCCTTGTTATATAATGTAATAAACATAAAATGCGAACAATGTGGTAGCCCTCTCTGTAAGTTAATATAAAACAACCTTAACATTGAATATATGGATAGTGAGATCACAAAAGAAGATGTATGATTAGATTCTTCTAGATATCTAGTGGCTTGTTTTGAGGCCTTAGGATATTATCTTGCCACTATAGCTAGGCAACAATCATTGTCATGGCCATCGGTATCGTGATCTGATCGGTCATCCAAAGCTTATCCCAACTATTTGGTAGAATAATAGCCATTTCACTCGTCGAGTCACTCCTTGTTGGTGCGTTCCTGTGCCCCCCAAAAAAGTCATTAGGGTCAAGCCCTGCACCAAAGTAGTAAGATTCCTCCGTGTAGTATATATTTCTTGGGGGTCCTTGAAGAAGACAAGTTCAAATTTGTTGCCTATAGACCTGCAACATGTGGTTGCTTATGTTCTATGTGGTCATAACTCATAACCTAACCTGGCTAGAGGACTTCAATGCTACTTATGGCGTATTTCTATAGATATAGGAACAACATGAGGAGGGAATATCTTATCATGAGCTTTGTAAGAGCTCAAAGTGTAGGTGATTGTGCCAGTGAAAATATGTTTTTCTTGGGTGATCAATGTTTCACTACTTCGGTTGAGATGTCCACCGTCTGGCCTATCTTCCAATGTTAGACTTTTAACTTTTAAACTAGTGAGCATGTACTAATACCGCTAATTGGGGAGAAAATTTCCCATAATTGAGCTTTGTGGGAGCTCAACATGGAGGTGATTGTGTTATGGCAGTGTGTATATCCCTCACATAGGGGTGATCAGGGTTTCACTCTATTTAGGTGCTGTGGTTGAGACATCTACCGTGTGGCCTAGCTTTAAACGTTAAGCTTCTAACCCTCTAACTCATAAAAAAGATACTAACACCGCTAATTGGGTTACGGACTAACCGCTTGTCCTTGTACCAATTTATTTTTAATATTCTCAATTCATGAAAGAGTAGTACATACACTCATAAGATACTCTAATAAGGAATGAAAGCTAATCATGCCGTAATAAGATCCCGGAAATCTTTATCGTAGGCCAGAGGTCTGCATCAAGCAGTTGAATCACTAATGTGAACTACGAGCGCCATAAGAAAAAACGCGTCTTTGCCTTTGTCATAGATCGGTGATGCTTCTGCAACA
This sequence comes from Tetracentron sinense, assembly GCA_015143295.1. NCBI lineage: Eukaryota > Viridiplantae > Streptophyta > Magnoliopsida > Trochodendrales > Trochodendraceae > Tetracentron > Tetracentron sinense. Next base: position 4,528,829 of record CM026563.1, read on the forward strand.
CCCACAACCACCGGAGGAAGAAGTGGCATCTTTATGGGGTGAAGCTTTATGGTGAGAAGATCAGAGCATGGGAAGGGAAATGATGTAAAAGAGGCAACCATAATAAGTGTGCTGAACAAGCAAAGGTAGAGGGACAGAGTGGGAAAGAGAAATGTGAGACGGATTACCAAATCCATCTGGCCCACTCACAAAGCCCTTTTAACTCTGGTTAACAAGTTTCAACCCTTAGGATTAATACTTTTTTTTCTAAAAACTAAGGGGAAATGGTTGAACCCTAAGGGTTGGTGAATCTTAACTAGAGTCAAAGGATGCTAAAAGGGACACATGTTGACTTGTGGGGCGAGGGACGGAGGATTTTGTCTAGCGAGAGCTAGATGAAATCCTATTCCGTCCAATGTCAATTCAAGTATGCATGGTGGGGTCTAGGCTCCACTTCAACGACACCGACCCAGCTAGCGGCGTCAACATCGGCAATTTACCGATTCACGCAACATTTTCTGGGGTGTATAGAGCCATCCCAGACATGAGGGGCCTTACAAGAGGGCTTGATTGGACAAAATTGGGGCCCAAAAGGGTTAAGGAAGCACTAGAATTATTCCTTTCCTATGAGAAAAGCAATGGCTAAAGGCAAAGGAGATAGGAACCCTCCACCGATAGGAACATTAAAAGCAAAAGAAAAGAGTGAGAGGAAGAGGGTGGGAGACAAAGTGGAAGAATGATAATCTCCCATCAACTAAAGAAAAGAAAATATACCCATTTGACTTGTTTAGAGCTCATGATAGACCATTGATTGTACTGGTTAAAAGAAAAAAATTACAGTGATGGAAGGTGTAAAAGGATTTATGTCCGAGGTGCTTACACCGCAATTATACCGACAGCACCATATATGGCGCATACAAGCCTTTTCACTGTCTAGAAAGTCAATTACTTTTCTTTTTTATTTTCTCTTTGTTTTTTCCACATGACTATATCTTATTGGCGTGTTTGGACTGGAGTAGATCCAAAGTCATACGAGGCAGATTAGAAAACCTTTTTCTTTTGAAATTGGAGTTGAATATTTGGAATCGTTTGGTTCGGATCATCGAAACCACTTTAATCACCTGTAATGCTTGTACACGAAGTATGACAAAATAATCCTGTTTAATTCAACAATTTTTAAGCTATTATGACACAACCGCTTAAAGAAATAACTGGTGCAGCTTTAAGATTTTATTGAATTATTATAAGCTCCTAATTTTGTATCCTGCTAAGGCTTACAAGACTATTTAAGTTTGAGAGAGATTCTATAAAATCTTCATGTTTTTTAAAATAACAAAATATTTTTCTCAAAATGAGTAGATAATTGCTTATGGACAGTTTGTGCTAACCACGATAATTTACAACAATTATTGTATAATCAAATGTGACTACAATAATTTAAACAAAACGAGGCCTAGTTTCAAATTCCCTGTATTCCTGGGCGAATCCCAACACATTTTTTTTTATATTTAAATTTAAAATAAAAGGAATATATATATATATATATATATATATATATATATATATATATATATATATATATATATATTATGTTACTATTGCAATGGTAATCATATTTTATTTTTATGGGTAAACCAGATTCCATGCATATGAATTAAAAACTCAATTCCGTCGTAGAACATTTTACAACCAAAAAAAAAAAAGTTTAAATATGAGGTGGAGTTATGCTTCAAGGGCCTTGAGGGGAGCTCCAATTTTAGTGCAAAAGTGGTGGCAATCTTTTAATTATGATGAGGAATTTTACAAAAGTACCATTACCTATTTCCATAATTATAAGATTGTCATTATCTATACATTAAAATGGGAGCTCCACTCAAGGCACTTGGAGCAAAGCTCTGCTTCATATCACACTCAAAAAATATATATTTTACAGAAATGCTCAGCCAATTTCCAAAGTGAGCTTTGCGTGTAATGTTAGACACCATGCATATCACATTATCTTGTTACTATTGGGTGGCACGTGCGATGCACGAGAGAGAGAGAGAGAGAGGGGGGAAGGGGACAGACTGGGAAGAAGGATCCTAGTGAGGACATTTAGAAAAAAAAAAATATTTTTTGGGTATAGAAACTTGAGGGACCTTTTAGATTAAAAAAAAATGTGAGGAACACGTTAGTATAGAAAGGGACATTTTGAGAACCAGAAAACCTTACTTTTTTTTTTCTTAAAAAGTAATTACCACGTAGAGAGGGTGTGTCTCTTTGTTGAGAGAGATCAATGAGGGAACATGAGAAGAAAATGATAAAGATTTGAGAGAATTGTGGAGATATAGAGGGATTATTGTTAGTTGTAGTTGATATTATTCCAATACCCCTACTAACTTTTCTCATATAAAATAAGATAACATAATATCTTAATTTTTTTTATATGGAGTTATAGACAAACTAGAAAAAATATAAAAAATTTACCTTACTAACTACGTTCACAGTAAGCTATCATAAAATCGGGACTCATTAGAAATATTAGAAAAAAATCAACTAACTTTTTAGCCCCATTTCTCTCATTATAATAATAGAGATTTCTTGACGATATCATGCACTTCCTACATATACCACAAGCATAGTTCAACTTAAGAGGAAATTGATAGGGAATGGTGCAATTCAACTCTTTCATGTTTTAAATTTTTTAATACATCTTTCTTAAATTGTTAAATAATTTTCACAATTACAATTAGCATTGTATATGTGAAAATGATAAGATTCTCATGAGCATATTATCTATTTTTCAAAAGACTCAATAATACATCTCGCTTGTTCCAATGGTATGGCGTGTCCCCTCTTATGGAGGTGGTTGTAAGATTTAACCCCAAGGTGATGTTTTATAAGAATTTCACTCTCTATTACTAACCATTAACCAGTGATAACTAAGTAGATAACACCCCGCCTCTTACGTGAGTGGTAAGGGTGTTTCAAGGGGAAGGTTTGGGGATCTAATCCCCTCGGGTATGAGCAGCAAAAGCTCCACTGCCCATGCTAATTTCTGATCGACTGACTTAGATAAATGATACCGACTACCCAAAAAAAAAATCAGTAGATAAATGATAATATATAAATAAAACTCTTTGTATTTGGTTAGATTAAGTCTAATCACCATTTATAAAATATAATACATGTCTTATCATCTCTATAAGTGTTACTTTTTTTTCTCTTAAAAAAATTAATGTATTAGCCTTAGCTCGAGTATTAATGCCCCTTAACCACAATCAAAATGACCCGTGTCATCATGGCATACAATCGTAAAGAACCATAGCCTTTTCGAAAACATGAGGTTGACAAAATAAAAGAGTATCATTATACAATGCTTGTCTTCTTGCATTTTTTTCTAATGTTATGCCTAAAAAATTTCGCTATCATCTCTAAAGATGCACTCAAACTCAAATCACAGATAAAATTCCTGATACCACTGTTTTTTTCTCTTTTTTAGCTGCCAATGCCTTTCGTTTTCATGCCTTTTTTAATCAGTATATATAGATTGCTTATTCATTAAAATATCAGAGAAAACAATTATTATTTTATATGAATAAATAATAATCTAATGTGAATTTTTTTTCAGCGTGTGAGCTTCCAAGTTCAGAGGTGGAAGCACGTGAAGCTGCTTTTTTCGCATGCGAAAAGCACATAAAATGGAATAAATAAGTAAATGAGTTTAGTAGTTTAAAATTATTGTTGCCATTAAATAAGACATGGAAAAAAAAAAAAGTCCAGTTACGTCCTAGAGGTCAACATGTGTCCCTTTTAATACCCTTAAACTATGATTAAGATTTAAAGGTTTAATCATCTAATCTTAGTTCTTAAAAAAAATATTTAAAAAAATATTAACTAGAGGTTAAAATTATTAATTAGAGTTAAAAGAGTACTTAAAAAGCTTTGTATTGCAACCGAACTCCAATGAGTCCGGTTATCTTTCTTTACTATTATAATGCGAGGGCGTGCGTAGATGATTTTTCAAAAATTCCTAAACTACCCTTATATAAAAAAACAAAACATTGATTTAATGTTTTACTTTAATTTCCTAACTATCATTTGCCTTTTATTTAATGTTTTACTTTAATTCCAAATTAACCCTTGCTCATCTATCTATTTAGAATCATAGCCAATCACGATTGAACTCGGGGAGAGTTCAATCACACCTGCAGGTTAACATGTGTCCCTTTTAATTGCTATTAACTATGATTAACTCCTTCCCCTCGCTCTCATGTGCATCGCACGTGTCCCTTTTAACTCTTGTTAACTGTTGTCAACTCCTTCCTCTCGCTTTCACGTGCATCACACGTGCCATCCACTAATAAGTTATAATAGTAGAGGATTTGATCTAATAAGAATAATCACCGACTATGGCTAATGTACGCCGCTGGGTCAGCCGGAAGAATTTCAAAATGCTGCTTGCTTTATCGGTGTGTGCCCTGAGTTGAGAAACGGCCTTGAATTAAACTGAATGAATTGGTCCCCACCTTAATCACCAAAATGTTTTCTCCGTATCTGAAAATCACGAGACTGCCATTAATTATTGAACTAAATTAGGCACAAAAGACGACGGTGACGAAATTGTCCTTGTTTGCCTGTTGGGTCCACAAGTTGGAGTACTTGCACACCTCCCTGCTCGTCCTGATTGTATATGAGAGCCGATCCTGCCCAATTACCGAGTTCAATACAGATCCATTTTTAACTCTGGTTTAAAAAAATTAAACCCTTGACTATAATATATTTTTAGAAAACTAAGGTTCTTTACCACGGTTAATGAGAGTTAAAAGGGGCACTTGTTGACCTATGGGTAGAGCGGGAGCCAATTCGTGGGCAATCTCATATGTGCAAATAATTTTTATTTTTTTTTCAAGTTAAGGTGAGAATGCAGCTGCGCTAATTCCCTCATGGGAATGCTATCTTAAATAATATAGTATAAAACTTAGGCTTTAAAAAAAATAAAAATTTAAGGCACAGTCTTTTTTTTTTTTTAAAGTTTAAGGGACTTTTTAAGTTTAAGGGACAAGTGCCCATTGTCACGGGCAATTTACATTGTTAGTCAAATCTCGTTCGGCACTTGATCAATCCATCGATCAAATCAATCAGTTCGGTCAGTTATTTAAGAAACGAGAGTAAAGTACATCACAATGCACATGAAATAAGTAAAGATTAATAATATTGTATTAATTGAAATGTTATAAGACACTATACATGTAATGAAAATAAAAGACACTAGAGGAGCAGATAATCAAAGATGGTGCAAAGACTACTCACTCAAATGAACTAATTGCCTTATGGTAATGCTAACTTAGGTAATTGTCTTATGCCAATGCTATCTTAAATAATATAGTGTAAAACTTAGGCTTTAAAAAAAAAAAAAAAATTTAAGAGAGCTTTTAAAAAAAAAATAATTTAAGGGACAACTGCCCTATTGTCACGGGCAATTTACATTATTAGTCAAATCTCGAGCGATACTTGATCAGTCCATCGATCAAGTCAGTCTGTTCGGTCAGTTACCTAAGAAACAAGAGTAAAGCACACCACAATGTACACGAATGAAGTAAAGATCAATAATATTGCATCAAGAGAAAAGTTACAAGACACTATACATGTAATGAAAATAAATGACACTAGGGGAGCAGGTGATTAAAGATGGTGCAAAGACAACTCACTCAAGTGACTACCACCTCCCCTACAAGGTGGATGATAAACATTTTACAAGTTATCAAAATGAAACATCCTATGTACTGGTGGAGTCATATTCCATTATTACAAAAATGTCACTAAGACTTTAATGACTAAACTACTATTTAACAAAAGATAAAAATATACAAATAGTGTCACCACCATGGTCATGCAAACATTGCTGGATAAATGGTCGTGACACACTCTCCCACTTGTTAAGTTGACGCGTTCGTCGATTTGTTCGCTAAGTATTTTTCAATCTTGTCTGTGAAGAGAGAAGAGTGACGCCTAGTTCCCAACTAGCTTCGACGTCGGATAGCTCTTTCTATATTACCAAATACTCCATGTGCACGAGCCTAATCGGTGAGGCTTGGACATGACGATCCCCAATAATACGCTCAACTTTTCTTTGTGGTATGGTCGTTATGATAACTGCAGACTGGTTTAGAGTGTTGCGAGTGGGGTCTTCCTTGTCTGCATTATACGGCTTTAACATGCTAGCATGGAAGACCGGGTGATATCTGCGAAATGACTCAGGTAGTTTCACCCTATAAAATACTTTTCCCACATTTTCAATGATAGGAAATAGTCATTCGTATTTACGAACTAAGCTTCTGTTGCCTTTACGAAAGAACTTCAAATTATCCGGATTTAACTTTATCAGCACTAAATCTCTTACCTACTTATCTTGCATTCGCTCGGGATCCGTAAATTTTAATTCTTCTAGCGGTTTTCTCAAGGTATGCTCGGGCAATGTCTGCATTGTTGTTCCACTATGTTTGATTAGCATTGACAAAGTGCTGAATGTATTCTTCAAGGAGAGCATTTAAATGCTCCGTTTGACCATCAGTCTGAGGATGACTATTTGTTGAGAAGTTGATCTTGATCCTACGAAGTTTGAACAATTCTGACCAAAATTTTCTCGTGAATCTTGAGTCTCTGTCGCTTACAATGTTTTGAGACACACCACAGTATTTCATCACATTCTTCATGAACAAGTAAGCTGCTTCATCTGCTGAACAGTGCAACGGTGAAGAGATGAAGGTAGCATACTTTGAGAATCTGTCGATCACCAGTAGGATCGACCCAAACTCCCCTACTTTTGGCAAGACCGAGATGAAGTCTATAGAGACACTCTCTCATGGTCTCCTAGGGATAGGTAATGACTCTAAGAGCTCAAGAGGCTTATTCTTTTCTACCTTATCTTGTTGGCACACAAGATAAGTCTTCATGTATTCTGCAACGTCATCTCGCATACGAGGCCAGTAATAACCCCGTTCTAGCAAGGCAAATGTGCGGTGTCATCCCTGATGACTTGCCCAATGAGTATTATGACACTCTTTTATAAGATCCTTCCATAGGTCCCCAATTATTGGGACAAATATGCGACTTCCTTTTGTATAAAAGAGTCCATCGTTGATCCATAAGTGACGAGTCTTGCCACTTTCAACTAGTGGCCAAATCACCTTACCCTGATGATTGGTCTTTAACCCTTCATGAATCATATCATGCAAGGTAGACTATACCCGTTGCACACTTTTATGCATCACCTTCTTTAGGACCGCAAGTTCCGCTTTGCGACTTAAGGTATCGGTAACATTATTGTACCGACGAATTCTGCTAACAACTCTTGCCAACGCACTTACTTGGATGTTAACTTTTTCTGCATCATAAAAGTGAGAAGCGGCAACATTGTCGGTCTTCACTACAAATTTTGATTAAAGTTGCATTCACACTCGAAGGCAATGCACCACTGCAAGTAACTCTTTCTCTTGAGCTGTGTAACAACGCTCAGTTTCAGATAGCTTCCGGCTCTCATAAGCAACCGGATGTTCTTCTTGCACCAACATTCCTTCAATAGCATAGTTTGACGCATCAGTCTGTACTTCAAAAGGCTTCACCAAGTCTGGCAGTGTAAGAAGAGGATGTTGGGCAACTGTAAGCTTCAATCTCTCGAAAGCTTCCTGACACTCCCTTGACCATATCCATGCATGCTCCTTCTTAAGTAGGTCAATCAATGATGCTGCTGTTGCTGAGTAGCCTTTACTGAACTTACAGTAGTAGTTCACAAGGCTTATGATTGATCGCAGCTCGGTGGTAGTCGTAGGTGGCTTCCACTCTTGAATGGATCAGATCTTTTTTTACAAGTTAGCAGAAGAAAACATCCTACGGGCTGGTAGAGTCATACTCTCTTATTACAAAAATGTCACTAAGACTTTAATGACTAAACTACCCTTTAACAACAGATAAAAAGACACAAATAGTGACACCACCAAGGCCATGCAAACATTATTGGACGAATGGTCATGACACCATGCCTAGGGGCGGACCCCCCCCCCCTCCCCCTCCCCCTCCCCCTCCCCCTCCCCCGATTTTGTAAAATAAATCTATATAGTAATGTAGCCTAAGAGCAGGGCCTAAACTGGGTGGTGGTGGAGGCTCTAAGCCCCTTGAAACTTTTGAGGAAAAAGAAATAAATAAATTTATACTAATATTAATTATCTTTATATTATATTAAAAAAAGCAAACAACACCGCATTGCAGTTTAGGTGTTGTTATCCCATTTAGTCTCACATCGGTTGGGTACTAGCATCCGCAAGAGTGTATAAGGGACCTCTACTTCTCCATTAGTCAAGCCTTTTTGAGCGAGTGTGTGGATTTACCCTTATGGCACCTTAGCGACTACTATAGTATGAGTGGATGTGTGTTTAGAGTGTGTTAAATAATACATTTACTAAACAATATTATATTATTTAGTTTAAGATGAAATAGTCATGAGCAAATGAACAGTTGCATGCCCTTAATTATATAAAAAAAAAATCTTTACAAACAGATAAGATGGCCCACAAATTCGGCCCTAGAAAAAAAAAAAAGAGGGCTACACCCGAACCCCCACGCCTCATTGTTAGCCCCTGGAATAAAATCCTAGCTCTGTATTGTACGTCCTCTTAAATAATATAAAGTTTGGGGGCTAAAGCTCCCATCCTCTGGATCAGCCCCTACTCCCAATCTACGCCACTATTAATACTAAAAAAAAAAAAAATCCCCAAAATTTCAATGGGGGGCTTCATCCCCCTAACCCGCCAATGCCTGTGGGTGTGATTGAATGTGAGGAGAGTTCAATTGCAATTGAATATGATCCCAATTGGTGCTGCCAGGAGACCGCAACACCCACTCTCATGGCGTCACATGCACCCTGAACATATTGGTGTGGATGCAGGCGGTCTCCTCTCCAACACCAATTTGAGATGATTCTTTGTATTAGAATAAAGGATGGCCTTGAACCTCCAACAGAATGGAACCCAAGTCACCAGTGGCACAAACCCGTTTAGACTCTGGTACTTCTGCGTGAGGAAGTTAACGTTAATCACATTGCAAAATGGGTTAATCTGGACTGTTGGAGAACCTAAATACAGGGTTAATGGTTAGCAGAAGGGATTGAAGTTCTTACTACTTATCACCTGGGAACGAATTCCATGGCTGCTCATAAACCGGTAACGGTAACGGTAACGGTAACGGTAACGGGAATGGATCTCCCGACCTCTCGGATGAGAGATGCCAGACCCCGCCTCTTTGTGGTAATGCCGTAAATAATTTGAAAATTGAGGAATACTTTTAATGACACGATGGATCCTTTCAATGTCGTGGTCTCATATGTCATTTTCAGAAAACAAGAGGGACAAACAAGTAAACTCGACTGCTATAAAGATAGTATACGGCATTTTCGATTTGCGGGTAAGGAAGCTCCTTTTTCTGCTGTTCGGCTGAGAACATGCTGCGTCTCTGTTCTCCTCTCCTCATCCATTCTCCTTAAAAAAAAAAGGCGAACAGAAACATTAGGTTAAAAACAAAACAAAAAACAGTAGGTTAAGCTCCCTTTCCTCTAAAACCTTCATCTCATTTTCGTTTATCTTCTCAATCACTGTTTCTCTGCAGATATGATTAGGGTTTCAGTTACTTTTCTTGAATCTCTCTTCATTTGCAGATCTTTTGTAGCTCTCTGATGCGGGAAAAGAGAGGCTCTCTTCGTCCTGAGAGCCGTTGCTAGGAGGAAGAACAAGTTGTTTTCGATTTTTTTACTTGGAGAAATCCGGAGCGATTTGAGGTATTTCTGTGCGACTGTTGAGAACGACGATCTCTAGAATTTTTCATCAGGATCGGAGCTGGAAACGCGAATATTGAGCTCGGAACAGAGGAAGTGGAGTAAAGGAGTTTTTTCTCAGAGATTTATCGTATGTCGAACCATTGATTCAGAAAGAAGTTTGTAGAGAACGGATTCTTGCGTCTGCGAAGTTCGTTTGAGATTTTTTCGTTGATTACGAGATTTGTGACGCGAGTATGTTTGTCTGAATCGTGGTAGATCGAGGTTTTTTATTTTGTGTTGAAGGAAGATATTTTTTAAAACGTAGCTTGGATTTTGAGCGTCAAGGTTGGTGAAAGGTTCTCGTGTTTGAAGACTTTTTGAATATTTTTTCTCTGAATCTGAGCTAGAACCGCGAAAGGTATGATCGAAGTAAAGGCGGAGAAACAAGTTCAGTGTTTAGGAATCTTGCCGAGACTGTAGTTCTGCAATTCCAAGGTTGTGAAGCGCAAACGATAGCTTATTCTGCTTTAAACGCAGGAGTATAACGGATTTCCGAAGATAGGGAAGAACTGCCGTATTTTCCTGGAAGTTTAATAGCAAAATGAGATGGTTTTAATTCAAAACGTCAGGAGATTTCAGGGGAAAAAAACAGCGAAGTTAGGGGTTTTTGCAATAAAAAGAGCTCTTCTAAATAGTCCTCTGTAACTTCATTGAACGAGAACAGGATGTTTCAGACGAATGCAGACATTCTGTCTAGCTTAGTCGAGCTTTTTTGGTTGTAACTGTGTATATAAGTTGAAGTGTAAACCTTCAAAAAAGAGGTCCTTAATCAACCCACGTTTAACCCTAATCTTTGACTGAGTTTACGAGAGAATCTCAGGGGAAAGCAGCTAGCTGAAAAAGGGCGCTCGTAGCTTCTACTTCTGTCTCTTTCTTCTCCGTAGCGGAATCGGGATCGGCGTGGCAGAAATGGCGATGGCCGTCGCGCCGCATAGAGAGAGCAGCAGCGGTAGCATCAACAAGCATCTAGATGCCGGAAAGTATGTCCGATACACAGCTGAGCAAGTTGAAGCTCTCGAACGAGTCTACACCGAGTGTCCCAAGCCAAGTTCGATGCGTAGGCAGCAGCTTATCCGCGAGTGCCCGATTCTCTCCAACATTGAAACCAAGCAGATCAAAGTCTGGTTTCAGAATCGCAGGCAAGAACTTTTAAAAACGATCAACCGCGTGTATTTTCTTTATTTTGTTTTCTTAAATTTCATGTCTGTGTTTGGCCTGCAAGCCGTTCTTCTCGGATCACCTTCGTCGGTTCGTTTCCATACAAAACTTGGGCTTTTAGAACTCGGTGAGACTCGGCCGTGTTGAATAGCGACTCGAAAGAGTTTTGCTCCAAGAGCAAATCATAGGGGTTTTCGATCTGATTTAACTTGTGACGAAAATTTGTTTTTCTTTTCTTCTTAAGCGCCGTAACGAGAAATTAGCTTTCAATTCTACCGAGAACTATCGAGTGAGTATGAGTGTCGGCTCTTGAATCGGCCGAGTCGGGCATCCCAGTTTCTACTTACTTTCACAGAGAAGGAAAATGATTTTTAGGGCTCTAGTATTCGGTTTTGGGTTTCTCCAAGTAAAGGAGGGCTACTTGGGAGGCAGATGGAGTGATAATTTTTTTTCTCTATTTTTCTTGCAGGTGTCGCGAGAAGCAGAGGAAGGAGGCTTCTCGACTTCAGACTGTAAACAGGAAGTTGACTGCAATGAACAAGTTGTTGATGGAGGAGAACGATCGCCTTCAGAAGCAGGTGTCGCAGCTGGTATACGAGAATGGGTACATGAGGCAGCAACTACAAAACGTATGTTCTATCAATCCAAGCTTTTACCAGTCAATTTTTGAATTCTATATTCCCCATGGCTTTCTTTCGTTCTTCTTTTTCTTCTTCTACTTTTTTTTAAAAAGTTGTGGAGGATCTTCCTCTCTCTCTTATTTATTTATGTTACCATACCTCATTTTGAAATGCTATTAAAGTGCTGGAAAGCAGCAAACACATTGAAGAATTCAAGGTTGGTGTGGGTTTGTTGCATTATTACTGGAAGTAAATTGAACAGTGTCGGGGCATTACCCCATTAGAGAAACTTCCTGAAGCCTAGTTGCTCCTATAAAGTCTAAACAAGGACTGAGATGTGGGACCAAATCTTTTAAGATTCTAATGTATGCATGCAAATGGTTTCTATGTCAGTTCTGCCCTAGATTGGATATCTATGTTCTTATCCTTCACTCCTACATGTACACTGTCCTGAAGAAAAATTTCCTACGAAATTTACAATGCATGTCATTTCCATTAAAGGAAGTTCCAGCTTGCAACTAAAATATAGAATAAGAAATCAGTCTGCAGTTCTTTGGTGGCTTTTCGGGCTTTTTAATCTCTATTTTACTGCAGGCAACGGCAGGGACTGCTGACGCAAGCTGTGAGTCTGTGGTCACTACTCCGCAGCATTCTCTAAGGGATGCTAATAACCCCGCTGGGTAATCTTGAATACCAGTGACTGAAATTTTCTCTTAACCATATTTCCATTGCTGCTTCTGATATCTGTTTATTTATCCTTCTGACAGACTCCTCTCAATTGCGGATGAGACCTTGAAAGAGTTCCTTTCAAAGGCTACGGGAACTGCTGTTGATTGGGTCCAGATGCCTGGGATGAAGGTTTTCTATTGTCTTCTTTGAATTTTCATTTTATTTTTGTATCTCATTGATCAATTTGATGATCAAGTATGCATATTAATCTGAAACAATGAAGTTTCTCATTGTTTAATTTTGTGACCAGCCTGGTCCGGATTCGGTTGGGATTGTTGCCATTTCACAAAGTTGCAGTGGGGTGGCAGCACGAGCCTGCGGTCTAGTAAGTTTGGAACCTACGAAGGTAAGCCTTTGGATGATCAAACTGGAATTTGTTTATTCCTCAAGGATTTGAGATTGATTGCTTTGAAGATTTTAAATTGACCACAGCAGATCTGTAAGGATTGCTTTCAATTTGTTAGGGTTAATGTGCAATTTCAAAGGCATGGTTGAAGGCACCTTAAAATTTTGTATGTCAATTTAAAATTTTCAAGATGGTCTCCATCAATTCTTTGCAAGTAGTTTGGTTTACTCTTGTGCTTGTTAGTGAGTTGCTCAACAACTAATATTTCACTTTACATCTTTGGCAGATTGCAGAGATCCTCAAAGATCGTCCATCTTGGTACCGAGATTGTCGGAACCTTGAAGTTCTCACCATGTTTCCAGCTGGAAACGGAGGGACAGTTGAACTGATATATATGCAGGTGAGCAATAAATGCTGATTATTTTAACTATTGTTTCTGAGTTCATGACTTACCATGCTACCATTATATAATTTTCATTTCCCTCATTGTCCATATGAAACACTAAATTACGGTTGCTTTCAGATGTATGCCCCAACTACACTGGCAGCTGCACGGGACTTCTGGACTCTGAGATATACTACCAGTTTAGAAGATGGCAGTCTTGTGGTATGGTCTGATACGTTACTGCGATTTGTAATAATCAAAGGGTTTGAGTAAAGGGATCCAGATGTGACCATTTAATAGCCATGCATAAACTGCTGTTGTTTGTTTTGGCAAATAATCAAAGAGGAAGCTTAATTAGGATACCTGGACTGCAACTGTGGTCTATCAATCTCATACAGTTTTGGAGGATGGGGTGGACATGATGATGCAAGAGTCGCCTGACCCATCATTTGATGGTCCAACATAGGAGATCTTATATGACAAAATGCTATATTGTAAATGTTCCCACATCATTCATGTGTTGGCCCACTATCTGTTGGTGTAGGTTGTCTTAGATACAAAAAAGCAACTCAATTGGTAATTGTAACCATCTGGTCTATAGATTTTTTCCTTCAATGTTAGCCATACTGTTTCTGCAGTAAGAATGTCATTTATGTATTCGTCCTTACGAATTAGCTCTTTGTTATTTGTTTGTCTAAAAATCTACAGGTTTGTGAGAGATCGCTTTCTGGTTCTGTTGCTGGTCCAAATGCATCTGCTGCTCCCCAATTTGTAAGAGCTGAGATGCTGCCTAGTGGCTATTTGATTCGACCATGTGAGGGGGGAGGGTCAATCATCCACATCGTTGACCACTTGGATCTTGAGGTTTGATTTCTAGTAGTTAGCTTCTTAAATCCGTGCCACTCGGAAATAATTCATTTTCTTACATTCCTTATATAGGCATGGAGTGTGCCCGAGGTGTTGCGACCACTTTATGAGTCATCCAAAGTTGTTGCGCAGAAAATGACAGTTGCGGTAAGTAAAGAAGTGTTAATGGTGTTTGAAATCCATTGAATGTGATTGCTTATGGATTTCCTGATAAATTTGGTCGCTTATAGAAAGAGATATTAATGAAATGAGTTCCATCTTCCCTCAAGCGAATCTGATTCAAACTGAAGCTCAAAAATTTGAAAGTCTCCCTCTGAGGGAAATGTAGAGTTTGAGTACTCAGAGCAAGCTTAAGCATTAATCTATGGCTGGCATGCAATGGGTAGGTACTCAACATTTAACAGGACACCCCCTCAGAGATCCACAGTGCCAAAAATCAATATGACTGAATGATCCCAAGCATTTGATTTTACTATATTCTATGGATGGCGGAAAAGTTTCTAAAAAAAATGGTAAAAAATTTCCTATCCTGCTGGATTTTTTGCTCAGAAAATATCCTAGGCAGGGCCTACTCAGTGGTGTGTCCTGACCCTCTGTGGACAAGACACTTTTCCGGCTACCGTGCTTGAGTCGAGATGTTGGTCTGAGTGCTGGAGACACGCAATTTCTCTAAATTTTCTTTGGTACTTATTTATTTGTTTAATATCTCAAGTAAAAGACTAGGCCTGTCCTCAATTACAAAACTCAACACACCAGTCCCTACCCTGGGAAAAGCAACTGATTAAGCATTTTCCGTGAAGGCACTGCGACACATCAGGCAAATAGCTCAGGAGACAAGTGGCGAAGTGGTATATGGTTTGGGCAGGCAACCTGCTGTCCTCCGAACTTTTAGCCAAAGATTAAGCAGGTAATTTCTATTATTTCCGTTGTTTCTATGTCTGTTTCTCTGTCTCATATATGCATATCCGTATGTATACATGAAGTCATGAACATGCACACATATCTACACCTATATTTATATATATATTAATGTATCATTTATTTATTTATTTATCTATTATTTTCGTGTAGAGGCTTCAATGATGCTGTCAATGGATTCAATGATGATGGTTGGTCATTGATGAACTGTGATGCTGCTGAAGATGTAGTAATAGCTATTAACTCAACCAAGAATTTGGGCACCATTGCAAATCCTATTAATTCTCTTTCCTTTCCCGGAGGCACTCTGTGTGTGAAGGCATCCATGCTACTCCAAGTGAGTTCTGAATATATCATTATAGTTCCTGTTACCCTTTTTTTTGGGATGGTATCTTCTTTTCATTTGTTGCAATCACAAGTCATTCTTGAGATGCATCTTTAAATCTTATCACTTTACCGGAAAACCCCAGACCTTCAAATAAGTAGATATAGAGATGAAATTAATAAGCTTTTCCCGAAATTGGCTGATGGACTTGGAACTGCCAATACTACTCTCTTTGTCTGGGCCCTGATGTATTAGTTTGAACTCTGATTTTCTAAAAAAATCGAATGAGCTGATAACTCTTCAGCCATAGTGAACTCTGAAACCAAGTTCGATTTACTGTTGAATCTTGAGTTTTGGAATTAGTAGAACATTTCATCAATATATCTACCATCCAAGTTGGGTTGTGATTGTGAATAACCATATAAAAAATCAATGGATTCTTTGTATATATTAAAAAAAATGCGCAACAACTGTGCCCAAGGTGACTACTAGGCGTGGCTCCTGTTAATAATTTAAAAAATCTAATTTATACAAACTATAGATTTAGTGAATAGGTTGAATTTTTCAAGTGGAGCTGGAAAATCTAGTAGGTCACTCCAGGTGAAACCTGAGTCATTAAATATTAGTTTTCACAAGTTTCGTCTATAGTTCAAAATTTATAGAGCATTTTCCAGGTCTAATGGCTTTAAATTGATGTGATGTTGTCTGTTCCTTTTGCTAGAATGTCCCCCCTGCATTGTTGGTTCGATTTCTGAGGGAGCATCGCTCTGAGTGGGCTGATTTCAATGTCGATGCCTTTTCTGCTGCGTCATTGAAGGCTGGCTCATATGCATTTCCTGGATTGAGGCCCACCAGATTTTCTGGCGGCCAAATGATCATGCCGCTTGGTCACACAATTGAACATGAAGAGGTATGTTCGAGCTGTAGTTCTATTCATTTGTGTCTCTACTTATTTTTGGCATGCTATAAATGTTTTTTAAGTTGGATTTTAAAGATATGTGGGCTTACTAAACAATACCAATTTCAAGTCCGAAAATTATGAGATTTCTTCAATTCAATTTCATGGGGGAAGCGTGTGTTTGAATATGTTGTGGTCTCTAAAGTGTAATAAAGAGAAGCTTTGAAGCATCAGTGCCTAATTATCTGACAGAATATGCTTAATGCCCTTTCACAGAACCGCCAGAAAATGCCTTTTCATTCCCTACTTTTTGTGGAATAAACTTTGCTTTTTATTTACTTAATCAATAATACAACAGATCTGACAGGATGAAATGTACCATGTTTTGAGAATTCACATTCATCATAAGTTCCATTTTTTTTTTTTCTGTTTTGTTTTGTTTTGCTTCTTTTGGCACTAAAGCTTACTCTATATCTCAGTTGCTGGAAGTGATTCGGCTTGAAGGCCATGCTCTCACCCAAGAAGAGGCTGTTCTATCCAGGGATATTCATCTCCTACAGGTGTTCTCTTCAGTGTCCTTGTGAATTCCTTTATGAGTCTGGTTGGTTTTTTTTGCCTTTGAGATTGGCTCAGTTATGGTAAAGATTTGTTAGCATGAAAGCATGTTATTGATTTGTTAACATGAAAGTAAATAGTAGTTCATATCTTGTTCAATAAGTAAAAAAATAGAAGTTGCATGTAATGTCTAAGATCTGCTCCAGACTGTCTTGGCCAGGGATTAAAAATACAGTTTTGGGGGGATGTATCAGTCCCAAATCCCAACCGTAACCTATACGTATCGTTTCGGACGATCCATATAATTCCTTATTTTAAAAAATCAAATTAAAATTTTAAAAATTAAATGAGTTATAGGAACCAAATAAAAAGCCATAGGAAGTTACTAAAAGACAAAGTAGCAAACACAAATGCAATTATACAATGAATTAAAACATAAATAACTAATAAACGATACGTTTCGCCTGTTTTATATCGGTTTGGCAATTTTTTATTCCATGGTCTTGGCCCTCTTGGGGAACTCATTCATCCTGAAATAATGACTCAGGCAGTTTAAACCACCTGGTCGAAGTCATATACCTTTCTGCTAGGACTTTATAAAAATATGAAAGATAAGAAATAGAGGTTATGAAAAGATAAAATTAGTTAGAAAATCATACTCTGCTATTTATTCGGTACATACAAAGATCCCTTATATTGAATCTGTTTTTTATTTTTTTATTTTTATGATTCTGTGTTGCAGATTTGTAGTGGAGTGGATGAGAATGCAGTGGGAGCCTGCTCTGAACTTGTTTTTGCTCCAATAGATGAAATGTTCCCAGATGATGCTCCACTGTTACCCTCTGGGTTCCGGATCATACCCTTGGATTCAAAAACAGTTGAGTTTAAATATGCTCCACCTGATCCTCCTTATTTTTTCTCTTCTTATCTTAAAGAATGTATTGTCCTATGGATTTTTTTTTTAAATTCAAAAATAATAATACTAATAATAAATAATTAAAAAAAAACTTTATGTCCAGCTCAAAAATGTGTATCCTGCAAATTTTCAGTTTACTTGATTGAGTCAATGGAATTCCCCAATATATCTAACTTCTGATGCATCTATTAGAGATAGTCTTAGAGAATACAATAAAGTGGTGTAATAAGTTGAGATGAGATACTATAATATCTCTAATAGCATCCATTTAAGATTATCAACTTTTGCTGATTGTTTATGACATTGAAATCTGGGTTTGGCATTTTGAGTCCGCTAAACTGAGTGGACTCGTCCAATTAGTAAGTTGAACGACAACCTTTTGCATATATATTTTTTTGTATCAAGGAACCCCAAGCCCACCCTTCAGGTAGACCGGGTAAACCCCCGGCGCATGCAAGACCCTGCAATCCACGTGAACTGGTAAGCCCAAGGCCCATGAGAACCATGGGAGAACAACTCTGGAAATGAGCAAAACTCAGATTAAGTTTTAAGTGGCTAACCTAGTTTTGGTATGTGAAGAACAACTATGCTAATAGTGGATCCTTTTTATTTATGAGTCGGTCTATGGGTACTCCCAATTATACTCCCAAATCCTAACCGTTTATAACCAACGACTAAGGGCCAGGATTTCAGTTGGCTTATTTTGTCTTTTCTATTGCCACCAGCCACATCAGCTCGAATCCTAACCGTTTAATAATTGAGATAAACGGTTAGGATTTGGGAGTATATATGGGAGTACACTTTGGGAGTATCCCTAGATTAATTCTTTATTTATTACAGGTACTCTAAAAAAATGTAATGGTGATTTCAGGTCCGCTGGGCCTTTTTTTTCCCAATATAATAGTGGGCATTGTATGACAGTAGAAGCCTTCTCTGAGTCATTCCTATCCAGATTTAATAACTGGTCATCATACTCTTCGAAATGCTTCACATAGCTTAGCATTCTTGCGAGAGATTATATTCTTTCTGGGCTGCCACAATCTGCATCTGCCAAGTCAAGTTGTGTTAGTCCAGGTTCCTAATTCTGGGTCCAAACTGGTGTTAGCTATTGATCTTAACTGGTCATAATACTCTTCGAAATGCTTCACATAGCTTAGCAATCTTGCGAGAGATTATATTCTTTCTGGGCTGCCGCAATCTGCATCTGCCAAGTCAAGTTGTATTAGTCCAGGTTCCTAATTCCGGGTCCAAACTGGTGTTAGCTATTGATCTTGCAAAACGGATGACCTAGTCTAAGCTGTCTTCTAACACTGAAATTAGAAAATATTAATTGTTCTTTTAGTTAAAATTCAGAAGGAGGTAGTCTTTTGTTTCCAAATTCTAATGGTTATCATTATACAGTGTGAAACACAGGATACATTGATTACACATCGAACTTTGGATCTAGCATCCAGTCTTGAAGTAGGATCAGCTACAAATCGTGCTGCAGGAGACACATCTCCGTCTTATAACAAACGCTCAGTGTTGACCATTGCTTTCCAATTCCCTTTCGAGAACCATCTCCAGGATAACGTTGCAACCATGGCTCGACAGTATGTCCGCAGTGTGATTTCCTCTGTGCAGAGGGTTGCGATGGCCATAGCTCCATCTGGACTAAGCCCGCATGTAGGGCCAAAGCTATCGGCAGGCTCTCCAGAAGCTCTTACGCTTGCTCACTGGATCTGCCAGAGCTATAGGCAAGTTCTACTAAACTTAAAGCTCCAGAATTCATGTTTAAAAACGCAAAATACCTATTGGAAACTTGTCATTCTACTTCTGAGTCTTGTGTCTAGCTCTCATTTGTACTGTTTTAAAACTAAATTCCTATTGTTTTTATAAAACAAAGTTCCCGTCATTTTACTGGGTTAGCTCATAAATTTCCTCTTTCCTTACTAAAATGGATTTTTTTTCTTTTTTTTTTCTGTTCTTTTCCAGTCTACAATTAGGGGTAGAATTGCTGAGGTCCAATTGCCAAAGTGGCGACTCGGTGTTGAAACAGCTCTGGCACCATCAGGATGCCATATTGTGCTGCTCATTGAAGGTATGATTACAGTGATTTTGAAATATTGCAGATCCATCAGATATGTTAAAAAAAGTTGTGTCAGACACATGCTGCAGCACAGCAACACAGCTATCAGCGCCTAAGTTCAATTTATGTTTTCATTTTCTCTGGTTTTATATTTTCACCAATTATATTCCTTTACAGTGTTAATCCTATAGCCATGTGAACTACTTATATGCCACATTATATCTTCCTGTCTTATTTATCTTTGTGCAAATATGTTTTTGTCTCATCGTAAGTATATTGAGCCTCTGGGATTGCTATGTCTAGTAAATTGCTTATCTTCACGAGATTGATGCATGCATTAGTGCTTGTGTTCATGTATGAAACACCTTTATAAAAGGGATAATCTAATGCTTCTGGGAAATGGATTTTCTTTTCTGTGATTTGTGGTGACTGGTGTGTAGCTACTCAACTACCTTTCATTGCAGAAAAGTATTTGGGCAGCATACTCATTTTATTACACGCATACTGTCTTATTTGGTGATGGAATACTTAGTACATTTTATAGAAAGTTACACTTTCTTCGGAAATCAATGTTCTGATTTCAAAACTAAGTAGACAAAAATCATATATATATATATATATATATATATATTATCAGATATGCGGATATCTAAAGATAGTCTAGTCTGAAGATGAACTTCAAAATGAATCCCGGCCGAGCTAAAAATTGAGTTGACTTGGGCATGCTCCAAATAGATGGATAAGTCTGAGCTAATTATAAATTGCATGATCTGAAATAAATTAAGGAAAATTTTTAGTTAATGGGTTAAACAGATCTGCTGATTTGAATTTCACTACAGTATGAAATGGTACCCGGAGTCCCGCCCCAGCCAAATTGAGTTGACTTAGGCAAGATCCAAATAGATTAGGCATATCTGTGCTAATTATATACTGCATGGTCTAAAATAAATTAAAGAAATATAATTAATGGGTTTTGGCTGATTTGCAGTCGCTACCAGTCTTCACATTTGCCAACCAAGCAGGGCTTGACATGCTTGAGACCACGCTAGTGGCTCTACAGGATATCACACTGGATAAGATATTCGACGAGTCCGGAAAAAATGCATTGTGCTCCGACTTTGCCAAGATAATGCAACAGGTACCAAATTTTTTTTTTTTTGGGGACTCTACATGCTTCTTTTAACAAATCTTTTTTATTGCAAAAGAAATGAAATTTCTTTCTTGGATGTTTAACCCTCTGGCGCCTTTGAATTTTCTGCCTCGTAGGGTTTTGCTTATCTACCAGCTGGAATCTGTATGTCAACCATGGGGCGCCATGTTTCATATGAAGAAGTCATTGCCTGGAAAGTCCTCGGCGAAGAGAACACTGTCCACTGCATTGCCTTCGCTTTCGTCAACTGGTCTTTTGTGTAAACATTGAAAAGAAAAAAAAGTTAATGTTAAAAAAATATCCCATGTTTGTTTTTGCATATATTAATTTAATTTAGAAATTTTATTGATATCAAATCTTGCTCTCTACTCTCTTGTTTGAGACTGCAATGTCTTTAACCAGAAACAAACAAAATCCCTATAAATATTGGTTGAAGACAGTGTCCGTCTTTTTCTTTCAATACGGCTGAAGAGAAACGACATTTTCTTCCGCTACTGTTCCAAAGCTGCTGACAATTCAGGAGCCACGAGCAGGCTTTTTTTTCCTTTACCTGTTGTGCCTATTATTATTACACTTGCGCACTATAGACTGAGGACTGAGACTCACTTCTATTGTAATTGGTGTGAGAACTGAGACCCACGTCTGTTGACCTCTGGTTTTATTTGCTTTTAATACTTTTGAATGTAGAGTGTGTCATGAACGCATTAAGAGGAGTAGAGGAGGTGGTTGAGTACTGTGCAGGAACATTGCTACAGTGCTATTTGTCTTTGGACCATGTTTCAGGGAGCGAGAGGGAAGAAATAGTCATTTGGTCAAACTATGGCATCTGATTTATTTTCTAAATTCTTGTACAAGTTAGACAAATAAATAATTTAATAACAAATAATATATGCATATATATATACTAGTAAAAGTGCACGTGCATTGCACATATTAATTTTTACTTATGAAATATATATATATTTTACTACATGATTGGGATTAATTTCAAAAAGTGGTAAAAAAAAAAAAACTTGTAGAATGTCTCAATCGGAGAGTCAAGATCTTAAAGGCTCCTAAAGTTTAATATTGGAAAGTTGATGGAGGAATGGGTCTTACACTTGTTTGTGTTTTTTTTTTTTGTTTGGTACACGGGGTGTCCCAACCCTTTGGATCAGGACAAATCTCTGAGGGTGCGACGTGAGCCCGCAACCCGCCCCACCAGGTAAGTTCAAGTAAACCTGGGCGGGGTTGATCCCAAAGGGGAAGTGAGAAATGGAACCCAGGAATAGGAAAATAAAACTTTTAAGCATAATATCTAGATCACATGTGCTGGATTTACCACTAAATGGACCTACGTAACATGATTGGATGGATCGTGCTCATCTGACCTGTGTATTTTTTTTTAAGAAGTTCCAAAAGAAACCTTCGCGGGAGGGGAGCTAGTGTGATGAACCTACGTAAGAGACTCTTTGTGTGTAGGAGACGAGCATTCGTTGTATGTTAGGTGCATCCCCTATTCAAGTCACATTTTTTTAGGTTTTCAACCCATTTGGCTTACTGTTCTACCTAATTTAAGTCTCTAAAACCCTTCAACATGCTACATTATGGCACAACAGCAACCACATTACATAGGGTTATTTTCCATAATTTGTAAATAAAGTACATCAACTTCTCAACCATCTCAATCAACAATAGAGTAAAAATAAACTACATAAAAAATAAACTACATAAACTTTCTTTGAATTATCTACTTGGTGTTTGATAAATAAATTCTTTTATGCACCTATCTTAGATCAATCAAACTCTGCAGGCCTCCCTTTCAAATTGCCATATTCTCTTAATTACCATGATCTAAACATCTCTTTGAGGATTATAGGCTTGCAGTAACCTTCCTTCAAGATTTTCAAAATATGGTAGTTCCTATGAATGTTGATAATATTTAGAATCTCTTGTTAATAACTACACTCAGATCTTCCACTCTCTCATCTACTTGTTTCTCTTTTATTTTTAACCACTCTCTCATCTACTTGTTAATAACCACTCTCTCATCTATAAATAAAACAGATCATCCATTTGTTATGAACTACTCTAAGGCTTTATACTAAACTGTCTACTCCAAAACTTTCTTTTGACATACATCAATGCTATGCTATGTTTGTTTGCCGTGAAAATTGATGAAAACATAAAAAAGAAAAGAAAATTTTGGATTTTTAATACAATTTTTAGTTGTGTTTTGTCTAATTTTCTTTTCTTTTCCATGTTTTTACTTATTTTCTCGACAACCAAACATAGGGTAATAGTAAACTTGTTTCTCTTCTTTTCTTTAGGGGCACTTAGAATTTCCTCCTTTAGTCACTTGAATGTACGTTCGAGCAATTCACAAGTTGATTCTGATTTTGATAAGCATATATGGATCATAGAGTAAATCAAATAATCTACTTAATTTGCTAACACAACCTATATCAATTTTTTTTAAACCAGACCTATCTATTTTTTTTCTTTTTTCTTCTCGGCTAAAAGCTCAAGAATGAAACCAACAAGTGAGTAGACACTTTCTTTACTATTTGCTTGTCACTCAAGTCATAAAGAACAAAGTAGACGATTGAAAGGCATATCCTCTCTCATTAGTACACTCCAACAGGATCTTTCCTCCGACCCTCTTCCTGAACCTATAGCTGAGTCTGACCTCGACAATCCTACTATTACTACTACTTCACTACACAAGCATTGCGTGGTTTGAACAAACCCTTTTCAATTTTTGAACAATTTGTATTTTGTAATCTAAAGAACAAAAAAAATTACTGCAATAGAGAAAAAATGTACCTTCTCTAAATGGGCGATGACAAATAAGGAAGAAAGAGAATAATCATGACAAATCCTCAAGAAACCTGCAATAGGATGATCAATGGAAGGGAAACCGGAAGCAATAGAAGGGTCTCCTCTTCCGATCTCTTTAAAGAAGGATAGAGATAAAAGTTATTGAAGAGGGCACCTTAGTGAGAGACGTTTGTATTAATTAGAAAGACTTTTCTAATTCTAATCAAATTAGAATTCTAATGAAATACGAACACCTTAGTGAGAGACGTTTATGATTACAAAGAAGTTTTTTTTTAAATTTCTAATCAAATTAGAATTAGTGACCTAATTAAATTTGGTTATACTATAAGTTATTAATTAAATAAAATAAGCTAAAGGGTATTTATGTCCAACTAAAGTTTAGGTTACTCCTTATACTTTTATTAGTAGAATGATATATATATATATATATATAACTGAATCCCGAAAGTTGAGATGCTCTCGAAAGAGTTTTTCTTGAAGATAGTCGAAGCCTTCCTTGTGTAAGGGAAAAGTAGCCCTATTTCTGGGATATAACTAAACGCAGAATCAACTGATTAATCCATACAAGTTTGCACTACAAAAACGCATTGTGGTGCACCAAATCTCTTTTAAAGTATGTCCGAATAATTAATTTAAAATCTGTTAAATTAATAAATTCTTATAATATATTAATTGAGTTTATGAAAATTTCATTTCAATAAAATAATTAATCGTAGACATTGAAACATGATTTTTAGTTCAAAAAATCATTTTAGAAAACAGTCCAATTTATTAAACACTTTGTTTAATTAAAATAATCATTTAATTGAAATTCAATTAAATCACGAGTTAAATACATTTATTAACTTAACAAACCCGATTAAATTATTAATCTGTTTTAATTCAGAGTCTAGGTCAACCATACAATTTTCTGCCATGATTTGGGCAGCATAACTGTATCTGGACCGGAATGGTCCAATTGATTGAGTCCATTTGGACCATTTCAATTCGATCAGTCAAGTTGGATTAGTCTGTAGACCAACCTATTAGACTATCTATTAGAGAGGTCCATTATGACAAAATTAGGCGATCTGATTTAGCCATCTCATGTCGATCTGTCAAATTGGTTAAGTCCAAGGACTAACCGGTTAAACTGATCCGTTCGAGTGGGTTAATCGTATAGGCTACCGAAGGCTAACCCTTTCAGGCTTGCCACCATGACTGGGTTACATATAGCACTAGTTTGTGATTAACCATTTATGGACTCACAATCTGTTTTGTTCAATTTGATTTAGTCCAATTTGAACAACGAACGGAACTATGGTTCAACCTTATTTGGTGGACTGGATATGGAGGTCTTCTTCCTCCTTGGACCGGTCTGTCTTCTTCCTTGGGCGAACTGATTCTCTGGTTCTAAGCTTTGTATGAAATTTGATAGAGTTTCTGGACTCTCTAATTCTTCTGGTGGGTTTGAGTCTTCTCTTTATATAGAACCCCAAATGGTAAGACACATTTTCGCTAGGCCTAATAATCTCCCTAACTACCCACGATCCAGATTCAATGAATTTAACTGTTCCAACCGCAACCGATGGATTGCATGGAGAACCCAAGTCTGCCAAGTGCAAAGCGCGCCTCATTAGCGCCCAAAGCCCATTGTCCTTTGCACGCGCACGCCGCTCGCTGTGCAAGCACAGCTCGCGCGTCGAAGATATGATTTAAAGTCTAAGGAAATGAGAGTCTCCTATGCTTTAAGGAATCTCCTACATCACAAAATTACACTTTAGTAGAGTTTTAAAACATTTATAAAGAAGGAAACTTTCTTTTATTTTTCCGATGTGAGACTATGTTTTTAAAGAGAAAACACACAAGTGAAATAAGCTTGTCTCACAAGATGACCAAGCTTTAAGTCACCTCAAATACAAAAATATATTATTCTTGAATTTAAATAGGGGTATAATTGAAATAATGCAAAACACTTTTAGGGGCTAAAAGCTAATATTAAAAACAAAAGAACCAAATTTTAAATAAATATAAAATTAGATTAAACAATCCCCCACTTTATTTTAAAATTATTTGAAAATTATATTACAGACATTTTAAAAAATTATGTGCATATATGAAGGTGTCTTTCGACTTGAACTCTCACTTAGTGCAAACAAATTAAAACTAATATAAGAACACAGTGAACAAAACCTTGAACTGCGAACTTATGTTACTAATCGAACCTGTTACGCACCCTGTCACGCACACATTCTTCAAGAGGTTATTGGGCATAAAAACTCAGAATTTTTATGTCTATACTGGTCCCGACTAACTAAGGGATCTAGAGTTTAGCCCAAACTCATAGAAATGGACAAACTTTCGGCTCTCAATAAGACGAGTATTTAGAGTGATCCTGTAACACTCTCAGTCATTTAAAGCTTTATAGTCGCTTATTAAAATAATTCTCAAAATTCTCAACCTACTTTACCAAAATAATCCATTGGTTAAAGGGGATATGTGGCCATGACATTAGACTACGTAGTCAAATATGTGGTGTGTTAGTCACTGCCGAAGGTAAAGGTAATATTAGGGTCTCAATGGTCCAGGACCTCGCCCACAGTCTATGCCCAATTAATAAAGTTAATAAATTGATTGGACTGGGCCGCTTATTAATCGAGCCAACCTGTCTAACCAAGAAGATGGAATAAAATAGGTTGTTTTGACTTTTGAGGGTTTAGTAATTGGGCCGGATCAAATCCGATGGAAGTATATAACATAGACCAATGATTCTTCGGGCCTAAGCCATTTAAGCCCAAGCTCGCCGAACTATCTCATCAAGCCGTGGGCAGGGGTGTCACTGTCAACGGACTCAAGACATTATCTGTATCCGGAACTGATTATCTGGATATTTATCCATTTACCCATACGGATCGGGATTCCGTTTATAAACGAATCGGATACAAATAATACCCTATCCGATCAGCTAAATATCCGAACCGTAAACAGGATAATATTGTAATTATATTAAGTATTTTTTTGGAAGGTAAGAATGTGATTTACTTATGTATATATAACCCAACTTATCAAACCCTAGCCATTTGAATTCTGTTTAGGGTTTTTTCCTCAATCGCAAGGCCTCCCGAGAAGGAACCCTCCCTTCCTCCCGCTGTTCAACTTGCCGGCGATCGCCTGAATCCAGAACGGTAAAGTCCTCTTCCTCAGGTAAAGTCCTAAAAAAAACGCTTAAGCCCTAATATTCTCTGAAACTAGATCTATGAAAATCATTCGTCGAGAATCGTTCCGAGAAGACGAAGAATCGGAATGGGATCAGAAGCAGCTCATTCCCTTTGACGAACTGGGAGAAAATGGAGATATGATTCGAGAAATGATTGAGTTGTTCTCGGTGCGCATCGTGGACTTCGTCGGCGACGTCTACGGCACAATCACAATCAGCGACGGACTCACTACTCAATACCTCTTCAACCGAAAAAGGGAGGAAGCCGAATTCATCGGCCCGGACAATAACAATACTGTTTTGCTGATTGGCCCAGCTGAACCCATCCCAGGCAACATGAGCTTCACCTTCTATGTGAATCTCGTGGGTAAGGACGGCGACCTTCCCCTGGTCAGTAATGGGATAATGTGCTGGGTCTGTCTCGACACCACCGGCAATGTGTACGACGAGCCCGTACGCGAGGAAATTGAAAACTTTGGCGATGGTACTGGTTCCGTGATATTGGACTACATCGTGTTAACTGATGCGGTGGTGGCTACTGTGGAGGTTACGCTCATGATCAAAGATGGGGAAGATCCCGCCCATGTTTATGGACTGATTACTGCTGGCAATGACAACTTTTCAGAAGAAAGTGTGCTTTTCCGAAAGGGATCCAATGAGCACATAGATGTAAGGTCTGGGCGGGTCATTCCGTTGTCAAGATCCGTAGTAGTCGTGCCATTGCAATCCTACCTCATAGTTCGAGCAGATCTGAGTGATTACAACGCCATTCCTTCCAATGTGATTGCCAATGGCACTGCAGAGTTCGGTACAAAATTCTTCGGTACAGACGAGGAGCGCATTTGTGGCCCGTGCAGTGAGATCCTAGTGAAGGTGACTTGGACTTGAGATAGATATCTAAGTCATATATATATATATATTTATATATAATATGTATGCTACTACGTGCTGATAGTACGAGTAGTAAGTAGTAGTCTGGACAGTTTTCCTTCCTAAGCATTGATTGTATTCTTTGCAATTCAGTCTATGATTTGTTTCAGTTGATTCAGTTGATTTGTTAATGCCTCTTATTCCTTTAGAAACATGCATGTTATCCGAGTTCAAAAACCTTAGATGTCATTGAAAAATTAGGGTTTCTCTAATGTTTCAGCATTTCTGAATCTTTTGATTCCAATAGTCTTTTTCAAAAACCAAAAAAAATTACTCGAAAACAACCCTCCAAGACTACTATTAAACAATGACAGTTGGTACTCTATCCCAAGAATATCTTATGTATACTATGCATGTACAAACACTCCTGTATATATACTTTCAAAGTAAATCTAGTTTAAGTACTCCACCTAATCAATCATAAATTAGAACATATCTCCCATTGGTCCAAGTATAGGACTTATAAAATAATCTCTTCTAGCATATACTAGATCATTCCCCAAGTTTTTTAAGATACAATAGAGCCATATCAAGGCAACTTTGTAAAAGGTTGGCAAATTCTAGTGGACAAATGCTAAATAAAGAGTAGTCTGCAAGCATCAAAAAATTTATGACCATGTCGATTGATCTTTATCGGGGTGAGAAGGATGGAGCTAGGCATGAGATGAAGAAGGTGGATTAATGTTTGTATTTCTTAAGCTTTGTTCTAAATTCACACCAATGTTTCTCCATAAAGTTTTATAGGACATGTAAAAGCTTTAAGACAAGATGTTCCTGCTTATTACTTGCTCATTATTTTTGGTGCAGCAAATTAGTAGTGAAACTTGAATGGCTTAGGAAGAAAGGTCTATTCGGAGATTCATATTTTGGTGACAATATGGTTAATATCTTGAACCACCAACGTGTCTATGACACTCACTTTTTTTTGGAGGCTTTGCTCAACGAAGTGGTTAATCTTCAGGACTAATTAGATATATATATGCTTTAGCTACCGTGTATGCACGATTTTAGTAACATTTGCAACACATTTTTGCCTCATGACAATTTGACCAAACCTCAAAAAGGAGGGGTGTCTTGGTACTTATGCAAATATACTTCTTGTCCCCCCAACTTTTTCTTTCTCCTCTCCACAATAACCAAAACACCCCTTCTTTAGGGGGTTTGGTCAAAATGTCAAGCGGCACAATGTCTCGTGGACGTTACTAACATCACGCACAATGAAAACGGTAACTAATACCACATAACCCATCTCATTTCAGATTTTGTTGTAAATGGATTCTGCTAGAAAGGAAAAACAAGCAAGTAAAGAAGCAAATGCTTACCAGAAACAAAATGATGCAGCTGATAGGGTCATTACACTGTACAGAAATTGCCCTGCAATTGAATCTGCAAGCCTTTGTATAGGTGCTTCATGGCCTTGAGCATCCTCAACCTAAAGATCAAGAGAGAGAATTTTCCATACGTAAGAAAAACAGTTCCCTAAC
Source organism: Tetracentron sinense (assembly GCA_015143295.1). Lineage (NCBI taxonomy): Eukaryota > Viridiplantae > Streptophyta > Magnoliopsida > Trochodendrales > Trochodendraceae > Tetracentron > Tetracentron sinense. Next base: position 4,558,020 of record CM026563.1, read on the forward strand.
ATTGATGCCACAGATTCAAGGCTTAGAATTTTGATCCAGTAGTCCAATCAACCATCAAACATTAATTTCCTTTGGACGTGAGGGCATATGAAAATCCGCAGCAATTCATTGCCAAGCCAGATCATGCACCTCAAATTGTTTGCATAAGTGCAGTTAGTTCAAATGTCAAAGGAACCTTATTAAGCATATGAAACTTCCATTAAAGGCCATTATCATAAATTTATTTTGATCGGTAACAAAGAATACATTACTAAAGAATAGAGAATACATACAGGGAAACAGAAAATGAAAGAGACCACCAGTGCCATGATGCCACCAGGACACAACACAAACGGAAAATAGTACCAGACTAAATACAATATTTCACTAAACAAAACATTCCCTGAAACCCCGTATTTTGTCAGAGAATCAGCTTCATCATTTACCGACCCAGAAATCCAAGAGAATGAGATGTTCTTCTGGGAGATAAGATCCCGAACCTTTTTAATGACATGAGCGAGTTTCCATGGGCCTTTGAGATGACGGATGTGGGGTTTCCCAGCAAAGAATATTTTTTGTTTTCAATTGGTAAGCAAGACGCATAGATATATAACGAAGCAAAACCAAGCAATACAAATAGAAGTTTACCGAGAAGTAAACTTAGATAAAGGAAAGCCTACGATCCTAAACAGACCATGAAGCCAAAGCATACAAAAAGATATACAAAAGCCGCCTACGATCCTAAACAGACCATGAAGCCAAAGCATACAAAAAGATATACAAAAGCCGATCTCACGCAAGGCCCTAATTTCGAGGCAAATCAATAAATTTTAGAATAGGCAGGAAGGTGTTCACCTAGGTACCTCATAGTTGTAGATGTATCTTACACTATTATAATTGAATGAGATAATCAAAGAACAAAGTGTACTAACCATGCGAACAATCTTAGAAATTGTTGATGTAGAACCTGTGGAAGAGGCTACAATCCTCAAAGGACCATCCATAAACAAAGTAACAATTGCATTTCCATTTCAAAATACATCCAAAGATAAATGCCGAGACAATATTCAAACTCATGTGGATTCACAATATAAATAGGAATATAGCCTAACATTGTGAAGTCCATTAAGGGAGGGCATAAATTCAGTGATATGCTAAATTCATTGAACTCCTATTCGGTCTTCCCCATGATGCATGCATTTTGTGACTATTTCAAGTAGATGTATAGTTTCTAACAATAGAAAACTAAAAAGTAGATGTATAGTTTCTTCTGAAGAAAATTATTAATAAATCCTGTCTCTGTACCAAAAATTCTATATTAGAAATTCCATTAGAGATAATTTATTACTTTGTTAAAAATAGAAGGCGAACACAAAGAGGTCATAGCCATATACTGGGTTTTTTTGTCGTTCTCTCTCTCTCTCCAATCATCCTAGCTCGTATCCCTGTATATATCTGGGTCTGGGCATCTGAGCATTCAAGTACTTGGACTCTAAAAGCATTGAGCGAAATTTACCTAGAAATCCAATGGAGTCTTGGATTTGAAAGTAACTAGTTTACTCAAAACACAAGTCAAGTCTTCATTTGAACCAACTATGGTTGAAAAGAGATTTTAAAGGTTTATTTTACTATTACTATTTAAGAGGAGAAGAATGAATGAGCTTGTTTGATGCCTTCTGATCTAGAGGAGACGCATAAGGATTACCATTTTTGTGGTTTAGAATGCATTCAAGGAGAATCAAAATATGCTAAGAAAAATAATGTAGAAAATCTCATGAAAAGAGCACTCAAGTAATAAAATAAAATAAAAGAGTAAACATGAAGCGATGTTATCTATGAGACTTGAGATGACACATGAAAGAGGGTACCCCTTTTGTCATGCAAGCGGGAAGAGAATGCATGGCTTGGCTTGTTAAAAAGAAGTCAAGAGTCACTAGAAGGTCCTAGAAGAGCATCTCTCCTCCAATGAGAAACATGGTGAGCTCTAAACAAGGGAAAAATAAGGGCAAATGACATCAGAGAGGCTCTGTAGAAGCACCTGTTATCCAAGACAACAAGACACTAGAAACAAAAATAAGAGAAGTGAGGAAATCAATGAAGATGTAGGCTAAGGACTTTTGAAGGAAAATTTTAAACGACTCCCATCTGGAACCTAGCCAAAATCACATAAAACAAACTGAATGTCAACTTCTAAGGAGGAGGATGATGAATTATGGAAAGAATACAGAAGAACAAAACAGTACTTTACATCGTGTAGGCCATGGGTTTAAGGAAAAGTCAAGCCAAAACAACATGACAAGAATTCTAAAAATGAACTGAGAATGTAGGCTTTGTGGAAACAAATTAGAGAGCCAAAACGAGTACTCCTTATCCCCAAAGCTGAAATGTAACCGTACTATCAAAGACTCAAAACAGGCTAAGAGAAGATGTAGGCTAGAAATTCAGAGGGAAAGCTTAGAGAGGCTTCCTTCTCAATTTAGTCGAAGATCTCATAAAAGAAGTAGATGAAAGGGATATAAACATGATATTAAAACTTAAAAGGATGTAGAGACAATTAAAATGCATGGGAAATTGCATTTATATAAATTGTTTAAAAATAATGAAAATGCCAAGTTTCAAAACATAGGTTCTAAATACTCGATGTAACTTCCCTACTTTCTGCAACAGGACTCCAATTCAAAACACAACCATTGAGAGACCAACAACTTCAGGATAGTTGGCCATGTATCCTAGTGTAAGGCTCATACAAAAGAAAGAGGAAAATGAGTGAAGTTAGAGGGTTAGAAGAAGTTTGGAAGAAATAGGGGTTAAAAAGAGATGAAGTGGAGGGGTCAGAAGAGGACAGCTAATGGCTCCTTGCTCAGTCCTAGTCCTTGCTTGACTTCTTCTAGACTTCTTCAAATAGGGTAGAATTTTCCCAGTCTCTAAGGGTTTTCTAAGCTATTTTTTGTAATTTCTGGATTTTTGGAGAAATTTAGAAGGTTGAAAGAGGGAATTAGATGAAAATTGGGGGTAAAATATGCCCAATGTTTATTCCTACCATTGTGCCAAAATAAGGGGGTGATTCTATATGGAGAGAGGACCATGGGCATTTGAGGATCTTTGAAACTTGGGAGAAAAAAATAATTTAATGGCAATGCAATAATTTTAGAGGTTAAAAAAAGGAGGAATTGACATTTTTTGAAAGGGTGCACATTGTCCAAGTGCAATAATACTCTAGAATAAAGTTGAAATCTCAGATTTTGCCACTGTGACTGCTCAAGCATATTATGGAGAAAAAGCATTTGGTCACTCTTCCAACCAAAGACATTCTGGTTGAGATTTTAGAAATTGAACCACCACAAAAGGGGGCGCCATAACGGTCTTTTCTCGCGTTGCACGAATTTTTTGTCGCTGTTCACTCAAGCGTCAAGTATTGTGAGCTTTGAAATGTCACCAGTTGAAATGGAGACGCATTGACTTATAGACTTAAATTGCTGTGCCACTTTCTCATACGGCGGAAAGTAGTGTAAAATCCTTGTGAAAAAAGGCCTAACTCATCCTTACACTTGAAATTGATTTGGATGGTTTTCAGAAGGCTCGTAAGGGAATTAAATGGGGTTCATAAAGCTTCTAAAGGCTTTGAAAGCGGCTCCTCGGGGTTGGGTCCCACCTTAAAGTTTCTTGAAGAATCAAAGGAATCGCAGCTATTGATTGGCATAGATCAAACGAAACATTGTAAAATAGAATGTCTACCCTAGGGTCTATGCTTAACCCAAACGGTTTGATCTAAAGCCATCAAAGAAGCCTAATGTATTTTTAGTATATCTATATGGGGATATTTGAATTAGAAAAGTAGCCTAGCAGTCATATATACATACAAAAGGGTCACAGGACCAAAGACTGGAGAAAATAATGCACCACCTACCATTCACATCCAGCAAAAGTTACACAAATTATTACATTTAAGTCAGAGTGACCAAAAAATAATAAGTTAGCCTTTTCAAGTTCATAATATCAGTGTAATAAGTACAGATAGAAGATAAATGTATAGAATGATCCAGACTCAACTTGCCTCATTGATTATCTGTTTCCATGTCATAGTGTTTAAGGATCTAATACTAGTCCAATGCCAGCTAGAATAATATTGCGTGAACACACATTAAGTTTGAACTTTTGTATTATATCCAATCAAGAAATCAGCATGACTCAGAACTCTGTAGTCTATACCACTGCAGAACTGGTCATCTACAAAAGCTACGTAAGCCAATTCATGTTCTTATTAATAATATTTTTGTACAATTCCATATGCGAGTAAATGTTATCCTCACACCTAGAAAATCTCTACGTTATCTTTGATTGAAGTAAAAGTTAAGAATTAAATGTTACTTTTATTGTAGTTTCAGCTACTATTAAGAATTAAATTTGTAATCAAACACAAGAATTGATCATATAATCCAAGCTTGGAAATAAATACTAAAGCATACTCAAAATAGTAATTTGACAAAAATTTAGATCACTCTGAAAATGATCATACCCAAAAATGATCATACCCAATTAATCGTTCTTGCTGAAACTGTAAGATCTCTTTCCATAAAAACAGGAAGAGATTCCCATGTAAGCATGGAATCGTCCATAACACTTCTTCCTGAAAGAACCCTCCCCTGTGTAGGCAATTCAAATTTCATATAAAGCATGCCATCACTCAAGAAGAAAATGACTCTATTGAACAACATAATCACATAGTGAAGCATTAGAAGAAATACTCTAGTCCCAAATCATCATCATGGACCTTTTGGTTTTAAAACAGAAACTAAAAAGGATCTACAAGGATCCTTATTTGTTAGCATTCACACAAATATTTTGTGCATCTTCATGAATTTCTGCAATTTTTATATTCCGCCACATCTTTAAAGGTTGGAATGTCACTAGATTAATGTAGAGCTTTGAAGCAATTACATCTTCAGAAAGAGATGACAGCTAAACCGGAGCAGTTCTTAATTGAAGAACACATGAGATTGATATGCCTACTAAGTTGGCAATTGAAGACAGATAAGGGTTGTTTAATGATTCATGCTGCCATAAGGATGTGAACAAGAAACCGTAAAAAGTGTTATTGTGGTATCCATAAAGGAAAAGATCACACTAAACATGATGTAATCAATTAATTCACCATAATACTTTGATGATAATGTTAACCACACCACGCATAATCTTCACAGGACCCTATCCTGCAATGAGATCTAAGGTTTCTGAACTCGGATAACATGCATGTTTCTACAGGGACAGATCAATTGAAACAAATCATAGAATGAATTGCAAAGAATACTATCAAAGCTTAGGAAGGAAAACATTCTAGTACGAATGTATGTAACATAGTAACATAACAAAAGCATATCCGATCAATGCTTAGGAAGGAAAACAGTCTATCCGATCAATGCTTAGGAAGGAAAACAGTCTATCCGATCAATGTAACATAGTAACATAACAAAAGCATATCCGATCAATGCTTAGGAAGGAAAACTGCATTGTGTGTTGAGTGTAAAACAAAATTGTCCATAATCTTTGTGCACTGTCCATCATTGACGACGACGACGAGTAATTGCGGGAACCTTTCGCGATGCACCGCTGTCTTTTTTTTCTTTTCAAAATGCCAAGGACGGCTACGGCATCCTGATATGTCATGATTGATAGGTCGGGTTGTTGTTTGATGGATAGCGTGGGATTATCATCATGGCGCTGTAACTCTTCCGAGAGGGGTTCCCATGAGTTCTCTAGTGCTTTCATTCGAGGGCAGATTGGCTCACCCTTCCCTTTGAATTTGCTAATAATGTGGTCGGATATTAGCTTGAATCGAGTTGCCTCACAGATCATTTGGATTATAATGATAAGGGCGCGCGGTTGTTTCCTCTTGTCACTACACGGATTAGAGCATGGTTGTTTCCTCCTGTTGTTATCCGGATCCGGAGTATGAAGTATTTCTATCGCATCGATGAGTTGCGTCTTACCAAGTGGTATGTTGTCCCTACTAACTCTGGCAGCATTTTCCAGTAGAGTGTACCCACAATTGAAGCCCAGAGTGACCGCACCTTCAATTTGAGGACTATTCGGCTTTGTCTTGAACTGAAACCATGTCTTAAATTCCCCTCTCCCGTTTTGCCTTTGATAACCCTTAAGATACAGATTGTCAAGCTGTATTCGAAACTTGATGGCACACTTGCTGGTACTAAAAATTACTTCAAACCATTTGACGGTTTTCGCTCGATAGGGGAGTAAAGGAACAGTGTGTGAACATCCCTCTGTCAATTGATGGCGCAATTTGGCAATAAATTTTTTGTAATCCTTCGCACTTGCTTTTTCAATGTCTAGCTCCTCCGTGAATTCTATCTTCATTGCTACTTGTAAAATTTTTACACACCCTAAGCAATAGGCAACAGAATCTACAAATGGTTTATGCAGATTTCACACTAATCTTCCACTGAGCTGAATTACAGATGTCAAACCTAATCAATAAGCAGCAGTTACTTCGAACGGTTTATGCAGATTTCCCACTAACCTTCCACTGAGCTGAAATACAGAGTTGGAGAGTTGGCTGCACTTTAACGTAGTCACTCGTCACTCGTCACATGCAATGCGGGAGAGAGAGGCGGCATCCGTGGCCCGGTAATGGGGGAAGGAGGGGAGGGAAGCTGGATTGAGTTCTCGACCAGAGGCGAAGGGAAGCAAATGCGACGAGCGCATTTCTAGCAATTTTTTAAACAAGACAAGGTGGATTTCGTTTTTTTGGGAAATGGAAATCGGACCCAGGAAGCTGACCCCACTTTCGTCCACGCCGCTTTGTTTTTACCATGCATCAACTATGGCTATGGTTAACCTCATAAGGTTAAGCAATCTAACCATAGGTTTTAGAAAAAATAAAATTATTAATTTTAATTTAATTAAGCTTACCCACACCCCCGCCTCTTGCGTGAGTGGTAGGGGTGTGGCCTTCCAAGGGTGGAGGTCTGGGATCTAATCCCCCCAAGGGGTAAGAGTTGCAATAGCTCTACTGCCCCAGCAAACTTTTGACCGGCTGACTCTACTGACATAAGTAAATGATATTTGATCCCTATGGGGCCCTCCAAAAAAATATATATATACTAATTAATTAAGCTTACCCATGGTTAAAAAGGTATTAAAAGGGACACGAAGACACTGCAGTTAGCTTAGAAGAGGACCATGCGGCAGGGTCAACTTCTCAAGACTTTTTCCTTTTTGTAATCATATGTCATAAAACACACACCCAGAAAGAACATAAGGAGAGTGATACTCCCTAGAGGCCAACAGGCACCTACAAAGGGTTTTTCCCATATTGTCCCTATAGTTTGGGTTTGTTCTCTAAATACTCACATTTTAAAAACTCTGCTCACAATGTCCTTATGAGTATTTTCTCATTATTCTTTATTTATGAAAAGTCTGAAACACTCCACCTTTAACTCTATTGGAGTCCTTCTATAGGGGGCCTTAGAAATGGGTAATGTACCGGGAGCTAAGTCAATCACGGATTCAATCTCTCTATCGGGCGATAGGCCAGGTAGATCCTCGGAAAAGACATCTAAGAACTAGTTCACTACAAGGATGTCCAAAGAATCTAGTACTTCTTATGTGAAAATACTCAATGCAGCAAATTGAGCCAGGTCCTTCTTCTTCAATCCTTTAAAATGGAAATGAGGCCCACTGATTGGTTCAAAGTTCACCATATTCCCAAAACAATCGACATAGCCATGATAAGTTGAAAGACAATCCATGCCTAAGATGACGTCAAAGTTCTCATGTTCATGTTCTCAAGGTCGACTAGCAGCTCATGTTCTCAAATTCGGACAACACAACCTAGATGTACCTTATATGTGACAACCATTGATCTACCAATCGGAGTGGAGAAAGACAACTCATTATCAAGTGGACTTGATTCCGATGTGAAACCATAGGCAAACCTAGGTGAGATGAAGGAATGAGTTGATTCCGTGTCGACCAATACATGTGATAAACATTCATAAATCAGCAAGGTGTCTGAATTTCATATATGACTAAGTGTGTCAAACAGGTGCGCAATCAAAAAATCCTATAAGTAGCATGGTTCTACAAGCATATAACCACATATCCATAACAAGCATACCATGCGTAAATTATCATATTTAAAATGATGGTAAGTAGTATTTACCCCGCACTATATCATCAAATGTCTGTGCATCCTGGTCAGTAATGGCGAAGACTCGGCCTTGAGTTGTTGGGCGAGGAGGTTGTCGTGGCTTTGGAGCCTGCGGAGGCCTCTGCTGGAAGACCTGCCCTGCTGGCGGTGGTTGAGAGCACCTAGGACACTCCCCTTTTGAGTTCTTGACACTCACCTACCTTATATCTTTTTCCACAATGGTTGCAAGCGTCAAACAGCGGTGCAGAAGATAAGGGTTGCATATATCGCGACGCCAGGGGAGTAGTAGGACGAGGAGCTGGATATGACGGAGTAGTGAAAGGTGGGGCTGATATCCTATCCCTCTTCTCCGGTGGTGACATCCTGCTTGGCTGACCACGAGTCATTCTTCCCTTTTGACCCATTTCTCGCCTCCTCACAAATTCTTCTGAACTCTTCCCAGCCATTTGAGCTCTATCAACAACCTCACTCACGTTTGGAAATTGATGCATAGCAACCTTGTCCCCTGATGTAAGCCTTGAGACCCCTTTCAAACTTCCTCGCACGCATACCCTTCGTGGAAATCAAGTGCAGCGCGAACCGAGAAAGTTCGAAAAACTTTGCTTCATACTAAGCCACCGTCATACTCCCTTGCTCCAATGTGAGAAACACTACTTGTTTCTATTCCTTCACAAATACCGGAAAATACTTCCCATAAAACACGTCTAGGAATTCCCCCCACGACCATGGCTGTCCGGCGCGGTTTGCATTCCTTTTCCCGAGTGTCAAACTTCACCAATTTTCTGCCTCTCATTCCATCATAAAGACAATCCAAGCACTCTTTGTTCTTCAGTGTCATCCAAAACTTGGAATATCTTCTTTAATTTTCTAATTCAGGCTTCCGCGGCAATGGGATATGGGCTCCCATAGAAGGTTGGAGGATTCATGTGGCGGAATGCCTCAATCCCAGTCGGGGCATTGTTCTGCCTGGCTGCTAGTAGAGCAGTTTGTTGAACCATGACTTATGCATGTTGAGTCATGGCTGCGGCTATAGTATCCATAGCCCGACTCATATCCCCCGTGTCACTGCCCTCAGAGGATTTTGTTGTACCTCAACCTGGATTCATTGCCTCGTCTCATGATGATGGTTCTGAGAGTAAGCAACAACAATAAGTTTAACTTGAAGGACAATTTATCTTAATTACATAACAGAACCTAATCCTAAGTCCTAGCGAACTTAAGTCTTTGTTCTGATACCAACTCTGTCGCGCCCCAAAATCCCATCTAGGCTAATATGAGAATTTGGCTTGAGACACTGCTTATTCTAAATTTGCCTTAATACATGCAAGGCAATACTAGAAAATGAACCTGAAAATTTCTTCAATATATATTTCCATCAAATGATTTCCATGTCAAACTAAGTGAATGTTGTCTGGATCATTCAACATGATTCTCTAATCATAAAGTCAGTCTAAAAGTTGACCAAATATAACTCTGTGTCAATCTCAGCATCTATTACAATTTTTTATCAAAATGAAAGTCTAACAACCTAGTAGTATGGAAAGTAGTCGAGATCTCGTGTTCCCTCCTCGGGAATGTCACTTTCTTCCTATACACCGTACTCTTCCTCCACCCAAGGCTTCGTTGGAATCTCATAACCTGAACTGGCCGACGTGAAAACATATCGGTTGAGCAACAAGCGGCTTAGTGAATACAAACTCCTAACTAGCAATATCAAAAACATCAACATCATATAGTCATCATAGTTCCTTGCAATCATTAACATGAGCAAGTTCGTCATGATATTTGGAATATAAAACATATGTAAATCAGAGTGCGGAAGTCTCATAAGCATTTCATATTTCATTTTCCTTCCTGATCTCTTTCTTTTCTTTCTTTCTTTCATAATTCATTATTTTCTTATGCCCAATGTGAACATCATGTGTGTGTAGTCCTTAGTAGTAAATTAAAATAACTATTTACTATATAGGTGAAAGAGATTATTATTTATTATACTCTACGTACTAAGTCAAATCCTTAGCACTTTCTCCGGTGCACACGGATTCCTTATGATTCACTTGCTTTTTCTTTCTCTACGTCTTTTGCTTTTGCAATCGTTCCCTAGTATCCGAAGTTTGGCGGTTATGGCCTAGCTTTCACTATCTCCCCTACGAAGGAGCTTAGAGGGGCTCTTCCTTGTTAGTATCTTGGGCTTCTCAACGCGACCGATCTTGGGAATTTCACTAACCGTATCTTTACTGTGGAATTCGACACCGTTCAGGACTTCGAGTTCAGCGACATCAACGATAACCATGTTGGCATCGACATCAATAGATTGACATCCAACGCATCTACTACTACCGCTTATTTTAAAAATGATTCGACGAAGGAAGACCTTAATCTTAAAAGTGGGAAGACGATTCAGGCGTGGATCGATTACAATTCGAGGAGAAATCAACTCAACATGACGCTGTCATCTTCTTCTTCTAAACCCAGTTTGCCCATTCTATCTTTTCCATTAAATCTCCCCCAATCCTCAAAGACTCCATGTATGTGGGCTTCTCTGCTTCAACTGGTCTTCTCGCGAGTTCCCATTACATCTTCGGATGGAACTTTAAGATGAACGGAGCTGCTCAAAATCTCGACCTTTCTTCTTTGCCTTCGCTCCCTAAACCCAAAAAGAAACACACGACCTTAATAATAGGCGTCCCAGTTTCAGCAGTTGTTCTAATGATCTTAGACTGTTGGTACTCGGGCAAGAAAACTCAACATGCAATTTTCATATACGCTTTGCTTAATTCTGATTGTTCGTAATCGTGCTCTTATCATGTTTGTGCGCTTATCATAATGGTGAGTGAAATTTGATATACTTGTCGGTTAAATAACACTTTAGATTACCAATCTGGTATCTTCGGTGATTCATCATGCACCCCATCCCATCATGATAGAAGACTAAGGCTCACAAGATTTAAATCCAAAGGTTTATTCACCCGACCGCACATCACTACATGCAATTCCGATAACATTCATCATTTATAACGGCATATAATTCCTAAGTTTCTATAACTAATCATGCATAAATATAGTGCTTCAATATTAAATCCATGATATCAATATCATTCAGCATTCATCATTTTCAATTGCAAATGCATAAAAATAAGAGTTCTAAATCAATATTTACATACATCATTCTTCATTTTTATCAAGACAACAAGCCATTTAATTCAAAACTTCACCATATATCTCATCCTCCATTCACAAACCTACAATACATCATCCTCCTTATTCAATCATACAAGTTCAAATCATTCCCTTTCTTCACAATAAATCATCCAACATTCATCATATTGCATAAAAATTATTGTAGAATTTAGCTAGAAGAGATAATAAATCATGTTAAGCTTAACCTCACTTAAATATTGACTTTACAACTAAAAGACATCAATGGAACATGTTATTGATAGTGAGGAAATCATATCTACCTTCCTAGAGTTTTTTCCTTCAACCCAAATGCTTGAGAATCCTCCTTAGAGAAATCATCAAGCTCAAATATTGACTTTAAAACTAAAAGACATCAATGGAACATGTTATTAATAGTGAGGAAACCATATTTACCTTCCTAGAGTTTTTTCCTTCAACCCAAATGCTTGAGAATCTTCCTTAGAGAAATCATCAAGCTCAATGTCTCTTCTCCAATTCAAATCCTTCTTCCCTAAGCAAAATCTTCCTTGAAACCCTACATTTCCCCTTTTTTTCCTTCAAAATTAGTTTTAGGTTATTTAAAAACCTTAAACCCCCAAATCCTAGGTCTATTTATAGTGTAAGAGAATCCGTGCTTCTTAAAAATCTTGTGCTCGCACACTCTGATTGATCGGGACTATACTACAATCGATCGGCGGGTGCGATCGATCACTGCATACAGTGCGATCGCTTATCAAACTAGAACAGTAGCTCACCTGTTTTTCCATATTTAGTCAGATTGATCGTAGGCTGTTCTATGATCGATCATATCGATCACATTGAGTTTGAAGATTTCCTGGAATTCTCTGATTGATCAACGGGTGACCTCCGATCAATCTGCGTTTTTTTTTTTCCTCGTTTTGTCTGTTTTAGCATTTTAAACTCTTCGTACCATTCCACTAGCATTAAGCACACATTAAAACACATCATTAACAATTATAACCTTAGTAATTAAATAATAACATGTATAAGGGTTCGGGTCTCTACAATACCCGTATCGATACTGGTTGATACACGTGGTAGATACACCTGCTCAATACCCATATTGATACTCAAACGACAAAACTTATTTTGGCCATAACTTTTGATCCATAAGTCTGATTGACTATTATAATTTATGAATTTGGGGTAGCTCAATTAGACATATATGGGAGAACCGTGCTCATATTTCCATTTCGAGGTCATTTAAAGGGATTTTTGGGCACTCTTTACGCTTACAATGACATTTTCATCATTCTTGTCACCCCCTCGAAGTGGCATCCATGGAGGTTAGGCCCCCTTAAAGTGGTCTTATCAATATAGTTGTTTCTTTTGTGTCTTTTTCTATTTTATTTATATGCAGGTTCGTAACAAAGTTACTTAGATCGATTTTCAATATCTTTTGTAATTTTTTTTTAATTTCTAGGGCTGAGCCAGGCTTGGCCCTGCTCGGCTTGGTTTGAAATTTTTTCATATATGCTCGAGCTCGGCTCGGTTTGAAATTTTTTCATCTATATTCGAGCTCGCTTTGGCTTGAACCTACTCGGTTAAGCTCGAGCTTGACTCAGGCTCAAATTGATTCGAGCTCAAGCCGAGCTCAGATTGAATTATTAAAAAATAATTTTAAAATAAAAAATAATAATATTTTTATTATATATATAAATATATAATAATTATATTATTTATATATATAATAATTATATTACTTATATTTAATAATGATATGTATAATATTCAAGCTGAGTCGAGCCGAGCCGAACCGAGCCAAATCAAATAGGCATTGGCTTGAGCTCGGCCTGAATACATTTTCAAACTCAAAAAATAGCTCGGCTCAACTCGATCAAGCCTATTTTTCGAGCTCAATCTGGGTTTTTCGGGCCGAGCCAAGCCGAACTTCAAGCTAGCTCGGTTCAGATACACCCCTATTGATTTTAATTTACAATCTCGTATGTTTAATTTGAATATCTTATTTTTCATTAGTGATCTCTTTTCATAATTACACACTCAAGAACGAGCCCCATTGTTTTAGATTACCAACCTGTATATGTTAGTATTGAGTATAGGGTTCTAGATTTACGGCTTGTTTGTGCCTTATTTTCATCTATGTGTTGGGAATAACAATAGAATACTCAACGGAAAAGAATAACCAAACAACACACACAAAGAGAATACAAGAGATATATGTGGTTCGACAATAACCTGCATACGTCCACGGTTCAAGATCCGGTTGCTTCTTCTTTATTCAAGAAACCTTGAGAAACCTAGTACAATATTGTTCTCCTCTCATATAATCCCAACCCAAGCCCAGAACCCCTTGTATAACCCACTCAAGTCACCTTCTCAATGAACCCTAAGAACAATCCCTATCTCTCATCCCTTTAACATTTCCCAAGCTCTAGTATGCTTAATCCTTTCTATTATCTCCTACTCTCAATGTATAAACATTCTCATGAGAACAACTAGGACTCTTCCCGAAAGAAAAACCCGCTCTCCCCGAGAGCTCTTTACCTTCACATTCTCATCTTAAACCCTGGACCCATAAGCACTTATTTATAGGCCTAAACAAGAGTCCTAGACAATTAGAAAGTCCCCCAATCGGAATAGGGGCTTCCAAAACAACAAAACAAACTTATTTCCGAAATTTACTGTGTTGTCGATCGATCAGCCACTTAGTGGCCGATTGATCGCTCCAGGCTCTGACCGATCAGCCACTAAGTGGTCGTCGATCGCTCACCTTTATTTTTCCAATTCGAGCCAATTTTCACAAATCTCCACCTTGGAGAGAGTTCCGCGACATCAACACAACTAAGAGAACCGATTTGCTAATCACCAAGCATATCTCCAAGATAGAACACTACATCACCCACATCCGGGAAGCACCTCTACCTCGAACCAAAACTTCTCTCAAAATTTTGTAACCCCGTTTGCAAATACTACAAACAACCCTTTTGACCTTGCCTGCCTCCGCACCATCTACGAAAGAGACCCACCAGCTACACATACCCTCGAATCAACCCGGGAAGCCATCCACCAGATTCGATAAATACGGTCAAAACATGTGTGTAACCTGAAAACTATACTCCTTTCTAGAAGAATCTCGGACGAGGACATAGACCTATCCTCTCCGCTAAGGCACCTCACCATCTCCATCTTTTTTGGAAACCACTGGGATACCCATCTCTACACTGAGTGCAAAAGAGACCCTAGGTGAGCTTTCTACCCGCTGCATAACATCCGGTTTCTGATTCCTATAGACCCCATAGTAGCTCCACCTACACCTGTATCTCATCCAGGAGATACAAATCACCACACTTCTTTCCCTTCATCAAAACTAAGCATCCCTTCTTAATTTTAATAACTTCACCTCCTACTGTGTAGCAACAACTCATGGAGTATCACTGGCCAAGTGAAATTAGATTCATTCGCAACTTAGGGACATAAGCTACCCCTCCCAAAGTCTGAATCACTCCGTCAAATGAAGCCTCCGAATCTAATAACCACTTTATTAGAAGAATTTACATACTATTGGAGATGGTGACACCGTCTTCAAAGTATGCCCCTCTATCTTGCACTATTTCAGCAGAATGAAGCCCCTTTTTCATCAAAACTCCTCCACATAAAATTGCTCAAATTAACCTATAGCTTTGATACCACTTGTTGGGAATAACAATAGAATACCCGACGGAAAAGAATAACAAAAACACACACACAAAGAGAACATAAAATTGCTCAAATCAAGAACCGATTGCTTTTTCTTTATTCAGAGAACCTTGAGAAACCCAGTAAAATATTGCTCTCCTCTCAGATTAATCTCAACTTAAGCCCAAAGCCCCTTGTTCAACCTACTCAAGTCACCTCCTCAATGAACCCTAAGAACAATCCCTATCCATTGAACCTTTCCCAAGCCCTAGTATGCTTAACCGTTTCTATTATCTTCCACTCTCAATGCATAAGCATTCCCATGAGAACAACTAAGACTCTCCCTAAGAGCAAAACTCGGTCTCCCCGGGAGCCCTTTACCCTCACATTCACATTCTCGTCCTAAAACCTAGACCCATAAGCATTTTTTTATAGGCCTAAACAAGAGTCCTAGATAATTAGAAAGTCCCTCACTCAGAATAGGGGTTTCCAAAACCACAAAATGGACTTATTTCTGAAATTTACCTTGTCGCCGATCGATCAACCACTTAGTGGCCGATTGATCGCTCCAGGCTCCAATCGATCATCCACTAAGTGGCCGATCGATCACTCACCTTTATTTTACCAATTCGAGCCAATTTTCACAGCATGTTCATTTTTTTCTTATATTAGGGTTTTGTTATTGTTGTTAATATAGATCAGACAGATATCTAGATAACTTTCCATTCCGAAATCCGGGTGAGTGAATCTTAACCATAGTTAGTGGGTGTTAAAGGGAACAAGTGGCGGCTTGTAGAGCCCCCTTTAATTGTGGTATGCATAATCAACCTAAGATTTTTTTTCTTTCCAAAAACCAAGGTTAGATGGATGAATCCTAGGGGTGAGTGAATCTTAGCCATAGTTAGTGGGTGTTAAAGGGGACCGTGACGGCTTGTAAAGCCCCCTTTAATTGTGGTTAAGCATAATCAACCTAAGTTTTTTTTTCTTCTTTCTAAAAACCGATGTTAGATAGATGAACCTTAGGGGTGACTGAAACTTAACCATAGTTGGTGGGTGTTAACAGGGACAAGTGGCGGCTTATAGAGATCATTTAACTGTTGTTAAACATAATTAACCTAAGATTAATATTTTTTATTTTTTTATCTTAAAACCAAGGTAGATTGATGAATTCAGGGGTGAGTGAATCTTAATCACGGTTAGTGGGTGTTAAAAGGGACACGCTTTTAGAGCCCCTTTAATTGTAGTTAAGCATAATCAACCTAGGGTTATTTATTCTCTCTAAAAACTAAGGTTAGATGGATAAACCCTAACCCTTTGTTTGGTTGTTGAGAAAATAAGTAAAAATATGGAAAAGAAAAAGAAATTGGACAAAATACACTAACAATTGTATTAAAAATCTAAAATTTTCTTTTATTTTCCATGTTTTCACCTATTTTCTCGGCAACCAAACATAGCACAAGGGTGAGTGAATCTTAATCATAGCTAGTGGGTGTTAAAAGGGACACGTGGCGGCTTGGGACGTTTATGTTTTTTTTTTTGTTGAGCTTTCAACCTAAGCCATAAATACGTGTTTCTCTAAGTAATAAGGGTAAAATTGGAAAAAAGTATCATTAGTTAACGGAGTTAATATGATAAGTCTGACAGGGGAGGTTAGTGTAATTTCAAAAACAAGAGGGGAGGTTTCTGAAATTTCACCAAACCTCAGGGGAGGTGAGTGTAATTTACCCTTTTCTTTTCCTTTTTTTTTCCTCTCTCTCTCTCATTTTCCTCTTCTCCCACTCCAAGACCCGAGCACCCCCAGCCATCGCCGGCACCACCGCCAACTATTGCTAGTCGTCGACCAGCCACAGCCTCACCACTGGCCAGCCCTATTTTGGGCCAAAACCCCACTCCAAAAACCTCTTTAAACCTCAATTTCTCTTGGTTTTCTTAACCCTTATCAAAGAGTAGTATTTAGGAAACCATTTAGAAGCTAAAATACACAATTAATCAGTAAGTTTCTCCACCCAAAGTTATTCCCTTTCATCTTGAGAAATTTTGGTTTAGTGTAAGTAAAGCTTGAGTTTCATGATGTGGCCATGAATTGATTTCATTTATTACATGTTCTTGGGATATAGTAATATAGGGAAAATTGTTAATTTGAATTGTAGTGTAACTTGACAATGGTAAAAAGTAGGGTTTTGTGTGTAAAACATAATTTGGGGCTTTTGTTGTTAACAAATTGATTTGGTGAATTATTTTGATAAATGCTTAATTGAGGATATTATAACATGGAAAATAAAGTTTGTTAAATTTTACAAGTTGATTTGAATGGTTTAATACTATTAAGGGTACTATGGAAATTTTGAAAAATACCCTAACGCAAATTTTAAAATGATGAGTTTATGCTTATTTAAATGATTTTGATTTTTTTGATGAACTATTGTGAAATTATATTAGAAAAATATGAATGGTTGACATGGTTTGTAAATTTTTAAGAATTTGCATGATTATAAAAAGTTTAGAAAAATAAAAAAGTTTTGATTTTCACTTAAGGTACATGCATTAAACTCGTGAAATTTTGTTAGATTTCTATTGCTTAAAACAATTCCATTTCATGCTTAAAACTCATTTTTGAGCCTTTTAATTAATATGGAGCTTGTTTTTTTTTATGATGCGAAAAGAGTTTTTGAGACTCTAAAATAAATGAAGATCTTATTAAATTTCAAGAGAGTGCATATGCATGTCATGAGTTAGCATGAAAGTTTAGTATGCAGCTAATGCATTATTGTATACCTTAGGCGAGGACTTACTACTAGAGTTTGATCTGGGGAGCTCCGGTGCCAGCTAAGCTTGTCTTGTGGACTCAGATCAGGTGAGTGAATATCTACTATAGTGATTTTGCTTAAATTCAAAATTATGAATTATTGAGTATGATTATGAAATTATTGGTAGTATGAATACTATGTAAAATAAGTACATGTGAATGTTTCCCTGAATTATGGTTCATGCAAGGGATAATGGATATGACTAGATTCTTAATAATAAAGAAATTTTCCTAACTGTGAATAGGGCTGCCTATAAGGTAAGCGCCCAAATGGGAATGACCATCCACTGGGAATAGAGCTGTCTATATGGTAAGCGCCCAGATGGACAGATGAAAAGGATCGTCCATTGAGAATTGGGCTTCTTATAGGGTGAGCACCTAGATGGAAAAATAGAAAGATTATCCACTGGGAAGAAAGCTGCTTATAAGGTAAGCGCCCAGATGGATGGATGAAAACATTTTCTACTTTTGGAATAGGGTTGCCTATTTGCCAAATGGAAAAGATCTTGTACTGGGAAT
Source organism: Tetracentron sinense (assembly GCA_015143295.1). Taxonomy (NCBI): domain Eukaryota; kingdom Viridiplantae; phylum Streptophyta; class Magnoliopsida; order Trochodendrales; family Trochodendraceae; genus Tetracentron; species Tetracentron sinense. The sequence continues at coordinate 4,576,328 of CM026563.1, forward strand.
AGGGTTGCCCATGGGGTAAGCTCATAGGAAGAAGAACCAGCTATTGAGAATAGGGCTACCCATTGGGTAAGGGCCCAAACAGGCAGACACGCAAGTAGTATGAATATGTATGAATTATGATAAGGGAATTCTAAGTAGGCAAGCAAGTAGTATGGATATGTATGATATGTGATAAGATAATTCTAAGCAGGCAGATAATTAGGTAGTATGAATATGTATTAAATATGATAAGAGAATTCTAAGCAAACAGACAAGTAGGTAGTATGAATATGTATGAAATATGATAAAAGAATTCTAAGCAAACAAGCATGTAGTATAAATATGTATGAAATACGATAAGAGAATTCTAAGCAGACATGTAAGTAGTATGGATATGTAGGAAATATGATAAGGAAATTCTAAGCATGCAAGCAGTTAATGGATATGATAATAGAGTTTTACTCAGAAATTTTGTAGACACTTTAAACTCACTGTGTAGTGTTGGGGAAATCATCGATGGTTGTAAAGTATTATCCATGAGAAATTCGGAAAGTGTGAGGATTATATATGATATGTTTAAATGAATTCTTATGAACATGTCTTACAAATAATATATAAAAATTTGAAATCATCTATTTTTAAAGGAGACTGCCAAAAATTTTCTAAATAAGAAATAGGGTTTATTCCCCAATACACCCAGGATATACTCGGAGACCCTGTATACACCTTCCTTCTAAATCGTTACTTTTCTAAACCTCTGTTAAGTTTGCACGTCAGCGCCTGATGAGAAGGGCGTGGACAAAGTCCATTTTGCCCCGCAATACCGTCCTCTTCTTATTACTCCTTTTTTATGAAACGAATCACAGTGTTTTGCAATTGAAATTGGGGATAGTTCAATAGCACCCATAACTCAACACGTGTCCTTTCTATCTTTTATTAACTGTAAGGGATAAAATTCGTAAAATCAACTGAGCGTTGGGGAACGAGCTCGTTTTTGTTGTTTTGTTCACGAAAGTGACACGTGGACATGAGTTGGGGTCACGTGCTTAAAATAGAGGGATCACACGTTGTGCGCATTACGACGTATCTATTTTCTTGTAGAACAACGTTTCCGTTGTGGCTTGACAACGTGCTCGTTGTCTGAAGCACAACGTAACCGTTGTACTCTTGACAACGTTTTTGTCGTTACATGAACAACGAGTCCATTGTCTCACCGACAACAATGTCCAGGCTGTATTTTAAGACATCTACACCGTAACCGAGCTCGAGTCAACAATGAGACCGACTCGTAAGAGGAAGTGATCAGGAGGCAATCCATTATTCTGACATGTGTACCGAAAGCACTGTCTGTGTGCCGAAAGCACTGTCTTGGCATTTAATGCTGGTCACTTCTATGTACTGTCAGATCCCGACCGACTGAACTCATAGTAGGCTCTCACGTGTGACGTAACAGGTGGCAGATATGTCTGACATATTTGGCAATGAGTGCAGGACACGTGGTATGGACATCTATGGCCATCCATGGTCATCGATGGCCATACCAACCTTACCCTATAAATACCCCGTGAATTTCAGTGCTTCAGAGGATGATTAGAGAATGATTCGAGAGGTTTGATTTTCAAGTGCCTTCAGAGACTACTTATTCAGTGCTTCTTGCGTATCTTTCAAAGCTTCTCTTTCCGAGTTTACTATTCATCATCTTCTACATCTATTTACTTTATCATCGGAGTACAGGTCAGGGTGTCACACCCTCCAACTCCAACCTTCTACCAGTAAACCAGAGAGAGTGTGAGAAGCTGCAGTTGACGCGTGGCGTGTACGGGATTTTTCCCTTTCAAACATTGGCGCCGTCTGTGGGAATTATCTGTAAACGAACCTCCCTTTGCTCTTTGTGTTCATGGCTGATCAATCTTTTGTGTCCGGGCGTGAGGATCAAACCCCTCGGGCCACTCCTTTTGCACCTTCTGTTGAGCACATCCCTGGGGTCAGTCCTTCGTCTGGGCAACTAGAGAGGACCATGCCTCCTCCTGTTGAGCCTTCTGTCTCTGATCGCATTTTGGCGATGTTGCAAAGGCAGCAGTCTGCTCTGGATCAGATCACCAGACAGCAGCAGTTGATGCAGGAGAGGCTGGAGGTGTTCGAGCATAGCAGGCTCGAAGTGGATGAGGTGCCCGCCGCAGAGATCTTCATTGAGACGTCAACTTGACTTCTCTTCTTCTCCTTCTGCGCCAGAGAACCGCGAAACCAAGTTTGTGCTTCTTCCTACTGAAGGGGATGTAAGACAGCTTCAGGTTCGGGCAGAGCAGAGTGTTCCTTCTGATCGTGTGGAGTTGCGAGAAGGGGCAGGGCGAGAAGACTTGAGAGGGGCTACCGGAGGTGCAGACACTCAGAAGACATGGGTGACTGCCAAGGAGGTGGAGGCTTTGATCGGTGCTCATGTTAAGAGCATGAAAGGAGAGATTCCTGACCACTTTGCTCAGTCAGCAAAGGACAAAGTTGAGAACTCTCCTTTCACGGACGCCATCAATCAGTCATATACTTCTTCCAAGTTTATGACTCCGATATTCCCCATGTACACTGGAAGGACGGAACCGGAGGAGCACTTGTTTGATTTCAAACACGCGATGGTTGTTCGCAATCCAGATGATGACCTGTATTGCAAAGCTTTCCCCAATAGCCTGTCTGGGGCAGCGTCGAAATGGTTTCGTAACTTGCCTCCTGGTTCCATCAGTAATTTCTCAGAGCTCAGGTTAGCTTTTATTGATCGTTTCATTATCAATAAAAAGAAGAAAGTAGGTGCAGATACTCTCTTCTCTTTAAGGATGAAACCGGCAGAATCCTTGATAGACTTCATTTCACGTTTCACTGATGAAGTCCACAACATCGATAAGGTCGACGAAGGGAGCTGTATCGCTGCTTTCAAGAATGCTATCCCTAGGCATTCCGAGCTCTATAAGTCCTTGGCTCTTGACTATCCTGTCAAGATGGATGAGATGATGGTTCGTGCCACCAATATAGAAGGTATGAGGAGGACGTTTCCGTTGTGCCGAAGCCCAGGACGAGAGTGGTGGATGTCGTAGAGAGGGCACACCGATCTTCGAAGAGGAAGGGGAAGAAGCAGCGGTATGAGTCTTCATCATCTGAGGATTCACCACCGAGGAAGCAGAAGGAGAGAGTAGTCTATGTGATTCAACGGGATCAGTCGGTTCGGTGCCCGTTTGAAGGAAATTTTAATCAGCCCCAGCAGCAGAGTAGGATGGAGAGGCGTCCTAATCCTAATTTCCAGCAGCAGGCGAGGCAGCAGTATCAGCCTCGCCAGGTACAGCCTCAAGTACAGCGAGAGAGAGGCGTGCAGCCGAGTGAGCGGCGAACTTCTGCAGGTCGGGCAGAGCCCATCAATATCACAGCTAGTCCAGCAACCATCATGAGGTCAATGGAGGACCAGGCGTACTTCGAGTAGCCGGCTAGGGCTGTGCAGGATGTTACATCGGGACCACGGGTGAATCAGTATTGTCCTTATCACAAGTGCTGCGGTCATCTCACCAATCGATGTCGTATTCTGAGGGAGTACTTGGAGAGACTGGTTCAGGAAGGGTACTTGGGAGAGTATCTTGCTTCTGGTAGCGGAGGCATGGTGCATGCCAGGGAGCCGGTATCCCAGTCTCGTGGAGGAGGGCCTGCCAGTAATCCAAGTACCAGTGGAGGAGCTCCTTTGGGCACGATCAATGTCATTTACCATGTGCGAGCACCGGAAGAGGATGTGGAGAGGAACTTCAGGGCGAAGGCCAGGAAGCTGTCTCACGATGCTGCAGTGTGTCAGGTGCAAGTGTCTGCAAGAAACGTTGAGCAGTCACTTATGTGAGCACGGAAAATTACTCACTAGGATTAGAGTCGCCACTTATTAATTAAGAAGGGATAAGTCCCCGGGAATGTTGGATAAGGCTTGGTCCGCGATCGGAGATCGGGGTAAGAGGTTCGGTTAAGTTCGGGGAAGGGGTTAGGCACCCCGACACTTCCACATAAAGTGGTTCCCTACTTGCTAGATTTAAGCCAAAGTTAAGATCAAGATTAATCAAATGCCAATGTGTTTAACCTAATTCTAACCGGAAGAAAGAAAAAGCTAATTAGGGTCGGGCCCGTGTTGGGCTGCCTACGTACTCACATTAGGGGTGAGATCAGACCGAGCGTAGTTCTAGCACATGAGCCCATGCCAAAGCTAGGGGCGTGTGTGTGTGCAAGGTGGTCAAGGGTCTAGCCCGGAGGTTAGGGTTGACTGACCGAGTTGGTCAAGTGCAAAGTAGAGTCTAACCGCAGTTAGAAAGGTGTTAACCATGGTTAGAGGGCCTAACCATGGTTAAGAAAGCAAGCAAGCAAGATGTTTTTTTAGTGTTTTGCATTTTTATGGATTTTTAGGAATTTTTCCATATTTTTTGTGGGGTTAAGTAGTGCTTAACCATGGTTAAACGTTAACCGGTGGCCATTTTAACCATGGTTAAGGGTCAAGGTCAGTCAAGGATGGACCCAAAGGGTATGACAGGGCCTAGAGTGGCCTTCTACCAGGTTTGGGCCCTTCACAAAGCCCGAAATCAAGAAATTCCAAAATAGAGGTAATCGGATTACCTCCATTTCAGTAATATTTTAACCAGAGTTTGTGGGTGATTAACTAGGGTTAGGGATCACCCCTGGGTAAAACAAAAGCAAGCTTAGAAAGCTGGGAGCGCCATCTTTCAAATGGTATAGGTCTCAGCCTCTGAATATGCCAGGTGTGGGCCCTACAGGGACTCAAAGTCAGGTGGAAATTAGTCTGTAATGTAGGCATTTGAACTGCCGACACTATGGACAATATTTTAACCCATGTTTAGGGGTCTGCTAACCATGGTTAGGTATGACCCCTGAACCTAAAATTTTGTAGGGAGCTAGGGGAGGTCAAGAGCTTTCCAACCAGCCTGGGGTGGACCCCAGAGGACTTGGCATGTGGGCCCTACAGGCCCCCGAAGTCAGTGCAAAAATAAGCTCACTATGTCGGTAAACTGAATGGGGACAGAGACTTTTTAGGCTAATTTAAGCATGTCGGCAATAAAAATGCAGACATCAAGGTTTTAGCCCAATTTTGTGTGGTCGGCAATTATTCTGCCGACCACTAGCAGATTTTTCCAAAAACCGATTTTTGTCCACTGGCTTTGAACCAAAAGGGGTCTAAAGGTTCCCTCATGGCCTGAGGGACCCCCAGACCCTATGGGAGGCTTCCATGCATGGTGGGTGAAGTGTTGCACCCGTTACACGCCTCGAGGGAGTTCCCCATACCTATTGTGAAGGTGGGGGACCCCTGTCCCTGGCTGTGGCAGCTGTATAACGAATGAAAAGTAAAAAAAGGGACCCCTAGATCAGGACCAGGGGTCCCTTACAGACAGTGAAGCAAGATAAGGGAGGTGAGGGATGATCCCTACTCTTGAGTGAGTTGCCGAGGTGATGCCGAGGTGATGGTGGTGCCTGGAAGGTCGTGGAGGCCTGGTAGGGGCTTGGGGACGAAGGTGGAGGCAGTGGTTTGGGTTTTGACAGGGCTTCACCATGCCAAAGGGGCATGATTTTTGCATGGGGGTGGTGTTGAATTTATAGGGGAGCAGGGAGGACATCCAGGGGCAAAAAAGGTATTTAGGGAAGGTCCAGGGACTAATGGGGGAGGTCCCAAGCCTCTGGAGCAGCTGCAGTGGAGCCTGCATACGCTAAACCTGGAAACACTGTAATGTCGGTAATTCAATTAGCGACATTTAGAAAATAGGCCAAAATTTGAATGTCGGTAATTCGATTACAGACATTACAGATTCTATACTATTTCGGGCCAGGCCCAATCCCACTTGGGCTAAAGGTGTTGTGGGCAGCTACTTCGGGCAATTCCCGCCCATCCTTGGTTTTAGGGGTTGTGGGTCCCACCCATGTGATCCTCATGGGTTGAGGTGGGCCCAAGTTTGGGCCCTAAAGTGTTTGGCCCTTGGTTTTTAAGGCTTTTTTGGATGGGTTGTATAGTGGGCCTTGAGCCCATAGGGTTTGTCCTAGGTCTCAGGGGGGTGTAAAAAATGGGGTGCTTACAACTTACTTTCACTGATCGTGATTTGGCAGCAGTAATCCGACCTCACTATGATGCTCTTGTTCTCACCATGAGAATAAGGGATTTTGACATCAAAAGGGTGCTCGTGGATTCTGGGAGTGGGGCGAACATCTTGTATCTTCATGCTTTCACTCAGATGAAGCTGGATCCTTCCGTTCTCATCTCTGCTCAGACTCCGTTGTTCGGATTTGATGGCAGCTCGATGAAGCCTGTAGGCGACGTTGTCTTACCCGTTGTGGCTGGACCCGTTGTCCTTCAGACCAGGTTTTCCGTTCTGGATGCGCCATCGCCGTACAATGCCATCTTGGGTCGGTGGTGGACCCATGAGATGAAGGCTGTTCCGTCCTCGTACTATCAGGTCTTGAAATACCCAACGCAGGATGGACCTCAGGAGATCAGAGGGGATCAGCTGGCATCGCAGAAGTGCGATTTTCCTGCTTTCGTTGTGCCTCCATAGCAGTTACAGGTCGTTCCCGTTGTGGAGGAGAGCTCGGGAACATCATTGTGCAGACCTTCCGTTGAGCCCACGAAAGCTGTCAATTTGGGAACGGAAGAAGAGCCAAAGGTGTTGCAGGTCGGGACGAGCTTGACAGCATAGGAAGAGCTCGTGTTGCTGGGCTTTCTGAGGCAGAACCTTGATGTCTTTGCATGGTCTCACAAAGACATGACTGGCATCGATCAGAGTGTTATCTGTCATCATCTCAATGTTGATCCTGCTATCCCTCCAGTGAAGCAGAAACCTCGGAGGCTTGCTCCAGCTTATCATGATGCAGTGAATGAGGAGATTGACAAGCTGATCCAGTTCGGGTTCATTCAAGAGGTACAGTATCCTGATTGGATAGCCAATGTTGTGGCTGTGCCTAAGAAGAATGGGAAGGTGAGAGTCTGTATTGACTTCACTGGTGTCAATAAGGCTTGCCCCAAAGACTTTTTTCCCATGCCAAGGATAGACAGGCTCATCAACGCCACTGCTGGCCACGAGATGTTATCCTTCATGGATGGTTATTCAGGCTATAACCAGATCCTCCTGGCGGAAGCAGATCGAGAGAAGACCACCTTCATAACGGAGCGAGGCTTGTTCTGTTATCGAGTGATGCCTTTTGGCTTGAAGAATGCTGGTGCCACGTATCAACGTCTTATGAACCTCATGTTTGGGTCACTTCTTGGCAAAACGGTTGAAGTTTACATCGATGATATCGTTGTGAAGAGTCGAGTACGAGGTACTCTGGTGGCAAACCTTGCTGAGCCTTTCTCTGTTCTGCGAGCTTTCAATCTGAAGATCAATCTAGAGAAGTGCACCTTCGGAGTTACCTCAGGCAAGTTCTTGGGTTATCTTGTGAGTCAGCGGGGGATTGAGGCTAATCCAGTCCAGATCCGTGCTTTGCTGGACATGCCAGAGCCTAAGTCGAAGAAGGAGATCCAGAAGCTGACAGGGCGGATTGTTGCACTCAATCGGTTTATCTCTAAATCTTTCGACCGTTGCAAACCTCTTTTCGAGTTGCTGAGGAAGAACTCCATTTTTGCGTGGACTCCAGAGTGTTCTCGAGCTTTCCTTGCCTTGAAGGAATATTTAGGCTCAGCTCCTATCCTTTCAGTGCCTGAGCCAGGTGAAGTCTTATATCTTTATCTGTCTGTTTCAGAGCAAGCCCTTGGTTCCGTCCTGGTCAGGAGTTGCGATGACGTGGAGAAGCCTGTTTATTTCATCAGTAAAACCTTTCTCAAGGCGGAGTGCAATTACAGCAAGCTCGAGAAGGTTTGTCTAGCTCTTGTCTTTTCTGCGAAAAAGCTTCGTCCTTACTTTCATGCTCATTCTATCGTTGTCATCACAACGTATCCCTTGAAAGTCGTGCTGGGACAACCCGAGTTAGCAGGGAGGATGTCGAAGTGGGCTGTGGCTCTGAGTGAGTTTGATATCCAGTATCGGGCTAGGAGTTCAAAGAAGGGGCAAGCAATGACGGGTTTTCTTTCTGACTTCCCTATGGAGGAGGAAGCAGAGGAGGTAGTTGTTGATCTTCTTGCACTTCCAGTTGAAGTTGATAGCGGAGATATCGTTGTGGGTGGAGCCGAATCATCAGAATGGGCTGATTGGTTGTTGTACGTGGACGGATCTTCTAATTTGAGTGGTTCAGGACTTGGTGTTGTGCTTATAAGTCCGGAGAACATCAAAGTGCAGAAGATGTCGCGTCTCGGGTTCACCGCCTCCAACAACGAAGCTGAGTACGAAGCCTTGCTGCTTGGGTTACAGAGTGCACGAGAGCTGCAGATCTCCAAGTTGAGGGTGTTTTGTGACTCACAGCTCATGGTGAATCAGGTGAATGGTGTTTTTGATTGCAAGGACGATCGGATGAAGCAGTATGCTACTCTCATTCGTTTGCAGTGCGAAACATTCACAGTTGTGGAGATCAGGCACACCCGAAGGGATGAGAACAGGCATGCTGATGCTTTGGCTTACCTAGCTTCCATGGTGCAGTCTGACGAGCCCAAAGCTATTCTGATGGAGTTTCAAGAGTATCCTTCGATAGCCCTTCAGGCACAGCGAGATGTGTTTTTTGTTAATCCAGTTCCGAGCTGGATGACAGGGCTGGTGGCCTACCTGAAGGATGGAATCTTCCTATCAGTGTGAAGGAGTCAATGAGCATTCTGTTCTAGGCACCTCGTTATGCCTTGGTGCAAGGAGAGTTGTTTCGGAAATCTTTTGGTGGGCCTTTGCTGAAGTGTGTTCATCCTGTAGACGTGGAGAGAATACTTGCTGAGTTGCATGAAGGTATATGTGGTATACATTCAGGGGGAAGAACCATTGCCCATCGAGCTCTGGGGCAAGGTTACTTCTGGCCTTACATGCAGGCTGATGCTCAGAAGTATGTGAAGAAGTGCAGTCAGTGCCAGCGGCATGCTCGTTTGATCCATGCCCCAGCTCAAGAGCTCAACACTGTATCTCAGCCTTGGCCATTTGCGCGATGGGGGCTTGATATTGTGGGACCTTTCCCTAAGGCTCCAGGGAATCTGATCTTTCTTCTAGTGGCAACTGATTACTTCTCTCGTTGGATTGAAGCTGTTCCCCTTGCTCGTATCAGAGAGCAAGAAGTGAAGAAGTTCTTGTGGGAACATATCATCTGCAGATTTGGCATAGCGCAGTCCATCATCACTGACAACGGGAAGCAGTTCTCGGGCGTCTTATTGCAAACTTTTGTAGCGAGCTGAAGATCAGGCATGTTTTCTCTTCCTCATATTATCCTCAGGGGAATGGATTGGCCGAGGCTGCCAATAAGAATATTCTGAATGCCTTGAAGAGAAGATTGGAAGATTCGAAGGGAAAGTGGACCGCCGAGCTGCACAACGTATTGTGGGGGTACAGAACAACACCGAGGATTCCTACCAATGAAACACCTTTCTCTTTAGCGTATGGCATGGAAGCTGTCATTCCTACGGAGATCAGTTTGCCCACAGTACGTTCTTGGCATAACAAAAGGAAGGATGGAGAGGAAGATCAGAACGTAGAGCTTATGGCTATCCATCTCGACCTGCTAGAAGAGAAGCGAGAAGATGTCAGCATTCAGATGAGAAGGTATCAGCAACAATTGAGGAAGGCCTACAACAAAAGAGTACAACGGAGAGTCCTTCAGGTCGGGGATCTCGTTCTCCGAAGAGTGTTCCACAATACAAGAGAACTTAACAGTGGCAAGTTAAGACCTAACTAGGAAGGACCTTATATCGTAGAACGATTTGGAAGTCCTGGAGTCTGCTACCTGAAAGACTTACAAGGTAATCTCATCTCGAAATCTTGGAACATTATGAATTTGAGGCAATTCTTTCAATAGAATCTATGCTATGCTAATACATGCATCGTTGTGCTTATGAGTTTCAGTGCTTTTACATGATCATAGTGCTTATACATAAACACATGACTTGCAATATTGCGAAGTGTTATGCTTACTCAGTGTTTGCCCTATCCTCTGTCTGGATCATCAGTGTAATATTGTGAATGTTTTGCAAGTAATTCAAATAAAAATTTCGACTGAACAACCTACTCATAACGAACACGAGTGGCTTATATAAGGATGTCATCTGAGCAAATCCAGTGGCTTATCCTAATGACATCCTCTGAGCATGTGTTTCGAAACTGAGTCACATTGTGTTCATCATATGAATTTTATTTGTCAGATTACATTCACAGTGAACTACATAAATGATGTGTCTGGATCAGTGCCTTGTTCGTAGTGCTTGATCGTAGTGCCTTGCTCGTAGTGTTTGTCCGTAGTGCTTGATTGTAGTGCTTTGTTCGTAGTGCTTTGCTCGTAGTGTTCTGCTCGTAGTGCTTTGATCGAAATACTTTGTTTAGTATGTGCATCTGTTATGATTTTCACCCTCATACATACATTCACATACATTCAAGTATTCACATAGTGAAGTGCCTTATTCACATCAGTGCTATGATCTGTGAAAAATTATTCAACTACTTATGTTGTATTTTTTCTTGTGTGCATACGTTGTGCTACGCTACGAGGCGGAGACAAATGCAAACATAAGGAAAGGAAATGAGCCATTCATGCAAAAACCCATTGCTGGGTGAGTACACTAACAACTCCCGTGAGAGGGAGAGAAAAGAGATTACATCACAACAGCATCAAAGAAACAGAAACAGAAGCAGAGAGATCAAGCGAGCTCGAGATCAGCGTCTGTAGTCGTTGTAGCAGGGGCAGGAGTAGAAGCTTCGGCAGTTGGGGTTTTAGCTGGAGTAGCTTCATCGGCAGCAGCAGCAGGAGCTTCGGGAGCAGCTGGCTCGAAGTTTGGCTCAGCTGGGAGAGGCGCAGGACCTTCGAGAGGGTGAGGTTGCTCGACGCCTTGGACCTCGGCCTCGTTGTCTAGCTCGATTACGTCCTTGCTCTGAAGCTCGGAGAACGTAGTGGCATCCTCTTCATTGTCTTCCTTCAGACGGCCTTGTTGGCGGAGCGACTCGAGTACCTCTTTCTCGGTCTCTGCTCGATCCTCCTCCAAGAGCGTGTCCAGCTAAGATTGATAGTGCTGTTGCAGTCTCAGAGTCACGGTCTTCTCTATGGCCTCTTCAGCTTTCTTGGCCTCCTCGAGCTCCTCCGCCAGCGCCGTCCTGGCTGCCTCAGTTTCCTCCAGCTGTCTGCCCAAAGCCTGGGAGACAAGCTCCAGTTCGCTAATTCTAGGACAGCGTTTTCTACCTCCTGCTTGGCCTTCTTCTCGGCCTCCCTTGCTGCTAGAGCCTCAGCCTCAGTTTTTTCTTGTGCCTTAGTGGCAACAATGAACTTCTCCTCGGCACGAGCAACTCTAGCTCTGGCTTGGGTCAGATCAAACTCGCCCTTGAGTCTCTCTTCGGCGAGAGTTTTCTCCAGTGTTTCAGTCCTTCCTTCCCAGTACCTGATCCCGTCTCGGAGATGATTGTAGCTATAAGCGCTACGATCACAGAGTTCATGCATGAGCACGTTCATCTGCAAGTGAGTGATCAGAGTATCAGCACAGCACAACGAGAAGTAAGATTTCAGGAATAGAGTAAGAGGAAGAGGAAGAATCTTACTGATGCCATGGACTGGCAGGCAGCGTAGGACAGGTCGGCCAGAGAGAGCATGCCGACGTCAGCAATGTCTTGGGGCAGCCTCATGGCGTGAGTCAGAGCTCGGGCGACCTTGTCGGACCTCTGCACCGAGTCGTTTTTAGTCGGTCTCCCATACCGAGAGAAGTCGGGCGACCAATCCAGGTCATTCGTCGGTAGCATGCTGGCTGGAAGACTCGTTGTACCAGCTTCTGTTGCGGGCAGGGCGACCACAGCGGAACTCGAGCTGGCTGGAGCAACCGCAGCTCGAGAAGGGGCAGGTGCTGAGCTGACCTCTGGCACTACCGTTGTCATTTCCGCTCCTCGAGTTGTTGCAAGGGCAGCAGAGGTGGAAGGGAGAGCAGCAATGGCTGCGTTCTCTTTTTCCAGGCGTATATCCGCCTTCGCCTTCTTTCTGGCCTCGTATTCGGCCTGGGTTATCATTTTTCTTTTCGGGTCAGTAGTCGCTGTACCCTTGGAGGGAGGGTTCTTCCTCTTCAGTGGTGGTGGCAGTGGTGGCAGCAGAATCGCAGGACGGGTAGACCTTGGCTTCCTGCTCAATGGAGGTGGGTCTGTGCCAGCCATGTCTTCTTCTTCTTCGTCCAAGTTTAGTGTTGGTGCAGGTGCAGAAGAGGAAGCGCCTGGATGCTATTGTTGTTGTTGTTGTTGCTGTTGCTGTTGCTGTTGCTGTTGTTGTTGTTGTTGTTGCTGTTGTTGAGAAGTTGCAGTAGGGGTGCTGAAGATGACCCAAGTGTCAGGCTCCGTGGCTTCCACCGGATGTATTCCCCACCTCGGATGCGTTTAATGTTGGTGAGGATGTCTTCTTCTTCTGGGGCTAACTTCTTGTACGGGATATTCTTTCCGTCAACTGCACACAGAGAGCAATAGAGTGAGTACAACGAGATTCAGTAGAACGAGTACAAACAACGTACAACGGAAGACGAAGTCAGAACAGTTAGTGCACAACGGGCAACAGACAACGGTAGTGGTATACCTGGTTTCTTTTGAAAAACGTTGGGAACCGAGGAGTTCTCTGCCTTCCAGCCACCAAAGACAACGAAAGGAGTAGCTTTCCACCCTCTTTCTCTGTCAAGAATGCCAGAGACGAGTTCTGGGTGTAGTGGTTTCTTGTTCCACGAGTAGTAGCAGAACAGACCGTCATCAGAGCCTCGGCATCTGACAGCGTGGCTGAAGTGGAAGAGATGTCTAGCTTCTATGGGGAATCCGTCCTTGATGAATTTGATCATCATGGACATGTATTTATAGAAGCTCGGGTGCATTTGACCCGGTGCAAGTTGCAAGGTGGACAGAATGTCATCTAGGATGGGATGAAGAGGGAAGCGGAGACCAGCCTCGAGTTGGGAGAGGTAGACAATGGTGCAAGCTGAACGCTTATCGATTAGAGCGTCATCTCGCTTGAAGTGGAGATTGACGTGGGAAGGGAAGTCGAAGTGTTCCCTGAAGTGATTCAGTTGAGCCAACTGATGTTGACGCAGAGCTGAGGATTTTTCGATGTAGGCACCGTGAGGTGTGCTACCTGTGCAACTGGCCTCATCTTCAGTAGGGCCTCTAACTTCCTCTAACCTAGTGGGTTCTACGGGAACGTTAGTAGCCATGGTGTTGGAAGAACAGAAAAGGGAAAAGAACAGTGGACTCAGTGAACAGAGCAGAACCACACAGAACCAGAGAAGGAGAAAGAGAGGAAGAAACAGTAAGAAATAGTAAGGAGAAAGGGAGAAGGGCGTTCCGAACAGAGACGACTGGGAGAGACTGTTGAGAGCTTGAAGAAGATGAACTTTTGTTTAAGGAGAAAATTCGGCAGAGTAACAGTGCTTGAAATGATGGGATGAATGAGAAGGGGCGATCAAAGGGGATTTTATAGGCATCTCAGATGTGCGAAACTACACCAATACCCTTCATCAGAGCCGTACACCTGTGTCTCAGTAAGAAAGAGCAGTGGCAGGATCGTCTTTTCACCAAAAGAGAGTAACCGTCAGAGCTATTAAAGCGTTTTGAAAATCGAAACGGCAATGATGACAGCCTGTTCGCATTAAAGAGACGTGACGGTTCGCACGCGCAGCCAGCTGGCGTGAACGGTCGGTCTTCTCAGCGTTTAAATCACACGACGATATATCTTCCGGAGCGAGCAGAGCCAGGTATGATCTTTTTGTCCGTTTATGACACTTCGAACTACGTTCCAAGCATCATAAAGGGGCAAATTGTAAGAGATAAAATTCGTAAAATCAACTGAGCATTGGGGAACGAGCTCGTTTTTGTTGTTTTGTTCACGAAAGTGACACGTGGACATGAGTTGGGGTCACGTGCTTAAAATAGAGGGATCACACGTTGTCTAATGCACAACGTTCACGTTGTGCGCATTACGACGTATCTGTTTTCTTGTAGAACAACGTTTCCGTTGTGGCTTGACAACGTGCTCGTTGTCTGAAGCACAACGTAACCGTTGTACTCTTGACAACGTTTTTGTCGTTACATGAACAACGAGTCCGTTGTCTCACCGACAACGATGTCCAGGCTGTATTTTAAGACATCTACACCGTAACCGAGCTCGAGTCAACAACGAGACCGACTCGTAGGAGGAAGTGATCAGGAGGCAATCCATTATTCTGACATGTGTACCGAAAGCACTGTCTGTGTGCCGAAAGCACTGTCTTGGCATTTAATGCTGATCACTTCTACGTACTGTCAGATCCCGACCGACTGAACTCATAGTAGGCTCTCACGTGTGGCGCAACAGGTGGCAGATATGTCTGACATATTTGGCAATGAGTGCAGGACACGTGGTATGGACATCTATGGCCATCCATGGTCATCGATGGCCATACCAACCTTACCCTATAAATACCCCGTGAATTTCAGTGCTTCAGAGGATGATTAGAGAATGATTCAAAAGGTCTGATTTTCAAGTGCCTTAAGAGACTACTTATTCAGTGCTTCTTGCGTATCTTTCAGAGCTTCTCTTTCCGAGTTTACTGTTCATCATCTTCTACATCTATTTACTTTATCATCGAAGTACAGGTCAGGGTGTCACACCCTCCAACTCCAACCTTCTACCAGTAAACCAGAGAGAGTGTGAGAAGCTGCAGCTGACGCGTGTTCGTGACGGTATTTTTTCCCTTTCATTAACCATGGTTAAGACTCACTAACCCTTATGGTTCAATAATCTAATCTTAATTTTTAGAAATTTTTTTTAAAAGAAATAATCCTAGGGTTAAATTCTTAACCCTAAGGTTAATTTTTTTAATATTTTCTTTTTCTAAAAACCAATTTTAGATGGTTGAAACCTAAGAGTTACTAAATATTTTTTAAAATATTTTTTCCTAAAAACCAAGGTTAATTTTTTTGCCTACTCTTTCTGGGGTTACAAAACCGAAAAGCTTTAGAGTGTTTGTGTTACATGATACCATTTCAACCAGAAAAGAAAAAGAAGACCGAAGAGCTCCCAAGCTCAGCCTCAATCCTTTGTCTGCAATGCCCCTTGGTGTTATCTGAAAAACGTGCTTTCTATCATGGTAAACTCATCAATAATCATTTTTTTTTGGCTTGGAAATGTATGACGATGCTATTTGTCTTATATGGGGCTCCAACCCAAGGCCGGCCCATCCATTAGGCCATCAAAGCCTTTGCTTTAGGCCCCATTAAAAAAAATAAAAAATAATATTAAAAATGCCTAATTTAGAATATCAAAAAAAATAAAAAGCCTATTTAGAATATTAAAAAGGTCCCATTTATAGTTATTTTTTTAATAATATTTATAAAAAAAAAAGCTTCATTTAAAATTTTCGCTTTAGGCCTCCAAATGGCTTGGGCCGGCCCTGCTCCAACCAGCTCTCAATCAGTGATCATAAGGAGATCAAGTGAGAGTGGGTGCCTCATTTGGGCCATTGTACATTCATTATCTCCAACAGTTACGAGTAGGGGAAATGTTTCATGATCATGATGCATAATCCAGATTCCAAATGTTAGTGAAAGGAAAAATGGAGGGAGGATATTGCTTCTGCTTTGGGCAGATTAGGGCATCAAATACCTTGTAGACGCGTTGTTCCCTTTGCCTTTCCTAAACATCAACATGATTGTGGCTGCACGTGCAAGAAAGTGTCCCCCAGGCAAACTGGTTTTAAGGGCGAAACTGATTATAAATCTCAATTTTACATTTGAAAATAAGATTAGTGGAAAAAAATTATTTAAACGGCAAACCAATGAATCAATAATGAAGCTCAAAAAAATTAAGAATACCACATAATAATTTATGTGATGAAAGGTAGAAGAATGACAAATCAGCAAGGTAGTTCAAGTTAGGATTTATGGAGGAAATAAGAAGGAAAATGATTAGCGCACCCATGGTTTTTAGAAAATAAAAGAAAAAAAAATTGGTTTTAATTTAGTTAAGCTAAACCAGGGTTAACTAGGGGTTGAAAGGACACAGGGGTAAGTTAAGTAGCGGACCTATGGATCCACTAATCACTGCTCAATAGGAAGGGAAAAGAAGAAGAAAAAAAAGGAAAGGAAGAAAGATAAAGAAAATTGATTGTATTGAGGGGCAAAATGGACTTTGTCCAACCTCTCCCATTGACCGCTGACTTGCAAAATTAATAAGGGTGTAGAAAAGTAAATATTTAAATAAGATGTGTATATAGGGCCCTCTAATAAACTGAGGGTGTATTATGGGAATAAACCCTAAGAAATAAGATATTATGGTTAAATGTTCTTATTTTGTGAATTATAACATGTTTATAATGCACCTATAGAAAAAAAAACAATGCACTTGTAGTTGATATTCATTCATCGAGTTATGTGTCACTCTGTTATTTTTTCCCAAATTCAGATTAGCAATAGTTTTTGATAGGGAGCAGTCGTTATTTGAGTTAGTAGAGATCTTGCCGCGAAGTCATCATTGCCTCAACTTCATTCTAGGTCTCATTTTCTTCTAGACCTAGTACCAACATTAGACTCTTACATTTTGGACTAGTATGCATGTGGATGTACATACGCTTACTCATTTTGAGATGTATTCATCTAAGCATGCGTGTGGTTGTAGTTTAGCTTGCAACTTTTGGGTTTTTGGATTTTACATTAATGTCTCATGTTTCAGGAATTTGTATGAATGCATGTGTTTTAACAGGTTCATAATCAAAGTTATGTTACCCACTAGGTAGGTCCCTAGTAGAGCCCCTCCTTGTGTGGTCCACTTCATTCGTTGGGGACTACCCTACAGGAAGGGGTGTGACAAAGGGTGCTCTTCATGGTTGATGAAGAATGAAGGGACACAAATGTCTTTCCTTCAAATGATTTGCATAAAATGAAAAAAAATCTGCATGTGCGAACATCTTCACATGTGTGTGGGGGCATTGTGAGAAGGGTTTTTAAAATGTTGGTTTTTTGAGAACAATGATAAACTAAAAGGACAATATGAGAAAAACCCCTTAAGATCATCTCGAACATTAAACTTAAATTTATCAATTTTTTTATTCAAGATTGAGAGTTCCCTAAAAAATTTCTCAGCTTTTGAAGGTGCATACCCAAAATATCACAGGCTTTCAACGATCTTAAATTTTTAAATAAAAAATTGTTCGACGACTAGAAACGCTCGTCAGATTTGTCAAGCATTTTCACATGGTGATTCACTTCAGCGAGCTATTTAGAGCTTCATTTTGCCCTTCTGACTCTCTAAGCACACGAAGAGAGTCTGTTTTAGGGAGTTTCTTGAAAGATGCTCAGAATGGAAGCGGTTGACAATAGTCTGAATATGTCCAACGGCCATTTAATTGTCCTTTTTTAAAAAAAATCTGTTAAGAATTCTAAGGGTTAACACTTAATCACAGTTAACAGGGGTAAAAGAGACACATGTTGACCTGTGGGTGCGATTGACAGTTGCATTCCCCTACAGTGAATTATATCTTGTATAATGGAAACCTTTGGTCATTTGACTCGTTTCTCAAAACTCAGGGGGCATTTTAGTTGGGATTCAAGAATAATAATGTTAAAACAAAACAAGATTATTCAAATCCTGGATCTAGACCATGCAATCAACTTTTCTAGAATTCATAATCAAAAGAGGACACAGATTAAAAGAGATGATCTCATACCTTTCGCTGGAATTTCCCTATTCCCTTCACGGTGTGATGCTGTGTTTCTCGGCGCTTGAGAGGGATGAGAGAGTCTTCTCTTTTCTCCTTAGGTCTGATTCAATGGGGCTTCCAATTGACGTAAGAGAAAAGAGGGACCCCCTCTTTGCTTTATATACCCTTGGAACCCTACCCATCATAAGATCCAAAGGTTAAGAGGGATCACACCAAAGATCCAACGGTCGCCAACCCTGACCATGTTGTTAGCTTTAATAACACTTAAAGAGTCCCTGTTTGATCACATCTCTTTAGTGGGACCCATTATCCTTAACATTCTCTATTGACAGCAATACAATCCGAGTTTTGAAAACTGAGGATTGCGCCAGACCACATGGGTTTTTATTTAATAAGAAAAACCCTAACAATCTCCCACTTGGTCCAAGCAATCCTTAAATAAAATAAAATGACTCTTCGGATTGAACAACCTTAAAAACATGAGTGGCCACTCTTTTAATTTTGAAAAACATTGCTGTCGAGAATTAAGTGTTCTTTAACTGTCACTTTAATTCAAAAGCACCACTAACGGTGATCATGGAAGCATTTAGCATCTACTAGTGTTCATTTACTATGATACAAGCCACTCCATGGTCAAACAGCTAGTAATACTAATGTTTCAGAGCGGTTCTTTATGGTGGCAAGGTATGGTGTGATATGGACTATACACAACCTTATGTGATCAAAATGTATACGTCCAAAAATTGTCCACGCTACATGCATTTAAGCATATGCATGTCATTCCGATACTTTACGGCAACCGCCATGTGAAGTCCATCACCTTGTATCCAGAATGAAGGCCTCAAACATGGTGCCCAACCATCAGCCCAAGCAACTTGAGAGCTTTGTGCAAGGCTCTCGGGCAAACCTGACATCAATGACATCCGTCATGTGAAATCCATCACTTGATGTCTTTACCTTTTGCACGTGCAGTTCAATTACATGACTATAATCAAATGATGCATCAATTATTTAATTTGCATAACCATAACATATCAATATCTGAGAGTGTAAAACAATGACATGTATATCATATAAATGTCTGGAATATAAAACAATGAACAATACTCCCACTAAATAAAAGAATCAAACGATTCTAAAAGGTTCCATAATAATGACAAGTTCTTTAAAAAATTTCTGGTGGAGAGTTTTTTACTTAACGGGTTCACAATCCAAACATGTTTATAATTCAAATATTCAACAACACATAATCTGATGAAGATTTCAAACTATCTTGAAATCAAGCAAAAATCAGAGTCTGAATAACTTTTAAATTTCTAGTTCGATATATCTCTTGTAAACCAAACTGAAATCCTATGAGATAACTCCAAACGTCTAGAAATATGATTTCTGGTAATCTTGATATCCAAATTATAACTTAAAAAACCTGCTCCCACTGACCTTAACATATGTCTGATGTTAACAAACATACAACAAGAATGATATAAAATACGAGTCCAAGTTTAGCTAATAAAGATCATCTACTAATATATTACTACCAACTGTCTGAAAAATATGTCTGATGGAGAGTGTACTCCCCTCAATGATAAAATTAAACTGTATCCAATCCAATAATATCTCGACTAAACAACGGCACAATGAAAATAACATCTAATAGTAAAAACAGAAACAAAGTCTAATACTAATCAGCAAGTTCCAACAGCCTCTAATACTGTTGGTGTAGAGTTCTCAAAAATCAGCAGCTCATCAGCCTTGGCGCTTCGCCGATGAATGAACTCCTTTGTTCTTCCTGCACCAATCCTTATATTTGAAACAGTTTCTTTTCATGTGACCTTTCCCCTTGCAGAAGAAACACTCAATCTCCTCTAGTTCCTCAGTATTATCATTTCCCTGAAATTGATGTCCCAAACTCTGTCCTAAATTATGACCTGAACTCTGTCCTGAATTTTGTCCTTGCCAGAAATTTTGTGAATTAGATTTCTTGAACCCTTTATTCTTAAAATTCTTCTTACTACCAGAATTCACAGCCAAGTTCGCATACTCAGCTTTCCCACGCTTCAAGCGCTCTTCCTCACTAACACACACAGCTATCAGTTCATGTAGATCCCACTTCCTATCCTGTGCACTGTAATTAACCTTAAAAGCATCAAATGATTCTGGAAGTGAGGCTACAGCCAAATGCACCATGAGGTCATCCTCAATTGTCAACCCAAGCTCTCTAAGAGAGATAATTAACTTAGATATCTTTAAGATGTGCTCCCGAACATTTCCAGCACCATCATACTTCAATGAAATCAGCTGAGTTAAACAACTGTACTGACGAGACCTAACAGATCCCATAAATTGTTTCTTGATAGTCTCAAGAAGAACCTTAGCTGTATCAGCAGCAGGAATACCACCTCTGATGGCTTCTTGAACAGAAGCCCTAATGATCATCATGGCCATCCTATTGGCCTTCTCCCATTTCGAATACAAAGACTTATCTGAATCTGAAGACTCAGCAGTGGGAGTAACCGGCTTTTCCTCTAGTAGGACAAAGTCGTAATCAAGGCAACCAAGAACTATATCTAGCTGCATCTTCCAAGAACTATAGTTTGAACCATTTAGAGGTTCAATCCCAGTCAAATGTTTCTGAACAACAGACCCATCCATATCTGAAAATGTCAATGTTTTACTATGTTATGGTATGTCTAACAAATTGTTGCACAAATTATAATAATTTACTTTATACTTGTCATTGCATGACTTTATTTAACCTTTATGATTCTAATCCGGTCTTGGGGTTAAGCCGGATAGCTAAAGTGGTTTACTTTAAAATTGCTTACTTCCACTTTACGGGACAGGTGGGCGCATCATCTAATCACACCTTTGGGCAAGAGATTTCGACATGCAATTCACCCCCCCAATTGGCAACAATAGTCGCGCACAGAACTGATCTATCACGTATTGGATTGATTAGGACACTTCCACACCTTTGGGCAAGAGGGTTATCCTTCTCTCACCGCCACGCACAAATCATTCTGCCCCACTCAGTCTACAAGAAGTCCCTAGACACCTTTGGGCAAGACTAGTTATTCAATGTAGGTGAGTGCAAACTCGCAGTCTAAATGAGATCAAAATCTCAAATTCGAAGGACCATAACTTCTATAGGACGGTCACCTTTGGGCAAGACAATCTAACCTACTTTGGTTATTACCATTCGAACGACCGCCTTACAGATCAAACCTAAACCCCATAGGATGATCTAACTTTAATTCCTGATATTAATTTTGGGTAAAAGCATCAAGTTTTTCCTTTATTTAATGTCAAAATCATAGGAAAATAATATTCATGCACTAAAAAAGCTATTTACAGTGCTCAGAAGTCAGAATGGACCCCAAAAACGGAATCAGAACACCCAAAAACCTCAGAATAGGTCGGACACTCGTCCTGGACGTGTCCTGGGGATGTGTCACGCGCAGGAGACACTCCCTGCAAGTGTCACGCGCGCCTCACGCGCAGGCAGTGCGCGCCACGCGCTGGTTGTGCGTTGCACGCGCGGAGAAACCGCTGCACGCGCACGGGATTGCGCTCACGCGCGGTCTGCGCATCACGCGCATACGGTTCGACGGTCTTACGCGGTCCGGTCTGGCATCGGGCCGGTTCTGGTTCGGTTCATTCAGCAATCCGGTTCGGCTTAGCTCCCAGTTCGGTCGAACCGGTTCGGTTCAGGCTTGGATCCGGTTGGGCCGTTCCGGTCTAGTGATCCGGTTCAAGGTTTATTCGGGTCGGAACTTACATTTTCGGGTCGGTCAAACCCATACGGGTTCGGTTTATATCAACGGATCGGGTTCGGTATTGGATCGGCTTAACAGGGTCGGGTTTGAACTAATGGTCTCGGGTCAGAGGGTCGGGTTGACCCTCGTGGCTCATCTTCCTAACCCGCACAGTTTAAAATTTTATTTTAATTTTATTTTTTTAAAAAAAAAACTTAACGCCGTATACTGTTAACCCTTTGGTAAGGGCTCTACCGGCCACCTCTCCGGCTGCCGCCGGTGCCAAACCGACGGCCTGACTCAGGCGACCAAAACCTCACCGCCGGCGGCTTCCTCCGGTGACGGACGGCGGCGGAATCGCCGTCCAACCAAAAACAGCCAAAAAACCCCTTTTTTTTTTTTTTTTTTTTTTTTTGATTTCTGAAAATTTCTTTACTGTTAACCTTTAATCCGATTCACTCGGATCCTAGATACGATTATTAAAAATCCGAAAATTTATTTCAAAACCAATAAAAATTAATTATCAAAAATCCGAAATCAATCTCTTTACCTTATTTACCTTTAAATTTATATTTCTCAATTTCCTTAAATCCGAATCACAAGATCAATAAATAAAAAAAATTGATTATTTAGATCCGAAAATAAAACTCCACTTAGATTTGATTATTAAGAAAAATTAATCACAAGGTCAACCCTGCGCTCTGATACCAATTGTTGGGATTCAAGAATAATAATGTTAAAACAAAACAAGATTATTCAAATCCTGGATCTAGACCATGCAATCAACTTTTCTAGAATTCATAATCAAAAGAGGACACAGATTAAAAGAGATGATCTCATACCTTTCGCTGGAATTTCCCTATTCCCTTCACGGTGTGATGCTGTGTTTCTCGGCGCTTGAGAGGGATGAGAGAGTCTTCTCTTTTCTCCTTAGGTCTGATTCAATGGGGCTTCCAATTGACGTAAGAGAAAAGAGGGACCCCCTCTTTGCTTTATATACCCTTGGAACCCTACCCATCATAAGATCCAAAGGTTAAGAGGGATCACACCAAAGATCCAACGGTCGCCAACCCTGACCATGTTGTTAGCTTTAATAACACTTAAAGAGTCCCTGTTTGATCACATCTCTTTAGTGGGACCCATTATCCTTAACATTCTCTATTGACAGCAATACAATCCGAGTTTTGAAAACTGAGGATTGCACCAGACCACATGGGTTTTTATTTAATAAGAAAAACCCTAACACATTTTAGTCAACTCAATTGCGCAGCTGATAGTAGCAAAACCCTACGGCATCCATCCAGCAATACGCATTTGGTTTTGTCCAGTCCAAATCTCTTCTGTAATTTGATCCTCCATCCGCCGAGCCTGGCCTTGCAGCTGCAATTCTGTTTTTGGACTCTCAATTTTCACGGCTCGGCTTGCTTTCGATCTCACCCTCACTCAAAAAATTAGGGCTTTTTTTCGTTTGGATCAAACATCTTCGCAGCTCTTAGGGTTTCTTAAGCCTCCCTCCCTCTTTACTAGTGCAGATTTCATCCGTTTTTTAGGGTTTACTGATCTCTTAAGCTACTGCTTCTAGCTGGCGATTCTGTTAAAATACATCTTTCAAGATGTTCTGGAAACTGGCTACTCTTTCTACTTCTTCTCCTGTAAGTGAAAACGTTTTCCAATTTATTGTGTTGCTCTGTGTCTTTATTCTATGTAGATGGTAATGCACTGTGTATGTATGTGTTTTTTTGCTTTCAGAATTACTTGGAACAAAAGATATAGAAGTAGATATTGGATTAGGGTTTTCATTTGCTAATGGCATTAGTATCTTTTTATATTTATCATTCGTATTAAATTGAGATTTGACGGATCGAGGTGAGTGTAATTCGAAGTATTTTTGGTTACCGAGTTAACAATACGAACTTCAAGAAAATATGTATGCATTTTTGGCGCGATTTACTGTTAGAGAAAGTTATATGCGGTTAATAGTGTACTCAGTGCAGGAAGTAATAACGGTTATTATATGGACCATTAATCACCCTTTCTGTCTCTGACCCTCTCTCTCTTTCTTAAAATTCAATTTTAATATACATGGGATTCTTTAGGGGGGTTTTGGTTTGCTTTATGAGTTTGAATTGGGATGTTTAGCATGTTGTCAATGTGTTGATTGTTGTTGTTGTCATCATAGTAATAATTATCCTGAGCTTTCGCAGTTGAGTTTTTACTGTACGCAATTCTGTTTGGTGCTTCTTTTGACTTGCTCTATGTATTTAATTTTGATGCGGGTCATTAGGCACACTTGGTGGAGTTTTTGTCTCTTCTTCATCTTTGTATAAATTAAGCTTCTTCTTCTTCTTTTTTGTGTTTTGGATTTTTATCTCTAAATTGAGCATGTATGCTTCGTGGGGTTATTTTTGGACACCAGACAATTTTGCATTTTCTTAACGTTTTATGTTCTTCAATCACATGTTAATGGAATTTTCCCTTCTATTAGGTGGAATCAGTTCTAGACAAGGAAAATTTCACTTTGGAAGAGCTTCTGGATGAGGAAGAAATAATTCAAGAATGTAAAGCTCTAAACAGTCGCCTCATAAATTTGTAATTGTTTTCATTCTTTTTGCTTCACTTATGGCTTGGCTGTGTATGATCTCCTTCATAACTTCCATCTCCTTGTTGGCTGTTGCATCTTTTGTCTATTGCACATTTTTGGTTAAGTAATTCCTATAACGTTTTATAATTGGCTGGAAATCAACATGCTTCCCATGAATTGCAGACTTTTGGAAGAGTATTTGGAGGCTGGTCATGGAATATAATCGGTTGTCATTTTGTAGCGTGATTATGTGGTGTCAGTGTGGCAGATGCCAGTTGGACCAGACGCTAGCATGGGGATCTGGTCAGCAACAAGCAGAGGGCCAGATATGCTGTTGGCCTCAGGGGGGGGGGTTGGTTTAGGGACTCATGGGATTTTGAGGCTGAAGACTGTTTTTGAATGGGTTCTGTGCCATTGTGAGGACGCATTGTTTTAGAGATGGGGACTGCACTTTGCCGATATGTAATGCTGGTGGCATGGCATCAACATCTCACGAGACAGTTGATGAAGGCAATCCCATTCAATCTACTGAGAAGAGAGCAATGCGTCATCTAGATGCTAGCCACGTGACACTGGCATTTACATGTTTGTTTATCATCTTAATCATGAATGCCCTTTGCCAACTATGTGGAGTTGAAAACATGAATCTTGTTGCATGTGTCCATAGTGACAAAGTCGGGGTTCAGGAATAATTCGGCAGAGGTCAAGTTCGGAAAAATTCAAAAATAATTGGGAAAAATTCGGAACAAATAAAAATAATTTAATAAACATAAAAATATACTGATCAATTTGATTAAAATTTTTTATAAAATAAGTAGATTTTTGTCAAGTTTGAAAATAATCCGAAAAATTCGAGAATCCAATAATTCGTGAATTTTTGAAAAAAACAGAGTTTTTTGTGACAGAGATGTGTCTATTAAATGGAAAAGCCATTACTTTGGTCAAAACATTTGTCGTCAAATATTTTCATGTCAATTCGTTGAATATGTTCAAAATTCAAACCTTCTCAATCAACCAGACTATCCCCTATTTTATCACTCATTAGATCTACTTTAAGATTCTTATGAATTCATTCATTATGATCTAATCTTCTAAATCATCCCTCTTAGCCATCTGTCACCCTCATCACGGGTACACTAATCCATGGAGATGTTGCTTTTTGGTCGGGTAGTATTTTGGTCCATAAATTATAGCTGGTCTTACCAATATCCACTTAAGCCACCCAACTCTAATTCTATAGGCAACATCCTCCACAGTCTCAATTTTTACGAGTAATGGAGTTGAGATATTGGAATTAATCTCTTGCAGCTACTGATATGGTGATACCCATACAGTATCTCAAATACTGACAATCCAAACCATTTGTGCCTTCTCCTAATGGTTTGGAATTGGCATCGTAATTTCTGTATCAGAATACATGACTTTTGGATCAAAACAGTTCATCAAACGAATGCGATAAAGAAAAGATGCTACAGCTGAATAACTTGTCCAATAAGGAAATAATTAGTTATTTTTAAAAAAGAAAATAGTAAGATCTGAAGAGAATCAAACATTCATTTACTGTTTTTTATTTTATCTTCAGAAGAACATTTCAAACATTGGGAAAGGAATAAGAACTGACAGAATGGAAGATTTCATGGCTCAAGCCAGTATGGTCTGATGCTTTGCACTGCAACCATGCGGGGATGGTAGGTTCGATTCCTGTTTATCCAACCGATATTAAATTAGCAGAAGACCAGTTACTGAACCACCAAAAACAAAATTGCAGCCCACAAACAAATTATATTCACCCAGAAATCGCAAATTCCAAACCACAAACCAGAACCTGAACCAAGCTGCGAATGACAAACCACAAACCAGAACCTGAACCAAGTGAACCATCAAACCAGGTAAACTATGACCTGAACCTCCAAAGTGTGGTTTGACCCATCCAACCTGGGAGATCTCTAGAATCAAAAAGTGAGTAAATAAGATTATCTTAATCATTCACCATCACATTGTTCTGGACCATCAAATATAGAGCCATAAGTTTTGCATTTGATAGTCGTGAATAAAATATCAGTAGCTATCATCCAACCAGGTTGATCTCCTAACTAGAAGAAATGGTGGTGATTCCAACCAACATATGTCGTCATGCACATAGAACTTACCTCAGATGCCTAAAATTCCAAACATTTAATCTATAAGATTCTGCAAAGAAATGCATATTATACTCAAAATGCCTTCTATACTATGAAAATTTTCAGCCCGATTTATGTATGATACAGTATACAGTCGGAGCAAGGCAATATAGTCAGGAACTCATGATTATAACAAAGGGAAACAGCCAATAGATATCACACCAAAAACAAAATTAGTTTGGATATAGCACCTTCTGCCTTTTTTTCTTCCCTCACTGGGATGCCAGTGACCAGAAATTCAAGAGAAAAGATGGTGAGGCGGTGAACCAACTGATAAAGGCCATAGCTGTAGCAGTCTCGAACCTTGTGCAGTGGTTTTGGGCACAATTATCGAGATCGTTGCCAATAAGGACTGTGATGCCTGCAGATGCACAGGCCGCAGCAAATGTAAGAGTGGACATAATCTGCAGTGCAAAACACCCATCATGATAAGTTGCAGAATAAATGAAAATGTCATGGTGAATTATTATGGTAAGGATTGATTATCTTACACAAAAACATTACATGCATGTATAAATTATGATGTACCTGCATATTTTATATTAGGATCATCTACCAAACTAGAAATAATATATATAGGTATGTCTCTGCCCGTACATATATAGAGTACACATATATAGATAGAACTTAGAAGTATATATGTGTGTTGGTTACATATGAGTGGATGTGACCAATTTTCATGTCAGTCTTCTAAAAATTGGAAACTGGTCTTATCTATTGTTCAGAAACTTAATAAAAGTCCCAAAAGAATCAATACCGCGGTAAAGGTTAACTTGGTTACTTAAATCCGAAAGACAAGAAGATACAAGTATTCATGAGTAAGTGAAATATTCATCCAAATATTTGGTGGGGTATTCAACTAGTTCCAAGTCAAGTTGAACTCAGGCATACATTGCCACCTAATCAAGTTTCCAGTTTTTAAACCATGGTTCTTGGGTAATTGCAGATTAATTTTGACCATCACCAAACATCATGAGCTTTAATAGAGGAAATCAAACTTTTTCTCCACAAATTTCTATCAATGTAAGTTTGCAAGCTTGGTGCCAGCAAAACCAAATGACTCCCATACCTATTAGAGCCGCCCTTGGTTGGATGCCACGTCAACTCAAGGCCCCAGGTGTCTGACTGACTGCCTACTAGTACAGTTGGTAATTCCCGGACTCACCTTTGTGGAAAAAGATATTGATGGGATAAAGTACCGGTATTCTTCTCCTCGGGTTTAAACCAGAGGTTATGTGGCACCCACAACAAGACTGGTTCTACACATGCTGCAAGATTGTAACTGCACAGTATTTCTAAAATTTTCAGTACAAGTTTTCTGACCCCATCACCAATGGTGAAAAAACTGACAACTCTGGAATTCCGCAAGCAACGCCTCACTAAAAGGGCATATAAATCAACGATAGCTAGCGACAGGCTCCACAAGCTCTCAAGACAGCAGCTGCAACAAGGTAGCTGATACAACAAATACCGAAAAGCTTTAATATTATGAAATGGAAAATACCAGAATTTGAATTCATCCAAACTCAATAAGTAGTAAACATACTACATCACTTGCAAAGCATAAGCAAACAAAATCATTCATAGAAACTAAAGATTGGCTTCAGAAGGGGGACATTACATATGAAAAAGTATAACTGAAGTTCCTCCAGTTCTATGATTGGGTAAGACTGACTTGTTTATACTTTATACTAAAGTCAGAGAAAATCTCAATCCTTTAAAGGGATAGTCATGACTCATGAGAACTCTTCCAATTAATGCCCATTCCAAGATGACAAGTGTGATACGGATTTAATTGCAAATTATTCTTTCTGGTAACACAAATCAAAAGGCTGGCATGTCAAAACCAATATATAGAAGGAAGAAAAATCATATCAGATTCCTAACACTTAAAATCCACCATACTCTTCACTTCAACTCATTCTGCTGCTTCTTACTTCTTACGTTCTATGTTAAAGGGGGGAGTTTCATCCTCCAACTATGAGAGCAGGTGGTTACACTTGGTGACTACTTATGTGTAATTGTGTATAGTAATAGTTCGACCGGGCTGGGCTGGGCTGGGCTGGGAGCCTCTTCTATTGCAGTTTGTTCAACTTTGGTGCCAAAGACAGACCATAGTACCTTCTCAACAACACAAAGATCTTCAATCTTCTCCCCTGATTCACAATAGCCAAAGTTCTTGAAAAGTAATCGGACAGACATGTGTAAAGCTTCTTCCTCTCAACAATAGTAGATGAGCTCTTATAACTCTATCCACCCCCCTCTTAGCGGCTTTTAGAATGTTCCATGCTGAGGTACTTGCTAATGCAATTTTGTCAAAGGTAGATTCATCCACACCTTGATAAATGAGAATGTTGGCCTGCTTGAATCGTTGTATGGTTTGGGGCAAAGACCTCCTTTCTTTCCGAGTTTCCACTGCGCAACCCCTCGAAGAAGGGAAGGACTTAGAAAGGAAGAAAGATCTGACTGATTGACTTTGAAAAGTGTTGATCCTTCGTACCAGTATGTTCTAATTCTGATTTGCAGTGGCTAAGTATGGTTCTAAATCGAAGTACATACATGGTTGCCTCACAGCGGCGAATCTAACAAAAGCTGACGAACTAAACTATGTGCCATCTTCCTAACTCGGAGAAAATAAAACGTGCCGGTCATGCCGGCTGGCGCTTCACACAGGTCGGGAGTTGTTTCAGAATTCTTCCATTCATAACCTGATTGCCAAAGTGAATGATCGTGTTAGTGGAAAGGCCTCGAACAGCCAACTCTGGAAAGAGGAAGGATGCGGCGAGCCATATCATGCGGAACCAACAATTCACCTTTAGTGACCCTGTTCTAAAGTTTCACCAACTTAAATCGAAATCCTCCGTGACAGCGAGGGCCTTGTTCGGTTGGAAGTCTAAAGAATGTCCAACTAAACAAAAGGGAACAAAAGCACCACTCTAGACCGAAACCCTATTTATTAGGGCAAAATGGACAAGCAAGGGCTAAGCTCAATGCCAATAATCTCGTCGAAACTGAGAGCGAAGTCCTGCAAATGCAGCAGCCGCTAGCTCTTGCTTGCCTATCCAATGTGAAATATTATTCCTTTCCCCCCAAGGCTGCCGATGACTTATCCGCAGAATTCCCAAAGCTCTGCTAACGCAATGATTGGGTTTTTTGACCAACTGCGACCAGAAGCTATGGACGAGAGTCATCATCGAAGTCTTTGTCCACACGGTTCCTTCGCTTATTTTCATCACAGCTGCACATATGCATCCCTTTCGCTGTCCTTATAAGGTTCTTGCATACTTATACTTTATATTATGTCTCGATCCAAGCGTTCATCCCACCAAGCCCCCTAGTTGGACTAGCATGCTGCTTTCAAAGAGCCAATGCAGACTAAGATCCTGCTCTTGTTGGGTTCCAAGAGAAAAGTAATTATTAAGTTACTCTCGTGATAAATTTACCTCATTAGGAAATTTGTTTATCTAAGACCTCAAACCAATTTTAGCAATATATGAATCTTTGCATTAAGAGTTCCAGACAGAGTATTATATTCCTGTTTCTGCATCACCATTTTGACAAAGGTAAAATTGGTGAGTGGCCCATCATCTACCATAGGCTGTCACTCGTCACCTCATCACAAGCTGTCATCCCACAACAAACCCTGCCGAAACCGTTACGTAACGCAGAAACTGTTACGTAATGAATGTACAATCTAGAGGGTTTTTTTTTTTTAGTCAGTTTGGTATAAACGACATTTACTATTACTTTTTCTGTTTTTTTGAGTTGTTTTTGGTATAAAGTATAAACGACCATTATTATTAATGTTGCTTATAAAATAAATTAGACATTGTCAAAAGTCAGAACCACATACCCTCTTTTCTAGAGGTAGCTATCTCATACCAATGGTGACAGTGATACCCTTCTAACATTATTGAAATCCATCTGCTGATCTTCTTCACCTCACTAATTGCTATTGGCTACTTAATACTGCTCACACTACTGCAATCTGACTTCTTCACTCTACCACCATCCATCCTCATCCTCCTCCATTTATGCAACGAATATATCTAAACCCAAAACCATCCATCTTCTTCACCCAACCCTTAAATATCTTTCCCACCCAACTGTTATCTATCTTCTTCACTTGAGTATCATCATCAGCCTTTCAGTCCACATCCAATATTTATTCATTTTCTTCAAATAATCTCAATTTGTCATCTTCAACCAACAAGACCATGCCCACAGCATTTACATGTCCTTCATCAGTGACCATGGTCCACTCATCATATTCTTTTTCACCTCCCTTATCTCTCGAGAATCTTGAAATGAAACTTGTCGTCGCGTGATGTATTCTTTCAAAGTCGTGAGAGTTATGTGACTGGAACGGGTTCAAACCCTGATGTGTCTTATATTAAAATCTTCAAGTCAACTGAGCTTCACTTGAAATCTGAGGTTTATTATCCTCACTGCCTGTGGATTCAAAGTCCATTGGAGCACCTGTGTAAACTGCGGGTTATTATTGACATATTGGTTATATATGACTCCCATTCCCGTTTATTGTCTTTCAACAGTTGTGGATTCACAAAGGTAACTGTTGAAATGAGCTTTGGGACAATATGAAATGTTTTGACAATGTTGAGTCTGCACCTGGAATTTTTGTTCAATAATGAGGACTAGCCCTGGCAGTTGTATGCAAATGGAATGTCCTCCTCTCATACCATAATGCACTTTTCTAGGCTGAAGGATAACATATACTGGCCAGAGCATACACATTCTGTGATATTGGTGTCATTAGACATCTTCCTTTATCGCTCCTGAACATGATACAGTTAGTGAGGATCAAATATCCACACTATTATTTTGCTAGAAATTGTCAAACCACACGTGATATATGCATTCTCAACCGTAATGGATCCCTGCTACATGTCACACAATTCAAGACAAGCAAGTTGGCTAGGTTTCCTAAAAAATTTCAGTGGACAAAAGTGCAAATCCATATTCATCATCATCAATGTCTTATCCCAAATATTTGGGGTCGGCTACACGAATCTTGGTCTGCCATTCCGTTCTACTAAAAATCATTACTTCGGTTAAGTCGCGTGTTATTAAATATTTTCTCACTAATTTCATCCACGTTTTGGCCTTCACATCCCCATTTATAGCCTTCAACTTACATCAATCTATTTCTTCTTATTGGAGCCATTGATGGTCTACTTTGAGCGTGTCCAAACCATCTCAACCAACTCTTCTTTATTTTATCACCCTATTAGAACTAATCCCGGATTTTCTCAAATGCGTTCATTTTTTATCTTATCTTTCCTTGTCTTCCCACTCATCCACCTCAACATCCTCACTTGACTTCACTAATTCTATTAGTATGTTTTTTTTTTAAGGTAAGCTGGAGTTCTATTAATATGTTGCTTCTTAATAACCCATAGTCAAGGTTTAAAAAAACGGTTTCGGACACCATAACGGACACAGCCGAAACCTTTACGAAATGCCGTTACGTAACGGTTTCGGCCTTTACTTTTTTTTTTTCTTTTTAAAAAAAAAACATATAATAAATGAGGAACAAGATACTTTTTAAGTCAATATGAAGCTCAAAATTTAGAAATAAGGAAATTAGATGGGTCGAGGGTTGAAACATACCCGAAATAAAGAACCTGCCTTGGATTCCTTCAAATATATGAATTAAACTCCAAATTAAGTTATTAATTAACAAAAAACAAAAGGACTTTAGGGGAAAAAAATGTACTAGGAATAGGTAGAGAAGAAGAGAGAAAGCAAAGATGAGATTTTAAAGTGAGTTTAGTGATTTTCGGAACTCAGTCCTATGACTGAAACCTTTACGTATTGGGTGTAACGCCCGTTACGTAACGGTTTTGGGCGTTATGGTTTTGTTTCGGGATAAACGGGTAATGGTACGGTATCGGGTATCGGAGGTCACCGAAACCTTTACGTAACGGTTTCGGCATTTGTTTAAACCATGCCCATATTAGTGTTTTAAAATGAAACTCGGGTGGGACTAAGAAGAGGTTTCGATGTTTATGAACGTGAAATCGGACTAATATACTAGGGTTTATTAGAGAATCAAAATACAGTTTAACAATGGAGATACAAAGCCAACCTAGAGTATCAAAGGGGTATTGAGGTTGCTGCAATTCAGGTAGCACTAATGGTCTGAATGCAGCACAAATGTTAGAAGGGCATAACAAGCTGGCTGAGAGTCTCAAAGGAGCATTGAAGTTGTTGTAAATCTGAAATAGAAGCAATTGTTAAAAATATTTTGAGAATCGCAAGTAACATTCGTCAGCTTAAACTCAAAAAGAAGAGAATACATGAGTTTATATAGATGTGCTAGACAGCATCACCTAACAGCTCTTACATAGACTTAAAAGAAATGCTGGGGAACCTTGGGTGCAAGCGCGGACCAAGCTCTATTCCGGGATAAGGGTGTAACGATGCTTATTACGGTGAACATTGTGCCCTAATTAGAGGGCACAAATAGGGAATTGTTTCACTTATGGTCCCAGAATGGATCCCAGGCAGTAGCATTTTTCTAGACTTAAACTATTACTTACTAAAAATCAACTTCACAATGTCAAATACCTTCTAAATTGTACTCACTCTTGGACTTTAACTATGTCAACTCTTTAAACACGAAGATAGGAAACCATATTATAACACGGGCCCTAGATAACAGATATATGGTTGATGGGAAAAAAGTCACTAATTCAACTGCTGAAACAGGACTGCGCTAGCCTGCTCAAATGGGCCTGCATTAAACCCATGTTCCGCCTATTTTGGGCCCAAAATATAACCACATAAGAAATCACTGGAACTTCTTTGAAACCAATATAGGTTGTACAAGTCAACAGCCCCAGTTGTTTCTGAATGCCATCGTATCGGCACACTACTCGACTTCCACCACAAACCGTACTGCCATGCATCCCCAACAGTAAAAAAAAAATAAAAAATCCAACAAATCACATTGCTCACCATCGGCTAACCATGCCAAATGCACGCAAATCTTCATCTATGCATCCCCAACTAATGATCCACACAACATATTAGATATGCTTCAAATGTCTTAAACCATGATGTCTTTTTTTTTCTTAAATTCCATAATGTCTAAACAGTAAACATTAAGAATTTACAGCATCTTTAGCTTCTACTGTGTAGACAACAGCATTCTGGTAGTCTAATGCTAAACTGCTCAAGTATGATGAGTGGATACACTAAGGCATCATTCTTGTAACTTATGTTACCTGAGCCAACTTTCCTCGAATGTGTTTAGCATAGTATAGCAGAACTACCCCTTAAAAAACTGGATGCACCCTTAACGACCATGTTTTTATGATTCGAATAGTTGTTTGTTCACATATCCAGTGTGCCCACCTCTAGTTGGCAAATGAACTGTAACAAAAGATGCAGATCAGATCAAAAATTTATTGGTACTCTCGCATTAGCTGCCAGATACTTCACATGATTAAATTTCAATTCATTTGGATCAAAAACTCCTCAACATTCAAACTCATCCAACCCTAATTTGAACAAATAACATCCATGGTTTTAAAATCGATACATGTCCAAATGTTTCCTCCGAAATGTGTCTATTTTCATGGGTACCAACACGAAACTTACCTGCAACATAAATACTAAAATACTCTCTGCACATTTCTTAATGTTTTTGTACCAAAAATGTTATTTTCTTAATTGTATAAGAACAACTTTTTGGTCGACATGTATGGAAATGTTGACTGGACAATAACATTTCAATACACCCAAGTGTGTAAAACTCATGATTACCCCCATTTACTCGCTCTGTCCCTCCCTCCCTCCCTCCCTATTGGTTTTCTTTGCTACTTCATTCCTCCATTTGAAAGGAATGGTGGCACACTCAAACTCCTATGTGTGCCACGCCTATTTATTAAATAGAGGCTCACATCTTTCTATGGAAACACTTCCCCATAATATCCTCCCCCCCCCTCTTCTGACCCCACCCTAGTCCTCCCTCCGCAGCTGCTGTCTCGATTGAATATCCAAGAGGTGACTTGTACACATTCCTACAAGTAATCCCCCATCCAGGATTAGAAGAAGTGCTATATGAGGACTTCAAGATCAAATAGAATATGTTTCTTTCCATTCCTCGTGAGCCACTTATTTCTCTGAAACAAGAGATCAAAGTGTTTTTCCTCCTTTTTCCCAATAAGTAGACGGACAGATCGAACTCCCTGGAAGCAGCATAGAGAGAAGATCATCTACTTATAATGTTCTATAGTTCGACCAGCCCTCTCATAAGTCTCGAAGCGGAAGTAGGCAGAGTCAGAATCCCAGAAGCGGATCAAATTGTCAATCAGTGGATAATTCAAGTAGGGTAATCATAACCCGCCTCCACGTTCTCAAGCTATGCACTATTGTTGTCATCTCATTCTATTGGACCGCACCTCCCCCCAACCTCATCCCTCCTACCTCCCAAATCAGTGTCATTAAGTAACTTGATCGATTGGATCAATATCGGGATCAAAAACGACTGGACAATCTACTCGACCCTATCTCCCTGCTGATTCGAACCCATAGCAATGAGATGAAGGAACCGGCCATTCCACTAGAATTCAATTCCTTGTCTCTGACCCGGTGAACCACTCCCTAGCTCGAAGGCTCATCAGCGTCATATTCTACTTAATCGATTGAATCCACTCTGCCAACCTATCTAATTCCAGTCGCGTCACTGTAATCCTCCTCGATCACAGTAGGGAATTTCCCTCAGTGTTCCTTTCTGTCCCATTCACTCGAACTTCAGACAGGTCGAGTAGCGCCAGATCGGCATGCCTCTCTTGTATCAAGAATGAAAAAAAGATCTTGTTCTTTGAGAAGCAATTGCATTCTCATCCCATTGTTTCATTTTCCTCCCGAACCTTTTCCTCGAAATGAGAAAGAAGATGGTACACTCAAATTGTATTATTTAAGTGCTTATTGCTTGGCAAAGATCCTACTTCTACAATTGGTAGGTCATCGGGTTATTCAAATAAGTCGTGTTTTCCGTGGTTTTCTCATATTAAAACTTTCGTACCAATTCGGTTGATCCGGAATGGGTTGATTAATCGTAATAGCTCCTGTCCTCGGCTTTTTAGATAGTTCACTCTGCTTCGGCCAGGCCGGGGCTTTCGAGTTGAAACTTTCGAAAATGAGATTCATCTATGTTATCATTGATTTCTTGTAGTAAGAAGACACTAAGACGCACCCACTACACACCACACACTCATACGACTAGCGTGGTCCTTCCCCCATCGAAGAGCCACGTGTCCAAGATTGACCGGTGGTGAAGGGAAAGCGGCTTTAGGGAAAATCAATCTATCTTTCCTTTGCGTGCGGAAGGAGATGCGTTCCAATTCAGGTGGTCGTATAATCAATCCTGTTGTTCCGGCTTCAGTTTGAGAAAGTAGCTCTTCTTTCTGTTCTTTTGGGCTTTTCACTTATTACCAAAGTGATGACGGCTAGAGAATTCTATTGAGTTATACAGTAGGCCCTCTTATAATTAAAATTTTATAACTTAATAATCTCTAATAATTAATAAATTTGTAAGGAACCAACTTGGTTCTATAGTGTATAATTAATAATCTCGTATACTTGCTATTTAATAATTTTTAAGGAAATTCTAATATATTATTAATTATAAGAGAGGTTTATATATTATATTAATACATAGTTATATGAATCTTATACACACTTTATGATGATTTAGGTATCAGGAAGAGAAATGGATAAAATTATTTTAGATGTTTTGGTTATGTATACTAAATTATCATATACATAGTATAAAGTTTTAGATATTTTAGAAAGAAAAAAAAAAAAAAATATATATATATATATATATATATATATACACATAGTATAATGTTTTAGATATTTTAGAAAGAAAAAACTAAAAAAACCATTATATAAGGACTTTAAAATAATTAATAAAAGTTAAAGAGAGAATCCCACGAAAGGCAGAGTTCAAAGAATTTTGTCTCTTCCCAAAATAAAGGATGTTTCTTATTCTCTATGAAAAATGGTTAACTTACCAAATTGAAATTACCATATACTAGCCTTAGACATTTGTATATGCATGAAGATTATATGGAACATACAATACATTCAAAAGAAATTATGAAAAAAAAATTGATGGACTAATATAGTAATTCTTATATATAATATTCTCTTATAATTAATATAATTTCATTCCACCAAGGTTATTAATTACAAGAGGGTCTACTGTAGATCTTTAGGGGCTAGAGGACTCCTTAATAAGCCCTAAAGGAGAGGGGAATTGCTAGCTTATTATAGCTAGACGAAGTCCTGAATTAACAACTGAAAAAGAAGAGCGATTAAGCTTGTCAATAGCTGCTTGGTGGCTGCCCTCTTCTGACCCTCGCCCCGCTTCCTAATCAATTTTTTGTCGGGAGCCGAGGGCCTTTTTTTTTTTTTTTTTTTTTTTCTACAGAGGTGATTTCGAGAATCAACCAACCGACAAATCCATGGCCCAGCAAGAGAGGGCCCTTGCTTATTTTTACACAACTAGGATGGGAAAAAAACATATCACCCCCTATCACTTAAAGGTGGCGCTCACGTTTTTTGGCTCCCTATTGCCCAAATGAAATGAAATGAAATGAAATGAAATGGGATGAATCAAATCAACCTCTCTCTCTCTCTGTCTCTGAAAAACGGCTACTTGTTTCCATTACTGTAAAAGATGCATCAAGGCAAAAATTCAATGAATTTTAATGTAACAGACAGCATCAACACTAAGCAAGAGAAACCCATATTGCATCAGGTCTCTATGTGTAATGAAATTGAGAAGTATATAACAAAGGATGAGAAGATGTGATACCGGAAGGCTGTGACGGAGGTGAAATCACTGGTAGTAGCCATGAAACAAAGGGATGCAGCTGCACACAGGAACTGACAGAAACGTAAGGCAAGCCCTCCAGGGGTGCCAGGCATGCCTTGAATGTCCTTCATCCTCACTCTCGCCGCATTGTTGGCATCACCAGTAAGAGCAGGAGCTTCTACTGGGTGAACCGATGAATGGCTCACATTCATCTCTTCAATTTATAGCTCAGTGGCATCATAGTATGAGAAAATAGCATTTCGATTTTGGATTCAAATACCTAACTCGGCACCCCAACCACATCGATTCCAAATTCCTTCCACCAACTCAAGAGAGATTTCTCTTTCATGGCCTATATTACCACAAATAAATTTAAATTACTCCTCTCATGTGATAATCAAACCCCCAGTTTTGTCTTCCAAAGAATTGGGAGAAAAATGTGACTCCAAAAACACAAAGAGAGTGCGTATCAACTGCCACGATTGGATTGGATTCGATCCTTGGTCTCTTGTTGGTAAATGGAAATTTAAAAAACAATTTAATAATACAAAGGGGATCTCGGTGTTAGAGTACTGACTACTGTGTAAGGGTGTCTTGATTCTTGAATGGGTGGGCCGGCCTGATTATTAATTGGCTTGGGCTTGGGCTTGAAGTCTAAAGCCCATGACCCGTTTTGATAGGCTTTTGACCGGGCTTAGCTTGACTAACCTTAATTTTATTGGCAAAAATTGCACATGATTTTTTAGATGGGCTTGCCGAGCCCAATTAATAAGTGGGCTGACCTGGCCCAGACCGTTCGTTAATCGGGCCTAATTAGGCCTGAGCCGAGCTGGTCCAAACCTGGCCTGTTGACACCCCTAGTGTTGAGCGGATTTTACACTAACCATGATGACAATCTTGTAATTTGGTGTGTTGCAAAATTGCCTAGCTTTTTTCAGTAATTACAAATGTGTCACAGCCATATTGTAAAAAGTGGAGCTGCTTCCTCCGACTCAAAATTAATCTAAAAAAATATCTTGGAATTTCACATTACTCAAAATTAATCTTTTAAAAAAATATATCTTAAATTTCATATTGGAGTCGTGTTGGGCCTACTCTCAATCATTTCTTACCGAAGCCAAAAAATCAACACATGTCTTTACTTTCAACCAAAACCCAGCGTCAATCCTTAATTTACCAAGCTGTTGATTTGGGGCTGAATAGGATTATCACCTCTTTTGTGTTATCACTCACTTCATTTTCAAACTTTTTTGCAGATGTAACCTCCATCTTGGGTTAAACTATTTATTGTTAACAGCTTCATTAAATCCTAATTCTTACTTATTGAATGATAATTTTATTCCATTTTGAAAAGCAAAACCGAAATCAGGGGGTGGCAATGGGTTGTGCTGGTTCGTCTTTTGGTCTTGTCAAATTTAGATCCAATGATTACCCTCTGATCAATATTAATTAAAACCCTATATAAGAGGGTTATAAGATGCAAACCTAATTCCACTCAATAAAACATGGTCTTGGATGCTAATCAATTTAAAACCAATTGTAACGGATAAAATTCGTAAAATCAACTTAGCGTTGGAGAACGAGCTCGTTTTTGTTGTTTTGTTCACAAAAGTGACACGTGGACATGAGTTGGGGTCACGTGCTTAAAATAGAGGGATCACACGTTGTCTGATGCACAACGTTCCCGTTGTGCGCATTACGACGTCTTTGTTCTCTTGTAGAACAACGCTTCCGTTGTGGCTTGACAACGTGCTCGTTGTCTGAAGCACAACGTAACCGTTGTACTCTTGACAACGTTTTTGTCGTATATGAACAACGAGCCCGTTGTCTCACCGACAACGATGTCCTGACTGTATTCTAAGACAACTACACCGTAACCGAGCTCGAGTCAACAACGAGACCGACTCATAGGAGGAAGTGATCAGGAGGCGATCCATAATTCTGACA
The DNA here is from genome assembly GCA_015143295.1 of Tetracentron sinense. Classification (NCBI taxonomy): domain Eukaryota; kingdom Viridiplantae; phylum Streptophyta; class Magnoliopsida; order Trochodendrales; family Trochodendraceae; genus Tetracentron; species Tetracentron sinense. Next base: position 4,615,386 of record CM026563.1, read on the forward strand.
GGCGTGCCGAAAACACTGTTGCGTGCCGAAAGCACTGTCTTGGCATTTAATGCTGGTCACTTCTGCGTACTGTCAGATCCCGTCCGATTGGATGTTTAGGAGGCTCTCGCGTGTGATGCAACCGGCGGCAGATATGACTTGACATATTTGGCAATGAGTGCAAAACACGTGGTATGGACACCTATGGCCATCCATGGTCATCGATGGCCATACCAACCTTACCCTATAAATACCCCGTGATTTTTAGTGCTTAAGAGTTAGTTGTTCACCATCCGTATTCGAGAGTATACGTGTTCAGTGCTTCCCAGAGCCTTGCGTAACTTTCAGTGCCTCTTTCAGTATTACTGTTCATCATCTTCTACCTCTACTGACTTTATCATCGGAGTACAGGTCATGGTGTCACACCCTCCACTCCAACCTTCTACCGGTAAACCAGAGCGTGGGAGAAGCTGCAGCTGACGCCTGTCCTTTCCGGAGTTTTTCCCCTTCAAAAATTGGCGCCGTCTGTGGGAAATAATAAATGAACCCCCCTTTGCTCTTTGTGATCATGGCTGACCAGTCATCTGTGTTCGGGCGTGAGGATCAAACCCCTCAGGCCACTTCTTTTGTACCCTCTGTCGTGCACATCCCTGGGGTCAGTCCTACGTCTGGGCACCCAGAGAAGACCGTGCCTCCTCCTGTCGAGCTTTCTGTTTCTGATCGTATTTTGGCGATGTTGCAAATGCAGCAGTCTGCTCTGGATCAGATCACCAGGCAGCAGCAGTTGATGCAGGCGAGGCTGGAGGCGTTCGACCATAGCAGGCTCGAGGTGGATGAGGTGCCACTGCAGAGGTCTTCCATGAGACGTCAGTTTGACTTCTCTTCTTCACCTTCTGCACCGGAGAACCGTGAAACCAGGTTTGTGCTTCATCCTACTAAAGGGGATGTAAGACAGCCTCAGGTTCGGGCAGAGCAGTGTATTCCCTCAGATCGTGTGTATTTGCGGGAAGGGGCAGGGCGAGAAGACTTGAGAGGGAGTACCGGAGGTGCAGATGCCCAGAAGACTTGGGTGACTGCCAAGGAGGTGGAAGCTTTGATCGGTGCTCATGTTAAGAGCATGAAGGGAGGGATTCCGGACCACTTTGCTTAGCCAGCAAAGGATAACGTTGAGAACTCTCCTTTCACAGACGCCATTAATCAGTCATATACTTCTTCGAAGTTTATAACTCCGATTTTCCCCATGTACACTGGAATGACGGATCCAGAGGAGCATTTGTTTGATTTCAAACATGCGATGGCTGTTCGCAATCCAGATGATGACCTGTATTGCAAAGCTTTCCCCAACAGCCTGTCTGGGGCAGCGTCGAAGTGGTTTCGGAACTTGCCTCCTGGTTCCATCAGCAATTTCTCAGAGCTCAGGTCAGCTTTTAATGATCGTTTCATCATCAATAAAAAGAAGAAAGCAGGTGCAGATACTCTCTTCTCTTTGAGGATGAAGCCGACCGAATCCTTGACGGACTTCATTTCGCGTTTCACCGATGAAGTCCACAACATCGATAAGGTCGACGAAGCGAGCTGTATCGCTGCTTTCAAGAATGCTATCCCTAGGCATTCCGAGCTCTATAAGTCTTTGGCTCTTGACTATCCTGTCAAGATGGACGAGTTGATGGTTCGTGCCACCAAGTACGGAAGGTATGAGGAGGACGTATCCGTTATGCCAGTGCCGAAGTCCAGGACAAGAGTGGTGGATGTCGTAGAGAGGACACACCGATCATCGAAGAGGAAGGAGAAGAAGCAGAGGTACGAGTCTTCATCATCTGAGGACTCGCCACCAAGGAAGCAGAAGGAGAGAGTAGTTTATGTGACTCAGTGGGATCAGCCGGATCGGCGTCCGCTGGAAAGAAATTTTAATCAGCAACAGAATAGGACGGAGAGACGTCCTAATGATCAACAGCAGGCGAGGCAGCAGTATCAGCCACGCCAGGTGCAGCCTCAAGTACAGCACGAGAGAGGCGTGCAGCCTAGTGAGCGGCGATCTTTTGCAGATCGAACACCGCGCATCAATTTCACAGTTAGCCCGGCGACCATCATGAGGTCGATGGAGGATCAGCCGTACTTCGAGTGGCCGGCTAGGGCTGTGCAGGATGTTACATCGGGACCACGGGTGCATGAGTATTGTCATTATCACAAGTGTCGTGGTCATCTCACCAACCGATGTCGTATTCTGTGGGAGTACTTGGAGAGGTTGGTTCAGGAAGGGTACTTGGGAGAGTATCTTGCTTCTGGCGATGGCGGCATGGAGCATGCCAGGGAGCCGGTATCCCAGGCTCGTGGAGGAGAACCTGCCAGCAATTCAAGTACCAGTGGAGGAGCTTCCCGGGGCACGATCAATGTCATTTGCCACGTGCAAGCGCCAGAAGCAGATGTGGAGAGAAACTTCAGGGCGAAGGCCAGGAAGCTGTCTCACGATGCTGCAGTGTGTCAGGTGCAAGTGCCTAGCAGAAGCGTTGAGCAGGCACTTACATTCACCGATCGTGATCTGGCAGCAGTGATCCGACCTCACTACGATGCTCTTGTTCTCACCATGAGAATAGGAGATTTCGACATCAGGAGAGTGCTTGTAGATTCCGGAAGTGGAGCAGACATCTTGTATCTTCATGCTTTCACCCAGATGAAGCTGGATCCTTCCGTTCTCATCCCTGCTCAGACTCCACTGTTCGGATTTGATGGCAGCTCGATGAAGCTTGTAGACGACGTTGTCTTACCCGTTGTGGCTGGACCCGTTGTCCTTCAGACCAGGTTCTCCGTTCTGGATGCGCCATCGCCGTACAATGCCATCTTGGGTCGTTGGTGGACCCATGAGATGAAGGCTATTCCGTCCTCGTACTATCAGGTGTTGAAGTATCCAACCCAGGACGGGCCTCAGGAGATCAAGGGTGATCAGTTGGCATCGCAGAAGTGCGATTTTCCTGCTTCCGTTGTGCCTTCATAGCAGTTACAGGTCGTTCCCGTTGTGGAAGAGAGCTCGGAAACATCGTTGTGCAGACCTTCCGTTGAGCCCACGAAAGCTGTCAATTTGGGAACGGAAGAAGAGTCAAAGGTGTTGCAGGTCGGGACGAGCTTGACAGCGGAGGAAGAGCTCGAGTTGCTGAGTTTCCTTAGGCAGAACCTTGATGTCTTTGCATGGTCTCACAAAGACATGACTGGCATCGATCCGAGTGTTATCTGTCATCACCTCAATGTTGATCCTGCTATCCCTCCAGTGAAGCAGAAACCTCGGAGGCTTGCTCCAGCTTATCATGATGCAGTGAAAGATGAGATTGACAAACTGATTCAGTTCGGATTCATTCAGGAGGTGCAGCCAATGTTGTGGCTGTGCCTAAGAAGAACGGGAAGGTGAGAGTTTGTATTGACTTCACTGGTGTCAATAAGGCCTGCCCCAAGGACTTTTTTCTCATGCCAAGGATAGACAGACTCATCAACGCCACTGCTGGCCATGAGATGTTATCCTTCATGGATGGTTATTCAGGCTATAACCAGATCCTCCTGGCGGAAGCAGTTCGAGAGAAGACCACCTTCATAACGGAGCGGGGCTTGTTCTGTTATCGAGTGATGCCTTTTGGCTTGAAGAATGCAGGTGCCACCTATCAACGTCTTATGAATCTCATGTTTGGGTCACTTATTGGCAAGACGGTTGAAGTTTACATCGATGACATCGTTGTGAAGAGTCGGGTACGAGGTACTCTGGTGACGGACCTTGCTGAGCCTTTCTCTGTTCTGCGATCTTTCAATCTTAAGATCAACCCGGAGAAGTGCACCTTCGGGGTTACCTCAGAGAAATTTTTGGGTTATCTTGTGAGTCAGCGGGGGATTGAGGCTAATCCAGCTCAGATCCGTGCTTTGCTGGACATGCCAGAGCCTAAGTCGAAGGAGATCCACAAGCTGACAGGCCGGATTGCTGCACTCAATCGGTTTATCTCCAAGTCATCCGATCGTTGCAAACCTCTTTTCGAGTTGCTGAGAAAGGACTCCATTTTTGCGTGGACTCCAGAGTGTTCTCGAGCTTTCCTTGCCTTGAAGGAGTATTTGGGCTCAGCTCCTATCCTTTCGGTGCCCGAGTCAGGTGAAATCCTATATCTTTATCTGTCTGTTTCAGTGCAAGCCCTTGGTTCCGTCCTGGTCAGGAGTTGTGATGGCGTGGAGAAACCTGTCTATTTCATCAGCAAAACCTTTCTCAAGGCGGAGTACAATTATAGCAAGCTCGAGAAGGTATGTCTAGCTTTTGTCTTTTCTGCGGAAAAGCTTCGGCCTTACTTTCATGCTCATTCTATCGTTGTCATCACAACGTATCCCTTGAAAGTCGTGCTGGGACGACCCGAGCTGACGGGGAGGATGTCGAAGTGGGCTGTGACTCTGAGTGAGTTCGATATTCAGTATCGAGCTAGGAGTTCAGAAAAGGGGCAAGCAATGGCAGGTTTTCTTTCTGATTTCCCTGTGGAGGAGGAAGCAGAGGAGATGGTTGTTGATCTTCGGGAACTTCCTATTGAAGTTGACAACGGAGATATCGTTGTGGATGGAGCCGAGTCATCAGAGTGGAATGGTTGGCTATTGTACGTGGACGGATCTTCTAATTCTAGTGGTTCAGGACTGGGCGTTGTGTTTATAAGTCCGGAGAACGTCAAAGTGCAGAAGATGTCGCGCCTTAGGTTCACTGCCTCCAACAATGAAACTGAGTACGAAGCCTTACTGCTTGGGCTGGAGAATGCTCGAGAGTTGCAGATCTCCATGTTGAGAGTATTTTGTGATTCACAGCTCGTGGTGAATCAGGTGAATGGTGTTTATGACTGTAAGGACGACTGGATGAAGCAGTATGCTACTCTCGTTCGTTCGCAGTGTGAAGCATTCACCGTTGTGGAGATCAGGCACACCCGGAGAGATGAGAACAGGCATGCTGACGCTTTGGCGTATTTAGCTTCCATGGTGCAGGCTGACGAGCCTAAGGCTATTCTGATGGAGTTCCAAGAGTATCCTTCAATAACTCTTCAGGCACAGCGGGAAGTATTTTTTGTCAATCCAGTTCCGAGCTGGATGACAAGGCTGGTGGCTTATCTGAAAGATGGAATTCTTCCTATCAGTGTGAAGGAGTCGAGGCGCATTCTGTTCAAGGCATCTCGTTATGACTTGGTGCAAGGAGAGTTGTTCAGGAAATCTTTTGGTGGGCCTTTGTTGAAGTGTGTTCATCCTGCAGATGTGGAGAGGATACTTGCTGAGTTGCATGAAGGTATATGTGGTATTCATTCAGGCGGGAGAACCATTGCCCATCGAGCTATGGGGCAAGGTTACTTTTGGCCTTACATGCAGGCTAATGCTCAGAAGTATGTGAAGAAGTGCAGCCAGTGCCAGCGGTTTGCTCGTTTGATTCAGGCTCCGGCTCAAGAGCTCAGCACTGTATCTCAGCCTTGGCCATTTGCACGTTGGGGACTTGACATTGTGGGACCTTTCCCTAGGGCTCCAGGGAATCTGATCTTTCTCCTAGTGGCAACTGATTACTTCTCTCGTTGGATTGAAGCTGTTCTCCTTGCGCGTATTAGAGAACAAGAGGTGAAGAAGTTCTTGTGGGAACATATCATCTGCAGATTTGGCATACCGCAGTCCATCATTACTGACAACGGGAAGCAGTTTTCAGGACGTTTGATTGCCGACTTTTGCAGCGAGCTGAAGATCAAGCATGTTTTCTATTCCCCATATTATCCTCAGAGGAATGGATTGGCCGAGGCAGCCAATAAGAATATTCTCAATGCCTTGAAGAGAAGACTGGAAGATTCGAATGGGAAGTGGACCGCCGAGCTGCACAACGTTTTATGGGGGTACAGAACAACTCTGAGGAGTCCTACCAATGAAACTCCTTTCTCTCTAGCGTATGGCATGGAAGCTGTCATTCCTACTGAGATCAGTTTGCCTACAGTGCGTTCTTGGCACAACAAGAAGAAGGATGTAGAGAAAGATCAGAACACAGAGCTTATGGCTATTCATCTCGATCTGCTAGAAGAGAAGCGAGAAGATGCCAGCATTTAGATGAGGAGGTATCAGCAACGATTAAGGAAAGCCTACAACAAGAAAGTACAACGGAGAGTGCTGCAGGTCGGTGATCTCGTTCTCTGAAGAGTGTTCCAGAACACGAGAGAGCTTAACAGTGGCAAGTTGGGACCTAACTGGGAAGGGCCTTATATCGTAGAGCGATTGGGAAGTCCTGGAGTCTGTTACTTGAAAGACTTACAAGGTAATTGTGAGCATGGGATTTTCTAACCCACTTTCACAATTATATGTTTTGACTTGAGTCGCCACCTATTCATTCTTAGGGATAGGTCCCGGGTATTTGTTTGTTTGGATAAGGCAAATGGTCTTTACAGAGTTAGGGTAAGCGGTTCGATTAAGTCCTGGGGAAGGTATTAGGCACCCCAAGACCTCCGTTTTATAACGGTTACCTACTCCCTAAACTTAAGCCAATTATAATCTCAAAGTTTAATTAGAATGTCCAAAGTTTTTAAGTGAGTGCTAATCCAAGAAAAATAGAAAGCTAGATGGCTAGGGTCGAACCCGAGTTGAGTTGCCTACGTACTCACATGGTGAGATCAGACCGAGCGTAGTTCTGGCACATGAGCCCGTGCCGAGGCTAGGGGGTAGTGTGTGTGTGCATAGGGTGGTCAAAGGGTCTAGCCTAGAAGGCTATGGTTTAGTTGACCGGGGAGGTCAAGTGCACAAGGGGTAAGTCTAACCGCGGTTAGAGGAGATTTAACTATGGTTAGGTGAGCTAACCAAAGCTAAAGAGATCCTACAAGTCTCTTTTTGGTTTTTTGTATTTTTATATTTTTTTGGGATTTTGGAGATATTTGAATGTTTTTGGTATTTTGGTTATATTTGCATGTTTTTGGTATTTTGATTATATTTGAATGTTTTTTGGTATTTTGAGATTTTATTATGTTTTTGGTATTTTGAGTTTTTATCATGTTTTTTTGGATTTTCATATAGGTAGGGTTTTGAAAAACTTAGCTAAAGTCACATTTAATCCAAGAGTTTGGCTAAAAGATTATATTTTAAGACATAAAGAGGGATGTGCCTTATGAATGTAAATGGTCTATTGCCAACACCTATTTTGTTGAATTGGTGTTGATAATAAATCAAATATCATTGTCTTTGGTATGAGACATTTTTAAGAATGTCCTCTTTAAGTCCTTAAACTATCATTTATTTTAAGTCCTTAAACCATCACCTACCCATTCAACATAGAACATGAAGGAAAAATAAAGAAATGAAAGAAAATGAAAACTCATCCTCTCCCTTTTAAGGTGGTTCATTTACACCATTATTAATGATGTAATGTTGCTCTAAAGAATGTTAGGGAGGGGATGAGCTTTCACAAAAAATTCTAGAAAGAGGACTAGAATCTCAAAAGGAAACAAAATGAAAAAGAGAGGTATAGCTTTAGCTTTCACTCTCTATGGGCCTACCCATATCCACACTTGTGAGTACATAAAAAAAGAAGAAAATATGTACATGGAAATGAAAAGAAAAAAGGAGCATCTCCTTGCCTTTGATATGGGGTCCCTCTACACCATTAGATTGGTGTAGAGAGGCCCAACTATGCTTGAGAAATGAGAGATCAAGAAGAGAGAACCAAATAAAAAAAAAGATAAAAAAGAAGAGAAAATGAAAGAAGGAGTGCCTACTCCTCCAAGAATTCTCCTTCAATGCTCCAAGGGGTAGGGTTTTAGAATCCACAAAGGAAGAGAGTTAGTGAAGAACTCTAAGCTTTTAGTCTTAGAATTCTTTCCAAACTCTAAACCTTAGTTTCTTCTCCCTTCTTCAAACTCAAGAGAAACACAAGTGGGTGGGAACCTTCTAGGGGTCTTGAGGGATGGATCTAAGGGGCTAAGGGATTGGTATTTATAGGAAAACTAAGAGGTTGGGTTGTGTCTTTTACATGGGGGATAAAAGGAGCTAGTGGGTAAAGACTTGAGTGTTGTAAGGTGAGTTGATAGATTGAGTGTTGTAAGGAGTGTAAGAGAGTTGATGGGTTGAGTGAACTATGAGTTATATAGGTATGGGTTGATGTTAGAGAGGTGTAAGAGAGTTGGTGGGTTGAGTGAACTATGGGTTATATAGGTATGGGTTGATGTAAGAGAGGTGTAAGAGAGTTGGTGGGTTGAGTGAACTATGGGTTATATAGGTTTGGGTTGTAGGTGGATATGGATATGTGGATTAGGTCTTATGGATCATGGGTTATTAGTAGATGGGTCATGGATTATGATTATTGGACTTTGACTATGACATTTGGGCTTGGGCTATGGAAATAGGCTTTGGCTTAGGCAATTGGGTGATTGGGTATTTGGGCTTGACTACTTGGGTTGGGTAATAAAATTAGGTAATTGGGTTTGATTGAGTTGTCTAGGTATAAGTTTGGTCAAATGGGCTTGGGCCTTGGGTATACCTAGGGCTTACTAAGGTTAGGCTAGGGCTACCTAGGGTTAAGCTTAGGGTTAACTAGGGTCTTAACTAGGGTTTAGTCCTATGGTTAAGGGTTTACCTAGGGTTTGGAACTAGGGTTGATCTAGGGTTTGGACCATAGCTAAATTAATTAACCACGGTTAAGGGGGTGTAAAAATAGGGTGCTGACAGTAATCTCATCTCAAAATCTTGGAACATTATGAATTTGAGACAATTCTTTCAATAGAATCCATGATATGCTACTACATGCATCGTTGTGCTTACAAGTTTTCAGTGATTTTACATTATCATAATGCTCATATTTCAACATGTGACTTGCAATATTATGCGTCTGCTCGTTGTCTACACTATGTTCTGTCTGATTCATCAGTGTAATATTGTGAATGTTTTGCAAGTAATTCAAATAAAATTTTGACTGAACAACCTACTCATAACGAACATGAGTGACTTATATAAGGATGTCATCTGAGCAAATCCTGTGGCTTATCCTAATGACATCCTCTGAGCATGTGCTTCGAAACTGAGTTACATTGTGTTCATCATATGAATTTTATTTGTCAGATTGCATTCACAGTGAACTACGCGAATGATGTATCTGGATTAGTGTTTTGCTTGTAGTGTTTTGCTCGTAGTGTTTTACTCGTAGTGCTCGCTCGTAGTGCTTTGCTCGTTGTGTTTTGCTCGTAGTGCGTTGATCGTAGTGCTTTGCTCGTAGTGCTTGATCATAGTGCTTTACTCGTAGTGCTCACTCGTTGTGCTTTGCTCGTAGTGCTTGCTCGTAGTGTTTTGCTCGTTGTGCTTTGCTCGTAGTGCTCTATTCGTAATGCTCTACTCGCAGTGTTCTGTTCGTAGTGCTTTGATCGAAACAATTTGCTTAAGTATGTGCATCAGTTATGATTTTCACCCTCATACATACATTCACATAGTAAAGTGCCATATTCACATCAATGCTGTGAACCGTGAAAATTAACTCAACTACTTGTGTTGTATTGTTTGTGCATACGTTGTGCTACGCTACGAGGTGAAGAGAAATGCAAACATAAGAAGGAGTGATCCATTCATAAAGAAGGCCCGTTTCTGGGCAATTACAGCAGCAGACTCCCATAAGAGGGAAAGAAAAGAGTTTACATCATCAAAAAAGAAAACAGAAACGTGAAGAGGAGCAGCAGATCAGGTGAGCTCAAGATCAGCATCTGTCATCGTTGCAGCAGGGGCAGGAGTAGAGGCTTCAGCAGTTGGGATTTTTTATGGAGTAGCTTCGTCGGCAGCAGCAGGAGCTTCAGGAACAACTGGCTCGAAATACGGCTCAGCAGGAAGGGGTGCAGGACCTTCGAGAGAGTGAGGTTGCTTGACGCCTTGGACCTCGGCCTCGTTGTCTATCTCAATCACGTCTTTGCTCTGAAGCTCGGAGGCCGTGATGGCGTCCTCTTTGTTGTCTTCTTTCAGACGGCCTTGCTGGCGGAGCGATTCAAGAACCTCTTTCTCGGTCTCTGCCCGATCCTCATCCAAGAGCATGTCCAGCTGAGACTGATAGTGTTGTTGCAACCTCAGGGTCACGGTCCTCTCGATGGTCTCTTGAGCTTTCTTGGCCTCCTCGAGCTCCTCTGCCAGTGCTGTCCTGGCTGCCTCAGTTTCCTCCAACTGTCTGCCCAAAGCTTGGGAGACGTGCTCCAGTTCGCTGATGCGTAGAACAGCGTTCTCTACCTCCTGTTTGGCCTTCTTCTCGGCCTCCTTTGCCGATCGTATCTCAGCCTCAGCTTTTTCTTGTGCCTTGGTGGTAGCTTTCAACTTCCCCTCAACGCGAACAGCGTCAGCTTTGGCTTGAGACAGATCAAAGTCGGCCTTGAGTCTCTCTTCGACGAGAGTCTTCTCCAGCGTCTCAGTCCTGCCTTTCCAGTAGTTGATCCCGTCTCGGAGGTGATTGTAGCTATATTGGCTACGATCACAGAGTTCGTGCACAAGGACGTTCATCTGCAAGGAAGTGTCCGGGCGTTAGCACAACGAGAAGTAAAATTTCACCAGTAGAGTAAGAAGAAGAGGAAGTGAGAAACTTACTGACGCCACAGACTGGCAGGCGGCGTAGGAGAGGTTGGTCAGACTGAGTTTGCCGACGTCAGCAATGTCTTGGGGCAACCTCATTGCATGAGTCAGAGCTCGGGCGGCCTTGTCCGATCTTTGCACCGAGTCGTTCACGGTCGGTCTCCCGTACCGAGAGAAGTCGGGCGACCAGTTCAGAGTGCTCGTCGGTAGCATGCGAACTGGAAGACTCGTTGTGCCAGCTTCCGTTGCGGCCAAGGCAACCACAGCGGAACTCGAACTGGCTGGAGCAGTTGCAGCTCGAGAGAGGGCAGGTGCCGAGCTGGCTTCAGGCACCGCCGTTGTCACCTCTGCTCCTGGACTTGTTGCAGGAACGGCAGAGGCGGAAGGGGGAGCAGCAATGGCTGCGTTCTTTTTCTCCAGGCGTTTGTCCGCCTTCGCTTTCTTTCTGGCCTCATACTCGGCCTGGGTCGGCAGTTTTCTCTTCGGGTCAGCAGTCGTTGTACCCTTGGAAGGAGGGTTCCTCTTCTTCAACGGTGGTGGCAGCTGAACTGCAGGGCGAGCAGACCTTGGCTTCCTGCTCAGCGGAGGTGGATCCATGCCAGCCATGTCTTCTTCTTCTTCTTCGGCTAGATTAATTGCTGGTGAAGGTGCAGAAGTAGAAGCACCTGGATGATGTTGCTGTTGCTGTTGTTGTGGTTATTGTTGTCGTCGTTGAGCAGTTGCAGTAGGAGTGCTGAAGGCGACCCACGTGTCAGGCTCCAGTGGTTGCCACCGGATGTATTCCCCACCTCGAGCACGACTGATGTTGGTAAGGAGGCCTTCTTCTTCTGGGGCCAACTTCTTGTACGGGAACTTCTTTGCGTCAACTGCACACAGAACAAAGCAGAATGAGTACAACGGGAGTCAGCGGGGCGAAAGCATACAGCGTACAACGAAAACAGAGTCAGAACAGTGATGCACAACTGACAACGGACGACCGTAGTAGTATACCTGTTTCGGCTCGGAAGACATTGGGGACCCTGGAATTTTCTGTCTTCCAACCGCCAGAGACGACGAAAGGAATGGCTTTCCACCCTCTTTCTCTATCGAGAATGCCTGAGACAAGCTCTAGATGTCGAGGTTTCTTGTTCCACGAGTAGTAGGAGAACAAACCATCGTCAGTGCCTCGGCATCTGACAGCATGGCAGAAGTGGAATAGATGCCTAGCTTCTATTGGGTAACCGTCATTGATGAATTTGATCATCATGGACATATATTTGTGGAAGCTCGGATGCATTTGTCCCAGTGCGAGTTGCAGGGTGGACAGAACGTCGTCCAGGACGGGATGGAGAGGGAAGCGGAGGCCAGCCTCGAGCTGAGAGAGGTAGACGACAGTACAAGCAGAACGCTTATCAATGATAGGGTCATCTCGCTTGAAGTGGAGATTGACGTTGGAAGGGAAGTCGAAACGTCCCCTGTAGTGGTTCAGATGTGCCAACTGATGTTGGCGCAGGGCTGAGGATTTTTCGATGTAGGCACCATGAGGTGCGCTACCTGTGCAACTGGCCTCATCTTCAGTAGGGCCTCTAACTTCCTCTAACCTAGCGGGTTCTACGGGAATGATGGCAGCCATAGTAGTTGGAAGAAACAGGGGAAATGAACAAGAACAGGGAACAGAGCACGGAGAGTACACAGAGCAGAATCACTCAAGAACCAGAGAAGAGAGAGAGGGAGAAACAGTAAGAAATATTAAGGAAAATGGTGAAGAGCGTACCGAACAGAAGGCGACTGAGAGAGATTGTTGAGAGCTTGAGGAAGATGAACTTTCGGTTGAGAAGAAAATTCGGCAGAGTAACAGTGCTTGAAGGAACAGGGTGAAAGAGAAGGGGTATTCGATGGGGATTTTATAAGCATCTCAGATTTGTGAAACTACACCACTACCCTTCATCAGAGCCGTACACCTGTGTCAAAGGGGAGAAGAGCAGTGGCAAGATCGTCTTTTCATCAAAAGAGAGTAACCGTCAGAGTTATCAAAGCGTTTTGAAATTCAAATCGGCAATGATGACAGCCTGTCCGCATTAAAGAGACGTGACGGTTCGCACGTGCAACCAGCTGGCGTGAACGGTCATCTTCCCAGTGAGCGTTTAAAGCACGCAACGTTACATCTTCTGGAGCAGTGCCAGGTATGATCTTTTTGTTCGTTTATGACGCTTCGAACTACGTTCCAAGCATCATAAAGGGGCAAATTGTAACGGATAAAATTCGTAAAATCAACTTAGCGTTGGAGAACGAGCTCGTTTTTGTTGTTTTGTTCACGAAAGTGACACGTGGACACGAGTTGGGGTCACGTGCTTAAAATAGAGGGATCACACGTTGTCTGATGCACAACGTTCCCGTTGTGCGCATTACGACGTCTTTGTTCTCTTGTAGAACAACGCTTCTGTTGTGGCTTGACAACGTGCTCGTTGTCTGAAGCACAACGTAACCGTTGTACTCTTGACAATGTTTTTGTCGTATATGAACAACGAGCCCGTTGTCTCACCGACAACGATGTCCTGGCTGTATTCTAAGACAACTACACCGTAACCGAGCTCGAGTCAACAACGAGACCGACTCGTAGGAGGAAGTGATCAGGAGGCGATCCATAATTCTGACAGGCGTGCCGAAAACACTGTTGCGTGCCGAAAGCACTGTCTTGGCATTTAATGCTGGTCACTTCTGCGTACTGTCCGATCCCGTCCGATTGGACGCTTAGGAGGCTCTCGCGTGTGATGCAACCGGCGGCAGATATGACTTGACATATTTGGCAATGAGTGCAAAACACGTGGTATGGACACCTATGGCCATCCATGGTCATCGATGGCCATACCAACCTTACCCTATAAATATCCCGTGATTTTTAGTGCTTAAGAGTTAGTTGTTCATCATTCGTATTCGAGAGTATACGTGTTCAGTGCTTCCCAGAGCCTTGCGTAACTTTCAGTGCCTCTTTCAGTGTTACTGTTCATCATCTTCTACCTCTACTGACTTTATCATCGGAGTACAGATCAGGGTGTCACACCCTCCACTCCAACCTTCTACCGGTAAACCAGAGCGTGGGAGAAGCTGCAGCTGACGCGTGTCCTTTCCGGAGTTTTTCCCCTTCACCAATACATAATAAAACTATTTGATTGATTATCATTTGAATTATATTATTATTTCGACTTAAATTGCTATTTAAGAATAATATTAGAGATTATATATATTCATTATCTTTGAATTTTAATAACATTTGGACTTAAAAATATTGTTAAAGATAAATATTATGGAAAATAAAATATACATATTCTCTTCTCTACTTCTCTACTATTATAATGAGAGAAGCGGGGTTAAAAAGTTGGTTGATTTTTTTCTAATATTCCTAATGAGTCCTAATTTTATGGTATCTTATTGTGAACGTAATTAATAAGGTGAATTTTTTATATTTTTCCTATTTTATTCATAACTCTATATAATTTTTTTTAAAGATATTCTATTATATTATTTAATTTACATGAGAAAAGTTAGTAGGGGTATTGAAATAATATCAACTACAACTAACAATAATCCCTTTATATCTCTACGATTCCCTCCAATCTTTATCCTTATCTTCTCTCATGCTCCCTCCTTCGTCTGTCTCAACGAAGAGGCACACCCTCTCTACATGGTAATTACTTTTCAAGATAAAAAAGTAGGACTTTTTGATTCTCAAAATGACCCTTTCTATACTAACGTGTCTCTCATAATTTATTTATTTTATCTAAAAAGTCCCCCAAGTTTCTTTACTCAAAAAATTAAAAAAAAAATTCAAAATGTCCTCACTAGGATCCCTCTTCCCAATCTCTCTCTCCCCTTCCCCTCTCTCTCACATGCATCGCACGTGCTGCCCACTAGTATTGATATAAAGAGAATGACCTAGTTCAAAACGTTGATTGAATTTTAAAACTTCTATTTACTTATATAGAAAAGACAATGACCCATTTACTTATATATAAAGATAATGATACTTAAAAATGTTAATTAAATTTTAGTTTAACTCTAAAATCATCTTTTATTAATATATCTATACTAATATAAAGAGAATAGTCGGGTTCAAAACTTGATTGAATTTTAGCTTAATTTCAAAACCGTCATTTATTAATTTTAACTTTATGAATACAAGGGGACTTAAAAAGTTGATTAAAATTGAACTTAATTCTAAAAGTGGCCTAATACTAGTATATAAAATAATATTTTCATAACTGGTCCGGCTATTGAACCGATTAGGTGACCGGTTCCCAATTCGACTGGTTAGATTGGATCGTGTCATTTATTATTTAAACATTTTTTATTATTTTTTCCTGATTTTTTCTGGTTATATCACCAGTTTTCCAGTTGAACCAGCCAGTTCTTCCAGTTCCCCGCTTTAAGACCGGTTTTTTAAATAGTTCAGTTATGATGGTTTTATGGACTGATTGACTAGTCGGTTCTTGATTTTATCAGTTTAACTGGTCGATTCGTCTAATTTTTAAAACAATGTTATAAAGAGAATGCGAACCTTAAAATCATGGATTGAAAATGTATCTTACTTTCAAGATTGCCCTTAACTAGTATAAATAAAATGAGTCTTTGAATTGTTGATTGAAATTTACCTTATTGTAAAAATGCCCCTATTTTATTTCTAAAAAATGTCCCTCGAGTTTTTATAACTAAAATGCCCTCAATTTGTTTTATAGTGAGAATGTCCATAAAATTTTATAATTCCCAAAATGCCCATAAGTCAAGTTTCTATACCAAAAATCCTCTCACGATTATTTTACCAAAAATGCTCCCCAAGTTTGCCCATATTTTATTTGGTTTTAAAATGCCCATTAAGTTTAAATACCCCAAATGCCCTTAATTTTTTATATCCAAAACACCACTAAAGCTTTTTAGTTCTCGAAATACCCCTAGGTTAGGTTTCTACACCCAACGTGCCCTCATATTTTTTTACCAAATATGCCCCTAAAGTTTCTATACCCAAAATATTTCTTAAGTTTTTTCCAAAATGTCCATCAAATTCCTATACTATCTATGAGCGCACATTGCATGTACACGCCCACATGTATAAGGATATTATTTTAATGCAGTGTTCTGTAGTTGATCTCACATGCATCCCACTACTATATATCTTTACTATCATAAAGAAAATGTGCAGGTTAAAAACGTTTGTTGAATTTTGTCATATTGATAAAATTACTCTTATACTTGTCTTCTTCCTTCATTACTATTGTAAAAAATGTTCAACATAAACATAATAAATAAGAATAATATATATGTGTGTGTGTGCATGTATGGTAATTAGTCAAATACGTATTATGACCTAACGGGTGCAGGAGCTATCATAAAGTCATTCGTATGATGGATGGGTTTAGAAAACTAAATGCAAACCTATAAATGATTCAAAAACATTGACCAGTAATAAACGGTGGGGGGATGGATTGACACGTTAGCTTACAAACTATTTGAAACAAGTGTTTTGAAAATGATGGAATAGGGTTTTTATTATCATTACCAATAAAATGTTAGAGTAAGGGTGAACATACTTGCCCGAACCAGTATTAGTCGTAGGGTTGCACTTAAGCTAAGTTAGCTTGTTTGCTCGACTCGTTTGAGTCAAGCTCAATTTAGCATTCCAAGTCCGAACAAATCAAATCAAGCTTTTATTTGAGCTCAAATGGTTAAACAAGCCAAGTTCAAGCCATACCAAGTTTGATTCCACTTGGTTGTAAACTCAACTTGGTTAGGGCTTGGTTCAACTTGATATATATATACACGCAATATGTTTTGGTAATGTTATTTATATTAATACAAAATAATATTTTTAACTTTATTTGATCATATATTGTATTTTTTAATAGATGAGTTTAAGAGATAATTTTAAAAAATAAGTTAAAGTAGAAATTTTGATCTAACTTTCTACACTTTGGACTACCTCTACGAATGTATTAATTTTCAATAGTTTTGTACAATAATTTATTAATAAGCACTTCTATTAAAATCATGTAAAATTAAACAAAATAATTAATTTGAGCCAACAAGAACTCAGCTCGGAATGAATAAAGTTTGACCTTGAACAAAGTTCGAGCTTGATCAAGCTTGTTCAAGAAAAACTCAAGCTTAAACATTCAAACTCAAATCAAACTCGTGTCAAGCTCAAGCTGAGCTCAAATGTGTTCAAACTCTACTCAGCTCAGCTCATCGAATACACCCCTAATTAGTGGACCCAACCCTACTTACATTCACATCTAATACAGTAAAATTGTCATTACATATAATTGAAGCTATGCCCTTTATAAAACAAGAATGATAGAATATAGTTCATGCTAATGACATCAAGGGTGCGTTTGGGTTTGACTTTTTAGTTAAATGTTGAAAGCTGATTAAAAAAATTATTTTTTCAATAAACATGTTTGGATAAAAAGTAATTTGATCAATTTTATAAAATTACTACTATTTTAGTCAATGATACCTCAGACAACTGAGACATGTTTATAATTTAATCAATTGTTTTTTTCAGTCATTATATGTCCGATGAATATTATATTATAAACATTTATATATGGTGAAAATAATCAAAACCAAACAAACCTAAGTCTTTTGAGATAAGGCCATCAATGATGAAGAAATTATCATTACACACGCGAAAATTAGGACGACCAGAGTTATCGATTGAGAGTTCACTTTCTAATAGTTTGGAAGCAGTTGATAGTAAAAAAAACATTAAAATATATTAAGATTTTTATAAATGAGTTACAAGATATAGAGACTTTTGCAAATCCCTTTTATAGTCATTGGGATGCTAGCACCACCAAGTTACCCGCTAAAAAAGCATCAGCTTTGGCCTAAAAGTACAAGGCCAAATCGATTTTTGATAGGACTTACATTCAAGAGTAGTTTGGGTATGCATTCAAGAGGTGATTAAGATTATGAATTGAAGAGGTTGACAATAAACTAAGGTTAGATTATTTAACCTTAAGGGTCAGTTAAACTTAATCACAATTAACAAGGGTTAAAAGGGACGAGGGTTGACTTGTGGGTGCAATTGAGCTCTCCCGAATTCAATCGCGATTGAATGTGATCCCAACTCTTAACAATAGCATTATACAATGAATTATATTTGATATGAAAATGGAAACCTTTACAACTAGTTATCAGGTGGCCATGAGTTTTACCCAACAAAAAATCTACAACTAAACGCACTACATGGTCATTTCTCAAAAACTCATGAGACAGTTTTCTCCAATTGCCCCTCGAGTTTGGGAATGTTCCCCAAATATTAAAGTTTTAAAAAATATTTCCTAAAGAGGTTTATGAGCATTTTTTATAATTCAACATTTATGAAAAGTCTTAAATATCCATCCACTATCAAGGGTGCGTTTGGGTTTGACTATAGTTCATGCTAATGACATCAAGGGTGCGTTTGGGTTTGACTTTTTAGTTAAATGTTGAAAGCTGATTAAAAAAATTATTTTTTCAATAAACATGTTTGGATAAAAAGTAATTTGATCAATTTTATAAAATTACTACTATTTTAGTCAATGATACCTCAGACAACTGAGACATGTTTATAATTTAATCAATTGTTTTTTTCAGTCATTATATGTCCGATGAATATTATATTATAAACATTTATATATGGTGAAAATAATCAAAACCAAACAAACCTAAGTCTTTTGAGATAAGGCCATCAATGATGAAGAAATTATCATTACACACGCGAAAATTAGGACGACCAGAGTTATCGATTGAGAGTTCACTTTCTAATAGTTTGGAAGCAGTTGATAGTAAAAAAAACATTAAAATATATTAAGATTTTTATAAATGAGTTACAAGATATAGAGACTTTTGCAAATCCCTTTTATAGTCATTGGGATGCTAGCACCACCAAGTTACCCGCTAAAAAAGCATCAGCTTTGGCCTAAAAGTACAAGGCCAAATCGATTTTTGATAGGACTTACATTCAAGAGTAGTTTGGGTATGCATTCAAGAGGTGATTAAGATTATGAATTGAAGTGGTTGACAATAAACTAAGGTTAGATTATTTAACCTTAAGGGTCAGTTAAACTTAATCACAATTAACAAGGGTTAAAAGGGACGAGGGTTGACTTGTGGGTGCGATTGAGCTCTCCCGAATTCAATCGCGATTGAATGTGATCCCAACTCTTAACAATAGCATTATACAATGAATTATATTTGATATGAAAATGGAAACCTTTACAACTAGTTATCAGGTGGCCATGAGTTTTACCCAACAAAAAATTAAAAATCTACAGCTAAACGCACTACATGGTCATTTCTCAAAAACTCATGAGACAGTTTTCTCCAATTGCCCCTTGAGTTTGGGAATGTTCCCCAAATATTAAAGTTTTGAAAAATATTTCCTAAAGAGGTTTATGAGCATTTTTTATAATTCAACATTTATGAAAAGTCTTAAATATCCATCCACTATCACCTACACTTTAAAGATTAAAAAAAAAAAGTTTTAAAAGAATAATAAGATGCAAAAAAGGGATTTATGTACATGCATAAGATGGGAGAAGTTTGTGGGCAACGAAATTGCGACACTAGATTGAGTTGGGGTTCCCCAATTTCAGTGCGCTGCTTCACACCAAATCAAATGAGGAGTATGTACACCACATCAAGCCCAAGCCCTCATATGGCTTTGGTCTGTCTATATAGACAGTCCCGGTTAAACTGACCCTCGCGGACTAACTCTATGAGTTAGTCCACGGGCAAACCTATAAATAGTTCCTGCAAACAGACTTTATAAGTCAATCATGCGGATTGGCCAAAGGCTAACCCTTGCGGATAGACTTTACAAGTCAATTGGTGGGCCAACCAAAGGTTAGCCCTGTTGGACCTGGTCTGTGACCATAAATAGACATGAACTTAACCCAGACCAAGGGCAGGACCCATGGTCCCACCCTGTATTGGTCCGCGGACTGACCAATGTCAGACCCTGGTCCGCAACCCAAATAGGCTTTGGACTTGACGCAGACTGTGGGTTAGACACATGGTCACACCCCTTTGATTTGCGTACTAACCAAGATCACTCATTTTCCCAAGCTGGCAGTCAGTGTCTGACTGACATGTGGTAGATAATTCATGATAAAAAAATGACTCTCTGTTAGCTTTGGGGGATCCCAAGATGGAGATCCCCTCTCTTTTCTCCAATAATAGAGTATCATGTGACACCCCATCCGAAATGGGGAGTAATCTCTCTCATTTTCATGGAAGATAAGATTCATCTCATTTTAAAGAGAAATGTCTTATCATCCCAGGTTTCCCAAAAAAGGAAACAAATTTGGAGTTCTTCAATAAAAGGACTCCCAATCGTACTAGGTTTCTATAAGATAAGAGAATCAGCCGTCAAATGAAAGACAACTCTCTTTGAAAATGAGATAATCTTTTAATTCCCTAAAAAATAAGAAGTCAAAGAAGAGTCCAAAAATGACTCTCAAAAAGCTATAAAAATGATTTTTTCACAATAAGCTCCCACGAACGAAGAACAACAAGAGGATACACACGAGACTACTACAAGAATTGGAGGAGAAAATATATTTTTCTTTATTTTGCAGGAAAACAACAATCAAGAAGGAAGAAGAAGGATCTCCAATCAAAGGAGAATATCAGGTGAACCCCCAATATGACCATTTTTTTTTTCTTGATATGAAGACCTTCATGTGGCATCATGTAACACCAACTTGAGATTTGAGAATCCCCATTTAATAAATAAATATTTTATTCAAATATCTTGTTATTCTTTAATTAGTCTTCTTAATCAGAGGTTCTTCACAGAATCGGGAAGGTAGTTAACAGTCCGGGTTTACTTGGATTAGAAGGATAGTATCCCGCATAAAATAATAAACTTCATACAACAATTGAGACAATTTGACCGCAACGAAATTTGAGCATTACAAAGCTTCCCACTTCTCTCATCTTCCCATATCACGAAGCTTCTCTCTCAATTATCCTTTAATGAATGTTTTATGATAAATTTAATAGGACTGTTATTGGGAAAAAAAAATGAAAAATTTGCAAAAATATTGTTTTAATGGAATTTTTGCACTCATGATCGATAGGGGTTGATACACGTGGTTGCTACACTTGTTTGATACACTAAGTCGATGCATCGTTATGATTGATATAAATTGATACATATAGATACATGTCGATACTATTGTCTGTACATGTATCAATATATCGTCTTCAACCTTAGAACAAAACCAATATCAATATGAAGTATCGTCCCGATTTGTTGAGTATCAATCATACACTGCAATCATAAAAAATGAAAAACAAAACACATGTAAAATTATATAAATTGAATTTAAGATTTAAAATTAAAAAAACATAATGATTATAAACCTTTTCCTTATGTTATGATCTCAACTAATTCATTTAAGAAAAATACAAGAAAATCGAAAATGAGTGTTATACTTTGGTTAATGGCGTTCTCTCATTAACGTGGTTACTAGTTTATCATAACGAAGTTCTCTTGTTAAAATCTTAGTCGAAGTGATAGATAATTAAATATTGGGGACTCTAATTGATCAACGAATGAGGACTCCATGATTGATAAAGAATGAAGGGACACAAATGTTTTTTCATCAAATGATTTGGATAAAATGATCCAAAATGAAAAAAGTTCACATGTGCGAACACCTTCGTTGTGTGTGGGGGCATTAAGAGAAGAGTTTTTAAAACGCGGGCATTCGGAGAACAACCCCAAACTCCAAGGGGGGTAATTAGGGAAAAACCCCTTTCTCATGACACCTATGGAAGTGGAGATTAGCAAAACCCTACGGCATCCATCAATCCATCAATAAGCATTTGGTTTTGTTAAGTCCAAACCTCTTTTGTAATTTGCAACCTCCATCAGCCTAGCCTGTCGTTGCAGCTGCGATTCTTTTTTGTACTATCGATTTTCACGGCTCGGCTTGCTTTCGACCTCTCTCTCTCACTGAGAAAATTAGGGGTTTTCTTCGTTCGGTTCAAATTCAGACCAAACATCTTTGCAGCTCTTAGGGTTTCTTAAGCCTCCAAGCGCGCTTCATCTCCCTCCTTCTTTACTGGTGCAGATTTCATCTGGTTTTTAGGGTTTACAGATCTCTTAAGCTACTGATCCCAGCTCGCGATTCTGTTAAAATACGTCTTTCAAGATGTTCTGGAAACTGGCTACTCTTTCTACCTCTTCTCCTGTAAGTGAAACCCTTTTCCAGTTTATTGTTTTGTTCCGTCTATTTATTCTCTGTAGATGGTAATGCACTGAGTCTGTACGTGGTTTCTTGCTTTCAGAATTCAGTGGAACGAAAGATATGTAAGTAGATATTGGATTAGGGTTTTTGTTTACTAATGGCATTAGGATCTTTATATTTATCATTGGTATTATTAAATTGAGATTTGAAGGATCAAGGTGAGTGTGATTCGAAGTATTTTTGGTTCCCGAGTTAACAATATGAACTTGAAGATAATATGTATGCATTTTTGGCGCGATTACTGTTAAAGAAAGTTAGACGCGATTAATGGTATGCAGGAAGTAATAGCGGTTAATATATGGACCATTTAAGTCATTAATCACCCTTTCTGTCTCTGACCCCCTCTCTATATCTCTCCATCTCCATCTTCTTTAAAATTCAATTTTAATTTCCAGGGGATTCTTTAGCCGGATTTTGGTTTGCTTTATGAGTTTGAATTAGGATGTTTAGCATATTGTTAATGTGTTCATTTTTGTTGTTGTCATCATAGTAATAATTATTCTGAGTTTTTGCTGTTGAGTTTTTATTGTATGCTATTCTGTTTGGTGCTTCTTTTGAGTTGCTATATGGATTTAATTTGGATGTGGGCCATGCGGCACACCTGGTGGAGTTTTTGTCTCTTCTTGATCTTTGTATAAATTAAGCTATTTTATATTTTTTGTGTGTGTTTGGATTGTTATCTCTAAATTGAGCATGTATGCTTCGTGGGGTTATTTTTGGACACCAGAAAATTTTGCATTTTCTTAACGTTTTATGTTCTTCAATCACATTTTAATGGAATTTTCCCTTCTATTAGGTGGAATCAGTTCTAGACAAGGAAAATTTCACTTTGGAAGAGCTTCTGGATGAGGAAGAAATAATTCAAGAATGCAAAGCTCTAAACAGTCGCCTCATAAATTTGTAATTTTTTTCATTCTTATTACTTCACTTATGGCTTGGCTGTGTATGATCTCCTTCATAACTCCCATCTCCTTGTTGCATCTTTTGTCTATTGCACATTTTTGGTTAAGTAATTCCTAAATGTTTTATAATTGGCTGGAAAGCAACATGCTTCCCATGAGTTGCAGACTTTAGGAAGAGTATTTGGAGGTTGGTCATGGAATATAATTGGTTGTCATTTTGTAGCGTGATTATGTGGTGCCAGTGTGGCAGATGCCAGTTGGACCAGACGCTAGCATGGGGATTTGGTCAGCAACAAGTAGAGGGCCAGATATGCTGTTGGCCTCAGAGGGGGGGGATTAGGGACTCATGGGATTTGGAGCATGGTTCAAAAACCCTAAAACTCGACTCGAAAGTTAGCCAGGTCGATTAACTCGGAAAACTAAAAAACAATTCGACTCGGTCCAACTCGGAATATATGTGTAATAACGTAAAAAACCTAGATTAAAAAAACTCAAAATACGCTAGTTTTACAACCGCTACCCTATAAAACTAGGTTTAATAGAACCCATAGGAGGTTGTCTTTGTAGACTCAAAAAAATATGATGCAAAAATAGTGTGACGTTCGAGTTTAGGTTTAAAAAAATGATAAAAATACCCTTATCTGACTCGACTAATCCGGTGAGTCGAAAAACTCGGCTTGACTCAACCGAATCACTCGGCAAATAGTGTCTCCTTCGAGTTTTGAAGCAACTCGACTCGAAATTCAATTGAGTCAAGTAACTCGGCCGAGTTATTCGGGTGACTTGCCGGGTTTTCGAACTATGATTTGGAGGCTGAAGGCAGTGTTTTTGAATGAGTTTATATGCCATTATGAGGATGCATTGTTTTAGAGATGGGGACTGCACTTTGCTGATATGTGATGCTGGTGGCATGGCATCAACATCTCACGAGACAGTTGATGAAGGCAATCCCATTCAATCTACTGAGAAGAGAGCAATGCATCATCTAGATGCTAGCCACGTGACACCGGCATTTACATGCTTGTTTATCATCTTAATCATGAATGCCCTTTGCCAACTATGTGGAGTTGAAAACATGAATCTTGTTGCATGTGTCCATAGTGACAAAGTCGGGGTTCGGGAATAATTTGGCAGAGGTCAAGTTCGGAAAAATTCGAAAACAATTGGGAAAAATTCGGAACAAATAAAAATAAATTAATAAACATAAAAATATACCAATCAATTTGATTAAATTTTTTTTACAAAATAAGGAGATTTTTGCCAAGTTTGAGAATAATTTGGAAAATTTGGGAATAATCCGGAAAATTCGCGAATCCAATAATTCATGAATTTTTGAAAAAACGGAGTTTTTTGTTACAGAGATGTGTCTATTAAATAGAAAAGCCATTACTTTGGTCAAAACATTTGTCATCAAATATTTCCTTGTCATTTTGTTGAATATGTTCAAAGTTCAAACCTTCTCAATCGACTATCGCCTATTTTATCACTCATTAGATCTACTTTAAGATTCTTATGAATTCATTCATTATGATCTAATCTTCTAAATCATCCCTCTTAGCCATCTGTCATCCTCATCACGGGTACACTAATCCATGGAGATGTTGCTTCTTGGTCGGGTAGTATTTTGGTCCGTAAATTATAGCTGGTCTTACCAATATCCACTTAAGCCACCCAACTCTAAATCTATGAGCAACATCCTCCACAGTCTCTCAATCTTTACGAGTAATGGAGTTGAGATATTGGAATTAGTCATTTTGGGCTATCTCTTGTCCATAATTTTTTTTAAACTATTACCTCAGCCCTATTATTGTTCTTATGTCTTACTGAAGTTACATTTTACATATTCTATCTAGGTCGGATTTTTTAGAGCTATTAAATTTCAAGGTATCCCTTACAATTCTGATTTTGTATTTATCCCTTCTCTAAGCTTATTAGTTAATACTACATCATTTGCATATACCAAAGAACCTCCTCTTGAATGTATGTCGTTGATTCATCCATAACCAATGTAAAATAATACATATTCATAGTACCTGCTTATGGGTTGGTCATCGCATCGGTAGCTTGGTCCCTCTGGATTGAACAAAACTCGAGGGTTTTTGAAAATTGCCCCTCTCCGGTCATTATTACCTACCTGCCTATGGGCTGGTCACCTTTTGAAGCATTGGTGCTCCATCTTGGAGAATTTGGATTTAGCTTGGTTAAACTTTCTTTTGTAATAGCATAGCGTATTTATCTTGTACTCTTTAGTTCCTTTAGCTTGGCCGAGGCCCCCTGTATTCCTTTTTTTCTATATAAATACATCTCCTGCCTATTTCCAATAAAAAAAAATTGATGCATATTCATAGCTGACGCTGATGTAAACCTATTGTCACAGGGAACTCATTTGTCTCACTACTTGTTATTTTCATTGTAGTTTTCTCGTCCTCATACATGTCCTTAATGATATCAATGGATTTTCTTAGAACCACTTTCTTCTCCAATACCCATCATATTAATTTTCAATAGACTATATTGTATACCTTATTTAAGTTACAAAAAAAACTGAAGATTTTTTGTATTTTCTCTGAACTCCATCAATAGTCTTAAGTAAGATCATAACATCACTGATAAACCTCCCCGACAGTAATCCGATGGTTTTCTGAAAGTTTAGTTATTTGTCTTAATCTTTGTTCCATCGCTCTCTCCCATGAATTCATAGTATGTTGCATAAGTTTTACCCCACGGCCCATGGTAATCAGTGCAATTGTAGACACCTTATCTTTTATTGTATTCATTTTCTTTAATGATAAAAAATATTAATTTATGTAGAAAATAGAATGGAGGATATGAATCAAAAGCGTTAAACAAAAAGGCTCAAGGATGTGAAGGGCCCCTAAAAACTTAGGTTTTGTGCCTTGTGGAAATCCATTTGTAATGTACACAATAATTTCTCTTAGCATATTTACTAGGGTGGGAAATGAGTTGGAGGTAAAGTTTTGGGAGGACTCATGGCATGGTCAGAACTCCCTTAAAGAAGATTTTGGGAATATGTTTTCCCTAACTTTGAAAAAAAAAAATATTTTTGTCTTCCTGTTTTGAGAGGGGCGGAGGGGAGGGTGAGCTAGTCTATATGATCTCTAAGATTTAGACTTAACCTCAAGATTGGGAGGTGGAAGACCTTATTCGTTTGTGTTTTGTTCAACCGTGTTGCTATGATTTTCTTGTCTCTTTCGTATAATGATGTTCGATTATGCTTTTTGAAAAATCTATTTCGGTGAATCCCAAATCTATGTTTGAGTTAAGAATTCACAAAGTCAAGGGGATGGTTAGGGCTTCCTATAAGTCTATCTACCATTTTTGATGTTTTAACAATTAAGTTATTAAGTTAAGGGATGATGTACTTTAAGTGCGGAAAATAGAAAGCCAAGCAAACCACGACACAAATATTTTTACGTGGAAACCCTTCCGGAAAAAACCACGAGACCTAGTCCAGCCATGAGAATCCACTAAGATAAAGTAAACAAGAACTTACAAGACTCGAACTTGACTCATTTGGACTCGACACTTCGATCCTTCAGTTCTTAGTCCTCCACGCCTTGAAAAGTCATCACGTACTCACAAATCCCGTGATCAACTACAGCCGCTCGCACTTCTCTTTGTGTCTCGAAAACAGTCCACGACCTTCCGATCGATCTCCGTCAATGACGGCTTCGGATTTCACCGACCAAATTACTCTACCACGATCCTTCTCGGATCGATCTCCTTCGCAAATGCTCCGGAACACTCCGGCCAAGGTGTTTTATCCAGAACGGATTGATGGTTTGATAGAAATCAATACCTAGATGGACTCCTTCAAAGCACAAGTCCAAACAAGCTAATATGGAGCTTTAGGCTTGTAATCTCTAGGTAGAATGCATCTAACAAAGAGGGTAGAGAACAACAATTTCCATAGGTTCTATAACCTCTGGAGAAACTTAAAAAACCTCTCTACACACTCTCAAGGTCGTGCTCCACGAAGTGGAAAAAGGGTTCTATATAAATAGGGTATCAAAAACCATGGTAAAGAAGTTGCTAAAATAGTTAAAAATACCCAAAATATGAAAAAAATGGTTTTGGCAAGTTTCCCATATCAGGGTCGACCCCCAAGGATACTTGGGTCGACCCGAATGTACACTTGGGTCGACCCAAGTATCCTCCAGGGTCGATCCCCACATTTGCAACGTTCTGCAAAAAACCCCATTGTAAATTTTGCCACTTTAGGGTCGACCCTCAACGTCTAGGGTCGACCCTGAGGTGAAAACCGAAATTAAAACTTTGTTTTCAGCTCTCAGTCCCTTCACGAAAGTTGTAGCTCTTTTCGACGCGGTCGATTTGACATATTATGAAGCAAAATCCGAGCTACGGTTTGGGAGATATGCCCAAAACAAGCAACCTTGGTTTTTTGAAAAAATTTCAGATTTTAAAACAAGTTTTGCACTATTTATCTCAGCACCTAGGGTCCGTATGATTAGTTTAGGACACTTACTACCTAAGGCATCATATTAGAATTATTCTAAGTCAATTCCCACCTATGGTTGCATGGTATCTAGGTCATTTACTATCCTATGAAGGAAATGATCAAACCGAGTCTTCAACGGTCTTCAACTTCTCTTGTTTGCGAATGCTTGACGTCAATGACACAAGATACACACCTAGATACCTAGACTCACTTGTTTTGACACCGGAATATGCCAACACAAAAAACATGAACTTTACACTTTTGGGACAACAAAGGTCGGTTCTCAATGAAATCATTTTTAACTTCTGTGCGAGCCAGTCCATGCTTGCCTTCTTCACACCGAGTTGTGTAGAAACCCGACATTCCATCTAAGGTATCCTTCTTCCTTTGGTTTACAATGTTGGACAAAATTCTCATTTGCGACCATAAAAAATATAGAGGGTGGAGGATGGATATTTGTGGCTATATGTATCTCGGGGCAGAGGAGTTGATTGAGGGTGGAGGATGGATAATTGCGGCTATATGTACCTGAGGGTAGAGGAGTTGATTGACCACCTTCTACACCATAGCCCTTTTGCCTCTGCTACCTGGTGCAATTTCCTTCCCAGTCTGGGAATTATCTGGATTTTTCCTATGTCCTTTTGGGACTCCTTATAGGGCTGGTTATCAGTTCCCTTTGAGACTCCTCCCTTGGTGGCTTGGGCTATGCTTTTTGGAGCTATAGGCTGGTCGCTTTGGAAGAAAAGAAATAGGAGAGTCCTTGATGGTATTATTTCCTACAAGGACCTAGTCTGTTGAAGAAACTTCTTCTTTCTTGGTGCTCGATCAGGAAGGATTTCGTTGAGCGATTGCGCTCTATACTATAATAGAGTAGTTTTTCCCCTGGTTTTATGTTTTCAATTATCTGCTAGTTTGCTTATTGCTTTTCTTGCTCTTTTTCTCTCTTTTGGTTCATATTCGTAGTGAACCTTTGTATTAGCTTGTTTTTTTCGTGCTTGATATCTATTATATCAAGTTTCTTTTACTCCATTTACACTTAATTTGCGAAAATAACAATGTCCTCTATTTTCCATTGAGTTCGCGTCTCCACCTAACTTGAGACCTTACACATACTTTTTTTTAGCAATTTTTATGGACATTTTTCTCACCCTCCCTTGTGCCCAAGTTATTACTTTCCCAACTTTTTAACTTAAATTTTCTAAGGTTTTCCCCTTTTCAAGTACATTGCCCAGTCTTGTAGTAGGAGATATTTTTTTGAAGGGCCTTTTGATGTTTGAACCTTATCGATCCACTATGAAGTTTTTTATCCAATTGTTTTTTACCTTTATTATTACCCTAAGTCATTTTTCCCTTGGCAATTTCATCCCGCATCCTCATGGTTTCCCACTTGCCACTGCAACTGGGTCTCGCTATAGTGTGAATTGTTTCTAGAGAGAGCCCTAGCATTAGCTCAAAACAGAGGATTAAATCCATATCATTGAATTTTGCAAAAAATTTACACCGGCTTGAAACTTGATGCAACAATAGTTACCAAGTTGAAGTTCGGGAATTATTCGTATGAGGAAAATTCCAGAAAGCATCGGCAAAATTTGGAAAAATTTCGAGGCACGATATGAAAAAAAATATAAAATAAGATTATTTATTATGAAAACTTATAAGCAAATATATTCCATAGATTTGATATTTATTTGGTACTTTTTCAAGAAATCGTTAATAATTTGATTTTAATTCACAAAATCACTATCACTATTCTTTGAAAAAGTGGTGATTTTTTCAAAAAGCCTCGAATACTTTGTGAATTAATTAGTCAAAAAAAAGTCAAGAATTATTCGGGAAAAAATCATAGAACTTTGTTATTTTGGATGCGACTGTCCTTTATCCAAGCTTGGGACAACAATGCAATGAAGAGCACGACACAGGCACGTGATTTGTGTTAGCCTCCCATGACAGATGAGACGTCTCACCTACCCTTCCTATGGGCCTCAATATAAATCACCCCTCGCACATAGGGAAGAAGGGCTGGTCATCATTTTGGTTGTGAGGGGTTCCTCTCTCTCTCTCCCTCTGCTCTCAATCTGCTCTCGTCTTACCTGGCTAACACCACTTCCTGTCCCCACTCCAGCAGAATGGATGGACTGTGTTACTGCCATGTGGACTGGAGAACCTTCACAGTACTGCCCATCACATTTCCTCTTTCCAAATTGGCATGAGCCCTATCCACCCCATGCAAAACTCATTATTATTCTTCTTTTCAGTGCCTTATCACAACATAATCCCTTACTCATTGTACTACAACACTCATTTTTCATATTTTCAGTCTACGAGACAGAGTTCAAGTTGAGCAGCTACTGCGGTATATTACGGAAGAAGCTCCGGAGGATGCTGAAAGCAAACGAGTCTTCAAGTATGTTATGTTGACTTTATGAAAAATTTGGTTTCTAGGACTGCAGCAGTCAATTTTTTTATTTGATATTATAATTGTTCAAAAGTAGATTTTTTTATATATGTATTTTTAATGAGAATGATAATTTCATGATTTAGGTTCCCCTTCATTGCGTGTGAGATATTTACGTGTGAAATCGATGTTATATTTAAGACCTTAATAGAGGAAGAGGAGGTAGGTGCTTCCATTTTTTTCACATTAACATATCCACTTCAGTCGTAGAAGTTGCTTCGGTAATTGTTTATTGTTTTAATTTTTTATGCTCATCTTGCGACTGCAGTTGATGAATTTACTTTTCTCCTTCTTGGAACCAAACCGTCCCCACAGTGCCTTGCTGGCTGGGTATTTCGGCAAGGTATTTTGGTTTTTATTTCTAATCTCCTGGTCATTTGATGTTTCAGGGGCAATGTCTGCCTTACTTGTTTGTTAGTAAAACCAGTTGCTTAATGTAACTGTTGTGGTATTTTAGGTTGTTGTATGCCTTATGTTACGGAAGACAGTCCCACTAATGAGTTATGTTCAAGTAAGTGATTGATTTAACTGACCTTTCCTTTATTATACATTATTTAAGTTTCACTTTTCTCTTGTTTTCTATTAAATCTGCAACATCTTGTATATTATGGAGAAATTACTATCACTACAGTTAGTATTTCTTTGGATTTAAATTCCTGATTTTCCATATTCTATTCAAGTTTCAGAATACTGGTGTCCGTGGCATCCTTTTGAGGTTCAGTATCGCAATACTGATGTGACTTGATGAGTCACTGTATGACAAAAACGAGTTGTGAAAAAGTCCCCTCATTGTGTAATAACAAAATTCGTGAATTATTACCGAATAATTCGCAAATAATTTGATTTTTAGGTGTAAAAGTATTAAACGGCGAATTATTCCCGAACTACCGAATTATTCCCAAACTGCCGAATTGTTAGCGAATAATTCGCGAACTGCCGAATTATTCCCGAACTTATCCCGAATTATTCCAGATTGGCAGATAGATTAGTTAGTATCATGTTCTTAATTTTTTATATAATTATTAATTTTCTGAACTTTTTCCGAATTTTCCGATTTTTGCCGATTTTTTCTGAACTTAACCCTAACTGAATAATTCCTGAACTTGAACTTTGTTACTGAACTTTGTTACTATGTGTGTAACAAGGAGATTTTAGTCTTTAACAATTAGTACTCAAAAAGTCAGTTGTCTTGTATGCAATCTTGTGTATATGTTCAATGACCGTTAGCAGTCACACTGAGCGAAGTTATAGATTACCATATCAATGTGGCTAATTAGGTTAGAAGAAAACCTTATCTTCGCCTGTAGGCTTGTCCTATTCTCAAATTTGCACATTTTTTAGTTTGTCATGTCTGTGTTACTAGTCTACTCAGTTTTATAAGTACCACTGGTCCCCTTTTTACGCTATGTTTTTATTTTCTAGCACTATTATCCATAATAGCAGGCATAGTTACCAAATCCGCGTATTATACCTCTCTAATACGCATATAATACATTTCAGGTAAGGGGGGGTCGCCGTTTTAATGGCCTACTTTTGCCGCATTATGTAGTATACATGTATTACTATTTAATGCACATTTAATACATGGATTCTGAATTAAACACGTTTAATACGCGTATTTTTGCCTTACTTCTGCCGTGTTAAAACACATTCCATATTAAATATTGTTAGTACTTAGTATCACAATTCTTATTTATTTAGAATTATTTATTTTTAAAAATTCAGTACTTTTGCCTTGTAACACCCATACTTCCCGAGCATATCATTGCCGTATTATATCTGTACCCGTACTTGGTAACTATGATAGTAGGATAATTTTTGTTTTTAAGTATGCTTATTAGATAGCAATGTGGCTTGGTAAAAATTGGTAAGTAGATTGAGTTTGAGGAGAAGAAAATAGCATCTAGGGTCTCTCTCAGTAAAAATTTAAAGACTGATCTGCGATCCTCTTACCCGTATGTGGCCTAAATTTGAAGGTGGATTCCACCTACAATATCTATCTACACAAAATGCTAGCCCAATTGTCGACTGTAAACCCATAAGATATTGCACTACTCTTCAATGCTGTTCCGGAAAAAGAAAAATCACTCATTTACACGAGTCTAAAAATATGCGTGCTTTATCAGGTATTGACAAAGCCAACTCAGTTTATCCACTTTATTCCAGGATCTAATGTGGTTGACAGTAAGCTGCTCTAAACCATGTGCGTGTGTGTATAATGGTGTCTAGTATGGTACAGGTGCTGATACTTAGACATACCAAACTCAAAGGCAATGCTTAATGCACCTAGATAGTTATGGATAAATGATTGTTTTATTTATTAGGTTTTAGGATATCTGGATACTGTACCTTTTAAATGATTCTCCTCTGGCTTATTGATAAAAAAAAAGTTTCTCCTCTGGATCTGGGTTGGGTATGGGTCGGACATGGTGTCTTAGACGTGCCAGTGCTGGTGCAGGTCAGCCATAATTACTCCGTCCTAATTGACATGTCAGAGTAACCTAGAATTTCTGTGAACTATGGGTGGCTTGCTTGTTTATCTCTTTCTGCTTCTAAGACTATTTCGGTTTACCCACTTGTTGGTTTGTATCAGGCACATCAGGATGTTTTCCGTCAGCTGGTTGATTTGATAGGAATCACATCCATCATGGAGGTCAGTAAATAACACATGGATTTGCTCTATTAATGGTCTTTATAAGCATAAGGTCTAGCACATAGCTCTTTTGATTGAATTTTACCTTTTGGTGAACAAAACTTTCTCCTGATGAAATCTTTATACAGGTTTTAGTTCGACTTGTCAGTGCCGACGACCATATGTATCCCAATTTTGCGGATGTGATGCAATGGTTGGCTGATAGCAATTTGATAGAAATGATTGTGGATAAATTGAGCCCATCTGTAAGTTCAAAATCACACTGTATTTGAATATGAAAAAGCTTTCCCTGGTGAAAAGGCATGCCTTTTAACTTACTCCATTGTACTTGGGAGTTAGGAATCATCATTTGTACTGATGGGAACCTTTCAACTTTGATACTATAGCTATCACATGTCGGCTGTGTATATCACTGTTTGTTACTCTTATTAATGTATACCAAATATTCTTTACCTCCAACAGTGAAACTGCAGGGGGAAAAACCTTAATGCATATTTCATTATTTCTAGCACTTATATGAAACTATGCCCCTAATTGAGAAATATAGTTTGCCACAGTAGCCATGTTGCACCGTGTATGTATGGTAACAAAAATCATATTTTAACTTGTGTAGTTTACTTTTTGGCCTTTTAATTTTTTATGTGCACTAAGCATAACCACGGTTTCCAGTTTGTCTGTTGCGGCTAAGTTTTGGTGAAATTTCTGATCAGTTTCTCTTAAATGGATCAGGGTCATCCTGAAGTTCATGCTAATGCAGCAGAAACACTATGTGCCATAACTCGAAATTCTCCATCAGCTCTAGCCGCTAAACTCTCTAGCCCAAGGTTCGTAGTTTTTTTTCCATCTTTTATCCATTAAGTGAACTATATTTCTCAGACTTCCATTTACAAAGAAACTCATACTTTAACCGAGTTGTTGGTTCTATTTTCTATTCATATGCAGCTTTGTTGCAAGGATACTTGGTCACGCACTGGAAGATTCACAATCAAAGTCTGGTCTTGTCCACTCACTGTCCGTGTGTATCTCGTTGTTGGATCCGAAAAGATCAGCTTCTTCTCCTTTGTTTCATTCTATCCGAAGTCAGCATTTATATGAACCACCTATCCCTGTTAATCCTGTGACTGTTAGTGCAATGCTGCCAAAACTCGGTAAGTTTGTGAATATCTGTTGCAATAGGTTAGTCCCATGACATCCAAAGTAGTTGCAGTTCTTTTTCCCAATAAATTATTCTTCCCCATGTGTCAGATCTGTTGAGTATTCATGGAAATGACTTCTTATGCTCTTCCTTTTTGCTTATTCTGAATCTGACTGTAATATAGCTTTTAATGCTAAACTTGCAAAATCTATTGATTCCGAATTTTTTTTATACCAGGATCAGGTTAGTTTAGGTTGCTCTGTTGTACCTAGTTGCAATGAGGCCATATATTTGTAAGGATCCTGTAATTTGTTGTAAATTTGAATTGCAATAGTATTTTAAGTCTTTGTTTTTCTTTCAGTTCTGTAATTACTGTATCCAATGGGAGAAACGGGAGTTCTTTGCTCTTTGAAATTGTTGGGAGTAAGTTGTCCTGTCCTTTTGTGGCTCTTTGATATGAGCTGAAAGTAGTATTAGTTTAGTGTATTGCTTCCTATTTTATTTTTCCCCTGATAAATACCTTAGGAAACATGGAAATTTGTTATTTATTTGAAGAATGTTTCTGATCTAGTTCTTCAAATTTTAGCTTAAACCTCATTCTTATTTTGTTAATATTCTTGTATTTTGCTAGTTTGCCTTTCCCATTATGACAATTGAAAATATTCTGAGCCTGGGTCTGACATCCTTGTTTAGACTTGTACTAGTGTGTTTGGTTATCCTTTTTAAATCTTACCAAGGGCATGATCAACTCGAAAAATGTATGTTTGAGTAATACAAAACCTTGCAATTTTAGAGGCTAACGGGCTTTTGGAATTGGAGTTATATCTTTTAAATCATACATCAATATGAAGACTTTATTATCGATCAAAAAAATATGAAGACTTTATTACCAATTAAAAAAATCGTACTTCCGTTTCACCATCAATATGAGTACCCAATTTGAATATTTTGTATCTGTTTAAAATGAAATTATGTAGGATATGGTTATCTGATTCTTGAGAAAATAACCATAAATTTGTTAATATTCTACACTTGTTGATGTTTGGACTGTACTGTGGTCTGTCATGGTGGATGAGGGACTTAATGAAGCCATTCTTTCTTGTTGAAGTTTCACTCTATTGATGATGATCATCCACTATCTGTCTTATGGTGCAGGCGACTTGCTTAGGCTTTTGGATGTATCTTCTGATGAGAAGGTTTTGCCTACGACATACGGTGAACTAAGGCCTCCTCTTGGAAAGCATCGGTTAAAGGTTGGTTTCTCTCTGGATTACATGATACCCCCTTTTTCTTTTATGCTCTATTACTGTTATATCTTGTCAAAGTGACTCTTTGTTGGTGAAACTAAACATAGAATTAGGAAAATAATTAGCATCCATAGAGTCTGCAAGACAGGGTTGAAAGTATCAAGCGTTGACTAAATGCATTGTGCTCCCCAAGCGTTCCAACACTAAAACTACTTGGAGCTATTAAGATAGTCTACCTGGTATTTTGACTTGGGGTGAAGTTAGGATTGGCTGTTGGTTTTCAAATATCACACTTACCAACTTTATATGGTTAGTTCATGATTTTCATGAGTGCTGGAAATTTGGTTTCGGCATTGGCAGGATAGAGTTTACATAGTGAAACATGCAACCTTGTACCAACTGAAAGCTGATACAGTTGATTTTCTGTTGATATCTATTTTCCAATTCTAATTCATTTTTCTATTTGTTTTCAGATTGTGGAGTTCATTGAAGTATTTTTAACAACTGGCAGTGAAGTTGCTGAGGAGAACTTGGTTAGCTCAGGAGCTATTCAGAGAATCCTTGACCTCTTTTTTGAGTAAGCTGTTAATTCATACTGCGAATTTGGATAACATACACGAACATCGGTATTCTTATTATAAATTATAATGGATGCAGATACCCATACAATAACTCATTGCATCATCATGTAGAGAGTATCATATTCTCATGCTTGGAGAGCAAGAATAATGACATTGTTGATCATCTCTTCCGAGATTGCAATTTAATTGGAAAAATTCTCCAAACAGATGCACATCCCATTCTTTCTGGTGATCCAAATCAGGTAACTGAATGCTCATTCGATTGTAAAATTTTCTCATGCTGTATGATTCAATTCTTTAATGTTAGCTCTCCATAATTTGTAAAGGATTCAAAATTATAGGAACAATAGAGGCTCAGCTCGACATTTGTCAAAAAATTGTAAAAAATTAAAAATATGGGCAATGCTAGGTCCACTTTCCTTCTCATCCACCTTCTCTTTTTTTGAACAAGACAAAAAAAATGTGGTAGTTTTTTGTGCAGGAGTCCACCCTATTTTTTGTCTTATTCTAAAAAGGGAAAGTGGATGAGAAAGAAAGTGGATCTATCACTTTTCAAAAAATATTTAGCAAGAAAAGAAGATTGACTCGAGTGACTTTGTGAACTCACTACTCAGCAGTCAGCATGGGTATCCATCTCCTGTTATATGACGTGAAATAGTAAACAATCCTTGTACAATGATCTTTGATCAAAGTGTTCGCTAATCTTTTTGTTGTGTATGTGTGTGCATATTATGTCTCCTTTCTGCAATCATTTACTTTATGACCCATGATAATGTGAAATTTATACTTTTGACTTCAGCGAACATTACCTGCTGCTGGAAGACAGGCACCTCGGTCAGGCAACCTTGGGCACATTACGCGAATTTCTAACAAGCTTGTTCAATTGGGAAATGGCAACAGCCATATTCAGGCATATCTACAGGTTGACATAAGGTTTTCAAACTTTGGTTCAGCATAAATTTCGATCCTTCAAGAAGTTGAAACATTTTGAGTTAGTTTAACTAAACATCTAAAAATTAAAAAATTTGAAACATTTGAAATCTAGAATAAAATTGTAAAAAACAATAAATATAAGCATCGGTACAACTCAAAGTCATCAAGTACTGGTAACTCCGATGAAATTAAGGTGAGTATCATCATCACCTGAGCCCATGGTTTCAAATATCGGTACGTACTGGCCGATATCGGCCGTTACGTACCGGGTTTAAGACTAACCGGTATCAAGACACGTTGAATGAAAAAACTTGTATCACTCCTCGGATCGTACGTATCAGCCATATTGGTACCGATACACACTGATATGCTACTGATACAGTACCAAAACGCATGACACAGACTCATTTCTCCTTCCATTTACATTAGAAGCCATAACACAGACTCAATATGCGTAACTTATATGTACATACAATTATCATTTAAGTAAATGAATGTAAAATTTACTTTCATTTACTTAAGATATTTATATCTAAATAAGGTAATACTCCTTATTTGAATTCAATAAAGACTATCATAGATCTAAACTCCTGAAGAATAAAAGTCCACTTTTCAGTTCAAGAACAAAATTCACCTTTTAGCGTCTTTTAGGGATTATGTCAAAATTTCAACTTTCAAATGGTAAGGTATTTCTTAAATCTTATTCATAAATTCTACTATATCAAAACATTACTAAAATTCTAAAGTCAAGCAAAGAAGTTTCATATTTTAGTCTTCAAAAATATTTTCATGTATAAGGTCAAAAAGTTAACTAACAAAGTAACAGTTCAACATAAAAAGACTTACATTCAAGCTTATAATTTATGGTTATAATTCAATACATTCTTATTATATTCATTGAATTTACTGTTTTAATATATAGATTGTATTGCCTATACTTGGCTAAGTGACCATTGTTTGTGTTTTCATATCTATATAACAACATAATTGCCTTTTTTAACATATAAAATTCTTAACTCTCATATGTATGGTTAAATTTAGGCAAGGGGCCTTCATTTAGTTTGTTTTGTTTTTAGCTTGTATTTGCATTAAAAGAGGTTTTATGTAAGGTATCTAAGTTTTTCCTTGCGTATCCAGGCGTTTCTTAGCGTATCTTGATTTTTTCCGCGGTATCCATTTGATACGGTCTGATACATCCAGACGTTTATTAATGTATTCTGATTTTTCCGGAGGTATC
This sequence comes from Tetracentron sinense, assembly GCA_015143295.1. NCBI lineage: Eukaryota > Viridiplantae > Streptophyta > Magnoliopsida > Trochodendrales > Trochodendraceae > Tetracentron > Tetracentron sinense. The sequence continues at coordinate 4,652,809 of CM026563.1, forward strand.
CAATCGGTACAGTCCGATACTCCGATACGCCGATACACATCCTATTTTGGACTTACTGATATGACACCCGATACCGATATTTTGAACCATGCCCAAGCCCTTAGTTTGGTTGACCTGTTAGATGCTCTCCAGTCTCCTCTACAATGTACGCAATCAAGATGTTTCCTTCTTTGTTGCCAATTTCTTGAGGATGTGGCTTGTAGCTACATAGGAGGATACCTACGAGCTACCACTAGGATACTCATGGGCTATGTGTTGCTTCAACTGGTTTATTGCACCATCTTGCATCTCAAGCTTTTTCCATCTCCACAATTCCAATATATATTTCCTATGTGTGGTTGTTGTGCCCCCATGACATGCTTCTTGTCTTCTTGGCTGCATATTGAAGCATTATTGTATCAAACATGTCATGCAAAGAGTCAAGTTGTAGATCTTATCCCAAACAAAGAATAGAGTTAATATTTTGACCTCTCTTCCCTTAGTCTCCATTACTTAAAAAAAAAGAATAAAATAGTGTTCAACAAATTGAATGGCTATGATCTAGAGTCGTGGTCTGCATGTTAGGCAAAACACTAAAGAGGGTTGATCTTGATGTTTCTTGATACACTATGTGTTCTCTAAAAGGTTTTAGATTTGATATTAAAGGGCACAATAATAATTTAAAAAAGAGAGATTCAAGACTAAAGTATCAACAAAATAGATGGGGTAGCCCTAAATGTCCGATATCAGAGGGGTATTCCTAAAAATTCCTATAAAAAGCTATGTAGTTTAATTACCAATGCCACACTATTTTTGTGCATTTTCTAACTTTTTAATTAAAATATCACTCTTAAGATAAACTTAAGTCAAAGAGGTACTGTCAAATTACTAATTGTATAGACAAGATATATCATATATACATGTGTTTATATATATATATATATATATATATATATATATATATATATATATTAAATGTACTTGTTGGATCTTAATGCACTCTTATTTGTTCTTTTTTTTGGCATAGATTTTTTTTTCCTAAAATAAAATATTATTTTGTAATTAACCCATTGAAATTCACAATACCAGTTATTCACAATGTAATGGGTAACAGAATAAATATAGGATATATCAGTGATTATTATATTTTTATTGAAAACTATATATATATATATATTTATTCTTATGTAAAAAAATCTTACATAACCTAGTATGTAGAAATTAGTTACATTTAAGTAGGTCAAATATAAACATGGAAATATAATTCTGACTCATCAATAATTATTGTAATATGAAAAAGTTTAAATTTTTGTTCGAAAAAATCTTGCTCAACCAAGTTGTAGATTGGCAAGGCTTAACGTTATATAAATTAATCAACTATAAAACATGGAATTTAGAATGACAATAAAGGAAAATGTAGGGTATTTCAAATTCCATCCTAAAATCCAAATTTATTCCGTAAATCATGTGGAAATGATCACTGAATTATAGTTTCAACGCATTTACACATGTTCTTGTCAATTTTAACACAAATATACAAGAAAAGAAAGTTTGAGGAGAAATTGGGTTTTTACCCTTTTTTTTTTTCCGAGTTGGACCTTCGCTCTTCTATCTGATGATCAAATGCTTGCTTATCTACGTTAATCAAATTAAAGCTATTGTCGTTTTCCAGTTTACCTGAATAAAATTGCAGTGAAAAGTCAAATTCTCCAAGAAATATGGGTTTTGAAATGGCTAACTTCGGTACGTTGATGATGTCCAACAAAGTTATGAAATTTTGTAACTGAGTTTGTATCTTTTTTTTTTGTCAAAGTCAGCCACAATGATACGACATTAACCATAGTTTTCCAAAATATTGAAACCACGTTGTTCTATAACTACATGGCGTTTTCGTTTTAGGACCTAGAGAAACATAGTAGCTAAAGTAACTGAAAAGTGTTAGATCTTTTGAAACCATGTTGGCAGCAGGTTGGAAACATCTTTTTGGAAGATACCTTTATTTGAAAATTTAGGTTCTTACTTCTTAATCATTTCAAGCTACTTGTTTCGACAATTTCGGGCTCTTAATGCGTCACGTTCATATAGTAGCTGAGAATTCATGTTCTGTAAGTGATAATCTTTCAAACCAGGGTTATGCTACAACAGGGTCTTCTTTCCAACAATATCTTCAAAATTTCTCCTAACTCATCCCTAACAATACCTCAAATTCCAACCAGCCCCCCAGATTTCCCGAAAGCATTGAGCTTGTGTTCCGAGATTTGCATAATGGTGACACCTTAGTTTTCCTTTTACCCCTAGAAAGGTAGCTGTCCTTCCTCCAAGGGAAGTCCGCTATCTTTATGCCTTGAAATGCCTGTAAAAGTAGAAGTCCATTTTCCATTTATCGTGTTGCCTCTATGTCCTCCGCAATGGGTATAAATTTATCTTTAAATATTTTGACTATTTTGTTTTCCTTCTAAATTCTCCAAGTTAAAGCATAAAGCAAAAATCTTAGTTTACATTTGTATAACAACACCAGTAGAAACATTATTGTATTACAATTGGCTTATACAATGCTTATTCTAGTCTGCTCATTTCATTTAAGACATGGAATTTGAATCCCTTTCATTTCAAAGGCAAGTTTCATTCAAATCATTCATTTTGACTGACTTTTTTTTATGTAGATGATAAGTAAAAAATTCTAGAAACTAGAATGAACAGTGTATTAGCAATAAATATGAGAAGATATACTTCATTTATCTTGTTGATTTTTTATTTATTTTTTACTTCGCAATAACTCAGGATTTAATCCCACCAATGATATTGACTTGGATCAATTCCTGAATAACAATATCTAAGCTATCAAATATATTTCGGCACATTTCTGGTGCTAGCTTTAACGGGTGAGGATATGTTGGCTAAGTACTTTGCTGGTTAAATATTTGTATGTGCCTAATTGTTTCTAAAATAAGAAACGATACATGTGGAGGAATTTCATTAAATGGAGGAGCATTTTTGTCTTTTATCATTTTGTTTATTAACATAAATTTGTTAACTGGGTTCATTTGTTTTACCTAGGAAAATAACGATTGGATTGAATGGCAAGCTACTGTCCTACAGGAGCGTAATACTGTTGAAAATGTCTGCCGATGGGCCTGTGGGTATGCTTCTTACCCTGTCGTCCTGTAATGCACTATACTATTGCAGAAAATGTGATTGGGGGAATCATTGTATGGAGACTATGGTGTATACCTACTGTTCACAGTAATACGATTAAACATAAGATCAAGCTCGTAACTAAACCTGACGGTACTTTGTCTTGTAACCATGAGGACGAGGTTTACCCCAGCTTACCATGGAAAAGAACATGAAAATAGCTGAGCATGAATTATGAATAATAGAATAATGATAGACAAGATCATACTTGAGATGTGTTTGGAACTTTGGATGATATCCTTTTTCGATCAAGATCCTTTTAATATATATATATATATCAATTTAATATAAATAATTCTGACTAATGCTATTCATTGCTTTGATAAATGTATTTTGTTTCCATAAAAGTGGTTATGCTGCTTATATGAACATTGATTTGTTGCTTGCTACCTTTAAAAATAAATAAAGAAAATAAAAATAATCTCAGTTAAGTGGCCATTATGTTTGTCCATGTAACCTTTTGGTGGAGTTAAAGAGATCAGAATAACCATTATGTTAAAGATGGTGGTCTTTGTGTTGCTATTGATCTGCACTATATGATTTTTGCATATTGTCCCATGCAGCCGCCCGACTGCATTGCAGGACAGGACAAGGGATAGTGATGAGGATGAACTCCATGATAGAGATTACGACGTAGCAGCACTAGCCAATAATTTAAGCCAGGCTTTTAGATACAACATATATGAAAATGAAGATGCTGACGAGGTATTTAATAATATTATATGCAAGTTGATTTACATAATAAATCTTTCTTCTTCTTGCTTTTTTGCAAAATTTTGAGTTCGGCTACTTGAATCCTGTTCAGCGATTCTAGTTTTCGAGAAAAGGGATCAAAATTCATGAAATAGGTTTTAGCAAAGTTTTATACTTTTAAATGCTTTTTTCCAAAATGATGAGTTCGCCTACTTGATTCCTGTTCAGCGATTCTAGTCTTCGAGACAAGGGATCAAGATTCATGAAATAGGTTTTAGCAAAGTTTTATGCTGACTGTCAACTTAATGTAATCCTCACTTGGGACCAGCAAATAGCAATACAGCAGAGCATTGCGTTTACAGAGTTATAAATACATTTTTTTTCCTCCCTTTATTTTGGGTGTGACAAATGTTCATTTTATGTGTTATCTGTTTTGTGGCTGCTGTTGCCATACTGGTTACAGGGCCATGGAGCTTTTGATCGAGATGATGAGGTAATATTTATTATTATTTTTGTTGTATGAATTGTCTTCCTCTTGTTCATAAAAGGGGAAGTAGGGGTTGTGATTGTTTCTTATTATTGAGGGGTGAGGTTGAGAGAAAACAAATTGTTGGGAATGAATCTCTCATATAGAATTTGATTTAAAGATGTGTTATTCTGATTAAGAAAAACTGCAGGATGTTTACTTTGATGATGAATCTGCGGAAGTCGTGATATCATCATTGAGACTTGGTGATGACCAGGAGAGGTGAGTTTTCAAGCCATTGGGATATAATACACACATGTCTGTATCTCCAAGGAATAGGAAATCTATGGTGTCCATGGGATATGTGGTAAACCTTACGCAAAAGAATACTGGGGTACTGGCTGGGGAGTGGGACACTAAATGATGGGTCCCAGCTAAATCTCATAGGTGAAAGGTTTACCTAATTGAATTTTGCAAGCATCACTCACTAGAGGGTTTCTTTCTGGCCTATGAGATCCAAGAGGGGCACATCAAATGGTTTCACTCTGCTGCATATGTGCCATGATACTGCCATGTCTTCCTAGTAGGGACCTTACATTTCCCTATGCAGATAACTTTCACATTGGTACTCGACAGCCACATTAGTTTGTATGGTTCCTAGTTCCTGGCTCTTATTTTATGAAAATTGTCTTTGAGCTTTACATTGACTCAGCCTGGTTCAGATCAGATACTGAAATCAATTTTGAAACTACTGTTGGCTTTTGGAGCATTGTTCACACTACTAAAGTTATGTAACAAAACACTGTTCAGCTTATCACTGCTGAGACAATTTCTATATTTTTTCGCTGCAGCAGTTTGTTCACGAATTCCAACTGGTTTGCTTTCCAAGACTACAGAATCAGTAGCGAGCCTATGAGCACCTCCCCATCAGAGAAGATGAATGAGATCAATGTGAATGGAACTGCAAATGGGGAAAGCAGTGGTAGTGATGACGAGGTGGTGGTCGGAGAGGACGAGGAGTTGGTAGATGGCACAGCTTCTATCGAAGGTGCTTCCAGATCCAATGCAAGTTTCTTGAATGGAATTATTGAGAACATTCCTATGAATGGTGGAGAGTTGAAATCCCAGGATGAGATGGCAAGTGCTTCTGGTGGTTTGGGTTTCTTTCCGTGTGAGACAACAGACAATGAGGATCTGTTTAACGATAGGCAATTACCTGATTGGGTGAGATGGCGGGAGTTGTCTGATTTGCAAGTTGATGGGTCAGATGGGAATCCATTCAATGATACTCGCAATGGCAATGGCAATGGCAATCTTTCTGTACTGGCAGAGGCCGTTGGACCCACTGCTAACTCCCTGTCGAATGGCAAGGTTGTACTCTCAAATGGTATCACAACCGCTATGGATTCCAGTGACAGACTGATAGGGACTGATTTGAGTCAGAGCTCTATGGTGCACTCATTGTTCGAAGAGGATGTTGAATTTGTTGGTGTGGAGTTAGAAGGCACGGAGATGGCAATGGAGCAGGCTCTGAAAGAGGGGATAGTAGGGGAAGCAGGGCCTCTAAAGAGGAATCTTACTCCAAAAGTGCTGGAGAAGGAGAAGGCTGATGAGGATGGGGAAGGGATATTGGAGTTCAATGATACGAACTACTGGAGGGTTGATCAAGAGGTTGGTGTGGTTCAGGAGTGATGTCGGCTTGGTGCCGTGCGGGTTGTTTGACCCCAAAAGTTAGTTCCTTTGCCCCTTGTGCAGCATTGATGTTATCGCAAGGGAATTTTCTGCAGGTTTATATGTACAGCATATTTTTCCAAGTGGGAATTGAATGGTAGGTCATGTTATGGTTATTGTTACTGTCATTGTTTTTTATATTTCAAGTTTTCTTGTTCTTGTTCCGTCCACTTTTTCCCCTTTCTTTTTTATGTTTCTCCTATTTTCATAAATAATCATTATAGATGGGGTTTGTTTCTTCTTATTTGTGCTATTTCTCTGAACACATTTTTATGCAAGTGTCTTGGGTCGAGTACTCAAAAAGATAACTTTTATGCGAGCGTCTGAGATCATGGTGACTTTTGCTGTGTAGATAATCTCAGCTGGGTCTCTCTGCAATTTTATGCTTAGAAGTGAACTCTTATAAATAGGGAAAACAGCAGCCTTTTTTTTTTTGGTTGAAGTGATATCATGTAACACAACACTTTCTCTAAACACACACACACACACACACACACACAGATCCAGGCCTAAGGTAGTCGCTAAGGTGCTATAAGGAGCTTGAAGAGCCTATTTTTAGCAAATTCCATTCTCTACTAAAAGTTGATCCGTAGATATTGGAATATTTATTCCTTGGAATTCTTACCTACTATTCAAACAGGACTACTCAACTCATGAATTTTCTTCTGACATAATAGCATAAAATCCTATAACATATGATGGGTTTGAGGTCTTTCATCCTCCATCCATATTGCCTTAAATGTTGTCAGTTGAAGCAATGGAGAATCCAAACAATATTTGACAGATTTTTCATTTTGGTGTCGAAACTAAACAAGCCAAAAATAGCGATACTCCAGCCTCGGATGCCTAATGGGGTGTTTGGATTGGATTTCGTTAACCAAATATAAATTGTGATAAAATTGATTGTGTAGAAACTAATTGTCAAATAATCACTTTTACAAATAATAGGGTTTGGAGAATACAAAGTTGAGTAACATTAAGGGGGAATTTGGATTCCCCTGTTAAAGTTCTAAGAAACATATCCTTCACTCAGGCTAAGATTTTCCCATTGAGGCTAGTATTCCCTCAATGTGTCATTTATAGAAAGAACATCCCTACATTCTTACATATACATACTCTATTTTTTTTCACTATCATATTCTTGGGTTAAGACTTCATTTTAAGATACTTCAGGAGTGGAGGAAAAAATCCCTAATCTGCTGATGAACCTATAGGTTGCCTTGGGGATCTGAATAATAGATTATGTTACAAAATTGATCAAAGTAACTCTCTCAACCCACTTCCTCTAATTCAAGCCACTGATTTTTTTTTTGTTTACTTTTAAAACCCCATGAAAGAATGTTATTCATCTGCTACTTATTTTAATTTTTGTGTACTGATTAACAAATCTTCAATTTGTAGGTGTACACTGCTACAATAACCTTTCTCTCAATAAAGAAAGAGATTGTAAAAGTAATTGGAATATCAGTGTAAATAAGCCTCTTCACTTAATATGCCCTTAACCAAAAAAAACCTTAATATGCCCATTTTATCATAATATGGGTTATACATAAGCAATTTGAATGACACATTGGTCTGGCGATTGGGTTTGGTGACGTGGATCATGATCAAAACTTAGACTCATTTATTCTATGCTGTCTGATCTACATGTTTTTTTTTTTTGGCAACCATTTTCCCGCCCCATCATACATGTGAGACACATTGGTAGCTTTAATGATCCAACCATCAGACGGATGAACATTGACCTGTACATTTAGCAGTTATCCAAATATAGGGGCCTTATTTCAATGATTGTAAACAAATTTCTACAACTTTTAGGGTTATCTAGTGAAAATTGGCCGATCGATTAATCAATGAGCATGCACAAGACACCTATGATCGCGATGCTTAACTGCTCGACACTAATTAAATGACCATGTCTGTTCTATTTTGCAGCCCCACCATCTTTATTACTTGTAGTGAGAAAAGAGGAAATGGGTATGGGGATTTGAAATTCAGGAGACTTTGCAGCAGTAAGACCAAGTACATTTCCATAAACAATAGCAAAAAGGGTGGAAAGAGAGATTAGGCATTAGTCCACTAAAAGCTTATAAATGTGTCACATTCATTGCTTGGAAAAGTTTCAATTAGAACTTTTCAAACAACACTTTCCTTGTTCCCATTACAAACTGTCCTCTTCTTAATTTAACAATGCAAGTGTGGATTATCTCCTAATTTAGAAAGAGATGTTGCTGCTATTGTTCTTCTAGTGTTGGCTTAAATTAGAAGACTGAATACCTGACTCCCCTAGTTTTCACTTGCACCATGTTTCATGCCAGTCGCACAGTCCGTATGATTTTGGGGGTTTCCTATTTGTACTTTGGAGTCCGTCTCTAATTCTGTGCCTGATTGGGTATATAATATAATATTCAGTTTAGGATTTTCTATTCCAAGAAAATAACTTTGTATGAGAGGTTGAGAGAGAATGATCTCTATGACCAGGGCCGAGCTAGGAGGGCCTAGGGGGCACGTACCCCTGAACTTTTGAAACACATACGAGTGCACGCATACACACATATATAACTAGCAAATACCCCGTGCTATGCACATGATGAAGAAATACGTGAAAAGTTTTAAAAATATTATAAATTATACTTTATCAAAATTCAAACATGAAAGAAAAAATATATGCAAACAATTTATTAAACTAAGTGACTAAACTACGACAAATTATAGAGAGCCAATTTTTTTTAAAAATAATTAATTTAGATTTTGAGAACTTAAGAATTTCAATTAATTTGGAAAGCAAATAAATGAGTTTTGATAAGTATACATGACCAACTACTTAGATTGGTCGACATCCACTAGTGCCGGAGTCAATAAGTATACATAATTTCTTCTATGATGTCTTCCTTCTATTGTGGTTGACATACCTAGACCCCTAATGGGATTATTCTCGGCAGATTCTTGACTGTAAGTCTAGAAATGGTGTGTTCTACACGACGTTATGGCTGGTTCAATTTTATTTTCATTCTTTCCATGCTCATTTGCCCAAGTCGATTCCTAAATATTTCGTTTTGCAGTCTTTTCAAAGCAATACAAGTTGTTTCCACTTCTCGTTCAAGGTTTCATACTAGAAGTGCCGTATCACAGAGCACAAGAACATGTAATGATAGAACAAATGACCATTTCAAAATGTATGGGACGTTTGCACGAAGTATAAAGGGGGTTATATGGAAACACAATTCATACACGGCGAATGTAATTGTTTTCATTTCCCATCTTATGGAAAACCTTTGTCGCTCCGCTTAGCCCAATCCCCCTTTAGGGTATTTTAGTGATAGGTTCTGTAGTAATTAAATGATCAAACACCTAGCGACACACTCCTGTATTTCCGAAACGGTGAATGTAAACAAGAGATCAAGAAAGAAAACTTCATGTAAAGGTAGTCTTGTAATTCCAAGGTTGCACGAGCATTGGTCTCGAACTGCTTAATTGAAATAGCATTGTGGAATGGATCTAGCCCTTAAGATTAGTCGTAAAGCGACAAACTATAATTTGAAAAATAAGGGTAGATAAATGCTGATTATATATTTGATTTCCCATCTTACTCATTTCATGTTAGATTAAACTAGTAAGAGCATCTCCAACCCAAAACTCTATATCTCGCCTCTATTTCGGCATCTCCTCTATATTTAGAGGAGATGGGCCCCACTTTTGAGTAATTTGCTCCAACCGTGTTCAACTCTAAATCACTATTCCTACTCTATAACACTATTCATATATTATTTTAAAAAATAGTTTTCATATGTGGATGAATCTTAACCGTGGATTGGTGGATGAATCTTAACCACGGTCGCCACGTGTCCCTTTTGACACCTTTTAACCGTGGTTAAGATTCACCTACCCATCCTTGGTTTTTAAAAAAAATTATTAATTCATTTTTTAAAATTAAAAAACTGTTTTTTGAGTTCTTTAATATTAAATACAATTTTTAATTTTAAAAAATAATTAATATTTAAAACAAACCAAGGATGGGTGGATGAATCTTAACCACGGTTAAGGGGGTGTCAAAAGGTAAAAGGACGCAGTCAGCATTTTAACAAAGATTGAAAGACAAAAAAAGGACACAAGTGGTATTGTAAGAACATGAATAGTGTTATAGAGGCCATCTCTATTTTCTCTCCCAGCCTCTAAATATAGAGTCTCACTGTAGCAATATAGAGGCCGGCCTCTAAATATACAGCCCGGTTGGAGTTGGATTTTTCAACCAAGTCTCTATATTTAGAGTAATAGAGACCGGTTGGAGATGCTCTAAGAGAATCCATGTTTGAGGAACAGATAGAGACCCTTGTCTCGGTGCTGTTCAAATCTAAAATACCTCACACCAAAAGTCAACCTAGTGAGATGACCCTAGCAATATGACTTATTGACTTTTGGAGCTATGGCCCATGGGCCTATGGCTCAATTGTTTGAAATAGCTCCAATCACGAGGGCATGGGTTCCACCCCAATTAGCCCGTATGTTTAGACTGTTTGGAACACGCGTAACAACACACAACGATGAAAGATAAAAGAGATAAAATGGAAATAAAATACATCAAATAAGAACACAAGATTTGCGTGGTTCAGCCAATGACACTTACCTCTAGTATAAACACCAATTTCACTATACTTAAAGACAAAACCAAACAGAACAATTACAAAATTGTCTCTCTAAAAACTTTCAGATTGATAAGAATGATTAAAAAATCATAATCTATACACTTCAAACAAGCAGAAAATACTGAGTTACTGTTCTGACCCCGACACTCACTCGAGCTAACCCATTCTTGCACGAGCGAGTTAACTACGGGTTTGGCCTCAATTGCTCGCTCAAGTCAACTGTCTCGCTCGAGTCAACTGTCTCTACCTGCAACAGCGCAATCCTGCTAGCCCGGTGCAATTAATGAGTTTCCATGCATAACATAAACTTCTTTTACCACCATTAACCATGATGCATGTCTATAGCTAATGCCTTCCAATTCGATGGATCAAATGGCTACGATCATCAATTTATCCAATTAAGTGGTTTTCGAAGTGTACTCTATTTAATGGTGGCTGTTTCTTCTACCCCATATATATGGGGTCCGTATTACTTTAGAGTTGAGCTTTCCTCCTCTTTTAATGTCATGAATGTCCTTATAGTGAAAAAAGGAGCACTAGAGAGAAGAGAGCGCTTGAGGCATCTAAGAGACACAATCCATATGGCTGTGGCTGTGGGGTATGAGAGAGAGAGACTACTCCCCCCCCCCCCCCCCCCCCCCCGGCTCCGGCCCTCTCCCAGGCTACGTCGCTATCAAGGGGACTTCAGCCCCCCGGGCCCCAGGTGGCTCCGCCCCTGTTCGCATCAATCGCCAACACCCACTCCCAAAGCACCACATCAGCATTTGCACACCAATCAAGTGTGTCTAGTATGCAAATACTGATGTGGCGTCTTGGGAATGAGTGCTCAAGGTCTTCTCGCCAGCACCAACTTCTCTAGTTGGTGTTGGCGAGGAGATCGCCATCACCCTAGGAGTCCAGTCCTAAGGCACCACATTAGTATTTGCACACCAATCAAATTGTGCGTGCAAATGCTGATGTGGCGTGTTGGGAGTGGATGCTTGAGGTCTTCTCACAAGAAGATCCGAAGTCATTGGAATAATCCCAATCTTTCTCTTGAAGAAATTAAAGAAGCATCCACAAATAAATCTTCAGTCCATTTCTTAAAAAATTAAAGAGAAGAACAGGTGAAAAGGAGTTGAGTCGAGCTCCTTTGACAAGTAATGCATGATATATCATTTTCGAAGATGAATTAGGTAACCACAAATTTGTCTATATAGAAAAATCAGCACATGGAAGGACTTAGAACAAGGACATCTCTTCTATCTTCAGTTTGAAGAAATCATAAAGGGAAAGGGAAAGGGAAAGGGAAAGGGAAAGGAAAGGACCCAGCAACTTCAATTTCCTTTTTCCAAAGATCTCAAGCCCTATTTGCTTATTCCTACAATATCTCCTTTAATTTCCTCCTAAACAGATCTTTTATATATTAATTTCTTCTAAGTATATATCTTAGTTTATCTTCTTCCCACTGGTGGTACAGTTTTAAATCAAGGTGGGAGAATTGGATTGCAATTTTGTTGCGAGTTACGCAACTTCACCGCGCGAGAACTGCTCATTTGTCCACAGAGGTTCCCAAATTGAGCCTAGATTGTTGTCGTCTAATAAGCTTGCATTATTCTGGAAGCTGTAAGGACTACTCATGATGCTGTCCAAGGGTTGTTGCGACATGGGTTGTTGAGATTGTGCCATTTCCATGCAAATTAAGGCCACCAGGTTCGCTTGCTGGAATTGCATGTTCACGAGCTCGGCTTGTGTATTGGCTAATTGTGCCTGGAGCTCGCTTACTTGCTTTTGGAGCTGGCAAATTGACCCAGTGCACCCATACACAGGGTCTCTAATTCTAGCATTTGCCTCATAAACCATGCTGCTCACTGCATCTGCCCTCTGAGACTCTGGAAGTTCCTGAAAATACACACCAAAAAATGGAATCTTAAATACCTCTAGATTTGAAAATCTAACTTGAGACTCTAATGACTAGGCACAAAATAAATAGGGTATCTACACCTAATTTATCTAACTTGTCTCTTACAAAGGACAACAAACTTTAGTACAAGTTCAAACTTGCAAAAAAGATTTTGGACAAAGAAATAACTAAGAGAATGACATTGGATTCACATTGAAACTTTCCGCAAATCAATTGGAATTGATCCCACACCACCCAAGCGTAGATACACATTGCTAGTGGTTCCAATGGGCTAAGATGCTTCGCATCTAACATCTAACCAATGGGGGTAGCAATGCTTGCCTCATTGGTGGTGTGCGTAGGCCACCACAATTGATCCCGTATCAAGTTCCGAGGGGTGTAATGATTGAAATATTTACCGGGTCGCTAACCTAGAACAGATACTAATTAACAATTAAAAAAAAATAATATAAACAGACAGTAACACTACTCACCGGGATTGCGACTATTTCTGAGACCCGAAACAAAAAAAAAAACATGAAAACTGAAATATTATGGCTACATTTACCGGAGAAGAACAAATGTAGGGGATTACCTGCAAGAACTTGCTGATATTGCTGGCGCCAAACACTCTATGAGCAGTGGTGAACTTGAGTGGTTCAGTTGGTGGGAAGTAGGGCGCCAAAAGGCATTTCTCAGCACATCGTCGCCGGAGAATCTTACAGGCGGCGCATGGACTGACGACAAAAGGAGGAGGAGGAGGAGAAGATGAAGAGGTAAGGGTAAGGGTAGGGGTAGGGGTAGGGGTAGGGGTAGTTTTGTCAAGAGATTTCATCTCCCCAAAGATTTGTTTGATGATGTAAGAGAGTCTTTTGAATGAGAAAGCAAAGGAATATGATGTGCTGCTTTTGCCCAAAAGCTTTGGATATAAATAGGGAAGCGAAAGCCAGAGAGACCCCCGGATTATTACGTCATAATATGAAATTTGACGTCAGCCGTTGAACTTGGCTCCAACGATTTTCCTGCTCCGTCAAGTCCGTTAGGTTTGTGATTCCTTTTTATACTTGACGTTTGAAGCGCGTAAAAACGAGGAGATCGAATCACAGCCAATCGCGATTGAAATTAAGGAGAGTTCAATCGCACCCTTAGGTCAACGCGTGTCCCTTATAACCTATATTAATTGTGGTTAACATTCACTAATCATTATTAGGGTTCAACATTTTAACCTTAAATTTTAGAAAAAATATTTAAAAGAATTTAACCTTAGGATTAAGAAATTTTAACCCCAAGATTATTTTTTTTCATAATAAAATTTGAAGGTTAGATTATTGAACCCTAAGGATTAGTGAATCTTAATCACAATTAGTAGAAATTAAAAGAGACATGTCTTGACTTGTGGGTGTGATTGAACTCTCCCCGAGTTCAATCCCGATTGGCTGTGATTGGATCTCCATCTGAGAACAAAGGTGAAAAAAGGTTTAAAGAAAAAAATAAACCAAACCCTCTTAAGGCAAATCCGGTTATCACCCTTGACGTCACCACGAGCCCCTTTTGACACTCCTTAACCGCGGTTAAGATTCATCCATCCATGGTTCACCCAACCATCCTTGGTTTTTAGAAGAAAAAAAATTAATTCTTTTTTAAAATATAATTTTTGGGCTTTTAATATTAAAATACTTTAAAAAAGAATTAATATTTTAAAAAAAACCAAAGATGAGTGGGTGAACCCTAAGAGTGGTTGAATCTTAACCACAATTAAAGAGTGTCAAAAGAGACATGTGGCGGGGTGATACCGGATTTGCCAAATCCAGTGAATTTGGTCTTATAAAAAAAACGTTTTTTTGGTAAGCGGTGGAACACAGGATTTCTCCTGTATTTCCGGAGCTCCAATAAAAACAAGTATACAATTTTATGTACAAAAATGTCCTTAATTTATTTTAGTATTAACGAAAAGCAATAAAACATAACGTGTTTTGGCCCTTTTGGGAGCTCTAAACTCAACACGTTTACTCAAAGAAAATCCGTTCTTGTGATTAACAAATGTAATTACTTTTTACTCCCTCTCCCCTACAACATTTTTTTAACGTGAAAACGCGTTCTTGGGAAGAAGATTTTACTCACCAAAAGAAGGATACTCTTTCCAGCCTCACAAACCGTTTCTAATCTGAATAAAAATCCATATCCTTTTTCCACTATTCAAATTTTCCAATTAAAATTAGATTGTGAAGAGATAAACTCACTTTTCAGTGATACCTCACTCAAACTATTTGGGATAAAAATACATTTTTTGCAAACAAACTTTTATTTAGCCAATAGGAATTCTAGCCTTAATCGCTTAAACCATTATTCTTTCCACAAAAGTTAAAAGTCAAATATTTTTTCGTGGGACTTACATTCAAAGTATTTATATATATATTCCTGCTTTTTATGGGGCGTTTGAGGACATATGCGACTAAAGGCTAGTACACCCCATAGTAACAAAGTTCTAAGCTTTTTTCAAAAAGTCTTAAATAACTTAACTTTTTGGTTAAACGATTAATAATTTACAAAGTATTCACAAACTTTTAAAAAAGTTATGGACCCAAATTATGTGAATGATTCATGATTTTTATTTTTATTTTTTTACAAATCCGAATAAATATCTAATATATTTCTTTATAAATTTTCATAATTAAAAATCTTATTCATTTTTTAGTCATTTTTTGATTTATTTTTGAATTTTACCAAATTTTATGAAAATTTTCCTAACCGAATATTTCCCGAACCCCAACTTAGTAACTATGACACTTCCCTTTAAGCCAATATAATCTTTCCGTCTTTCTTAACCATTTCTTGTTATTAAATCCCCGCTTTCTCAACCCCTAATGAGAGAAAATCCTCAGCTGATATTTCCGCATCATGACTGACTCTGGGGTGTTGATTTGCTAGGGAGGAATTGGGCTTGTTGCCACCACTGATCATTGGGCTCTAAGATAGTGGTAGCGATTTCCTACCAACACCTTAGTGATGTGGTGATTAATTAACTGGGATTTGAGTGTAACAGAGACTAAACATGGTCAATATGCCTCAGGGAGAGTGCAATTGTGCTAGCGTTAATGGCGCCTGGCTGCAATTGAGGCGATTCAAGATCCATTATCCCCATTAAAGCTGTAAACAGAGCAAATTCGAAATTCGAAACGGATAATAGTATATCTAAGTTGTATCTAATTACATATTGGATGGATAATCAAAATTTAGTATTCTTATCTGACTCTAATTAAAATATTTAAATTATTCAATTAATTTTTTTTCGAAAATAAAAATAAAAATAATGTTAATATGTAAAAATTATATATTAATAAGGATATTTTAGTCTTATAAACTTTTAATATGTTGTGTATATATAGTAATATTCTTTATAATCAAATCAAATATATCATTATCCGATTCATATCCAATTATAATCAGATAGTAAAAATATTATTGGAATAAGTTGACACCCCTATGGCGGTGGGGGGTATAGGGATGGCAACTGTTAGATAAAAAACATGGTTTTGGTCAACTTTGAGTCAAAATAAATGTGGGACCTACACGTTTTTTGAGGCAGGCCCATGTGGATCTGTGTTCTTCTACACGAGGAGATTAACGTGGTATATTTATTTGTCCAAAACCATCAAGTGATGAATGAGAAATTAACTCCAAAGATACTCACTTGAATATGAGTTATTGGTTGAAGAGTGGAAAAGTAAAATAATCCCACATTGGATAAAGATAGAAACCAAAATGTTTTTATATACAATTACCTTGGAGTAAGGGTTGGACCATTGGGGCACCCAAGTTTTGTGAACGAGTGAGCACGTAGCCAAAGGTTGGACCACCACATGTGTGCGCTGCTCGCCTGCACCGTGTCGGGCTCGGTCTTGGGTTGACATCATCTATCTTTTTGGGCAAAATTGGTTTGAAATTTTTTTTAAACTCCAAAAAATTTCGAAAGGGTTAGTACCATTTTCATTACAGTTAGTGAGTCAGAGGATTTCTATCTGAAGAGAAAAGATGTGCATGTTCGTATGAATAGTCACCACCTTCTCTATTTATAGGATCATCTTCTTCATTTCATTCAACTGAAAAAAAAAATTCTTACTGTAAATTGCATCGTTTTTTGAGTTTGCATATTGAGAGAGTATAAGGCAAGAGTTTTGGTTTGATAGACATACAAATTGAAGTGTTGCATCTGTGTGATAGAGATAATTGTATTCTGGGAGGCAGACGCTCAAGAATTGTGAGCATCATAACGAGGGCAAAATCTGTCTTTAAGGACATAGTGTCAAACACTAGCCTTGATCAACTTTTTCATTTTAAATTCTTCACTGTTATAAGTTTTGTTTCTGTTTATTAAGTTATTGTCTTTCATTAAATTAGTTTATGTTATTAATATCAATTCTGATCTCAGAAATTTTAAAGTATATTGTTACATAGTAAGTAAGATTTCCAACAAACGGGTTGGGTTAATCGGGTAACCCACCCCGCCCTGTCCTACCCCTATTGGGACGGGCTTGGGAGGTTCATAAACAAGGTAGGGTGGGGATGAGAAATGGTAGGTAAACCTGCATATAATTTAAGTCACCATGCCCACATATAATTTAAATGTCTATTTTATCCTAAAATTATCTTAATATCTTACGTATAATATAAATACCATCTGCCTAGACCCACCCCAACTAGTGTTTAACGGGATGAGGATGGACGGGGATAGAGTAAAGAAGATTTTTGATAAACGGGGATGGAGTCACCCGCCTCACCTCGACCCGGATTTGGGATGAGAATGGGTGAAGTCTCTTCCCATTATGGGCGGGGTAGGGTTGGGGGTGACCCGGCCCAAACCCACCCCGTTGGCATCCGTAGTGGGGTACTACTTACTAGTTCGGTGAGGTGCCGGTCAGCTCGTGCGGATTGAAAAGGAAACTCTCCTAATTCCCAAACGATGGTGACCTTCAAAACCTATATATTTCTTTTCAAAGAGGCCTTATTTCTAAGGCCATGGCCTAATTTTCCTCTCTTTGGAAAAACAAAATTGGGTTTAACATGGATTGCGGTGGCAGTAGTATTATTCTCCAGGCCCCCCCCCCCAAGTCTTTTAAAGTCTATTTCTATCTAGAGAGAGAAGGAGGGTGTGAGAGTCTTTTGCGTGTGGACCTAATTTAAGAAATAGTGGGACACTTCTCCAGTCTAGGGTTTACTCCATTTTTCATCAATTAATTTTTAAAAAAAATCATATTTAATTATTATAAAATCATAATCATTTGACAACTAAAATTATAATTAGAAAAAGATTTAGATTAGTGGTGGCAAGAGGTTGTGTCGGAGAACCAATGCTTGCCCATTGATAGTGTGCATATTCCACCGATAGTTGACAAATCCATCGATTCGTTAACGCGGGTAGGGGCGGGTTTGCGGCGTAACCATATTGTGAAAAAAAAGGTCTATCGGGTTATCCAGTTATCCGTCCCAGATTGGATTAGTGGCTGGTCGGGTCAGAAATTGCTACAAGTAAAATTAGATCATGTGTGTGCCTCCAATGATAGCATGTCACGTACACCAATTAAGTCGCCCCACCCCACCCCATTTATATTGTGAAATCATTATTTTATTCTTAATTTAATTTGAAAATCACCTCAATATATTACTTATAATATGAAATATAGTTATGACCCGTCCCGCCTCGTCTAGTGCTTGACGGGATGAGGACGGGGACGAGTTTTGAAAAATTAGAACCGCCTCGCCCCGATCCGGGTTTGGGACGGAAATGAGGTAAGAGTTTCCATTAGGAGCGAAGTAGGGTTGAGGGCACCCCGGCCCAAACCCGACCTGTTGCCATCCCTAATAGTGAGAATGGGTGGTAAAAATACTTGTTATTTCATGAGAGGAATTTGTAATTCACAGGAGGGTTTGTACTTTGTAGTCCCTTTTACACCCCTGCAAAGGATAGTATCCAATCGAGGTGAGACCGGAAGTGGAGAGTAACACCCAACGGCTAAGCAGAAATCAATATTTTTGTGTTTTTGGTTGTGTGGGACTATCCTTATAGCACCATAGCAGTTACCTTAGTTCTGATACGTGTGTGTTTAGATTAGCTCTTCAACTCAAAAATAAAATAAATTTATAAATCATAACTTGTAATATTGTGTGTAGTGTGGGGATGCACGCATAACAAAGTCATTAGATCAGGACATTCTCATTAATTTGATATAAATACTTCCCTATTTGTGGAGGAAATAACAAATTTTTTTTAAGGCATCATTTATTTATGTCAATATGTCAGAAGTTAGCTTGGGCATTCGAAATCTTGCAATTCATACCCTTGGGGGATTGGATCCCCCCACCCACCTCCCTCTCCATTGAAAGCCACACACCTACCACTCGCGCGAGAGGCATGGGTGTAAGCAAATAGCAATCTAAATAGTGCTATTTATGCTCTAACATAAATGATAGTCTTATTCTAAAAGATCTTTGTTTATTTACTTATTTTGGTTAGAATATATCGACAATTAATTGTACATTAAATGATAGGAAAAACATAATTAAGGCCAAATATCATGGTCGCCTTGAAGTAGAGCATCACATGCAATATCGGACCGACCTCGACGTCAGCTAATGATAAGGCATAAATTCATCCTACAATTAACCGTAAAATGTCAATGGGAAATGGAAAACGGACCTGGGTAAGCTTAGAAGCTGACCCCAGTAACCTCATTGGTCTAATCCTCTTTTTTACCATCCATCAACTGTGACTAGCCTCTTAGAGTTAAGCAATCTAATCATGGTTTTTAAAAAAAACAAAAATACTTATTTTAATTTAATTAAGCTTGACCATGGTTAAAAGGGACACGGGGACACTGCGATCAGCTTAGAAGAGGACCCAGGATCCTCTTCTCAGTCGTCAATGTCAATTTCAGTAGATAAGAGAAGTTGGTTATCACATGCTTAGGGTCTATAATTACCAGTTGATCACTCCCAACTAAGGTTTACCGCATTTTGGGCCATCGGGAGGAATGTCGTCGCCAGACTGGATGGTGAGGATCATCTACGACATCGTCACATCGGTAAGTCGAGCATGTAATTAATCATCCTCATCTAATTAGTCTTAATCAATTCATGGGGGAAAGGTAGGTTCTACACTCCATTAATGAGCAGTTCATGCGATTAATAAGAAAATCCACATGACGACTTGTGTTAATTAGCCAAGACCACTTGGTGACAATGGTGAGTCATATTTAGGTGGCATTTTGGATTGGACCTTTTTGGCCAAAAATCAATTATGATAAAATTGTTTATGTAGAAATTTATGATCAAATAATCATTTCTTCAAATATTTGTATTTGGAGAATACGAAGTTGAGAGACTCACCTACGTATTCTCGAACATTATTATTTTAAAAAATGATTATTTGACCATTAATTTCTGCACAATTAATTTGACTAAAATTGATTTTTGACCAAAAAAAAATCCAATCCAAACAACCCATTAGCCTACCTGATCATATGGTTAGGATCATCCAATTAAGTCAATTTTCAGCTCAAGGTCGCTTGCCCCTTACTTATAGGGGTCTAGATCGTCATGCATGTACACCATATGGACAACCAAAGTAGGTTGGATGGAGGCCAGAGCTGAATTAACGAAGTACAGCTAAATAGTACACCTAATTTGTTGTGCAAATGTTTCTTGTATTCAATTTGAGTTAGACTACTACTTAGTTTCACGTAGGCCCCAAATTACACACGTCCCCAATTCATAGGACCCTGGTATTTTAGTGCTAGGCTTAGTATGGGTAATTCTAGCTCCACTTTCTTATAAAAATCTTTTTTTTAAAGACTAAGACATGTGATATTATCTTTCATAGAGAGATCGACATATGTTTTTTTTAACCAACTAACGACTTGCCCTAAAAAAAAAAAAAAACTTAAAAGGAAAGTGGATTACCTGGTTGAGTATATTTTATTATTTGGGCTTAGAGCTTTTTTATTGATTATTCCGCCAAAGAGATTAGCGGGGGAGAATTTTTATGTAATTTTTTTTTCATAAATGATAAACACACACTCAATAGACCAACACACGTGAGCTTATGAGACTTGAGTCCAATACATTTTTACAAAAAGTCTATCTCTTTTAAGTTATAAAGAAAAGTTTTAAAGAAGGAGCAGCCTTATAAGCCATAACGAGAGCACCTTAGTTACCGATGTAGGACTCAAGGGTAGGGCTGTCAATGGACCGGATCATGATCCGGATCCGATCCGAATCCGATCCGATTAGCCGGACTTTGAACCCTATATGTGATCCGTCGGATCGGATTCGGATCGGATCGGTGGAATCCGATTATAATCGGATCGGATCTGGATATAGGGTGATCCGATCCGATTAAAATCCGATCCGATAATAATAATAATTTTCAATTATTTTAAATATATTATTTAGATTTTCTATGTATAAAATATTAATTTTTAAAAAAATTAACATTAATTAGTATTAATTAAGGTATTATTAGATTTTTTATTATTAAAATAGATTTTTTTTAAAAAAAATAACCTTACTCGGATCGGATCGGATTCGGATCGGACGATATATAATCGGATCGGTTACTTCATGATCCGACGGATCTCGGATCGGATTCGGATTAGTCGGATTCTTAATCGGATCGGATTCGGATCTAGGCAGATCCGGTCCGAATCCGATCCGTTGACAGCCCTACTCAAGGGGTGAATCCCCAGCATTTCCAAAGGGTGTACTTCATTTGTGATTAGTGAAGAAGACGTGGACTTAACTCAACTGGGTGAATCACGTAAATTTTACTATTGTATTTTTCAGTGTTGATTTGATTTTTTTTTTTTGGTTAAACTGGGGTTGTCCAACCCTTCGGGTCAGGATTAAATCCCGAGGGTAGCGACGAGAAGGCATGGGAAGTGGAACTAGGACGTCCGAGTTTACGCCTAGTGTTGATTTGATTTGTCTAATTATCAACATAAGTATATGCACGGCTCATTGTACGAACACTACAACCAGCCAAGACTACGTGGACATCAAAAGGTAAGGGCATTTTTGTCAAGGCAAAAGAGTAACTCTGGCGGCTGCCCGAGCGAGGAGCTCGGGCATCCACAATAAATTGGGCTCTCCCCATGAATTGACTTCTTCCCATTTGATATCTTTCCCCTTCAAAACACCACATGCCCACTGGTTTTGTGGATGCCTGCGCGCCCTGCTCGGGCAGCCGCCATAGCTAATCTTTTGCCATTTGTCAAAGGTGCTCTTTAAAGTATTCACAAAGCTTTCCCAGGTATGGACGCTTTCACCATTATAGTTAGATCGAAAAAGGCCCACACGGCATTGCTGAGTTGGTCTCCCTCTTAAGAGGTTCTCCTTTCAGACTGCTGGCTTTAGTTACTATCGGCCACAGCTAAGGCTCGTTTTTCTTTCTTTTCTTTTTGCGACTTCCATGCCTATACAGCTGATACGTGGCAATTGAGTGTTTACCAATTTCTTCACTTCTACTCTTCTCCTTTTTTCGAAGTCTCGGCTAGAAAATGTGATTCCTCTGAACTGTTCTTTGTCAAGGAAAATAGGAGAGTGCTAGCCACACTTTCCCTTCCTTCCTATGCACTCTCCCCTTCTAAGGGCAACAAGATAAGAATTTTGTGTATATATGTGATATCACCCAAAGGAAATACAAAAGAACGCACGTGATTCATTCCACGTGGGTTACGTTTACTGAGAGGTTGCATTTTTCATTGGTTCAAAGCAAAGAGATTACTCTCTCACAACCTTTCAAATAATTTAATTCTATGTAGAGTAGAAAACCTAGACTGAATATTATATTATATACCTAATAGAAATCTAACTTGAAACAAACTCTTAATCCAATGAATTAGTCTAAGGATACTCTCAAAGTGTACTCTCATATATACTCCCAAATCCTAATTGGTTATCTCAACTATTAAACGGTTATGATTAGAGCTAATGCGGCATTAGAAAAGACAAAATAAGCCAACTCAAATCCTGACCCTTAGTGGTTGATTATAAACAGTTAGGATTAGGGAGTATATTTGGGAGTACTCATAGACTGACTAGAGTATATTTGGGAATACTCATAGACCGATTCTAATCTAATTAGGCAAAATCCTAAAAATTGCTTGAAAGCATGTGAGTGGCGAAATTTTTTTCCGAGGGGGAGTTGACTTTGAGTGTAACGAGGGACCCTGTTGAGCATTACTAAAGTTGTAAACAAAACAAATTGCTCAAGTTTGTAGGCCTCATCCCAAAATTTTTGTCTTCTTACCCTGAAAAAGGAAGAGTGCAATAAGGAAGAGTGTGGCTAGCAAAATCCATGAAGATAAGGTTGGATGCCACTTCTCCTACCAAACTCAAACCCTAACTTTGTAGGGTTTCATACTATACTAACAAATGTATGAGTTGTGGCCCTTGTGGGTTTAAACTCAAAAAAATAAAGATGGGATAGAATAGACAGCACACAGAGTGTAAAGCATATTGAGAACATGAATAAATCATGCAATCAACTTTTCTTCAGATAAAAGTCTCCCCAAAAGAAGGCACTAGATTCTCTAGTTGAGATAGTGGTACTTGGCCTTGACCTCTCTTTAGTTTCAAGATAGAGAAATATCTTCATGATTTGAATCCTCAATCCTTTTGGGGGGAAAAGTCCAATCCAAGTATTCTATGAAGCTTATACATGATTATTGTAATATGCTAATTGATTTGCACCATCTGATAATGCCACTAAAATCTCGATTAGGATTTATCGTACAATTGGATTGTCCGACAATCGAATGAGAGAGAGAGATTTGGCGGATCATTCAATTGGTCCCCTCTTGAGTGAGTCATTGCCAAGAAATAATTAGATAGATCAAGTGATTCCAAACATCCAACAAGATCTGTATCCTTAACACTGTCAATTTTCTCAATTACATTATAAGCAACCGTTGACAAAAATGTTAAAGAGACAAAGATGAGAGTGAGCTCATGGTTTGCGTAATGTGGCTCTATCCCTATTTTAAAGTCATTGAAGAAAATGTAAAATAATACAGCAAATGCACTACACAAGATGCGTCGGCAAGTCCTAAACCATTGGATTCAAAGGCGAAAGATCGATGTTTCGAAAACATTAGTAGGGTAAAAATGTAGTTGGCTAGTGTCTTGGGTTTGCTCCTGTGGTCATGTGTTCAACTCTCACTCCTTGATCAGGGTATCCATAGAAAAAATTTCGAGTGGATCCCCGAAAGGAACTAGTCCTTGGCTCGAAGGCTTTAGGACACTCTCCGTTACCAAAATAATAATAATAATAATAATAATAATAATAAAAGTGTAGGATTCTCTTAATTAAACCCAATCAACTCATCTCTATGCTTGCATGCATCCTCTCATCCACAAATTTTGAGGGGATTAAGATTGGACGGCTGAGGTAGTCCGCTCTCGACATTAGGACCTCTTAGACTGGTGGTAGTGGTACGCTTAATTACTTAACTAACCCTGATCCTCCTGTTCATTTTTCAAGGTTTTTTTTTTCCAGACGGAAAATCTTTGCTCTTTGAATCCCCCAAGTACTTTGTTAGGTGGTAAAATTAGTACAATTGAATAATTTAATTTAAACCAAATCCTCTACTGTGTGAGGTCGCCAAGTGTCCCTTTCGACACCCCGTAATTGTGGTTAAGATTCACCCACCACTAGGGTTCACCCACCCATCCTTGTTTTTTTTAAAAAATATTAATTCTTTTTTTAAATATTAAAAATAG
This sequence comes from Tetracentron sinense, assembly GCA_015143295.1. Lineage (NCBI taxonomy): Eukaryota > Viridiplantae > Streptophyta > Magnoliopsida > Trochodendrales > Trochodendraceae > Tetracentron > Tetracentron sinense. The sequence continues at coordinate 4,677,173 of CM026563.1, forward strand.
TTTTTTAATATAAAAATAATAATTACTATTTTTTTCTAAAAACCAAGGATGGGTGGGTGAATCTTAACCTCAATAAAGGGATGTGTAAAGGGACATGTGACAACATCAGGGGTGATAACCGGATCACACTAGAGGATTTGACTAATTTAATTTACCCTCCAGCATTGCTTTCCACCTTCGAGAAGGAAGTTATCCTGTTGTCCTTTCATTTGACAATTTTTTTTGTCTTCTAACTTTGTACAACACTCATATTTCATACATTCACTTAGAAATGGAGAAACATCCCTACCATAGATTGAACTTTACGCTATTGTCCAAATTCGTTTGCCAAAATATTGGAGATGCAGGGTAGTGATAGCCATGGAGATGGAGATAGAGATGACAGTTGATTCTTTATTGTATTTGTTGCTTAGTTGGCTTGGTAGTGCCGCTCTTTGCGCTGCATTGCTGGTCCCAAGTCCGAATAAAGAAAGGTTACATCAGTTGGATAGTTGGTGTGAAAAATTATGCCAAATCCTATGACATAAATTCTGAATTACAATTTCGTGCTAATGATAGGGTGTTTCAAAGTAGCGATGCGTTTTAATAAGACCTGGCTATAGTGAAGGATTGACTAGGGCGTTCATTGGAAGTGATGCGTTGCACGACGCTCAATTGCTATGCAAAGTAGGCAAAGTGTTCTCGCGCTAGATTGGACTGGACAAGGCGAGTAAAAAAGCTACTTCATTAGTAAAATTCATCTTACCACTTGAAATGTGAGGGCTTTAAGAAAAAACGTGGGGTTGTTGGATGCAATGAAAAGAATAGGAATCAACACCTACAAGATTAAGTATAAATGGGATAAAGCTATGGAGATAAGTAATGGGTACAAATTTGATATTCAAGTGAAAAAGTACTACGAATGAAGTCAGGATATATAATAGCAGATGAAGACATTAAAAGTAATATTTGTGTGGGTTAAGAGAGTTTCAAAATAGTGCTAAATGAGATTATAATCAATATTATTACTGCGTATTCATGAAGTAGGATTAGAAGAAAGCATTAATGAAAAGAAATTTTGTGAGGAGATGATGTATTACTTCAAGAGATTTTAAGTGGACATACAGAAAATGAAAATAGAGAATAATATAGGGGGCATGGAGATTGGTGGTATGAGGATAAAATGAGATAAGAGATGCATGCAATTCTTGAGTTCAACAATATACTACCTCACAATAGTAAATACATACTTTCAAAAGAGAGATGAGCATTCAAAAGAGAGATGAGCATTTGATACTTTCAAGAAGTTTAAATTAGAATCAGATTGGCTTTTTTCCACTTAGGATGAATGCAACGTGCAAAGATTTTAAGTTTATTCTAAGAAAGAGTGTAGCCACACAACATATGTTAGTAGTCATAAATCTTTGTATTAAGAGTTGGAAGATAAATAATAAAAAATGCCCAAAAAAGAAGGTCGTAGAATCCAAAAGGAGACAAAGTGATTGCTTAGGACAGATTGATAAAGGAAGGAATATGGAACCTTAAAGCAAAAACAATTAGAATGTGGGTTGAAAATGCTCATTGTATTAAATGATTGGAAAAAGAGGTCCTAGGAGAATCTAAAATAACAAACCAATTGCATAAAAAAAAACTTGATGGTGAAGTGATTATGCTCAAAAAGATCTTAGAGAAAATAGGTTGTTCAACAATATTTGTTAAAGAATTAGAAATCAAAACCTTTTTTTTGGTCATCTCAAGTTTAGGGTTAACAGGGGTTAGTATCTGCTCTAAGGGTCAGTGGGTTAATTCCTAGCATTTGAAGCTTGGCTAAGGGTGGCGACACATCCCTCGGGATCGATCCCGGGACCTCCCTCTTAGTGAGGGGATACATTACCACTAGGCTAGCCCCACGGTGTATTATAAATGAGAAGCTAAAACAATGTACAAATGCAAAAAGGAAAGCTTAAAAAGTAATATTCAAGCAAAATATATGACTTATGATGACTAATATGATAAGTTATTCACAAGAGATGATAGAAAAAATGTCTAAAAAATTACAAAAATTAGACACCTAAATCATAATAAATGCATTCAGGGTGATGACTGGAATTGTTAGTGGTTTTCGCTGAATTTTTCCAAACATATTATCGATGCATTATCCTAAATATTTGGGTACAACAACAAATATTCTGTTTTGCCATTCAGTTTGATCAAAAGTCACAATTTTGGTTAAGTCATGTATTATCAATATTTTTTCATTAATTTTATTCGCATCATTTTTTGCACTCCCCTCCCATTTAGAACCTTCAACGTGCACTAGTTCACTTCTCCATGTGGGAGTTGTTAGTGGCCTTCATTGAATGTGTTCAACCTATCTCAATCAACACACATTTATTTTATTACATACTAGAGCAACACCAATATTCTCTCGAATGCGCTCATATCATGTTGTATCTTTCATTGTCCAAACACTCATCTATCTCAACTTCTCATATCGGCCACACTAATTTTATTAATATGTTGATTCTTACTAACTCAATATTCAATTCCATTAAGTATAACATGTCTCTTATAATTTTTTTTGTTAGTTTGATCAGGATGCGCAAACCACAACACTTCAAAAACAATTCTCCACTTTAGTCATCTAATTCTAATTTTATGAACATCTTTAATCTTTCAATCATTGTGAATAATGGAACAAATATATCGAAACTGGTTGCTTTGAGTCATCTCTTAGTTATCTATCTTAACAACCGTCTCCACTATATTTATTTATTTACTAAAATTGCATTCTATATTATAGTCTTGGTTCGGGCTTATTTCAATATCCTTCTATGATTCTGATTTTGCATTTATCATTCATTAATATTATATCATCTGCAAATAACATACATCAAAAGACCTCATTTTGAATATAAGCCGACAATTATATATAATTGCAAATTATATATATATATATATGAGAGAGAGAGAGAGAGCTAATTTATGAATAATGAAATAGGTGTTTTATAGGGATGAACATTTTATTCAGATCCACCCTAAATAAAAGAAGAAAGACAATAGGGAAAAATTGAACAAGTCGTCAATAGCGAAACTCAAGGCTTTATAATAAATCTAGTATTAAAATATAATGATTGATTGTGAAGAATGTTGTTTTGGATTTAGGTTGTAGAATACCAAGGGTTCATTTTGAGGGCTTCTATGTGGTAAACATGTAGGGGTGATGATCTTCACTTTGATGGACCCACTGGAGAGATCCTCAATCCGATGATATTCATCCCATCTATAGAATTCCTTTAATTGTTCATTCTCTTTTGAATGTGGAAAAGATACAATAGCTTGATTAGGGCTGCACTCAAGCCAAGCTAGTTCATCGGCTCCAAGCTCAAGGTAGACCCTATTTAATTATGCTCAGCTCGAATTTTGGCTTGTTGGACTCAGTTCGACTTGAGCTCAGCTCGAAATATTATATATATATATATATTACATCTACAATATTTGTTTAGTAATGTTATTTATATTAATACAATTTTTTTTTAAAAATTAATCATAGATTGTAATAATTTATAAATAAATTCAAGAGATAGAAATAACAAAAAGAAGCTAAAAGCAAAAACTTTGATCTAACTCTATGCTCTTTGAATCGAAAGACTATCCTCAAATCTTATTTTCGTATATAAATGTATTAATTTTCTATATTTTTTTTTATATTTTAATTTATTAATAAATCATTTTATTAAAATCATGTAAAATTAAAGAAAATAATTATGTGAATCAAACTTGATCCAATCCGAACTCGGCTTGGCTTGAATAGAGTTCGAGCTTGAGCTTAATTAAACTTGTTCAAGCCAAGCTCAAGCCCAAACATTCTAGCTCAAGCCTAAATTATAGGGTGTTTCAAAGAAGCGACGCGTTGCAATAAGAACTGGCTATAGTGAAGTGGGAAAGGATTGACTAGGGCATTCCTTGGAAGTGATGTGTTGCACGACGCTCAATTGTAGTGCAAAGTAGGCAAAGTGTTCTCGCGCTAGATTGGACTGGACAAGTGTGACAGTGTGAGTAAAAAAGCTACTTCATGAGTAAGATTCATCATACCACATGAAATGTGAGGACTTTAACAAAAAACGTGGGGTTGGTGGATGCCGTGAAAAGAATAGGAATAACATAATGTACCTGCAAGAGATTAAGTATGAATGGGACAAAGCTATGGAAATAGGTAATGGGTACAAATTTTATATTCAAGTAAGGAAAGTACAACGAATGAAGTAGGGTAATAGTCAATAGAGACACCCCACCTCTTATGTGAGTGGTAGGGGTGTGGCCTTCCAAGGGTGGAGGTCTGGGGATCTAATCCCCCCAAGGGGTAAGAGTTGCAAGAGCTCCACTACCCAACCAACTTCTAACTGGTTGACTCTACTCACGTAGGTAAATGATATTTGGTCCCTGTGGGGCCCTCCAAAAATAATAATAATCAAGTGATAGGTTGAGATACCATTCAAAATAGTGCTAAAGAGATTATGATCAATATTATTAATGCGTATACATCAAGTAGAATTAGAAGAAAGCGTTAAAAATAAATTTTGTGAGGAGATGATGGATTACTTTTTCTTTTTTTTGATAAATGTGGGGTGTTCGATGCTCAAAACTATGACTAATCCCCACGTGCTGCAAGGGGGTACCTTCCCCTGGCAACCGATAATGCGGGTGCACCCAGACTCGATCTTGAGACCTCCGGGTCTACGGTTCATCTTCCGACGAGGGTGATGATGGATTACTTCAAGAGATTCAAAAGGAGAAAGAATATATATATGATTGACTTAAGTGGACATATAGAAAAAGAAAGCGGAGAATATTACATGGAGTATGGAGATTGGGGGTATGAGTATAAAATGAGACAAGAGATGAAATTCTTGAGTTCAACCATATATGATCTCACAATAGTAAATACTTACTTTTTAAAGAGAGATGAGCATTTGGTTCTTTCAAGAAATTGACTTTTTTCTACTTAGGGTGAATGAACTATCGACCGCAAAGATTCTATGCTTATTCCAAGAGAAAGAGTCTAGCCACACAATGTAGAATCTCGGACCTTTTTCCCTTGTTCTTGTCTTGTTTACTAAGGGTATTGTTGTCATTTTTGCGTTCTATGCTTGGGTGTTTAAAGTTAAGTAAGTTGTAGGGTTTAAAATGATGAAATCCCAAATTTAGGACCTCTGATCGATCGGACCGTTCAGACTGATTGATCGGATGGTGGCAGAAACACAACCCAGACAACCTGTCTCGATTCGATCGATTGGACTTGGTCGGGTGATCGATCAGGCAGCTCCAATCGACCGGATGACGCCAGCTCGATGGATCGGTTAGCACCAAAAAATTTGCCCAGTTTCGCCCAATCGATCAGAACTAACCTCCGATTGATCGGAGCGCACAATTTTCGTTTTTAAGACCCTCAAATTACGAATTTTAGGGTTTTAACCCATATGACTATAAATAGAAGTTCTATTTCGGGATTTTAGAGTGTTCTAAATATTACTAATCTAATTTGGCAAAGGAAGAGAGAAAACCTTGAGTTCTCGAAGGGGTTTTGCTTGGAGAAGAAGGAGATAGCTTGTGAATTGCAAGAAAAGCTTGAAAATCAACATCAAACCTTCTTGAGAGCGTTTTGAATCGAAAGGAACAATCCCAAAGGTCGATATACTATTCAACTCACTTCTATTATGAACTTATGTATGTTTAAGATGATTTAAGATAGAAATGATGGATTATTGACATGATTCTGATAAGATTATGGTTAATAATATGAGGATTATGGGTTATTAGGAATGAGTATGACTATATGAATATAATATGAAGTTTTATTATGAAATGGATGACGTTTAGTCTTAAGAATGAAGTAAATGGAGGATGAGAATGGATGTGGATGAATTTGTGGTTTTATATGATTGTTGGATTATGTACAAATAGAGGATGTGAATATATGTGGATGGATTCATGGTTTATATGGTTGGTGGATTGTGTAAAAATGGAGGAAGGGTATATATGACGGAGGATGATTATTTTTAGAGATTGATGTTTGTGAAATTACTATGAACTATGATAAGGTAATACATATATGTAATTGTTATGTTAAATTATGTCTTAATTATGTTGTATGGTGATCAATGTTCGAGAATGTTAAAGCTTAAAGGAAAACTTCCATATTGAGAATTTTTCAACCAGAGAGATGTAACCTGATAAAATTTCTTAGCGGATGATTGGAATCTAAGGGATGACCGCTTAGAATGTTTATTACGACACTTATGCACAAACCCACATGTGTGTTAAGATAAGAGTCTCACAAGTCACAGATATGGACCACAATGCCTTGTAGGACTGTATACAAAGGAGGAGATCTGATAAGTCCGATGAAGGATATAACAAGTCTGATAAGGGAGTGCATGCTTATTATTAAGTAGCTCTAAGACTCATAAGCATAAACATTGCATAAGACTGATAAGGATTTGAATAAACCTGATGAGAGATTTGAATAAGTTGCTCAAAGACTCATAAGCATAAGCATCTCATAAACACGTGGTCTCATAAGCATAATCATATCATAAGCACGTTGTCTCTTAAGTCTAAGATTTTCACAAGTACACGAGTCAAAATGATGATATGATGTATATGAGCACATGTTCTTCCGCACTCTGATTATGTTATTATGTTATTGGTTATGATACTAACTAAGTGCATGGACAATTGTGGTTGGTTGAATTTTATATACACCAAGTGTTTTTGTACCTAGCCAAATTTTTGTCTTGGCAGGTGTGGAGCCCAAGATTGTAGGTGAGCCTTGAGTTGAGGAGGCTTATGGAGTAGAGGAGGAAATTGATCAATTTGCTGAGGGAGAGCGAGATTTGGACAGGTGGCCATATCACTAGGCCTTTACTTTTGAGTTGTGAGGAGTTTTTGTATTAGACTTACTATGTCTTAGATGATGTTGCTTATCAGATTACTTTATAGTTGGGTATCAGACTATTATGGTTATGGTGAGTTATGTATATGTTAACCATAGACTTGTGTATGATGGTTTGGTTTTTATATCGAAATTTTATTGTTGTCATTTTTGGAAACTCGCGTTTAGCATGTCTTTTATGTCATGGGATTTATGCAAGTTTAAGAAATGTGGCGACCTAAGGTCCCATTTTGGTCAAGGTGGGATTTGGGGTTGCTACATCCAACATAGGTTAATACCCATAAATCTTTGTATTACGAGTTGAAAGATAAAAGATAAAAAAATTGAAATAAGGTTGTAGAATTCAAAAGGAGACAAAGCGATTGCTTAGGGACAGATTGATAGAGGGAGAAATATAGAAACCTTAAAGCAAAACAATATGGATGTAGGTTGAAAAGGCTCATTGCATTAAATGATTGGAAAAAGAGGTCCTAGGAGAATCTAAAATAACAAACCAATTGCATATAAAAAAAACTTGGTGGTGGAGTGATTATGTTCAAAAGGATGTTAGAGAAAAGAGGTCATTCTACAATATTTGTTAAAGAATTAGAAATCAAAACCTTTTATTTTTGGTCATCTCAAGTTTTGGGAATTGGGGTTAGTATATGCTCTAAGGGTCAGTTAGATTAATTTGCCTAGCATTTGAAGCCTGGCTAAGGCGAAAGGGGTATATTCGAGCCTGGCTTAATTGGCCTTGCTCGGCTTGGCTTGGTTTGAAATTTTTTCATCTATGCTCGAGCTCGGTTAGGCTCGAGCTCAAATTGATTCGAGCTCGAGCCGAGCTTGGCTTGGCTTGGCTTGAGCTCAGATTGAAAAATAAATTTTAAATAAAAATATTAATATTTTTATTATATATAAAAATATATAATAATTATATTATTATATATAATAATGATATATATATATATTATATATAATATTCAAGTTGAGCCAAGCTTGAACCGAACCGAGCCTCAATTGAGCCGAGCCGAATCAAACATGCCTTGGCTTGAGCTCGACTTGAATACATTTTCAAACTCAAAAAATAACTTGACTTGATCGAGCTCATTTTTCGAGCTCAAGCAAGGCTTAATCGGGCCGAGCCGAACTTCGAGCTAGCTCTGTTCGGATACACCCCTAAGTAGCAACGCACTCGTCAAGATTGATCCTGGAACCTTCCTCCTAAGAGGGGATACACTACCACTGGGCCACAATGTTTTAGAAATGAGAACCTAAAAAATGTACAAATGCTAAAAGGAAAGCTAAAAAAGTAATATGTTAAAGCAATATAAGGCTTGTGATGACTTATAAGTATTCACAAGAGATGATAGAAAAACTTTCTAAAAAATTACAAAAATTAGATACCTGATGTGAGCATGGATTTTTACCCCACTCTCTCAAAGGTTTGTTTGACTGAGAGTCGCTACCTATTCATTCTTAGGGATAGGTCCCGGGATTGTTAATTTGTTTGTTTGGATAAGGCAAATAGTCTCGTCAGAGTTAGGGTAAGTGGTTCGATTAAGCTCTGGGGAAGGTGTTAGGCACCCCAGGACCCCCGTTTTATAACGGTTACCTACTTCCTAAACTTAAGCCAAAATTTATTCTCAAAATTGATTTAAATGTCCAAAGTATTTAAGTAAGTTCTAATCCAAGAAAAATATAAAGCTAAATGTCTAGGGTCGAATCCGAGTTGGACTGCCTACGTACTCACCAGGGGTGAGATCAGACCGAGCTTAGTTCTGGCACATGAGCCCGTGCCAAGACTAAGGGGTATGTATGTGTGTGCATAGGGTGGTCAGGGGTCTATCCCGAAAGGCTAGGGTTTAGTTCACCGGAGAAGTCAAGTGCTCAAGGGTTGGTCTAACCGCGGTTAGAGGGGTGTGGCTAGGGTTAGGGACTAACCCTAGTTAAGAAAAGGTCTAGTGAGTCTCTTTTTGGGATTTTTGGATTTTTGGATATTTTATGTGATTTAAGAGATATATACAAACTAACCATGGTTAGGGACCAATGATGGTCAAAAGAAGTCTAACACAACAATAGTTTTGGTCTTTTGGGTTTTTATATTTTTATTTTGGTTTTTGTCATTTCATGTGAATATTACCAAGTGGATGACTTAACTAGGGTTAAAGAATTAATTGGGGTTGGACTAATTGTGGGTAGAAGCAAGGGCAGGTGTCCAAATGGGCTTGACCCATGTGGTAGAGCCTCAACGGGCTTGGATTGGGCCTGAGCCTCGAGTACAGTTGCTGTTTAGGGAATACAAGGAATGGCGGTAATTGTTTTACCGCCATTCCCAATACTGTATATATTGGGAATGTCGGTAGAACAAATACCGCCATTCCTGTTTTTCCAGGAACAGCAAGCATGCAAGCCATGGGGGAGATCAGGGACGACGTCACGTGGGCTGGTGGGCCCAGGGGAGAGGTCTAGGTATATTTTCAAGTGTCCTGGGCCGACATTGGGCCTTGGGCTTGGATCAAATGGGCCCACGAACGCCCTAAAGCCATTGGTTTAACAAAACACAGAATGTCGGTACTAGTATTACCGACATTCTGTATAAGTTTGATTTTAAGCCAATTAACCCTAGTTAGGCTACACCCCAAGACATGGGGAGTTAAGGTGAATTGCACGAGAGTCCTGGAGACCCAAAACAGGCCCTGGATTGGACCAGGACCTCACCATGTGTGAGCTACGACTCCTGCAAAAGAAAGGTTTACAGTATCGATAATTATTCTACCGACACTGTCAAATTTTAAAAAAAACGGGGATTCAACTACTGGGCTGTTCCACTGTGCGACCAAGGGGTTCCTCATGACTTGAGGACCCCCTAGAAGCTCGTGGAGGTGGGACAGTGGCTTGTGCTTGTGTGTGATGATACGTGTAGGTTCATGGGGGTTCCACTGCCATGGAGGAGGCAGGGAACCCCTCCTAAGCTACAATCACTAAGCTATACCCCTGGATATGGACCAGGGATTTACAAGGGTGCTCGAAAATGAAAATACGAGGGCAGGGAAGGCCCCTTCCCAGCTGAGACATTGGCAATGGTGGTGGAGGGTGGCTGTCTGCAACGGTGTTACTGCAGGTGAGTTGGCCTTCGAGCTTTTTGAGGGGAAACCAAGGGTTTAAAGGGTTTGAGGGTTCCAGATTTCACTAGAGGCTCTCTCCTGGAGTTTCAGGCGCCTCATTGCAGGGTGTGGGATTGGGTTTTTATAGAGGAAGAACAGTGAGGACATGGTGGGTATTAGGACTGGTGTAAGTGAGGTCAAGCGTGTGGAGGAGGTTTCTGAGGGTGGTCAGTCGCGTGGGGAGGCGGCATGGTGGTTTGGGAGAAGCAAGTGGTGCAGGGGTGGCTGTTACAGGCCTATAAACATGCAATAGGTATTGGCGGTAATAGGTTTACCGCCATTACCTGTTACACAGGAAGCCAAATGTCGGTAGATGATCTACCGACATCTTGAATTTTGAATTTTCACGGGGGCCAGGCCCACTTGCACGGTTGAGTAGGATCTTGGGCCTAGCTTTGGGCCCAGGCTGGTTTACCTAAGGGTTTTAGGCCTTAGGGACTTGGGTCCACCTAGGGTTAGTACTAGGGCTACCTAGGGTTTAGGCTTGTAGCTATCTAGGGTTTAGGTTTTAATTATGGTTTAGACCTAGGGTTTATATGATGGTGGTCCTGAGGTTTAGGTGAGGTTGACTTGGGGTTTAGGTTTGAACTAACCATGGTTAAGTTAATTAACCATGGTAAGGGGGTGTAAAAATGGGGTGCTGACACCTAAATCATATTAAATGCATTCAAGGCGATGACCAGAGTTGTTAATGATTTTTGTTGAATTTGTCCAAACATATTATCAATGCATTATCTCAAATATTTGGGTCGGCAGTACAAATTTTCTCTTACTATTTAATTTAATTAAAATTCATAACTTCGGTGAAGTCGTGTCATCAATATTTTCACATTAATTTTATTGCATTCCCCTCCCATTAGAACCTTCAATGGGCATTAGTTCACTTCTCCATATGGAGCTGCTAGTTGCCTTCATTGAATGTGTTCAAACTATCTCAATTGACTCTTATTTATTTTATTACACATTAGAGCTACTCCTAGATCCTCTTGAATGTGCTCATCTCTCATCTTATCTTTCATTGTCTTCACACTCATCTATCTCAACATCCTTATATCGAGTACATTGATTTTGTTATTATGTTGCTTCTTAATAGCCCACATTCTATTCTATGAATTATAGCATGTCTTATTGATGTCTTATACTATTTAATTTTGTTAGTTTGATCAAGATGCCAACCACCACATAGCACTTTGGAAATAATTCTCCACTTTAGTCCTCTAACTTAAATTTTATGACCATCATCATCTTTAATCTCTCTATCATTGTGAATAATAGAACCTATATATTGAAACGTTACTTTGAATCATCTCTTAGTTATCTATCTTAACAACCGTCTCCACCTATTTATGTTTTTATTAAAATTGCATTCTATATATATATTTAGTCTCAGTCCGACTCTATAATTCTAGTTTTGCATTTATCATTCATTCATTAGTATCATATCATCTGCAAATAACATACATCAAAAGACCTCATTTTGAATATGAGCTGTCAAATTCTATATATATATATATATATAGAGAGAGAGAGAGAGAGAGAGAGAGAGAGTTTATGACTAATGAATTAGGTGATTTATAGGAATGAACATTTTGTTCAGAATCCACCCCAAATGAAAGAAGATAATGGAAAAAAATTGAACAAGTCCTCTTTAAGAGAAACTCAAGGCCTTATAATAAATCTAGTATTAAAATACAAAGACTGATTGTGAAAAGTGTTTGGATTTAGGATGTAAAATACCAAGGGTCAGCACGCTTCATTTTGAGAGCTTATATGTGGTAAACATGTAAGGGTGATGATCCTCACTTTGATGAACCCACTCCAGAGATCCTTAATCGGATGATCATATCCATCCCACCCACAGGCTTTCTTTAATTGTTCATTCCCAATAGCATGATTTGGGTTGTAATTAAGCCAAGCCAAGCTAGCTCGTCAACTCGTTTGAGCCAAGCTTTGACATTTCGGGCTCGAATGAATCGAGCTAAGCTTTTATTTGAGTTCAAATGTTTAAACAAGCCAAGCTCAAGCTAGACCTATTTGATTCAGCTCGGCTCAAAGCTTAGCTCATTTAGGACTTAGTTCGGCTTGAGCTCAACTCGAAATATTCTATATATACAATACTTTTTTTCTAATGTTATTTATATTAATACAAAATAATATTTTTAATTTTCTTTATTATAGATTGTAATAATTTTTAATTTGTAATAAGTTCTAGAGATAATAATAACAAATAAAAATTTGATCTAACTCTATACTCTTCGGATCGAAATACGATCCCCAAATCTTATTTTCGTTAATGAATGTATTAATTTTCTATAATTTTTTGTATTTTAATTCATTAATAAACACTTTTATTAAAATCATATAAAATTAGAAAAAAAATTCCGTGAACCAAGCTTGAGCCAACCCAAACTCAGCTTGGCTTGAATAGAGTTTGAGCTTGAATAGAGCTCAAGCTTGATCAAATTTGTTAAAGCCACTGCTACAGGGAAAATAGCACTCGAGCAACTGACTGATCAGGGTCTGTATCTCGAATCAAGCTCAAGTTGAGCTCGAGCATGTTCAAGCCAAGCTCAAACTTGGCCAAGGCTCAAGCACTACATCCCTGGCACAAGAGGCGGGGTGTACCAAACAAAGCCTTCAGTTTATTCTTTTTGTTCCATGAAATAGGAGATCCAACAATGCTCTTCGGGGGTCTATCTGTTCTTAATAATTTTCTGATTCTGTCTTGAGTGTTCTGAGTAGACTCAGATATCTCTCGCTATGACCCATGTTGGCAAAGGCGTTCCGCTACCTGATTTGCTTCTCAATACACATGGTGAAACCTTCTCATCCCGATCTTGCTGCATAGGGTCTCTTGAGTCTTCATTATAATCCTTCATAGCCTCCACGGTGCTTTTCTTTTCCCTGCAAGACATTCAATAAAATTCTCCTTCGACCTCTGGTATTCGATGTTCTATTCCACAGCCAGTTGGACTCCTTTCCAAAAAGCTTGGCCTTTCCCCCACTAAGCTGTCTGCTTTCCCAATTACCATGCAGCATTTTCTTTAAGTTCCCAGTACAGTCACATAATACGCAGCCAATGGCTGCATTCCTCTGCGTATGGACTGAGCCATCAAAGTTACTTTTGATCCATGGGTGGTCTGGACCTCTCCATTGGATCATTCTGCATTCCATTTTGATCTTGCCTGCTTGCTGGGGACCTGTCATCTCATTTATTTTGTTAGCTTATCCTTAAATGATTGATAGTGTCTTTAAGTTTGCTCTATATCATAGAAGGAGTTTGTATCTTTTTATCTGAAATATTCTTCAATTTCTTTACCAGATATTCCATCAAATGAATGCAATTCTTATAGCTGTATGCATTTTGTCTCCATTTGGACCATTTCTGGTATCTTCCAGGGCCTTATGTCATCCAGCCAATCTGCAAAACCATTAGATTGAGTAGTTAATGAAGTATGCACATTATTGCACATCTGAATAGGCATTCCATAAATATATGATCGACTGATTCCTCATTAACACGGTGGCAAGGGTGCATTCCCTAATCCCTACAGACGTGGATTTTTCTTTTTGCTAGCAGGTCTCTAGTTGGGAGCCTGTATCTGCAGCATAGCCAAAGGAAGTGGTTCATCTTGGGAGATCATTCAGTCCCAAAACCCATTTTAACAAGTCAGCCTTTTTTTTTAAAATTGTTACTGTCACGGTATATAATAAAGCCAACGCAAATATACAAAAGAAGATAACATATCTAAGAGATAAATGAGATGTAAACTCAAAAACCAGAAACACAACGAATAAAAGAAACAATACAACTAATTAATACATGCAAAATAACCCGGGACTTGATGATTATACTGCCCAAATTATCAAAGCAGAGCTCCCAAGTTTGCATCTATATGACGGATTCCCAACCATTCCAAGATTGACCAACGAATACGCGCACAAAGACAGTGTGAGGGAGAAAGCGTGTCCTCAAAAACTCTAGAGTTCCTCTTGCCATATTGACCAAGCAATGATCCTAGGCAAAACTGACCAAAACGCCACATGGGTACTATCCACACTAACTCGAGACCAGCATGACAAAAAATTCCAGAAGGAGGCAGCAGGGAAGACCCATGGTACCCTTGCTCACGAGAGGAAAAAACCTCATATCTCAAAAGCAACAGGGCAATGTAATAACAAATGATCCACCGACTCTTCCACTAGAAGGCGCATAAAAGAGCGATTTGCCAACTTCCACCCTCTTTTTTTTCAAATTTTTGCAAGTCATAACCTAATCCAAGATGCTACAGTCCAAAGGAAAAATGATACTTTTGATGGAATTTTTGGATTCCACACAGACTTGTGAGGAAATGAGTGTAGAAGTCACCTCAAGTAACTATAGTAATGATTTCACTGAGAATTGATATTTGTTGCCCCTCGCCCAGACTTAACAAGTCTGCCTTTGCGTGTCTATTGTCTGGCTGGGCCATTTTCTTCACCCATGTGTCAGACTTAACTGAGTTACCGAATGGGTTTGGGCCACAACATAACATATCCTCTTGGTCCGAGATTGAAAGCTTTTTATCTCCTCTACCGTTCTTTACTGCCTGTAATTCACATTCTCTACCTTCTGCTATGCAATCACATACTCTTAAGGTTTGTGTTTGTGTTGTCTTTGGGTTTATGAGATTAGAGAGAGAATGGGAGTTTCTTGGACCCAATTATCAAGCAAAAACAGTATTTGGTTGTCATTTACAATGACCCATCCCATTCCTTAGTTAATGAGGTCTCTACCTTTTAAGTCACTTTGCCAAGCCCATGAAGGACTTCCATTTATCGCGGCCCGAAATAAACTTTTTTTTTCTTAGATAATGACTTAGCATCAGATAGTGTTCTGGTCTGTCAATATTCTCCATCCTAGTTTTGCCATCGTGGTCATATTAATGTTAAAATCCCTGATTCCTAGCCCTCCATCTTGCTTTAGGCAGCACAACTTGTCCAAGGCCACTAATTCCATGGTTTTGTTTTTTTTGCATTATTTTGAAAGAGGAACTCTCTCTGGAGTTTCTGAACACCTTTGGTAAAAGAAATCAGCTCATTGAGTATTGCAGCCATGACAGCCTTAATCATAGTGATCCTACCAGCTCTCGATAGTGTCTTGGTCTTCCAGTGTTGCATTTTCATTTTGAACTTCTCAATGAGGTCATTAGCTGATCCCTCAATCACTTGCTTCTTTCTCAGGGCACCCCCTGGTATTTGTCTATTTTGGAGCATATAGGGATTCTTAAGGGTCTCTTGCACCAGTTTGCTATATTTGCTGAACATAGTAGCATCAGACTTTTGTACCTTCACCTTCTGCCCAGAGGCTTTGCAGTATCTATCCAAGGTGTCTGCTATAATTCTAGCTGCTGGAAATGTCACTTTGGCAAATATTATGCAGTCATCAGCGAACAGCGATCATCAAGTGAGATATATTTGGCCCTGACCTTCCAATAGGAGACAACCTTGAGTTTTGTTCATGGGTCAATGTTTCTAGACAATGACTCTGCACATAGGAATGAAAAGTAACCACAAGTACACCATTTGCACAACAGTAAATTGATTAATATCTTGCTCTGAAATATCGAATGATCTGGCCTGTTGCTCCACACAATCCTAGCTCAAATATCTTGAGCCCTTGGATGATATTAATGAAAATTGATCACAAGTACACCATTTCCACACCAGTAAATTGATTAATATTCTTGTTCCGAAATAGTGAATGAGCTGGCCTGTTGCTCCACACAATCCTAACCCAAATATCTTGAGCCCTTGGATCATATTTGATTAAGAATCAAGAATGACTCAACAAATATTCTTCCGAACAATCACTAACCACAATCACCATTTGCCATAATATCTTGTTAAATATCCCTGGCCAGTATATAGGTATTCCATAAAGCACTCGTTCCATACTGCAATTAGATTATATAAGATGTCATCAATGGCTTCATGCCACAAATAAAGAACGAATATACACTGTCATTAGCTTATAGATGTTAATTAATAAAAGCTAACTGAGAGGTGTATCCAAATTTAAACTATTCGCGTGTTTGGCTAGAAAGCACAACTTATTCTGATATCTTACTGAGAGGTTGATCCAAATGTGTACTCCGTGCGTGTGGCTAGAAAGCATAACTTATTTTGATCACTTCCAGAAAAGGTTCACAATTATTTGTTTTTTTTTTAATACATCTCAATTTTCTATTCACTAATCTCCTATTATTTGTTGTCCCTAAAAAAACTACCTAAAAGAGAATGCATCTGCATAAATTTCAAATACATGTTATTTGATTCCTACTTTGTGTACTAACTTTGTCCAATTCCAAAGCACTAATCAACTGTAGGAATTTCACAGAAAGTAAAATAGTAATAATGCAACTGCAGACAATAAAGGTGCATAGGAAAGAAGAAGGAAGGAGGAAGAATTAGAGAGTGGAAGAAAGATAACTTACCTTTGTAACTACATAAATCTATGAGAGGCTCAAAACTCCCTGGCATTCTCTTTGTGATGTCATTCGGGATCTGATCCAACCTTTACTCAACAGATAAAATAAGCAGCCATCTTTGCTATCGGGAAACCCAATATTCTTGGAAGCCAAAGCCGAGGGCCTCGATACACTAGGGTTCATCTCAAATTCTCAATCATCATGAGTTCCCCATCTTTGGGATTGACATAAAATTTAACATTTGAAACCCCACATTCAACACCGGTTTTCCTTATGATTGCAATTGAGTGATCCCTATGAGGCTATGACGCTGGTATTCTTTATCTGACAGAGTCTAAGCAGGGGCCACTGTTGTCAATGTTCTCAATGAAGCATATAATAACCACATTGTCCCACCAAATCTCTCATAACCTAAAGCTCATACTCCTTCCATCCCAAGAAAGACTTCTCCACCAAAACTCGCAACACCAAGCTGGCTGCAAGCCCAGACTCACAAATCGACTTGAATTCCTTCCTAATGTAACTTGTAACCAATCCCACCTCCAATTCCACCCAACGTGAATGCCGGGCAGATGATTAGATTAAACCATCCAATTGAATCGGCAATCTCAATACAATCGTTTAGAGTGCTAACTATTCCCAAAGGAGGTTTTAGACCGCATAAATCTTTGCTCCGATTAACTCAACGCCATGCCAAGACAACAACAAGGTTAATAGCTGTCTGGACTCTGCCTGCCCATGGTGGAGGGCACCGGGCTCTCCTTCTCAAGAACCTTCTCAACTAGCTTGGGGGCCATGGGGGTGATATAGGTCTTATCCACCATGTCAGGGTCGGGCATGATTGTGGCCAAACGTTTCAGTAAGGGAGATGATGACTAATGGATTCGAATTTATGAGAACAACTTGGAATCCCTCTTCTTTGAAGGCAAAATAAACCTAGTAGAGAAGCAATCACAAGGGTTAGATCAAAAATAATGGTTAGGATTAAAATACTCTTTATTGTTCTAATCAGCTCACCTCTTCTATACCGTTAGATTGCAAATAATAGTTAGGATTAAAACACTCTTTATTGTTCTAATTGTTTAATTCCCAAAACTACCCTTAATCATCTCTAAAGATGTTCCCTTTTTTTCTCTCTCCACGCCCAGCTCTCTCTCTCCCTAGTTCTCTCTCTCTCCACGCCCAACTCTCTCTCTCAAACCTTTGAGAATGGTGTCTCTACAAAAACCCTTTTTTTTTATAGTCAGAGAGTTTGAATTCTCTGGTTCTAGGTCTCTCTGCTTGTTTTGTTTTCCTAGTGAGAGAGCAATGTAATATGCTTCAATAGCGATCTATCTCTCTTGTTTTGTCTTTCTTTTGTTTTGGAATGTAAGGGTTCCCGTTAATGGCGGTTTTAAATGTTGTTTTGAAATCTGCTTTTCCTTTAGCATTAACAACGGTTTTAAATGTTGTTCTAGAATCTGCTTCTCCTTTAGCATTAACAGAGTTCCACTTATTTTAAAGTTAAGTTCATGGTGGTTCTGTAAGTTCGTTTTACTTCTATTTGTGTTAGGATCTTGTAATGGATAAAATTCGTAAAAGGAAGGGGTAAAGTGGAAATTCCCCACTCTCAAAAACTAACCGATATACCCCACTTGGGCTATGTGCTGGCTCTCTTAAGTGTGGTCTGACAGGTGACATCATCATGACCACACAAGTCATGATGACTCCAAATGCCTATAAATAAGCAAGAATCATCAGAGAGAAAAGGATGGTGTAGGAGGCAAGAGAGAAAGTAAGGAAAGAAAGAGGAAGAAGAAGAAGAAGAAGAAGAAGAAGGAGGAGAACTGGGAAGCTTGGGTTGTTCACACCCCAACCCCGAAGGGCTATGAAGACAATCACCCACCTGATTCTCTCCTCTTCATTTGATGTTCTCCGCACCACTTGATGCTCTCCACGGCCTCACGATCGATTATGGCCATCGGATGCTTTCTCGAATCGGCCATGTCGGCCTGATGTTCTCCATAAACGGTACCCTTACACTCTGTTAATATCTTATGCTTCATGTTTATCTATTTGGTGATATGTTAATGTCACACTACCACTTGCACGATCACGAAATTGATCATCTGCTAGGTATACTCATATTTGGACTCGTGCCCGACGCTGTGAATTGTACCCGAGCTACATTGTCGACTGTAGCCAAGCTACGTCATCCGAGCTACGCTGTCGACTGTACCCGAGTTACGTCCTCCGAGCTACGTTGTCGACTGTACCCGAGCTACGTCCTCCGAGCTACGTTGTCGACTGTACCCGAGCTACGTCCTCCGTCCTTCGAGCTACGCTGTCGACTGTACCCGAGCTACGTTGTCGACTGTACCCAAGCTACATCCTCCGTCCTCCGAGCTACGTTGTTGACTGTACCCGAGTTACGTCCTCCGTCCTCCGAGTTACGCTGTTGACTGTACCCGAGCTACGTCCTCCGAGCTACGTTGTCGACTGTACCCGAGCTACATCTCCTGAGCTACGTCCTCTACGTCTCCATCGCTCGTCCTCCAGAGCACGATGCCAGAGCCCGTCCTCAAACACATTCGCACCGACCTGTCGAAAGCTCAATGACCTCGCGATAAGTATCTTTACACTCTCATGCTCATATGCATATGCCTTATACTGACTTGCTCGTCGGAGTGTATGATAGGTCGGACGACCACCCACCTTGTGGAGGATGAACCCGAGCTGAATATCAGACGATTATGTACGGAATGTCGCTTCTTTCGAAGAGCGTGCCATATGACCAAGGGTATAGATGACTCGTACATGCAGATGAATGTACAGGACATGAACCATGCAACCCCTGTGAGGTACCGCTAGTCCCGAAAAAATCCCTTTACAGATCTGAAAATAAATGGCGGTTCGGTAAGTTCGTTTTGCTTCTATTTGTGTGTAGGATCTGAACAATCGCTTGATCTGAAATAATTTCTCAAGATCATGTATTTTTTCACTTAAATTGCTTGATTAAGCAGGGAGAGAGAGAGCTGGGCGGGGAGAGAGAAAAAATGGAGAGAGAGAATTGGGTGGAGAGAGAGAGAACAAGGGAGAGAGAGAGAGCTGGGCGTGGAGAGAGAGAGAAAAAGGGAACATGTTTAGAGAGGATTAAGGGTAGTTTGGGGAATTAAACGATTAGAACAATAAATGGTGTTTTAATCCTAGCCATTGTTTGGTATCTAATGGTATAGAGGAGGTGAGCTGATTATAAGGTATATTCAGCCCGGCTGATTAGTCACTTCCTCTAATGTATATTCTTCGTGAATGCGAATAGAATATCAGAAATCACAAAAATTGTAAGGTAATTTCTGGTTTCTTCAAGGGATTCAAGGGAAACCGGCCTCCTGGAGTTAGTTACTTCGAGGGTAACAAGCCTCCTTGAGATAATTCTCCTTTTGATTTCAATTCCCCTTTTATTAATGACCCTGTCAACAACTTAAATACAACCAAGCATCCTACATCAATTAGCTAAACTGGATTCTATAATCTAGTACCCCTCTAGTTATCTGAACAATAAAAGATAAGGACTGACTCCTATCTACTGAAAGAGAACAAAAGAGCTTCAAGTAAACTACTCTACTGTGTCGTGCAACACATGGACACTTAATCACGTAACAGAAATCCAATAGCCTGAAAATTTTATTTGGAGTTAGGGTTTGTGAAGGCAAAGAAAGAAATATTACTGAGCTGAGTTATCTGTTTATGAATCTAGGGATTTGCAGAGAGATGAAAACTGCGAAAAGAAAAAGAGAGAGTTTAGGTTTTTTTTACCGGTCTACAATTGAAGATCTCGAGAGCTTCTCCGATCGCATTAGCAGAGCTCTGGTAGCCCTTGCCTTTGCTTCCCTGTCTTTCTGAGAGTGTGGATTGAATCTCGTGGATTTTAGGAGCAAAACTCTAAATTAAGGATTCGTTGCATCTTAATTGAACCATGGATTAGTGACTTGGCGTTTTTTTTTCACATTTCAAAAAGAAAACAATGTGTAACACATGCAGACACCCTAAACTCATACACACAATCAGACCTAAGGTAACTTTAAAGGTGCCATAAGATCCAAGCAACCAATCCAAGGGGTCTGTCTTAAGGAGGTTTGATGGGAAGCAAAGTTTGTCTAGTTGGTTGTGCGTGTCTACACCACCGTAGGTCCGGGATTCAATCCCAAGAGGATGCGATAGGATATATCTTTATTATTACTTATAGTAAAGTGCACGTGTTTTGCTCGTATTAATTTTCTACTAATAAAATGTAATAATATTTTAAAATAATACTAAAATTATTTAATCATGATTAATATTTTAGTAGTAAGTATGATGGGATACTTTATAACTTTATTAACTAAATAACTTGTTAACAATTATATAAACAAATATTACTATATTTATAATATAGAGTTATTATCAAAGTAGGTTTGAAGTTATTTTTTTCAAATAGTTAGTGGGTCTTATATAGAAGTCAGAAAATTTTCATATAAATTTAATAAAGTTAAAGAAAATTAAAAATTGTTTAGTTAACAACCTAACCTTAGCATTCACAAATGATAAAAAAAAAATTAGAAGAGTGTCAAATAAAATAGTGGCAACACAGTCCAAACAATTGTAAAATATTAAATGAAATGATAAATATATTTTTATATGAACTTAAAAAAAAAACACTTGAAATCCAGTGTAGAAACATAAAAGATTGTTAACCTAACCTTAGCATTTACAAATGTTAAAAAGAAAATTAGATGAGTTCCAAATAAAATAGTGGCACAAAAAATGTATAGAATTACAAAAATGAAAAAAATAAATAAATTTTTGTTACAACAACAAGAATCATTAAAAAAGAAAAATATGTAAAAATAATTTATTTCAAGGAACATAAGAGGAGTAGCAAATATTACTCAAAATTAGAAAAATTCGAGAGAGAAAAACATTGTTTAAACAATTGATTAAAACTTAGGTTAAAATTCTAATCTCGTGGTTGCAATGTAATATAATAAAGCATGTTAATGATTTGAAGGAGGCTGATATGGCTATTGCATGCAATTGTGTAAAATGGACCGTACCTACGAGCCTATTCATGTGGACGTTTTTGGTACATAATTTTGTGTTTTTTTATAGCTAATCAATGGCCTTTCCATATCGCCCCTTGTAACTTTGATTAAACTTGGTTAAGTCTAGTCAATTCAAGGTTAATATTTTTTTAATTATTTTATAACTAAGTTTAAATGGATAAACCCAAGAGTGACTGAATCTTATCCATAGTTAATCCAATGTCATTTGAAAGCTCCTTTTAGGAAAGAGTGACATTGTCAAAAGTATATAAACCCTGAACGAATAAGGAGTCCCAATTCCCAAGAAGGGATAACCAGTGTTACTTCGAATGCAATGATGAAGAGGAGGTCGACTGCGATTGGAAGAGGGTATCGACTCTTAATTGTCTTCCCAACAAAACGATGGCACGACCGCATGATCATGCATACTTGCAATGGTAGCGACTGATGCTTCCTTATATGAAGCAACTATGGTTGTGGTTTAGGTATCGCTTCCTGCCACCATGTGAATCCTTTTTGGATGCCTGGTTCGGATTTGCAGTGCTTGGGTTTGGCTGTTCATGGATCGGATCAAGATCCGAATCCAAATCCAATTAATATTGGATTAGATATGGATACTGGTTCTTGAATCCGATGGGATTCGGATCTACAATGATCCTCTTATTCAATTTGAATAAAATCGGATAATAATATAAGAATTTTTTTTTTTGTAAATATATTACACGGATGTTCGAATTTGAATTGAACAATTCAGAATCGGATGGATATTGGATTGGATTTGAATCTGTCATATTTTTAATCGGATCCAGATCCGGTCGAATCCAATCCGTTTATAGCCCTAAATGCAACTGCATGGGCCATCTCCTGTCAGGCTGTCACACACTAAATGTTAAAGAGGACCCACTGTCGTTTATAGACGTTCAACACTACACGTGCCTTTGATCTGGACAATCACTTGATTGACCATAAGCCCAACAATTTCACACCTCAGATAAATCCAACCATCCGATGAGTTTGGATGTTGCTCGCTAAGATTGTGATTTGTGGGCATTGCTAACCCATAATAAAGACACTCAGAGCCCATACAGAAAAGAATAAATAAATATTTGATTCAGGAATTTGAGCTGCTATATGAATCCAACTGAGAAAGGAAAGCTTCAAACTTAAGTTAGAGAGATAGAGAGAGAGAGTAGATTTGAGACTTAACTCATGGAGTCTGACCACGTTTGGATGTTTGAGGAGCCTCAGAGTACCGATCTCTCTCCTTACCTGCAACACCCATTCAAACACCCTGAAATCAGAACAGACGAACCGTACAAAAACAAAACAAATAAAAAAAAATTATATTCAAACATAACAGAACACAGGCAGGTCGAGAATATTTGATACTAAGAACATATGAAGGCATGTATCAACTTCCTTTAATCCTTTTATTTCCTTCATATCAGATCAGGAGAGAAAAAAGGGGAATTAGAAGTTCTATTGAGTTATAAACTAACTCTACCTCTTGTCTAAGTATACCTTTATCTGTTTATTTTAACAATATACGTGAAGTTTTAATTTTAAAACTCTTTAGATTTCTTTTAGCCTAAGTTAATAGAATTATTAAATTAAATTAAATGATACTTTTGTCAACAAAAAATTGAGGTTACTCCTTGTACTTTTATTAGTAAAATGATAATGCGAGAGCCAGGCGTAGCCTGATTTTTCGAATTTCCCAATCTACCCTCATATAAAATATAACTTTGATTTAATATTTTTTAATTCCCAAACTACCCCTTGCTCATCTATCTATTTAAAAAATAGAATCACAGCCAATCGCGATTGAACTCGGGGAGAGTTCAATCGCACCTGTGGGTTAACACGTGTCCCTTTTAACTCTTATTAACTACAGTTAACTCCTTCCCCTCGCTCTCACGTGCATTGCACATGCCACCTGCTAGTTCATATAAATAGAACTTATTGAGACTAGTGTTTGATAACAGTCAAATTAAAACTCTAAAAAAAAAAAAAAAAATAGGGGTTTTACCTCTTTCTCTTAAATTTTTTTTTTATTTTAAAATCTCTAATGCATTTAGATGACGTTTCATCAATATGAATATAAAATTTTCTTAAAACTAGACTTTTATGACCTTAGCAAATGTACTCTCATCCCTAATATTTTTCTTAAACTAGTGAAAATAAAAATTATAAAATTTTAAATAAAAAAATTTGTATAAGTGAACTCAATAAAGTATATTTACTAAAAGTTGTTTTAAAATGAAACAATCTTTTTCAAGAAGTAATTGAGGATAAAATAAAAAGTTGCCAACCTTTACGATGATATATATATCCATGGCAAGTATATATTTTTGGGCAATGATTAGCATATCATGCATTTGTCTATGTAGTCAAATGTCATGGTCACGTGTACCTTTTAACACTCTTTTAATTATGGTTAAACTTAAGAATATTAAAGTTAATATTTTTATTTTTTTTAATCTTTAAAAATCAAAATTAGATTGCTTAACCTTAGAATGAGTAAATCTCAACTACAGTTGATGTATGGTAAAAGTGGGGCATGGACCAATGAGGACTGCATATTTGATTACACAGTCATGATGCGATAGTAAGTTAAGTATTTCCCTATATATTTTAGGTACTTCTTTAATTAAAATTTACTAGTATCATAAGAACAAAGGGCTTAACCTAAGTCGGTCAATGAGATGATGTGATTCCATAGGTACTATTATTTTTATAAACATTAATTATAAAGGATAAAATTGTTAACTATAGTTAAAATAAGGCTTTTGTGAATCACTACATGCGATTAGTGATGTATTCGAGCCGAGCTTGGTCATGTTTGAGCTTGGCTTGAGTTTTGGCTTGAAAAGCTTGATCAAGCTCCAGTTCTGTTTGAGTTAGAACTTTATTCAAGCTGAGCAGAGCTTGGGTTGGCACAAACTTGATTCAAGAAATTATTTTGTTTAATTTTATATAATTTTAATACAAATATTTGTTAATAAATTATGATATAAAAAATTATAAAAATTTAATCCATTCATGTATGAAAATAAGAATTTTTTTTTTTTTTTTGAGTAGTCATTTAGTCCAAGGGTAGAGAGTTAGAATTAGATTTCATGCTTTAATTTTTTAACTTTTTTTAAAATTAATATAAACAACATTACTAAAAAATTTAGTATATATAATTTTGAGCCAATCGAGCTCAAACTGAACCGAGCTTTAAACGAGCTGAGAGTTAAGCCGAATCAAACAGGGTGTGGCTTTGGCTTGAGCTTGACTCAAACGAGCGGACATTCAGCTAGCTTGACTTGAGTGCGGCCCTAAATGGGACCTCGTTTGGATTTATCCACTCGGACATATATTAGATACGTGTCCACACGCTAATCCGCTGCATGCAACACGACCTAGTGGCTGAAAAGTGAAACGAGAACCAACGATTACCTACCTCATCAAATTACAATACTCCCACATCCACATCTCGTCCTGATAACAGTGAACAGACCTTACAACCTTTTCCTGTCCTGGTACAGAAATTGAGCGGGACAAATCGTAATTTTATATTTTTACTATCTACAGTAACTGCTCTGTATCAGGAGATGGATTTCTCCGGCGAGTCAAAAGCTCCAGCGGTGGTGAATCTGAAGGCGATCGAAGCAACAAGTACCAGCTTCGAAGACTTCGGTCAGGTGATTGAGGCTTCTCCCGACGGTGAGGAGTTTGGACCCCGTGATGCGCAATTAGACCTCAGTCGAGGGATTCCAAGGTGCCTTCATCCTTCAATTTATCTCCTCTCTGCATCTCTTTGTCTCTCTTTCTCTCTTTTAGGATTTTGTTTCCCACCTCGATTCAAGTCTGTTTTTTTTTTAAAAAGAAATATATATATGGTGGTGTTGTGCGGAAACGCGATAATGGGATTGACGACAATGTAAATTAATAAGGAGAAAGTAAAGAGAAAATATAGAGAAATCTTGTTAAGAGAAATCTTGAGGAACCAGTACAATACCACTCAACTCATCTTCTCAATGAAACCCTGAGTTTTTAAACCCATTCTATTATCTCCACCCCTATGCATATAATCCATTCTATTATCTCCACCCCTTGTGCATATAAAAACCCTAGACCTATAAGCACATATTTATAAGCCTAAATTGGAGTTCTAGACAATTAGAAAGACCCAAAAAGGCTTAACATGGCAAATCCGGCATTCAGCACGCAAAACCCACCTTAGGCGTTCGAATGGCCTAAGGGGGTGTTCGAACGCCCTCCCTTATTTTTGAGCCACAAACCAACAAACTCCATTTTGGCGAAAAACTCCGCGACACCGCCACAGCCAAGAGAACCGATTTGCTAATCATCAACTAAACCTCCAAGATAGAACACCGCATCACCCACATTCGGAATGCACCTCCACCTTGAATAAGAATTTCTCTTAAAATTCTGTAATCTCGTTTACAAATACCGCGAACAACCATTTTGACCTTACCAGCTTTTGCACTATCTGCAAAAGAGACCCACTAGCTACACACACTCTCGAATCACCCAAAAAAAATCATCCACCAGATTCGATCAAACACGGCCAAAACTCGTGTGTAGCCTGAAAACCGTCATTCTTTTTAGAAGAACCTCGAACAAGGACATAGACCCGTCCTCTCAGCTAAAGGCACTTCACCATCTCGTTCCTTTCGGAAACCTTCCGGAATACTTGCCCCTGCACCAACTGCGAAAGAGACCTTAGGGAGCTTCGTACCCTCTGCATAACATTGGATTTCTGATTTCCTACAGACCCCGTAGTAATTCCACCTATAACTGAATTCCCGTACGGGAGATACAAATTACCACAGTTCTTCATTTTCATCAAAACTAAGCATCCCCGCTTAATCTTGATAACTCCACTTCCTGCTGTGTAGCAATAGCTCAGGGAGTCTAACTGGCCAAGTGAAATTAAATTTCTTTGCAACTTAGGGACATAGGCTATCCCTCTCAAAGTCTGAACCACTCCGTCAAACGAAGCTCCTGAATCTAATAACCACTTTATTAGAAGAATTGTCAAAACTATTGGAGACTGGAAGAGCATCTCCAAAGTATTTCCTTTCCAGCTTTGCACTATTTCCGTAGAATGAAGCCCATTTTCCGTAAACCTCCTCCACAAATAGTTGCCCAAACTAACTTGTAGCTTTGATACTAGTTATTGGGAATAAACAACAATAGAATAACCGACACAAAAGATAAACAAGCACACACCAATGAGAAAACACAAGAGATATACGTGGTTCAACAATAACATGCCTATGTCCACGGGTCAAGATCCGATTACTTATTTTTTTATTCAGAGAAACCTTGAGGAATCAGTACAATAGCACTCAACTCACCTTCTCAATGAAATCTAAAAAAGAATTCCTATATATCCTCCCTTAAACCTTTTCCCAAAACCTTGGAGTGCTTAAACTCATTATGTTATCTCCAGTTCTCCACCCCCTATGCATATAAAAACCCTAGACCTATAAGCACATATTTATAAGCCTAAACCGGAGTCCTAGACAATTTGAAAGACCCAAAAATACGTAACATGCCTAATCCGGCACTCAAAACGCAAAACCCGCGTTGGGCGTTCGAACGGCCTAAGGGGGCGTTTGAACGCCCTCCCTTATTTTTGAGCCACAAACCAACAAACCGAACTAAAACCTTCACTATAATGGAGAAGATTACAAAAGATGAGTAACTAAGAAGACAACCCAAAAACTTTCCCAAAACTCACACAAATCTTCTTTGTTCTCACTAAACAAACCCTAAACTGAATATACACTTATAAAGAAGGTAGAAAATTAATTGGAAACAAAGTCCTACTCAAAATAGGAGTTTCCCGAAAAAATAAAAGAAATTTGCCAAAGCTCGCTCGAGCCAACTTAGACTCACTCGAGCGAGTTGGTTGCGGGTTTTGCACTGTATTTCACAGTTAAAACAAAACAACTACTGGTAAACCACTTTAGCTTGAACGACCTTAATCTCGCTCAAGCGAGATCCCAAATAATTAAGTCAAATCCCAATATGTGGCATTCAGGTATTCATTTTCCTATGATGGCTCTCACTTTGACCCGTTGCATCCAAGTAGTCAGGAGCGGAGCCACATGGGGCCCAAGGGGGCTCTAGCCCCCCCCCCCCCCCCCGCCTCCCCAACTTTTGGAAAAGAAATATGTATCAACTGGGGCTTAGTCTAGAGTAGGGTGGAGTCGGGTGCAGAGTTGCGAAAGCCCTCCTGAACTTTTGAGGAAAAAGATAAATTTATTCTTATATTATTTAATTTAAGAGGGCGTAGGCAAATATAAACATACGAGATAGACGACAAACTTGACCATTAAAAAAAATCGGGGGCTATGCCACCACCCCGCACCCACATTGTTAGTCCCCTATAAGAAAATCCTGGCTCCGCTCTTGTAGGTAGCCATATCCCCAAGTCGCCCCCTCCAAGACTCGAACTCGAAACATGGTGCCAACTATGGTACCAAATGTTATGAACCTAACCAACGCTCCAAAAGCCCTAGGGTAATTAAGGAACCGAAAGTTAGGCTCATAAACCATCCCGGGGATCGTCAGTTGTGCCAGATATGTTACAAGGACAATTGACTGATCAAATAAGGAAGAATGGTGAATGAGGAAGGGGATTATCTCGTTGGAGGGAGATAAGACGTCCAAGCTATGTTCAAGTCAAATTTCAAGCGTCCAATGATTAGAGACTCTCAAATGTTGGTGTCGGCCCTTGATTTGGAGATCAACAAAGTTAATTATTTTTATAAGGTCTATCCCTTAGGTCTAGATGAATATGGACCATTAGTTACGCTCTCTAGAGTCTAGAGCAACCTCGGATTAAGAAGAAGATAAGAAAGAAAGAATGATTTGAAAAAAAAACATGGCACTCCCATTAAAAGAGAGTGCTCATCACATCAAGTAGAAGAAAAGAAGAGAGAGAAAGTGGGGAGAGGTAGAGGAAGGATGGCCTATGTTTGGGTTGGCTTATGTTCTCCATCTCTTTGACCGTTGTTACCTTCTTGGGTTGACATTTTCTCACTTCGAGGTATGATGTATCTTCATTCTGGAGTGTGATGTATCCTTACTATGGGCTATGATCATGGTGTCAAAAATCGACTCATTCCGCTGAAGTTGACTGAATTGAGTTGACTTTTGTGGTATCTGAAGCAAAATGCACATGTATTTTAAAAATACTGGATTTTGTGGTAAAATTCGGTGAACTTCGGTAAACTTCGATCGAAACAGGAAAAAAATGTTGGGAAAATACAGAACTTCGGTGGAAATTAACCGAAGTGTACAAAAAAAAGTTTGTTAATTGAAGGGTTTTAAGTGTTAACTTAAAAGTGTAATACTAGTTTTACTCGCTTTAAATTTACTTTCTTTATAAGGAAAGACATGTGTTCCTAGCATTAACCTTATTATAAATATAATTAGCTTTAAAAGATTGCTAACATTAACCTTATTATAAATTATAATTTTATTATTAGAGTGTGGTTAATATTAACCTCATTATAAATTATAATTTATTACTCTAATAATAATTTCATTATTAGTATATTATGCCCATAAGGGCTTTTTAGTAATGTTAAAAAATTAAAATAATTTCTTAATAATTTTTATAAATTAAAAATTATTTAACTACCCATCTCGTCCTCCTCACATATTGATTCGGTCCTGCAAAACATTGAGCTCATCAATTTCATATTGAAATAGGTTTAAAAACTAAATTAAATTTCAATTATTTATTAACTTTAATATGCATTCATATGTTTTTCAGGTTTCTAAATAATTAACATGTATAATCATTGAAAAATAAAGAGAATACATATCATCTTCACTTGACAAAGAGGATAAAATATAGTTAATTTTTTTTTTTGACAATATAGAAAAATTTAAAGAAGAAATTACAGCTCAGACAAGCGACAACGCATGTCACTTAATATGATTCTCACATTTGTGTATTGCATGCTGCATCAGTAATATAATGAATTCTAGATGTGTATTTATGCTTAAGTATTGAATTTCTAAAGTTTCATCTTAGATTTTCAATGTTTCCTAGACTTTTTTAATTTTTACATAACTTCCTCGAACTTCCTTAAATTTTCTCAAAACGTGTCAACTTCCTTAGTGATTGAAGTTTATACCGAAACCGAAGTTTAATACCTTGGGTATGATGTCATCTCCCAAAGAGAGAAAAAAATTATCTCCTTTCCACAATGAGAGAAGTATCAATTGGTGTGTTGCCATGACTCATGATGACATCACATGATGTCATTTCTCAGATGAGGGATGAAATGTGGGTTGTGATATCATGACAACATCATTAATGACATCATTGGAAACAAGGAGCTTCTTAATGAGATTCTCTCTTGTTAACATGGGTGGTAGCGAGAGTATATTGTTGCGGCCTCATGTTAAGGTCAGTTGGGTAGGGGCATCATTAATGACGTCACGCTAATGGGAAAACCTTAACAGGGTTCTCCCTCTTGTTAACGTGGGTGGAACTGAGAGTAACTTGTTGCAGCATCATGTTAAGGGAAATGACATCATTATTGACCTTAATGGGAGTCCCAATGGGGATCTCCCTCTTGGCAGTGGAGAGCCCCTTAATGGGGTTCTTTGTCTCATTTGCAATAGTTGCAGAGGAAAGATAAATAAGAGATGCCTTCCTCTGGAGGGTGTGTTGTTGTCATCTCTTTAATGAGAGAACCCTGACAGATAAATCTTTGTAAGAGATCTATCTATCTGAGAGAGTGAGAGAGAGAGAGAGAGAAAGAGAGAGAGACCGTGCATACAAGAGATATCCATGTGGAAGGGATCTCTACCTTCCTTCTTAGTAGTAAAAAACTGAGGGATACCCTATAGACAAGTGAGATCCCTATGAGAAGGAAATCTTTCTTCTCTATATTGGGAAATCGAGAGAGAAAGAGAGACTCTTGAGAGAGAGATCTTTCTCTCACCTTCCTCTAGGGTGGTTATGACTTATGAGAGAAGTTGGAGCCAATCCACCCGTTGGTGGTATTCTTCCAAAGACTCGTGGGAAGGAGATCTCAAATCTACATTCAAAAAGTGGTCCATGTCTTTAAATGGGAGAGGAAAAAGGTATAAATGAGGGAGAGGAGTTGTTGTGAAACACGCAACAACCAACAACGATAAATAAAAGACAGAAAAGGAAATAGAAACAAGAACACATAGATTTACGTGGTTTGGCCAAAGATACCTATGTCCACGAATCTGCACCAGTTCCACTATGCTTAGAGGCAAATAAACGAATAAAGCTGTTATAGGGTTCTCACGTACTCTCTCTCTCAGAAACTCATTTTTCACTTATGTAGAAACCCTAGACACGAATATACTTTATATTTCCGGTCTTCAAGTTTCAATAAAGGAAACCCAATAATTTTTTGGTTCGGGGGCTCCGCCCTCGAGCCCCTGGGCAAAGACCAAGGGGCACGCTGCCCCTTGCATCCTGACTATCTGTTATAGCGCAAACCTGTTGTGCCTGGTGCAATTGGGCTCCGTACATAACATGTGCGTGGAGAAGAAAGATTAGAAAAGGTAGTTACAGAGAGGGAAGGAAAAAGAGGCACACTGTGAGATGAGAGTAAAAGAGAGAGAAGGGGAAGACGAGATGTTTGCAGTGAACATTGTTTGTTGTAGATGGAACATGGAGAGAGGAGAAGAGAGGTAGAAAGAGAATGAGAGGTGGGAGAATGGGAAGAAAAGTGAGGGAGAGAAGACAAATCGCTGGGGGGGGGGGGGTGCGAGAAAGAGAAAGATTGCTTTCCCTTGCTGTAGATGTAATGTGGGGTGAGAGAAAGTGAAATGGTACATGTGACAAGATGAGAGAAAGAAAGATGAGGTGAGTGATGAGAGGAGAAAGAGAGGGAAATGTGGAGGGATGAGAGACAGAGAGGTGGGTGAGTTGTGAGAGAGATGAGTTTAGGTGTGGAGTTTAGTATTCCTATGCATTTGATTGATTTATGGTATTGATCCCGTCAAAACCATAGAAATATAGATGCAGGAAACACATCCAGGTCACACCTGCACCCATTGCATTATTTGCAGCATTAACTGCCATTGGTGTTCTCAACTCTCACTTGCTGAATTTATGTCTAATGATGGTGAAGATGGCTTAGGCCTCACAAGAGGACCTTGTATTGAGGTCTGCACACATTATGGTTGTGCAACAAAATTCTTTTCTTAACTCACTGATCTACGCTTTCATCAACTCCATCTTCTCAAATCTCAAGTACTTTCTATAGTACATCTAATTGATCTGTTGATGCCTTAGTTTTTGCCACGAGTACGCAGCATAAACGGTCCAGAATGCGGTTCTAATACCAAATTCAACTTAATATGTTAC
This sequence comes from Tetracentron sinense, assembly GCA_015143295.1. Lineage (NCBI taxonomy): Eukaryota > Viridiplantae > Streptophyta > Magnoliopsida > Trochodendrales > Trochodendraceae > Tetracentron > Tetracentron sinense. The sequence goes on from CM026563.1 coordinate 4,709,173, forward strand.
AGGGGAAATTTAGTGTTCAATTAAGAAAGAAAGTGAATGAGGAAGGAGATTTTCTTGTTGGAGGGAGATAAGACCTCTGAACTTTTTCAAGGGAGTGCACGCCTGTTGCACTTCTTGAAGGCGAAATGGGATTTCTATTGCATATCATTACCAAGTTGCATTACACTTTTTTACTCCTGTAGCAACTCTCCATTTCAAAGCAGTGTCCTAATGATCCTGACAACCTGATCTTCTCGTGATCAACCTAATATTCTAACTTAGCAAGCAAACAAATCAATTTGACCCATGCATAATATACCAACTAGGACCCATATGCAACCTTCCTCCTGGTGTGAGGTAGGAGTTTGGAATGGCATTATTAAGGTTCACAGCCAATTTTTTGGAGCAAACCAGATTTGAAGTTGGTGTTGGCATCAAATTCCGGTTTTGGGATGATGATTGGAGTTTGCACTGGGACGGGCCAGTTGTGCAATGTTTGCCCCAGTCTCTACAGGCTTATACCATTAAAGATATCCCGGTTAAAGATTTTGTATGATAGGAGGAATGATGAGGTAGTTTGGTTCCCAACATTTTGCAGAAACCTCAGGGAGAGTGAGATCAATCAATGCTTGATTTTATGGTGCATATTTCCCCAGATAGAGAGGACTGTTTGCTTTGGAAGGGTAATCTGAGGGTGATTTTCAAGATGAGATATTTTATAGCTACATGTTGCTAAGCAAGGATGTAGACCTTGTTAGGTCGCCCAGATTTCAAAAGATTCGGAATTCCCAGGTTCTGCCAAGGTTGGGGTTTCGCATGGTCTTCTATCTTGGACAAGATTTTACTGTTGACCACCTCAGGAATATGGGGATGCAGCTCCCCAGCAACTGCTGCATGTGTCAGTTAGCCTAGGAAGATGTCCATCACCTTCTTTGTTGCCTGGTGGCGTGCAGTGCTTCTTTCTCTCTCTGTTTCGGGTCTCATCCGTGGCTAATAAGGAGTTTAGTGATGTGATCCTCAGCTGGCCAGATAAAGTCTTCAGTAGCATGGACAATACTCTTTGGAAAATGTTGTATGTTGTCATTTGGGGCATATGGCGAGAGAGGAACCGGAGGATCTTCGACAGAATTGATTCATCAATCCCCAAGCTTTGTACTTCTATTGGGTGGGACCTAAGAACTTGAGTGGCTGCCCTTCGGGAGTTCGGGGATGTATCCACTTCTGATTAGTATCTATATGGAGTCAACTAGTTTTGATGATCCTTAAGTCTTTGTTGTTCAAACTTTTACATGGAATTGCCTCATTCCTCTACTGTACATTCTTTTCCTTCTTAATACAATTCTTGTTATTTATCACTAAAAAACTAAGACTTATACAACAATTTTACTATTTGGACAGTTAGGATCATGAGATGCTATGGACTTGGTCTGATTCATATCCTTGGTTTGTGTCACCTTGATTTTAAGATAGATCAAATAGTCTAAGGGGAATCCTAGCATCACACACAATTGTCGAACTTGACACACATCCTGTGTCCTTGCGTGACACGTCGAAAAGTGGTTGTAATTTATACTTATCATTAATTTTCAATGTGCCATGCAAGGACATGGGTTGTGTTTGTCATGCATTGTAATATTGAATGCATGTGACTCCCGCACTCCTCAAAGTCCAATTACTTATGACTACATTAATTACTGCCTGATGAAAGTTGATGAAGGTGCTTCATGATAGTTGTGTTCATGCATGTTAACAGGTTCTACATCATGCATCTCAAAAGTCGACCGCTCAAGTTTTCTACAATTACACATCATGCAAGTGTGACCCAATGCCTTGGTTCCATTGGTGGCCATGTCTGGTATCTTGGAGTCTCAAAGACGTCCATTGTTGATCCAAGTAACATTAAGGACGACCAGGGCAAGAAAATCTCGCAGTCACGCTGCGGTCATTTCTATGTGCCTCCTATTCCTGATGACGTGCGCGTTTTCAGAATTGCAGGTCCTAAATTTTTGAAGCTTAATCTCGGGACATGGCATGCGGGACCTTTATTCGCAGCAGATGCAATGGACTTCTACAATTTAGAACTAAGCAATACCAATGTGAGCAACCTGTTCTCTCCACTTCAAATTGTTTAAAAAATGTATTGTCTCCAGCGCATTTGTTATCACATTACGTATTTTCTTGCTTTGTTCTCTCTCTATATGCTTGGAACATGACTGAACTTGAACAATAAATATATATTATGCGGCAGACTAATGCTAACAAAACCTTTCAGTTTCACACTTATGGGAACCAACCTTGCGCCATGGATGCCCATCACAAATACCCTTGTCGTCAATTCATTGTACTTTAAAATGTAGGATAGCATCATGAAGCTGATGTAGAGTTACATCTCTTACCACATATTAAACTTTGGGCAGCTTGTATAAATGATGTATGGTCATAACTAGTGGGTTGAGAGCCTCAGAGGAAGTTCAAAGTGTAGCTGGTCTACTGTTACGTCTGTGCATCAGGTGGTTCGATTTCCTAGGAGTAGGGAGTGGGAAATTGTTGCCTAAATAACACAACATATCCCTTCAGGCTTTGGGTTAGAAATGTAAGTTCTTGTACCTCCATCAGATCTGTGGCTTTGAGTAAAATGTCCCAGTTTGTTGCTGCAGGAGGACTTATCTGTCTATTAATTATTTCTTGCGCTACATGGATGCATACTTATATACATTCAGACATACATAAATACATAACTTCACCTTGTATACTATTACTGAAGTCACTCACTTCCCTACATGAAGAAGTTACTCACTTCTACATCCCATCATCATCATCAATGCCTTATCCAAAATATTTGGGGTCGACAATAGGAATTAGATTCCGCAAATTCCGTTTTACTAAAAGCCATAACTTCGGTTAAGTCCTATATTATTAAATCTTGTTTCACCAATTATATCTACGACATTTTTTGCCTTCACTTTCCTTTTTTAAAGCCTTCAACTTGTACGATTCACTTCTTACTGAAACCATAAGAGATCTTCATTGAACATGTCCAAAACACCTCAATCGACTCTCTTATTTTATTGTTTATTGGCGCTATTCCTAGATTCTCCCAAATGTGCTCATTTATGATCTCTTTATCTTTCCTTGCCTTCCCACTGATCCTTCTCAACAGCCTCATCTCAACTACGTACATAAATTGGTATTACTAAAATTAACAGTCGTCCAGGTTGTATAGGGGATCAGCCGCCTAGAGTCAATAGATAACTATACTAACCCATCCTTCCTGATAAGATGATAAGTAATTTCCGTGTTCATGCTATCACTATTTGCACCTCATGATAATCAAGGTGTTGCCTTGCATCTGCAAAAAATAAGTTGGGCCACAACACGCTCATTTGATATGGTGAAGTTGTTTGAGGGAGGTTGTTGTTTGTTAATGCAGGATGACATGAACCAAGATCCTGCTAAGGAAAAAAGGGCTATGATTGGCTCTCTCTCCTATGAATTTCTTATATATACTATGCTGAATTCTTAAAGTAGGTCCCTTGCTGACAAAACATTCCTGGTGTTGCTTCAATTACTGAAGGCTTTGATAAACCATATCGTGTGATTAGGATGTTGAAGTCCAGTTCAATAAACTGGATGGCTGTGTCAATTCCATTACTCTGTAAATCCAAATAATTCTTCATATACTAATTTCTAACTGTATTAACATTACAGTGATGGGGAAAATTCCGAGTGGGTCGGTGCGGACACCCGAAGGAATTAGTCTTTGCCTTGAAGGGTTTAGGACACCCTCCATTACCCCCCCAAAAAAAACCCAATATTATCATTCTGTTTTGGTGTTGGAATGCAGTAAGTTGATCCAAGGAAGCTCTTTGATAAGAACTTGCCTTTGGAATCTGATGGGATGTGTACATTTCTAAATCAAATCTCCAAATTTTGCTAGCCTTTTCACTTTAGTTTGAAATCAGGTCAAGTATTCTTTGGTTGCTTAAGAAGCTGATTATTCAAACATAATCTTTGTCCAACCACTAAAAGAAAAATTGAAGGAAAAAAAATGAACTCAGATTGAAGCTTGATGAGTCTAAATGGCCGGGTTTGTCGACATTATCTGCTGAAGCCGAAGTGTCTGCTTAACTATTCCAAGCCAAGCTGACTCAACAAAATCCCATCAGCCCAGGGGAGCTGAACTTCTTTTGTGTTCATCTTCACTGTTCGGATAACTTTATCTTTATCCTAGTTTAAAGTTATTCTCATATTGAAACTACGCCAGTCTACTTCTCGGAATCATGCATTGACTTCATAAGCCATTTGTTGAGTTCTTGATCAAACCACCCATTTGGTGCAACCATCCCAAGCTTGCGCTTCTCACAAGTGAACATGGACTTGTTACGACTATCAGAAAACATCCAGCCCATTATGAGCCACTGGGGAAAATATTTAAGAATTTAAAAATAGAGTTAGGATGAATGCCAAATTTAGGATCATACCCTGCAAGGCACTAAGAGTAACAAAGGCCAACCTTTAGGATAATGCTCTTTTCTTTCATTTTCTTTTCACTTTTGCTTACCTTATCTTTTCCACAGTTTGGATAATTCATACCTTCATTACTCTCAGTTGGACTGTGTAGGATGGGTAGCTCCTCTTATTTTCTTTCTTTGCTAGATAAGAAGGGATCCATCTAATGACTTCGAATTAGGGGACAGTTAGCACCTTTTTTTTGAGCTACAAGTTCAACCCTGCTACATCTTAAGGTTGAACTGCATTGCTCTTCAAAATCACATGCTTTATCTAATATGTTTTGGGAATCGGGATACTAATTACTTGTATCTTAGGTATTTGCATTAAGCACATTTCTCTGAAAGGTGTTCTCCAGGAGTCACTTTGATTAGTTTAGGCATAGAGGAGTGTTCTGAGTTGGCAGCTCTTTGACTCAACAAACTTCTGACTGTTCTGCCTGGCCACCCAGCAGATTCAAATACATCTGTTAGATATTTGTTGATGTGCAGAATTATATTTCCTTTACAGAACTAGGACACAATACATAATAAGCAAACAAAAGGTAGAATTTACTGGCAATGTATTAAATTGCTAAACCTGGGTTTCAAATGTTCATTCATTTGTTGTTGAACATCCCTCTCTCTCTCTCTCTCTCTACACACACACAGAGACACGCATATGCATATACTTGTGTGAAGACATAATTCATGTGTTCATATGAATATTCACGAAACCTGTGGTAATTTAACAAAGAATTTGGCAATTCCAACGCCGCTGAAATCAGGCGACTTTCAGAGGGGCTCTGACTGATCCTCCTCATCCAGCGTCATATTAAAAAAAAAACTATTTTGTGAAAACACCTTGGGGAGACTTTATGCCCATACGCACATGACAGACAGTGCATCGCTACTATATTCACATGACTTAAATAATGACACCTTTACAACAATTTGTTTTCTTGTGTGTAGGTGGTGGATCACACAACCCACAACTTTGTCAAAGGCAACGGAGTGGTGTTTCAGATTGATGACTAGTATGATTTTCTCAGGCTCTTTGTATTTTTTAGCTTGTCAGAAGCCTGTTGGACCCTTAATTCTATATTTCTGATATATATGTATGATTATATGAGGATTGGATGGACAATACTTTTTGTTTTCCTTGATTGGCCTTTGATCAAAACCCACCCCAATCAACTAGAGGACTACTAAAGCTTGCTATATACGCACTGACGGCCGGCCGTCAAGCTCAACTCTACTGATTCTATGGAGGCCGCCATCTTTATTTGTGACTCTGAATCCACTTGGTCTTAATTATCTAAACAACAGAAACCCTGATTTTATATTCCAATTTTAACTGATTAGCATTTCTAATATTGCTCATAAGCTCATGTCTTATATTCTGGCTAATCAATCAACATCAATTCTCTCCAGTTTGATGTCTCTCTTCTCAAAATACCTTATGCTGAGGACTCTCACATTACAAATGACAATCTTGTAATCCATGAAAGTTTCTTGAAGAGTAAAAGAAAAAGGGTAGGTTGGGTGCCAGGCTATAAAATTAGGAATAAGGATAAGCAACAGTGTCACTACTGCGCTGTTGCCACCCCAGCAGGGTGCTGTTGCTGAGCTGTACTCTGCTGATGTGTCACTTTGCTATTAGGTGCTGGAGAAACAATGTGATGCACAGTTGCTGATCCATATTGTAAAATTGGATATTCACAGGGTTGGACTGATTGATCTAGGGCCCGGACCCATCACCGCTCCAGGTCTGGTTCTGCATGGGACGAACCAGTCTGGATTAGTCAACCCAGCATGAACTATCCGACCCGGAAGGTTTTCTATGGCCAGTTTGAGTTTCTGCAGAATCCTAATACCTAATGCAATCCCTTCTATTACTTATTGGGGTTCAGATTTAAACCCAAAGCAGACAACCTGAAGCAGACCCATAGTTTCTCATGGTCGTATTCGATCTCGGATCCGTTTACTTGATATTACAATGAGTCTCCATTTGGAGTGATAGGACGAATCTGGGGGCGGAGTGGGCAGAGTCTGACACAAGTTGGGTATCTGATCTTTTGACCGGCCTTACTTTTTTTTTTTTGTCTTGAATTTACCCTCTCTTTTTTGTTTTTTATCTTGAATTTATGTTGTTATAAACTCCTTTATTCTTTTTCCTTTGTAGCTCTCTTTTGATTAATATATCTTCTTGATTACTGATTAAAAAAAATAAAAAATATCTTAATCGAAAAAAGCTGGTATCATAATCAATGGTGATTGATCTCGGAAGAGTTCAATCACACCCACAAGTCAACACTTGTCTCTTTTAACACATTTTGATTGTGGTTAAGTTTCACAAACCCTTATCGTTTAACAATAATACTTTGGTTTTCAGGAAAATATTAACCTTTTAAGGTGTGTTCATTTGGCAAGAAAGTGAGAGAAAGGAAAAGAAAAGAGTGTTTTCTTGCACTTTTCTTGTGTTTGGTTTGCAAGAAACACACTTTCATTTTCTTGCACCTTCTTGCATTTTCTCAATTGTGACAAACCTTTTCCCAAAAAACTTCATCTATCTTTTTATGGTTATTTTGCGAGAAAATTTAAGTTTCTTTTCTTTTTTTTCTCATTTCATTTCTTTCACCCACTTTCTCGCCAACCGAACACACCCTTAGGGTTATAACTTGTTAACTAGAATTAAAAGGCCAGTTAAAACAAACAAGGGCGGAGCTAGAAATTTTTTGGTTGGGGGAGGGGACTACATATATTAAGAAAATTAATGAGATTGAGGTATCGAGCCTTGGGGGATTTGGGAGCTTATTCCTATGATTTTTTTTTTTTTGTAAGGAGTCTATCGTGATTATAAAATTCTTTAATGTTGCATTCTAAAAAGGAGTGGTCATAAAATTCATTAATGTTAACTTCTAGGAGATACATAATTGACTTTTTTTTGTTTCTAATATAATTTTTAGTTATATTTTGTCCAATTTTCTCTTCTTTTCTTTGTTTTTACTTATTTTCTCGACAACCGAACATAGTATAAAGGAATTTCAAAAATATTGGGGGCTTCCATAAAAAAAAATATATATATTGGGGGCCATGGCCCCTCGCTTAGGGCTGTCAATGGACCGGATCATGATCCGGATCCGATCCGATTAGCCGGACTTTGGACCCTATATGTGATCCGTCGGATCGGATCGGTGGAATCCGATTATAATCGGATCGGATCTGGATATAGGGTGATCCGATCCGATAATAATAATAATTTTTAATTATTTTAAATATATTATTTAGATTTTTTATGTATAAAATATTAATTTTTTAAAAAATTAACATTAATTAGTATTAATTAAGGTATTATTAGATTTTTTATTATTAAAATAGATTTTTTTTTTTTAAAATAACCTTACTCGGATCGGATCGGATCGGATCGGATCGGATCGGATTCGGATCGGACGATATATAATCGGATCGGATTCGGATCGGTTACTTCATGATCCGACGGATCTCGGATCGGATTCGGATCAGTCGGATTCTTAATCGGATCGGATTCGGATCTAGGCAGATCCGGTCCGAATCCGATCCGTTGACAGCCCTACCCTCGCCCTTGGTTCCGCCCCTGGTTAAAGGGGCTCTATGAGTACGATTTAACTCTCCCAATCGGACAGGATTTGGAATCAGGCGTAAACTTCTAAACTCTCCTAATGATATCGGCATGTCTCAGACTTTGCCCTTTTACATTTGAAACATACGGAGACTTCAATCTTTTGAATTTGTTTTTTTTCAGTTTAAAAATTAAGCTGCATCATGCGGAGCTCCCTTTTTACACTATATGGGGGCAAAAGTATAATTATTGATAATTATATTTTTGCCCCCATATAGTGTAAAAAGAGAGTTTCACATGATAATTACACTTTTGCCCCCATGTAGTGTAAAAAGAGAGCTCCGCATGATGCAGAGCTCCCTATGAAAATTAATTTATATTTTTTTTCCGGAATGGGTAACAAACCAGAAGTGTTACTATTCTAAGTAACTAGAGTACAATTTAGGATATGATTAAGAGTGTCTTCTTTAAATTATTTGTATTTCACTTTACTTTTTAAACTATAAGAACTTTTTAATAAAATCATTAATCATTCAAATTTATAATCACAATAAATAATATGACTATTGATTTTGATATTGTTAAATATATCGTTCCAAATTTAATTACAAGATTACCAATAAGAGCAATTGTTCGCTCCATAGGCGAGGAGCGAATTGCCCCATTAACTCTAGTTAATTTTTTTAACCCTTGTGGTTAATTTTTTCCTCAAAAACCAAGAGTAGATGGGTGAACCCTAGAGGTGAGTGAATCTTAACCACAATTAAGAGAGTTAATAGGGGACACGTGACAGAAAAGTCTTGAGACGCACCTCCTTGCGTTGTCTATCGAGGTCCCAGCCCCCTTTTTGCCACCCATTAATTGTGGTTAGGATTCACTCACCCCCTAGGGTTAAGCAATCTAACCATGGTTTTTAGAAAAACAAAAAAAAAATTAAATTTTAATTTAGTTAAGCTTAACTATGGTTAAAGATGTTTTAAAAGGGACACTCGGGATTCAATGACAAAATACATTAACTTACCAAGAAAAATAAAACTTTACCCAAAAAAAACCCCTCCCTATAATAAAGGGGGCTGCTAGAATGCTAGGCGCAGACCAAGTAATGCTGAATAAACACTAATACAGCATAAAATTTTAGTTATACAGAAAAATACGATAATACCCCTTATCTTTTCCTGTCGTCTCACACGGAATCTGTTGGTCATATTTGCATTCTCAATTTGCAATAATCAATGGTTTCCGTTTTTTTCAAAATAGATTTGGGGGTCAATATGATTGTTGGATTTATATTTTATTTTTGGATTGGTTATGCTGGAGCAATTTGTGTCTGTGTCGTTACTGGTGATCGGAGAAGAAAAAGGAAGAAATGGGTTTTATTGCGTTGGGTTTGAGAAGAAAGGAAGAAGACAAGGGCTTTATTGTCTTTTCAGTTTTTTTGGTGTATGATTTGTGTATTGGTGTTTATTCAGCCTTTGTTGGTCTGCGCGTAGCAGCACTCCAGAGTCCAGAGGTAATTTCAACCTTAAACCGTGAGATCATACGGTTCAACCCGATTGGAGCATGAACTAACCCAAATCTGTTGCCACCCCTATTTTTAAGTCGAGGAAGGAGCTTACTCTGGTTGAATCTATCACTCTAGCCCTTTGCTCTCTACTCTCCTTACTTGGTGAGGCGATCTCGAATTATCGGTGATTTCTTGTTCAATTGAAGGTTAGATTCTTGTTTGTCTGTTGGTTTGCGATATTAATCACCTTCGATTTGTTTTTAAATTTCTGCAACGCGAGATTTACTCTTCTGTAAACCCTAGATTCTTCGTAGCATCTGATCTGATCTTGTTTCCTATTATAAAATCGACTTTCTAAGAATCGCCAAATTTTAATTGATAATATTTTGTTGAGAAAGATAAAATACCAGATTTTTGGGTACTGATGTATGCAGTTGAATTTGTACATTCTTCTCTCAACAATCTCTTGAAATTTCAGGGTTAGGGTTCTTTAGTAGTTTATGTATCAAACATATAATAACAGCTCTAATGGTGTTTTTTTGAGGTTGGGAATTTTCTTATATTAATAAATTTTCTTGGTTTTAGTTTTGGCCATCAAAACATAATTTTTAGGTGACAATCAGAGCATAAGATATTATATATAGAAAAAAGGGGAAGTACAGATGAGTTCACAAGATAATGAACTCAAGAAACAAGAATGCAACACAAGAAAGTAGCTAGCGAAAAACTAAGACATAAACTAGCTATAGACACACCTATCTGAAATTAAGATGACCAAAATTCCCCCGAAATCAATTTAATCATGTCGGATAAAGCACAAACGGAGATGGTATGTCTGATCCTGGCAATCATCCTCTCAAAAGGAAGTGAGGCATTATCGAAAGCTCTTCGATTCCTCTCTCTCAGAAGATTGCACAGGGCCTCCTGCCTTACTAATGCCCAACAAGACAAGAAGTCTTGAAATGAGAATGGGAAGACCCAACTCAATCCTAATTGAGAGAGAATCATACCTGTGATATAGCGACCTTTTTTTGAAATTTTTTAAAAAGAAACTTGTCCGGGTATTATCCACATTAATACGCATAAAACATATTAATATAGCAAATATCGAGTCGCCACCAATCATTGAGTTGTAGGGTGATTGGTTACCGAAATTCATTTTTTTTGGAAAATATGGGCAATGCGAAACCAAAGTGAGATTCTGAGAAAGGAGGTTCTATCGTGATTTGGGGAAGGTGTTAGGCACCCCAAATCACCCATCTAAGGACGGTAACCTATGCTTTCAAAATTCCCTAAGAGCTCAATTTAAAAGATCGGCTCAAAAAAAAATTTAAAATAAGAATCTAACTTGACTGCACAAAAGGACCCTAGACTTTAAAAATTTAGAAAAAGAGATGGAAAAATCTAAGTTTTAAGAAAAATGGACATTATAGCAACTCTAATCTAGGGAGATTAGACATCGCCATGAGTGCATAAAAATGATATGGGGAAAAAGATTATATTATTTAAAAACGATCATTATAACGACTCTAATTTAGGGAGATTTGACATCGTCATAAATGCATGCAGATGATATGGGGAAGATGACTAAGCTCTCCACAAACGAACATTATAACGACTCTAATTTAGGAATATTAAATGTGATTATAAATGCATCAAATGATATGAGAAAAATGAATAGACTCTCTTAAAATGGGCATTATAACGATTCTAATGTAGGAAGATTAGACATCGTTATAAATGCATAACTTGATACCGAAAAAAATCGAATAGACTCTAAAAACGGGCATTATAACGACTCTAATCTAGGAAGATTAGACATTGTTATAAATGCATAAAATGATATGAGAAAAATGATTACCCTCTCTCTAAAAATGGGTATTATAACAACTCTAATCTAGGAAGAGTAGACATCGTTATAAATGCATAAAAATGACATTGATTTTCAAAAACAACTATGTATCTAAATATGAAGAGAATATCCTCCTCCTCCTATTGTTCACAAAGAGCCCCAATTCGGCGAAGCGCGTTATATGGGGTCCTTAGTGAGTTTTAGAGCAAAGAGAGGGGTGTTTTTCAACAACTTGGCTCATATTTCATAAAGTTAAAGAAAACAACCAAGAATGAGTTCTAAAAATGCCTATAGGTTCCTACCCCTCTTCCTTCCATTTGAAGCCCCGTAATTGGCGAACGCGTCATAGAAGAGTCCAAACTACCTAAAGAAAGAGGGATATATCTCAAAATTTTATCTAAAGGCTCACATTCATAAAAGAAAAAATAGAGGGTTAAGAGGAAAATTAACACAAATGTAGAGATAGAGTTTTAAGGTTACCTATGTGGGTTGGAGACCCCCTTGTTTTTCTTTCTTCAAGCTTTCTCCTTCTTGGACACCTTCAAACTCTTCTTATTCTTCAAGACTCTATCTTGTCAAAGGATTCTCTAGTTCTCTTGGGACTTCGGAAATTTTAGAATTTGGAAAAAAGGGAAGGATGAAAAAATTTCTAAGACATAAGATGCCTTGCAAATTGCATGGTTTGGAGGTGAATCCTAAAGCCTTGGGGAGTCAAAGTGCTAGACTAGGAGAAGTAGAAGAGCATGAAGAATCCGGGCAAACTCAGGGTGTCTACAATACCCCAAATGCTACTAGACAATTGGATAGTAGGTGGTTGATCGATTCCCTGCGTGATGGCACAAGTAACAACAATTTGTCATCCTCCACCCTCTTGACTTTAAGTGATTAGGGTCTTATTACATGTTGATTTCCACAAGAAGAAAGAAACCTTTGAGAAAATGCCTAAATTTCAAATAGTCTTATCAGGAAAAGGAAGTTTTGGACCTATACAAAAATAGTATAATAAATATCTCAAAGAGAATTGACCATTGTTGTTCCTAGACATGAGGAAGTTTTGGACCTATACAAAAATAGTATAATAAATATCTCAAAGAGAATTGACCATTGTTGTTCCTAGACTATAATCGGGCATCCCTCGCATGGGGAGAAGGGGAAGACGAAAGCAAATGCCTCATCTTAGGGGTCCACACAATCTTATTAGCTATTGTTTACAATTTCATGTAACGAATCTACCATAATCTAGTGCTAGTCGAAATAAATTCTCAAGTCATCTTTGACTAGAGATAGATCTTTGATTCGTCGCACACTCTAAAGTTAACATTCTTAAGAAAATCCTCTCTGGCATGCTGCGCGCATGATGCCTTTCCACAAACTCTCTCCATACCTGGCCTCTATCACCTGTCTCCAATGACCCACCACTCTCCTCACCATAGTGCCACAAGCATTACCCCCAAGGGCTTTATTGGCCAACACCAGCGGTCTCTAATTCAGGCCACCATCTCTCACCAGCCTACAAACTGAGTCCCATGGAACCAGCCAACCAGGTGATATTTTCTTGTCACCACCCTATCAATCCACTGGAAGTCTTTTTCGATTCTTTCTAGCTTTTTGGCTACCGACCCAAGTATCATAAAGAGCGACATAAAGTAAGTGGGAAATGGGAAGGCTGCTTAGAGTGCTTTTGAGAAGGGTCATTATTTCTCCCCCCCCCTTTTGAAAGATACAGTGATTTTCACCCAGCCAATCAACTACTGAATCTTTCTATCGTTTGATCCCAAGATGATGTAAGCTTATAGAATGCTCCAAGGAAGCAATCCAACATAAGATGAGGGAAGGTAGCTCTTCTTGCAACGAAGTGTCGAAGACAAGTTGTCAGTCGTTCGAGGTTGGAAACCTTACCTACAGGCAGTGTTACAAATATCGCGAGATATTGGGTATTTATCGCGAGAAAAGCGAGAAAATCAGTTAAAGTTTAAAACTTCGATATTATCACGAGATTTTGAAAATATCGCGAGAATTATTATTTTTCTTATTTCTCCCATAAGTATTGCGATATTTACATAATCTCGCGTTTTAAACTTATTCATCATATTATCTTTCAAAATATCGAGTTATTGAGGGGCATAAACCCCTAAAACTCATTCATATCTCATTTATAATTTTCCATTCTATCTTTCAAAATATCGAGTTATTGAGGGGTTAGTAGAAGAAGAAGAAGAAGAAGAAGAAGAAGAAGAAGGAGAAGGAGAAGGAGAAGGGGAAGGGGAAGGGGAAGGAGAAGGAGAAGGAGAAGGAGAAGGAGAAGAAGAAGCCCAGTAGCGATTTTGGCTTGGGAGTTGGAACCCAAACTTGGTTTCAGCACTACTTGAATGGGGTTGGCCAGCAACTAAGCAACTTAATGTTCGTTATCATACATCTTTTCAAAGATATGAGAAAATTTCTTGTGCCTGGATGGCCTGTTACGTTTTTTTTTTTGGGTAGCAGAAAATTACAGTTATCCTTTCTCCCATCTACAACAGCACCAAAACAGCAGCACCTATTTCTCTCTGTAGCACTCTAAAAGTATAACACAGCAGCCTCTCAAATTGACCTAAGTTATCAAAAGATAAAACTGGCAGGGAGCTATTAATTGCAACTGGATAGCCTGCACTTCCACTTTTCATTCCTGAATGCAATTTTGGATCTCCTATCTGTTGTCAAAACATGAGAAATTAGGTTCAGCATCTTTTTCCTCTTTTCTTGGTCAATCTGCAACCATATCCATTCTGTTTTTAGTCTGCAATATAATATCATATCATGAATTAGGTTTAAATAGTAGACTAAATTTATCTTGTGAAATATATAATTGTTTGCAATATACTTCTCGAAATATTATGGTTCATGGTGAATTTTTTGAAGTTTGGTTGATGAATTTATTAATTGATGAAACTATTACTATTTATTGTAATTATTATTATTATTTTTAATCATTGCCAAAATTTAGCCGAGATATACCCCAAAAAAACTCCAAATTTGAAAATCTCCCGAGAAAAACTCCGGTCGATAAAAACCTGAGAACGAGATTTGTAACATTGCCTATAGGCTACAGGTGGCTGTTTTCTCTCCCTTATTTAATTAATTTTCAGACTGGTGACCGCTTCAAAGCACTTAAAACAAACATCGGAGGTTTACAAGTTGCCTGCAAGAGGCATCACAGTGAATAAGGGTATCATGGTGCAAATTGAAAATGGAACATAGAACAATTCTCTGAGCCTATGGTGAACCCCTTAATCATCGGACCTTCTGCTCTAGAGATCAACAGACTAAGGGCCTCTTGAATCAGAATAAACAAGAATGGAAAAGCAGGTTGCCCTTCCTCAAACATCACAAACTGTTAAAATATCCTGCTGAGCACCCGTTTCTCATAATCAAGAATGAGTCTGTTGAACGCTAACTCTTATCAACTTCGTCCATTTCACACCAAAACTCATGTCCTAGCATATAGTCTAGAAAATCTCAGTTTACATGGTCATAGGCTTTTTCCAAATCAATTTTGTATAGAATTCCTGAACTAGCCTGCCTAAGCCGAGCATCCACACACTTATTGGCAATTAAAATCCCATTTGTGATTTGCTTACCCCCACAAATGCTCATTGTGCGGGAGAGATAATGGACTCCATCACCCTCCTGAGTCTAGATGCAAGAACATTTGACAAGATTTTATACTCACTCCCTGCCAAACTGATAGGGCAGAATTGCTTCAAATCTAGGACCCCAGCTACTTTAGGAATCAAAGCCACAAATGGCTGTTTAACATAGGATCAAATGTCTGCCTCTCATAGAATTAAAATGCATTTTCCCTCTTGCTCTAAATCAATTGCTGTGGAATCAGAAAAAATTTGAAATTCCATTTAGTTCTCTGGCTTTATTTGGATTCTTTACAAGTCCCTGCCACACTTGAAAGTGTCACTTTAGAATCTCGGGAAAAAAATTCTCTGGTGTCTGAACTCTCTTAGAGTTGGAGATCCTTGAGTTCGAAATCCAGGAAACAAACAGGTTAAGTGTATACTTTACTAGAATTGTGCCTGCTTTGATTCATGAATCACATTAATTCTTAAAATAGATAGATAATGAGGAAGTGATTTCTCATCAGACATGCACAATTCTTCGACGGGCCCTGCATCAAAGCCGAGAGTTGGCTCGTCACAGCCATCTGATTCTTCTTTCAAGCGCAAGCGAGGAGTCTTCCAAAAAGATCGTAAGTAAATATTCAGTTATGTGGATTTGTAATTTTGTTTGTAAGTTTCTAATTTGATCTTGTTTGTTAATGCTACAGTGCAGCACATGATGTATGGTTTCGGAGATGATCCTAATGTAAGGACCACACTCTTATCTGAATTTTAACTAACAGACAATTTTTGCTTTCAGTCTCATAAATCAGTATTAGATTAGTTGTAATGAGTGGAAGAGTTTCAGTGACTAGATTTGGTGGTAACTTTTGTAATATTTTATAGTTTCTGATGATTAATTTAATACCTTCATCAGCTGTGATGATTTTAATCACTATTTACCAAATGCCAAGTTTTAATAGTAATTTACTTACAATGGGATCTTTATCGCGGTGTTAGTTTCGTTGTCACTGGATTGTATTTAACATTGTTATATGAAGAGGCATCATATGATCAAGCTCTGTTTGTTGAGGGTTATTTTAGCTTTAGTTGGAGCTATTGCTGAGCAAAAAAAAGGAGAAATTGAGTACTTATATTATGGGGAAGTGCTATTGAGTATTGATGAATATATGAAAATAATGAAATACACCCAATCAAATAAAGTTTTGAAGCACATTTTACAGCATCTAGACTCTAGTGAGTAATTATGAGCAGAAGATACTGAAGAATTTTCTAAATTATGACTTAGCTATTTGATAAGTTATTCAAATGAACTATAATTCTATCTCCTTTTTGCCCAAAAATATGAGTATTTTTAAATAAGGACATGTTGTCTGAGACAGAAAAATTAAATGGCATCTGTACATTTGTTTAAGTGGTGGTATGCATATACTCAACATTTTCTGCACTGATTCTGCAAAATATTGGGGTATGTTATGTGGTGGCAAGGAATCAAGCAGTTAGAGACATTATATATATGTCCAATTTATCATGTTTTGGGGCCAAGATATAACTGTTTTTGTACTCTTGATAGTTGTTTGTTTCAGTACTTGTCTACTGGATTACTTTGTTGCTCTTGCAGCCGCTTCCAGAAACTGTTGCGCTCATGGAGGACATTGCTGTCGAATATGTCACAGATTTGGTAACAGTGGTTGTTCTTACTTTCTTTTATGTATTTTATCTACAGGTAAAAAATTGGATTATCCTCTTATTCTATCATCAACCGCCTTAATCTGCTATTAACTTTTTTGCAGGTTCATAAAGCCCAAGATATTGCTTCTAAGAGAGGGAAGCTTTTGACTGAGGACTTCTTATATCTAATCCGCAAGGTACATTCTACAGAAGTTCCTAACACATCCGCGCTGACGTATAATAAATATATAACCGGCCCAACAACCCTTTATAAAAAAAATATGAGACAAATTCCCCTTCCCAATCCAATCCCATACTGTTACCAGGTTGAATGGACTTCTCCCTTTTAAATAGTAGTATCAAGATGTGTGCTACTTCTATCTTGCTTTTGCTAATACCAGATTATGCTGTGTTTGATGCTTCTTATAAAATTGGTCTTTTCAAGATTATCAAAATAGTGAATAAATACTCATATAACACTTTGACCCTCCAGGACATGCCGAAACTTCATCGATGTACAGAATTGCTGTCTATGAATGAAGAACTAAAACAAGCAAGGAAGGCATTTGAAGTAGATGAAGAGAAGTTGGCAACAACTGATTGAAATCTTCGAAGTGTTCTCGTTCCCTTTTGACTTTTTTGCACCTTGATGTCCAACTTTTGAATGCGCAAGTTCAATGTACATAACAATTGTCTCCTCTTTAAGGTTATCTAGATTATTTTTTTCTCGTACATTAACTAATTGTTTTAGGCCATAACTGTTAAATGCCCTAAGTAAATGTCTGCAATATGAAGATTTTAAGGCAGGAAATTGTCTAATTCGTTGGTTCTTTTCCACGTTTTACCCGCAAAACCTTCGAGATGATTTATTTGCTTAACAAATAACTGAGTGCTCTTATGGGCATATTCTATTGTAGTTCTTCGTACCAAAAATATATATATATATATATATATATTGTAGTTCTTCAATTTCTCAGTTTATGGACCTTTATGCTATGTCTAGTTCGAGGGAAAGAGGATTGGCCACCAGATGCACACGAAAGATCCCTATTGGGTTTAAGAAGTATAATATATTTTTTTAGTTGTGTTTTGCAAATGCAATGGATTTTATTGAAGTTCTTCAATTTTCATGATGAGCCCGGAGTCTTCATGGAAAAGGGTGCTGGGCTTGAAGTCTTCCCTTTGGAGCTGACCGATTTGAAGGTGTGAGGTTGGTCTCAGATCTCTTGTATTTTTTTTTTTCTGTCTGAGACATCATTTACCTCAGGAGTTGGGATCATAGTCAATTGAGATTGAGAGTTCAATCTTACCCTAAATGATGCACAACTCAATACTTGCCTGAAGCTTTGAAGCTTTAATCCTTAGGATTAACTGCACTCAAGCTAAACTTAAGCTGGCATTTCAGGCTCGAACTCAAATGAATTAAGCCAAGCTTCTATTTGAGCTTGAATGTTTAAACAAGCTAAGCTCAAGCCAGACCCTGTTTGTTCGGTTTGAAGCTTGACTCGGCTAGGAATATATATATATATATTAATGTTATTTATATTAATGCAAAATAATAGTTTTAACTTTTTTTTTTAATCTTAAATTGTAATAATTTTAATATTTAATAAATAAATTTAAGAGATAACAATGGCAAAGAAAGTTCAAAAATTAAAAAGTAGAAGCCCTTATCTAACTCTCTACTCCATGGATTGAAGGACTACCTGAAATCTTATTTCCTTTTATGCATTAGTTTTTCGTAGTTTCTTATTTTCGTATATGTATTTGAATGGATTAATTTTCTATATTTTCTTTTATTATAATTTATTAATAAACACTTTTATTAAAGTCACCTAGAATTAATTATTCGGTGGATCAAGCTTGAGACAACTTGAGCTTAGCTTGGCTTGAATAAATTTTGAGCTCAAACATGAATCAAGCTAGCTTAAGCATGTTCAAGCCAAAGTGTTGAAACTTGGCCAAGCTTGGTTAAAAAGTCCATCCAAAGGATAAAATTTTGAATTTAGTGGAATTTAATTCAATGATTTTTAATTTCATAAAGTTCAATTCTTTGGCTCAATTTCAATTCCAAACACACCCTAAGGGTTAAAGCCTTTTGTTTTGAAGGTATGGTTAAAGCTTCTTGACCACAGTTAAAGAGACATGTGACATGTTAAGTTTAGGGTGCAATTGAACTGTGATCCTAACTCTTACCTCGAGGATAGCATCACTGCATCAGAATATTTTTTGGGAAGGTTATAGCAATGTTACCTGGTTCGCTCAGTTTGAATTCGGGTTCGCAGATCGCCACTCTAGAGTGAACCCGATTCGTTAGGGATAGGATGAGATAATTTGTTTTTTGGTTTGCTTAGGTTCTTTAGTTTGGTTCGTTACTTAAGCATGTAAAATAAATATATATTTTAATATAATACAAAAAAATATATTTTTTAAGCATGTAAATAATATATTATAATACTTATTTGGAAAATAAAAATAAAAAATATTTTTATGAACAGTTTGTGAATCCAAAGGATAAATTTGCCGAATCTAAAAAAAATATCAATGGATTTAAATAAAAAAAATTGACAAGTCAATATTATTTTGAAACCACTAAGTGGTTCACTCAATTTCACGAACTAATCTAAACGACTGAACTGAGCCACGAACTAGTTCAGGTTCGCTATAGCATGTAGGGAATTTCGTAACTCGTATTAGTTTTGGGGTGAGAGGACTCAAGGGAGGCAACATTTCCCTTTGCGAAGGTGTACGGTGTGCCCTCGTTGAAGGAGGTTTGGGACCTGGTCCAAAGGGAAAAATACTAGTGAAAAAATAAACTGGCACTTTACCACAGGATCAATGGAGGAAAGCCCAACAAACAAATGAATGATTACATGTATTGTACATTTTAACGAAGAGTAGGTATCAGAACCTAAACCCTTATATATGGTTTAGGGCCTCAGATTGTATTGGCGAAGCCAGAAAGGGCTCTCGGGTTCCATACATTGTGCGACAGTTGGCGTCAAAATGGGAAGAAGTCATTCCATTTTCTCCCCATAATTTTGACTTCTCCCCATTTGATATCTCCCACCCTTATTCTCACACACTTATCGCCGCATGTCTTATTAAGGGTAGAGCTTTTTTAATATTCTAAATAGGTCTTTTATTTTTTTTAATGTTTTAAAGGAGGCTTTTTTAATATTAGTTTTTTATTCTTTTTAATGAGGCCTAGAGCAATGGCTTTGATGGCCTAATGGACGGCCGGCCCTACTCACCAACACCAATTGGAAAAGATCCCAAGTCATGAACCTTGTGTGTGTGTTTCAGTATTGTATTTGTAACTTAGTAACCCAAATCGTGGGTACCCCTCTCCGCTTCCGCTCTCAAACTGCGCTCCTATGGTTCAAGAGAAGATTCGTCACAAAACCACCGTTATAAAAATGGTAGAGCGTGGCTTTCAACTGATGGAGCACCATTTCAAAAGGTATGAGCGCACATATCAAAGTTTTTTTTTAAAAGAAATTAGTTTTCATAAAAGTGTTTTCCTAAACTTTTTGTCTTCATTGTTGTGCATTAAAATCAATTGTCATGTCTTCTCAATATTATTCCTTTCTTATTTTTTTCTTTATTTATTTAGGTATAGCCTGTTTTTCTGAAATTTTCAGACTACTCTTATATAAAATAAAATTTTGATTTAATATTGACTTTAATTCTCAAATTACTCATTGCTTATCTATCTATTTAAAGAATCAGGTGTAGCCTGATTTTTTTGAAATTCTCAAACTATCCTTATATAAAATAAAACTTTGATTTAATATTTTACTTTAATTCCCAAATTACCCCCGCTCATCTATCTATTTAAATAATAGAATCACAGGCAATGGCAATTGAACATGGGGAGAGTTCAATCGCACTTGCAGGTTAACATGTGTCCCTTTTAAATCCTATTAACTGTGGTTAATTCCTTCCCCTCGTTTTCATGTGCATCGCACGTGCCACCCGCTAGTGTGTTTATATGAGAGATGAGTAACACAAGCTATCTATGATTGAACTCCGGGGGAGTTCAATCGCACCAAAAGGTAGACACATGTTAATTTTAACTCTTATTAATTGTGATTAAAATTCACTAATCTTTAGAGTTTAATAATATAATTTTGGTTTTTATGAAAAATATAAAAATATTATTTATATAGCGGCACTTCAGAGGCGCTCTCAACCTTATCATAAATTAAAATTTGACGCTCTCGTACTCTTGCTCCACGCTCTCACTTCCGTTCTTGCTTTGGTTACTTAGATTTCTACCAATACCAAAAAAGAGGTGTAAAATAAAATTTTCCCCAAAAAATAATTTCTCCTTATTTAAAACATTTTCCATCAATATATGGAAAAATTATGTGGTATTGGGAAATTATTTATGATAAGGGTCCGTTCTTTTGCCGATTTATAAAGTTCAGTACTTTACAAGTTTTATCATTTGATAATATGCATTTTCTATTGAAAATTTGATGTATCGTGCTTTTCATTTCTTGGATTGCAATTTGCATAAGATTTCAAAAACAACAAAATGAATGATTTCAATTCTTATATAAAAAAAAAAATTAGACTTGAAATCTCACCAATGTGAGAATTAATTGTGTTAGAAACTATGAAAAAGTGACTCAAAATTCTGAATAACTATCATGAGAAAATGCAGAGTGTCAAATTTTTTAGGTCTTAGCAAAAGAACGGATTCTAAAAAAATTAATTTTTCAAAGTGCCAAACACATGCTAAAAATATTATATTTTCACCGTGAATAATAGGTATGATTATATATGTAACCTCCAAACAAAATGAGCATTAACTAACCACCAGTCCTGTCCAATTTGCAATGATTAAGGTACTCTCTCATCATGCTTAATGGACAGATGGAGAATGAGAGTAAGAGTTGACTAACAGTAGGGTGGCACTCAAGTTTTAAAGGCAATTCCCATCTTTGTTTCTTGCATCGTTTGCCACAACCCGTTTCCCTCTCCGTGAACTGGGCGTGCACTTGGGACATGGCATACTAAGTATATACATCCCTTAGAATAAACAAAGATGTAATATTTAATTAAATGAATGCAAGACCAATAAAGTAAAAATAATCATAAAGAATGATTAAAGGTTAATTAATTTAAAAAAAAGATAAATCTTCCCTAAACAAGGTGCTTAATTTATTGTGCCTAATGTTTGCCACCAAACTGTGGCAATATTTTTTTAAAAAAAATTGAAAATATCAGCTTTCTTTTAAGCCCTACGTGCCTTTTTAAAAAGTCAGGGCAGAGCCCAGCACTTCCTATGTCCGTTTGCCTGGGGACATGACTCCGGTAACCAAGCAGAGTTGGGATCACAATAACTATTGAACTCTCCCCAAGTTCATTCGCACCCACAGGTCAACATGTGTCTCTTTTGAGTCACATTAATTGTGCTTGAGATTTACTAACCCTTAAGGTTCAATAATCTAATCTTGATTTTTAGAGAAAAATCAAAAAAATTAATGTTAGGAGTTAAAACTTCTTAATTAGGGTTAAAAGGGACTATGAGTGTGTTGGAAATTGGCCAGGATACGGACTCACCAAGGCATGTCCTCAAAAGCAAGTCCACATACACACGCACACCCACACACATACTGCAATTAACAAAAGGAAAGTGATTTAAAACTCTCAATAGGATGTACTATGGAGAGCTGGCCGCCCCATTGAAAATCCAACGGTCTCAACGCACGCACGCATTAAATGGTAGTCCCACTTGATGTGTTTTTTAATCGGGGTCCAACTCTCGATAGAAAGTTTTATATCACTTCCCTTTACAAAAATGAGGAGTGCTACCCCCAAGTCGCATTTACTATAATTTTTTTCCACACACGCAAGGTACATATAACACTTGGATTTATTTGATATTTTAATAGATTAAAATAATATTATTCAGCAAATGCTTGAATTTTGCAATCACCAGGTCGCTTATTTGGAAGATTTGCGACGGGGCCAGCAAAATTCTACCAAAATAAAGCAGACCATTGATAGAGAGGTTTAAACCACTCGCTTTACAAAAATAAAGCAGATCATTGTGTATGCTTTGTTTGTTTTTTTGGGTTCAATTCAATCTTATGTTGATTCTACTTTCTAACACATAAAAAAGAACATATGGCTTGTCTCAATGGTAGTAAGTTCTAGGATCGAATCCGGGGGGGGTGCGATGGTTGTAATATCTACCCAATGCTATGCACTAACTAACTTGGAAGTTAGAAGAGATACTGACACTACTAATGCGGTTGGGGCGGCCTAACCGTATTACTTGTAAAAAAATATATATACATACAAAAGAAAATGATATATAAATAGAAAATACAACACCATGAAAACAACATATACAATAAATAGTCCCAAAAAAGCCAAAGGAGTCCTGTAGTAATACCTCAAATTTCAAGATTCAAAACAAGCAAACACTTTCTAAACGAAACCTACTTAAAATTTAGGGACTGCAAATGTAGGATTATCACCTGTAGAAGATAGTTAAAATTGGATCCTGCTAGGTTGCGCCTTTGTCATCCTGTTCACCCCATAAGGTTCATCGTTATCGATTCTCCGGTTGTTCCTAAATGCGGCACACCCAATTACATACATGATAACCAGGATGATTAGTACCACAATGTTGATCACAGAGACCTTCCTCCAGCTCTTCTTCAGGCTAGCCAGCACCCCTGCCTTGCACGAGTCACACGTGTAGCATAATTGCCCTTGATCGTTGCTCCATCTCGTGCAATCGATCTCGCTACCCACCAATCCTCCTCCGGGGTTCCATACGGTCTCGTTCATGTAAACGTACCCGCACTCTGTAGGGGGCTTGCAGCAACCAGACTACACAAACTCAAGCCAAGAGACAACATTTGTTAAAAAGAAGAGGTCATTTTATTTTTTTTTGATAAGTGTGGTCATTTTATTTTTGGTCATTATATGTTGTACATTATCTAACTTAAATTATATGACTCGAAATTCTCTCTAATTGTAACTGGACTCCGAAGCCACGTGTCCCTATTGACACCCTTTAATTGTTGTTAAGATTCACTCACACCCCTTGGGTCCATCTACCTATCCTGTTTTTTAGACAAAAAAATTTTAAATTTTAAATTTTTTTTCACCTTAAAGAGTTAGTAAATTTTAACCGAGCTTCAAAATAAATTTTGATTTAAAAAAAAAAAAAAACCTAAGGCTAGGTGAGTGAACCCTAAGTGTAAGGGTGTCAATTGGGACACGTGGCAGCCTCAGGAGCATAACCCCGGACTCCAAGGAGTCCGGTTACAACTGAGAGAATTTGAAGTCAAATTGTATATATCTAAGGTCCCCATCGATAATATTTATTGTCTATAAGAATTGTTTTGGTCACTTATTGTCTATAAGATTAACTACTCAATAATTGAGACCGGATGATCTGATCCCTTGACCCTAACCGTCAGATTCCTCCATTGGAAGGTTCAGATTGATGATATGGCTACCAACTCCACCATAGGATGGAATCAACGAAATATCCAAGAAAATATAGGGGGAAAGTTTAAATATGAGTCGAAGCAGAGATCAATATAATAAAATAAAAAACATCTACCGGATCACACTCAAAACTTGTCCAAACAACATTTTTGGGTAAAAATTTGGATTTTTGAGTTAAAAAATGATTTAAACTCAAAAGAGAATTAGAACTCAGACCAGATAATGCCCAAACATGGGTTTTTGAAGAAAATGAAAACAGAGCTAGAATTCATACCAAAAAAATTGCCCAAACATGTGTTTTTTTTTTTCTTTTCTAAGAAAAAAGAAAAGAAAAAACAGAGCCAGAACAAATTAAAGGGTGCGATCTCCCCCACCGATCAGATCCTACCCCATAAATTTCTTTTTTTAAAAAACTATTTGAAACATGAAAAAACAAAATATTAATTGAAAAAAAACCAAAAATCTATTTTAATTGTAAGATTTTCTTTGAATATTATTAATTTTCAACAAAAATAAAATAAAATGAAAAATCTTACCTCTATTGGGCTGAGCTTTCTGAGGTAGAACATATCAGCAGACTCAGGAACCCCACCAAAATCCCTCCCCATCTTTCTACAAACCTTGGAATCTCTAATACAAGAACTGATCTTACCCCAATAACTATCACCCGCCACCCGTTCTTCGAGCCAACCCGAGTAATCTCCGAGATAGTAATCAAGGTACGCCCGGTTCAACACAACCCGGCCTGACCCCTTCGCCGTAACGGCGTAAGCAAAGATAACGAACCCTATTAACGCCGCTATGATGAAGAACATAGCAAAGAGATAGAGCCGCAGCAGGAACGTGTTCCGATAACACGCGCCGGCGAACCCGGCTAAGGATATCACCATGATGGAAACTCCGATGACGATCAACGGCCACTGTAGAAACCGCATGCAGTCCGTACTGTTGGCTCTGCTGCTTAGCCATATCCCACCTCCTAGTATTGGAATTGATAGTAGGAAGGTTAGAAAGTTTAGCAGACCGATCAAGCTGTTGCTGGCTCTCATCTTCTCTCTCTTCTTTCTCTCTCCTCTCCTTTTGTTTTTGTGAGGCTTCTTAACTCTTAAGATTCAAGAGATGAGTTGGGGTTGATTGAGTTAAAGTGTCAAACGAGTATGGGTTGTATTGTTTGTTTATTACTTTATTTTATACTTACTTTCTTATTAAATATAGCCAGTGCACATGAAGCTTTTTCACTACGTGAGTTTCGGACACGTGTAATGATGGTTAATCACAGCCATCACGTAATATCCTTGTGACATAACGGTCTTAAACTGGCCTCGGATTGTCTCTGGCGAAGCCAGAAAGGGCTCGGGTTCCATACATTGTGCGACACTTGGCATAAAAATGGGGGAGAAGTCATTCCATTTTCTCCCCATAATTTTGACTTCTCCCCCATTTGATATCTCACACCCTTATTATCACACACTTATCGCCACATGCCTTATTGTGGTGGAGAAGTCAAAATCATGGGCCCCATGATTTTGACTTCTCCACCACATGTCACCCATTCTATGGAACCCCGAGATAAGCCCTTTCTGGCTACGTCAGAGGCAAGCCGAGGCCTCTTAAACTAGGTTACCAAGTTCTCGAGCGAACAAATTTTACCTTGGTTTCAGTTTAGCTTGGTACGTGAAATTATGTAAATTACACTATGATTTCAAAAGCTATTGATTTGTTGAATTTTTTATTCAAATTATTAACAATTTCACGCATTCGGTTAGTATTTTCTTTCTTTTTTATAAGGATACTAGTGGAAGACACACATGTTGCACATGCATGCGATCTAATGCACGTGAGAGAGAGGGGTGAGGAAGAGCGATTGGGGAACCCTAGAGGTAAGTGAATTTTAATCACAATTAAGAAATGTCAAAAGAGACACATGTTAACCTGTGGGTGCAATTGATCATAAAGGGATAATTTGAGGTAGATGAATTTTAACCACAGTTAAGGAGTGTCAAAAGGTGTAGATGAGAAATGAATAGTTTGAGAATTTATCAAAAATCTAAGCTATATTTTGAAAATGGATAATTTGGTAGATTGTAGATGAGATCGGGATAGTTTAGAAATTAAGTAAAACATTAAATAAAAGAAGATTTGTAAGGTTTGTATATAAGATAGTTTTGAAATTGACAAAAATCATGATACCGGGATAGTTTGGGAATTTTCACATTAAGAGGGCTTCTCTCATTATAGTAGACTAGCGAGTGGCACCTGGGATGCAAGTGAGAGCGAGGGGAAGAAGTTAACCACAATTAATATGAGTTAAAAGAGACCGCGGGTGCGATTGAACTCGCTAGTGGCACGTGTGATGCACGTAAGAGTGAGGGGAAGGAGTTAACCACAGTTAATAGGAGTTAAAAGGGTCACGTGTTAACCCGCACGTGCGATGTACGATGAGTTGTGATTCAAAATAGATAGATGAGCAAGGGTGGTTTCGAAATTAAATCAAAGGCAAGGGATAGTTTGGAAATTAAAGTAAATATTAAATCAAAATTTTGTTTTTATATAAGGGTAATATGGAAATTTTTGAAAAATCATCTACGGCTGCCTCACGCATTATAATAGTAAAGATAAAAATGCTTAATTAACCTAATCAAATTAAAGAACCTAAACGAGTTATATCATTCTAAATTCCTACCCCAAAGGTTCACATTAACAGTTAACCCAAATTATAACCGTGCGAACCACGAACCAGGTAACATTAGACTCTAAAGTAAACTGACGGTGATAGATCTTATCTACACATGTTCATGAAATACAGCAGAGAATCCGGGTTTGGGGTATATATCCGGCTGCAGTCCCATTTATGTAATGATCAGGAACTGTGTATGTGTTCCATCCGAAATAAAAGATGGAGATTATTTACTATTAATGAATTGTGGTGGGTCACACGTTAGAGATATCATTGATTGTGGAAAATAATCTGCACTGTATTGCTTATACAACTAAGATGTCTGTTTAAACTGTCAACCGTACTGATTTAAACTGCATCCACATGCCACATCTGGTGTGAATCATATCCGATCTCTGACTTATTTGCTTCAAGGTGTGGTCAATAAAATGAGTGCTCCTGATTTAGTGAGGGCTTGATGCGGTACATGAGCGCCGTTCAAGGACTCTCAATCTGGACTCTTTCTGTGTAAAAAGAGTGAATCTGGGCCACCACCTGGTCCAGGGAATGGAGGGTCCCACTAATCATCAAAGAGTGCGTCTTCCACGTTGGAGACGTCATTGGGGGCCATGCCGGCAATTCATCGCAGCATGGAGGGTCCCACGGGCGCCATACCACCTTAGATTTCCTCGATACACGCAGAAGGCGGGGGTCTCGATCCGTTCCCTTCGCTTTCGAAACCAGAAGCCGAAACACGAGCACATGGGGACAATAATGAATCTCTTCCCTTAGCTACACTTTCTCTTAAATTTATGTCTTCATTAAAAACAAAAGACGTGCTTTCCCTCCAATTAAAAAAAAAGAAGAAAAAAAACCGAGGTAAGTTTTGCAAAGAAAGTGATAGCATCAACCATTATTATGCTATGTTTGCTTGTCAGTAAATAAGTGAAAACATAGAAAAGAAAAAAAAAATTGAATTTTTAATACAGTTCTTAATCACCTGTTTTTTGTCCAATCTTTTTTTTTTTTTTTTTTTTCATGTTTTCATTTATTTTCTTGACATTCAAACATAGGATTAGTATATTCAAATTCCATCAAATGATAGAATTCAACTCTTTGGGATTTTCAACCCAAAAAAAAACCTCTTTTTAATTGGGAAATAACTTATTGCCCCCAATAGACTATGTAATCTAATGTAAACTCTTCATTTGTCAACACCTTTCTTTTTATCACACATCAACTGTTGTTAACTTTCACTCACTCCTATGTTTAAGCAATTTAAACTAGATTTTTAAAAAACAAAAAATAATATTAATTTTAATTTTCTTAGCTTAACCATAATTAAAAGAGTGTTAAAAGGAACATGTGACCATGGAATTAGACTACATAATCTAATGCGGGGTATGCTAATCATTACCTTTTTAATTCTATAGAATCCAATTCTTTGGGTGAATTCCAATTCTACAAATCCAAATGTAGGTTAAGGTAATGTTTCGATAAACTTATAAACTAATTTAATTGACTTTTGACTCCAAAAAGTAAAAAAAGAAAAAAAAAGTTTGGTTATTGGTAGGTGTAGATGCTCATGAACCGCTAAAGCTTGGTTTTCGAACTCGTTTAGTTAATGAGTCAAGCTTGAACACACCCTTACTTGGCTCGTTAAAAGCTCGACTCGATTATATATAATTAACTTATTAAAATATACTTACTTCATTTAAATGTTAAAATTAAATATATTTATTATATACTAATAAAGATTAATAATGTATTTTACATAATATAAGAATATCCTTTATACAATTATAAAATTTTATTAAAATTGTAGAAATTTTAGGTAACACTATAATTTTTGTACCTATACACAAAGATAATAAAGTGAAAAAATTAAACCTAATAAATAGCTATATTTAATGAATCAAACTACTTGAGTTCAAGTGTAAAGCTCAAGCTCGATTATTTAATAAACAAGTCAAGCTCAAGCTTGACTCCCGAGCTCGTTTACTTAATACATAAGCTTGAACGGCTCGGCTCGGCTCGATAATACCCATTGGTTATTCGCGTAATTTTTTACTTTTTTAAAAGTCAAGTCATAGAAATTTTGACTTTCCTAAAAAGCTAGCCCAAGGTTACTTTCACGGGAAATTTTGGTTTTTGATTTTAAAAAGTTACTTTTTGCTTGTAAAAACAATACATCATTTTTCTCTTCAAATTAAATTTTATAGACTTTTTTGAAAGTTTTTTTTTTAAAGTTTTCATGGAATGGCATTCTCTTCTAAGTTTATCCAAATAAGCCTTGAGATCTTTTGAGAGCCTATGGACAGAAATATCCCTATTTTATTTAAATATTTCTTAAAATATCCCTCAATTTGGGCGCCTGTGTTGAAATAACTTGGGATATCTTTTGAAGTTGAAGCTAATTTATTCTACTTTTTGTTAGAAAGGGAAAATGGGATGTGGACTAGCTGTTACCGTCGTTCGGATGCCACAAACAGGAAAAGGTGAGATTCATTAAGCCTTTCTGCCTTTCAAGGATTCTCATTCTTTCTTATAGACCGCATAATAATATTCATCGGATACTCCCCCTTTTATTTTCAAAATACATATTCCTCTCTCGTGTGGCGTTTGAAAACTTGAAATGATTCATCGAGAAAAATAGATAATAGAGTCAATACTGTACATGGACACGGATAAAAGTGAACGTAATTTCAATCACTTTGTATGCATTGAGTCATTGACACTTCCGCTCACCCCCTTTAATAGAAACTTTTGGTTCTGTCAAGGGTGGAGCCAAAAATCCTTATACTACTAATAGTGGCGGAGGTCCCCACCCCCCGCGGCGGAGAAAAAAATTTAGGGGCGGAACTGGGGGATTTTAGCCCCTGAACCCCCAACGTTAGCCCTTGCAAGAGAATCCTAGCTAGCACCACCCGTTATGTTGTTAGCCTTTCATATAGAACCAGTTAAAGCAGCGTAACCCTTGTGAAAATGGATGGATGGCCGTGAAAATGGTGTTGGAATTTTGGCTCGAATACGACAATACCCAAAAGGGGCAATCGATCGCTCACCAAGGGGATCTATCGCCCGGGACACCGTTTGGCGGCCCGGGTGCGCGGTTTTCTTTTGAAAATTGTTATTTTAAGTGTTTTATGATTTGGGAAACCCCTATTTCGATTGGGGGACTTTTTATTCGTCTAGGTCTCTTATTTAAGCCTATAAATAGGGGATTATGGGTCTAGGGTTTGTATCTGATCATCTTGAAATGATCAAGGGAATGCTTTTGCATTTGGAGTGCGAGATAATAGAAAATGTTAAAGCATACTAGGGTTTGGGAAAAGTTTAAGTGATGACAGATAGAGATTTTTCTTTGAGTTTTCAAAGAGAAGGTGAGTTGAATATTGTTGTACTGGTTCCTCAATGTTTATGTGAATAAAGAAGTGATCGGATCTTGACCCGTGGATATAGGCATGTTGTTGCCGAACCACATATATCTCTTGTGTTCCTTTGTGTGCGTGCTTTAGTTTATTCTTTTCCATCGGTTCTGTTGATTTCCTACATCAAGTTGGTATCAGAGCTTCAAATTAATTATTTTTCAATGGCTTTGAAAAATTCTAGGTAATTTTTCCTAGAGAAGTTTGACGGAAAATAGAGTTTCAATCTGTAGGAAATCAGGCTAAAAGATGTCCTAATTCAATATGGTCTCCTAAAGGCATTGAATGGGCTTAAGGTAAACCGGAAAAGATGTTTGATGCAGATTGGGAAGACATTGAGACAAGGGCAGTTAACACAATATGTCTCTGTCTTGCAGATAACGTGATGCATAACATTATGGATGAGGAATCGGTACCGGATCTTTGGAAGAAGTTGGAAACACTCTATATCGGAAAGAGCCTTACCAACAGGTTATACTTGAAAAAGAAGTTCAATACCTTAAAGATGGCAGAGGGTGCAGATCTCATGAAGCACACTAATGTGTTCAACCAGATCTGGAATCAATTGCAGAAAGTTGGTGTCAAGGTGGATGAAAAAGACCAGGCCGTGGGGCTTCTCACATCACTTCCAAACTCATATGATCACTTGGTGACAACCCTCAAGTATGACAATGAGACATTGCAAATAGATGAGGTCGCGACGGCGCTACTCTCTTACGAAATTAGGCGAAAGCCATCGCACGATGAGAATAATCATGTCATGGTTGCTCGAGGAGGAGGAAGAGACTTGGAGAGATGATCTGAAAAAGGCAGGGGCAGATCAAAATCAAAGGAAAAAGGCGGGGTCCAGTGCTATCATTGCAAAGAATTAGGACACCTCAAAAGAGAGTGTCCGATACGTGCTGATAGGAAGAGAAATTCTTCCGCAGGACATTCTTCGACGATAATAGCAATGGATAATGAGGAATACATTTGAGATGCTTTCACAGTCTCCAAAGGTATGTACAATTCTTTTGGTGAGTGAATTTTAGATTCGGGGGGCTTCAAGCTCACAGCTATAGAAATACTAATCAAAGAGGAGTGTCACATTGGCACTCCCATTTCTTTAGTATACTAGCACACACCCCGTGAGATGCACGGGAATGTTACCCCAGTTTCTTTCTTCCCCGCTTTCTCTGCGAGACAATCATGTAACTTTTTTTGTCCCTAACACCTTTTGTAGCCAGTTTTTATTTTATTTTTTTTATGAGAGATCATTTACCTACATTAGTAGAAGTGAGCTTGGGTAGTGGAGCTCTTGCAACTCATATTCGGGTGGGATTAGTTCCCTAGACCTCTTTCATGGAAGGCCACACCCCCTACCACTCATGCAAGAGGTGGGGGTGTGCTCTTGTAGCCAGTTAAGAGTTTAACATTCAAACTCATTCATTTTCTTAGTTTTACTCATATGCAAAGGTATCCGAGGAAAGCACCCTGAATTTTCTAAACTACAACCCACTTTTTACTGTGTTCCCCACGTCTCTAGGAGAACGTTGGTTCAGACAGATCTAAAATTGAAGTTATTGCGATTCTGATATTGCCAAAAATGCGCAGTAGATACATAATTAGGATATGTTTGCTTTGCACCATATCAGAATACCCATGCCCTCTTTTAATCGTGTCTGGCTCAGCTAGCTTGGTTCGGTTGGCTCGACATAGCTTGGAATGCCTAACAAATTAGCTAACCCATTAAAGTGGCTTGAGATTAAAGGCGAAAAAAAAAATTCAGTCTCTCGGGTGTTTCAAAGCCCAACTCAATATTGCAATCCAGTAGCTTACCCCCAATAAGTGTATACACCAAATTAATGCATAAAAGCTAAAACCTTAGCAAAAACCCTTAAGCAACTATTTCTTCAACTTCAAGAAACCAATGAGAGAATAATAATATTTTTTTTTAAAAAAAAAAAAACGCCTCCTTCAACCTTACGTTTAACAGTGCCAAATAGGGACACGGCTTTGTCCCAATGGTAGTGTATCCCCTGCTTTAGGGGGGAGGTCCGGGGTTCAATTCCTGCAAGGGTGGGAGTCGTTTATACTCTTCACCCGCCCACTAACCGAATAGATACTAACACCTAACCCGGCGTTGCGGCCTAAAGGTATATCTCGTACCAAAAAAAAAAACCTTACGTTTTCTATCCTCTTTTAATAGTGCCAAATAGGGAAACCCCATAATTTCATTCAGTGGCAAACAGAAGGGCCAATCTGGTTATGAACATAAAGACTTGCTTGATTCACTAGATTGATAAATCGAATTGGATCATTCTACCCCTCAAAAATAATATTTTCCTGGAGAAGGCTCGTGCCCATTAATTCCAGAAAAAACAAGGTCTGGATGACATCCAAACCTCCATCTTTGGCCTTCTATATAAGATCTGGCCACATCTGAGAAGCGCTTCATGAGTAGCGAATGGATCCCGAAATAAGAATCCTTCACGGCTTCACTGCCTATTAATGATAAATAGTTTTATCGTCATAAGACACATAAGCTGTACGTAACAAATGAAAACCAGGGAAATAAGAAAACCAACAACGTGCTGGTTCTCTTGATGGTTATGACAAGAGGGGCCTAGTCGCAGGCATGCTGCGGGCAAGGTTAGGGTGAACCAGCTAATGGCAAGGGGGGCCTGGTCCGCCTGGACATATGCATGAATCCACTGGCTGACGCCTTTAGTCGAATAAGGAGGGTGGACGCAGGCACGCCAGCGACGCCTTCAGTCAAAATGGAGGGGGCGCTGATCACAGCAAGAAAAAGTGGAAAAATAACATTTACCCATTTTTCTCCCTTAATTTTTTCTTAATAGATGGTTGAAAGAGACCCTTTCATTGCTTGCCTAAAATAAAATATGGAAACATCGATATTCTTGATTTTGAAATCACGAAGGAGCAGACGTTTGGAAAGAGAAAGCGAGAGGGGCATAAGGAAGTATGGTGAGAGAGGGAGATAAGAAAGTAGAGTGAGGGATGAGATTTATAAATTTATAAGAGGCTTGAAGTCAAATGAAGAGGAAACAACTGGGAAAGACATGTAACGTCTCCTTTAAGGGAAGTTTTGTTTTTGAACGGTAACTCTCAACTCTCAGAGAAAATAACGTATTGGGGGAAGTTACGGGAGGGAGGAGAAAAGATTAAAAGGTGAAAAATTGTGGTTCCCACTATTGATTGTAATTTGTAACCGCCCAAAACCAAAAGGTAAAGCATAGTAACCGAATCAATCTTTAAAGCAAAATGGGAAAGTGGAAGAGAGGAATAAAGGTTGGTCCCACTGTTTTGTTTGGTGATTGCTGACATGGGTTCATGGATGAACAAAATGCTTATTTGGCATCAAGAGGGACACATACGTGGCATCAAGAGAAATGTTCTAACTGCGTTTTATAATAGTAGATAGATAGATATTAGCAGAGATCCTGTGCGATGCACGGTTGTAAATGTAAATTTTAAAATACAAAAACAAAATTGGAACTAACAATTCATAAAAACCGCTTAAAAGATATAATCATAAGTCACATTATGCAATTTAGAACTAACCATTAAAAAAACCGATTAAAAAACCAATTATAAGACAAATATTATGTCAATGTTAAGATTTAGTCAGAAAAATAAAGAGATATAACTATAACCTCCAAACTCACCAACAAATTCAAGTACCTAAGAGTTCTTGGGTACTAATGTCTTCAATAATTTATGTTATTTTCCTATCTAAGTTTAAAAGCTAGTAATTATATTTTTAATCACAACACTAACACCTAAAAGCCGAAATGTCAGATTTAATTAATGGTATCATTGAAACAATTTTGTGGTGACAAAGAATATTGCACTTATGACTTGTGGGAGATGATAAAATCTAACACCAAACTTATGTTAAGAGTTCTTTCTTATGACATTCTTCATTCAATCCATCACATACAATACAATGAAGAAACGATTCAGAAGAATTGAGATGCTCAAACCCGTGCCCCCACTGCAAGATTGAATTCATCTCAAATCCCTCTTGAGCCACGACATGTCACACCTACTATTTAGTTTTGATTATTTCTAAGTAAACTATATTTTTATGTGTTAATGTTAAGACACTTAATATCTCAAAATAAAAATTTAAAAGAAGATGCTTCACTGAAAAAGAAAATATGTAGGTAGGTGAGGAGGGGGACCGGAAGGTCCCAAACACCAAGTGTGGCAGTTGATAGTGCTCTAACCCACTACCCAGTAACACTAACTGGGGTTGGAGCCTAAACAAATAAAAACATAAGTTAAAAAAGTGAGTAGGTAATCAATCTCCTTCACTTCTTTACAAAAAGTTAGTAGGTTAGAGGATGGAGGGTCGTTCCCTCTACCATCACCCGGAATGACGGTTGTATCTTGTCTCCGTCTATCTTTTTGATCTTCCACAGTAGAACTACAGCTACCAAATAGTGTGAGATGATGCTCCACGTTTTACCAAATATATATCCACCACCTCCACCGTGAAATTGGTTTGGGTTCCCCCCCTCTCTCTCTTTGATCACAACATCAGATTAATGGTGGATGCTCCAAACATATTCTAACTTTTGCGCTATTTGAGCAGCCCTCATTGCAGTAGTGGCGAGAAGAAAAAAGAGAAAAAAGGCTCAAGCTTACTGCAACTCTCTTATGTTTCTCAAGGTGCACCTTCTAGCTCTTCCATTTTTCTTCTTCGTTCCATCACTGTAACTCCAAAAGGCAATACCTTCTTAGAAACCAATTTCCAAAACCTAATCTACATTACCATTGACACCAATCCTTCAATGTTTACCAATAATTACTGGGTCTTTGATCAATTCCGGGTTCTAACCTTAGATCATACTAAATTTTGCTAGCAAGCATTCTTCCATTTTTCTTTCTTTCGGATCTCAAATAAAGGAAAAACTGCATTGTATAAAAGATGGAGAGGAGAGTAGAGGAGAAAAAAATGAGATGGAGAGTGGACGTTGTGGGAAAGTGGCAGGGAGATGACTAATAGGGGGTAAAGATAGAATAGAAGAGAGTAAGAGCATTTGAG
This sequence comes from Tetracentron sinense, assembly GCA_015143295.1. NCBI lineage: Eukaryota > Viridiplantae > Streptophyta > Magnoliopsida > Trochodendrales > Trochodendraceae > Tetracentron > Tetracentron sinense. The sequence continues at coordinate 4,744,494 of CM026563.1, forward strand.
GATCTTAGGAAAGTGTAAAGAAAGATGAGGGTTTGGGTTTTTTTTGGGAAACGAAGATGGCAGAAAAATTGAATCAAAGTGGAGGAAAATAAATGGTTTCTTGGAAATGAATGAATAGAAAAAGAAAGCAGGGTGTTTTTGGGGGGAAGAAAATTAAATGAAATGAGAGAAAAAGGAAGAGAGAGGGGAGATGACGTGGCATCAAAAATGAAAAAAAAAGATAAAGAAGATGCCACGTTGGCATCCTATTTTTATGTAGTGAGAAAAACGAAAAGAGAGGTAGAGAGGTAGATGAGTGTTAATTGCGGAGAAGAATAGGAAAGATAAAAAGACTCGTCAAAATTTGAAAAATAGATGAAAAAGACTCGTCAAAATTTAAATAGTTAAATATAGGTGCTTTTCTTCATTGAGGAGATAAATGAGAGAGATGCATTTATTGTGGATGCTAGTGAGATGATGTGACATTAAAAATGGAAAATGAAGACTAAAGAGGGATTCCAAGTTGGCATCTTATTTCTTTAGTATTTGGCCTTGGACCAGAAATGGCTTGTCTTGGGGTTCCATAGAATAGGTGACAAGTGGTAGAGAAGTCAAAATCATGGGCTCATGATTTTGACTTCTCCACCCATAATAAGACATATGGTAATAAGTGTGTGAGAATAAGGGTGAAAGATATCAAATGGGGAGAAGTCAAAATTATGGGGAGAAAATGGAATGATTTCTCTCCATTTTTACGCCAACAGTTGCACAATGTATGGAACCTCGAGAGTCCTTTCTGACTTCGCTAGAGACAATTCAAGGCCTTAGTATATACTAGCAGACACTCGTGAGATGCACGAGTGTGAACAATTTTTTAAAAAAATTACAAAAGAATGAGTTAGAAATAATATGTGAAATAAGTATGAGATCTACATATTAAGGAGATACAGAGATAAGAATGGAGAAGGATAAAGAGGATAGTTAAGAGAAGGTATTTATGAGTCCTACTTAAATGGAGTTGGGACTTGGGGTGAGAGGAGGTCTCTTAGGGCATGAGAGAGAGTTAACAATGGGGAGAGAAAATCAGAAATTAAGATAGGGTATTTATAGCTCCCACTATGTGATGATGTGGATCACAAAGCTTAAAATGGAGATCAAAGAGGATGCCACCTAGGCATCTTGTTAAAAGTCATTTGAATTAACTACAATGAAGACAACCGAAAAATAATTTAACTACAACGAAGCAATTAAGTATTGGAGTATCACCTATAACTACATCAACCCGTAGCAAACATTTGAAACAAAAGTGATTGTAAAAGGTGTAAAATTAAATAAATTATTTTTTCCCTGAACTCTTAGCATTCCAGAGTAACCAATAGACTTCGTTAGATATTTAGCTCATTAAGTGATCCAAAAAGAAAAAAAATAACTCATTAAAAAATCCTATAAATTAAAGCGCACAATAGTTTCAAATGCCTTGGCATCCAAATATAATCAAGTCCTTTTTAGCACCGATGACATATAGTATTTTAGTCAACTAATTGCTTACTATAAATTTAAGCTCTGAGAGGAGATGAAACCTTGCAAATGATGTATAAAATGCATCATTGGATTTCCAACATTGAAATAGATTAATTAAAATGATATTTGCTATAGATGGATAAAAAGAAAAAACAGACATCTTTCCTCATCTTTGATAGAAAGGATCTAACTATCACTCAACATAAAATTAGAAATTATTAAACATAAATACAACACCTTTATTTAAAAAAGATCATTAAAAACAAATATAAAAGAAGAAAATTCACGGTTAACTCTCATAGGCGTTGTTGGTAGTCGTGGTTTGGAAGGTTACATAGATCTCGTGTATGAAGCTCCTAATATATCGTTGTTGGCACTCGCGATTTGTACAGCTTATTTAGAGTAACTATAAAATGATATTTAGCATATTAGCCTCTCTTTAAAGATAACCGGATAGATATCCAACACTAATGGAGGAAAGGGTCTTCATTTTTTTACTGTTTCAAGGAAAATATTTACAAAAAAAGTTATTAATGGCGGATTGGTGATGCATGCGTCACCCCAGCCACAAAGATAGCTCCCATGTGATCGAGCATGGTGTTGTCGTAGCCTAACTCTCGTAGGCGCTCTGTGTTTGTGGTCTTATAAAGTTGAACTGGCTGACCAGTGGTGAACTCACCAAGGTATTTCGTCAAACAGGTGATAGGCGTTGGTGGACGGTCAAGCTTGTTGCTCTTGATCTGTCCATGACTACACATGAAATAATTCATCTCCTTCCTAATCTAGCCTCTCTCACGGGTTCAAAGAAAGAGATAAATTTACCGCCGACCCAACAACCCGATTTGAAGTCGCCTTATGCCAGCAATCCCTCCAGAATGTGGGAACCAAAAAGAACCACCCTTACCTCCTCCCTCAAAAAAGTCATTTCAAAGCATGAAGGCGCCTTATGCTAGCAGCAGCTCCCTACAGAGTTTGGAAAAAAAAGAACCACCTTACCTCCTCCCTCAGAAAAGCCATTTTAAAGCATCGTGATTGTCGAACGGAGAAGACATTGTTGCCGGTTGAGCAAACAAATAAAATAATTTAGGAATATAAAATGTGAAAGCATTCCAACCGGTTGAGCATATGCCAATTAAAAGTGATTTCTCCTTTACAATTTCAAGACAGTATTAACTCATCGGAGTTGCAAATATTAATGAATTAAACGCATATGTAGACGTGGGAAGATAGCAGGGATGTGTCTTTCTCTAGTTTCAAAGGGCCATGGACGTTTTCTTCATTGGTTGAGTGTACCTAGACAGAGGATACAGAGCGGGTAGGTTAAAAGAGTTAAAAATCTTCTTCTGTTGGATACAAAACGTTAATTGGATAAAAGTGTAGTAAATGCCAATGTAGTAATAGAATGACGTGGTATCTAAAAGGAGAAAAGAAGGTCAAATTGGGTGCCATGTTGGCACCTTAATTTCTTTAATATATAGTATAGATATAGATTATATAATAATATATAATATATATAATGGGATCTATCCGGTTGGTGTTGTCAAGAAAACGCTAGCAATCGCTCTAAATGCACCATATCTCTTGTTTACACCAATTAACATATTGGTTTGCTTAGAGTGGTGTTGGTGGAGTCCTTGCCTTCACTAACTAGAGAAGATCCCAAGTCGTGGAAATTGTTAATATATGGGCACATACAATGATACCAATGTGGTCTTAGAAGTATTCAACTAAAAAAAAGTATCAATTACTTGTTATAGTTTATTAGTTAGTGTGCAAGTTACTCAAAAGATAGAGTGGAAGTTGAAGCTTTGAAGTAATAGAAAAGAAGCTTCTCCATATCGTTAGAAATTTCTTAGTTTTATTAGTATTAATTTTTGTTGACAGTTAAGAGCACCAGGTGTGATACACTCTTATGAAGAAATAATAAATTAAGTACTTGGAGTAGCATTACTTGCAAGAGAGGACTCTTTGATTTGTAATTGAAGTAATTGGCACGACTTAAGTGAGCTTGAGTAAAGGTAGGGAAAGGGAGGGTTAGCAAGGAATAGAGAGAAGAATTGTAAATGAGATCTCCTAAATGAAAAGAAGGTTTGATTTAGCGTTTTCAGCCGTCTGATTTAGAGACTTTAACTTAAGTTCCATTTGCCATAGAAAAGATCTTCTATATATATATTATTTTTTTTATTTTTTTTCGTGGTCCTAATCATTTATCTACCTAGGTTAGGGTTTAGCAGGGCTAGCACTCATGGTGGGTGCTCAATAGCCACACCAAGATTCCAACTAAAGTCACACCTCCCCAGTAGGAGAGACAACCAATGGGACAGGCCCCTGTAATCACAATGGATTCTTGATCAGACGTGTTAGCTATGGATTGAGGAAAAAATTTATTACCAATTTTTTGAAAAATCTCCTCTTTGGAGCTTGATCCCATGACCTCCTTCATTGTGTGGCCCACAGCTTCACTCTATGAGCTGAGAGGTGGGTGTGGGATGGGTTAAGTTTGCCCCTAAAAAAAGTTAATTTTTTTTTAGAAAACAAAAATAAAAAGCAAAAAATTATCAAACTGCGCGCCTTGTTCTTGGCCACGTGTCAGCATGAAGAGTTATAAACAACAATAAGCTACTTTAAGAAGAAAACCGTGGGGTTTCATCTTTAAATAGTTACCCAGATAATCAAGATGCTATGGAAGGAAGGAAACCCGCTAACTATGATTTCATAGTTACCTTACCCTGGTAAACCCGACACCTATGAGGATATCCGGGGCATTGTCCTCACTTTCGGGAGAAATGCACGACTTGATAGCTCATCTGCAGCCATTCTCTTGCTCAGGTGATAGAAGCACACTCCAGAGACCTGTTCACTTAGTGACATAAACAAAGAAGCTCCCTAGGACAAGGAAAGTTAGCCACCTCTTTCACCCTCGGAGGGACTTCCTTCAATAGAGGATTGGGAAAGGCATTACTATTATATTACTTGGCAGGCTTAAGTATTCTTCCACCGCGAGGGATCGATGTGGGAAGGGGACTTTCCACTATATGAGCTAGGAAACCCGTCTTTTGAATGACTTAACAAATCTTTTCCCTTCATGTAGTGAGATCATCACGAGAAGGTTTTAGAAAACTTGGGATTTTCGCTTATCTTCTGTCAGATGCTCGAGCATTATGCTCAGGCATCACTCTTTGTATGACATATGCCAAGCCTTTTAATTAAGGATGTGATAGCATGCATTACATATTCCGTTAGGTTGTACATGCACACCTTCCAAGCTGTCACATGTCCTCTTGACATCTAGTAATTGTCGTTTCGGATTCTCTCTGGCGCATGCCAGAATAGTGCTCAAGGGCTTCCACACTTAAGCGACGTGTGGTGGGAGAAGTCATTTCATTTCTCGCCTGATTTTGACTTCTTGAACCATTATTTGACACATGATGATAAAATGATGAGATAAAGGGAGAGAGATATCAAATGGGGAGAAGTCAAACATCAGGAAAGAAAAGAAATGACTTCTTCTGCCAGACGTTGCTTAAGTGTGGAAACCCTTGAACACTTTTCTGACATGCACAGAGAGAATCCAAAGCCATTAATTATGGTTAAGATTCACTCATTCTTATGATTAAATAATCTAACCTTGGTTTTGGTGAAGAAAAATATTGCTTGGGATTATTTTTTAAAAATATTTTTTTTACCAAAAACCAATGTTATATTATTTAATCCTAAGAATGAGAGAATTTTAACCACAATTAATAATATCAAAGAGGACATGGGAGGTATGCATGTACCATCCAATGATATATGCGGATGCATGTTACTACCTCTTTAGTTGAACGTCTTCTCACGTGATCATGCAAATAGCGAAGTCCGAGTGTAATACTTCTACCAGAGGAAATCCCTTGTCTAATCAGACTTGGTTTAAACCTTAGGGGAGCTATGGGTTAATGCCAACGGATATCTTCGGCAGATGCCCAAAGTATCATACTCGACAAGGCTCCTCAACTATACGTGTAATGTGTTTTAATAAGAAGGTGATAACAAGATCTCGGATGTTCCGTTGGAAAGTATGCATACACCTCTTTAGCTCCTCATGTGTCCTACTTGACACTCATTAATTATGATTAAGATTTATTCACCTCAAAAGTTAAATAATCTAACCTTAGTTATTTTTTAAAATAACATTGGTTATCATTTACTCATTCATGTAATTAATCTTTTAAAGATTAAAATTAATTAATTTTAACTATTGGTGAATCTTAAGTAAGGGTTTTTTTTTTTTTGGTAAGAATCTTAACTAAGGTTAATTAGTGTCAAAAAGGACACACGGTGACCTAGGGAATTGTGTACGTAATGCCCATCTGAACATGCGAGATGTATGCTATTACCTTAATGAATCATTAGTCAGCTGAAAGTGAGAGATGCATGCTATCATGTCCTCCGTGAATATCATTACACTCGTCAGCTGGAGGATATCCGTTGCCGGGGGCTAAAGGGTAAGCTTAAATAACGGTTGCTTTCATTAAAAACCAAGCAACCGTTCATCCATATGTAATTTGCCACGTGTCAATGAGAACGTCTCATGTATTCTAGCTCACTTTCCTAATTCCTCGTCCCAGGCCTAAAGTAATTGACGAGGGAGAGACAGCTTAGGGTTTGAAATTTCGTGAAATTAACTTTTGGTTTCGAATAACCCCTGATATTGAAATGGGTGTAATTTCATAAGAGGTGATTGAAATTTCAATTTTACGATATATCGGGATTTCAGCCAAAATTTGATAACTTTTTTTAAAATTTTATTTTGCAGTGATTTTCTTATATATTTTTGTATATAGTATTAAATATATTTTCATATATTTAAAATTTTAAAAACGTAATTTATTAGTATATTACTATATTATACTTTATAAATTATAGCTTATAAAGTATACTATGAATAGTATATTATTATACTTTATAAAGAGTATATAAAATATAGTTTATAACTATATTATATATTCATATATTATGATGTATACATAAATGAAGTATACTACAAATAGTATATTATTATACTTTATAACGAGTATATAAACTATATATGCATAGTATATTATTATACTTTGTATTTTTTTAGAAAATAATATGCTCAGAATATTTTAAGAATCTTCTATTCGGATTCCTGAAAAATAAAAAATTAATTGAAAAATATAGAAATTAGGTATTTTAAATTATGTATAAATATAGTAATATACTATTGAGTGTATTACTATATTTAATATACTAGAAAGTATATTACTATATTTTTTGGTGATTTTTTTTATAAAGTATAATATTGTAATATACTAGTAAATTATGAATTTTAAATTTTAAATATATAAAAATATATTTAATACTATATACACAAATATATAAAAATACAGGGAAAAAATCATCAAAATTCGACTAAAATATCGGAATATTTCAGCAAAATGTTGGATCAGATTTCGAATTAATATTTTATTATTAAATGAGATTTCGGCGAGATGTTGCCCGAAATTCTGAAATTTCAGAAAATTTCATTTTGAGGTGGGCTTCCGAAATCGATGAAAATTTCGAAATTTTAAACCTTGGCTCAGATAGAAGCTAATGTGAAATAGTGTTTCTCATGGGATCAGATATAATTTGGCTCTCACCAGACCAAAATCATCCGGCCTATATTCATTATCTGACATGTGGTGATAAAAAGGGTAGAAGCCATTTCATTTTCCCCAGTTTTTTTTTTTTTACTTCTCCCCATTTGATATTTTCTCCCCTTTTTTTATCACCACATCACACGGACCACTTAGGTCGGATGATTTTGGGTTAGCGAGAGCCAGATCAAATCCGATCACGTTTCTCATTGCTCCGCTTGGTATCTTGGCCCACCACGGTGCATATAGGATGTCTTTTTAATTCTTTTTTTGGTTGAACACAACAACACCACAAAGTGAAAATGTCCTTTTAATTTGGCCAAGACAAAAATCCGAGATTGCTCCATTGATAAATAGTGTATATGTCGATAGTTGATATGCCCAACAATTTTGTACTTGTCAACCTTAGATAAATAACCCCCATACTAAATTAAAGAAAAATAAAATTGTCGATCAGCTAGCGCACCCAACCTCTTATAATAGGTAATTAAATTGTATTCACCCCATTAGTTAGGATGGTGAAGGTTTTTTCTTTGCCCTTTTTGCTTCAAGGTATAAGATTAGACCACAACTTCGATTAGTACCGTTAGTATATGTTCTAGGTTAGCAAATGTGTAAATATCTCAACCATCACACCCCTTTAAACTTAATTCCAGATCAAACAACTATCTGACTCCGATTAAAATATTCGAATTCGGATAATATCTGAATTATTCAATTACTCAAAGAAAGGAAAAATGTTAAAAAAATATTAAAAATAGGAATTTTATTTTAAAAAATAACAAATTAATATTCCATTTTCATCTACATTAAAAAATAGTTTAATATTAGAAAATACATATTTATCAGGTTATTTTGGTCTTGTAAACTTATAATATATTATTTTATATATAATAATAATATATTATAAAAGCGGTCAAATATTTTTCAAATCAAATATATCAATATCCGAATTCGTAGGTGCTACCTAAATAAACACACTTTAGTTATTAGTTGAGGTTGTGCTTGCTGTTACATAAAGTGTGACGATTAAGCCTAGCATTCTTCCAACTGAATGAATTAAGATAATAATAATAATAATAAGCACTTATCCTCTTATAAAAAAAATACTTGTAAAAAAAATCAAAAAAATACTATTTCTTCAAAGAAATACATTTTCAAAATTTATTGTAAAAAATTCTCTTCCAAATTGCTAGTACAACAGTTAAAAATAGGTAAGCCATGTTGTAAGTACCCGATAACATGTTACCACATGTCATGATTAAGTATCATAATGCCACCCATCACACTTAATATAAGAGAAAGTTCTCAAATTATACGCGATGTGGACCTGTTTTTACATCATATGGATGGTGCAGGACAAGACTCTTTTGTTTCTCTATGATACTGATTTGAAGTATAAGATCATTTATTGTTAACTTGTAAAATATAAATGATTTCACAAAAAGATTAAAATAAATTTTTAACAAACATACTTTATTATTTTTTTGGGTTGTCGCAGATGATTGAGTTGTAACCTCAATTAGCATTGTTTGCAATGGTTAGTAAGTTAGAGAACCGAGTGTCCAACGTAGAAACATCGGGTGTGTGTGTGTGTTTTTTTTTTTTTGGTAGTCTTAATGGGTTGGAGAGAGGAACACTCGGCTTAAAAGCAGGTCTATCACCGTGCGGTCACTTAAGGGAATGAAACCCAAACAACTCATATGCGAGAAATACACTCTTGTGGCACAAGACATCCCGTCTTATCCAAAAATAAAAAAAAATAAAAAAAAAGGTAAAGATGCCCAGCCCAACCCTTGAAGCCCTCCAAAGCCATGCCCTCTTCCTGCCCTAGGCTGGGTAGGGTCAAAAAATCCAAGGCCCTCCAAGCAAAGTGCCAGGCACAACCCCGCCCAGCCCTCCGCTCATGTTAGCATACCATAGTCAGTCTATGTAACTTATATATAATACATATAATATATATTTGTCAAATTACTTAAACAAATAAGCCTACCAATGTTCTCAATATGGGATTATATTTGTAATTTTACCTTTAACCTTCTCTATAGTACCCTTATACTAATCCTAAATCTGTAATCCACCGACAGACTTTCTCTACTTCTCTATGACTCTCCTGTCTATTATTCGGGTTGGTTAATTGCTTTTTCTTATAACCCAACCCTAACCCTAGTTTAAATTTGTATAAATTTAATTATTTAAACCTCATTTGCTAATTTAAAGTAAATCTAGGTGGTGTTTGTTAACACTAGTCTAAAAAGAAGTGCTTATATGAAAATTATGCTTAGTTGATCAACTTTTGATTGTTTAATTGAATGTTAATTGCATGTGTATATTTTAGAGATTCTAGGGGGTAAAAACCTCTACTTTAAAAAGTAGTTAAACTACTTTTTAAAGTACAGTAGAGGTTTTTACCTCTAAAATCTTTAAAATGTAGACATGCAATTAATCTTCAACTCAATAATCTAAAATCTAACTAAGCATAATTTTCAAATAAGCATTCTTTTAAGACTAATGTTAACAAAAGTCACCCTAATATGACATTTGGTAACACTAACACTAATCTAAATAGGTAAAGCTTATTTAAAAATTGAACTTAGTTGAACTTTAGATTGTTAGATTAAAGATTAATTGGATATCTAGATCTTTTTGAAATAGAAGTTTTACCTCAAAAGTAATAACGAGACATGAACTACTTTTCTCTTTAGAAGTAAAACATCTACTTCAAAAAGATGCAGACATCCTATTAACTTTTTAACTTAACAACCTAAAATTTAAAAAAACTCAATTTTCAAATAAGCTCTACCTATCTAAATTAATGTTACTAAAAGTTCTACCTATCTATTAGTAGTGGAAGTCATGACCTGTCCCCATAAATGAGATATGTTAAAACTAATGTTAAAGATTAGTAGTTATATTATTATTTGTTTTACTTATATTTTTTTTAATTCTCCTTGAATGTTGCTAATTAAATTCGTTCTACTCAATCTTTTTATTCACCTTAAATGTTGTTAATTAAAAGAAGAAAAACAAATTGACTTTGGCATGTTGTTGTTTTTTTTTTTTTGTCGACCCAAGCTTTGATCAAGGTTTGAATTTAGCAAAATTTCATGAAATCTCTATTTTGTTTCTACCTTTGAAATCTTTGAAATCGAAATCAGGCATATTTCAGGTGAATAAAAATTCCAAGCCCTCATCAGCCTGCCCTAACACTTTGGCAGGCCTACTCTTGATAAATAATTATATTCGGACCCAAGGCAACATTTTAAGTTGAATGACACATAACAACATCCCGCTCCCTTCCTTTCATCATTTTTCCACTCTCTCTCTCTCTACTCACTCACTCTATCTACTGAGCAGGAAACGAAGAGAGCATCGGGAGCTACGCGCAGAAGAAGAAAAAGCAGAACATACGCTATCGAGAAATCCTCCCAACTCTCATCCCTCGTTTCATGCTTGAAACTAGGGTTTTGAAAAAAGTTCAGAAGCTCTGGACGAGCTGACCAGCTTGTTTGCCAGATCTTCCGGTAAGAATAAACGTGAATATCTCTATCGTTCTTTTATGATTCTTCAGAATCGTTCTCAGTCGATGTTTCTGCGTTTTTCCGTGGTTTCATTGAGGTGAAAACTGAGCAATCCGAGTCTATGTGGATTTAAATGAATTTTAATTGCAGAAGCGATGAATTTATGGATTCTGAGTTGCTTTTTGGTTGTGATGATGTTTCTTTTGCTATTCTTTTTGGAAGAGATCTTATCTTCTGGAAAAGTTCTGCTTTTATGATAATGCCGGTTTTCGTTCGAGCTCGGGAGCTTGAAGGTTGCAGGCTTTTGAAGAATGTCTTACTTTAAAGTGAAATCGCTTGTAAATCGTTAATTTGTTTTTTCCTTTTTGTTTCGCTTATTTTGAAAATTTTGCAGTGCTAATCTTTCAGAATGAACGATTGTTTGTCAAAAGTACGAGCTGCATTTCCTCGACTGTTGATTTATCGCTGATTCTCTGTTTGCTTGCATCAGATCGGCGATCTGACTATCAGTATCTGCAACTATACTGTATACTGAAGATCGAGGGATTTAAAGGTAGAGATCCTTTTCTCTGATCGGGTTTTCTGTATACTGAATTATATTTCACTGGTATTTTCCGTATTATAGCTTAAATGTGCTTATCTTCTGGTGCCGAGACCACTCTTTCTTCAAGATTTCTGTCTGTTTTTTCCAGCTATAATGTTGAATAGTGTTGTGATTGTGCCTTGTATTCTGGTTAATCGCCAGTTTGGATGAGTAAGGCACAACCATAAAAGTGACTAATACATAATTGCGTTTACGCTAGGGTTTTCATAGAGAGAAAATAGAAAAGTGAGGAGAGATTTGTAAGGAAATAGTGAAAGAATCTCTAGTTGGCCATGGCATAAATTTGGTGTGCTTGAGGCATTGTTTTTCTACAAATAGTATGGACCAGGGAGGAGATTCTTTTCTGCAACCGAGGTTTCTGAAAAAAAATTGGAAGTTGTGATCGGTTTTTGGTATTCACGAAGAGTGTTGAGGATTTTAGTCTTCTCTGTTGTTCCAATTTTGAACCAACAACACGCAGTTGCTGCCCTTACTTCACGGCAAAAATGGAGGATATTTAGACAAGTAGTTGTTTCTGATAGAAAATTCCCCTAATTAGGAATCGAATGACCTTTTCGTCCTGTGAGGGTCTCTGTGGATAACAATACAATAACAGCAGTCCTACAGATGTAATTTCAACAATTCCGTCATATATTCCTTCTTCTAGGGACGCCTCGTTTTGCAATGATGCTTTGAAGCACAGTAGAAGCACTAAAGGAGTAAAAAGCAAAAAAGAGGAAAGATGGTTTTATTCTTTTTTCAATGTCCACCTACCCATCGAAAAATCAAACTGATTTTTTTCTGTTTTCTTTAGAACTTTTTTCTCACCATGCTTTGGTGGAGGGTGTAATTTCTGTGGGGTCAATTGAAGAGATCATCTTGTTTGCTTGTTTTGCTTGCTTTGGATGAGGCATGCATGTACTTAGTGATCCATTTATTTGTTATGTACATATACACTGGATTCCCATGTCTGTTTTTTTCTCATCTTTTAGCTTCTCTGAATTTTTACAGGTCTTGTCGGTTAGGGAGCTTTGTAGGAGTGAACTTTGCCTTTTCCCCTTTTCCTTTGTTACTTAAAAATGCAGACACCAAAAGGAAGGTAATTTCTATATTTGTTTTAAATGCATTTTAGTGTTCTCTCTTCTTTAAAGGCTGTTGTAAGTAATTTACTTATTAAATATAAGTAATTATTTTATTTTCAAATGGGAATGGGTAAGAATGTAATTTAATGTTCTCTCCTCCGTAAAGGATGTGGTAAGTAATTTACTTATTAAATCTAAGTAATTGTTTTCTACTCTATTATAATTTTTTTCTATAACCTCACGGTCCTCACCCATTCGGGTCCTGTTTTTCTAGGCCAATTACTTTTTTCTTTACTTCCATCCAGATATATTTTTTTAAAATTATTATTATTATTATTTATTTTTGGTTACTTCAATTATGTTACCCTGTAACACTTGCTGGAAATTGGTTGCTATAGTTATGCTATTTCATTCTGGTTGTTATACCTCTCTTTGTTTTTTATTTTCCCCCCCTTACTTTTCGGTTTGTCTTGTTCCCTTTGATTTATCAACATATGTATACAAATGAATCCGAGCAGCTTTCAATAGCTGACAACAATTGGATAAACTGGCATCCTTCAAATTCCTTAGTTTTTTTCAAATTTTTTTTTTAAACTGGAGCGCTTTGGTGATTTTTGTCTTCTTTCTTGACTTGAACTCATAAGGGGCCTTTTAAGAGGACATTACATGTTCACTAATAGAGTTCCATGCCTAGCAAATTTTAAGTTATATATGCTTTTTAATGTATTATCAATATACAAAATCTTTCCCAACTTTGGTCTGCTCCTTTTCCCAATTCTTACCTTGTTTATTAAATCTTTTATTTAGTTTTTAAATGGAGATTAGACTGAACTGTAGATTTTCAAGGTTATCACCTAGATTTGAAACTTTGATAATGCAAAGAATTTAAGTTAGATTACAGTAATTAATGCACTGTTAATACTATTTTTTCTCTTTTTACTACTTATTATGATGCTGAGGTGGTGTCTTCGTCTACTGTACATGAGGGCAAGCTATTAACAATTTGGAAGCTTTGGTAGAATACCTCTTGGATGTTCCATATTTCTATAAGAATTCCAATCACGCAATATTTGTTGTCCAATCTAGATAGATCTAGAGCCAGTTTGAGTGTTGCAGTGAAATCTTAGTTTGTATATTGTGGTTGCTAGTCCTTCAAAGTGGTGGCCCACCTAGTGCATGCTCTGAATTTACTCATGAATGAGCCACATATACAAGTTTAATGAAGTCATCACCTACCTCCATGTATGCACTCAGAAGAAATTTGTGGTGTCAGTTATTAATTTTTGGATCTATCCTGACTTAACATCCAAATTACTACTTCTGTAACCAAGGAATTCTCGAATTTGTTTGTAGATGTGCTTGATTGTTTTGCTTTAAATTTGGCGTAGCTGGATGTGTCATTAGATTATACATATGATTCTCATGTGATTGTCATTTTACCTACTTTGAGAGCAGAAGTGGCTCTTTGGAAGTTTCTCTTAGGACATCTGGTGTGACGATGCGAGCTGCTCGCCAACTCAAGACAACCGGATCAGAATCTGACTCAGCTTCTTCTACACATCCAATGAGCAGGACGCCTAAAGATAGAAGCCCTAAAGTTACTGAGCGCAGGTCACCCAGAAGCCCAGTGTCGGAGGTACTTATATGTTATAACCACAACCGACCCATTTCCATGGAGACTTTACCAATGAACCCATTACTGCAATTTAGAATTTAATAGATGATCATTCTCTTCAAAGAATTGCCCAGAAACTTTGGAATGAATTGTACTAATGATTGTTTAAATACATAAAGGGTATATACTATTATGGTGTAAAGCATCGTCAAATCTGTAGAAGTTGTTATACTTATAGTAGAACACATGTGCAATCATGTCATGGTCTCATTATCTTGGTAGTGTTCTTAATGTCCCTTTTTCTGGAATTGTACATGGTAGTTGGGATCATGTGGCATTGTCTTCTTTTGTTGTTGCTTATATTTTGCGGTCAATGCTATCATTTTAGTTTGATTACTGTACATCTTTTGTTATTTGAAAACCTCCCATCTGTTCAAATCATCTTTGTCATGTCAAACAGCTGTGTCAGCCTTTTAACATTAGACTCTCATTTATTATTATTATGGATGTGTATTACAATAGGCGGGGTGTTTGCACCGATCAAAAAAAACAAATAGTCGGGGTGTTTGTCTGCACTTGTTCAATACTCCAATTACTGTTCATTTTTGCTCATATATTGTTTCCTCCCCTTTTCTGCTTCTCTTTCTTTCGGATTTCCATTACTATAGTATTTTCATCCATTCCTTTTTCTTAAGCTCCCACCACCATTGTGTTTTACTTATTCTTTTAGCAGAGACCTTAGTGTGTTACTTGGTTCTTCACCTTACATCTATACTACTGTGTATTAGTCTCCGTTCATCTGCCTTAAAAAGTTATGCTAATAATCCCAAACACCCTCTGTCCTCTTACAATCTCAGAAGAAGCGCCCAAGCAGAGTGTCTGAATTGGAATCTCAGCTTTCTCAACTCCAGGAGGATCTGAAGAAGGCGAAGGAGCAGCTGAGTTCATCCGAATCATGGAAGAGGCAATCCCAGCAGGAAGCTGAAGATGCCAAGAAGCAGCTCTTAGCCATGTCCGCAAAGCTTGAGGAGTCCCAGCAGCAGCTTATGGAGCTATCTGCTTCCGACGAAGCCCGTGTCCAAGAGCTCTGTAAGATCTCTCAGGACCGGGATCGAGCATGGCAGTCCGAGCTCGAAGCTGTGCAGAAGCAGCACTCAATCAACTCAGCCGCCTTGACCTCTGCCATGAATGATATCCAAAAGCTCAAAATTCAGCTGGAAATGGTGGTGAAATCCGAGGCTGCCCAGACCAAGCATGCAGAATCAGCATATGCTGAGATCCAGAGCTTGAAACTAGATATGGAGGAAACTCTCTCTCTTGTTGAGAACATGAAAACCCAGCTCAGAAATTGCAAAGAATCTGAAGCTCAGGCCCAAGCACTGGTTAACGAAACTCTATTGCAATTGGAAGCAGCCAAGACAACTGTGCAGTCACTACGGTTGGATGGCCTTAAAGTCATGGAAGCTCACAACTCCCTAGCTTTGGAGTTAGAGCAGTCCAGAGCTCAAGTAAGTTCACTAGAAGGACTTGTGAGCAAACTTCAGGCTAGTCTTGTTAATGCTAGCAGCAACAGATCAGGAGATCCTTCAGGTGATGACAAACTTGCGCAAGAAATTGGAGAAAATGAGGAGGTTGGGGAATCTGACCAGCTCAAAGTGGAGCTTAATTCCTTGAAGTTGGAGGTGGGACAGTGGAGATCCGCATTAGAAGAAGTGGAGATCAGATATCAGGAAGAACAGATTCGGAGCACAATGGAGCTTAGATGTGCTTTTGAATTGGTGGATAGAACTAACTCTGAGTCATGCCTGAGAGAGGCTGTGTTGCAGGCGGAGCTAAAGAAAACAAAAGATGATATTGAAGAGTTGAAGGCAAACCTAATGGATAAGGAAACTGAATTGCAGAGTATTTCAGAGGAGAATGAGGGGCTGAATATGAAGATTGAGATGAACCAGTCCAGCCGTAGAGAATCTGAACTGGAAATGGAACTAAAGAAGTCAAAGGCAGATCTCACAGATTTGAAGGCAAATATAATGGATAAGGAGACGGAATTGCAGAGTATATCAGAGGAGAATGAGATGCTGAAATTAGAAATCAAAAGGAAGGAAATGGAGATGGGTAAAGTGAATGACAGGGCTGTCGCTGAGGCAGAAGCTGCAAGGTCTGCAGAGCGAGAGGCTCTAATGAGGCTTGGTTATGTGACGGAAGAAGCAGATAAGAGTAGCAAGAGGGCTGAACATGTGGCTGAGCAGCTGGAGGCAGCCCAGGCAGCAAATTCAGAAATGGAGGCAGAGTTTAGGCGGTTAAAGGTGCATTCAGACCAATGGAGGAAAGCGGCAGAGGCAGCCGCTGCTGTTATTTCGACAGGGCATAATGGTAAATTTATGGAGAGAACAGGATCATTGGACAGCAACTACCATCCAGTTACTGGCAAGATAAGTTTACCTTATTCAGAAGACTTGGATGATGACTCACCCAAGAAGAAAAATGGAAACATGCTAAAGAAGATCGGGGTAATGTGGAAGAAGGGCCAGAAATAGAAGGACCATTGGCAGGTTAAATATTGTTTGTAATAGTAATTTTCTTTTAATTTCACTACTCAACTGACATACTATGCACTTTATCCTTTGACAGGTATTTTGGCATGTGGGCGCATCTGAATTTGTGTACTGAGAAATTGTTGTGACAACGCGATGCATTTATGGAAACCTTTATAGAGGTAATGTGGAAAAACTCATCTTGCTCCATTTTCCGTTCACCCGCTGTACGAGGTGATGAACAGATGCAGTAAATATTATCTTGTTTTTATATTCATGTTATACTAAACAGTTGGGTCTTCACTGCTGTTGCATGATAGAGTTGTTATGAAATAGAGACGAGCGATAGTAGAAACAGATGTAAAAGATTTGAATCTCTTGTGAAGTTCTTTCGTCACTAATGATGCTATTTTCAGTTTAAATCTATGTAATTAGCGCCTGGTTTGAATCTCTCTTACGGTTTTAGATTAGCAATCATGTTTCTTTCTTTTAAAATATCTCTTCTTTCATTCGCCTTTGCTCACACTGAGATTTTGAGCGGAATGAGATTGTAATAGTGGCTGCTGCTTTAAAATCTCTCCTTTCATTCGCCCTTGCTCACACAAAATTTGGAGGGGAATGAAATTGTAATACTGGCTGAATGAGTGTTCACTTGGAGGTTTAAGAGCTCTCTCTCTCTCTCATTGGTTGACCGTCTGAGATATCGGGCCACTGCAACATCACTTTGGGAGGACTTCCATTTTGGATGTGTGATTATGTAGACCATCTCTAAATCCATTTTAGGTGTTTTTTTTTTTTTGGACGATAAAAAAATAAAAGAAACACCCATACCACTGCCTTTGAAAGGACTTACATTTTGGATGTATGATTATTTTGGGAGACTATTTCTAAATCTTATTTTAATTGTTCCCTCTATGAAATACACACTACACACTCATACCACTCTCAATCAAAGTTCTTTAAGTTCGTTGCTCGTTTGGGGCAGAACTTTTTCTTTTTACTGCATGTTAAAATTTGCTGGACTTTTGACATAGGAACTGTGCTGTGGTTGGAACGTTTTGTAAAAAGTTCAAGTCTAAAACTTGGAATTTCTTTAAAATTTTAAATTGTAAATTAGAAGTTTCACATGTGGCACTTAAAAGGTCTGGAATTGGAATTTTTGGTGGAACTTGAAAGTTCTATGCTTATGGAATTTTTGCAGTCTGTCGATATTAAAGCAAAAGAACTCACGTGGAACAAACTCACGTGGAACAAATAAAGTTATGAAACATGTTATGTTTGGTTGCCGAGAAAATATGGAAAAGAACGTAAAATTTCTGATTTCTAATACAATTTTTGTGTTTTGTCCAATTTTCTTTTCTTTTCCTTTTCATGTTTTTACTAATTTTCTTGACAACCAAATATAGTATAAAAAATAAATTTCCAGTAAAAAAAAGAGCCTTAGAGATATTATGGAGCACAATAATAAAGTGTAATGAGATACATGCTATCTGCCTATCTTATCACCATATAAATTCATTTCAAATTTAAATTGAATAGGATTTGATTGAGTATGATTAGATTATAATTAAATTAGGTTGATTTATTTTTCATAAATTTTCTTTTGTTATCTCTTTATAAATCCTATTTAGGGTTATTGTAAATCAACTTAATTTAATCCTGATCTAAATCATGCCAAATCATATTGTAAATCAGTACATGTTTAATCACACTTTTTTATTGCTCCATAATATTCTCTAAAAGTTCCACCAGAATTTCTTGTGGAACCCATGAGAGCAAGCCCGCATCCGCCTGCAACCCATGTGTAGTATACAAAACCATTAAGAAAAGATTTTTACTTTTTATTATAACCGTTGCAGAATTTGCTTGTTTGAGGGATTAGGTTTAGATCCTCCATTTTTTCTAGGTGTATCCTCTATTTCTATTTAATAAAATTGGTTGCTCCCCCTTCTAGGAAACTTTAAAAAAAATATAAAAAAAATGTATAACCGTTAAAACATTCAATCAATGTATATGACTTGGAATAATCTTCTATTAATATAACCGGACTCTAACCTTTACACAAAAGTCGCTAATGGTCGGGTGGGGCCCTGTTGGTATGACTTGGAATCTTCTATGGTTATAACTGGACTCCAACCTTTACATAAAAGTTGTCAATGGTGGGGTGTGGCCTCTCTGAGTCTGGTCTGGAATCCAATCCCCCCGGTTGATGATTCCGCAAAAGCTCGAATCCCCAAACTCACCACCAACCCTACTAACGTAGGTTCCAAAGCAAAACAAAAGGGATATTTTAACTTTAGTTAAGCAACTTTAACCTTTAAGTTAATATTTTTAAATATATTTTCTAATAAAACAACGTTAGGTGGTTGAGGGTTAGTAAATCTTAATCACAGTTACGAGGATATTGAAAGGGACACTTGTTGATCTGTGGGATATAAACGGACTCCTTGGAGTCTGGTTATTACCGTAGATAATCCCGTATCCCATGTATTCCCGTAGGTTTTACGTGAAATGAAATCCATGTGGAACTCTCCACAAGAGACACATGTTGCACCAGATTTACGAAATGGGAAAGCCCACATAGAAAGCTGCCGTGCCGTTGGTCTGGAATGTAACCAAATCCTCTACGGTGATAACCGAATTTGACAAATCCTCGCGGAGAAGAGAAAAATGCCGGAGTGTTTACGAACATCATGACCTGCACATGGAAGGGATTTGGGTATGTCCTAAAATATTGGTGGGTCCCAGCTAGGATACATAATGAAAAACCTCAGCCATCTGATGCGCAACTCTGTACATATACACTTCCTATAAGGTCCACAATCGGACGGTTACGGTCATCCAATCCGATCAGATCCATTTAGGCATTAGATCGCTTGGAACTACCTTGTGGGCTGAGAAAGGCCTAAAAAGGAGCCCAACAATTTAGGGCCGTCCGTCCAACACAAAATCTTATTCGGAACTCTCCACATAACTCGTGTGGAGACTAAGGAGAGAAGGCCTCGTGGCAATACACCCATCACCCTGACGTAAAATTTGTAGCATGACATGTATAATTTAAATAATTTAATGAAAATATATAATTTAATTAAATTATCCAGATAGAATAGTACAATGGTGATCCTAACTTTTTCAGTTTTTTGTTTGTTTGTTTTTGGTAAATGATCTCATTCATTAACAACGAGCAAGAACAGAATACAATCGGGGACCAAGAAAGAGCATCACATTAATCTGACTCCCGAATAACCCGGCATGATACCAGGATTAAAAGGAAAGGCCCGGTGGCGACTCTCCGAACAAAAACGACAAACTGCAAATTGAGTCTCACTATGAGCAACCATATACGCTAGGCGGCGAATGAACACTATCCTCGCTTATGGGAGTAAGTGTAAGAGCGAGAAGATATCCTCGAAAATTGGATGGACCTCATGCACCAAAGCAGAGGAACCGTCATTTATAGCAGTGACCAACACCAATGAGTCGCTTTTGATGAGACTGTGGAACCAACCTCTCGAAATTGCTAGTTCCAAACCCATTTTCACGACACAGGCTTCAGCCATAAGAGTAGAGCTAGCTTGGATGACTTGAGATAGTTGCGCCATTACCACTGCACAGTGATCCTGTGCCACTATACCAATGCCAGCTGCACCATTGGTCTCGCAATAAGCACCGTCACATTGATTTTCATAACACCACGATCCGGAATCCGCCACCTAAGAGAAGAAACTGGACTCAAATTAGCTGCAATCGTAGAAACTGGAGGGGGGCGAGGGGTAGCCTGAATTGCAATCTCTTCAGCCACTCAGAGCCCAGTCCACTGTACTCCTTAGAGCAACCACTTTATTGGAGAAAACTTTTTCATTTCAGGCAAACCAAATAGCCTATAAAGTAGTAACAATGTTCACAGCCTTTCTAAAATTTTCTGAGCTGAAGGTTTGATGTTGAGACCACCATCTGACAAAGTCTCCCGTGATACCTGTTTCTCTCCCCGCCAGTGGAAATCTAAGCGCAACTAAACAGCTCCAGCGTAAGGGCATAGGAGGAGTAGATGAGTTTCAGTTTCCACCTCTAAATTGCATAGAATACAAAAGAGATCTACTCGAACGCGCTTCTTATGAAGATTTGCAGCCACGACCAAAGAATTTGAACAGGCTCTCCATACCAAGAGAAGGAATTTTGGAGGGACGGGGATCTTCCATAAGCTCCTCCAAACCTTAATACTGACCATAGATGAGGAGTGGCCCGGGCTGATGGAAGCTCTCTGAGTAGTTTTCAACATATGATAACATATGATAGGTTGATTTAATAAACGAAATTTTGATAATGGCCTGGATCTCTCATTCCGAAAGCCTTTTCTGAAGAGCTTGAATAAGCCACAAAGCAGCTTGAAAATAGTAAAGTTTGGAAGATCCGAAATCCACGGGTCAGACCACATACGGATGGATTGGCCATTACCTACTTGCCATCGAAGCCCTTTCTTGAGCACCTCCCTACCGGCTAAAATACTCCGCCAACCCAGGAAGCCCTATAACCCAACTGGGCCTCCATGAACGAGCATTGGGTAAAGTATAAACCGTGGAACACTCTAGCAAGAAGAGAGATAGTATTCTTTAGGATACCTCATCTTTGTTTTGCTAAGAGGGCTTTATTAAACAAATCCAACTCTCGGAAGCCCATTCTCCCATCCCCTTTTGCCTTGCAAAGCTTCGTCCAGCTTGTCTAGTGAACCTTGTGTTCACTTTGAGTCTGGCCCACCAAAATTTTGAAGCCAATGAATTCAAATCGTTCAGGATCTTTACAGGAAGGAGGAAGCAGTTCATTGCATAGGTAGGGAGGGCTTGAGCTACTTATTTTATAAGAGTTCCCTGGCCCACTTGTGTCAACGTCTTCTTTTTCCGACCTGCCACTTTTTGATGGGATCATCTCTTCAATTCGACAAAGAGGGAAAATTTATTGTGCCCCATTGAAGAGAGGAGACCTAAATACTGATCATTTGGGAGTGAGCACCGCATCTGCATATGATCCGCCAATTGGGTCCGGAATCACCGAGTATTACGACTGAATGAAAGGCTGGACTTAGAGGAATTAATCTCTTGCTTCAAATGTGATTGTTTTGTTTTTGTTCTCTATGATTGATTCTCACTCTCTTTTTTCTAAACAGGTTCTTAGCACAAAATCATTTTTAAAAATTCAGATTGATCTATTTTCAGAATTAGAGAATCACCAGAAATAATGTCAAAAGGACCCTAATGTTCATTTATATTACTCTGTAAAGAATTCGTACCTTCCATAAAAGTGTTTATCTTCGGATATTTTCCTAATATCTCCACTCATGTTCCATTTGGCTTTCTCTCCTATCGTTTTGGAACTTTTAATTTGCAAGAATATTTTCTTTTGTTCACTAGTGTCATTATCTTCGTTGGGTTTTTTCAAGCCATTGCAATTGACTTTCACTTGTTCCATTATCTTTGGAGTTCTAATTTTTTCAAATGCCCTCATTTTTATCTTACATTTCTTAATTTAATCACATGTCCATAGGGTTGTCAAGAGGGCCATGCCAAGGCAAGGCCTAAGTCTTACTGGGCCCGACCCTCAATTACTAAGGTGAGCGTTGCACCAAAAAATAATGTCTTACTTGGCAATCAATTATAACATGTTTTAGCAATTTTTTTTTCTATATTGGTTGCCAACATGACATACAACCCTCCTCATTTATTCGGGCTTGTGGCTGACAATGCAACTCAAAGAGTAACACGGTGAAGTTTTAATACCATTAGATTGTTAGTATTAGTACACTCTCTAATTGTTACCATTAAATTGTTAGTTTCAATATCGTCATATTTTTTTAAAGCAAAAGTATTATAACTTATAAACAGTAACATTAAAAGATTATGAAAAGAGACAACATTATTAATCTGTCATACACACAGTAAGTTTTAGCCTTTATTAAATTATTTTAAAGAGAAAAAATATTATATATGGTATAACATATAGAATGGAGGGCTGAGTGTATACCAAGCTCGGTCCTCAAGTAAGAAGACCTTTCAAAATTAGGTCTGACTTGACACTAGGATCTTATTAAGAAAAAAAGCCCTCTATTTCGCGGGCCCTCGTCAAAGGGCTAGATTGACAACCCTACTTATCGATCTCAATATTCTCATTTGGGCTACACTTATTTTTATTAATAATTAATTATTTGTCACCTAACATTCTCCCTAAAGTATAATTAATCTTATTTTTATTTTAGTTTAATTGAAATGCTTCAGTTACATAAAACAGTAGAAAATAACAAATAATACATGTAATTAAATGCAATTGCAAGAATCCAAACCAAATTAGTGTTTATATATATCAAAGAGTCCTAATATGAGTCGGAGCTCTGTTTGACCACGTTGAAGTGGAGCTTCCCTTTTCCTTAAAACAAATGACAGTTTTGTAATTGTCGTTTTCCATAATTACAAAACTGTCACAAAACTGTCGTTTTCCTTAAAACAAACCTCTCCACTCGCATGAAAGCAGAGCTCCAACTCATATTTAAACACTACAATAGGCCCTCTTATAATTAATATTCTATAACTTAATAATCTCTAATAATTAATAAATTTGTAAGGAACCAACTTGATTCTATAATGTATAATTAATAATCTCTAATACTTGTTATTTAATAATTTTGTAAGAAAGTTCTATCTTATTATTAATTATAAGAGAGGTTTTTATACTATATTAATACATAGTCAAATGAATCTTTAAACACTTTATGATGATTTAGGTATAAGGAAGAAAAATGGATAAAACTATTTTAGATATTTTGGCTATGTATAATTAATTACCATATATATAATATAAAGTTTTAGATATTTTAACTACACTTCGTCCAGTTATACATAAGTTAGAGGAAGATAAAGTTGCAAATTATGAAGAATCGTGCAAGAAAGTCTGATAATATGAAGAATCATTAGCTCAAAAAGACATGAGAAGACAAATTTCTTTTTTGTATTTTTGATAGGTCCAAATGTCATTAGCTTGTTCAATGGGGTAACATATAATCTTATGTTTTTTGTATTTTTGGAGTGCCCTTATACATTTGTACTTACATGAAACTTATATAGAAAATACAATGCATTCAAAAGCAAATATGAGAAGGAAATTTTTGATGGACCAATATAGTGATTCTTATATATGATATTCTCTTATAATTAATATAATTTCTTTCCACCAAGTTTATTAATTATAAAAGGGTCTTCTGTATATCAAAATAGTTAATAATCAAGGTGGGTTTGGGTCATGCATTTGCTGGCTATCCTAAAACCTAACCTAACCAGCAACGAATATGGATCAACGGTAGCGAATGGCTGTTGAGCAAAAGCCAACCACAGTGTGCCACATCACCAAAGTACGTATCCATACATTGTGGAGATAACGACGTACAGTATTTTGTGGTTGGATTCTTGCGCAACAGCACATTTGGACTAACACAAGGCATGTTTATGTAATTATGTTTATTCAAAGATAGGGATTGTATATATATTTCGCAAAGATTAATGAGCGGGCCCAGAAGATTGGGTCCGTCACTCACCGACCCATTACCACACGGCCCACATTTAAATAAAGTCCTGTTTACACTTAGAGATAAGACTACTGAGGTGGCTAAGAAGTCTATGAACGGTGATAAATCCCCAAACCCAAAGTCAAAGGACTGCTGAGGTGGCTATTCTAATTTCTAAGGAGAGTCCTTATCATGAAAAACCTAACCACAATGGTGCTAGCCAGTTGGTTGTTCCAAGAACATGGTCGGTTGTTGGTTGACCATTGGTCGTCAATCAGCAAAACATCTACAAGCGGATGGGAACTAGGTATCTAACGACATGATTGTGTAGATGTTGACACTTATGGACTCCAATTGTACAGCAATACATGTGAATGAAATTTTGCAAAAAAAAAATATCAAACAGTATACTCCAATTTACATTCGTTTTGAAAGTAGCTTAGCTACTTGGCGGTTCTAGGGTCAAGAGACTTCAGAACTAAGTAACAAGAGCGCAGAGGGAGAGGCAGAGAATGGGAGCGGGAGGGGGACCGGGGATGAGAGTCCGAGAGCATCAATTTTAAATATAGAATAGGGTTGGGAAGAGCCCGAGAGCGTCAATTTTAAATACAGCATAGGGTTGTGAGGTGCGTGAAGGCGAGAGTGAGAGTCGGAGCTAGGTTTGTACTGATTTGGATCTGGTCTGAGAATAGAAAATAAGGATTTCCTCCCAGTTGATCGCCATTCCACCATCTGCCCCCATAGCCAACATGATTTTCTAAAATAGGTCAGCATTAACCCCAATGATTAAAGCTAATCAATTAGGTTAATGGGACAGAGGGTAGGGTAGAAACAGTTAAGGTTGTATTCAAGTTAAGTTGGCTCGTGAACCAGTGTGGCTTGGCTTGTTTAAGCCAAGCTGAAGTTAGTATCGTAGCTTCAACCAATCAAGTCTGGTTCTTGTTTGAGCTCGAATGTTTAAACAAGCAAACCTTGAGCCGGGCACTGTTTGATTCTTCTTGACTCAAAGCTTGGCTCGTTTAAGGCTCAGTTCGACCGACTTGAAATATTATATATTTATATATAATACTTTTTAGTAATATTGTTTAAATTAATATATGATAATATTTTTTAATTTATAATAAATAATTAGAAGGCGATGATAACAAAAGAAAGTTGAGAAGTAAAAAACAAAATTCCTAACCTTTAACTCCCAAATTTTGAGAACCATCCTCAAATCTGATTTTGTGTAGGATTAGAATAATTTTGTATAGTTTCTTGCATGCATACTAATTTAATAATAAATACTTTCACTAAAATTATATGAAATTTATCAAAATAACCTTAAATTCAAATCAAGTTTGAGACAATCCTAGCTTAGCTCGGTTTGAATCAAACTCAAGCACGTTCGAATTGAGTTCGATAAGCTTCTTCAAACCAAGCTCAAGCCTAAAAATTCGGTTCGAATCAAGCTTAATCCGAACTTGAGCATGTTCAAACCAAGCTGAAGCTTTGCGAAGCTTGGCTCCAATACAGCCCTAGAAACGGCTATCCTCTCAAGTGTACCGAGATTGACGCCTTGCTTCACTGAAAATACCAACACTTGGGGAAGAAAAATTTGTCTCGAATCAAGCTCAAGCCGAACTTGAGCATGTTCAAACCAAGCTCAAGCTTTGCGAAGCTTGGCTCCAATACAGCCCTATAAACGGTTATCCTCTCAAGTGTACCGAAATTGGCGCCATGCTCCACTGAAAATGCCAACACTTGGGAGAAGAGATCCCATCATTTTAAATTAAAAGTTTTATAATATAGAGAGAGAATCTACCTGAAAATAAGAGTCAATCATGGAAGAGAATAAGTTGGAAGAAAAGAAATCATCACTGATACTTCAGAGAATTCAGAGACTGCAACACCCATTAAACATCACTCTCTCAGTCTCTCCTCTCTTTACTTAGTCCCGAAACATATCCTAAAGTTCATAGTCACCAATCAAATGAAAAAAAAACAGGAATTCCAATCAGATCACTTGATACAAAACTCTAGGATGAAATTGAAGATTGAGATTTGAGTCTGTTTTAAGAGAAGCACTTCCATTTTTTTTTGTTTTCTTCCTATGTAAATATGGAGATTCCATCAACATATTATGAAAACCTACATTAAAGGGCTGTTAACAAGCCCATGCCAATATAACCCAAGTCCATTCCAGCATTCTCTTCCTGAATCAAGACCACCCATGTTTCCATCTCCACTAATCTGCCATGGCAAACCCCACAAGCCCTTATTCTCACCATCTCTACCTTTACAGAACTCTTGCTTTACTATAGTTCTTGTTGCTGCTGCTTCTCCTCCTGCTGTTGCACCACTCATTTCCTCATAAGGAAACACCACCTTTTCACTTTCACAACCACCACCATTTTCTACCTCTCCTGTGTTTCCATTACCAAACCCATAACAGAGATTATGAAAATTGCTTGGGGTATCAAGAAAACCACTCCTAATTGCATCTACAAAACCAAGAGTTGTAGTATTAGGGTTTCCAAGAATATCACAGTGGGTTTCGCTAGGATTTCCCAAAATAGAAGTGCCATGGTCATCAAACCCTAACTGCCTAGTGGGCTGTTTCTGAAGTCCAGAAAAGGCAAGGTGGGTAAGGTCATTGGAGTCATAAGTGAAGGGTGGGAGGGTAGAGAGATGGTTGTAGTTGGTGGTGAGAGCTTGGTGTTGTGTCCTTTTGGAAGATGATGGTCTCTTGTTCTTCCTGTAACTTCCACCTACTGGAATATTTCTCAGGGATCCTCCTTTGGTCCAATACCTCCTACATGCCTTGCAGAAATACCTTGGCTGAGTGAGGCTATAGTTGTTGTAGTAGCAGAACTTGGTGTTGGTGGAGTCGCATCTGGGGCACTTAAGAGCTTGATCTGGCTGATGCCTTAGTCTCCTCTCTTGCTGTGATTTTGAGCAAGTGAACACATCTTCTGGTGACTGGGTAGCCGTGGCCTGGAGAGATCTCAAAAAAATTTAATAATAACAGAAAAGAAAATTGTTAAAAGACATGGAACCAATAGAGTTTAGATTGCAATGCTACAATTTTATTCATGGGAAAATGGTGAAGCAGGGGGTCTTCTAGCTTATGTAAGATATCAAAAGCATAGTAAAAAAATGTGACAATTTTTTTTTTAAATAGTGGGTATATTAGAGAAAAATACTACAAATAGATCCTTTGAAGATAAATTCATGAATCGATGGGGTTAGAGAGGGGGAGGGTAGAAGGATTTTGTAGTGATCAATCGTTGAGAGTGAAAAAAAGAAGACCAAACCAAATGGGTTTCTTTGTGAATGCACCCTTCTAAAATTGGTTCATTTCAAGATACTTTTCTGTTCTGATTTGAAGGAAATGAGAGCTTGATAATAGTCTTTAATGATTGACACTCAAAATCAAACCATATGGAGAAAATAACTAACCCCACCTCATGAAATCCCAGCAAAGAAAGAAAACAACCCTAAAAATCATTTTATTTTCAATTTTTTTTTTCTCTCTTTTTGTTACCAAAAAGTGAATAAGAAGTACTCAAGCTCACATCTTTTCAGTTCATAACACAAACCAAAAATCACTAACAAACTAAGCAACAAAAAAAAAAGTAACAATAATTGTTATTCAAGAGACTTCTCTCCTGACCTGGTGTTGGGGGTTATAAGTATCCATCATTCATGCAATCCTATCTCTGGAGATCAAAAGAGGAGTGAGAGAGGTATAGAAGATCTTGCAAAGTAAGAAAATATGATGATCTATATAAATAAATGAAGCAAGCAGGAGAGAGAGAGAAATCTAGAGAGAGAGAGAGAGAGGTGTAATGAATAATGATTACTTCGCGTCCGAGATGTGGATGCGTTTGGCTTGGACGCAGAGAAAACATGGGAAATTCGAGTCAGATCTGCAACGGTCCAACGGATTCATGACTCATGAGGGAGTGTGGGTCCCTGTAACGTGAATGCAACCATACGTCGACCGCCGCCGATTAATCGTTAAGAACTGGGCAATTCCGTGTCGGCTCCTTCATGAAAAACGTTCCATATTTAAGGAAATCTTATGTTTTTCCCTCCCAAAGCCGTTTAAATATGAACCGACATAACCCAAGCAGCATAGCTCCTAATGATTGATAATGTGAATAATTGTTAACCATTTTTTTTTTTTTTGGAAAATAGTTACCTCCTCGGGCCGAGGAGGTGACTTACCGTCTCGTCCCTCTTTTTGGGGCCACATGTCTCTTTTTTTCTCCTATTAACTATGGTTAAGATTCAGTCACCCCTAAGGTTTGCACATCTACCCTTGGTTTTTAGAAAAAGTTATAAATAAAAAAAAAATAACCATAAGAGGTGGTTAATTTACCGTAGTTCCAAGTGTTTGTGAGAACGAGGAGGAATAATCCCCTCCTCGGCCCGAGGAGGTGACTATTGCTCTTTTTTTTTTTTAATGGTGAAAATGATTTTGTGAATGAGCAATAGTTCCCTCGTTGGCCGAGGAGGGGACTATCCCTCCTCAGTCCTCGCTCTCACATAGCCGACCTTCAACTCCCATTAACAAGGTGTAAGCACCCTATTTTTGCACCCCCTATCCCTCTTCCCGCTTCTTCGAATGCTTCAAGGTTTACCCAAGGACCAAGCCCATTTGACCAAACTTGTACCCAAACAACTCAATCAAGCCCAATTACTTAATTCTATTACCCAAGCCCAAGTAGTCAAGCCTAATTACCCAATTGTCCTAGCTAAAGCTCATTTGTTTTAGTGAAAGCCTAATTACCATAACTCAAGCCCAATTGTCATAGCTAAAGTCCAATAACCATAATCCATGACCCATCTACTAACAACCCATGATCCATAAGATCTAGTCCACATATCCACATTCATTCAACCCATGTCCAAAACCCATAAACCCAAGCCCACTTTCCACTTTCCTACAAAAGACCTTTTATTTTTTCTTCAAACCCCAAATAGCCCCATTTTTGTGTTTACACACCTTTTTGACCACCCAATCATCTCTCACCAAGTACACACCTTTTTGACTAACCAATCACCTCTCATACTCCCTTACACCTCTTACAACTCATTCTTACACCTCTTACAAAAATAATTAATTCTCTTATACTCCTTTTGACCACCCAATCACTTCTCATCAAGTACATACCTTTTTGATTACCCAATCACCAACCACATCAATTTTGACCAACCAATCACCTCCCTTCTTCTCACCCAACTCTCTATTAATCACCAAATTGCCACAACCCCTTGAAACCTCTATAAATACAAGACCCTCACAAGCCATTTCTTCCACCTCCAAAATCTCAAGTGGAAACCCTAGCTCTTCCTCCTCTCACCCCTTTTATTTCTTTTTAGCCTTGAAGAAAGTTAGAAGAAGCCAAGGTTTAGAGTGTGTAGAGAATTCTAGGAGTAAAAGCCTAGAGTTCTTCACTAACTCTCTTCCTTTGTGGACTCTAAAAATTCATCACCTCTTGGAGCATTGGAGAAGTAGTCTTGGAGGAGTAGGCACTTTTCCTTTTATTCTTTATCTTCTTCTTTAGTTCATATCTTTTTTTTTATTTGTAGTCTTCTTTTAGAATAATTTGGGAAAATCTTTCTTTTCTCAAGTTTAGTTGGGTCTCTCTACACCAATCTAATGGTGTAGAGAGACCCCACCTCAAAAAAAAGGAGATGTCTTATTTTTTCTCTCGTGTAAATATTTCTTTCTTTCATATGTACCCACTAGTGTGGATATGGGTAGGCCCATAGAGAGTGGAAGCTAAAGCTATACCTCTCTTTTTATTTTGTTTCTTCATTTTGATTCTAGTCCTTCCTCTAGAATCATTTGGGAAACTCATCATCACTCCAATTTTCATAGTTGAATCTCATTACATCATTCATAATGGTGTAAAGGGACTACATTAGAGAGGAGATGATGAGTTTTCATTTTATTCACTTGTCACTTTTTCATTTCTTTCTTTTTTCTTCATGTTCTATTTTGAATTGATAAATGATGACTTAAGGACCTAGGGACTTAAAGAGGACTTTATCCAAAATGTCTCATATCAAAGACAATGGTATTTGATTTATTATCAACATCAATCCAACAAAATAGGTGTTGGCAATAAACCATTTACTATTCACAATGCACACCCCTCTTTATGTCCTAAATATAATCTTTTAGCCTAACTTTTCCTTAGTCTTTCTCTTGAATTAAATTTGACTTTAGTTAAGTTTGCCAAAATCCCACCTATATGAAAATCCAAAAAAAATGATAAAATCTCAAAATACCAAAAACATTATAAAATCTCAAAATACCAAAAAAATCTAAAAATACCAAAATACCAAAAACATGCTTGCTAGATCTTGGTTAGCCTACTCAACCATGGTTAACACCCTTCTAACCGCGGTTAGACCTAGACCTTGCACTTGACCAACCCGGTCAACTAAACCCTAGCCCCTAGGCTAGACCCTTGACCACCTTATGCACACACACACGCACCCTTAGCCTTGGCACGGGTTCATGTGCCAGAACTACGCTCGGTCTGATCTCACCCCAATGTGAGTACGTAGGCAACCCAACCCGGGTTCGACCCTAACCCATCTAGCTTTCTTTCTTTCCTGGATTAGCATTTGATTAAACATTTAGACATTTTAATTAATATTGAGATTAAATTTGGCTTAAATTTAGGGAGTAGGTAACCATTGCAAAATGGGGGTCTTGGGGTGCCTAACACCTTCCCCAGGACTTAATCGAACCGCTTACCCTAACTCTAATAGACCATTTGCCTTATCCAAATCAATCCGGGACCTATCCCTAAGAATGAATAGGTGGCGACTCTTAGTCAAACCACAAATGTGAAAGTGGGTTGAAAAATCCATGCTCACACAAGGGTTAGTTTTTTTTTTAACCTTTTACTGTAGGCCCTCTTATAATTAATATTTTATAACTTAATAATATCTAATAATTAATAAACTTGTAAGGAACTAACTTGGTTCTATAATGTATAATTAATAATCTCTTATACTTGTTATTTAATAATTTTTTAAGAAAGTTTTAATCTATTATTAATTATAAGAGGGATTTTTATACTATATTAATACATAGTTATATGAAACTTATAATCACTTTATGATGGTTCAAGTATAAGGGATTATACATATTTTTGGCTATGTATAATCAATTATCATATACATAGTATAAAGTTTTAGATATCTTAGAAAGAAAAACTGAAAAAACCATTATATAAGGGCTTCAAAATAAGTAACAAAAGTTTTTTAAAAAATCATCAAAAGCAGAGTTCAAAAAGAATTGTCTATTCCCAAAATAAAGGAAGTTTCTTCTTCTCTTTTAAAAATAAGTTAACTTTACCAAATTGAAATTATCATATACTAGCCTTATACATTTATATCTACATGAAACTTATATAGAAAATACAATACATTCAAAATAAAATTTTTGATGGATCAATATAGTAATTCTTATATATAATATTCTCTTATAATTAATATAATTTCTTCCCACCAAGGTTATTAATTACAAGAGGGTCTACTGTAGTTAATTTTTTGTATTTTATTTTTCTAAAAATCAAAGGTAGATGAGTGAACCCTAAGAATGGATGAATCTTAACCACAATTAAATGGGGTTAGAAGGGGGACACATGGCAAGAAAATGGGAGCTGAGATGCCCACTCCTCGCGTCACTGACTGAGGAAGTGATTATTTTCCTTTGTGAATATTCATATTCCTAATCATCTCCTGTTGTAACCGGACTCAGGGAGTCCGGTTACACCATTTACACTGCCACGTGTCCCTTTTAATACTCTTTAATTGTGATTAAGATTCAGCCATCCTTAGGGTTCACCCGCCTATCCTTAATTTTTTTTTTTAAAAGTTATTTTAAAATAATTAACCCTAGGACTTGGTGAATTTTAACCGGGGTTACATTTATTTTTTAATATTTTTTCAAAAAACCAAGGATTGGTGCCCATATCTGCTTGTAAGGATTACTTCTTCATTTTAAAGGGGCAATTGCCCCCTTGCCCATGACACGCCCTCTTAAATTAAATAATACAAAATTTAGTTTTTTCTCCAAAAGTGAAGAGAGAGGAGGTGCAGCTCCCATGCCTATGCCTATGTCTCTTAAATTAAATAATATAAGTATCTATACACCTGATTAATTTCTATCTTAAAATATTAGGTTTTTTTAATACAAATTGCACATAGAGTGAGAGTTTGGGAAAATTTTAGACCAGCACTAATGATATGGATGTTTTAGAAAGAGCAATAGTTTGCTCCTCGTGTGAGAAGCGGACTATTACTTCTCACCCCTCACAAAGCTTCCTTTAATTGCCTTAAACTCAGGTTAAGAAGTTCTAATTAATCAATGTAGTTAAGCTTTACTCTCTAAAAACCAAGGTTTGATGATTGAACCCTAAGGACGAGTGAATCTTAACTACATTTAAAGGGAGTTAAAAGCAAACAAGTGATGAAAAAAGTGGGGGATGAGACGCCTCCTTTACTCCACCAGCGATGAGATGAATATTTTTCTTTTAGAAATTACGTTCAAATAATAATAGACATAAACGACCTTCTTTTATTTTGTAATTTTCAAGATATCTTTGTGGCAACACATGTTTTAAGGAGCTCTCCTTATCTCTTGAGCTAGAGCTCCTATTCATATTTAAACTCCCACCCAATTCGATACCATTTACCACATTTGAATTTGTTAGTCACTTTAATATAGAAAAGAAAAGAAAATTTGCTACCGAGTATGAGGCATATTTGTGTTTGGATTTTCCTTCGGAGACCGTCCTAGCCATCACAGGTTTCAAAGGTTTTTTGAATCCCATGCTAATATTTTTCTACACCTTTGAATCCATGCTGATTGGGATGATGTTGAGCCTAAGACGGTCTCAAAAGCAAAATCCTTTGTTTTTAGGACTGTATTTGTTCACAAGTTGCTTTGGCGCCTTATGTGTACCCTAATTGGTACAAAGTCCACCCTCATAAGGCTCCTAATGCCTTGCGTGGCTTTTCTTTGCAATGTATAGAACCACTCGCCTTCATGAAAAAAAAGACATATTTTAATATTTTTTATGTCATTTAGATATATTCTATGGATGATGCTAGCCCAATTTCTTTCTTTCTCGCTCATTTTCTCCACAGGACAAACAAGTATCTCACTTTTTCCGATTATCAGATAGCCAGTTAAAGCTCCAACATTCGAATCTCTCTCTTTCTTAGTGTTAATTGGCTGATAGGCAACTGAAAAAAGTGACGACACTTACTCTATGTTTGGTTGCCGAGAAAATAAGTAAAAATATGGAAAAGAAAAGAAAATTGGACAAAATATAACTAAAAATTGTATTACAAATCTAAAATTTTAATTTCATTTCCATGTTTTCATCTATTTTCTCCGCAAGCAAACATAACATTATTGATCCCGAGGAAGTGAGAAACAGAGGCAAGCATTCCCAGTAGAGTTATTATGAGGTAGATCGAGCTCTCCTTTTTAAAGCGAGTCGGTCTATGGGTACTTCCAATTATACTCCCAAATATACTCCCTAATCCTAATAATTTATAACCAACTACAGCTTATTTTGTCTTTTCTATTGCTACATCAGCTCGAATCCTAACCATTTAATAATTGAGATAAACAGTTAGGATTTGGGAGTATATATGAGAGTATACTTTGGGAGTATCCTTAGACTAATTCTTTTAAAGCATAGATGGTGATAATCTTGTAATTATTGAGAGATACATGAGTAATTACACTAAAAAAAGAGCTATGCTAAAAGCTCTGGAAGCAAGGTCGGCTTCATATTTAAACACTTCCCTATCAGAGATAAGTTTAGAGAATAGAAGTGGATTTCTCAATAAATCAAAATTTATATATGGTATCAGAGTGGGTCGATCGGACCTTATTTTGAATTTTTTCTTTCTTTTAATCTTGTTTTTCTAACGGACAGCAGTGCCTAGGGTTGTTAAAGGGGCGGGTAAGGTCCGGGCCGGGGTCAACCCTAGCCCTACCCTTCCCTATAAGAGTATGGCCCTAGCTTGGCCCTAGCCCTTCAAGGGCAGGGGTTGATTGGGCCCTAGCCCTACCCTCAAGGGCCAGGGCTGGGCTAGGCCAAACCAAAGGGCCAGAAGAAAAATCGGGAATTTTTTTGTCATAGACACTTAACTGATTGTTACATGTAATTAGCTTCAGTCTTGAATTTGATAGATTGGACATTTAATTCCAAAATTGCTAAACTACAGTTATTACTACCGACGTATAAAATATATTCACATTTTGGGATTCTCTAAACACACTGTGAATAATGCCTAACCAAGAGATAGAGAAGTACACAAATTAAGATATCTAATAAAAAATTTAAAAAAAACTGGAAATAATCAAATTAATCAATACTGGACGGATAATAGGAAATAAATAACTCTAGTTTCAAAATTAGGGTTAGGGTTAGGGTTGGGTTTATAGAGATGAGTGTTCAAAATTACTAATATAATCTAAATATTAAACCCTTTGATGGTGTTATATTTGTAATTTCAATAATAACTTTTATATAATATATACAACTTATCCTACACTACTATAGTTTCAGTATAGTGTAAGGGGAGTAGGGCCAGGCCGGGTGCCGGGGGGCGGGGTGCCCTAGCTCGGCCCAACAAATGAAGGATTTATAGATTTCGGGTCCTACCCGGCCCAAAGGCCGAGGAAGGGCAGGGCTTTGACGGGCTTGGGCGGGCCAGGTACCTTTTGTCAAGGGCTGTTTTGACACTCCTAGCTATGCCGCATGTCCGGTTTAAACATTTTTTTCCCCTAAAGTTGTAGTAATCACCAACTCTAATTAAAATATATCTATCATTACTACCTCCGAGTTCTTTTTTTTTCTTCTTCAAACGACTAATCGGCTTCTCTTTATGTGTTATTGAGAGAGATCATGACAGTTTGCTCTAGTAGACCACCAGCTTTAACCGACTATAAGATGAACAAGATGCAACAATGATGGATTTCACATACTAACAATGACCACCAATATGTACAATTGGATTTTCCGGTGACTTTTCAAAAAAAATCAATGATCGTGAGCTACTTTTTCGTTTGTAACAATTACAAGAACCTTCTTCAAAGGATCATGCAATTTCGAGAGGGTATCCAAGATAACTTTAGAGAATATGGATAGATTTGAATTTGAAATTAAATAATATCAGATGTTATATTTGATTAGATTATAATTTGATTATGTTTCTATGTTAAGACTCATGATCTCTATATAATCTTCAATGAGGAGTCATTATAATCACTAAAGTTATTCTCAATAAATCTGTTTTCTATCGTTCCCAATATCCCAATTTTTTGGTAAACTTAATAACATCACTAAGGTATTACTGAAGACAAGACAAGACAAGGAATTGATATGAGGGTTAGAATCATAGTTGTACCGTGTTACTTATGCTTGTTGACTTGGTCAGTCTTACTCTGGAACGTAAATAGCGTGGCAAGAAACCCACTCACATCGGTTTGAACATTGAATTCATTGCACATTACTTTTAATTTGCTCCTACTTGTACTGTTTTACATTACTTTTAATTTGCTCCTATGTAGGAACGCAATGATTAAGGTACGCTGCTTTTTTGGTGGTTGAATGGTTAATCACATACTCACATAGGCCGATACACACATTCGGTTAAGGTATGCTCTTGATGACCTGAATTAACTCGCTAAGCTTCCCTATGTCTTTGGTGCATACTCTATGGATAATATTTACCGGATTAATAGTTTTAAAATTGGATACTCCCAAGTATACTCTCCAATCATAATCTTTTAATTCAAATAATTAAGGGTGAAAATTAGAGCTGATATGACTTTGTTTCCTTTAATCAAAAGTGTGATACCTCAGCATTAATCCTAATCCTTAGTGGTTAGTCATAATCGGTTAAGATTTTGGAGTATATTTGGGAGTACCGAGACCTTAAAATTCATGTGTTAAAAGTCTATGACATTCCCCACCACTAATAATTCTGAAACACTTGATTAAGATTGAGCGACTATTCCTTTAGATATTATTTACATTTGATAAATAGTAGAGAGACCTTAGGATTGTATTTTAGGATTGTTCTTTATTAAGATATGCCTTTTGGTCTTTAGAGGGCCCCATTAATTCAATTATATACTATTTTTTTTCTCAATACCCCAAAAATTTCATTGGCCCACAGGCGAAGACCTATGACATCAGTCACATTTTGCTTAATTCGATGTGTTTTTTTCAATTCTGGTTAAAAAGTTATACTCCTAGGGTTATATTTCTAATCTTATTTTTAGAATAAAAATTCAAAAAATAATAGATGTCATTCTTCGATAAAAGCCACAAACGTGTTTTTGTTGGGATTCAGACACTTTTTCTTTCGTAGGGCCATGAGAACGAATGGAAAGAAGAAATTGAGCAATTCAGATTGTCGCTTTAGAATGTTGATGAGGAGGCTCTCAAGTCTAGGTTCGATGTGGTGGAAGATTCTGTTCCTCTCAACCCTCGGTTATCAGCGTGTCGGTCTCCCCCTCCAATTTTTGGTCGCCATAATGCTAAGGTCCCTTTGGAAATTGGAGATCGGGGATTATGTCTCGCCTAGTGATAACGAGAACATTTGCATTAGTGGGTCTCGTAGAGTGTCTTGGGGGCTTTGTTTTTTGAGTCACAGACTGGTGAAGCCTATGTGATTTGGTGCGTGTTGGTGCATTTTTTTTCGTTTTTGGGGGCTTTGTATCCCCTCCTTTGGGGGGAGGTACCGGGTTCCATTCTCAAGAGGGTGGGAGTTTGTATATACTCTCCACCCACCTACTAACTGAACAGATACTAACACCTAATCAGCGTTGCGGCCTAAACGTATATCTCCAGGAAAAAAAAAGGCCTGGTTGAGGATTCTTGCCTTGTATTTGGCTTGTTGTGTGTTGGCTTCCCTTAGGGGCTTTCGGCTCCCTAAGGGTATGGGCCCTTTCGTTTTTCTCCCTTGTTTTTATTCTCTATTTTATTGATCCATATCCTAAGTGATATTTTGAGTGTTCTTACCTGTGGACAGACTGTTTGAAGGTCATGATCTTTTATAAGTGTTTAAGTCCTACAAAGACAAGAGATCATGGCCTTGGCCTTAAATACCACGGTCACACAGGGAAGAACCAACCAAATATCACAGATGATTTGCTTCCCTATTTTATATATACTATTAATATATCTTGTAGGGTCTGCCGAACCTAACTTTTCTCCTTGCACAAAAATAAACTTCTTTGGGGGTGGCAAGAAAATCAATATAACAACCAAATGTCCTATCTTGTCGTGCGACGAAAAATAGGAGGGGGGACCGACACGCTGATAACAGCATTTAGATAATTCGATTTCATTAAGGCAATGGATTACCTCCGGCAGATGCCCAAAAATTACTCACGCTTTTTTGAATGACACGTAAGAGTTGATAGCATTCATGCGCATGTATTGCCCATATGGTACATGTACACTTCTCAAATTATCACGTGTACTATTTGACACTCATTAATGTTTACTCATCCCTATGGTTAAATAATATAATCTTGGTTTTTAGAAGAAGAAGAAATATTAAAAAAAATTAACCTTCCTTATGATTTAGTTACTCATGTGGTTTATTTTTTCTAATAACCAAAGTTAAATCATTTAACCCTAGCAATGACTGAATCGTAATCACAATCAATGGGTGTCAAATAGGACACGTGGTGATCTGGGAGGTGTGCATGAACCGTATGGGTGATACATGCGCTGCATACAATCCCCTCTTTAGTTAAGTGCTTCCCACCCGTCATTAAAAAAGGGTGATGTCCAAGAGAAATTTTCGGGATAAGCAAGAAGAAATCCGATGCCATCCAGGAGGGACGGTAAGTCACTGTTTTTTCAACTGATTGGGCCCAAGTAATCCGTTGCCTTTCCGGAGGGACGATTAAGCCACTTTTTTTTCAACTGATTGGGCCAGCATACCATAATTAGTGGATCAATCACATTCGTTGACTGGTCAAATTTACAAGTCAAAGAACCTTAGAAAAAAAAAGTACAAAACAATGAGTGCGCAAACCAAACGTGGGGCACACTTAGGTGAGCGGACACCTCGGAAGCACAGATACTTTGAAAATGGAAACATACTCGTATCGTCGTATCCGTATTGTTATATCAGATATGACACTCTAAGATAAAACTTAGCTATTTTTTATAATTTCTGTCGTATTATTGTACCTGTATCTAATTGCCGTATCTAAGTATCGCTGTACTCATGCTTCCTAGGCAGACACACTTTCAAATTGACAAATTAACATAATATCAATCTGTCAAGTTGAAATTTCGAAAATTATATGTCTAGGATTTTTTTTAAAATAAATAAATTACTAAAAAATATCAGGTAAGATATGAAAAAAAATTAAAAAAATTATTTATTATTCAATTATAAATATATATATATATATATATATTAGATATTTACTTGAGATTTTTTAAAAAAATTATGAATAAAGATTTAGGAATTTTTGAAAGAATTACAATCTTTTTAAAAAATTCGTAAACTATTTGATAATTAATCCTTCATGAAACAATTGTGTATTATTCCATACATTTGAAAAAATCGAAGAAGAGCTTTGTTCGTATGTTACTAATACATTTGACCATATACCTTTGACAACTAATCCTCTTAATAGCAGGTGGTAAAATCAAACGATACAAATGTGGATTCTTCTTTTGTAGAAGTTATTCCTTCTTGCAAAAAAAGTTTTCCTTTATTTTATAATTGGTGGCAATCTTATAATTATGTAGTAAAAATCTCTTTCAAAATTAGCACTACCTCTCTCAATAATTACATGATTGTCACAATTATGCATTAACATTTAAAAGGGGAGCTCCGTTGGAACATCTTGAAGTAGAGCTCTTTCTCTTACTTAAACTCTAAAGAAAATCTCTTCGACTCTCAAGAAAAGCAACATGTGTTTGGAGTTCCTAATTTTTTATAAATTATTATTATTATTATTATTATTATTATTATTATTATTATTATTAAACTTAATCGAATTAGTATTAATCCTAAATTAATAGCTATTATTAATGGGCATAATATTGCTTTGACACACTCGGCTATGATTAATGGGAGACATGTTGTTCTGCGAGTTCCTCGTGATCACTAGCAGTAGAAAATTCCATGTATTAGAGAAAAACATGTTTTTTATATTCTCACCCCGTAGAATCTACCTATGAAAATATTGAATGCTACAACTTTCTTTATGATTCTGTCTAGATTTACTATATACCGGAGTTCCAATTAAAAGATAATTAGAACAATTCAAAATATATCATTATGTTAGGAATAATTTAGAAATTACAAAGTTAAATGAAATGTATTTTTGTAACTCCGACATAGAGATAATGAGAACAATCCAAAAAATATCATTATATTAGGAATAGTTTAGAAATTACAAATATAAATGAAAAATATTTTTGTCAACTAAATTTTTAATGTAATTATCAAAATATCACTATCAATGTAAATTTTGGGTTGCTTCAGTTATCTCTTCAACTCTTCAACGAGAACTCTTTGTTCATAATTAATCTCAAATGTTTATTAATCT
This sequence comes from Tetracentron sinense, assembly GCA_015143295.1. NCBI lineage: Eukaryota > Viridiplantae > Streptophyta > Magnoliopsida > Trochodendrales > Trochodendraceae > Tetracentron > Tetracentron sinense. The sequence continues at coordinate 4,784,139 of CM026563.1, forward strand.
CAATTATTTAATGAGACATACCTCTATTGTACATATTTTGTGCATTGTAATTTATATAAGCAAATAAACCAAGTGATTAAGATCAAAGATCAAGCTGGTTTGGGTAATGGAAATCTGCTATGGGACCATTGGCTGGACAATGTTACGGTGGAATATATAGCAAGTTACTCACATGAGTGGCAATGCCCAATCAGTTGGTCTACCATTGGATCATCCTTTATCCCTAAAACCGAATACGGTAACAGAAAGATCCCAACCATCCAACCGACTTTCTTACTTTAGATTAGTCAATGCTCCATAACGGTCAACTTTCATATTCCCTGGGAATCCCCAATAGGTGCCAACTGCCAATGCCATGCTTCGGTAAAATCCTCACCACATGACAATAATAGATTCAATTATCCAATTAAAGTCCTTGGATCGGACGGATATAAGAAAAGGACAGGCAATTGTATTGTCTATTTGAGTCATATAGAAAAGTTTCTTAATAGATTTTTTTTTTATATAAAAATTAAGTGAATTTAAAAGAGTAGTAATTAGCACACCTCACAGTTAACTACATAATCAAATGTCTTCCATTTCATTCTCTTTAATTATGGTTAAACTTAACCAATTTAAAGTTATTTCTTTTTCAAACTAAGGTTAAATAGATGAATCTTAGGGGTGAGTGAATCTTAACTATAGTTAATAAGTGTTAAAAAGGGGATGCGGATTAATGAGGACAAGCATTTTGTTACATAGTGGAAATTGCGATAAGTTAAGCATTTTCCAATCTAAAATCTCCAAAGCAGGACGACGAGATATTTCATTGAGGAGAAACAAGGTGGGACACACCATATAGAATGGTCTGTGCGTATTGGGTCTGCAACCGGAAGAGAAGCAGCTGATGGAAGAATTTTGCGGTTTACGATCAATCGCCGAAGAGCCCTCTCAGGCACTCAATTGAGTACTGGATGCCATGTTTGTGTGACCCTCAACTTTTTTCTTTGTTTTTAGGTATCGTGAATACGTTTTGGCTCTAACTAGGAATGTTAGTATCTGTTTATTGGTTAGAAGTTACATGCCTTACATTTTAACTTGCGAAACAGTGGACTTTTCAACCACACATTAACTAACTAGTAATGTTGTGAATAAAGGAATCACAGGAATAGAGTCCCACTATTAGCATTACCTATTTACCTTTCCCAAATCTTAAATCATGGATAGGACCCTAGATCGTTGTAACCCGGGATTACAAACAACCAGACCATCTAGATCGTTGTCAGGTATAAGTTTTAATAATTATTAAAAATTGAGGTGTATGGGTCTTAATCAACGGCAAGTGTTGGTTTTTGATTGAAATCACTGACAAATGTTGATTTTTGGTTGAAAGTATATAATGTTTGAGAATATGAGACTCTTAAAAATTAATATAAAAGTAAACTACAACTACAAATCTGACAAAACTTCTATGTATCTAAAGGGTATAGATTGTTTGTAGCCCTCGAGCTACAACCGCCATTGTTGCTAAGTTTCACTATAATAAGATACTATCCATGATAAGGAATAATCTCCACATTTGAGAGTAGAGAGTTAGGAAGCATGGATACTTTGAAAATGGAAACTTATCCGTATCGTTATATCGGATACATATTGGATATGACACTCTATGATAAAATTTAGATGTTTTTCATAATTTCTGTCATATCGTTATACCCGTATCATATCGTCATATCTATGTATCGTTGTACCCGTGCTTCCTAGGTAGAGAGCTTAGAAATTAGACTAGATTCGAGATATAGGGGAAGCTGATGAACTTCACGAGGGACATGAGAACTTAACATACGTCACCGTTAGAAACGGACTAAACAAGTCCCTTAGGGCTATAGAAACAACGCGTTTTCTTCAAATAAATGTCGAAGTGCAAGTTTCTATTTGCAGACATACGAGGTATCGCCGAGACCCAAGATCTTTGGTTGTCAATCAGTCAGGCTGGTTTGTCCAAACTTTTAAGTGGGCTTTATATCTAGACCTGGTCCAGGTCAGCCCCAAGCAGCACATTAATGCTTCTTTTCTGTCTTTTCCCACTATAACTGAAGTTGGCTTTATATCTAGACCTGGTCCAGGTCAGCCCCAAGCAGCCCATTAATGCTTCTTTTCTTTCGTTTCCCACTATAACTGAAGTTGTCATCTTCAATGTATTGCATAGACCGTAATAAATAAATAATATAGTTGAATGTATCCTACGAGTAGGGGTGGTTATCTTTTTTAAAAAAATTATTTTTATAAACGTGGATATCCTGAGCCTTAAAGGCTCATACCAGTCTCACGTGCTGCATAAGAAATACTCTCATCTCATACAACCGATATTGAGGGGAGTTCTGGAATCAACCTCGAGACTTTCAGGTTTACGGTTCATCCTTTGGCCACTGGGCTAGTTGAATGTATCTTAAGAGTAGCGATGATTATCAAACAAAGGTGCTCGCGAGGAGCTTTCATTTATTTAGTAAACAAGCTAAGCTCATGCTTGATTTCCGAGCTCGTTTATTTAACGAGCCAAACTTGAACACTCCCCTACTTGGCTCGTTAAAAGTTAGGCTCTATTATTTATATAATTAACCTCCCAAAATATCTAAATATACTTACTTCATTTAAAATTTGAAATTAATTATCTTTATTATATACTAGTAAAGATTTATAATGTACGTTACATAATAAGAATATCTTTTGTACAATTATAAATTTTTCCTAAAATTTTAGGTAACACTCTCTTTTTTTTTTTACCTATACGAAAATTGCTTGTAGATCGGACTTCAAGGTGTTCCATACCTTTAATGATTGGTGAAATTTTTGGGTGGCTGGCCCTTTTGATAAGTCGACCATGATTCGTAATCTTTCTATGATCGCTAGCTTGGTGTGGCATATTTGGAAATCTCATAATGATCTCAAATACAATGGTCTTAATCCCTCAGTCTCTCTCATAGTGGCTAAAGCTATTCTGTAGAGTCCCGAAATTCGAGCTCATTGTGCTATGAATAGTATCAGTGAATAGTGCCCTTGTGTGTATGTGTAAAGGCCTAAAGTCTTCTATTTTGTTCTTGGTAGTGTGATGAGTCAAGTGAGGGTTTTAGGTGAGTGTATTGAGTCTCAAAAAGAGAGCATAAGTATACTCTATGTGGGTAAAAGCAAGGGTATAAATATCTTAAGTGTTTAATGAGTTGTAAGTGAATAGTGCTAGTACGTGAGGCATAAAGAGGTCGGGGGCTCTCATGTATATTGGCGTGAATTCAATGATCACCAAAGTGGGTTATAAACCTATGGGGTAACGAGTCATGAGGTGTGAGTAGGGTGTTGGACCCGAGGGAAAAGAATGTGAAAACACTCAAACTGTTCTAAGTGTTAAAAAGGGTATGTTTTAATGCACCCTCAACCTTATGAAGCTCTAGTTTTGTCACCGCTTATCCGAATCAAGTGATTCTTAAATTTTTGGAAATGTATTGGAACCCTCTTTGAGGTTTATGTTGATCATTTTTCCAGATTTTGAGTCGTAGTTAAGTTAAAAGTTAGATTTCCAAAATCGGGTCGGCTGCAAATCTGGGCTGTCGCAACCCATTGCAAATCATTCAGCTTTATGGTCAAATTAGTCCATGAATAAATAAGAATTTGAAAATTTACAAAACATCAAAGTTGTTTCCATTCGAATTTAGAATCCAACATAAGTTGAATCGTCAAAATCCGATAAATGAGTCAAAAGTTATGGCCGAAATACCAAAATAAGAAAAACTTGAAAATTTTTATCCTAGGTACAATCGTTCGTAAATGACCTATAAACGATCATAGCTACAAACGATCGTAGAGTTCTGAAAATGTTAAAAACTCACTGTCAAGTCTACGAACGATTGTAGGAACCTACGAACGATCATAAGTGCGCAAAATTGTTATCTTTTTTTCGAGATTTTTAGGGTTTCTCACATTTGGGGGTTTTTGGTTACCCTAAACCTAGAGGAGAGTTGTGGAGAGGAAAGGAGAAGAGAATTCCAAGAAAGGTTGTGGATTTAGATCAAGGGATCTCAAGGTAGATCTTCCCCTCTTTCAAGCTTAAAGCATTCTCTTCAAGTGGGATCATCCTCTATCAAGTTGGGGGTTTTCCAAACAAGAATTTTCTCCAATCAAGGGTTGATTTCAAGGGTTAGTACACCATTTCTAGTTAACCTAGTAATAACCTAGATCCCAACTTAGGTTTTCAAGCTTTTCAATGTTGAGATTTTGTAGGATTATTCCCAAATTCCAAACTAAGCATGTTTCCCTAAATGTATAGATTATTAAGCATGATTGAGATGTAATAGGCTAAGTAACCATGTTATATGCTATGTATGCCTAAGGTATGATGATTATGACCATGATTTCCATTTTCCATGATTTTCAAGTATATTGTGTTGTTTTTGAGTTGTTCCATGATTATAGAAATGTCTTAAATCAATGTACACATAATATATGCACACTAAGTATTTGTTGAAATGAAGATTATGAGAATATGAGTTAAAAGACGTAAGGACGTGTTGAATATCACGTGTTTGATGAAATGCAAGCATGAAAATAAAACTCAAGACTATGAAGACATGATTTAGGGATTTTTCCCAATTTGGTGAATTTGCTAACAAGTCCTAAATGTTTAGTTAAAACCTCACATGTCTATAGAAATGTTTGAATGCTATATAATGTTCTTCATAATTTAAATGTTTTCTATGATTTCCATGATGTTCACACTACTCTATACATTGTATTTAATGTTTCAAAACGTTTTTAATAACTACTATGATGTTCACAATTACTCAATGATGCTCACAAGCACTATGCACATGTATGAGGATAGCATGAAGATGGATCATAAGTTCATAAGAATAAGCTCACAAGAACTTGTAAGCTAGTGGTATGGCCCGAGGAGCGCCACTAACCATCCGATATTCCCAAGCTACTTTGGGTGGGTGCTTAGTGGGATGGTACAAAGGGTGCCACTCGTGAAGAACTTGTAAGAACTCGTAAGCTAGTAGGACGGCCCGAGGAGCGCCACTAACCATCTAATATTCTCAAGCTACTTTGGATAGGTGTTTAGTGGAATGGTACGAAGGGCGCCACTAGTGAAAAACTCATAAGAACTCGTATGCTCACAAGAACCTAGTATGTCCGTTCATCATAGTTCGGGTACTAGTTAAACAAGACAAGAACCTAGTATGTCCGTTCATTTCATAGTTCGGGTACTACTTAAATAAGACAAGAATCTAGTATGTCCGTCTATTTCATAGTTCGGGTACTAGTCAAACAAGACAAGCAAGAATGACAAGATCCTAGTACGTTCGTCCATTTCATAGTTCGGGTACTAGCTAAATAAGACAAGTGAAATGAAGAATTTGATAAGATGTGTACGGTAACCACAAGATGCATAAGACGTATAAGAAACTCGCGAGATAATTGAACAAGATTGGTTAAAGCATGAACATAAGGCATGATTCACTAGATGAAATTCAAGATTTTACATCGTTGTGTTGTCTTAGCTTCCGCACTCTGATTATGTTGATATGATGATGAACTGTACTACGCATAACTTATTATTGTTATTACTATTATTAGCTAGTAGCTTGTACTCGCTAAGTATTCCATACCTAGCCGTACATATTGATGTCGGCAGGTTCATAATTCGTTATATATGCGTTGGATCCTTGAATCAAAGCGGTTCATGGAGAGTAGGAGCTTACTCGGGATTGTCGTACTGATGTTAGGAGTCTTGGCATGTGGCCAATGGTTGGGTTGAGTGAGAGAGACATGTATTTTGGGTTTTATTTTTGGGATTATGTGTATCCCTTGAGTTGGTAACTCGAGTTATGGATTTATATACATGTCTTACTTTATCTTCAGGTATTGTAATCAATTGCACTTGAAATACAATTAAGTCATCAAAAAAATTTTCAGTTCACTATTTAGCTTGCCTTGTATACCATTGCAGGATGGTTTGTGTCAGCACCCATTTTTACACCCCCTTCAACCTTAGTTAATTAAGTTAACCATGGTTAGCTTGGTCTAACCCTAGGTAAGCCTAAGCCCTAGTCTAACCCTAGGTCCATTCCCAAGAGCCGTGGCTAAGACCTTAAGGCCAAGTCAAAAACCCAGTATATGCCTAAGCCTTCAAGGCCCAAAGCTCTTTACCCATGCCTTTGCCTTAGCCCATTACCTAAGCCAAGTCCAACTTGAGACCCATTTTCTAAGCCCATTCCTCATAACCCATACCCTCTCTCCCAAAATTTCCATTTGTGTGAAAAGAGAAAAGGCACTTTGAAAAATAGAATGTAAACCCTACTCTTTCTATCATCCCTCTCTCTCTTCTTGACGCCTCACACCCTAAGTCTTACAACCTACCATGTCTACCCTAGCTAGGTGTACCCTAACTCTTGACTTACCTTGACCAAGGTGACCAATAAGATGATTTCCCTCTTCTCATTTTGAAATTATCTAAAAAAGAGGGAAAATCCCACACACTAAAAAGCACTTACGATTGGGGGGGGGGGGGGGATCCCACCCACTCTCTCTTTCTCTCTCTTCCTTCTCACTTTAGGTGGACTACTGAGGTGATGCCACCTCATTTAGTCCCTCTCTCCATTCAAGCCAAAACCCCAAAGTTATGTCTAAACCCAATCTAGGCCCAAGACCATCTTTGAATTCAAAAAGTCCCACCTAAGCCCGTGCATCTTGAGGCCCAAGATCAAGCCCTAATCATGTTGCCTATTTAAAGCAAGAGATGGGGTTTAGAAAAACCCCAATCTCATTCTCATCTCCTGCGTGGCAAGCTTTTCTCTCCCAACCTTTCTCCCATCTTCTCCTACTTTGGTTTCGGTAGCAAAGGGCTCCCATCTCTCAATCTCTCTTCCATCTCTCCAAGTTCAGTAGCAGCAAGGGAGTTTTCCCTCACTTTCAACATCCAGCACCTCCGGCACTTGTACCGCCACATTTCCAGCAAGCTGCAACTCCAGCCAGCTTCGATCTCACATGTGCAGCCATGCCTTCATCCTCACTTCTTTCCCTTGCCGGTAGCAGCAATCCGAACAACAGCACTCACATCGAGCTCAGTCATCCTTGCATGGCATGGCAGCCCCCTCAACAACACTACTAGATTAGAGAGAGATCCCCTCTCTCTATCTTTCTTTGGTTCGGGAAGCAAGGAAAGAGGGGTCTACTTCTCTTGTTCGGTCAGCAAGGAGTCACCACAACCACAACAGCCCTCATCCCTCTCCTCTTCTCCTTTACGGTAGCCACGGGTAAGCACCTTCTTCCCCTTTCCTTTCTTGACTTAATATATGTTTAGAATAAAATAGATTACCACGTTAAATTAGTTTAGGATTAGTCATAGCTTGTTTAAGCAATGAAGTTTAGTTCTGTAGTTTAATTTAGATTTTACAATTAGTTAACCCAATCTGTTCTTTGTTAAGCTAATGTTAGACTAAATTTTTTTTTTTTTTTTAAGTTTTCACTTATAGAACTTTTTTTTTTTGGTTAGTTTGTTACTTTACTATTAACCTAGAGTAAATCTATGTTTCTAGTTAGTTTTAACTTAGTTAAAATCTGTTTTGAGGTTAGTTTCAACTTAGTTAAAATCTGTTTTTTTAGTTAGTATTAAATCTGTTTTAAGATATTTGTTAAAACTCTAATTCCATTTAGTATTATCTTGAGACATAGGTTAGTTAGAAATTCTGATTTTCAAGTTAAAAGTGGGCTAGTTTAAAATCTATTTTTTAGAATTAGTTATGTAAGTTAAACTTTAATCTTAGGATAGTTAATTCAGCCGTAGGTTAGTCCTTGAATTAATTATAGTTTAGACTTTAAGTTAGTCTACCTTAGTATAGTCTCGGGTAGCCCTTAAGTTAGTCCTAGGTTAGTCCCTAGTTAGTCTAGGTTTGTTCTAAAGTCAGTGGTAGGTTAACCTCTTAGTTAGTCTTAGGTTAGATCCCAACCTATTTAAAAGTCTGATTTTGGAGAATTTTAGAGTAGTATGAATGCTGTTTTTTTAATAGTTCTAGCTTAGTCTAAATCATTTGTGGTTAGTTTTGCTAGGTTATTCTTGACTAAGATAAAAACCAGTTAGTTCTCATAGGTTACAACATAGTCGTAAGGTGATTCTTAGGTTAGTTATTTGAACTCAATTCCTCTTTTAAGCTAGCCTTAGTTAATTAAACCCTTTCTAGGGCAATCCTTAGGATTAAAAAACCATAGTTAGTTTAGGCCATTTGCTCCGCAACGAGCCTAAACTACTATCCAAAAAATCCAAAAAAAAAAATGAAAAACATTCAAAAATACCAAGAACATTCAAAAAATCCAAAAACACCAAAAACATGCTTGTTAGGCTTCCTTGACTTTGGTTAGCCCATCTAACCATGGTCAATAACCCTTGACCACCCTATGCACACACACACAAACCCATTAGCCTTGGCATGGGCACACGTGCCAGAACTACGCTCGGTCTGATCTCACTTCGTGAGTACGTAAGCAACCCTCCTCAGGTTCAACCCTAACCCATCTATCTTTCTATCTTTCTTGTATTAGCATTTGTTTAAACACTTATGTATTTTAACTAATTTTGAAATTAAATTTAGCTTAAATTTCGGAGTAGGTAACCATTGTAAATTGGGGGTCGTGGGATACCTAACACCTTCCTCAGGACTTAATCGAACCGTTTACCCTAACTCTGATAGACCGTTTGTCTTATCCAAATCAATCTGGGACCTATCCCTAATAATGAATAGGTGGCGACTCTCGGTCAAACACATATGTGAAAGTGGGTAGGAATTTCTAATGCTCACAGTTTGAAGGATAAGTCACGTCGCCAAGTATCCTAACTCCTAGGGGGTATTTTGGGGCGTGACATATTCGATTAGTGGAGGATGGGATGGCTTCAATGGATTGTCCCGGTAGGGGCCCTCCTTGTCCTAGTTCTGAAGCGGGCATCATAAGCTCCGAATCATTGAGTCATGTTCGGTATTCAACTGATGTAGCGGCAGATGGAGCCTCTCAATCTGATAGGGCATATGCTGGAGTGGTGTAGTGGCCCGAAATTACTGTAACACTATTTTGGGGGGTCGGCTTTAGGGCCTTTTGGGGGGATCCCCTCTCGTTGTTGAAGAGTTAACTCTTCAGGCTGCAACGGAGTTTGCTTTAGAGCATAGCTGGCCCTCGGTTCGCTTTCTCTCCGACGCGAGTACATTAGTAAATCAGGTGATGTCTCCTAATTGTTCTCCTACGGCTGAAATATGGCCCATAGTTAAAGATATCCAAAAGAATTTATCTCGGTTCTATAGAAGCATCGTCGTCCATCTTTCCCAGCGTCGAAATGGTTTCGCGTATAATCTTGCTGGTCTAGCTTTAGTTTTGAGTTCTCAGGGGCTTTTTTAATGTCCGCAAGTTATCTACTTGGGAGTGTAGACACCTAATTTATGAGAGAGGTCCTAGACCCCGTAGGGACTATTTCTCTCTGTAGTTTGTAAATGTTATCTCAGAATCAAAAAAAAAAAGTGTTGTATAATGCTATTATGATTTTCAATCTATAGTAATTACGGATTGAAAGTTGTGTTTGCAAGTCCTTGACATAGAATATCACCTAGGCTCACATAAGTTTTTCTATTTTATTTTTTTGATAAGTTGTTTCTATTTTGTTGTTTAACCACTTTATATTTAGATCGACATATATAATTTCAAAATTCCTTATCATTTTAGTTTTTACTAGGAGTTTCGAGTAAACAATTTTGGGCTATAAAAACCTCTTGTAAACAGACCAGCTGACTTGGGCTTGGGCTGTATTCAAAAATCACATAAATGTAAGCCTGGACTATTGACACACACTATGTGGTATTAGGGCTAGCCCTCACTTAAAAAGATAAGGCTCTAACCCTTGGAGGGCCTACACTGGCTAGGCCCAAGCCCTACTCTCAAGGAACATGACTGGGACCAACAATGTAACACAAAGAGCAGCACAACGGCCTTAAAACTCTTTTTGGATGGTATCATAATATAAATTTTTCTTGAGTAAAAAAGAAAATAATATAATTTTTATTATTTTATAGTAATATTACATATAATATATTATAAGATTAATATTTATTTAACTATCTACATTTTCTTTCAATATATTTAACTTAAACATTTCTAGTTAATCATTATGTTGCCCATCAAATCAATTCTTGGCAACAAACCAAGACTTTTACAATCTAGATTTTAAAAAACTCCAAAGATGGTCGAGTATCATTCATTTCTCCGGTGCTAAATGTGATTTAGAAGCAACAGTCGAAATTGGTATAAGAATTTTCCCGGGTCTACCTCCCTTAACAAAGGTCACACATGTGGATCATTGAAAGTGAAATGCATATGGAACTTCAATTTATATATTTCATTGTTTTATTGAGATATTTTTAATATATCAAGAGCAGAAACGTATATTATTTTGGACATTATGGAATAGAATTTTACAGTGCAAGAGCGTCACTTAGCTATGTTTGGAGTGACAGACCAAAGTAGGGGTGGCAATGGGCCAAGGTTGAGCTTGAATTATTGTGATTTTTTAATAGTCCCAAAACCCGATACATTTACAAAAGCTTTGAAGCCCGAAGTCGGTCCGATTACCACGCCTTGGGACCATGCTTCTAGTTTGTTAGAAAATGCTTAGAGATCAACTCCCAAACCACAAAATCGAGGATTCAAAGCGGGAGCAACACTAATATAAGATGTTTAAGGTACTAAAGTTTAAATCATCTTGGCTTTCATAGTTGATACTCTAAGGAGAGGCAAAAGTTGGTGGTCCTTGTACATGTCTAAAGTTGGAGAAGACATTCAGATCTCCAAATATTAAGATGGGGATATTTTCAAAATAATTTTGATGAATTTTTTAAAAGAGCATTGATTTCTTGGACATAAATGTAAATACACATATTAGATGAAAGGAACTGATTATAAGTATAGTTATTGTAAATGGGTAAAATATGCCTATAAATAGTAGCAAGCACACCTTATTTGCCTACCCAAAAAAAAACGTACCATTAATTCTCAAGCATGCGAGGCATATTTAGGTTAGTCACATTAATTTTATCGCAAGTTAACATTACATTTCTCACCATTTGAGATATCTTCTAACCTTGCCATCTAGGCTATTAATGCGGTCCATAAATAATAAACAACTTTACAGTAGAGTCTTCATTTACGTTGAAACTTTTATTGGGTTATAGTAGCAACTAAATTTATATATTACATAATATACATATGCATATATTACGGGTATCATCCCTTGAGGATGGCCGGATTGGGCCGGGCCTGGCGTTGCTAGGTACTTCCCAAGTCTGGTGGTCATGCGGACGGACGGACTTGAGATTTCGGGCCCGACTTGGCCCTCGGGCTTAAGATGGGAAAAACCTCAATATCATGTGCATGAAGTGGGTTTAATTTGCCTATTCCCGAGGAGCCTTGACATTTTTCAGATAGTTAGTGGCAAACAATTACGTACATGTGGTACATTTCCTTATATATTGCGCTTAAAGACCAATTTTTTGAGTGAGACGTCTCAGGATATAATCCCACGGAGTGATGAGTTGCAAGAGCTTCAATCCTCAAGCTAACTACTGACCATTAATCGTAGATAAATAATATCTAAAACCCAAAAAAAAGACCAATTTTTTGATACTAAGCGCAACACACTCCATAAAAGAAAATTAGAACGAGTCAAAGACCATTTTTAAGCATAATGAATGAATATATACCAAAATTAAGCATAATTTATGAATATATTATTGGCACGTATAGGATCAAGGTCAAACATCCATCTCTACCATGGATTTTAATCTATTTAATCAAATAACCCATGGTCATTTGTTGTCCTAAGATCTATCATGGTACACGAGACATTTGTCGTATTCTTGTTTGTTTGTGTATTTTTGTGTGTAAACCATACTCTCGTATTTGTGGACTAGTATTTTGAGTATGAATATTAGGTTTTCAATTATTTGAGTCAAATGTGGATGTCGTGGTGGATAAATAGAAAGATAATGGAAGATAAGATAAGATAAGAAATTAATATGACTGAGGATGTGGAAGTTGTTCAAATAGTGATAAAATAAGAATAATGGACATAGATGGTTGAGACATTCAACGACTCAAACAAAAAGTAAATGTGTGCAAGTTGAAGTGGACTTTGCAGGGAGTGTATAAGGGAGGCATCAATCCTCCTTAAGACGGGCCTTTTGGAACTTACCCTTATGGCCCCTTAGCTGCTACCTTAGGTCTGTCTGCGTGTGTTTAGAGAGAGGGTTGGTTACATTATATCATTTATTTTTAAAAAAAAAAGGGAAAGTAAAAATAGCGTGGATAAAATTAAGAAAAATACTTAACGTACCCATGTTTTCATTTTGTAGCAAAATGGCTGGTCTCATTGGTCCATGCCCCAATTTTAAATACTCACTAACTATGGTTAAGATTCACTCACCCCTTAGGATTAAGTAATCCAACCTTCTTTTTTCAAACAAAAAAAAAACCTTAAAGAGAAGTTAAAAAGGACACGACGACACAGGAGTAAGATAAAAGGCCGACCTCAGAATTTGCCAATCATTGCTCTAAAATTAATGAGGAAGGAGTTGATAACATACAATTTAACCAAGGTTATTGATTAAACGGGACTGATGGAACTGAATTTGTGTTGTTGGCTCCAAAAATGAAATAAGGCATTGTTGATAGGGGTGCCAACGGACCAGGCTGGGGTTGGTCCGGTTGTGACCCATTTAATAACCAGGCTTAACATGTGGCCCAAGCTCGCCCTATTATTAATCAGGCCGGACTTGGGTGGGCCAATTTTAATCGTGCTTTATCCGGACTTGGACAATCTTTCAAGTTTCTTTTTTTTTTATAGATGGGTCAATTTTAATTGGGCCTTATACGGCTAGCATCACTTTCTTTAAAAATTACTTTATTTATGAAAAAGACGTGTTATTATTTTCTATTAATACTCCGTTTATTTGCATGTAAATGGTATTACGACGTAAATCATTTAAGTAGAAAAAACACTTACGGTAAAATGTGAATTTTATACTCACTGTTTGTTGTTTGGTTGTATTCTTAAAAATAAGGCAGGAATTATTTTATAAAAAAAATGAAAAAATAAAAAATATGATTAAGGATATTTTTATAATTTTTAAAATATTTTTAAGGAGAATGGTATTTTACACGAAAATGACTAGCGAGTTTAATATAAGTCATTTTCTGGAAATATGTATCTTTTTCCATAAAACATTTTACTTATGAAGAGATTTTACGTACATACAAACACACCTAATTAATATTTTCTATGGAATTAATTTTTTTTCTCTTTATTGTACATGAAACAAACAAAACATAAATAGAAATCATTATTTTCAACTAACATTCTCTCCTTAAAAAAATAAAAAAAAAAATAAAAAAAAGGTGTCGAACATCATCGTGTGGCGAGATAAAAAAATGGAAGAGTTCATTTCATTTTCTCCCTACTTCATATCTCTCGCTTATGTCTTTTTTTAAATTAAAAAAACATACGTGGCAGAAAAAGCCCAAGGCGCCCTCCACGGGTCACCGTCCCCTGGACCGCATGTCAGCCTTGTCAGGTAGTCTGGGTATCACCGAAATGGGATCGGATTTGGTCTGGCCCTTGCCAGACCAAAACCGTCTGGCTCACTCAAAATCCCATTTAACTACCCTTTTAACCCTTGTTAATTTTTTTAAACTCCTGTGGTTAATTTTTCTTTTGTGTTTTTTTCTAAAAACTAATGTCACATGGTTGAACAAGAAAGGTTAGTGAAGCTTAACCACAGTTAAGAGTGTCAAAAGGGACACGTGTCAACAATGGATTGAGGGCAAGACAGTTTTCGCCTGGCGAGGGCCCCACCAAAACCCATCAATCTCAGAGCTTGTGCAAGGTCAGAAATTTGTTTAAAGACCCGGTCGATGCATGCCAATGCAACGAAGACGCTCGAGTCTGAAACGAAGCTTGGAAGGCAATGGCGGCGAATATAGCTGGAGCTTCGATGAGTTCTCTCTCTGATCAAACCAAAATCTCATTTGCAGATTCAACAGGACGAAGAATCGTCGGGAATCCTTCGATAATCTCTCTTAAATGGCGTCAGAACGTATCTGTAAGGGCTTCTGTGCAAGGAGACAACTCCATTGGAGACGACACCAACAAGAAGAACGCTCAAGCCATCGAGTTGCAGAGAATTTTTGAAGATTCTCCTTCTGAAGCTGTTTCCAAAGATTCACAATCACTTCCAAGTAAGAAAATCTCAGTTTCCATTTTCATTGCTTATTTTCATTTCTAGGGTTTTTTTCGTTCTGTTTGTTAATCAATGGTTTCTATATGTAATTTTTTGATTTCTGGGTTTGATTTAGGACCTTTATCTGTCACCGATTTGTCGAATCTGGTCGGTGATGGGTCTCGCATCCGAGTTGCATACCAGGTATTGTATTATTAGATGAGGTTTTATGTTGCTATTGTTATTGAATTTGAATTGGGTGTTTATTATCTTCATAAATTTATATTTTTTGGCTGATTGTTGGGATTTCAGGGAGTTAGTGGTGCGTACAGTGAATCGGCAGCTGAAAAAGCGTACCCCAATTGCGAAGCGGTTCCTTGTGAACAATTCGACACTGCTTTTGAAGTGAGAATCCCTATACTCAATCCGAAATTTATAGCATTTTCCTTTTTATTATTTATTTGATTATTGGAATTTAAACCACAAGATATATTTTGAATCTCTTAAGAATTTAATTGAAATGATATTCTGTAAATGAAAAGATGTGACCAAATCTACCCACATACCATATCATTTGTTTTTACTTTTTACTCATTTTACAACATGTCAAGCGTTTTGAATCCTATGATTTAAATCGAAGATTAAGTTAACGATTTCAATCCTGACTCTGTTTTTAGAAAAATCCTACGATTTTTATTCTACGTTTCACGATTTGAATATTAAATCCTACAGTTAAGTGGGCAACAAATATCACTGATTCAACTTTCAAGTAAAAACAATAAACACTCCTTCTCTTGCACACACATGTGAGCTTAATGGGAAATTATATATGATTTTGGGGGTTTTACATCTAATAACATCTTAATTACAAGCGGCATACAAAATTTTTTCATGGATTATTAACCAATGATTCTTTTGACATGAAAAACATCTCAATAAACAGTTAAAATGTGTGCTTTCAGACTCGCCCTAATAATGAGATATAAGTATTCAAAAAGATTCAGTGAATCTCAAGGAAGATATGCGAAATAAGAGTTAAGTAAGAGAGAATATAAACATGAAATCAATTAGGATGACAAAAATAAAGACCGGGATGAAATTGGTTATATTATCAAAGTCATTGATTGATGGAAAGGTTGGGGTTTGAGTTGACGAGGTGGTTTCCTTACTTTTTCGAAGCTGTTTAGGTCGTATGGTTGGTGTTAGTATGCTTAATTGAGAATGTGAGCATGAGAATTTACCGTCTTTCCTTCCGGGCCGGGCCTTGCGGAGGAAAGACGCTAAACCACTCAACAAAAGAAATGAAGAGTCGCCACCTATTTTATTATAAGGGAAATTGGACCACAAAATATCAACGGATAAGAGCCTACGGTCCAAAGTGAGATTCTAGATTAAGTCTTAGGGAAGGGATTAGGCACCCCGGGGCCCCCATCTTAGGATGGTTACCTACTTCCTAGGTTTAAGCCAAGTAACATAAGTGTCAATAGAATTTGCTTAAGCTTGTTCGGGCTACCTACTCCTTTGGGTTTGGGTTTTGGACATGGTCTTGGGTGAGGGTTTAGGCATAGGCTACGTTTTGGGAAATGGGTAATGGGCTTTAGATTTGGACATGGCTTGTGTGAGGGTTTAGGCATAGGCTAGGTTTTGGAAAATGGGTAATGGGCTTGTGATTTTAAGATATGGATAATGGGTTTTGGGAAATGAGTGGGTTAGGTGACATGGGTTATGGGTTTTGGGGTGTAGGGTTAGATTAAGGATTTGGCTTAGGGGGAAAAAAATAAAAAATATATATATATATATTAAAAAATAATAATAATAATAAAATAAAAATTAGGATAGCCAAGAGGGTGCAAAAATGGGATGTTCTCAGAGAAGTTAGAAGCCTTTTACTAAATTAGATGCTCTTAAGACAATAATATGGTGTTATTTAGTGCTGAAATTGACAAAATATGGTGCTATAACAATGATGATGAAATAATTTGGGGATGCTATAGCTTTTTTAGATATTTCACATTTTTTTCTCAAATTAGAGAAATTTATTCAAATAATTTTATTTTTGCATTTTACGATCCATTTTAAATCTAACCCTTTGCGCTTTTATGATCCAACCATCCAATTCTATTTTGACAATTGTTATGATAAATGAACACTCTTTATTTAGCAATATGCAAGATCAAAATATAGTAGAAAAGTGAAGAAAAAAGGAGAGAGGAAGAAGAAATTTTGGAAGAGAAATCGGGATTAGAGAGTTCTGCGCTCTAACCCCTTCATCTTATATTATAATAACCCTAAAGAGGGGCTATTACAATAATACCCTTAATGAGAAATTTGGTGTATCACACTTACATAACCAAACATATCCAAACATATCTCAACACTCCCCCTCAAGATGGGCATAAATATTCAACATGCCCAGCTTGTTAAGAGAACCTTCTAAACTTCACCTGGTAACTCCATTTGTGAGTACATCAGCCAGTTGGTTTCCCGTTGTAACAAATAGTAAACAAAGATACCTCGAAGCAACTTGCTCTCTGATAAAGTGTCTATTAATTTCAATGTGTTTAGTTCGGTCATGTTGAATAGGATTCTGGGCAATATTAATAGCCGTCTTGTTATCACAAAACAACTTCATAGAAACATCCACCTTCATCCCTAAATCATGTAGTAAAATTTTCAGCCACAACAATTCTGCTACCCAATGAGTCATTGTCCTATACTCTGCTTCAGCACTTGACCTAGTCACTACACTTTGTTTCTTGCTTCTCCAAATGATAAGGTTACCACCAAGGAACGTACAATACCCTGTGGTAAATCTTCAGTCATCTACACTTCCAGCCCAGTCAGTATCAGTGTAAGATTCCAGTCGAGAGTGACCATGGTTAGAAAATAGAAGGCTCTTCCCTGGAGTAGCCTTTAAGTACCTCAAGATTCTCTCCACTGCCTCATAATGAGCAATCCAAGATTCATGCATGAACTGACTGACAACACTGGCTGCATATGCGATATCAGGTCTAGTGAGAGAGAGATAGATGAGACCACCAACTAGTCTTTGATGCATCTCTTTGTCCTCTAGTAACTGGCCATCACTCGAGTTCAGCTTATGATTCTGCTCAATAGGAGTGTTTGCTGGTCGTGAACCCAATTTTTCAGTATCCTTAAGTAAGTCTAAGGTATACTTCCGTTGTGATATGAAGATGCCCCTTTTTGATTGAGCAACCTAGATACCCAGAAAGTATTTCAAATTACCCAAATCTTTGATCTCAAACTCTGTTGCTAGGAATTTCTTTAGGTTTTGGAACTCTACTGGGCATTGCCAATCACCACAATGTCGTCTACATAGACAATCAATGCTGAAAGTAACTCCCCTTTTTTCTTGACAAAGAGAGTGTGATCAGCATGACTCTGTAGATAACTCATCTTCTTCACAGCTTGACTGAACCTTTCAAACCAAGCTCGTGGGGACTGTTTCAGTCCATAAATAGATTTCTTCAGTTTGCAGACCTTTCATTTACTGTTAGGTAGTTTGAACCCAGGAGGAGGGGACATATACACTTCTTCTAGTAGGTCTCCATGAAGGAATGTATTTTTTACATCTAACTAATGTAGGGGCCACGAGTGATTAACTGCCAAAGACAAGAGAACTCGTATAGAGTTCATTTTAGCAACCGGTACAAATGACTCTTTGTAGTCGATCCCGTAAGTCTGAGTGTATCCCTTAGCTACCAGTCTTTCCTTGTACCTCTCAATTGATCCATTTGCCTTATGTTTAACGGTGAACACCCATTTACAACCTACTGTCTTTTTTTCTTTGGGTAACTCAACCATTTCTCATGTGTCATTCTTGACTAGAGCTCTCATTTCTTCCATCATAGCATCACGCCACTTAGGATCAGAGACAGCCTTTTGAAACCTAGAAAGTAAAGATACAAAAGAAACAGAGGACAAGAAAGCAAAATAGGAGGGTGATAAAGAGGTATATGAGATGAAATTAGAGATAGGGTGAACCGTACACTGACGCTTCCCTTTGCGTATGACAATGGGAGCAGTATCATTATCAATATTAGAGACAGAAATAGACACCACAGGAGGCAATGAAACACCCTGGTTCAGAGGAGTTAGAATTGAGAGATGGCCTTATCACAGTGATACCCTTCTTTTCGCGTCTGGTATAAACCTGTAGGTCCTTCGTAGTAGTAGACTCGATAGGAGTAACAAAAATGTGAGGGATAATATCAGGAACCAACGCCGGAAGTGGTACGGAAGGCAAACTCTCTTCCAACAATGCACTATTCTCCCCCTGAAGAGAGGTAGAGGAACGAGAAAAAAATGGAACGTTCTCAAAAAATGTGACATCCATGGTCACAAACCATTTGCCTGACATGGGATCAAAACATCGATATCCCTTTTGTGTGGAGGAATACCCCAAGAGAACACCCCGAATGGATTTGGGATCCAATTTTGTTCGATTAGTACCTAAGATATGAATGAAGCAAACACAACCAAAGACACGTGGGGGGATAGGAAAACTAAGGTTGGGCTGGACAGAGTAGTTGATACGAAGACTTCAACTTCAGTACCCGAGATGGCATACGATTAATCAAATAGGCGGATGTGTGCACTGCTTCAGCCTAAAACTTCTTTGGAATATTAATACCCGTCAGGAAGTTGCGAGCCACCTCCAACAAATGACGGTTCTTACGCTCGTCCACCCCATTTTGTTGGGGAGTATAAGGACATGTGTTCTGATGGATCATGCCATAATCAACCAAATATTGCCTTAAGTCTCCCTCAAGGTACTCCTTCGCGTTATTAGATCATAAAATTTTAATTTGATTCTCAAATTGAGTCAATATCATTCTGTGAAACCGCTTGATGAGGTCCGGGACTTCAGCACGAGACTTCATCAAGTAAATCCAGTTATGACGAGAGAAATCATCCACAAAAGAAATAAAATACTGATAACCATGCACAGATAAAGCAAGGGTAGGGTAGGGCCCCAGACATCAAAATGAATCAGCTAAAACGGAGACACTTTTATTCATACTCGAAAAAAAAGTAGTTCTACAATGTTTGGAGAGTTCACACACTTCACGTTGCTGACTATGACTAGAAACAAACTTAAACAAGTCCGGAAAGACTAATTGCAAAGACTTAAATGATAAATGACCTAGTCATCAAGTCTTGAAATACACAATGAGTAGGAAAAAATGTCACACAACAGTTAAGACTCTTGGTCAAGCTACTAATTGATAACAAATTTGTGGATAAATTGAGAACATGAAGAACAGATGACAAAGAAATGACATCAGTAAGTTTCACAACACCCTTGCCAGAGAGAAGAAAGAACACCATCGGCAACCTTTACTTTATCCCTTCCAGACAAGAGACTATAGGAGGAAAAAACAGTGGATAAACTAGTCATATGATCTGACGCACCTGAATCAATGATCCAGGTTGGGCTGGACTGTGAATGAGAAACGAAATTAGTAGATGCAGTACCGAACTGGGCAAATGAAGTAGAGGCAGAAGAACCTTCTATTTGACTCAAAAAACGGCGAAGACGATTAATATCTGCATTAGAGAAGCTCTCGGAGGTGAAGGAAAACGGTCCAGTGAGAGTATCTGATGTCATCGAGTTACCCAAGGAAGGAGGCAAGAAGGTTACAGTGTTGCCTCGATGATTGCCCATCTACTGTCCGGGATGAAAAAAATTGGCGGGTCGGCCAATGAGATCCCAGCAAGTTTCTGGGTATGTCTAGTCTTCCCACAATGCTCGCACTTCAGTTTATCCTTATTATCAGGGGGCCTAGTCTTCCGAGGAGGATATTTCCCAGCTTGAGGAGCTGTAGAGGCCGTAGCAAGGGCGAGATGATCGTTGGTCGGAGTAGGTACCATGGCCTTTTTCCGGATTTCCTCGCCTTGGACTAGGGAATAAACTTGGTCCAAGGAGGAAAGTTCATCTCTGCCCAAAATTTGGTACCCTAGTTACCTCAAATTCCGGATTCAATCCCGCCAAGAAGTCAAAAATTTTGTTCAGTTCTACCTGTTTAATGTACCTATCCGGTCTTTATCAGTGTCCCATTTGATAACCTGAAAATTGTCCAACTCTTCCCACAGACCTTGAAGAGTGGAGTAATAAGTAGATAGGCTCTTCTCCCCCTGACGAAGAGTAACTATTTCTTGCCTCAATTGGTAAACCTTGGCAATGTTTTGACGTTGGGAATAGGCTCGAGTTGTCTTATCCCAGATCTCTTTCATAGTTTGAAGGAACAGGAAACCTCTACTAGCGATGGTTGCATAGAATTCAGCAACCATGACATAACCATAAGGTTCTCCTGCACCCACCTATCATATGTGTCAGCCTCCTCAGCCGGTTCCTTCACACGGCCTATCAAGTACCCTAACTTCTCTCTCCCGCCGATTTACATCTTAGCGGACTGAGACCACTCAAGGAAGTTTGTGTCATCCAACTTAACTGTTGTGATAAGCACACCGGGATTATCACCATAAGTAGTAACGGGCGGAGTTATCTTGCTACTAGGAACCTTTGAAGTAGCTTCGGATAAGCCTTTAGACACACCATCAGTGGTCATTCTCTACTCTTATGTAATTAAATATGCAAATCAGAAAAAAAAAAAAAAAAAAAAAAAATTGCGCAAACCAGGCCCAACCATTAGTCTAAAGTCACAAATGAACAACTAAGGAATGTCCCGAACTCTTCAGATTCCAATGAGGAAACTTGAATCACAATAAGAAATACCCAAACCAGCATTCATGATGACAACTAGCTATATTAGAACCAAAAAGGTAAGAAAAAAAAATTTATGGCTTAAGACGGGGTCACCACGGTAAACCGTGAGCCTTGTTGGGTTTGCTAGAGATTCAAATCTGCTCCAAAACCAATGAGAACACTTCCAAAAGATCCCTATGGAATTTTCGGTCCACCCATAGTCAAATTTGAGGTTCTAAAACATCCAAGAATTTCGCACTCTTTAGTTTTGCGAAATCAGCGAATTTTTGAATTAATGCTTAGAAATTCTGTAAAACATATTAATGGTGGTCAAAAAATTAAACAAAACTCACCACAAATCCCAACTCAGTCATCTCTATCATGTGGCACAATCGACATCCAATTCTAGTCGTACAGATGTTGACGTTAGCAAGGAAGCATGCTGATGCAGTAGGTTGCAGAATCCAAAACAGGAAAAAAAAAAAAAAAACGAAAAGTTGTCCCTTGAGTTCCCTAGATCGTGTCTTGCTCTGATACCAACTTGAAGATCAAAATATAGAAGAAAGGTGAAGAAAGAAGGAGAGAGAAAGAAGAAATCTTGGAAGAGAAATCATGATTTGAGAGTTCTGCTCTCTAATCCCTTCATCTTATATTATAATAACCCTAAAGAGGGGCAATTACAATAATACCCTTAATGAGGGATTTGGTGTATCACACCTACATAACCAAACATATCTCAACACTAAATATACCGCCCACTATTTGATTTCTAATCCATCTCTCTCTCTCTCTCTCTCTCTCTATATATATATATATATATATATATAATTAAGTGGTAAATGATAATTTGTTATTTCTATTTTTGAAAAAAAATAAAAAATCCTTTAAGAAAATTAGTATGAATCATACGACTTACCACTTGAATCCCAATTTGAATCAAATATACCGTCTTTTGATTTTGTTATTTAATTCAAATTTAAGAACTTTGCTTGTGGCAAGGTTACATCCGTTTTTTAGCTGGCTTCAAAATAGCCGTAGCGCGCTAGCTAGCAAACAGAGGCTACCTTGGATCTATTGTTACTTCATGCATGAAAATGACCTAGGTCAAGGAAGCCCCATTTTGGGTCTTAGAGAAAATTGGATTCAATCACTATAGTTCAAAATTTCGGTACGAGTATCAGTAAGGTGATTTTAGGGCACATATTAATTCGATATGCACCTATACGCCACAAAAATTAAGATACGCAAGGAAAAATTTAGATATCTTGCATAAAACTTCTTTCAATTCAAATATAGCTAAAAACAAACTAAATGAAGTCTCCTAACTACATTTATAACCATACATATGAGAGTTGAGATTTTTATAAGTTAAAAAATGTAAGCATGCTGAGAAACATGTATGAAAATACAAAGCATAGTCATTTAGTTAAGTATAAGCAAATCTAAATATGAAAACTTTACGTTCAATTAAATACATTAGAAAATATTGACTTTACAATTATAAAGTTAATAACATACATTATACAAGCTCTATATTACATTGAATTATATGTCGACTCAAACACTTTGGGCTCAAGAACTGAATAGAGTAATATACGATAAGTATGTCAGATATGATCACAATATTGTGGGCAACTCATATAAACGTGGTATGTGGCCTAATACATCTGCATATAAACTCGAGAGTTGTTGAACATGTCCATAACTATCACTCAATGCATGGGACTAAGCATCATTGTCCATAAGCTCCCAGATAAGGACTATGCGTCATGACCATAACCATATGAGGACGAATATGCACTCTCATTCATACCCACTATCATGATGACTACACTCACCAACATTGATTCTATCCATTCATGTGTCATGTCATCCATGCCTCAAGGCTGCCCATAATCACCCACATGTCTAACTTGTCGCCCAATACCACACCGTCACCGCTCTTACGTTGGTGTCTCATGACCACAAGAGGGCATACACTCACCATGACTAGTGTCCTGCATTGCATGGTCAAAGTATTGTTACTCTGTAAATAGTAAATACAATACCATGCCTCCCCTCTAATTAACTCTTATGATTAGAGAATTTTCTTTTAGAAAAGAAAGGTTCTAGGGATGTTTTGAAACACCCAAATGAAGATCTCTCACACTTTTTATGTGTACGTATGAACAGATACTGTAGCGATATCAATCAATACTCCCCTCCCCCCCCCCCCCCCCCCCTCCAAAAAAAGGTATCCTAAGTATTGGTCAGATACTCATTGATACCCTATGATTCCTTGGACTCCTATTAATTCCCCGTACCAGAGTACCAAATAGTGCAAATCCTGATACGCAATAGACTGGTATGTACCAATATTTTGAACCATGCACTCTAGTGGTATCACTCATTTCCCTATTGAAAACCTGTCAAATGCCTTGTGGCTACTCCATCTGGCAGAACTTAGAGCTCTAGAATCTTTATGGCTGACAAATTTCTAGAAATGCAAGCTTTTGTTGGCAGATCTTTGCCCATTGCATGGTTCGTCGAAGGAGAAATGTATCCTTAATTGATTTGATGCTCAATGCCCTGCTATTTATTTTTTGATAAGTGAGGTGGGATTGAACACTCATCCTAGGTTGTAGCACTAAGCAATGTCTAATGTATGGCAGTGTCAATCCTAGTAGCAAAATTATCTCCCCAATATTTTGTTTTTTTTGCCTGATATGGTTGATGCTATCATCCATGTGGGACCTTTCCTTCATCTGATATCGGCCAGAGATATTGAGAGATTAAGATCACTGTGTACCATTGTTTTGTCTTCTAAGGTTCTCCTCTACAAAAGGAATTTCCGTATCTCTTATGATATTTAATTTGGACATATAGGTTGTCATTTATTGATGGAATCTGATGTTATCAAGGGGTTTTCTGCTGCTCACTGCTTTACGGAGTATCTACTGCTCATAGAGTCGCCAAGGGATGTACTCTTTTATGGGGTTCTGGATTCCTGTGCAGAAATCTTTGGACTTTGTTGGGACATTCAGGGATTCCAGATTGCGCATACTTTTTAGGGAGGCAAACTCTTTGGAAGACTCTTTGACTAACAGAGGAATTGAGTCCCCATAACCTTTTAGTGACTGCTGAGTGTTGAGACTCTAATCAACTCTGGGTTTAAGCTTGTGCTCTTGGTACTAGCTTCAAGATGCAATTGATAGTTTGATCAATTGAAAAGAAAAGCCTACGTGTGAGCCTTTTGGCAGTGAGGATGACTTTGCCTGCTGCTTTCTCTCCAGTTAGATGGTCTCTCCTCCACCCAAAACTCTTATCAGTTTCTTGCCTTTTCATTTGTGCTTGATCCTTCCTTTTCTGCACTTCTGATTATTTCATGTTCTTTATAATAGTTCACTCCTTTATTAGTTGTAGATACTTGTTAAGCCCGTATTCTGTTCTCTACTCTAGCTCTAGTATGATCTTGCTATGGAAATGAAATTTGCTTTAGATTTCGCTGAACCTCCTCCCCCCACCCTTATCAGTAAAAGTTGTAATATTAAACAACTGAACAAAAACAAGGATTCACCGATTGGTGAATAGAACAAAGTCACAAACAAAGAAAGGATAGATGTAAGATTCAAACCAGCTCACGAGAACAACAGAAGATTAACCCAAGAAAGTTGGAGCAAAAAAAGAAAGAAAAGGTAATGATCCAATCTCATCTCCAATGAGAAGATACATCAGCCTAAGCAGTCCTGAAGGATACCAAAGATAATGTCCACTGCAGTTGAAAAATTATCAAAAGCTCTACTGTTTCTCTCATTCCACACTCCTCCAGTAAACTGCACCCAAAAGAACCCTCCAAATCCCTACTTGCACATTGTCCATGCCCCTCAAGAACCAAGTGAAGAATAGAGACTCAAAGGTGGATGGAAACACCCAAGCCACCCCCAAGCACATTAGGAAATGGCTCCACAATCCTCGAACTAGAGGACAATGGATCAACAAGTGATCCACAAATTCCTCCACCTCCAAACACAGAAAGCATCTGTTTGCAAGTCTCCATCCCCTAGTCTTTAGGTGGTCCAATGTGAGAATTTTCTCCAAAAACGCAGTCCACAGGAAGTTAGCTGCCAAGGCGTCTTCTTCCTTTATATATACTTTTTCCTTTTCTGTATAACCAGAAGTGCATTAAAATTTTAACTGAATTAACAAAATAGTTAGGGATTGTACCCCCTACGCACAACAGAAAAATAGCTCCATCTCTAATTAAAAAGTTGGCAAGTTCTTTTTGCCAGTCAGTCTTCTGGTGCCAGCCTTTTCTGATACCTCATTGGCTTCACAAGTCCATTTGTCCCATGTTATGATAGAAAGGCAGAAGCAACTCTTTACATATATAATGGTTTGAGATTACAAATTCTTCTGACTTTCAACCCGATTTGAATGCTGAGGTGCAATTTTGTAGGCTTGCTCTTTTGGCCCCTCGATGCATCGGACAGCACATGGACAATTTTCAGAGGGGTTTAGAGGAAGTCTGACACCATTCTTATTTTTCTTTGTCATGGCCATGGGTCAATAGTCTTTTCGGAGTCAAGGAGCCCGTCATGGTTTGACAATCTATGCAATAGTTATGATCTATTCGTAACTCCAATGTTGAGGCTTTTGATCTGGTGCAGCTTGGATGTAGTTCATATTTAGTTATAGGCATCGTGATTATTTTTATTTTATTTTATTTATAGAAGAGATTGACTTGTACGATTTGTAGTAGTAATGAATCATAGTTGATCTTCTCTCCATACTGAAAAATCTCTCTGATCATCAGTTTTTCATGCATGAACATATTTCTTGATCTTCTTTACGTGTGAACTATAAAGGTCAATCCTTTTTGTATTTCTTGCGCTGCAGGCTGTTGAACGGTGGCTTGTTGACCGAGCAGTTTTACCGATTGAGAATTCTCTAGGGGGAAGCATCCATCGGAACTATGACCTCTTGCTTCGGCACAGGTTGCATATTGTTGGGGAAGTGAAACTTACGATTCGGCACTGCTTACTAGTTAATCACAGTGTTAGAGTAGAAGACCTGAAAAGGGTTCTTAGCCATCCACAGGTACTTTTGCACCTTGAAATTTTTCTCGTCTTGACTTTTATCTCATGATACCTTGGTGATATTTCAGGCTCTTGCTCAGTGTGAGAACACATTAACAAAGTTGGGAGTGGTCAGAGAAGCCGTAGATGATACTGCTGGTGCCGCAAAGGTAGGTTTTAATCTGGTAATTAGTCCTCACCTCAAAAGATGCATGCTCTGAGTTCAAACGAGACATAAATATAGTTCGTTGTTATACACTTTGGAGAGACCTTATAATAACAAACTCATAATACTCAGATCTGGATGAGAGGAAACCGTGATACACACGGTATACATTCAGGGCAAGGTTTAAAAAAGTGGTTTCGGACACCGTAACGGACACAGCCAAAACCTTTACGTAGCGCCGTTATGTAACGGTTTTGGCCTTTACTTTTTTTTTTTTCTTTTTTGCTTTAAAAAATCCAATAAATTCCAATAAATAGAAAAAACATATAATAAATGAGTAACAAGATACTTTTAAAGTCAATATGAAGCTCAAAATTTAGAAATAAGGAAATTAGATGGGTCGAAGGTTGAAACATACCCGAAATAAAGAACATGCCTTGGATTCCTTCAAATCTATGAATTAAACTCCAATTCAAATTGTTAATTAACAAAAAACCAAAAGAATTTTAGGAAAAAAAAGGTACTAAGAATAGGTAGAGAAGAAGAGAAGAAGCAAAGATTAGGTTTTAGAATGAGTTTAGGGATTTTTGGAACCCAGTCCTACGACCGAAACCTTTACGTATCGGGCGTAACGCCTGTTACGTAACGGTTTCAGGCGTTATGGTTTGTTTCAGAATAAACAGGTAAAGGTACGGTATCGAGTATCGGAGGTCACCAAAACCTTTACGTAACGGGCTTTATGTAACGGTTTCAGCGTTTTTTTAAACCATGATTCAAGGGGTGTTTGAGACCCACCTTCTAATGGTCTCACCAAGGAAATCTCTTTTGCCAACTCAGTTCATGATTGTAGCATATAATACATATTATTATAATTTTTATTGTCAAAAGTATTTCTGGGGAAATATTTGAAAAATGCCTACGATTAATGATTATGCTCATCAAATTAGGGTTATTTGTGGCTTAGGAACATCCTGAGGGAGGCAGGGAGTAAAAATTATGTATAGATTTTGTTCTTTGCTATAACCCACTTGAAATTAATGTTGTATATGCAGTTTGTCGCATTCCACAAACTTAAAGATGTGGGGGCAGTTGCTAGTTCTGGCGCTGCAAGGATCTACGATTTGAATGTTCTTGCTCAAGATATTCAGGTTTGTATCTACAAGTTTCTGGTGTGGTGATGAACTCAGATTGTTTGTTGTTGGGCTACACTTTTACCTTCTCTTGTGTAGGATGATTCCGATAATGTTACCCGATTTCTAATGCTGGCCAGAGAACCCATCATCCCAGGCACTGATAAGCCATTCAAGGTAATCCTGCTCGTAAGACACAAACTACGGGCATTATTTAAGATAAATAGTAGGATGTTCTTCCAACGCTGCTCTCTTTTTTAGAACATATAGCGTTTTCGCCAGTCTTAGTAGAGTCTGGTAGACTTAGTTATCATAAACTGAGATTACACTGATGAATGCTGTTATTCATCTTTCAGACAAGTATTGTTTTCTCTCTAGAGGAGGGGCCTGGTGTGCTTTTCAAGGCTCTTGCTGTTTTTGCTATGAGGCGAATCAACCTTACAAAGGTATGTTCCTTTGTCATTGAATTTTCTATTTCATTTGACTGTTCATGTGTGCGGGTATGTGGGATGATAGGACGTGCATTTTAATAGCCATTATCTTTTTTCCTTACCAGATTGAAAGTCGTCCCCGTCGTAAGCAGCCCCTGCGTCCATCTGATGAAAGCAGTCATGGGTCTCCAAAGTGATTACGCAGAACTTCTCAACCTTAATCGTTTTTTTTAATGCATAGATATTCATTCACTCCTTTCATAAATAGATCCATGGATTAATTTTATTATAGTTGTGTGTTTTGTCAAACACTACACTGGGTTTAGCATTTCTATCCTGACTAGCTCTTTGGTTTTCCCATATAGGTACTTTGACTATCTTTTCTATGTGGATTTTGAAGCATCAATGGCTGACCCAAATTCACAGAATGCCCTTAGACATCTAAATGTGGAGTTTCTTTGAAACCTCATCCAGGGTTTAACTTTATCGATTTTAGCCAGAACTGATGTAAAATATCTTCTTTGGCAGGAGTTTGCAACATTCTTGAGAGTGTTAGGAAGCTACCCAACGGACATTAGCCTAACGTGAATGACCTAAAGCCCGGTAAGAATACACAATCTGAACAATAATGTCAATTGATGTTTAGTAGACTTTCGGCTTTCCATCTGTGTGTGAGAAGAAAACTTAGTCATCATTTTAAAATAAATTTCAGCTTAAATTTGTCTTCATACATCATAAAAAATTTCCTTCATACAGAACTGTATTGGCTTCATGATGTGTTTGGATAGACATTATGGAATCGCACATCAGTTACACATCTTTCATGGCATCCATTCTTGTTGTCACTTGTATGCTATATAAGTTAATAACAGGATACTGTGTCTTCTAAAAGCTTACTTGTGATGGATGGTTACTGAACAGTGAACACTACTGTTTGTTGAAAAGTTAATTGATTATATAATATAAATTATACATTTATCATATTATTTAATATTGGTATATAACAAAATACTGTATTCATCTAAAAGCTTACTTGTCTTGGATAATTGCTGAACTGTGAACACATCTCAACGTGACTGTTAGTTGAAAAATTAATTCATCGTATGCGCAATTGTATTATACAAATTGTATAGTTTAAAAAATATATATCTGAATACATTTATCATACCATATATATATATATATTTGGGAAATGCTAACGACCACTCAAATGTGTGAAATTGTTAACCACCACCAAGACATTTTTTCATGGGGGACAGTTCATTAAATAGGAGAGAGAAAAGTCAAACTGCATTTATTCTCTTTTGATTTTAATGACCGGTCTCCTATGAAAAGTCTAAAGTACCCTTACCTTTAGTGGATTTTGTTAATTAATGCAGGGGTAAAAATGTCTTGATGGTCGTTACCAAGTTCACCCACTGAGTGGTCGTTAGCAAGACCTATATATATATATATATATGTTAATATTTATAGTTCACTATTTTTCAATACTTTAATTGTTTATCTGTATTATGCATCAGAAGTGGGGTTTTCAAGGGACCATGTCTGTTGGCTCGTTTTGGTTTTTCAAACTGATGCACATGGTCATGTTTTAGGTCAGAAAGTGTATGTTCTCTTCAACTTACAGTATCCCCAACGTCTAAGCCTTATCCCAACTAATTTGGGTAGGCTGCACAAATCCTGTTCCTCAATTCCACTCTATCTACAACCATATTTTTTTGTTAAATTGAGAGAACTCAAAAAGGTTTTCCATCTATCTCTTTTTTCCTTCATCCCTTTCCTTTCAAAGCCTTCACTTGTACCAGAGTATGCCTTCTCGTTGCCGTTGGTGTTGTCATAGGTTTTCTCATTGATTCTTTCATAGGTTTTCGTTGCACATTACTGAACCATCTTACACGGTTCTCCTTTTTCTTTATCACCTATTCCTAGGTTCTCTCTTATGCGGCTCATGTCTAAACTATCTCTCCTTCCTAGTCTTGACACTCAATGCTTTTCAGCCTGCTGAAGGAAGGACATGCTAGTGCACTACGGCTTTGAAGCAGGGCCCATCTAAGCATCTCATGTCAACTACTCGCAATCTATGAAACATGTTGCTTCTTAATTGCCCAACATTATGCTCCTTTAGCATGGCTCAATCTTATGTTGTCTTATAAACTTTCCTTTTAATTTGATTGGTATGCATAGGTCACATTGCACTTCAGAAGCACACCTCCACTTCAGCTGTCAAGCTGAATCCTATGGGTAATATCCTTAATCTCTCCCTCCTTATGTATAATGGCATACTCATAACTGAATCCAAGATGCTGGAACTGGTCACTTTTGGATATCTTCTAGCAAACAATCTCAACTATCGCTTCATCCCTATACATGTCCTACTAAAGTTACACTGCATGTGTTCTATCCGGGTCCGACTTATTCTTAAACCCTTGAATTCTAAAGTATCCAGTCCACAATTTTAATTTCGCTTTCACTCCCTATCTAGTCCCAACTCCCATCAATAAACACCACGCCAAGCATATCGAAAGATGATTATTAAACATGCACTACCATCTGATCTCTCTTGCATCAGATTTTCCTTTCTTAAAAAAAAGAGCAGTTACTTCACCCATAAACATTGCAAAATGATATAGACTCAAGTATGACCATGATCCTTAGTGCAAAACCCACTATATCTAGAAACTCATTTGTCTGTCCTTTAATTCCCACTTCTCACATTAATCCCCACCCTCTTATGCATGTCCTTAATAACGTCAATATCTCTGTTCTTGATTCTTCTTTTTTCTCAATACACTCAAAATTCTCTCTCTGGGTAAATGTCTGGATGATAAATGATAAGTAATGGAAATTGTACTCTGGGAGTGTGTCCATGGGGAGAATGACAGTAATTGGGAGATCTCCCCGGCTTCTAGGTATAGAGGGTCTCAACTGTGTTGGTGGGTTAGCTGGATGACTGTTTTCTAAAAACGGATTCAGGATTAGGAATAGGAAGGGGAGTAAATAGAATTAGATTGGGAGGATTTTGGTGTGGCGAAGCCCCTATATATGTTGCTTTTATAGACTTGTATAGATTAACATAAATGGCGGAGTTGGGTTTTTTTCCTGAATTGTATTTCAAACAATAGGAGTTGGAAAGGTAGTGCTAGCAATACTGGGAATCGGATTGAAGGCTAATACCGAGAGAGATACTCAGCAGCACTAGGTTCCATATTTTTAGTTCTTTGTTTTTCTTCGGAACTTTCTCCTATTGTTTTTTCTTGCTGGCTAATACTTTTTATTTTTTGTTTTATGGTCATCGGTGCCTGGAACTTTTGAACCTTTATCCAAAATTACTTCCGTGCTGTGCGAATTTCTTGTACTTGTATCAAATTGGTTTTCTTTCTGAACAAATTATGGGATTGAGGCTTTGTGAATTTGTTGGCTTATACCAATCTGAAATTGAACTGCTTTGAGATTTATTAACTATTTGTCAGATCCTTATGAGTTGCTTCCTGATATTCTTGTCTACTTCCTGCTGATGC
This sequence comes from Tetracentron sinense, assembly GCA_015143295.1. NCBI lineage: Eukaryota > Viridiplantae > Streptophyta > Magnoliopsida > Trochodendrales > Trochodendraceae > Tetracentron > Tetracentron sinense. The sequence continues at coordinate 4,815,447 of CM026563.1, forward strand.
ATGAAGGAGTTATCGAATGCAATCGAAATGGAGGACTCACCTTGCACAGATATTGCTTTTTCGTGGTGTTCAAATTTTGAGAAATATGATAGGTTAACTCATGGTTGTACATACAAAGCTCATACGTCTGGTCCAAAGATGTGTGCATCATTACAAGTGAGGAATCAGTGTGGTGTCCAAAAACTATGGTGTTTTCCAGTAGTTTTTAAGATTGATTGAATTGTTATCTCCATTCTTTTTTAAGTACAATATCCGAACATAAAGGTCGGCATATCTTCACAGCAATTTATGTATATCCACTTGATAATGCTCTTATATGACCCATACACAAATTTAATCACTATTCAACACTGACATATGATTGATGAGATCAGCAAACCTCTTAGAATTGCTATTATAATGGGGGCTTCTTTCTTTCTTTTATTTTGGAAGTTAAATATTATTAAAGCAAATATGAAAAAAAGTTATTTGTTATATGATAGTGGAAGTATATTACATTGATGGCCTCGGATTTTCTCTGGCGTGGTCTCGGGCAACCACAAAATAGGGGACATGTGGTCATAAAAATGGGAGAAGTCGTTTCATTTTCTCCCCATGATTTTGACTTCTCGTGGGGGCTTCTTTCTTATTTCACTGACAACAATAATCCTCCACTCATTGCCCTCACAAAGCCCCTTTAACTGCTCCCCTGAACTATGGTTAACAAGTTTTAACCCTTATAAATTTTTTTTTTTAAAATTAAGGTTAGATGTGTTAACCTTAAGGTTTAATGAATCTTAACCATAGTTAAAGGGAGTTAAAAAGGAGACACATGGCAAGAAAATGGGGACAGCAAAGTGATTATTTTCCTTTCACTAATCTCCACAACTACCTCCATTAACTGCTGTACTGGTTTGAATCACTTTGTCCGATCTGTTCCTCCATTTACGCCAACAATGCCCCGTTTTGTTGCCTTGGAGTACTGATTTTTAGGTCTGGTTGTGTGTGTGTAGAGTGTGTTAGTTACATTATATCATTTCAACCAAAAAAAAAAAAAGTACTACTACAACTATCACAGGTCTGATCATGTGTGTTTGTTTAGATTATCCCTTACCAATTATCAAAAAAGAGTACTGATTCTCGGCATCTACTAAATCCTTTTTGGTTTCATTCTTTCATAATCGTTAACCTGGGGAGTTATATTCTTGCCTTCCAAAAGTATACTAGCACATGTTCGGGAAAAAAAAATGAATGAATAGTCTTTCAAATGATCCTGCCTCTTTCTCAAAAACGGACTACCAGGCCTCGTGTGAGTTTAGAACCCGGTTGCACTAAAGCTCAAATACATTATGAACAGTATATCTTGAAATAGCAGTGATTAGCGAACTCGGGTCTGCTGCTTATCTTATTCTGTGTCCTCGTGGCCTAACACCCCTTTATCGTTAAGCTTAACTAAATTAAAGTTAAGATTTTGTTTTTTCTTCTAAAAACCGAGGTTGGATTGCTTAACCTTAGGTTTGGTTTGAATGAATCTTAACCACAATTTGTGAGTTTAAAAGTGAGGCATGGACCAATGAATACCAGCCATTTCATTGCATAATGGAAACCGCAGGAGCGTTCAGCATTTTCCGTCTTGAAAGCACAATAAAATAAAAGTTCACCCACACAAAGTTCCCTAGTTCTCATGGGACTTGGGCTTAACGGTTCATGTGGGGTCTTGACCAGGTTACACTATCTAACCGAAGGGTGGGCTTGGGATTCCTCGTTACAAAAAAAAGAAAGCAACAAAAAGGGTAATCGATCAACAACGCATTAAAGTGAGGCCCTTATTCTGAAACTCAAGTCAGTTTGGTGCTTGCAACTTGTAACGCGTCTTAAGTCTAGGAGACAGCTTCTTCCCAAGTAAACTTGGAGTAGAAACTGCTAGAGCATACAAATCTATCAATGCAAAATTAGTTATAGTGGGCATTAAATTCCCCTCTAAACCTGGGTTCAAGCCCTTATAACACAAGTAGATGAATGCCAAAGCACATCTGCTGAGGAAGTAGCTGGAGGCAATAAAATGTTTTCCATATCCTCCAAAGATGTCCTCTGCCTTATTCAAGATTCTTAGAGACCTTACTCCTTGGGGATGAGTGATGAGATCTCTAATAAGCCCCAAAATCTTACTTTTTGATCTCAGAAACAAGCGTGGATTGACCTGCTCAACCACCAGCCACTCCAATGCCAACGCTGTAAAACACTTGTTACCACAATCAGTCATTCATGAGTTAACCGACAACATTTTTACAGGGCCTATCGGCATACCCATTCCTCTTGCATGAGCATACCTGTGGCATCCACCATTCCATTCCATTCCTCCAGTTTTCATCATTGTTGACAGCAGATATTACCAGCTTCTTATCAGGCAGCTGAAGATATTCAAGGAAATTTTAGGCTCTCAAGATCTGGGCAGATTTTTACCCAGAAGGGGATTGAAGGGGGGAGGAACAGGAGTCTTGGGAGGCATAGCAAGAAGCAAGACAATCTCATTTCCCCGACAAACAAAGAGACGACATGAATGAATACAAGCAAAACATTAGAAGATACACTGTGGTCCTCCAACCATATAGCTGATCAAAGATGCAAGACATTAAATCCAAAGGCTTGAATAGATTTAAAAAAGAAGATTTCAAGAACATAACTCATCCAATTTCATTCCAAAAAAAAATCAGCAACTAATGCAAATTGATCCCCCAACAAACTAGTGTAAAATTTTCAGGAAATACTCAAACAAAATCACATATACAAAATCTTCCCAGGCTTCTTGTAAGCCCCATCTAACCTTCACGTTCATCCCAGATGAGGTAGGTGGCCATGCCTGTTAAGGTTTTTAAAATGCAACAAAGCCAAATCCTGGTGAGAACATCACAGCATGGTTGGGATCTAATGTTTAAAAATGCTAGCATTATCTACTGCAGTTGATATCATGGAAGCGAGATTAACTAGCTGAGCTAGTAATTGGACAATTGTTTATCCAGTCTCTCATTTAACTTTGCTGTTTATCCAGTCTCTCATTGAACTTTGCACATGCAGCAGCAAACGACAGGAAACCTAACTTTCAGCACCGATATCTCAATACGTTTTCACCATGGCTAATAGAGCAAAATAAAATCATAAAATAGAGATCTTGTTCATGTCGCACATTATCAGTACAGAACTGTATATTCATCACTAGCAATTAAAAAAATGGGTGTCAATTGTCAACTTATCATTTTGGCAAATCTTACCTGATCTAAAGAGAACTTATCTAATAAAATCGATGTAAACAACGATAAAATATCCACTGAACTTTAGCAAAAGAAAAATCTGTTTCAAAAAGTAAACTTTCTTCAACTTTTAGAACAGGGGCAAAATGTCTAGATGTCTAAATAGTAAAGCTTCCAAATATACGTTAACCAAATAGTCTTATTTTGATTTTTGCTTTTATTTTTTTGAAAGAAGTCAAATAAAATCTATTTTTTAAACTTGCCAAACACTACCTAAACTTAAACAAGTATTGATACGGGAGGACCTACCAACTCTATAAAAATCTCATTCATGCACAGATTTTTTTATTTTTTATTTTCATTTCCTCAGAAAATCTCTTTAGCGGTCCACTCTCTCATGACTGACCTGATCTCCTATCTTCCACTCTAAACAGAGCTCCTAATTTAAATATTGGAAAAAGAAACAGATGGGACAGATGGGACTTTCGTCTCTCTCAATTCATCAATTATGGATTGGCTTGGAGTCAGGCAATGTCACTAAAGAGACATCTTTATCTCTGTCGTCTCGGACATCACCTAGCAGAAACATCCCACTGTGGGCCTATAATCATCACAAACTAAAAGACCCAATACTTGTATGAGGCTGGGTGACGAGGTCTTAAAAGCAAATGAGAAGTCATAACCAGCTCAAACCACAAAACAGGTTCTAGGAATCTGATCTTAAAAGGTAGCCTGAAAACAGCCATAATTAGCTCAACCAAAATCTACATATCAAACAAATCCTCTGGAGCCGATCCCTGTAAGGCTACATGGTACTTTAATATGTAGAACACTCTGTACTTGCTCCAATAAAGGATACATAAGTCAGTTTTCGTGTCACTAGAGCAAACAAAACATAAAAAAAAACCAAAGAACACAAAACATTCCACGTACCGTGCAATTAATGAGATGAGACCGTACAGTTGTCTCACTAAAAGCACCAATATCTCCTTAATAAGCTTTTGATGCCCATATAGAAAATGTAACCCGAGAATAAGATGCAGAATACATGATACTAAAGGGTGAACTTATGGTCTATTCACCTTTACAAGTGTATTCTGAGTATGCACTTTAGTTATGGTATTGTTTTCAGGCTACCTTTCTATACAAGAGGGCCTGTGAGATTACATGGCACTATGATAACTGATAAGCACATGATACAATCAGCTAAATCATGCTCCAAAATAGGATAGAGAAGTCAGTTTTCACTTAACTAGAGAAAACAGGACTGAAGAAGTTAAAACATATCATCACTGTATAACACCAAAACCAATGAGAGGCGACCACAGAATTACCTCAATAAGAGCACTAATATAACCCTAGTAAGTTTTTGATGCACTTACAATTCTAATACAAGTTGAGAACATTGGATGATAAGCTCTATTTCATGATTCAAAAACATTGGATGATAAGCTCTATTTCATGATTCAAAAACTTCATATAAGAGACATATATTGTAAAAAAAGTTTTCATGCAAGGTCACATTTGATGCGGACATCCAGTATTACAAGGAGTTTCAGGTTTACCAAATGAAGAAGAAGAAGGCCCACATATCACGTTGGATCGATGATTTGGGGCATTGAATACCTAATGTGCACACATGGTTCATTAGGAAAACCCCACATTGGGAAAGTGTGCATATGGGCTGAGTTATCATGATTTACTTACTTAGGAGAAAATCCAATGGGCTGGGCTTTTACTATTAATCTTTTCGTTTGTTTGATTATTTTAGTCTCTTTCCATTAGTGTGGTTATTTAGTCTTTTCATTGGTTTGGTTTTTTTTTTTTTTTAACAATTAGGGTTTACAACTATTTAAACCCCTATTTTGCTATAAATTTCGGTTAATGAATTTTATGAATGAATGAAAGTACCCTTGGATATTCTCCTTGAATGGAATTAGTGTGATACCATGGGAATGATTCCCTAAAGCTCTAAGGTATGTTCTTGATCTTTTTCTTTCTTGTTCTTCTTTCTTCCTCTTTGATTTCCTTGTTTTTTCATTGAAACCCTAATTTGTGAAACCCTAGATCCTATTACCTTGCTGCCCCATCCTTTCCACAGCCCCCTTTCTGCCACCAGACTTTCGTACAGCCTCCCTATGGACTGCTTCCTACTGTCATTACACCCCCACCCTCTCTACCAATCTCATTACTGCTGCCAGTCCCCCCTACCTTCCCAAGGCTGCCACAGCCTTCCCCTTGCTTCCCTCTCACTACCGCCCCCTCCCCACCTATCCCATTGCAGCTGCCTCCTCCAACAGCCCGTCCTTCAGCTGCAGCCTCCTAATCCTTTACCATTACAACCGCAGCCCCTCATAACCCCTATCTACTGCTGCCACACCCTCCAATCTCACCCCTTTGCATCCGTAACCACCTATGTTCCCTAAAACACAGCAAACCCTAAAACCCTAGACCTTTCCCCATTGCACATACAACTCTCCTACAATTTCAAAACCTTAAAACATCAAAGTCCCAAAACCCTGAACATTAGAACCGCAAAACCCTAACCCTATACAATCCTTTGAAACCCTAGAAGGATTAGAAAATCTACATTGAATTAGAGCTAATCTTTAAGCTTGTGAAAGCATAGACTTCCATACAACCCTCGCAGATATAACTGAGGGCCGTATTGTAGGTTTGTGGCATGGCCTCAAATCCTTATAAAATTGTTTTCTTGAGTTTTCTTCAATTTGCTTGAATAATTATTCGTGATCAGATTGCTATTTTATGATTTTTATTATTCTTGTTGATCCAATATTGATCTCAGCACACTAGATTTTAGGTCATTGCATAGTCCTACATCAAAATTGCTTTAGTTTGTTCTGCATTCAGGACATGACTAATATCAGTAACACATGCTACATCTAATCATAAGCCTTATAAATTGGGATGTCATTCTGCTTCTTGTTTTCTCTCAATGGACTTGCGGCATTAAACTAGTCCATGGCATACAGACAGAAAATTAATTGCATAAATAACTATCAACAGCGAAGCTACATTCTACAAGTATATTAGTACATGAAAGTGATTTCATATGTGACTAGCAGTTGTGCATAGATAATGACAGGCAGAATCATCAACCAAGGACTAGTTATTATGAGTTCTTGAAAATTCTGGACACTCCAATTGAACTAGAAATGCATGAATATTACCAAGAACAAAGGAGAGAGAATTGTTTAAATGCAACTTACATAATTTAATTTCTGCCCCAAAGGGAAAGAAGTAAATAGATATCACATGGAAAAGCTTGTAACAAAAGGCAGAACCATATATGTAACCCTCATGTCTTTTCGATAAAAATTCCATGTTCTGAATTTTATTGGTTAACACTTGAAAGAGCCTGCTAAAGAATAGAAGAATAGCTCCTCCATCATAGTTCCAGATCATCTAAAACAGAGATCGGTAACCTTTATTTGACAAGTAAATTTGGCACAGATAAGAAAGCTAGCAGCGTGATTCCATTACTGATTTCAGGACTTTCCAAGTCATCAATGACAACACATACACAGAGAGGACCGGGTATTATATCATACATTACTTTTAGTAAAGCAAATGAGATTTCAAAATAAAGAGCATGCTGGCATTAAGTTCCTTGGTTGAAATACAAAACAGAAACAACCAAAATAAAAATGAAAATTTAGATAACCAGATGATCCTAAGAGTCTGGTTACCTTCTTCAGCAGTCCATTTGTCTAAGTGACTCGTCATAGATTCAACATTTTGCATTGTATCTGCCACTATTCTTCAGTCGCCGCCGCTCTTCACTATAGTATAAACCCACATTTGGATAAGCAATTAAGCATATTATCAGAAAGAACTCAATGAAGCAAAAGAGGAAATCCAAGGTCGTGTCAGGTAAACCACAAGGGCAGCCTACAAATGGCATAGTTGTACACATGGTTCAAACGCACAGGTGAGACCACCATTTGATGTGGTGCGACGTGGAAGACAGCACAGGTAAACCTCAATCTGACAAGTGCTCTGAATCATTCAATTAACTTTCATTCTGTAAATTTACCATTATTATCCTGACCATTGAAAGGTATATAGATGCAAAATTTGGCCTAAAAGAGTTCTCGTGACTCATCAAATGGTTGGATCGGAAACCAATCTCTTTACATGTGAGCCACATGTAGCAAGTAGCAACATACCATTGGTAGAGCATCCCTTGGTCTACAGCATGCGACTAGACATAGCGGGTGTAGGAAGTTGGGAACAATTCTAAAGTCCTACCTGAGAGATCACCTATGCTGAAGCTGTAACGACCCGGAATTTTAATATAATAAAATTATGTGTTTATGGGTCCTTAATGGAGGTTAATTAGTTAATTATTTGTTAAATTAATAAATAGTGGATTTTGCTCGGGATTGAAATGCACCAAGGAAATCTCAGTATCTTTTGGCGAAAATCGCACACAGTGTGCCGGTCGACTGCCGGGACACACCCCTACCGTATCGGTTCCGTCAGGTACCATTTCACGGGACCGCGGGGCCATTATGTGTGATAAAATTGAGAAAAACGGGAAATTTTCATATTTCCATAAATTAAGTGGGACCCAATATCTGTTGGAGATCCTAATAGAAATCTGTGCGGTTGACACTAATGGTTGTTGGTCGGCCGTGGGGACTAGTGTCTTTCGTCTCAGCAGTTAGTTATCTCAAACGAAGAAGCGACAGCGTGTTTTGTGTCCGAAATCAGAAAATTAATAGGTTTTGCAATTTTCTTCCGAACTAAAGTGCAACTGTCAAAACTCAGTATTTTTCCCCGAAATTTTTACAGTAGGTGTCGTACTGCCCCAAGTTCGGTCACCTAAAGTTTCGTCAAAATCGGATGTCATTAAATAGGACTACGGAGGCCATATGCATAAGAGAAGTAAAAAAAAATAGTCAAACGGTCAACCGTTGACTTGGTCAACATGACCATTAATTATGGTCATGTGCTATGCACATGACCTTACTATATAAAATGGAGGCCAACCTCCCCCATTTTCTCACGTTCTGTAAACAGGGGAGGTTCTGCCACATAATATTTTAGAGAGAGAAAGTGAGGAGAGAGAAAGGAAGAGAGAGAAAGAGGAGAGAGAAAGAAGAGAGAAAAAGAAGAGAGAAGTGGGTCCTTGAGGTTTTTCGACGTCCCGGACGCATTGGCGGAGTCCGTTTTTGCACTAGCTGCCTCGAAACGCGTGAAGCAAGTAAAACCCCTCTCTTTTTTTCTCTTTTTCCCCTTATTTTACTATATTATTTCATGTGAAGCATATGCATGTCTTTTGACGTGAATGAAAAAGGGTCGGAGACCCCTATGTGATGTTGTGATTTTATGTAGTCCATCGAGGAGCCCAGATCAGGTCCCGGGTAAATTGTATCGTCACTTTAGGGTGACGAAAAGTTATTTTGAAAGTCGTATAAGGCTATGGAGACATCCATTAGCCTGGAAACGTTCCCTAACGGGACGGTGTGTTACCGGAGTTAGTTCACGAGCGCGAAGCCCAAGTATTTCAGTTAATCAAGCGAGGCTTGGGTTAACCTGTGGTTAGAAAATCTAACCAGGGTTAAGTATGGTCCGTGCTTCCTCTTTGACTAGGTCAAGAGAGACGGTGTCCAGTAAGGCCCGGGGTTCCTCCGTGACTGATAGTCGAGAGATGTCGGTCTGTTTGTCTAGGTCGTCTGTGGTGCCTCTTGGACTAGGTCAGGAGTGGCGGTGTCCTGCATTGCCCATGGTTCCTCCGTGACTGATAGTCAGGAGATGTCGGAGTCCTAGGGAGTTTAAAGTGGTTGAACATCAGATAGTGTATAGTCCAGGGTTCCTCTCTGGGTGGGTCAGAAGATGTCGGCACCGTGTCTATCGGGGTCCCTTCTTGGTGGAACATCGGGAGATGTCGGCATTGGTATAGATGTCGGGGTTCCTCCGTAGACTAGCCAGAAGATGACGGTAGGCAGGTTGGTCAGGGTTCCTTCTTGACTGATACCCAGGGCGATGACGGCGAATACACGGTAGATGCTGCCAGTGAGTTGAATGGAAAAGTATTGTCCTTATTGGGTGAATGCCCATGTTGTGTGTCTAAGCTTCGGATACGAAGTGGTCTGACTTGGTATACTCAAAGTTGGTGTATTTGTCTGAGTTGGTGGACTCATGGTTCGGTATGGAATCACCGGATTTCAGGTGAGTTGGGTTGGTATACCCAAGATTTGGTCATGTTCGGGTGAAAGCCGGAACAGCGTGTGTGAGTCTAAATGACTCAATGTATTATGGTTATGATTTAGAGACTTTAAGCTAAACATTTGTAGGCTGTGGCCAATTAATAAAGTCTCGAGACTCAAAATGAAACATGATTGATGATCGAGACGATAATTTGGTAATATAATACATTCATAACTGAACCTCATAATTGAAAAGTAATGTGAGGTCGGGAACCTCTGTTAGGGTGACGTAATCCTAAGTGACCTTAGGTCACAATTTATTATATACTGTTTTATTCTACTGTAACATGAAAATTGAACTGCTTATTATATCATTATTGATGCATGTTATTATGTGGAAAATAGTTTAGAAGGATTGTGGTTTTATTGGGCTTCATAACTCACTGACTTTTTGTGTCAGCAGATCTTGGAGCTGCTGACCAGTAAGTGAAAAGTTCATCTAGACATTTTGGAAGCTTGTACAAGTTGTACCTGCCATGATAGAGGCGCCTACTTTTGTAAAACAAACTTGATGTAAATAATACAGGTATATGGTTTGTATGATGACTATTGTGATGACAGGTGTTATTTGCTTTTTGGAAGCATCTGATAAATGTTTAAATTTCCCGCATTTTCACGGGTAAAGTCTTCCGCTTGCATGATTTGACGAACGGACACGCGTCTTGGAACTTGATTCCCTAGGCGCGGGTTCGGGGCGTCATAAAAGCAGTCCTTAGAAAAGCTCCTACCCAATCATAATCCTTCGGGCTTTGACCTTCCCATTACTGTTCAAGGTGAAATGAGACCAGGTGGTTAGCATTAGTTGATTAAGTCAACTCAGCCTAGGGGATCCTCTAAGTGGGATAAGGTGAATGCTGGATACTACCTACTTGCATGTGAACCATGTGGACCGCTATGCAGTATGTAAACCACCTATATTATCTACCTGTAATAGATTTCCTCAAAATAAAAAAGTTCCATCATCTCTGGGAAAAAAATTGCAGATCTGTGGTGCGAATATTTACCTGAAACTTCCAAACCGCATAATTTCCCCACAGTGGAGACATCAAGTTGTGTTGCCTGTAGCAGTAGGTAAACCACCTATGTTATCTACTCGATGTCATACAATTCCTTGAAATAAAAAAACTCCCATCATCTCTGAAATGAAGTGCAGATCTGTGGTGCAAAAATTTACCTGAAACTGCCTAACCGCATAATTTGCCCAGAGTGGAGACATCATGTTATGTTGCCTTCCATGGATGTTGCATCTCTTCCGCATTGTGTTTTAACACCGGAAGAAGCATTTGATGGTGTTGATGACAAATAACTGAGTTGGTAACTGACAGCTGCTGGTCCAAAAATGCTGAATTTCCCAGCACTACTGAAAGCAACTTCCGCGTCAGAACCTTTCTTGAAGACCACTCTGGCACAGCTGGTCTCTCTCAGAACTTCTGTTTCTGATTCCCTCAAAGGCCCAAAACGTTTAAATATGTTATTCAAGTTCCTTTCTGAAGGAACAGAATCTAGCTCAGTAAAGCTCAGTATCAGTGCTGTTGGCGAGAAGTCTTCCCTACACTTCAAATCTGCGTGTCCACCTGGTTTTTCTGCTGGCATTCCATAATTGCCATCAGGATTTTGCTGTGTATAGTCCCAGTTAGGATTCAATAGAAAATTTTCTAGCTCATCAGTTGGCATATCGTTCTCCATTGAGGTCCCAGGCTGAGATACTCCTTTTATGTTCTGATTCTTACGTGATGGTTGTTCTTCAGGACTGCTTTGAATAACCATGTCAGTCCAATAAGAGTCTTTCATGTCCTCAAATGCAAATGTTTCAGCAGACCCATTGTTGCCATTGGATAGTTTACTTTTCCTACCAGTTTTACCACCACCAACTTTCTCTACAGACTTCTTATGCTTCCTAGAATCGGACTGTTCCAGGCTAATTGAATTCCTGAAGTTAGAGAAGAAACTAATTATGATAGCCAAAAAATTGTATCCTTTCATGGGATCTAGCGCAGCCAAGTAGAGTTGTGATAGCATCTTGCCCGGAGACGAGTATTCTGTTGGACTGAACATCCTTCTTCTATGGGACTCCTCAGTAGTGTGAGGAGAAACACCAAAACCAGCCCCAGCAGGTTTTTTGTTGCTTCCATTTACCTTAGCTGCACTTTTTAGAAACCTTTCACCACTACTCTTGAGGATAGGTGGGGACCCAGTCAGTTGGCTCGCAACTCTACGAATGCGTTCTCCAACCTTGAAAGATTGCTTGGGACTCAGAGACATGGTATTAGCAGCTCCTGATGAGGAAAGACCTTTTTTTCTATTTTGCACCACTGATTCATCAGAAAAGGAATCGATGGCCTTACGTTTCTTGCGAGAAGGCAACGAAATCGACTTACCTGTAGCTTTCCCATCTGATTCATTTTGACCATGTGGATAGTAGGAGGAAGCCACCACTGTTTCATCAGAAAAGGAATCGATGGCCTTACGTTTCTTGCGAGAAGGCAACGAAACCGACTTACCTGTAGCTTTCCCATCTGATTCATTTTGACCATGTGGATAGTACAAGGAACCCTTATCCCCAGCCATCAACTCTGATAAGCTTCTTTCCTTTTTGCTAGGATACACACTATCCTCCAAATTGCGTTTACGTTTACGAAAATATCTGTCTTGACTTTTTGACTTTCCTTTTCCACAGGGAACCTGCTCTTCATCCTTAGAAACTGAAATTGCATGCTCAATTGCTTCATTGGAATGTTTTTTCTCCCCTGAAAATGAACTGACTGCATCATTATCCAACAACCCTCCAAAGACCTGGAATTCAGGCAGCCCACAGTAACCTTTTGAACGATAGAAAGCCAACAATTGAGCCTGAGCTATCACAAGCTCCAACCTATTACCTCCACCAGATGGGAACAGTGCTAATGCTTTTAAATACTCGACAAGTTTATCAGGTTCAAAAGAAATCACCCACGCAGATTTGTCCAAACCATCTCTTTTACTTGATTCCTCCCGGATTCCAGTGTTTTTTACAATCTGGGATTTGATCTTGGTATTGTCTTCCTCCTCTGACATGCAAGAGCATGTCAGCCCTAACTCCACCCGTCTAGAAACCTCATCCACAGCACAGCCAACAGCATCATGGAATGCTTTTGAATTGCTCTGTTTCTCCATCTGCGAGAAATGTGTCCGGAAAGGCTTTAACAGTGATGCTTCATTCCAAGCAAATGTTCGATCCCCAAAATATGCTACCAAAAAGCTGCCCTTCTTATGATATTTGATAGCCTGTTCTGATGAATCCGATGGATCAAATATCTGTCCAGGCCACCAGGGATGGCTCCTCACTTTACCCCATACTAAATCGTACACGGAAAACTCACATTCACTTTCTGGTGGCAGACAGTAACTAGCCTGGTACTTTTTTACACAGCTTCCAGGTTCTATATCTCCCTGTTTTACAATTTTCTTATCAATACTTTTCTGCTGCTCAATATCTGTTACCTGCACTTCAATTTCTATCTCTTGGGTTCCATTTGAACCAACTTGGGTAACCTCGCAATCTGCATTCTCGTCTAAGCATTTTGTCATAGAAAATCCCAAGTCGCCTCCCATCTCCTTAATCTTAGCTCCTGGGCTGTGAGATTCATCTGGTGGATAAATATGTTCCTTCACAGCCTCATCTCCAGACTTCCAGTTTCCATTTTTTGCAGGACAGATATCCAAGTCTACAACTAGATTGCCCATATTAGAGTCATCAATACTAAACTGGGAATCCATTGCTTCAGACGCACATGATCCATCTTTTGCCTTTATTTCAATTTTCATGGCCTTATTGTCTACTCCGTGATTAGTAACAGACTCAGAAACATAAGAGCTTGTGTTCTGTTCTTCGTGTGGCAGAGAATCACAAGTGCCAGTGACTAGAATATCCGCAGCTGGATTGCTATCTGGAAAAAGGCCAACAAATACAATGTCTTGAGAAGACTCCAGCTCACCCTCACCATGTGGAGCACAGGCAACTGCAGCATGAGACCCAACACCAACCTCAGCAAATGAGCTTGAATTCACTGTAACACAGGTGCCCTGGACTGGTATCTCCTCAATGGGACCTGAATCCATGCTCTGTTCTCCATCTACCTTATTAGAAAGTGTTTCAGCTATTTGGGAAACCATCTCTTGTTTCTCATCTTGCATACAAGTAGTCACTTCTTGACTATCTGAATTTGTTCCCAGGGAAGATGTTCTAAGATCCCCTATTGGAATAGATTCAGCACCTTGAACTTCTGCATCCAGATCTGGCATAGGGCCAACAAATTCAATAACTCGAGAAGAATCAGGTTCACCCTCACCATGAGGAGAACCACATGCAATGGCAACTGGGGATCCAACAGTATCATCGGCAAATGAGTTTGGAGTTACTGTAACATAAGTGCCCTGGTCCAGTATCTCATCAATGGGACATGAATCCGTGCTCTGATCCGTATCTCCCTTTATAGAAACTGTTTCGGCCACTTGGCCAACTATCTCTTGTTTCTCATCTTGCACATAAGTATTCTCTTCTTGACTATCTGATGTTTTTCCCGGGAAAGATGTTCTAAGATCCCTCTTTGAAATGAATTCATCACCTTGAACTTCTGCACCTGAATCTCTATCTGGCAAAGGGACAACAAATTCAGTAACTTGATAAGAATCAGGCTCACCATCACCATGGGCAGAAGCACAGGACACTGCAGCCTGGAATTCCAGAGTATTTTCAGCAAATGAGTTTGAATTTACTGTAACACAAGTGCCCTGGTCCAGTATCTCCTCAACGGGATATGAATCCCCACTCTGACCCCCATTTACCTTACCAGAAAGTGTTTCAGCTACTTGTGCAACCATCTCTTGTTTCTCATCTTGCATAAAAGTATTCTCTTCTTCACCATCTGAATTTTTTCCCAGGACAGATGTTCTAAGATCCCCATTCACAATAGATTCAACACCTTGAACTTCCTCGTTCGGATTGCTATCTGGCAAAGGGCCAGCCAATCCAGCATCTTGAGAAGAATCAGGCTCACCCTCACCATGCGGAGAAGCAAAGGCAACTGCAGCTTGAGATCCAACAGTATTCTCAGCGTGTGAGTTTGAATTAACTGTAACACAAGTGCCCTGGTCCGGTATCTCCTCAATGGGATGTGAATCCCCACTCCGATCCCCGTCTACCTGAATTGAAAGTGTTTCAGCTACTTCGGCACCCATCTCTTTTTTCTCATCTTGCATAGAAGTATTTTCTTCTTGACCATCTAAATTTGTTCCTATTAAAGATGGTCTAAGATCCGCATTTACAATAGATTCAACACCTGCGGGAGGATCTTCATGTATATTACTGTCTTTCTCCGAGCTCCCATTCACTATGCCAACCATCAACTTTTGATCTATTTCAGAACAAGATAAATTCACATCCAAAGCATCAGTCCCCGGAACTTCAACTTTGGGACTCAAAGCCTCCTTGATATCCATTACTGCAGCTTCCCCTTCGACAACGGCTTGATCTTGTTCACCCAACAATTCTGTGATAGTCGTTGAAAACTCCACCTTCTTTGCAACTTCAATTCCAGTTTTCTGATCGTCATACTCCGCAACGACAACTTTCTCCGACATCATCACATCAAATTTATCACCCTCTGTCTCATCACCCCCTTTATCTACAGATTCCACATCTGTCTCCAAACCCTCCTTGACCAACCCATCATGCCCAGCATCTTCGTTCAAATTCCCTTCAACCCCGTGATCACCCGGGGCGTCAACACAGACATCAGCACCCTGAACTAACGCCTCTACTGAATTTCCCTCTCTGCTACAAACCCTAACCTCATCGATTACGCTTTTACATGAAGAACCCTCGGCCTGATTCTGACCAGTTGAGGTTTCCGTTAGGGTTTCAGTTGCAGATACAGTGACAGTAATCGTAGATTCTGAAAAAGGAACCATGGAAACTTTGTTCTGATCGTCTAGGGGGACAGAGTCGGAGTTCAGATCGAGGTCATCGTTTGTATGGGAATTAACATACATCAAGAAACCCTAATAGTAAAATAAATATATTTGTACAAATGAAAAAACCCTAATTACGCTAGAAACCCTAACTGTGCAGTTTTAGAAAGAGGTTTACGTACCTGGTTGAGATTTGCTGAGAAATGAAATCTTAGAAGCTTTGCGATTCTAAGAAAATATTGAACGAAAGAGCGAAGGCATATATAGAACTATAGTAAGGAACTAGGTGTATGCAGGTAACTGTACGGATGGGGATTTGTCATTTTATCTTGCTGCACATAAAACGGGCCAAAAGCTAGTTCGGGCCGGCCTATCTTATTTTTCATAGGCCTAAACTCAGCCCATATGAGGAAAAAAAGAGTTCAGGCTGAGGCGGAGTTAGCCCGCGCGGGCCAGCCCGTACTCAACTTCGGCCTAGCTCGTGTTGGCTAGCCCATAAGAAATGTCAGATGTGCTCTCTCTCTCTCTCTCTCTCTCTCTCTCTCTCTCTCTATTTTTTTTTGGTTGGGAAATCATTTACCTAGGTTAGTGTTAGCTTGAGGATTGGTGCTCTCTCTTGTTAACAGTCTTTTTTTTGTCTTAACATGTGATTCAGCATTACTCATCATATAATATTTTATGAAAGTACATATAATATATATTATAATTTATTAATGTATGTGTGAGCACTATTTTCATAATCGAACCGGGCATTGAACCGATAGAATGGTCAGTTCCCGATTCCACCAGTTCAACCATGTACTTTTTGTATATGGAAAAAAAAAAAAAATTTCTTTTTTTCCCCATTTGTCCCAGTTCTGACTGGTTCTGACTAGTTCCCAACCAGTTCTACAGGTTCTGGCCAGTTCTTAAAGAGTTTCGATTTTGGGGGTTTTGGGAACTGACGAGGGGACCAGTTCTCGGTTTTTCCAGTTCGACCAGTCGGTCCAGTCCGGTTTTGATAACAGTGTGTGAGAGTTTAGATTAGGCCGTGCTTTGCGGGTTGGGCCAATGTCAGCCTAAACCCAACCAAACTCAACTTCTGGCCAATAATTGAGCCTAAACCCAACCCACAAAATCTTAGCCCAACTTGTCTTTAACATGGGTAAGCCACTGTGCAACCCTACTTGCATAACAAAATTTGTCAACAAAGGTCTTTGTTGCATGACTATGAATATTCTTCCGATTAGTAATTTGTACTTGGCCATATGAAAGCTTACTTATTTGTCATGCATATGAAGGACACCGGTCCAGTTTTTGGGCTAAACAAATTAGGTTGACAAATCGGACGATATAAAATATTAAGTCACATTACTTACTAAATAGAATTGATGTACGTTTTTGTCATCCAATCAGTTGGCTTGCACATATGTGATTGGATTAGTTTTTTGCTAATTTTGTTATTGAGGAGCAGAAATAGTGTCACTTGTCGCTCAAATGCTCGTTATAAAACTACCTTATTGTTAACTTCAAAAAAAAAAAAAATTTGTTTACAGAGCAATGCTAGCATTGCTCTTGTTTAAACTATTTTTGTGGAGAGAAGCTTTATAGTCCAAAAAGTGTATTTTAGAAATGCAACCAAACGCATATCAATCGACAGCATTGTGGTTGAAAAGTTGAAATTAAGGATGTCAACCACTACCAAATGGTAATTATGATGGAAAGTGATAAAAAAAACTCTCGCCTGCCGTTGAATTAAAAATCAATTGGTTGCCTTTGTACACATGCTTTAACCAATGGGGCCCACCTAAGTGCTTGTACCCTTAGATTTTTAATCCAAAGGTTCAACTCTCCTATGGTACTTTTAAATCACTTCCCAATTGTGATACCAAATTTTCTCCTACTTTTTTTTTTTCAGGATATTGGTAAACATACCCTCACAATTCCTAAAATACATGACTTTGTGAGTTCTGTCGGGTGACAAATAAATTTTTTTATAAGGACTACTAGCTCTATTCTTAATCAACTCCTACTCTCAACCTCCACCAACCACTTATTCTTTTTTTGACAGTTAATTATTACAAAATAGATAGATGGTTAGTGGAGGCTGAAAATAGAGGTTGACGGAGAATAGAGCTAGCACATCTCTTGTTTTATTATCTTAAAGTGGAGAGTATAGATAATGAGAATACGCTTAACATTCTCTTTTCTTTTTTAAAATAAAAAAATTTAGGATAAATTACAGTTACCTCCCCTGAGGTTTGGTGAAATTATAGAGACCTCCCCTCATGTTTCCAAAATTACACTATCCTTTCTTATCAAGTTAATTTAGTTGACATTGTTAATGGATGATGTGCTTTTGCAATTTTACCCCCCATAAATTAAAACCATTGATGTTTTGAAAGATGACATGCTCAATCTGATCCTAGTCAGAGTAGGCAGAGAAGCCGGAACTTCCATCTAAAAATGATGATTGGGAACTTCCAATGGAATCATTTAGATCTTTTGGCACGGCTTTGATGTATTTGCCTTCTCTCTCTTATATGTATCGTTGGCTTCTTCTATTTGTGTTTCTGTGGTAATCGACTAAAGTTTAGTATAGCCTCAGCAGATTGTCCAGAGTCCATATTCTAATGGAAAATGCTAAAGGTACCCCGGGTTTCCATTATTCAAATCTGTGTGGTAATCAACTAAAGTTTAGTATAGTATCAGCAGATTGTCTTGAGTCCATATTCTAATGGAAAATGCTAAACGTACCCCGGGTTTCCATTATGCAACGAAATGGCCGGTCCTCACTCTTCATTGGTCCATGCCCCACTTTTAAACACTCACCAACAATGGTTAAGATTCATTCACCCTTAGGGTTAAGCAATCCAATCTTAGTTTTAGAAAAAATATTTTAATTTAAAAAAAATATATATTAAAAAAAAAAAAACAAACCAAGGTTAGGTGGATAAATTTTAACCACAGTTAAGGAGTATCAAAAGGGACACATAGTGACCTTAGGGGCATAACCGGATTCTCAAAATCCGGTTACGAAGAATTTGATTCCTTTCTGAAAGTGCTTAGTGGGTGAGCCATACACGGTTGCATTGGAGCAAGTGGGCTAAAAAATAATTTGTATTTTATAATATATAAAATATGATATCATCAAAATTCATCTATTTTAGTAACCAAATATTAATAGAGAGGGAATCTGTGTTACTGACAATTGAAACAAAGAGGAGGGCAATGTAATTTTAGATATAAGAGGGGAGATCTATGTAATTTCACCAAACCTCAGGGTGTAACTGTAATTTATCCAAAATTTTATTGTTTTAGAGTGGTGTTAGGAGCACCCTTTTTTTTTTAATTTATATGACTACACCCCATTATTTTTCTTTTTTTTCTCACATTCAATTTCACTAAAATTAATAGCCGCACAGTGACAAAAAAAAAAATTAATAGCCGCACCCCACTTTTTTTGGGCGCCATTTTCTTCTTCCCCTTTGCAAACATCGTTTGCTTCTTTCTCTCTGCCCAGTGTTCCTCCGCTACCGGATACGACAGTTACAGTTGTAGGATTCAGATGATGTTCTTTGAAGAGAACTCAATATCTCTAATATTCTTTAGTTATGTGGTTTTGGTTGTGGGCGTATAATAGCAATCAAGATCTGAAATCCTGGTTGTGGGCTTTTGATTATCTGTGAGACCTAAACACAAATCGTAAAAGAGGTCGTTATCATTGTTTCTCTCATTCAAGCATACAGTCTATTCCTTTGGTAGCATAAACATAATTCTCATATACAAGGGTTTTTTTTAGAGTTATTGAGTGCTTATGTAAGCTCATTTTGTTTAATGCTTGACCAAGGTAAACACACACCCTACTCAAGTACGCCTTGGATTGCACGCACACACATGCCATAGGCCTCACACACCCACACCCACCCTCACCCCATCGCGAGATCTAATCACAGCCAATTGTGATTGAACTCGGGGAGTGTTCAATTGCACCAGTAAGCCAACACGTGTCCTTTTTAACTCTTATTTATTAATGATTAAGATTCATTAAACATTGAGTTCAATAATATAACCCTGGCTTTTAAAAGAAATATTAACTCTAGTTAAAAAAAATTAACTATTAAAGTTAATATTTATTTTTAATAATTAAAGTTGTATTACTGAACCTAAGGGTTAGTGAATCTTAACTACAGTTAATAGGGGTTAAAAAGGACACATGTTATCCAGTGAGTGCGATTGGGGTGTAGTTATAAACTTTATAGTTTTTTTTCTTTTTGGGTGTGCGCCCAAGTAATTTTGTGATTTTAATAGTGTGTAACAAGTAATTTTCTCCAACCCCCCAAAAAAAAGTAATTTTCACTAAGAAGGGGGGAGGGGGGGTGGTTTGCAGTCTCAGCGTATTTTTTTTTAATATATTTTTTTGGTTTAGCTTTGGAAGGACGCGAATTTCGCGATTCCAATTTACAACGGCAGTGCAAGTTGCAACTGGCAAAGCAAGAACTGAAAACCGGGCATCGGAAATAAAATATACTGAAGATCTACGGTGGGGAAAACCTAATTTGTTCATGGAAAATGGAGTTATTCGACAACCTACCTGCCATGGATCTTATGCGTTCAGAGAAGATGACCTTCGTTCAGCTCATAATACCCGTAGAATCTGCTCACAGAGCTGTCTCCTACTTAGGCGAACTCGGCCTTCTCCAATTCAGAGATGTAAGAATTCAATCAGATCCGTTAGGCTTCATCTCTTCAATTGGTCTTCGTTCGATTTGAATGTGTTGTGAATCTATTCTGTTAAATCGTCAGATTTAACCTATCTTCAATGCTTCATTTCTTTTCTGTGATGTGAATTCTAGATTTTATAGGAAATTTTTGATTGGTACTTGAATTAATTTAGGTTCAGAGATATCGATTGTTCGTAATTTGATCTATTATTGATTTGTTTTGAATCTGTTTGTTTTTGTAGGAAGTTGGGGTTTGGCAAGACCCTACCGTACATTAATTAAAATGAAAAGGTCACATCCATAAGTTTTGGCATGTGGCAATCTTCTGTATAATACGCCTGAAATCATTGACAACTCACTAGGATACAGTGAATGAAAACATAAATAACGAATAAACAATACGCATAACCCGTTTCGTATCTAATGTACAAGGGTCTATTGATACCTATACATATCGCCCGTTTCGTATCGGTTTCGGCGATTTTCATTTCCATGGGTAAGGGTACCAAATCGAGAACATTTCATGGTTCCGAACATAAACAAAAAAAGGATCTCAGTCAGATATATGATTGCTGGGACAATTTTTAGCGAATTTGGGCAATATTTTGGTCGACAACCTATATTTGACCATCTTCTGCGGATGATAGGCGCAGCCATTCTGTACCGTAGTGCCCTTCATCTCCAATGATCAAATCCACCTCCCCCCTGCTGCACACAAAAATACCCCGAATTAGGATTAGGAGTTATAAAAAATAACTCAACTCCAACCATGTACAAAATCAAAGAAATGGATACCCGAGAACTCATTGGGAGAGGCTGCCCAATTACATGAGTTCCACCCTACGGAAGGAACACAACCTAGGCAAGGATGACTTGGACCTATCAAATATCCTACCCAATAGACAGCATAGGGCAGCATTTTTCTGACAGACAGTAGCTGATTGATGTGCACCTAACAATAGCTGAATGAATTCTTGAAAACTAATGGAAAGTGATTCCTACTAATGACTCATCTAGCATCCCGATGATTAGTCTATGGTTAAACATTAATGATGCTGGAGGATATTAGGTTTGCAGGGGATCTTGATCGCTTCTTGCCCCATGGTTGGCACCCATTACCAAGACTCAGAAGTTATGCACTTGTAGTTTATTTACACAAATGAGAAAATTCATCAAATTTATGATGTTATTAACATAGAAATGAAATGCAATATTTGTTCTTGCATGCACACAATTTCACCTGGCTTTGTGTTGACTACTCAGAATTTTTAGGGGAGGAGTCTCCTCTACTGGGTGTTGACTTGACATTCCCTCACTGCAATTCTTTTGCTCATTGCATCCGCATGTCATCTTTACTTTGCGTCATATATTACAATTCGAAGAAAGAGCAATAGTCCCCTTGTCGGCCGAGGAGGGGACTATTCCTCCTTGCTCTCACATAGCCGACCCTTCAACTCCTATTTACTCAGGTTAGTTTTTCTTTAACCCTTTAGTTAATTTTTTTAATTTTATTTTTCTAAAAACCAAGAGTAGATGGGTGATCCCTAAGGGTGGATGAATCTTAACCACAGTTAAATGGGGTTAGAAGGGGGACACATGACAAGAAAATGGGAGCCGAGACTCCCCTCCTCACGTCACCGACCGAGGAGGTGATTATTTTCCTTGAAGAAAACCTCTACCACAGATTTAATTAGGCCTTTTATTTATATACTAGGTAGGGTGTATTGCATAAAGTTGGTTTGATATCACTGGAGTTCCCCTGATGCTACAATAAACTAGCATATCCATCGTAGGCATGCATACCATGTACATAATGACAATTTGAAACAATAATGTGTTAACAACTTAATATATCTATCTTGAGCCAGAAGGTGCATAGAAATCTTAAGATCAATTATCTTCCTTTATTTGCTTGCCAGATAAATAATCTCAAACTGAGGCGGTCTTCTATTGTGGTGAACACATGTTTAAGGAATTATAAGATCAACTTATAATTGATCCATCATATGTATTCACACTTATCAACACACATAAAAATATTAAAATAATTAAAAATAGATGTACTCACATTTATACCATTTTCCTTGCAGTTGAATGTTGATAAAAGCCCTTTTCAGCGAACATTTGTTAATCAGGTATGTATTTTTCAAGACCCTTTTTACAT
This sequence comes from Tetracentron sinense, assembly GCA_015143295.1. Taxonomy (NCBI): domain Eukaryota; kingdom Viridiplantae; phylum Streptophyta; class Magnoliopsida; order Trochodendrales; family Trochodendraceae; genus Tetracentron; species Tetracentron sinense. The sequence goes on from CM026563.1 coordinate 4,837,726, forward strand.
ACTGAAAACTTTCTGTTGACATAACTTTTTAAATTAATAATGAGGACTTGTGGTTGAGGTAACTCAAATGATGAACAGTTCATCAAATTATTTGTATTTGTAGGTAACTTTCGGAGTACTTAGATTCTACAAATTCTTAGTCTCTATGTTACATTTTCTTATGATCTTTGAATTTTCAAGTTTGTTTTATATGAATTTCTTTACGAAATTTTGTAAATCTTGGAAGATTTTCTACCTTTTGTTTTTCACTGACAAAATCTGATGTGATTTATTTTGAAACTCAGACCACTGCATTCATACTAATGAGTTTCCTAGATATGCATCCTGTATTCTTCTCTTTTAGCAATTTAGCTCGAATGCTTTAGTTAGCTAATGTCTTAATGTTAAATAAAAGTTTCAGTCTTAAACTGGCTCTTTACTGTTACTTAAAGAATTGTACCATGATGAACACATGTGCGCACACACACGTATAACCATATTTAAAGTTTATGTTTCTTCCAGTCAAGTGGAACTGAGAACTCTTTAAGTTTCTAAATGCCTTTGTTGGAGGTTAGTAAGTTGAATAAGATAACGGATCCATTGTATTGTTCTTGGCACCCCCTAAATTTCATACTGTTTGACACCATAACCTTGTTAAAAGCAGGAGACCTCTCTATTTAGGTCTGTTTTTGATGCAGTAGCGTCTTCAGGAGGTAGCCCCACCACTTGGTGGCGCCTACATAGGTGGGGCACAACTGAGGGTCTCGGCCTATTCGTTTGCCTGGGCTATTGTGATAAAGGGATTTAATCAATCATTCTCACCAGTCACGACGGCTTTTGGAATTGGTGGTTGGTTGGTCCCTGCATCAGGTGGTATCAGAGCCTAAGTCTCGAGTTCAAGCCTTCTCAAGTGGGAGTGAATGATGCAGTAGCAACTTCACGGGGTAGCCCAACCACTTGGTGGTGCCCACGTATGTGGGGCACAGTTGAGGGTCTCGGCCTATTCGTTTGCCTGGGATATTGTGATAACGGGATTTTATTGGCCCTTCTCATCAGTCGCGGCTTTTGAGATCGGTGGTTGGTTGGTCCTTGCATCAATCTTTTTCTTATGTGAACTCTTTACCAATTGAACTTTAAATATTAAATGTCGTGAAATGTCTATCTAGTTCACATTTGCTTATGAACTTAATATTATACCATTGCCTATTTTCCTCCGATTGTCTTTCTCAAACTTAAACTGATGTTTTGCTGCAATAAGAATTCATCGCCATTGGCTTTCTATTTCACAGGTAAAACGATGTGGGGAGATGTCACGGAAGCTACGATTTATCAAAGATCAAATCAACAAGGCTGGTCTAGTATCTTCTACTCGTCCTGCCTTGCAACTAGACATTGAGTTGGAGGAATTAGAGGTCTATTTCTTCATTATTTACTCTTCTTCTAATAAGTATTCACTCATTTTCTTTGTTGGCTTTCTTCTTTTGGTGCCCACAAAAATTAAGTTATGCCCTTACTTCTTCGAAAAGAAAAAGAGCAGTAAATTATTCTTCTTCCTGGAAGGACAGCTTAGTTTAGAAATTAGTAGGGATGATTAATTGTAGATCCTCTTGATTTCAGATCGAACTTTCTGAGCATGAAAACGAGCTTATTGAAATGAACTCTAATAGCGAGAAACTGCGTCAAACTTACAATGAACTCGTGGAGTTCAAGATGGTATTGCAGAAGGTATATATATTCTCACATAATATTTTTTTTTCTCTTAAGAAGAATACCGATTGAGGGAAATCTTGCCATTATTTATTGTCACGCTATGTTGTTATTCTGCTATATCTGTAGTCATACAATCGGGAGCCCTTATATGGAATTGGAGCAGTAGTTAAAATTTGGAAACGGTACCATATCCACAAAAGCGCGGTTCTTTCGTTTTCATTTTGATCTCCATCTCTTTTATCATTGCCTTATCCCTATTATTTGGGTTCAGCAATAAGAAACCTGTTCTGCGATATAGTCTAACTTGGATCAGGATTCATGCAATAGGATGTAGCAATGTTTTAGACCAGCGGCTAACTTGGCATAAGCCTCCTTCATCCGGGCTTGTAAGTTGTAACACCAATGATGCGCGGAGTACTAGACCTATTTTCAAGTTGAGCTTGAACATGCTCGAGCTTTATTTGAGCTTGAATGTTCAGGCCCAAGCTTGGCTTGAACAAGCTTGACCGAGCTCGGGTTGGCTCGAGCTTGTTTAAATTTCATGGTTATTTAGTTCAATTTTTCATGATTTTAATAAAAGTATTTGTTATTAAATTACATACAATGAAGTACACAAATTTAATCCATTGATATACAAAAATAAAATTTGAGAAGTCCTTCAGTCTAGAGAGTAGATAGTTAGGGACTACAACCAACTTAGGGTTAGGGTTTTTTGCTTTTAACTTTCTTTTGTTATTATCATCTCTTAAACTTATTTATTGTAAGTGGTAAATGGTAAGGTCCGTAAGGAGGATTTCCATAAGTACATCTCTTTTTCCATAGGGCCAGGTTCTGAGGAACTATTTTGGGAAGATAGTGGTGCAGTAATAGTAGTCTTAGACAACCTTTACTCCTTAGCTTTTGCAATCCCAATATTGTGTGGACCCCTCTCATGAGAAGGGGTGAACGATTGGGAATTGGAGGATTATCTTTGCCGCCTAGGCTTCGTTGCTCAGGTCAGGTGCCTCATAATTTGAGGTCTAGAGATAGGCGGCTTTGATCTAGAGTTAGCTAGGGGAGATTCACCAGTGTTGAATCCTGGAATTTCATTTAAGATTGTGTTCTTCCTCTAGACAACTTACCAAGATAAAATTCTTACCTAGGACCACTTGAAGAGTAGAGGATGGAGATTGGCTAATAGGTGCTACTTGTGTATGGCCGAGGAGGAAACAATTTGTTAATTCATTGTCCCATGGCTAGTAGGATATAAGGGAACTTCCTATCTTTCCTTAGGGTTGTATGGGCCTTTCCTTAATCCTTTAGAGATTTGTTCTCCAATTTGTTCCTGAGAGATTTGTATGACACTTAGGTAGTGTTTTGGAGGTTTTTGTCGGATTCTGTTTGGTAGGGTGTGTAGAAGGAGAGGAACAACAGGGCGTTCTATAACACTTTGCTCTTGAGGGCATCATTGCTACCATTTTGGACTCTTTGCTCCATTGGTGTTCGGTTAGGAGGGATTTCTCAGAGCTTGATTTCTATTCCATGTTTCCTTATGGCAGTTAGTTTTAGCTTTTTAGATCATTGTCTGTTTTTTTTTGCTTAGCCTTGTAGTTCATTCATTCACTCATCATGAACTTTCCGTGTACTTTGTTTCTTTTTATATGTAATGATCTTATTACTGATAAAAAAAAAAATCTTATTACTGATAGAAAAAATATATACCAGGGATATATATATCCCCGGGATGTGATGTTTAAATATATCGGTCGATATATTGTAAATATCAATGAAACTTAAAACCCTACACTCAAGAAAGAAGTTACTAAGGTAAACTATAATGAAATGATTTCAAAACCCACCATAAAGATAAGCAGCCAAATTTGTCTTGTTAAAATGCCCATAGAGGGAAATTTGAAGGGAGTGATTAACTTTAGCCCTGGGTGGCGGGGGCAAGGCTTCCATATTTATGAATGTGGAGGTTAGGTTTTGATGCACTCAGGGTTGTACTTGTATGTGCGTGGGATTGGGGGGGAGGTGTTACTATTCAACTTCTTTTTAGACGTTGGTTTGGAAGGGGTGACACCGTGACAGACCTAATTATTATTTTTAATTTGGTACAAACCCAATTCTTTTGCGATAAATATCCAATTTACTAAAGAAGGTTAGCGGAACATTAATTTTTTTTTACAATCTGACCAGAATATCCTTGCACTTGGAAATTGGCCTGGATGATTTCTTAAGGGTTTTAAGGGAGCTAAAAGGGATTTCCAAGGGTTTGTGGAAGTTTCAAAAATGATTTTTATAACCCTTATGGAAGAAGTGAATTATTGTGAAGATAGTTTGTGTAAGGGCACTGTACTCTGCAAAGATAGTGTCTGTAGAAGGGAAAGAAGAGATTTATTGTGAAGAGATTTCGCTTCATGCATAGACGAGGTTGATGGATCTTTGTGTGTGGTGTGGGTTTGTCTTATTTTTTAGGAAATGTAGAGGTTGGACTTTGATGTGTGCAAGGTGTTTGTGGGGAAGGAGGGTGATCTTTTGTTCTTGTCGATGGTTATTTTGGAAAGGATGCTGGATCTCAGCATGTTGGACAACATTTTCATTCACCTAATGGGAAGGATTGTTATGTAGCCACAGAAGCAATGACCTTAGACTAGATGATCAACCCACTTTTAAGATATTTTTAATTCTGAAATTTCGGCCAGCAAGGATAAAATCGCAATTTCTCTTCAAAATACAATGTTCTAATTCCCACAGGGTCTAAGCAAGCTAACAATGAATTAGGGAAAGTTTAAAATGGTTTCTAGGGTTTGAAAATATGATGGTCTAAAACAAGAGTTCCAAACAGGTAGGGGTTAAAGATTGTAAAGTTCTGGAAATTTACAGATTAAATTGTAAATATGGACTGTTACTCTAATTTGGCTTAGGACGGATTTAGAATGGTTGCCAGGGTTTGAAAATATGATGGTCTAAAACAAGGGTTTCGAACAGGTAGAGGTTAAAAAAAAGGAAAGAATAAGAGGAAATACAACCCTAACATATTTCTAGGGCTGAGTTTAGAAATCAAGTTTTAAAATTTAGAATTCCAATAATAAACAATTCTGGAAATTCTGAAAAAAATTAAGGAGAAGTACTTGGAATCTATAACCTGGATTAAGAATTGGGTTAACAGCTAGGATTTGATGGATAGGGTGGTGGTAGCCTTGGAAATCACTTCCTAGGGTATCCAAAGTTCCGAACCCTATAGGCGATGATGTCCTCTTTGAATTATCTGAACAGCAATGTAAATCTTTATTCTCGAAACTCACAGTAAGCAATTCCAGTAATAATTATTGAATAAAATTCCTTCAAACTCAAACTTAATGAAAGAAACCAATTTTCATTCAATCTCAAAACAAAACGTACTTCGGAATGGAGGTTACAAGTCTTATGTAGACCTTAATCCCAAATTCTTTCCTAATGCTACTTTAAAGAAAATCAGAATCTGATTTATTTTTTATTCTAATTCAATCTCTTTTAAGAAATAAATCAATAAAAAGAAACTCCAAAAAAACTCAACTGAATTAAGAAAGTAAATCAACTAAGAGTCTAAGAGTCCTAGTCAAATATATATATATATATATTTAAAGTTAACTTTTTAAATCAGTTGAGGCCTAACAGCCTCCTCTTATAAGGGGGACTATAGGGCCTTTGAAGGTTCCTTGGTTGACCCCCCAGGCCTACCCTATTGGGCCTTCTAATTCCGAAGAATTAGGCCCAATTGAATAGGCTAATGTAGGTGCTCCATGTTTAGAAGTTAGAACATTACAGAAGTTCACGTGTTGAGTTGGGTAGAATAGGATATTGTAGAAAGTTGTAGCATATGAATATACTTGTACATGTTAGTAGCTAGTAGGGTATATTTGTCATTAGACCATTGTTGATTATTAATTGTATTCTACCCATTGCTTAAGTGTATCTAGGAATAAGTTTTGTTGTTATATAATCAATCTAATTTGACAAAGGTTATAGCGAGGGGAGGTGCTCGTCACCAAGCTGCTCGTGAAAGTATTCTTGAAATCCTGAGAAGTTTGGGAGCTCCTATTGTTGTACTTTAGCAATGCTAATAGATGGGCATTTTGGGAAGAAAAAGTGCATTTGCAGATATCTCATATTAAAGAAATCTTGGACTTTGCTTCCCTTTGAACATTTGGTCTCCCTTATTGCTGAGGTTGCATAGTTTCAAAAATCTGCGGTGCCTGAGCCGTTATGAAACACGTTGCCTATATTTTAGGATTTTTTATTAGTAAGTTAGTAGAGACCGTAACACCGTGATGTTTAGTTTTTACTAGGGAAAAAAAAGAAAAAAGAAAAAAAAGACCATAACACCATTACGTAACAGAAATTCCGTTACGCTACGGCCGATATGGACATTACCATTTCGTAATGACTAATGCGTAATACTCCACATGTTTAATCAAGTTATCCGATCGGTACAAAGTTAAAAGTCTTAAAATAGACAGTTGTACTCCACATTTTCTTAAAGAATGGTCTTACAAAATTACAATGGATGGCTTTACTCCACCCTTTCCGTAGAGAAAAGTGTTAAAATAAAGAAGCACATCTACCAAAAATAAAGAAAAGTATTAAAATAAAGCACATCTGCCAAAAAAATAAGTCTTTAAAAAGGAATCTCAAAGGCATATAGCATTTATTATGAAGTGGGTCCCATAATTAGAACAGATTGACAGTTACAAGGAAAACTTATATCCACGTGTCGCCTCTTCTCTCCACTCTTTCACAAGTTGTTGCACAACTTGTCTTTCTATTCTCTCTCAAAAATAAATTGTCACACAAACATTTTAAAAATCAAGTTAATTTCGGTTCCCAACTTACGACATCGTTTCACACGCCTGCTGCTCTCTCTTCACTCTTCTCTCTTTATATGCTTTATGTGTCATAAATGTTATATTGTTACTGCATGAGTAAAAATAATAAATAAAGTTTTAATTGAAAAGTAAAATAGTAAAAAAGATCAGATTAGAAAGAACATTACAGATTTCGGCCGTAATGGTTTCTGCCAGACTTGTTGCACATGCCGAAACCATTTAAAACCTTGAGAGGTTTGACAACGGCAAGGCTGGTGATTTTGCTAAAGATGGTGTTTAAGTGATAGTTACATGGACTCACCGGTATAATTCCATTTATGGGCTCCCTCTCTCATCATGCATCTCAATTCTCTTGGTTCCCCATATTCTATTGTCTTCATAAAATGGTTTCGTAACTAAATAAATAAGATTTTTTAAAACATGGAACATGGCTGGATAGCTCATGCCAAGGTCGGAAGAAGATGGTTGTGTCGATCGAGATAGGAGTGGAGGTGGCTGGAGCTAGTTACAAAGTGGAGACAAAAAGGAAACCTCGACGCTCGGAGACAAAATAATGCAGAGAGAAAGTCAGCAAAGAAGAGAACTTGATCGGATCTCTTGGTAGGTCTTGGTCATTCAAAAACAAGGCCTGAATTGGTACAAGTCCCTGGAGACCCTGATCCCGTATGCCAACCGACCCATGTTTATTGGGTATGGCTTCCAGATCAACCTCTAGGTGAATCTAAAAGAGTCAGAGGGAGACTGGGCTTTATTGAAGTCTTGCAAGAGTCATAAGATCCACGAGGAGAACAAACCCTGAAATAGGAGATTTTTGGTGTGGGCCCCACCTAGACCCACCTGGTCCCACTACCGTAGCCGCACGGTAGGGTATCTGATGAAATAAAGTTTAGGTCCGAAGCCCGATAGGCCGGTCCAATTTTTTCTTAGCGTTTTTGTGGATATGTTAAGTGAAAGTGGGGATTCTCTAGAACTCCTAGAAGATCCATCTGAGGGACTGTTGACGAGAAGTTGAGATTTGGGACACTAATTAAGTCACCGATGCATTGACTAAGAATGGCATTACCAAGGCTCTCGTGTATATGGGATTCTACCTAATTTCTTCATTCAACACATACTTCTTTTATTTTTGTAATAATAAAAAAGAAAAAAATAGAAATATGATAAACGACAAATTCTATATTGAAAAACAGATCTTCAGATTCTTTCTGAAGTGAGAAGTACTAATATCATATCGATTGTGATTTATATTCTCCTCAAGTTCAAAGTTTGCTGCTGCTGAAATTTTGGAGTAGTAGTTGACCTTTTTATGCTCACTTGCTCAGTAACTGGTTTGTTTTCACCAAGGTAGTAGACCTTGTACCTTTTTACCATGGGTCATATGGGCTGTGGGCACAATGTGTTCCCTGTCTCCTTTGTTTGTCATCTACAAATATATCTTTTTCAATTTTTAATTTTTTTGACAATCTAAAGTCCTAGGGAATGTTGGATTACCTTTGTAATACAACGCAATCCGAAACAGGGTGGAAACTGGAGGCACTGTTCCACCTATATTTGTTCCATGCTGTGTAACTTCTTATTTAACTAATATTAATCTTGTTGGCCGTACAATATCTGAAAGTTGTATATCCATATCTGCCTGTTGGTTGAGATTCATAGAGCCCTGTTCTCTAATTTTCTTTATATTTTTATATGCATTATCCGAGATGATTCATTCATTTCTGAACTTGTGATGATTGTAGAAAAACCTTTTATGGGTTCTTCTAGTGGAAGCCTTTCTTATAATTTTCATCTGTTTCTAGATGCTATTCCCGTGCCTTCTCATATTTTTGATTCCAGGCAGGTGGCTTCCTTGTTTCAGCTCAGAGCCATGCAGTTGTAGAGGGGAGAGAGTTAGATGAAAATGTATATTTGAAGGATGACTACGTGGAGAGAGCGTCGTTACTTGAACAGGTACTTTCCCTTATTGCACTTGAACTTTTATATGTCTGAAACTTTCACTATGTTCTCACTTTATTAAAGCATATTCATTTTGCTGGAAATGCAGTCAGAGCCATCAAACCAAGCTGGCTTGAGATTTATTAGTGGTATAATTTGTAAATCCAAAGCTCTTAGATTTGAGAGGATGTTATTCCGTGCAACGAGGGGCAATATGCTTTTTCATCAGGCAACAGCTGAGGAACATATTGTGGATCCCGTATCGGCTGAAATGGTTCTGCTCACTTCTTTTTCTATGAATTTCCTGAACACCTTCTTTATTATCTAAAAAGTGGAGGTCATTCCACTTTGCAATAAATAGTGCTTTCTTCACTTATTTTCACAATATCATGTTTAAGATTTTTTCATGGAACTTGAAACATATTCTAGGAACCTCCTAAGAGTTGAGCTTATTATTCTCAGATAGTTCATTTTTGTGGCTATCGATAAATTGTATTTGTATGTTGCAATCTTAATCACAACTATCCTAATTGCTTTGTTTTTCACCTATGCAGATTGAGAAAACAGTCTTTGTAGTGTTCTTCTCTGGGGAGCAGGCAAAAACAAAAATACTGAAAATTTGTGAAGCATTTGGCGCAAATTGCTATTCTGTTCCTGAAGATATTACCAAACAGAGGCAAATAACTCGAGAGGTATGCATGCTCTAATGGGGGTCAACTGTGTATCTTTCTTATACATTGCAGGATTCCAAGAGATGTTCTTTTTGTTTCTTGAATGAAGGTGTCCAGTTAGCATATTGGGGTCTTCTTAAATCTTTTTTCGCTATCACAACCGGGAATAGTAAAAGACATGCTCTTGTTTTATCAGGCATGCACTTTGCTCTTCTGGGATAAGTTGTTTAATTTTTTTATATTTCCCAGCCAAAGATTCTAATTTTCTTTGAGGTTATTTGGAAATACCCTAGGACAATTTATTTCTTTTGCTAAGATTGCTTAAGGATCTAATATCTAGATTGTAGTAATATATCATTATCATATAACAATGTTTGGTAATAAGTCTGAATTCCTGTTGCAGGTTTTGTCACGTCTCTCTGAATTGGAAGCCACTCTAGATGCTGGGGTCAATCACCGAAATAAAGCCCTTACTTCCATTGGATTCCACTTAAAGAAGTGGACAATCATGGTGAGTAGGCTGTAGCTGTCACGTGTTTCTTTTTTTTGGTAATTAAATTTACGCGAGCAATGAACAATATCAATTATGCTGAAAATGCAAATTAGTACATGATGTTCAGCATCGGAATGAATCATGTTTCTTTAATTTGACACTGAAAATTTCCCTTTCAATTTACCATCCTTTCCAGGTAAGAAAGGAAAAAGCTGTATATGATACACTGAATATGCTCAATTTTGATGTTACGAAAAAATGTCTCGTTGGAGAGGGCTGGTGCCCAATATTTGCAAAACCTCAGGTAACATTCTCATCACTAACTTATTATCTTATTAGTTCTTGTTTCAAGGACAAATATGTAACACAACGATTTCCAGTATTCTTGCGATACTTCTCAAACCTTTGCATATTGACAATAGCTTTAAAAGAGAAAGTATCTTATGATGAAACAGATTCAGGAGGCACTGCAGCGTGCAACATTTGATAGCAATTCACAATTGGGCATAATATTTCATGTGATGGATGCTGTGGATTCACCACCTACATATTTTAGAACCAACTGCTTCACTAACGCATTTCAGGAAATTGTTGATGCATATGGGTAATTTTAAACACACAGCTATTACTTTTAATGTGCATGTGATTTATGTATCTATGTGTTCCAGAAAGGAAGATCATCTACAAAATAGTGCATCAGCCCTTTAATAATGGATTATAGCGATTAACAAATGCAAAAATCTTTATTAATGAGGCAACCTATCAAAGTTCACCTGATTTGCAATATATGGGACTCAGTTGTTGCTCCTTTACTCTTTTAATTAATAATTTATCTTATGAAATTTTCTGGAGAAGCTACTTTGCTGGTGTACTATGTTCCTTTCTTTCATGTTAGATCTGTAAGAGTGTTCAAATATTAATAAGACAATTTTTTGGCAGTGTTGCTAGATATCAAGAAGCAAATCCTGCAGTTTATACTGTTATTACATTTCCATTTCTTTTTGCCGTGATGTTTGGGGATTGGGGTCATGGAATATGCTTGTTGTTGGGAGCATTAATTCTAATAGCACGTGAGAAGAAACTTGGTTCTCAGGTATGTTGTCTTAGTCATTTTTTTTAACTATGTGATTACAAGTGTTCTATTGGGAGAAATAATTCCTGGGTAGTGATGTAAATAATGTTTATTTATCCTCTTCCAATGGAATAAGATGTCTGCTACTACTCCTAGATTTTAAGTTCAGTTTCTCTAAGTTTGATGTGGTTGTAGACTCTTCTATTAGTACAGTGTTATGAAAAACTCCCATATGTTATGACTTTGAAGCTTTTTTAAAAAAAGTTTTATATGCTTTGGAATGTATTGTGCTGCTATTCCTAAATGAATTGAGCAGGCTTTCCTGTCCTCTGTTAGTGCCATGCTCTGTGCTGCATTGCCGGATCGAAGCCCGGACGAAGGAGGGTTGCGTTAGGTTAAAACTTTGCTAAATCCTATCTCCTGAATCCTGAGTAATAAGTGAGGCCAAGCAAAAGGCATATGGTGATCTATACTATAATGCACAACTTTTTCTCTTGTTGGTCCTTAGATAGGGGGGTGGGTGCTTGGGAGGTGATTTGGTCAATTCTCCCTGGGGCTATTTTTTTGGTGGTTTTGGAAAGAAAGAAACCTCAGAATATTTGGGGGCATCCGGTTGGGTGTTATGGAGTGGGTTGGGTTCCATTGTATAAGGGAGGAAATTCAGGGTGTTTTGATTTAATATGTTTATTTCCTAGGGAGGTAGGATCTTGTCTTTTTCACCCCGGTGTTGAGTTTATATACTTGTAAACTCTATTGCCAAGTCCTCTCCTTGTATTCCTTTTTCCATTTTTATAATATTGAACTGCATTATTGATAAAAAAAAAGAAAAAAGATTGGGTGAGAAAGTTGCCTATAAACTTGCAAGAATTAGAAAGAGAAAAACTTTAGATCTGGACCATATTAGATGCATTAAGTGTTATGCTTAGAGAATCTTAGAGAAGGATGAATGGATTGAGGAAAGGTGGGGTATTTTCAAAAGTTTCTAAATGAAGACTGCACGCAGGGTCCTCCGATATTGATGCAGGACCATGCAATAAACCTAGGATGATATAACAGTCACTGAGAGATCAAAAAGTGATTCCAGTTAGTAATAAAATCACTCATGCCTAAGATGCTATCACAATGATCAGAAATAGATCCCCACATAGACTGTAGATGCATTCTATGCAAGAATATAAATTGGCTCCAAATGATACTAGAACTGAAAGTTAGAATCATGATTGTTCCCCACCGTCCAATGGATTGCATTATCCACAATCAATGGGAGGTGATCCCATGCCGGTTGAGCATACAACACGGTTGTGTGTTATGCATTTAAATCTGAATGTTGGTAACTGTGAGTTGTTCTGCACCAGTTTCCTCCAACTTGAATTAATGCTTTCGTAGTTTTATTTCCATTCTATAATATATAGGTATTAAACTGCAAACTGTGCCACCGTTAGTTGGTTTCTAGAACTTCCCTATCGACTTATAATTTCACATGATAGTGCAGTGTGAGATGTCCAAGTGATTGGCAGAAAGAAGTTAAAAATGTGCTGCAGTGTATTAAATATGTCTCCAGAATGATTTGGGATGCTGGAGAGCACATACCAAGAGTTAAGTACACAAAAAAGAAAGAAAGATGAAATTGTGTCTATCCGACATGTGAATTCATGTCCAATTGTTAGAGAAACTAACAATACGCCCTTAAATGATGCTTAAAGTGGCTGAGGTTGGGCACCACTGAAGAATGACCAAATTCATTGTAAAATGTCGTCTAAATTATTTTTATTTGTACAATTTTTTATGGGTGAAGGTCACCTATATTATATTAGTGTTTTTTGGGTAATACATGGTAGGCATTTTCTTCAGAAATTGTGGAGTCTTAAGATTCCATAATAGATGAACAAAGATGAGAGGGCTTGTAAGTCATGCAAGAGAGTTCTTATTGGCAGTTGGCACCATGGAAGCAGCTCTATACTTGGATTAATTAAGGGTATCATCTTGCTTATATCTTGGTAGTGAACATTCTAAGCCATTTGACTCACTGGCATTTCTTCCTGAGGTCCTCATGCTTGATCAATAACCTAAATTTTGTTTAGTCTGTATTTAGGTTCTAATAAGCCTGTTTACCGAATAATTACAGGCTGTACAACACATTAAATGTTTAAAGAGGGAGCAATAGGTCAATAGGTTTGTTCCCCACAACTAAATCTACTAAGCTGAATGATTCGTCCAGATGTGACAATATTCAGTTCTATTTATCTATTGTTAATTAAAAAAAAAGTTAGGCATGTTGTGAAAGTAATAGCATTTGATGCAGTGGGTTCAGCGTTGAGACCAGTAGTCCAATCCTGATTTACTCACCCATTCCTGGTTTACTCACCCCAAAGAAGCAAGTGTTTAAAAATGGTAAATTAAAACAAAATAGATATCTGTTGTAGCTATTGAACATAAATAAAAATCAGAAATGAGTACATCTGTAGGAATGTAGGAATAGCTCCAATTGGTGACAATATTAGGAGAGTCAAGAGCCAATTGAGATGGTTTAGTCACGTGAAGAGATGATCTTTGCCAACACCTGTTAGGAGTGGTCTTTGGCAGATTTAAGGCTCTTAAGCAACGAGGGGAGAAGGGTAAAAATATTTGGATTAAGGTACTGAAAAAGGTTTTGGCGATGCTTTAACAGAAAATGGCTAGAATGGAATTACAGAGCGAGATTAACCCCTAATAGTTGGATTAGACTTTAATGATGATACTTACTATTTTCTGTAGTAACTAATCTGAAAAAATATGTATAGTAGTGTATGGTTTAATTTATATTTTGCAATATTTATTTCTATTAATGAAACTTATATCTCATTAATTTTTTTCTGCTATTAGATAAGAGAAAAACATTGTAATTTGTATATGCACCAAAGATGGAAAAATCTGTGTGCCTGTGTGGTTTATAATTGATTCTCATATGTGATTTGCATTATTTGTCAGAAACTCGGCAGCTTTATGGAGATGTTATTTGGCGGGCGCTATGTACTCCTTTTAATGTCACTATTTTCTATCTATTGTGGATTGATATACAATGAATTCTTCTCTGTTCCTTATCATATATTTGGTGCGTCCGCATACAAGTGCCGGGATACTACGTGCAGGTATACATTGTTATTCTGTCCTTTATTTTAGATATCACAACCATTGACTAGTGATCATGTTCAACTACATCTGTTGGATCTAATTGGTCCCAAAATGGTTATGAGTTTCGTAATTTCTGGGTGTTGTGCATGAGCTGTTTTGGTTCAGCAGATTTATTTCTAGTCCATGTACAAGTTTTGTGAGCTTATTTGAGCTTTTTTTCTATACAACTATTGGTTACAACAGGGCGTTTGGCTGCACTATTCAAGCAGATTGGACTCTTTTGAGTTACTTTGGCAATCATTTGATCTTGAGTTGGGAACCTACATGACTATTGATTGTGGTTTACGAGTTGCTTCCATGTTTCAGTGTATGTTATTCGTAGTCAATTGTGCGCAGTGGTTGCAAGCTTGTTAAGTTCTTTCAAATAGTTTTTTGATAGATTACAAAGAGGAATGTTGGGTACTTGGGTTCTACATACCTATCTATTATAGCACTATAATCCTCTCTACCACAAGTACAGTGTATTTCCATCTTCTTTGTTGATTCGCCGAAGCCGAGAGATTCTAGTATGATCATTGACATTATTGGTTATGATGTGTCTCTTCTACTGAGAGTCAATGATTGAGTCTTTATCTGTTTATCACATGGATGTTGAGCACTGAATCGAGGTGTACCCCATGTTTAAAACATCAGTATTGATGTCTGCATTGGTAGGTCAAAATTAGGAAACTTATTGTGGATACGCATGGAAACACTATAAACATGGTTTAAATTTAAAATGTCAAGCGTATCGATATGATATGGTCGATACGGATTGGTATTGTCGCGCCCCAAAATCCCACCTAACTTAATGTGAGACTTTGGCACGTGACTTAATCATTAATTCCATAACTTCTTATCATAAGCATTTAAGGCAATTCTAAAAACATGGACCTAAATTTTTTTATTTTTTATTTTCTTTAAATAAATGCAATCAAGTCCAATATCTGAAATAAATACTAAGACCTCATAATCAATTTAAAATCAACCTCTATGAATCTCCAGTCATAAACTCAAACTAACTATAAATCCATAATTTGTCTATTACAATTCTAAAATTCAAAATCCAAATATGCTAGTGATCTAGTGTCCTGTGTATGGCCAGCAATCCAAGTTCCATTCTCCATCAGGATAGTCACCTGCTGGCTCTTCCTGCTCTTCCTCGTATTCTTCCTCTTCCCAAGGTCCTGGAGCACAAATGTCAAATCTAGCACCTGCCGACAACAACAGTCATCGGCTGAGTAACAAGTTACCCAGCGTATATACAAAATCCTGCCTAACAATATACGAGATTTGATAACAATATATTTTAAGATTCAACATCACAAGTGAACTCACAATATTTCAAAGTGCGGAAGCATAATTAAATTTGATTCTTACACCTGATTACTCATGCTTATTTCTCTTATATATCTTGCCTATTTTTGTTTATGAATTTATTCAACAACATGCAATTGCAATAACTTAAAGTAACTCTACCCCATATATCGGGTAGAGACTAACATATACCCTACTTTCCGAGGTACCACACAATATACACATTATCCGGTGTACACGGCTTGTCTACACATTATCCGGTGTATACGGCTTGTCTACACATTATCCGGTGTATACGGCTTGTCTACACATTCGCCGGTGCATACGGCTGGTTTTGCCTTGATCATAGGCCTGTGGGTACTCGGTCAGTGCAAAACTCAATCATGCATAATGCTTGTGTCCTTGTGTACTTGCATATTACTTGTCATCTTGTTTATTCTCATGCTTGTTCATGTATAGATTTCGTGAATCCGTGTGAATGAAATAAAATACTTGTAAATCATGCATAGATTTAAACATGCAAGGGTTCTCCTAAGTGATCAATATAAAGCATAATTTGTCAAATAAAATAAGGGATAATTTTATTTACCGCGTCTAAATTTTTAATACGCATCTATAATCAAATAAGTCTCACAGGGCCTTAGTTTTCACAACACATAATGATCTCAAACAAACTTATAATAATTTCATCAATTCTGAACATCATCCACTTCCTCCATTCTCATCATTCATACACCACAAAATCAATCCCATTCCCCTTGTTGATATAGAATAAAAAAAATCATAAACATATTTTTCAAATAATTATCACAAGGAAATCACCATCTAAAATGTTCTCTATTCATCATATATATATTATCCATCAGATAACCAAGATCTAAAATTTTCTAACATCGTCTATAGATTTTTCAAGGGAAAATCCTGATTTAGAACATTACAAAAATCATCATATATAATTTTCCATGAGAAAATCTGAGTATAAACATCATAAAATCCTCATATATAATTTTCATCATAGTTTAAAACAATAAAAACATATTTACTATTGTCATTCTTACTTCAGATCTATTTCTTCATCATATTTGTATCAATAATCCCTATATTGAGAGGAAGGAAGTCGTATTTACCTCTCACGATCGCTTCCCTACGATCAAACGTTTGCGAATGGGATGGATCTAAGCCTTTTTGTACTTTTTCCTTGCAACGCCTTTGATTTCTCCTCTTGGATCTCTCCAAAACCCTTTTCTCTCACTCTCTTTAATGAGAACTCATAGGTTTTTCTTCTATTTTTCTCTCTAATAAGTTTTAGAATGATGAAATACCTAAAATCCATGAGTTAGGGTCTTTATATAGGCAATACCAGAGTTAGAAAGTGATAAGAACTGCTAAAACACTATTCACGGTTACTGTTCACGCGGTACTGTTCACGCGGTTACTGTTCATCGTATTTACAGTTTTGCCACTGCACTTTGAATAATTCTATAGAGCTCAATTCTTATCGGATTAACCTGAAATTTGAACCATAGCTACTTTAGGTCATATAGAATCTACATTAAAATTTTCATAAATTTTGGATTGCACAAAATGACCAAAATGCCCCTCTTATGATAAAGGAGATTTCGTCTATTTTTCATTTGATTAATTTATAAAACACCCTCATGCTACTTTAATTGTTCCAATTTTAAACTTATGTAATAAATTAATCATGACAACCAAGAATATTAAAATAATTGATACGAATACCAAGAAATTAAATTTCGGGTCTCTACAGGTATTTGGCCCTATCAAAATGAATCCAATGTCATAGAGATTCAGCAGAGTTTGACCATATCAGTTGTATTGGTAGCAATACAATATGATACGACTGATATTCTATATAAATTGGATTTGAGACTTTAGGTTCAGAAAACCTTGTTTCCTGTTCTCCTTTGCAAAACCCATCATCCAACTTAAAAAAAAAAAAAAAAACCATTCCTCTTTGGTGTTTTGATAAAAAAAATGCATTAGATCTCCATAGAGATCGAATCAAATGAGAGCACCATTTCTCAAAGTATGTTCCCTATTCATTTTTTGGTGAAATGGAGATTTCTCAATGCAAAATAAATCTCGCGTTATTGGTAATAACCCTATTGATAATAGAAAGTCTATTTTGCTCTCATTCTTATTTAGAATTTTGAATACGCCTGAACGAATAATTTGTGAGAAATCCTCATTCGGGATAAGTTCAGAATAAGTCGTCAGTTTGCGAATAATTCACAAACTGACAAATTATTCATTATTTCTTAAAAAGCGTTGTTCAAACTTTACACTCCTTAAAAAATGAATAGTTAGCAAATAATTTGGGAATTATTCGAGAACTTTGTTACTATGTATGAGATAAAACTTATGAGTCATACTATAAAATTATGTGAGAGAGTGATGGACTAATAATTAAGTCGAGTAACTAGGGTTTCAGAAATTAATTTGGATTCATGCCTATGAGGTCTATGATTGAGGCTGTTGGAGAAGTTTTAGGGAGAAGAAGAAATATATTTTAATGGTATCTATTGACTTAGAAAAAACATTTCATAATTTGGTGGGTGCTCAAGAAGAAAGGAGTTCCAAGAAAATATATTGATATCACTAAGGATATGGTTGAGGGAGCGGTAACAACCTTGAGAACAATTGGTGACGAGACAAAAAAGTTCCTTGTGATAATTGACATCAGGAGTCAACTATGAGTTTGGATATTTTTATATCGGTTATGGATGAATTGACCCCTCATATTCAAGAGGAGGTCCTTTGGTGTATGTTATTTACAAATAATGTGGTAATTAATATATGAAAACTAAAGATGGGATAGATGCAAACTAGAATTGTGGAGGGACACCTTGGAATGTAAGGGTTTCAAAATAAGTCGAACCAAGATAGAATATATGAAATGCAACTTTAGTTATAACACAAATAGGATGGAGATGATTGCTAAGATAGATGACTTGGAGATACTCAAAGTGACCAGTTTCGATATCTTGGTTTAAATATTCATAATGATGGAGAGATTGAAGAGGATGTTGCCCATGACATTAGAGCTGGATGGCTAAAGGGAGAAGTGCTTTTGTAATGTTATGTGACCGACACATTCCAATCAAA
This sequence comes from Tetracentron sinense, assembly GCA_015143295.1. Lineage (NCBI taxonomy): Eukaryota > Viridiplantae > Streptophyta > Magnoliopsida > Trochodendrales > Trochodendraceae > Tetracentron > Tetracentron sinense. The sequence continues at coordinate 4,856,029 of CM026563.1, forward strand.
CTAAAAGAAAATTTATTTAACAAAATTATAAAACTAGCTATTATTTATAGAGCAAAAAGTGTGACTTTTAAGAAGCAACATATTAATGGAGTTAGTGTAGCTGAGTTGGGGACGTTGAGATGGATGGGTGGAAAGACAAGGAAAAATAAGATAAGAAATGAGCAAATTCAAGATGAACTAAGAGTAGCTCCAATAGGTGATAAAATAAGGGAAAATCGATTGAGATAATTTGGACGCGTTCAACAAAAATAATTAACAACTCCAGTATGAAGAAGTGAATTGGAGTCAGTTGAAGGCTCTAAAAGGGGGAATGGAAGGTAAAACATGAGGTGTAGAGTTAGTGAGAAAAGATTTAATAACACAGCTTAATCAAAGTTATGCCTTTTTAATAGAATGGAATGGAGGAATTGGATTCATGTTGCCGAGTCCAAATATTTTGGATAAGGTAGTGATGATGATGATCTGCATTAACCTTTGGTATAGAGCACTCTTCCATTCATGGATTGACAACATTATCATCAGTTATCAAACATGTTTCATTTTTGTTTATCACAATTTTCACTATTCATGACTTTCAGATTTACAAGTTCGAGTTGCATTTTTTCAGAATCTGATCCCACTGTAGCTTTAATAACTGCAAGTGCTAATATTCACTGTTATTGATTTTCTTTCCTTACATTCACCGAAACATTAATTTTTCTTGCATATATAATTTTGACAGTTTGTACAGACCTTTACGTACCCATTTTTTATGCTTCATCCCTTTGTGCCTATGCCTTTTGATTCTTTTGGCCTAATTTCAGTTCTTTTTGTGCTATTCTACATGACATCTTCGGAATTTAAATACTTAGAATTGTTTGACACTGTGGTATTTGTAATCAATGTTATGTACTTTGATCAGTGATTCACATACGGCTGGTCTAGTCAAATATCATGATCCATACCCATTCGGTGTGGATCCCAGTTGGCGTGGAAGTCGTTCAGAGTTGCCTTTCCTGAATTCCCTTAAAATGAAGATGTCTATTTTGTTGGGCGTGACCCAGATGAACCTAGGAATCATGTTAAGTTACTTCAATGCACGGTTCTTTGGCAGCTCACTAGATATAAGGTGTGTGTTTTTCTATCCATTCAGTTTTTCCTTTTCAATTATTGCACTGTTACTTCTAAAGGGTATTAGAGAAGAGCAGAATTGATTCTGCTCTTTGTTTGTAGGTATCAGTTTCTACCGCAGATGGTCTTTCTTAACAGTCTCTTTGGGTATCTTGCTTTCCTCATTGTCATCAAGTGGTGCACTGGGTCTCAAGCTGACCTCTATCATGTGATGATTTACATGTTCTTGAGTCCCACTGAGGATCTTGGTGAGAATCAGTTGTTTTGGGGCCAGAGACCATTGCAGGTATGTTCTCTTAGGACTCATAACTGTTACAGAATGCATGTACTTTCATATTTCATTTCCAGTCTTCTTTTTGGCTGGTTAATCCCAGATTCTTGCAGGTCTTGTTGTTGCTTTCAGCTATTATTGCAGTTCCCTTGATGCTCTTTCCAAAACCTTTCATTCTGAGGAAGCTTCATTCAGAGGTACACTGGATGTTGAGTTGACTTGTATGACACATCTAGGATATCTTGTTTGAAAGAAGTTGATGCTAGCTTTTTTCTTGATCTCGACATCTAAGATTATAGTCATAATCAGTTCCTTATCCCAAATGTTTGGGTCGGCATCTAAGATTATATTTTTCTTAATTATCTCATGTTTTCTCTTTCTCAACTCACTTCTCTCTCTCTCTCTCTCTCTCGTAATTTTTTTCCCTTTTAGTATTCCATATAGTGGACAGCATATCCCGGGCTTTCTTTTACCTGCAGACCAAATCTTGCATGTTTGTCCAAGGGTCTATTGAATGCATTCAGCAAGGTCGCCTAATGTCCTTGAACATTCAGCAAGGTCACCTAATGTCCTTGAACAAATAAACCATCTTTCGGATAACCTAGCCTCCTCTGTCCCTTGGGACTAACAAGGGGTAGTACAAGAGTATTCACCTGTTGTCCATCAACTACGCCTTTCTGCCTGACCTTAGGCCCTGTTTTCATCTCCGCCAGTGGTCTAATTGATTGATTTTATTATCATTACTTGATAGTTAAATTTTTAACATTTCTGAAAATGCCTTCGCAAATTTCGACTTTTAACATATTTCATGAAATCAGAAAATAGTTGAAATTGAATAGAGTGATGTTTTATCATTGATGATATATATATATATATATATATATATATTGTGGGTTGGGGTGGGTAGGTGGGGTAATGGGTTCAGGCAAAACATGGTTTCGAACCCAGGTTTGCTGTGTGACTCTCACAGAAATTACCAACTTAAAGTTGCATTCAGCTTTTCATTATTAGATTGCTTCGATGCTCTATGTAGTGAAATGTTACCTAAAAATGTCTCGACAATTGCTGATAAATGTTGGTATTCTCCAACAAAAATGTCAAATTACCATCTGTATAACTAAGATGAAATATGATCTTGGCATGGGCAGATATTATGCTCTCGATGTTCTTAACTAGGTTCTTACTTTTATCCATTTTCTTAAACTTTCCTCAGGAAAAAACCAATATGTAATTTATGATTTGGCTTGATTTGCCCCTTGATCTTTTTTTTGGTGACCGAGGGTGTCCCAAACCCTTCGAGGCAAGGACTAGTCCCTTCGGGTCTCCGCACTGCTGCTTGATCTTAACATGGGTAAATGGTATTTTAGGAATTCCTGAAAAACAGCATTACATCTATCTTGGAAATTTGTTTCCTTTATTTTTATATAAAAAATATTCTGAATATGTATTATTGTCCTGTCACCTGTGTCCCTGGATTCAAATTTTCTTGTGTCTAGTATTATAGTCACGTTTATTAACAATAACAATAAGTTTGAGGAAATTTCTCGAAGGGCATGAAAGGTTATGAAACTTGTGATTGATTTTCTCTATGGTGATATTTTCTAGAGATTTCAAGGTCGTACCTATGGGATCCTTGGCACCTCTGAGATAGATCTTGACTTGGAACCCGATTCTGCACGGAAACACCATGAGGACTTTGATTTTAGTGAGATCTTTGTGCATCAAATGATACATTCCATTGAGTTTGTCCTAGGTGCTGTTTCAAATACTGCATCATACCTTCGGCTCTGGGCTTTAAGGTAAATTCATGGTTGCCCTTCACTTCCCTTCTTATTTCCATATTTCTAATTATTACTGTTTGGCTGATATCATGTTACTGCTATAACAGCTTGGCCCACTCAGAGTTGTCAACCGTCTTCTATGAGAAAGTCCTTCTTCTTGCCTGGGGGTGAGTTCTAACTTCAAACTCTTGTCCTACAGTATATTCTTTCCTTCATTTCTGTCAGCTTTTTTATGGCTCTTCAATTGATGAAACCTTAATTGGAAGATCGCTCCTGCATTCCAACACATAGTCACAACAAATACCAAGAATGTGGTTGTGGAACCAGTGCATGCACTCATCACAAAAAATACCAAGATTGCAGGATGAATTAATTTATACTAATGTTATCTAACCATCTCAAGTTTGAGCATGCAGTAGGATCTTAGCAACAAAGATTTTAATGCGAGAAGTCTTTTATCTAACTATCTCTACATCGAAATAAAAGAAGAAAATGTTGCAGAAACTTGAATAACAACTCTTACCAAAATCTCCTGCTAAAAAAATTAAATTAGATCCAAACAGAGTAAGATTCATGTGAGTCTCAAACCCAAGTTCAACGAGAAATGGAAAAACCATGGTCTAGTCTCATGTTTCTTGACCTCCATTGTCTTAATGGTAGACCTCTAGCTCTAGAAGAAGCTTACTGCTGCTCTGATCTCTTGAGGATGCTTGTGTATTGAGAAGAATTTCGTCATCAAAAACTTTAAGAAAGCTTGCAGAATGCCAACACTTTTTAACTGATTCAATCAACTGAAGTAGCCCATAACCATTTGAAGCCCTAAATTCGCTCTTTTAAAGGGTTCTTTTATCTTAAATTGTGATAAGATATTATAGCCATAAACCATATAATTTCCCACTCTGATTAAAGTATTATATATTAATTAAAAAATATGAAGTACATTAGTCAGAAACACCTCCCAGTGTTGAGTTGCATGTACATACATGTGATTATGTGAATATTGTTTTGTGGTTTAATCCTTAATCATACAGATTATGGCTATGATGATTACAGGTTTGACAATTTTGTCATCCGATTGGTGGGTCTAGCTGTTTTTGCCTTTGCCACCGCCTTCATATTACTAATGATGGAAACCCTCAGCGCCTTCCTCCACGCCTTGCGTCTCCATTGGGTGGAATTCCAGAACAAGTTTTACCACGGTGATGGCTACAAGTTTATACCCTTCTCCTATGCCTCCTTGGCTGACGAGGAAGATTGATGCACTCATACTGAATTCAAAACCACCTTTTAATTTCTAATTATTCATTAAAAAAAAAAATTAAAGAGAACCGGAAATGCAGAAATATATTTAACATACGAGGCTGTAATAGATTTTGGTGGGTATATTGGAAGAAAGCCCTTGTGGGCTGTGAGAAAGAAGGGCCCTTGTTTGCAGCTAGACTTAACTGAGAAATTTATAATCCCCTGCTTAGTGAGGATATGCTTAAACCCTGGAAAGTTGGTACACCATGTCTTGTAGAAATTCTAGTTGGAGGCGATTAGAGCTCACTTGTAGTAAAGAGGTGGAGGGGATTACTAATACCATGTAGCTTATCCTCTGGCAGTTCTTTGGAGAGGCGGATTTTAAATTTTAACCTACATTCAAAGAGAGGTGGATATTTTTTGGGGGGTTATTATCACAATGGTACAGAGTTTTGTTATTCTAAGAATTCGAGATGAGAGCATTCTGAGCTGATTAACTTTATCTTTGTTTATCAAGTTATTGAATGATGCATACTCACGAATTATGTTTGGTCTTGGGTAGTGATTAGCACACCACGCATTAGACGATGTATTCAAATGCCATGGCCATATGTCCCTTTAAACACTCCTTTAACTATGGTTAAGCTTAAGAAAATTAAGGTCAAATACTTTTGTTTTCTTTTTAAAAATCAAGGTTAGATTACCCATAAGAGTGAGTGAATCTTAACCACAGTTGATGTGTGGTAAAAAAGAGGGCATGGACCAATGAGGACTGGACAGTTGACTACATAGTCAAATGGAGGACTGGACAGTTGACTACATAGTCAAATGTCACAGTAAGTTAAGCATTTCCCTTTGGTTTTCTTTACAATGAATTCGGGATACTATCATAGTATTACAGATTTAGAACTAATCGGGTTTCCGCTGTTGATACGAACCATTCAATTTACAGGCCCATCTTAATTGATCTCTTAAACTTGCTCTCACTATTTGGAGGCAACGGATTCTGGCAGATACTGAGTGTTGGACTCGGGCACAACTCTTTGCATGACCCGTGGTGAGACATTTAATTAAGGAGACGCATTCCCTTGGGTGGTATACGCTCGCTGGTCACATGTCCTCTTACACATCCATTAATCGTGTTAGAATTCACTCATCCCTAGGATTAAATATTCTAACCTTAGTTTCTAAAAACTAAGGTTGTCCATGCCCCCCTTTTTACCACACATCAACTGCGGATAAGATTCATTCCTAAGGTTAAGCAATCTAACCTTAGTTAATAATGTAGGAATTTACAATATGACGTACTCACAACCCGTTTAGTGTCCTTAGCAGTCAGAACTCAGAACTAAAAAAAACGTGCGAGTACGATAGGGAGTATCAGTGGAGCCAGGACCACAACTGAAAGAGACGTACACTATATAGTATATACTATATATAGTAATTAGTATCTGGGTGCGAGACAAAACAATCCCGAGGCCATGGCACGTTTCCATTAAACGTATACATCGAGTTCCCGTTATGGCTTCGGATTGTCTCTGCAAAGCCAGAAAGGGTTCTCGGGGTTCCATACATTGTGCGACAGTTGGCGTTCAAATGGGAGAAATCATTCCATTTTCTCCCCATATTTTTGACTTCTCCCCATTTGTTATCTCTCACCCTTATTCTCACACACTTATCGCCACATGTCTTATAATGGGTGGAGAAGTCAAAATCATGACCCCATGATTTGACTTCCCACCACTTGTCACCTATTCTATGGAGCCCCGAGACAAGCCCTTTCTGGCTTTGCCAGAGACAATCCAAGGCCGCAGGGTATATATCAGCTGCATATCTCTGCAACGCAAAAGGTTCTAGCTTTTTCCAACCGTTAGATCAAATTAATTTTACTATGTTAATCAGATTATGGGTCCCACTGATTACCCTAACCAGTAATTATTTGTTCCCATTCCACTGTTCCACGATTGAGCTTTGAAACTCAGCAAGAATGGTGTAAGAACTCCAAAATTGGTGAAAATCTTCTGAAATGGAGACTCGTTCGAAGTTTTTTCGAGGTGGGTTTGGAGAGGTTTGGAGAAGGGAGATGGGTTCATCAAGTCCCAGAAATTTTGCTCACCGAATTTCTGGTTCTGAGGTCTGGCTTCTTAGTTTCTTTGTCTTGTTTTATTTGGTTTCTTGAGTTCCTTTAATTGAAATTTTTGGGGTTCTCTTCTGAATTTTACAGTTTTAAGTTTTGGTGACTATGATGGCTCTCTCTGTCTCTCTCTCTATATATATATAATTTGGTAACTTTCTGTCTATATATTTGCTGTCGAGGTTTTAGTACTGGATGCTTTTGCAATCTGGTTTAGCTTGGAATTTAGACTGTAATTTTGGGAATTCAGAAATTTATGAGTTTGGTGTATGCATGGTTGGGATTTTTGATGAACTGGGTATGCTTATTAAGTAATGTCTGGTAGAGAGAAGCTAAGGATTTATGGGTTTTGTCTTCTTAGTTTAGGAAGTTCATCCTGAGATTTGCAAACCTAAAATCTGAAGACCTATTTCTGTAATTTTCTTTTATGGGTAGCCTAAATCACTACTCCTTGTATTGTGTTTCAAAGTGTATTTCTGAAGGGTTTCATCTAATCCTCTATGTGACAATCAAATCCTAATTCTGGTTCTTTTTCCTGTGTTGAAAAAATGTATTCATACGGAATTCGACTGTGCCTTTTCTCTCTATATGGTAACTAAACTAGGATCAGTATGGATCATTAGAAATGGTTGATTTGCTTATCATATTCTGCTTTCCGGAACAGGTAATTGTGAAGCGGATTGATCTGTATGGGAAGTTAGATGGCCATGAGGGTTGTGTTAATGCAGTACAATTTAACTCTACTGGTGACCTTCTTGTGTCAGGTTCTGATGACCGACAAGTTATATTTTGGAACTGGGCAGCTAAAAATAAAATTTTCTCATACCCTTCTGGCCATTTAGACAATATATTCCAGACCAGAATTATGCCGTTCACTGATGATCGGAAAATTGTAACCTCTGCTGCCGATGGCCAAGTAAGATATGTATATGGGTTCTTTCATTCTATGTGATGATTTTATTAAGAATGCACTTTTCTGTTCGTCTAACACTTGTGCTTACCCGTTGTTTACCTTCATTTTTTTTGTCCAATTATTTTATTTTCTAGTTTTATTCATGGTGCTTATAGCAAATTATAGAACCCCTTATTTGTTTTCGTTGCTCCTCAAATGTAACAGTTGCATAATTTTTGGTGAATAATTCTTTGTTATATGGGCTAACTTTCCCTGTATTAGTTATTCAAGGAAATATCGATAAATTGACAGTTAGATACCTGGAAATCTCAGATATTTGAGATTGCTCATGGTCCTAACTGCTGAATTATCTCCCTTGAGTCGACAGAATTCATACCAGTAGAACTTTCTAATCATATTGCTTCGTCCTTCAAGGTAGATCTACCCTGTAGAAGGTTGCTGAGTGGTAAGAAAATAGCCTGATCCTCCGTTTCTATCCAAGCAAGAGAAAAATATCTACATTGCAAACATTTTCCTCCTTGCAGGTGAGGCTTGGCCTGGTCTTAGAGAATGGCCGGGTTGATACAAAAAGGGTGGGTAAGCACCGAGGCCGTGTATACAATATAGCTGTAGAACCGGGAAGTCCCCACATATTTTATAGCTGTGGCGAGGATGGTTTCATACAACATGTAGGTCATACTTTTCCTAATTCCTTCTGAAAAATATTTCATTTGTTGCTATTGTGTTTGAGAACACCAAAAATTGATTTTTTGCAGTTCGACCTGCGAAGCCATTCTGCTACCAAGCTTTTCTATTGTTCTTCGCTCATGGAAAGCAAGCAGCCTCACAGCAGCATACAATTGAATGCCATTGTTATTGACCCACGAAACCCTAATTATTTTGCTGTAGGAGGCTGTGATGAATATGCACGTGTTTATGACATAAGGAACTACCGGTGGGATGCATCAAGTAATATAGACAAACCTGTAAATACATTCTGCCCTCATCACCTGATCAGGATTAACAATGTTCACATCACTGGATTGGCATATTCTAACACGAGCGAGCTACTTGTATCTTACAATGATGAACTTGTGTACCTGTTTCAGAAGAACATGGACATGGGTCCCAACCCACGGTCTATCCGACCTGAGAATTTGCAGAAACTGGACCAGCCACAAGTGTACACTGGGCATAGAAATTCACAAACAATTAAAGGAGTGAGTTTCTTCGGTCCCGGTGATGAGTACGTTTTGAGTGGGTCTGATTGTGGTCATATATTCATCTGGAAGAAGAAGGGAGGTAAACTCGTGCGTTTAATCATAGGTGACAGACACATAGTAAACCATCTAGAGACCCATCCATATATGCCTGTTATCGCCACCTGCGGAATAAAAAAAGATATAAAGCTTTGGGTTCCCATGTCTGACGATTCCATTCCACTGCCCAACAATGTAGGAGAGGTACTTTCTTAAGGTTCAGATTACAGAAATGTCTCCGTAGATTTACTGCTTTCAGGTTTTCATATATTTTGTTTTCTTGGAACAGATAATGGACACTAACATGCAGGGGAGAGAGGACCGTTCACGGATAACACTTACCCCAGATGTTATCATGCATGTATTGCGGCTGCAGAGAAGGCAGACTTTAGCTTACATTGAAAGGAGATACACCAGAAATGATATGGAGGGTGATGAAGAAGATGAAGGAGAGGCATATGTTTTAGAATTCTCAGATGGCAATACCTCTTCTGAAGAAGGTTTTACCGGGAATTTCAGAGACTGCAATATTAGTTAAAGTTGTATAGGTTATAAGCCAATTTTTTAAAAACTCTTCATCTCTTTTACAATTTATATGGTTATAACTTATAAGGTATCCCATGAAGTTCATAAGATCATTCCTCTTTACTAGGTTAATGGAATGTTGTGGGTGTTTTTGATGCCGCTATCAATCTCCCATTGCAATCTCTGATAACAGGCGGCTCTACGCCAAGCTATGGAGGTCTGGCACTATTTACTCGGGATGGAGACGAAATGGTGGTGGAACTTATGATACAAAAATCCCCTGTTGTGATCTGGACGCTACAACTTTGATCAAAGTAAATGAATTACACTCTGATATGGGGGTGTTCTAGTACCAGCCTGTGGTGGATTGGATCATATGCATGTGGTTCATTCATCGTCCTGTGCAGGTATGCAGCAAGGTTTGTGGTGAGAGTCAGTAACCCAAACCTCCCAACTTGCTACTCGCTCCCGCTTTCAAACCTCGCTCTCACCTCGGGAGCCTGGTTTCAACTTTTGTGGAGCATGGTTCATGGTTTATAAAGAGCGCGGTGTAGGTAAAGTTTCATTTTTATCTCAAATTTTTATAGTAAGTGGGGTGTATTTTGTCATTTTCCTTTGTATGGTACAAGTTCTTATAAGGTTATTAATTATTTGTGATCTTGTAATTGAATTTGGAATGATACATTTAATATATCAATCGTTTAATATATCAATCTACAAATTGTAAGGATGAATGGTTTTATTAACTCTCTTATACTTGAATAAGTAGAAAGGATATATTTGCATTACTTTCAAGAACCATCAAGTATACATTCATGCATACATATAACTAGTAAGAAGCCCGTGCCATGCACAAAAATGCTAGAAGAAAAAAAAAAGTTTATGAGAATATTAAATATAAATTTATAAGAATAAAATTGACAAAAAAAATATTTTAAAGGAACCAAAAGAAATAAAATCAAATGAAATCCTTACCACACTAAAAGGAGTGGTTATGAGAGCTTAATTCCTTAATTTGAGTTAGTTTTAGGTTTAGGGTTAGGGGTATAACGGGTGTTGACAAATGTACATTCATTTTCTCTTCTCAATTCAATAGTTCAATTCAATAAACAGAATCGCAAACGATACCATATACCAGACGAACACGAACTGCGAAACCATCCTACACTACTATTTCAATTGAAAGAAACCTTAAGGTTGGGTTTGGTTGCCAAGAAGATGGAAGTATTAAAATTATTGTTGTAATTGTCATTTGATTTAATCATCAACAAGGGATCCGAAACCATTGGTCAGATTGGTTCGTTGGCTTAATGATCAAAAAGACGATCCTATGAAATCCTTACCATTGGTATCAAAGCTTCGGGTACAGATGAGGAAGAGCTAGTGCCATTGGGTGTACGTTCAAAGCTTCAATGGAGATGTTTTGGTGGAAAAGCGGATCCGCTGCTGAACGTTCGTGAGGAAGATGAAAAGGGACTGCCGAATTTTTCTGGCTATGACAGAGAAGAAGACGCCGGAAAATGTTTCCCTGCAGAAATTCCCTAATGGGTTATTTGAATCGAGCTTCAAAGACCCTGAGACAATCCAGTTTTGGAGCTTTGGAGCTAAAAGGGGCAATCAAGATATTTGAGGGAAGCACCGCTCAGGAGCAGCCACCATTGAAGTTAAGTCTCTGTGTTGAATGAAGTCGGTTAAGCTATGGGTGAATGCAGTCCTGATCGTGCTTTGCCTATTGTGCAAAAAGGGTCAGATTTTTGGTTGTTCTCCTTCAAGCTATTGACGAGCAAGAACTCCAAACGTTGCAATACAGGGAGGAAAACGCTGCAATGGCTCCATTGCCCTTTTTTCGCAAAGGATTTTCTCATCAATAAGAGCAGCCAGACACAGGCAGTTGAAGCAGAACTCTGGTACTCATCATAAAATCCGATCATCGGCAGCCGCGACATTCTCAGTCTGAGATCCTGAGGCGTTACAGTCACCGGAAATATATAATAACGATAGCGAATTGACACCTGAAAACATAGGGCTCATGGAAAGTGCAAGATGATCGGAAATCAAAGTTGGTGGTGGGCCGTTTCTTTAATGGCGGCCACATCTCTGGAAACTGTAATAATGTTCGTGGAAAAGCATTGAGTTGGGCTTTAAGACATCCAGAGAAAGGCAATCGAAGGGATCTAAATAAATTTGGAAATGAAAATTTTTGGGTAAAATGGGAGACAACATCTCCTGACGGACGGAACAGTCTTGGCCTTTCCTGTTCCATATATCGGTTAAAATCTTGACTGGCCCGTTACGGTCTTGAGAAAGAAGACATAGGGGTTCAGTACTTAACGATAAAAGAAGTTTTTTTTTTTTTTTTGGGAAATCCGGTCATGAGGTCACCACGTGTCTCCTTCGACACCCCTTAACCATGGGTAAGGTTCGCTCACCCCTAGGGTTCACCCACCCATTTTTGTTTTTTTAAATATTAATTCTTTTTTTAAAATTAAAAAACAGTTTTTAATATTAAAAAAACTCTAAAAACAGTTTTTTATTTTTTTAAAAAAAATTAATATTTAAAAAAAAAAAAAACCAAAAATAGGTGGGTGAACCTTACCCATGGTTAAGGGGTGTCAAAGGAGAGGCACATGGCGACCTCTAGGGGTGATAACTGGTCCCGATGTTATCTATGAAACAAGTTTGATCATTTTGCTAAGAATTATCCCAATCTGGTTAAAAGTATTCATTACCCTTTTCCCTAATTTCAATATGCCTCACCGCATGCTCTTGACTTTTTATTTTTCTTTTTTTTTAGTGTTTTGGTAAGAGAATAAAAGAGGTTGAAAAAGAGAATGAGACAAAAGGGGAAAGAAATTTATAAGAGATCTGTTACAGTGTTGGGCATTTATAACTTAGACTTCCGACTACTATGCATTTCTCTTTTGAAACTTTAAGTTTAACCATTATAGCTACTTTAACGTGCTTGTAACACAAGTGAGCCAAGCCAAGCTGAGCCGAGCCACAGACAAGCCAACCCAACTCAAAGATCCAAAGATTCTAGCACGTGGTCATGACCTTTATTCTTAAAACTCTATCGGGTGTGAAGCATATGCACAACAGTTATGTGTATTGTCTTTGCGCTTTCTGTAATACAGGATTCAATATAACTCCAATTTCAGATCTGTTTGAACCAACGTACTCCTGGAGATGTGGGTAACATAAGAGAAATTTGAACGAACATACTCCTAAAGATGTGGGTAACATAAGAGAAATTTCTTACGGTTCAGAAAATCAGATGTTGACATATGTATTGGTAACACTACCAATAAATGGTTAGATTTTCGAAACCCAAACTCTGTTAATTACTTGTGCTATATATTGCATATTATGTTAGTCATATATGATTCTTTATAGAGTACACTAGTGTTAAATTGTTGAACACAAGTACAAAACTTAGGGTATACAAGAAACATAGCGAATAACATTGTTTTAAGAAACTATAACCTTAGTTTGATCCATGATTAATTGATAATTAACATATAAGATTAGCATGTGACTAATGTACTGTCTTTGTAGACATGTATAGTCTAGTGGGAGCATAATTTTAAATTGTAGTACTCCTGATTTAAAATAAAATGACTATTAAATTATCTATGGATAAATGATATTGAAGATGATCAATATATATACGTATGATGGAGGAACACAAAGGATAGTGTAAAATAACCTCATACTTTAGTAGATAATTACTATACAAATATAGGATGAATCATATAATATGAAAATAATAATAGTTATATGTTTGAAAGGCAAGTATGATAGACAATCCCGTATTATAGTGTGGAATTATCTCATGACTTAGAAATCAAAATGCAAATATGAAGAGTGAACCCATTTGTTTTAACGTGGAAAAACCTCATGACTTGATAATGGAAAGCGTGATGAAAAATTGTATGCATTGCATTAAAAAATATCATGGCTAATTGATACATATATGATGGATAAACTCGTCGTGGAACATGGAAAAGACATCATAGATTGATGATCAATATGTGTAAGTGCAAATGTCGACATAAATAGAAAAACATTTTGGGAGAACCCGTAGGTTAGCGTGAAAAACCAAATGACTTAGCACTTAAAAAGCATGTTAGGAGAACCTGCAAGTTAGCGTGAAAAAATCAAATGGCTTAATGCTCATAGAAGAATTTTGGAAAAACTCAAATAAGCATTTTGGGAGAACCTGTAAGTTAGAGTGGAAAAACCAAATGACTTAGTTGTCTGAAAAAGAATTTTGAGAAAACCCGTAGGATGGTGTGGAAAAACCAAAATTACTTAAATGGTCAGAAAAAAATAGAACATTGGGAGAATCCGCAGGTTAGCGTGGAAAAACTAAATTGCTTAATTGTTAACCCTTGTAGGGTAAGATCATAAATATGAGTTAAGAGGAAAAACTTGTTAGATAAGCATATTCTTATTCGATATATGGAAAATATCATGTATGTGATGTTGTGTACGAGATAAATAATTTAGCTTATGTTATAGGTCTCGTAAAGTAACCCTACAATGCCTTATAGGCAAATGGTAAAGAGAATGTTGCGTTGTGTGAAAAGAATTAAATATCTTTATCTTGCTATTAAGACAACAACATTGTGTTTTATAGATACTGGTTAGGGTGATAACCTGGACAAATTGAAAATTGATATCTGGTTATATGTTTATTCTTATAGAGGTGTTATGGAACAACAAGAAATAGACCTTTGTTAAAGTAGAGCAACCATGTTATGGTATTGTTTGAAAAGTCATTTGGTTAAAACACTTCATTGATAAATTGAAGTTGGTAAAGACTGATGGATCCATAAAATTTATATTCCGAGAACCTAGCCGAAATTAATATGCTAATAGAAGCATAACAATGTGTTAGAGATGTGGCTGGGAAAGAGAATTTATATTATTTTAGATCTCATTACCTGAAATAATTATTGTTAAATCATTAACGAAGAAATGTCTGTCGGACATATTGATTGAACAAAGCTATGATAAATGTTATACAAAATCGCTCTTAAAGCCAAGTGGGAGGATTAGAATTATTGACTGTAATAGCCATTTGATTTAATAATCAAGAAGGGATCTGAAACCCTTGGCCAGATAATGTAACGACAGCCATAAAGTCGTCGGTTACATATAGCCATAAAGTCGTCGGTTACATATAGCCATAAAGGCATCAGTTACGGGGTGATTCTCTATATAAGAGAGACAAAAATATGCAAAAAGATACTCTTAGATAAGCTTCTATCACCCGGATCTGGTTTAAGGGAGTCAACCTATGTAGTCGACCTATGTCGTTGGCTTACAACCACGACTGCCTCTTCTCGATGATCTACAAGGACGATCCTACGAAATCCTTATAAAGAGAATAAAAAGAGTTAAAGAAAAGAAAAGAAAGTGGCTTTCTTTTGCATGTTTTGATTGGAAACAAAATTTAGAAGAAAATGATTGGGTAATCATTATAGTTATGGATAAAATGATAAATTTGTATTATTTTTGAACCAAGTGCTTTACTTTCTCTTCGAATAACCATTAATTTTGAGGCAAAATTTTACAAGAAAGTGCCATAAAATTGGGCTGATTTTCTTGTAGTTTTCTAGAGAAAATAACCATTTCTTGTAAACTGAACATCCAAAAAGTGAGAGAATCTCTCACTTTCTTTCACTTTACCTTGCTTTCCAACCACCCGAACACTACCTAAATCATAGTTTATTAACTTATATTTGAAAGTTGCAAGCTTCTCTGGTTGAGATTGCTCAATAACAAAATACGCATCCTTTGTTTGGTCCAACCAAGAAACAAAAAACAATGAAATAGAAATTAATTGTTCACGCTACATTTTTATACATACACAAAACTTCACATCTCAAAACCCTATCTTGAACATAAAACCCAGGGGAAGCATTGGTTGCCCCCATTTAGTGTGTGCTAGTCACCACTCCATTGATCCAGGTTTCAATCCCGAGAGGGTGAGTGTTGTCATCTTCACCCGCCCATGACTTAGAACAAATACTAACCTAATAATTGGGATTGTGGCCAAACCGGGTAAAGCATTTCCCTTAAAGAAATAGAAAGTAGAGAGTTGCAAAAGAGAGGCCCTATACAGCTGCCATGTGTCCACAAAGATCCTCTACATTCGACCTGTGTCTACTCAACTGTTTGGGTTTCATAGTAAGTAATATGTATGTATATATACCGGTGTGCTCTGGAGGCGCTCTCGACCCTATCCTAAATTGAAATTTGACGTTTTCGCTCTCGCTCCCGCTTTGGTTACTTAGGGTAAGACCCATCATTTGTAAAGTCACGAGACAGACCAAAAAACCTTAATGCTAACCTGAAATAAATGGCTGAGAATCTGCTTGCCTGTTGAGCTCGTTCATGTCAGGTTGATTGTATAATTTATCATTGCTCTAAATTCTTACTGCAAAATCTTTTCATGAAATAACTTTGAAACATGAGTAAGGGAACATGTATCGTACACTTGCAAAAAATAGGAACTTTCCAAAATGTGAAGGTAACCATTTAGATATTATATTATCTAATTATTATTTAATGAATATATATTTAAGGGTATTAAAGTCATTCCAAATCTATTAACTTCAATCCCATTAGATATTGATGATTGCTTCACCTATCTGCTCCTATTTTCTCTTCCGCTCTCTTTATATGTGTTTCCAATCATCTACAACTCATTGTTTCTAATATATGTTCTCTCTCTCTCTCGTGTGTATCAAGTGGATTTCATTAGGATTCCTCTATCCACTCTCTCTCCCTCACTTCTTGTGAAAATAGTTAATACAGTTAGTTAATAGTTAAAACCAGGCCTAGTCCCATCCAGATTCTTCAAAAGCCCGCCCACTGCCCCTGTGCATCTCCAATTGCCCTACACATTGGTAAAATAAATAAGCCAAAGATTCAGGAGAAATCCACATGTTAGGATGATTGAAATCATCAAATCAAGTTTTTGTACTATAATACAGGCTTGGGCGTCAACTATAACCCAGAGCCGGGATGTTGACCTGCAGACATCACATGATTGTGTTACAACCCTAGATGTATATAGACCTAATTTTTCACTTCTTAATCACCCTGAGGCTTTCGGACTATTGGTTATGTTCCAATCACTTTGTTTCATAGCCTAACACCGTATTAGGATTGCATCACATAAAGGGTTATCCAGGAGGGCTACGGTGAAAAGTGCATTAGGCTACGGATGAAAGGATGAAAAGTTTCTGAAAAGTGTTTTGCCTCAGAGTAAAAGCCATTGTGGACGTCGGACTAGTATGTTATGACCCTAATAGTATGTTATGACCCTAATGTAAATGGACCTAGCTTTCCACTGTCAAGGGCTTTTGGAGTATTGGTTAGGTTCCTATAAGATAGAAACTCATGATCTAGTTATGCCATGATAAATTCTAATTAGAGAAGAAAAATAACAAGAAAAAAAAGCCTCTTATTCAGTGTAGAGTTTGGGTCGTAACCAGTCCAATAATGGACGAGCATTGAGCAGACCAGTTTACGGATGAGCAATAGTCCCCTTGTCGGTCGAGGAGGCGATTCCTCCTCGCTCTCACATAGTCGACCCTTCAACTCCCATTAACTCGGGTTATTTTTTTTTTAACCCTTTAGTTAATTTTTTTTCTTCTAAAAACCAAGAGGAGATGGGTGAACCCTAAGGGTGGATGAATCTTAACCATAATTAAATGGGTTAGAAGGGGGACACATGGCAAGAAAATGGAGCCGAGACACCCCTCCTCGTGTCACCGACCGAGGAGGTGATTATTTTCCTTTATAGATAGTGCGTGATTTTTTTGAGATCGAATCAGAGCCAATCACGATTGAACTCAGGGAGAGTTCAATCGCACCCACAGGTCAACACGTGTCTTTTTTAACCCCTGTTAACTATGGTTATAATTCATTAACCCTTAGGGTTCAACAATCTAACCTTGGTTTTTAGACCTTTTTTTTTAAAATTTTAAAATTTAACACTGTGGTTAAAATTTCTTAACCCTAAGGTTAAATTTTTTTTAATATGTTTTTCTTAACACCAAAGTTAGATTGTTGAACCCTAAGCGTTAAGATATCTTAACCATAGTTAATATGGATTAAAAAGAACACGTGTTGACCTATGAGTTGGATTGAACTCTCCCTGAGTTCAATCACGATTGGCTCTGATTCGATTTTGATTTTTTTTCTTGGCATTGTCAGAGGAATTTTTCAAAACAAAAGTTCTACGATAATCAAAAGGAAAGAGATTAAAAAATCTCCATAATATGTACTATTGAGAGCTGGACCGTTGGATTTAACATCCAATGGTGCCATGCCTACACATGGTTTAAATGATGGCCCCACTTAATGTTTACACCATTAGATCTTGGATCCAACGGTCTAGCTTGATAGTAGGTACTATCGAGAGTTCTAAATCACTTCCCTAATCAAAATCGTCATCATCGAGATTCTAGTTTGAGCGTAAATGAACACACCAGGGCTTTGTCCTAGTGGTAGTGTAACCTCTGCTTTAGGGGGAGGTACTGGGTTCTATTCTCGAGAGGGTGGGAGTTTGTATATACTCTCTACTCACCCACTTACTATACAGATACTAACACCTAACCGGCGTTGTGGCTAAACGTATATCTCGAACCAAAAAAAAAAGAACTCTGGCTTGTACAGCATTTGGGCAGTCCAAACTAATGGCCAAGCCCAGCCCATAAGCCCATGTTCATTGAGGGGTTCTATTAGGTGCCTGTTATTCCACCTCACCACGTAGGCGCACGTTAGTGACCTACTCATCTACTTTCCCGGGAAGTAATCTCTTCAAAACTCTTGCAATATACGTACGGTTTTATCGTCTTCCCGCTCAAAACTCAAAAGAGATCGACGATTTTGCAGAAGCTACGATAGCCGTTCTTCGTATCGGATCGATATGTACGGAACTGACGGAGAGAGAATAAAGGACCGATCGATGGAATCGAGTGAAATAGCGAAGATCTGGCCAATCTATTTCCCTGAATTCGAATTCTCAGTCGACGATCGGAGGTTCGAGCTCTCTTCCGAACTCAGCCATTTCTTCTCCACATCACCAGGACTAAATATCGTTTCTCAGGTGCGAGAATTTCTTTTCTCTCATTCTTATTAGGTTGTTTATGCGGAATCTCAATCTTAGGGCCAGATTGAATTTCAGTCCCTGATAGATCTTCCCGGTTCCTGGATCTTGAATGTGTTTTAGTTATGATTTTGTAGTTGAATTCTGGTAAGTAGTTCAATTCGGAGTTCGATTTCGTTCAAATGATGGAAAGTGTTTGACGAGCTTGATTCGGATTTTTGAAGCATCTGGATCTGAAGTTTCGCTACTCGAAATGTAAATATTTTTAATGGCGAAAGACTGCAATATAATACTTCATTTTAGGTTTTGAGGTGAATCGTATTTAAAATTGAATAGAACAAGTTGCATGCTGGAATAATTTTATTGAAGTGGGCAAATGAACGACTATGCAAGTGATTCAGCAGAGTCCTATTTAACATGAAAATTTGCATACCAAACCGATTGTAGTGTACATAATTGATGGAGATCTTTCTTGGTAGGGGAAAACTTTTTGCTTGTCATTATTTGCAACATATACACAAGTATATTTTTGTGTAGAAGCATGATCATAGGGTTGATGACAAAATGAATATGAAGAGAAAACAAGAGGAGAAAGAACAAAACAGAGACTACGAGATTTACATGGTCGAAAATGATCCCGGAGCTTCAATGTGATAAGATTACAAATTACAATAGGTTGCCCAATTAGTATGCAATCCAGGGTTTTATAGGATACTGAACCAATCTTGAATGGACTAGAATTGTAAGTTTTATTCCTCAATCCGGAAAATCCAATGTAGAAGTTCTACCCAAAATAGAAAACTACGTGGTGGCAAAAAAAATTCTATATTTAACCTTGGGGTGCTGCCCCTTGATCCCCCACTTTGGGTTGGTGGGGAGAGCTCTTTTATTCAGGAGCCATAGGGATATGAGATAGAACTCAAGACACAAACATAACATGTAGACCTTTGAGCTTGGATTGAAATGTTTGTATCCCTGTTCAATGTTCCTGCATTTCAGTTTTCTGTGATTTACTTTAGTTGCTGTTTTTAGTAGAGAAATCTTGATTTTCTCGTTGAGTGGAAAGTTAACAATCAAATTGCATGATCAGGTAAAGGATGATGGTGGCATCTTCTTTTTGCCGCTTGACCTCCATCAACTTCAAAAAATATGTGAAATTGAGGAGTTTTATGCGGCTCTAGAGATAGCACCTAAGGAAGCTCTCTCATGCATGAGCATTGCAGTTCACAAGGCACGGAGTTAAACCATAATTCTTCCTCAAAGTTCCAACTGTATATTGCATGATATTTTTGCTAGGGATTAACTATTGCTTTGCATCGTAAGCAGGTTCTGTTGGCCAATTGGGAGAACAACAAGTTGCAAGATGGCGTGAAGATAAACATTCGTTTGCATAATTGCCCCAAATCAATGATAGCTTTGAAGAACTTAAAAGCCGCATATATTGGTAATTGTCAATTTTAATTTAAACTCAGTTCTAGTTTGTTTCCCTAAACATTCTATTCATCAATACCGATTAAAAAAAACATTCCATTTACCAGTAGCTAATAGCAAACTAAGTTGATCTAACTTGAGGAAACAAAATCAATGGCATCGGTTTGTTATGTGACAGGCAGGCTTGTATCAGTGCGTGGTACTATCGTCAAAGTTAGCACTGTCAGGCCTTTAGTGGTACAAATGAATTTTAAATGTGCAAAATGTGGAGCAGACATTCCTCGTATATTTCCTGATGGAAAATTCTCGCCACCAGCGATTTGTACTTTTATTGGGTGCAAGTCTAGAACCTTTAGCCCAATTAGATCTACTGCCATACCCATTGATTTTCAGAAAATAAGGCAAGGACCTCTTATCCCAACTCCGACTTCATATTTCCTTATCCCCGTCTTTTGGAATCTTATTTCCACTTCATTTTTCAGACTGCAGGAGCTACTAAAGTCTGAAAATCATGAAGAGGGTAGGGTTCCTCGAACTGTAGATTGTGAACTGACCGAAGATCTTGTTGATGCATGCATCCCTGGAGATGTGGTGACTGTTACTGGAATTATAAAAGTAATTAACAATTACATGGATGTTGGAGGAGGTAAAGATATTTCTTCTGTCTGTTGATTTAGTGTCACTATTTCCATGGATTAGCTCATTTGTCAGTATGATATGTTATGTTTTTTTTAAATATTTAATGACCTCCCTGAGCCTTTAAAGTAAACAATTTCTTATTTATGTTCTCCGAGTATTGTAATACAACACGTAAAGTGCCCTGATAATTTGTAAAGAAAAAATTCCATGTAAAATGTATACCTGTTTTACATGTTCTCTGCTTCAGTGCTTGGTGATATAACGTTGGGTGATAGTTATGCTGCAGATGTTATACAAGGTTTAACTCCTGAATATAATTATTTCTTAATGTTTTATTTGCATAATCATTTATCAAGATAAGTTTATCTTTTAGCAACATCATTATTGCCCTTCTCATATTTGTTAGAGGTGTTTCATCCAAATAGGTTCCAACAATCCTAGGCGAAGGGGAGGGCGTAGATCACCTTTATCAGGGGGATGAAGATATATATATATATATATATATTCTCCTGGAGGGCATATTGATAGTTGTGCTCCAGATGTTGTTATACAAGGTTTATCTCCTGTATATCATTATTTGTTAATGTTTTTGATGTAGACTTATCATAACCATATATCAGGATAAGTCTTTAGTTTAGCAACATCATTATTGCCCTTCTCTCTTTCCTTTCCTATTTCCTTTGAGGAACTATGCCCCAAACATAGTAAGGCAAAAAGGACTGCTCGTGAAATCACTGTATTTTCTTTATGGTTTTTCGATGTCACAACTGTTTCTCTTCAAAGTTTTTGCATGTGCTTTATAAAGATACACACTACGAAATTTCTTATAATGAACATTTCCTATTCACTTGAATTCTTTATATCAATTTCCTATTGGTGCAAATATGTGCTAAAAACAATCTAAATAAAGTCCTACAACTATCATTACAAACATTCATATGGGATATAATAACATGGCATGTCAGAAAAATGCGAGTAAGCATGCTTCTATGCATTCAAATACCAATTAGCACAGTTTTAAACAACTACAATGATGACAAAATATTAAGAATATTAAGTTTTAGGATGCATGATATTTTAAAATTAAAATCTCAACTATATAAGAAAAGGAATACATTATTTCTTGAATTTAAAATTGCAAAGTATAAATTCAACTATTTTATACTCGATATAAGAATATGGTAGATCTTCCATGGACAAATCATTTATATTGTATTATTAATAGTAAAAAAATTCAATACTATATTTTAATTCAAAAGGAAAAAATATTTTTATTTTCCAAAAACGAAGATTAGCCTATGGATATGGTTACATAACCCACAAACTAATTACCTATATTTAATTAGATTTTATATGGTTAGTACTTAGTATTAATAAAAATAATTTATTTCTATTTTTGAACAGTATTTTTTATTTATTTTTATTTTTCCAGCATATCCACAGTTTATCGGTTCTTATTGAACTATTCCTTTCGATATGCTGGAAAATTATCTTTCTCATTGCGTATTATGCAGGTGTCATAAAAAAAGATATGCATTGTACATACACACGTAGTGATGTCTTAAACCATGCTAGAAACAGTTATATGGTTAATAGAAAAGCATATTATGACAACAAGCACTCTATTAGGAGAAGCACTAGTTACAAGAGAAATGCTAGTCCCAAACGCAAACTTCCAAACTCTCATCGAGGTAGCGACATGTGTCACTACTTTTCCTTGCTACCTCTATAGCAGGTTAAACATATACCTTTCTCCTTTGGAAAAAAATGTTATTTTTAACCCGTTGAAGGTGTAGCAACGACGTGTTGTTCCCTCAGTGAGAGTTTGGACAAATTTTCAAGTTTGTGTATGGGGTTAGCATTCCTAGTTACAAACTGGTGTCGGATTGCAAATTTATACCAATACACTGAATACAAAATTCATTTTTGCTGGAGAATCATAATACCGCAGACCAGTTGTGTGAAAATCAAGATTTCATGTAAAACAGCTCGTGTAATTCTTGAGTTTTATATCTTTTTTTGTCTCATATCATGTTTGATGGTGCTACTTCAATACTTTTATCTTAAAACTTGAGTTTCTTTAGATTAGGCCACATTATACATCAGTTGGACTTTTCTACTACTGTAAATGTGATCCTTGCTGAAATCACAATGGCTCATACATGCTTATCAAGCAGTTTAGCATGTGGTATAATGGCTCCTGATAATGTTACTTAGGTGCATAGACTTGTCTTTCCATAATTGCTCCATAATAATTTGGATGCTAGTAATGGGATCTTTGATCATGATGGATGTCAATCTCTTGTTAGTAGTACATGCATTCATCAGTAGACTGGAACTATTTCCCACAACTGTAACTGTATGAAATACGGATTCAAGGGAACTTTGAATATTTCAGGGAAATCAAAAAACAAGAATCAGGGACTATACTATTTGTATCTAGAAGCAGTCTCAATTAAAAATTCCAAGTCCCAATCTATACCTGAGGATTTGCAAGATACTGATGCTGATGTTAGAGCTACAGAGCTGTTTGATTTGTATTCATTTTCTCCAAGGGATTTGGAATTTATTGTTAAGTTCTCAGAGGAACATGGCTCAGATATCTTCCGGCAAATACTTCAATCTATTTGTCCTTCCATCTATGGGCACGAGCTTGTAAAAGGTGAACTTCTATGCGTATTATGTTAGAATATTAGACATCTCCTTTTCTAATAATTTTTTAAATAATTGTCTCTTTGTTACTATCTGTTTTTTTTTAAATATTCCTATTGTCATTCTAATTTCCTTTTTAACAGTCATTACATTGACAATTTCAGCATAACATGATTTGCTTTGTGTCTTGAAATAGTTTGGTGGCATGTTTATTATTAAGTAGATGTGAACTGCATAGGAATATAGGATATGATGATATGCTTTGTGAAATTCTCCAACCGATCATTCTTTGGCATCTAAGTACCTTGCAATTGCACACACACACAATAAGAATTCTATTCTTTGGCACACACATTAAGAATTCTATTCTTTGGCATTTTCCATTTGTTCCAATATCTTTATGTGTTTGTATGTGCGTTTGCACACATAGATATACATGCACATATATACAATATTACATAGTTCTTTATATGTAGACAATGAACGATTTACAACGAGCATATCTCACTTGGTTCCCAAATCAGATCTTATGGTGAGGCAAAATATAGCATAATGGCAATGATTATCAGAGACTTTCTGTATGATAGGATAAAATTCCAAGAGGTCTTCATACACTGCTGCATCTGTCTTTTATATTAGGGTGCTCCAGATGTGGTATCGAGTCAGCACATAATGCTAGAATTAACATATGTAGAAATTGATTACCACTTCATTCAAGTAAAAGGCAATAAAAGTAGAGTTGAAGTCTATTTTTCATATCTCAACAGAGGAGCAAGTTGATGATATCATAGGTTCATAAGCAAGGGAATCTTCAAAGCAACATGCTGATAAACGCGACAGACATTTCTCTCTCTCTCTTTCTCTCTCTCTATCCCATATAAACTTTATAGACTTGAAGAGGAGTATAAATGGACTAAACTATTGTATGACAATAATTGTTAACCGATTTATAATTTACTTTTGCGCAAGCAGTTGTAGAAAGTTAGAAACTAATGTGTATCACTTGTAGGATCTAACACACATTTATGTATAATTTTAGTTACAGTTATATCATATCATGTTATAGGCATAGCTTTCTTATTGAAAATTACTTCAATAAAGCATCTTATAGTTCTTAAAGTTTTATCGATTGTACTCTTTTTCTCAACGAAGAAAATTCATGGCATATAGAATAATATGCATGGGCTTTCACTATTATTATTATTATTTTTTTTTCTGTTGGGGGGTGGGGTGGCTAATACCTCCTCTAACACTGATACTTAAATTGATGTAAGATGAGCTCCTACAATTGTGATGGCCAAACTCAAACAAAGGAAATAAAAATAAAAGGATAAAGTGATAAAGGGAAATTTGCTTAGGGATAAAAAAAGAGGACGGGAGAAGAAAGAACTGTGTTTCTGGGCTTTCGTAGACACCAGCCGTCCCAAACAATGGAATAAAAATTTAATAAACCAGTTGCATATGATATGCCCAAACAAGCTTATAAACTATCAAACTTAACTTCCATAGTACACCCCGCCTCTTGCGCCAGTAGTGGGGTGTGGCCTCTCTGTTGAGGAGGTCTGGGGATCCAATCCCCCAGGGTGACAAGTCCGCAAGAGCTCCAATCTCCCAAGCTAACCACTAACCATAGTTAAATGATACCCTCAGCAAAAGAAACTTCTAAAGTAAGTCAAACTCCAAAAGAAAACTTATTCTTAGTACAATTAAGACTAATATGGAAACTTCCAACCTTCCTACTTCCTACTTCCTACTTCCTACTTCCTACATAACTCCTCATATTAAGAAAACAGCTACAGATTTCCCCAGCCTAAATCTAGCTCTCCACCAGTTACTAAAAACAGTTAAAAAAATAATAATAAAACAACAATGTATCAGAGATTTATTATAAACGGTCGATTCAGGATTTACTATAAATACTAAAAATGGATATTACATAAATAAATAAATAAAATTTAACTAAAATTAATAAACAATATTTTCTTAGTATTCCCCTTCACTAAACTATATGTTTCTTCTTCTTCTTCTTCTAGCATATGCTTGATATCTTTGTTGATTAGTATAGTTATGCAATATTTACAGCAGTTATAGCTATAGATAAATTTTACTACTTTGATACTATATCAGGATGTGATGATTCCACTCATTAATAGTTATTTGTATTGGTTAATTATTGATATGTACTGATTATATACTCATATCCGCAATTGTGTGTGAATCAATTTATAATCCAATTAACTTGATGAGTAATCTATAGTCCAATATGAGCTCACTTTTGCTCTTTTTGCAGGTTGCATGTCATGTTCTATTTGGTTGTCCTCAGCCAACCTGGTTTTCTGATATTGACCATAGAGTAGTGCACCTATCCTAATTCATGTACTTTTTCCTTTTTTGTCAACAGCGGGAATAACATTATCATTGTTTGGAGGTGTACGAAAGCATTCGATGGATCGGAACAAGGTCCCTGTCAGAGGAGACATCCATGTCATAGTTGTTGGTAGACATAACCTATGCTCCTAGTCTTGTTACAAAGATGAACTTCAACATGAGTTGTTTTGGTTTCTATGCAAGGTTTTACATAATGACTTTAGTGCAAAGTTGTTAAATCGTAATCGAATCGTAAAATCATTTTAGGACCGATTCGATTCAAATCGGGATTCAAATCGTAAATCTTAAAATTCAATCCATTTTTAAAATACAAAAAATTACTTAATAAATCCGAAAAATAGAATAATCTATTATCCAAAAGATTTCATTCATATCTATTCATAAAAGAAAGTAATGAACATTTCATTGCATACACTATAAAAAAAACGTGAATGAACTCCATAAAATGAAAAAAAAAAAAATATCATTAAAGATAAATCAACAAAAGTAACTCATATAATCATGTTGTATGAGATCAAGTATCAAAAGAATTGTACAAGTAAAAAGACTAATAAAATAAATTATCAGGGAAGCTATCAAGATTTCCTAAAATCCAACTCCATCATCTTTCTTCCTCTTCATTTTTTTTTTATAAAAAAAATCCGTTTCACAGCATGCCAACAATAGAGAGAAAACTCAAATAAGATTTGAATAGCCTAAATCGCACGAATCGTATGATTTGAATCGCAAATCGTAATCAGAATTGTAAATCAAATGAGATTTACCCAATTAAGATTTTCACATCTGATTTGAATAATTTTGCTTGGGATTCGAATCGAATCGTAAGATTTGAATCACAAATTGCAAGGATTTAACAACCATGCTTTAGTGTGCATAAAGGGGCTGACTGAAATCTTAATGTGACATTGTTACTTAATGGTCTCAGCTATTACAACCATAGTTGTAACTGTTATGAAAGAATACACATTTATACACCAACTTTCTTACCCGTGGAGAAAACCCTTGAGAGAAGGGATCGATAAAATTCAGCTCAACGGAAAAGTAAACAAGCACAATAAAAAAATTACAAAAGAGAATATGTGTGGTTCGGCAAATAACCTGCCCACCTCCACGGGCCAAAATCTGATTAGTTCTTCAGAGAAACCTTGAGAAACTAGTACAAGAAACACTCCTCTCAGATTAATTCTCAACCCAAGCCCAGAGACCCTTGTACACCTCTCTCAAGCTACCTTCTCTATGAACCCGAAGAAGAATCCCCATCTCCTTCCCTCAAACCTTTCTCCAAGACCTAGAGTGCTTATCAAGTTCTAATCCTTCACCCCTGAAACCCTAGTTCTACAATTATATATATATATATATATATATATACAAAACAGAAAACTAGAAGAATAGGGAGTACTAAATTTGACCAATTTCTTGGTGGTTTTGGATAGAAAGAAACCTCCGAGTATTTGAGGGTATCTCTTCCTTAGTTCCACGGATTTGCGAGTGCCAAGTGCATTCGGTTGGAAGTTATGGAGTGGGCAGGGATCCATTGTACGGGGGAGGAAATTTAGGGTAATTTGTCTTAATATGCTATTTTCCTAAGGAGGTAGGTTCCTATGTGCTTCGTCCCGGTGTTGAGTTTATATACTTGTAAACTCTTTTGTCGTGGCCTCTCCTTGTATTCCTTTTTCCTTGTTTAATATATTGAATTGCATTACCGATGGAAAAAAAAAATTTGAGCCACATACTCAACAATCTCCACATTGGTGAAAACTTCGAGTCACACCACAACATCCTCCACCTTATATCGAATGCCACAACCAAAACTGAGAGAATCGACTTGCTAAGCACCAAGCAAATCTCCAAGAAAGTAAACATCGCATCACCCATGTTCGGGATGCACTTACACCTCGAAGCAAAATCTCTCTTACGATTTTGTAATACCGTAAATCTATTTGCCAATACCGCAAACAACCATTTGGCCTTAAAACCCACCAGCTACACACACCCTTGAATCACACTGGAATGTCATGCGTCTGATTTGATCAAACACAACCAATGCACATATGTAACCTGACAATCGCCCTACCATTTAGAAGAACCTCAGACGAGAACATCGACTTGTCCTTCCCGTTGAGGCACCTCACCATCTCCTTCCTTTCAGAAAACCCACTGGAATACCCGTCTTTGCACCATCTGCGAAAGAGACCCTAGGTAAGCTTCCTACCCACTACACAAGATCCGATTTCTAGTTTCCTGCAGACCCCGTAGACGCTCCTACAATTATATTCCCATCTAGGAGATACAAATGATCACACTTCTTCCCCTTCATCAAAACTAAGCATCCCCGCTTAATTTTGATAACGCCGCCTCTAATTGTGTAGAAACAGCCCTTGGAGTCCAAGTGGCCAAGAGAAATTAGATTCCTTCGCAACTTAGGGACATAGGCTACCCCTCCCAAATTCTGAACCACTCCGTCAAACATCCTTATCTTTAATGTTCCAACCCCCGTGATTTCAAACCTGAATCCATCACCCAAGGACACTTCTCTTGCTGGCCTGGTTCCTTCTTTGGAAAGTATCAAAGCGATCCATATTTGAGAAAATATGAAATGAATCCCCCGAATCTAATAACCACTCATTAGAAAAATTGTTTATACCTTTGGAGACTGTGAGAGCATCTTCAATGTATTCACCTTCATCCTGTGCTATTGCTGCATATTAATCTCGTTTGGAAGAGCCATTCTTCCCATCAACATATAGTGAACACTCCCTTTTGAAGTGCCCTAATTCTTTGCAATGATAACATTGAACCTCGTCTTTTCCTTTAGATTTGATCTTGCCTTGCCGTTTCCAGATTCTGTCTCCAAGTCTCTTCCTTTCCACGAGCAACCAAAGCATGATTATGATTCTCATCATGATTTGGCTTCTGCCTATTCTCATCAAAGAGTAGCACCGTTGTGACCTCCTCTAATCGTAATGTATCTTTGCCATACAGGAGCGTTGTCACTAAGTGCTCATATGAATCCGGAAGTGAGGTAAGAAGCATCAAAACCTGATCTTCTTCCTCCACCTTGACATTAGCCATCTGTAGATTCAAGATCCGGTTGAACACATTCACGTGTTCCATGAGATCTGCACCCTCCACCATCCTCAAAGCATGCAATTGTCTCTTCAGATATAACCTGTTGGTTAGACTCTTTCCGATGTAATCAACTTCTTCTAGAGTTCTGGTGCTGATTCCTCATCCATAATGTTGTACATCACGTTATCCGCAAGACAGAGTCGTATTGTGTTGATTGTCTTCGCCTCAATGTCTTCTTAATCTGCTTGAGACATCTTTTCCGGCTTACCAGATTTCGCCTTTGTCATAGATTAAAACTCCATTTTCCATCAAAATTCTCCATAGAAAGTTGCCCAAAAATTTTCAAAGCCTTTAAAAAATATCTCAGATATCAATTGTTGTGAAAGAATGTGGATTTATAAACCAACTTTCTTACCCGTGGAGAAAACCCTTGGGAGAACGGATCAATAGAACTCAGTTCGACGTAGAAGTAAACAACACAATAAAAAGATAAAGAGTACAAAAAGAATTTACGTGGTTCGGCAAAGTACCTGCCTACGTCCACGAGCCAAGATTCTATTACTTATTCCCTTTTAGAGAAACCTTGAGAAACCAGTACAAGAAACACTCTCTCATCTCAAATTAATTCCCAACGCAAGCCCAAAGACCCTTGTACACCCCTCTCAAGTTACCCTCTCAATGAACCCGAAAAAGAATCCCTATCTCCTTCCCTCAAACCTTTCTCCAAGACCTAGAGTGCTTATCAAGTTCTATTCCTTTACCCCCTGAAACCCTAGACCTATAATAACATATATATAAGCCTAAAACAGAGTCCTAGAAGAATAAGGAGTCCTAAATTTGAGCCACATGCTCAACAGTAACGCACGCATTCACAAAGCATTTTTAAATAAAAAGGGAGAGAAATGTTTATAATTTACAAACAAATGAAATTATTGATATTAAATGTGTACTATGTATGAAGATAATGATTTATTAAGGTCAATTAACACATAATGAGATAAAAATGATAATACACTACCCAAACCATCATAAATTCATGGAGTTCACTTCAAATTAATAAATTAACTTTCTAATTTCTAAACTTGCTAATATGCATTAATTAATAAACATCGATGGAAAAAAGTGGAGAAATCTTACCTAATCAAAAAACCTAAACGGATTCTTTTCTAAAAGTGGGTTCGAAGTTTCCAATCATCATACCATGGCCTAGATCTAGTTTTTTTATTTATTTAAAAAATGTAAAAAAGAGATAAAGATGGTGTGGTCATTTTTGGATTTGAAGGGGGAAGAAAGTGTTTTTTTAACAATGAGTTTCTAAAACCCATGCTATGTAATATAGTGTCAAATGTTATGTAATGGCCGTTACGTAATGTAATGTGGCTCATATTGGTTTGGAATTTATTGGAATCCTTTAGATAATGGCCATTACATTATGGTTTTGAGGAGATTTATTACCATGTTGCTATATCAGTGAGAATGTCACGTTTGCAATAGACCAGATGAACAAACATCTATGCTGAATGTCACGTTGCCAGGTGATCCTGGGTTAGGTAAGAGCCAACTACTGCAAGCAGCGGCTGCTGTTTCTCCACGAGGCATCTATGTGTGTGGTAATGCAACAACAAATGCTGGTCTCACGGTAGCTGTTGTGAAGGATCCTATGACAAGTGACTATGCTTTTGAGGCTGGTATGTATAAAGTATAAACATCTTCATTGAGGGCCCGAAAGTGACTTTGTGGATGTACAAGGATAGTAACTGCTGGTATTGTAATTTGCATGTAGGTTCTTTAAGTTTGTGTGTTGTGTTGGCCTCCACTCCGGTTGCATTGTAGGTGGTCCTTAGTAATTTTGAAAAGTCTTTTGTCTTACCAAGACCCTTTGTCTTTTAGACTGCTGGTGACAATATTTTTGTATGCATGCCAAGCCTGGTAGACAAGTCTCATTGTCTGCAGTAGTAGAGGCTTAGAGGGCCAGTGCCTGTAGGGATTTTCACTTGGGTTCGGAAAGTAGATGCATCTGATGGATAGGCACCCCTTAGGGGCATTACTCCTGCAATTTGATAAATTTTATGGTTTTGCTTGGGAATCCTGGTGTCTTGCTCTGTTACATTTTTAATTTTGGAACTTTACAGTCTAACCTCCTATATCAATGCTATTATGGTAGGATAATAACTCCCGCAACTTCATAAATTCAATGGTTTTGCTTGGGAGTCCCGGTGTCTTGCTCTGTTACATGTTTAAATTTGGAGCTCTCCAGTCTGACGTCCTATTCAATGCTATTATGACTACTGTTTTAAAAGCCCATGTAAGGGGATGCAAAATGCTTTAACCAGGAGGTTTCCTGTCATTGGGCACCATTGAATATCAGGTCGCCAATGTGGTGCCTGTGATTGACTATATCTAGATAAGAAATGAGTAATATCATCTCAATGTTGCTGGCCTGGTTCTCTTGTTTAAGACATCAGTAAACTATCATAATAAGACATTAATCTGTGGAGAAATCAGAAATGAAAACAATTTTCCATAGTGGGGTTATTTGGGGTCCATGAGATGTATTGTATGACAAGCATAAAACTGGATCAATATGACACTTGACTTTAAATTTTTTCTAAGCTCCCTGCACACGCATGCAAATATTTAATGTTCATTCACATAACATAATGTAATTTCCAAACAGGTGCCATGGTGCTTGCTGACCGTGGATTATGCTGTATTGATGAGTTTGATAAAATGTCCGCAGGACACCAGGTTGTTTTTGTTCTACACCAATAAATTTCATTTGATTTTCTGAAAAGTTTTGTAACTTTTGGGATTTCTCAGGCTCTACTGGAAGCTATGGAGCAGCAATGTGTCTCTATTGCAAAGGCTGGACTTGTAGCAAGTTTATCAGCACGGACTTCTGTGTTGGCAGCAGCAAATCCTGTAGGGGGGCATTATAAGTAAGATTCCTTTTAACTTTTCAATTGAAAGAACCTTTGTCATGATTTGTTGGATAACTGTTTTTTTGTTGGACTATCATGAGATTGATCATTGATGGCTTTATAACTTGATGGGCAATCGTGATAACAGCATACTTATGTTTTGCCAGCAGCTCCCGGGCCAGTGTCATTAAGTAATATTCTTCAATTGTTCACTCAGATTTTTTTAAAATGATCTGTGGATTTTTTTTCCTTGGTGTAATATCATGGTAATGCATTTAAAATGGTCTTTCACTTTCCTTTTTGTAGAACCTACAAAAGTAAGGACTTTTTTCTTTTTATTAACTCCAATGCTATAGTGATGTTTAAGAATGATAATCCTTGCTGGTTAATTGCTATATGGGAATTAAGATTTGTAGGGTGAGCAGATTGTGTATCATAGTAATACCCGAGATTTTTTCTTTCCTTTTATTTGTTATTGAAGCCAACTTATGTGTGAATTAATATCTAAAATCCATGTGCAGCCGTGCAAAAACCGTGAACGAGAATTTGAAAATGAGTGCTGCCCTCCTCTCGCGATTTGATTTGGTCTTCATTTTACTCGATAGACCTGATGAATTGCTGGATAAGCGAGTGTCCGAGCATATCATGTCAGTAAGTTTCATATCTAAACACCAGTGGGTGCATGCTTGTGTGACGAACATGTTATGTGTATCTCATTTAGGGTTGGAAGGATATGGCATACCAAGTAGTAGGCATCTTCATCTTAGGTATGATGTATTTTTCCATGCTTCTGAGTATAGTTACTAAGTTGGGGTTTGGGAATTATTCATCTAGGGAAAAGTTTGGAAAAGATCGGCAAAATTTTGAAAATTGGAAAATAAATTGGGAAAATGTTGGGCAAGATATGAAAAAAAATATAAAATAAGATTACTAATTATGAAAGTTATAAACAAATATATTTCATATATTAGATAATTATGCGGGACTTCTTCAAAAAGTCATGAATAATTCGTGTTAACTTCGCGATATTCCGAAGTTGCTATTTTTTCCAAATGCCGAGAATACTTCGTCTTTCGACGAAAAATTTGGGTATTATAGTCGAGTATTCTTTGGGAATTTTTGGAAAAATTGGAGAACTTTGTAATTATGCTTATGAGCATTTATGCAAAAAAAAAAAAAACATGTGTTATGATGTCTGCATGTCTGATGTGACCTGTGCATGCTTACATGTGCCATCATGAGCACGGGGTGGGACTCAATTCAGTGCATCATACTAGGGATCTGCTATGCCAAAAACTGACCTGATACAATGATTATAGCCACTGCCCCATAGACTTATTTTTTTTTCCTGGAAGACTTCGTCATTTTATTCTTCTGACCTTCCAAAAGAATGTGAGAGATCATGCAATCAGGCCAACTGACATTTGAGATTTCCAAGGTGAGACCCATCAGATGGTGAGTCTGGGCCCCTTTGCATGTGTGTCTGTCGCCATCTGAGACCCATCATATGGTGAGTCCGGAGTCCAGAAAGAATGTGGATTTGCTGGCTTAATTTTTTTTTTTTGTGTTCATTACTTATTTCAAGGATATGACAGACATGAATGAGTGTTTCTCATGCAGCTTCATGCAGGACATGGAGAACATTCACCAGTAGCGAAAAAGCTATGTAGAGGTGTGATGTTACTTTGTGTGCACCAAACTGATGGAAAATTTCTCATTAACAATCAATGCATTTTATTTCTTGAATTGCAGCACCACAGAGTGATAGAAACCTGGATTTCAGTGTTAAAAGTGGGTCTTTAGCTTCAAGGTTGAGACTTGATCCGAAGAAAGATATAGACTTTGTTCCCTTGCCTGTTCCACTTCTTCGCAAATATATTGCTTATGCAAGAACTTTTGTTTTCCCGAGGTGATTTGACGTGATGTTTACCTAGCAAAGTTTTCATATTAGCAACTTTGCATTGGCATTTGATGGAAATTTGATATTTTTGAATCAGGATGTCGAGATCTGCAGCAGAAATACTACAGAAGTTTTACTTACGACTTCGAGATCATAATACTTCAGCTGATGGTACGCCAATAACAGCAAGGCAGCTGGAGAGTCTAGTGAGGCTGGCAGAGGCTCGTGCTCGGCTGGATTTAAGAGAAGAAATAACAGTCCAAGACGCTTTGGTGAGTCCATATAGCAGAGGACAGCTTTAATTTGCATCAGTCATTAGTCTTTTCAATTGTTACCTAATCTACACCACTGACCTGTGAACCATGACCTTGTTCAACAAGCGGATTTGCAATTTACGAATTTTGTTGGTTTATATGAAGTTAGAATGTGAAGAAGTAAGGTGTAAATCAGGGGGTCAAGGGTAAGGGGAATTAAAGGCAAAATCCAATGGGTCTTCAGAGACCCTTTTCTCGTCAGTAAACATTCAAACTACATGAAATTTTATGTCCTAGAGAACCAGATCATCTTTTAACTACAAAAAAGGAAAATGATGTTTTGCCTAGGTGTCAGGTTATTCTTTGGATGATGACATGAATCAAGCAATTCTATTTTGAAGAATTCTTTGGATTACACTTCAGAATGCTGGAATTTAAAAGTGCCATTACCAACAAAATCTTGTAAATACCGCTATGGTCATTTGAGTTATAGGAAATATTAATCATATTTGAAATTCTTGAAACAAACAAGACAATCCAATTCCAAGTCAGAGCTACTCCAAAGGAAAAATGGAACTTGCCAAGAAATACTGAGACTTATGAATGCTCTTCTCAGGAATGTCATGAAAGGGGAAAAAGTTTTTGGTTGTTTTTCCTTCTAAATTGACCCCCTTATATGCTTGTGGATATAAGGTGCCCCAAAAATATGCAGGAGACCATTTGCAAATTGCATGTACAAGGTCACCCATGGGTGGGAGATGAAAGATTTAAAATTCTTCTCTTGAGAATATGACTTTTTTTGGTACCGAGGGTGTCCGGTCCTCTTAAAGCACCCTACTAATCCCCTGGGCACATGTAGACCCCTCCATCCACATACACTGGGCAAGTAGGGATAAATCCATGAGGGTAGCCAACAAGGGGAAGAGAATCAAATTCGTCCTGCCCTGCTCACCAACCTCTGCTTCTTAAGAATATTACATTCTTTTTTAGCTAGGCGAGCTGAATCACCTCAAGGCCGTGGACTACAAGTGCCATATAATTAAGCTTCAGGCTTGTTTTTTGATTTTGCTCATTCTACAAGTTCTTTGAAGTGCAGAACAACTAATATTCGGTCATCTGCTCTCCGTATTATTCTCTTAAGAACATCTAGTTTTGCAGGAGGTGGTTGAAATAATGAAAGAATCCTTGTATGATAAGTACGTAGATGAGCATGGTTTTGTGGACTTCGGTCGGAGTGGTGGGATGAGTCAACAGAAAGAGGCAAAACGATTTTTAAGTGCCCTCCATAAACAATCAGAGTTGCAGCAGAAAGATTGCTTTTCGGTTTCTGTAAGCAACCTTGCTTCTTTACTGTTTCTAGCAATTCTTTTTCTCCCCCAAAAAAGTCAATTCATTTACATCTTATTCTTGTATATCAGGAAATATACAGTTTGGCAGATAGAATCAGCCTTAGGGTTCCGGACATTGACTCATTTGTAGATAACTTGAACAGTGTTGGTTATCTACTCAAGAAAGGGCCAAAGACATATCAGGTACTGTATGACATAGGAGCCTCTGAAAATCCAGACATAGCAACTACAACCATGTCGCTACAAAAGTAACATCTTAGGACTCTTATAAATTCAAAATGAAGTTTTTTTCCAATAAAAAGTGAAAAGTAAATCAAAATGTCAGTGATAGTAATAAAAAAGGACTTTGCTACTGAGACCGCATTAGGGCCGAGACCTCCGAGACCTCGCGCATGTGCGCGAGATTTCAGGTGGGGCCCATCATCACATGGTGGGCCCTACCTGAAATCCCGCGCATGTGAGCGAGGTCTCGGCCCTTATGCGGTCTCAAAAGCATTTCCCAATAAAAAAATACCACAGCACAGATAGTAACAGGGAAAAAAAAGAGATTTCTTTACTAAGCCTGTTTCAGAAGTGACTTCCCACATTTCTCATTTCTGCCATCAGACTTTTGGCATGCCTCAAGATAACAACTCTTTATTGCTGAAGATCACAGTTTCATATGAAAAACTAAATATTCATGACCTGTTTCTTCTCTTATTTTTTTTTTTCAAATTATTTTTCTTTTGAACATTATGTCCATTTGGGGAAAAGTCTGCCGGGTTTATGAGACCTACAATTCCTCTTACTTGAGGGATTTCAACCCAAGAATGGGCATCTAGCAATATAGTTCCACAGATCTTGCCACCATACCATCTAATTGGTGCCAGCCCAAGTTTTTGTACAAAATTCTGATGGAAACACGTTTTTCTATCCTATATCCTAGACTTGATAATTGCCATGAAAATTAAATTGGTACTAGTCCCGGATGAATATTTTGGTTGTTTTCCTAGAATAGCCATGATGACAGTGACATGTTACCTTCATCGCTTCGATGTATATGTCGGTTTCAATAAACAACAATATGATACTACCAGAGTGGCCATGGTACTTTGGTCACATCTTGAATCACTCTTATTACCAAAAGTGTACTATCTTTTGGTTCATGCGACCTTGTTCCATTAAGAATCTCAAATCTCTCCCATGCAGGTATTATCCTCATCTTACTCTAGGAGTCAGTCATCAAATTCAAGGGGCTAAAGTTGTGTGGCATGGAGAGGAAGGTCTAATTTTGTTTCTCTTTCTTTTTCCTGAAATATTGTTGCAGTAATTCGTATATGTTAGGTTTTGGCTTTACAAGGCTAAAAATATGACCAAACTGGTTGATACTTTAATAGTTATCCACAGAAATCTGCAACTTTGGGTGTTGTGAAAGATGTGAGATACCATGCTTGTATTTGCAGATTGGATGAAGCCAGCACCATTATTTTTGTATTAAATGTGTACAGTGAAATATAACCTTACAGCGACTAAATTTCCAATGTGTACCAAGTTCTTGAGGTAGATGTTCAGGTGTGTATCCTGTTTTTCCTTTTCTAATGAGAGATTTGCTTATGGGTTCTATACCAACGGTGGCATTCACTAAATTAAAGAATTATATTAAAGTTGAAATTCAAGATCCAGTAAAACTTTAATAAATACATTAAAAAAAATTATTTCTAGATGGTATTGAACAGCATGATGATCTAAATAATAAAATAGACATGCATTTTGATCTAAACTGCCCTTATAAGTTGTAACACTTGGTCTATTCAAGACGTAAATGACTGCCTTTTCTTTTTTTTTGGTTGCATCACAAATCCCTTCCTTTACCTTATAATAGAACACCGTGACATGCTTGGTGGTTATAGACAGAGGAGAATAAGAAGAAACCTCTGGGGGTCCTTCCCTCATTTTTATCCTTCAATTTGTTCTACAGAAGAGTTGCCTCTTCTGGCTTTCAAGCGTTTGGGAGGTTGAGTTGGCGATGATGGTGTGGAATAGTGTTGGGACTGCTGTAAGAGTCCAGTTTACACTTTGCAGGGCCACAGAGCCATGCTATTAGTAACTTCGATTCGAATGATAGGTTATAACAGGGTGATCATAGTTTGGGTGAATTTGCAAAGCATTATCACTCATTCATGCAACAGATTGGGGTTCAGATTTCCTTAGTGAAATCATTAGTCCTGACATTTGGTTGCCTTGAATTTGCTAAACATTTCCTAATCCATCAAGCGTTCTAAAGATATTAGTCTTGTCAACTTGAAGATGGTAAATGTGAGACTAATCCATTGTTGAAAATTAATATCAAAGAATAATGAATAATTGAGTTGCCTAATCTTCAATAGTTCTTATATTGTAATTAGAGCCCTCACCTTAAAACAAAATGCTAATGGGGTTTAGGTAAGGTGCTACTCTGTGTATTATAATTCGACTAGTGTCCATGGAGGTGGTACTTACAGTTCAAGCCATTGGGTTGGTTAGTTATAAATTTAACCTGAGCAGTTTCTTATTCCTTAAATCTAACAGCTTGTGAGGAGAGGACCATGAAGAGCGCAAGGGTATTGCACAGTTTTGGTTACTAAGCTCCGCACTATATTATCATCATCTGTAAATGAAAACTAATTAAACGAAACAAGAGATCGAGGGAAGTAAACTACATGATCCGGGACTTAATCCCAAGGGGTATGATGGTTAAGATATCCACCATTCCTTAGTCTAGAACAAATACAAACCATACTACCCAGGTCACGGCCAAACTGAATATTGCGAACCCAATAAATAAATATAAGTGTAGTTTGACTTTTCTTCTACTTTTTGTCTAACCTATTTAATGAATTTTCTCCCTTAAAAATACCAAAATATCCTTATATTTAATAAAATAGTATACACAGGGTGAAAAAGTTTGGTGAAAGGTTAACAAATTCACTCACACTGAATGAAGTATAACATTCCCATATAAATATATATTAAATATGTATATATATGCACCTTCAAAAGTCTACCTGGTAATTTTTCCGGAGTGAGCACTCTTTCAAAGTTTACTATCATCTTTGAACACAGCATTTCTTAACAAGTACCATTTTTGTGTGCATGCTGGGGGGGGGGGGAGGATTTAACAATGACATATGTGTTAGTGCAAAATAAGTGCAAAATACATGTATTTCTCATAGTGAAAGAGAATAATACATGTCATTCCTTGATGAATAACTTTAAAAGAAAGTGGAGCTAGCATTACTCTATATCACTTTGATAATCCAAAATGACACTTGTAAAATGTTCCTTATCCCTGTATGTTAGGAGAGATTAAAAATAAATAATAAGTAATAAAAAATTAAAAATCAGCTGACTGACAGAAGAGTCCCAAAAGAACACTTGGTCTCATGTTCTAAAACACTACTTTTCAGAGCAAAAGGAGTATAGACATCAGAATGTAAATAAACCATGATAAGGGTCTCTGTACACAGCAACTCTGTACACTAAGATATGTGGAATACGGGGATCTGGCTATCTCCGAGACCTCTTCTTTACCTGTACAACTCTTCTGCACAAACTAAATCAATTAATTCCACTTTTCCTAGTATTTACACAGCCCACCAATTAGTAAAGGAACTGGGAGCTTCTTTTTGTTCCTCCACAATCAGCTCCTTCACCTCAACTACCACCACTACTTACCACCCCGTCATTCCTTAACCTACACAACCACCTAGACTAATACTTACAAATTCACAGGTTGTGCCAGGATCAAGACACAGGAAGCTAAGAGAGGTGGAAGGACCCCTGTCCTTCTGTTATAGCATATAACAGCCTCTCCCTCATTCTCTCCTGCAAAAAAAATACACCTTAAGTTCAGAATTTTGTGAAAAAAAATCCAATTGAAAAGGAGAAGAAGAAAAATGCATTAACAAGGTTAAGAAAAAAGGTCACCTTGGAAGAATAGGGGGGAAGTTTCAGATAATTAGCACAAGTCATCACGCTTGGCAGGTCCCCATCAGCCCATTCATTACAATGCTGGTAAAATACACCAATACATAAAAGGGGCAAAGAATGATGACTGAACTGAAAACAATAAAGTAGAGTTGACAATAAAAGCAAACATGTATGTAGTATATGATGATCACTGACACAGACCTTGCGGACAATTGTCAGTTTAGGGTTCAGAGCTGCTAAGCCTCCTGGTGGAAGACGAGGCGCTCCGGTAACAAATTGCAGGAATGCTCGTTGCTGATCACGTCCAAACTCTTGTATAATGTCCAGCAACTGCAATTCAATGTGGAAAGTGAGCAATTCTCAAGATCCTTGAGATGCAAGTAAAGAGACTGAAATTGATACCGACACAAATGATGGGAGGACTGCTAGCTGTGTATCCATGATCAAACTTGATGTGATCCAAGAGTTTGTTGGACTGTAAAGAAGCCACAACAATCGTCACATGTTAGTTGGGATCGATATTATCCCTCAATTCATGGCAATCAATAAAATGATAGATACATACAGCCCAAGAATCCTGTTCACCACATAGTAAACACTCAAGCTCCTCTTCAGTGAAAATCTGAAGACTTTTAATAGGGAACACCTGCAAAAATCCGGAAATCGATCTTATGATAGGTTACTGTGAGTACAAACCTCCAATTAAAGGCCCATACATTAACAGAAAAACAGTTCTAATTCAGCTGAACAGACTGGATAAATTCTCTGCCACAACCTGAATTGCTTCAAAGAATAAATCTGAAATAAAAATATTAGAAGATCATGCACACAACAGTACATGTTATGAAATAACATTTTCGAGGAGGAAGTAATTAATCTGAATCTAGACATTACCTTCCTCGTGGACGAATCTAAGTATAAATACATGGGACCAGGGGCGGAGCCACATGGGCCCTGGGAGGGATGAAGTCCCTCCCTGACTTTTTTTATACCTATAGTACTAATAGGGGTGTAGCCTGGGAGAGGGGCGGAGCCGGGAGGATGGGGGCTCTAGGCCTCCCTAAACTTCTGAGAAAAATATATTCCTTAAAAAAAAAAGAAGACACAAACAGACGCAATGACCAATGAACTTGGCCCTCATAAAACATTTCGAGGGGTACGCCCCCGAACCCCCATTGTTAGCCTCCCCCCCGGCAAGAGAATCCAGGCTCTGCCCCTGTGTGGGACCATAGTTTCCACCAACTAGAAGATCAGGAGCCCAAAAGTCAGATAACCCATTTCTTCTATTCCTTTACAAAAATCTTTTAATTATCTGTTTATACGTGAGAAATAAAATAAATGTAGCAAAGAGATGCATGACATAGTGCATTTATGGTAATCTCAGAAGTACCACTAACAAAAATTGAAGGAGAAACAACGTATCTTCCGATTTAAGTTATTTTTGACACATGGCTTAGAAATCTACAATTAGTGTCATTATTTCTATTTTTGTTCATGACTAATCCTACAAAATTATTTTTGAATTTTTAGGCTCTAATGGTTTTGATGGTTGTTCCACCCTATAGTTCGAAGGGGTGAACAGATGATCTCCAATTAAAATAATAAAGACTCACTTCTTTTTGACACATGATTAAATGCATACTGTATAAAATTACTAAGATGATCGTTAAATATAAGAAAGATGACAAGAAAATGTGAGGAGTTTTTGTGTTTCAGGGGGTAATTTGTGTCTTCTTCCTTTTCTTGTGAACCTTATGTATATCCTTCTTTCCTTCTTATATATTTGTGACATATCCAACCATTTCATTCTTTTTCCTTTTATATATCTTAACTGAATATATCGAAAAGTGTCCATTTAGAACTGATGGCAGCTTGCTGTCTTTGCTTTTTCATAAGTCAAAAATGTATTTGGATCTTCATAAGGAAAATGACATTTGGGTATATTACCAGTTCATTTAAGAGACAGGACTATTTACATAGTCTAAATTTACCTTTTACACAATTTTTTTTATCTGTACCTTTTACACTAATTAATACACACCATTATAGGCAAACCAAAATTCTTATCCCCCTTTCACTCTTTCCCCAGTGCTAGTCAAGGCGTCGACTAGGCTAGCCCAGACATGCCCCCCCAATGCCGAAATCAGGGTCTAGTTGATGGATTTGAGGCAAGCTGCCTAGTGTTTCCCAAGTGCTAAGGCACCAAATGCCAAAAAATTCTAAAAAATTATTTATTTTGGAAAAATAAAGTATTTTACTAGTTAAACTTAGTTTTGTGATTGGGGATAAATAGGAAAATTTTGGAGGAAAAAAAAACTCTTACTAGTATATTCACTCTCTGCTTGGATGTAAAGAGTAACATTTTGGAAAATTACATTATTTGTCTAACTTCCTCAGGATATGCCAAGTAAGAGGAGAATGAGAAAAAAATACAAGTCTCTCTATCTCTGTTTATTTTTGAGTGAGCAGTGGTCCCTCTCTCTCTCTCACACACACACACACACACACCTTTTTTGTACGCACATCATGCTTCTTTTGTCATCCCTCCTTTTAAGTTTGAATGTATGTCACCGATTCAACATGTAAATGCATGGGTTTTGTGGTTGAATATTTGGGTATTGCTTGACACTCAGGCAGTTTACAACAATATTTACTTTTGTCACCTAGACGACTCGACTGCATTCTTTTCCCCATGTAAATGGATTTCTATTTGGTTTCCATTTCTAGTTTTATTTTTTCTTGTAGAAAATCCAAAATTTACTAATGAAATTGCCATCCTTTTGAGTTTTGAGAGCAATATCACTTGGGAATTCCATTTTTTTGCTTATTTTAGTTTCTCTGAGGAGATTTGACTCTAAGATTTATTTCTCATTTTCATCACCATACAATAAGAAAAGAATAA
This sequence comes from Tetracentron sinense, assembly GCA_015143295.1. Lineage (NCBI taxonomy): Eukaryota > Viridiplantae > Streptophyta > Magnoliopsida > Trochodendrales > Trochodendraceae > Tetracentron > Tetracentron sinense. The sequence continues at coordinate 4,897,823 of CM026563.1, forward strand.
AAGGTAATTCCTAATCCTACCTATTAGGTCAACTGGATAGTATATGTGGGAACAAACCTGGTTAAATCCTGATTTAAAAGCTTCCACTTGTCTGAAGATTCCACTATTCACAGTTGCATCCAAAGTGAGTGAAACATATTGCTCCAAGTTAATCATATTAACCTAGTAAAGATAACATGAATAAAATAAGTTAAGAGTTCAGAATTAATCAAATAACAAAAGCTCAGTAAATAAATGATCATAACAAAGGGAGAGCATGCCTAACCATTTGGTGATCAGGTCCAGAAGTAAGTATATAATCAGGATAGCCAGGAAGTGTGAAGTCAAGACAAAGATCCTCAATTCTGGTATTCCGGAAACATGAGTCAGATTTAACTGCTGCACTTTCCCCAAAAACAGATTCCAAAAATTTTCTCCTATCAACAAGAGTCTGGAACTCTAGCAAAGCCCTTCCGAGTTCAGGATCAAATAATTGGATATCATATATACTGAGCTCCTACAAGAACATTAGAAGGAAATAATCAGTATTCTTCAAAGTCAATATTATTTTAGAGAAGAACATGAAATCGCATAGAAGTTCCAACAAAAATTGAATGCAAACCTGTTCAATAATAAGTTTATAAAAAGCTTTCGAGAAAGGAAGATCTAGGACCCTTCCGTCTTGAAGAGCCTTAGCTACAACCTGCCCAAGAAGGACAAATTTTTTTATCACTTCAGCAAACTGTATCCCATTTGAGGTACTCAATGCAGCTGGCCACGGGCGAGGGAAAAGCCCCAAAGGAGCCACCACAAATCCACAATCCTCAGCTTGTGGCCCAAAAGTGGAAGAATGATGATCTTCTCTCCACATGCCGAGGCCAACCTTCTGAAACTCATGACTAACCAAAGTAAAAAATTCCATCGTTGGACCCAGACCAGTACCAACTTCTTCATTGTACTCCACTTCAAGAACAGCTGTATGACGGACATGCAGGTCCATCATTTGTGCAGCAGAGTACAATATGCGACTCCGGCACACTTGAAGCTTTTTACGAGGCAAGCCACCAGTGTGTTGTCGCCTATCATTTGGGGCACTTGAGTTATTATTAGCTGATTGTGGCAATGGATGAGGTTGAACTCGCGAGGAACCAAATGCCGTTAATCGGAAGTATTTACACCTTGCCTCAAAACCAAATAAAAATGGGCATGAATCCATTAATTGGTTACACCATGACGGCATGCCACCAATGGACACTGCCAAAGGGTCCCGCATTTGCTGTTCCAGTTTTTCAGTTAATTTACTGCTCACAAACTCAGTCTGTGGAACTGCAGGAATTGTGACTTTTAAATCATTGAAGTTATCATTTTTCCCTTCAGCAATAGCAGATGTTCTTTCACGAGATATTAGATGAAATGTGAACCTATTCAGGCCTTCCAAAATTTTTAACAGAAACAATATATCATAGGTAGGATTTGACTTCTTCAAGTCACAAGCAAGTTCAGAAACCAACACGCTAAAGAAGAATGGAACACTCAGCCAAAATGTCCCAAATTTTCTCGATACAGAAGAAATCAGAGACGCATGAAGACATTCATGAGGATTACTCTGTTTATGTTGTGCAGCTTTTCTATATGTTACTTTGTATACTTCATTCCAAAATTTTGGACCCACAATTATTTCATGATCTGCCTTTGCTTGTTGTTGGAGGATTGCTTGATAGAGTGTCAATGTCCTGTCCAGCTGTCTCCCTTCTAGATAAAATACCAAGTTTGGAGAAGCGTCTCCATGGCTAGAGGATGCAGGATATTGTCTACATTCAATATATTCTTCACTGCTAGATGCAAAACTGGAGGTAGTTGCTGCACAAAGATGGGAAGATAAATATGTTTCACAATGCAAGCAGTTGCAAATGGAAACCTATGCAATTTTCCAGCATTATACTAAAGCCAGTGGTGCATTATAGATAAAAAAAAAAGTGCCCACACCCAGAGCAGGAACAGGAGTTGGAGCGCCAAATTCAGTAATACCGTAAGGCTCGGAGTGCCTATATGCCGACTCATTATATAAGAAATGTATTTGACTTTATGTAGTTGTTCAATGCCTATACATATAAAAAAATATGGCAATAGATTTGCACCATATAATAGACAATGCTCATGCTTCGTCCCTTTATATGGTCCTGGAAGCATAATTATATGATAAAATTTTATTCTATGTAATTCAAGTTTTTATTTACTTGGTGTAGAAACTCAATACAAAAAACATATAACATTGGTCTAAACTAATGATTTTACCTCTGAGGGAGAGGGAGAGGGAGAGGGAGAGAGAGAGAGAAAGAGAGAGAGAGAGAGAGAGAGTTGGTGTAGAAACTCAATACTAAGAACATATAACATTGGTGAGAGAGAGAGAGACTTGGGGTAGAAACTCAATACTAAGAACATATAACATTGGTCTAAACATATAACATTGGTCTAAACTAATGATTTTACCTGAGAGAGAGAGAGAGAGAGTCCACACCCGAACCACCAAATCGAGGTTCAGGGGTAGGAGTGGCACCCAATAAAGGAGGTTCCGGGCACTGAGGTTCAGAAAATGAGTTTAAGAGGATTTTCTCCAGACAAAGCATAAGTAAAAGACTTACCATCAGCTGAATCCCATTTTTTCAGGCTAGCATCCACCTCTGAATCCCATTGGCGGTCTTGCTTTGTACCCTGAAACACAACAATCAGTAGGTAACATATGGGTAACCTTTCTACCTTAGAAGTGTGGCACGAGCGGAGCCCTTATATTGTAAGTAACAAGCAGGTCATTAGAAAGAAATAAGGAACTACAAATTGAAAAAACATTTTATTTTAGTATGCAGCCTATACACACAATAAAAAGGATAAATTTACTTACAACAGGAGTTTGGCCTAAGAATGTACTTTCATCAACCGGAACAGCTTGTCTTGAATCAACTTCGCTTTCAGGTGCAAAATTGGATGAGTTAGCCTTGCCTTCCTGCATAGAAATCAAACTGACAATAAAGAAATGAAAAAAACCCAAAGATTAAGTAGATATTGAAACAAAAATTTAAAGTTCTTTTTTCTAAAATGAAATTATCTCTCAAAAGAAATTTAAATTTCTCTAATTGAAGTCTTGCAGACCAATTGCATGAGAATAACCTGCATCTCTGGAAAACCAGACAACATACTGTCACTCTGCATGAAATCTTGATCTTTGCCTTGAGGAGTTCTTGCATCAGAAGGTAGTGGAAGCGATAGACTTTTTGACTGGCCCATAGACTGACCTACTGATTTTACGTGATGTTCAGCACTACTTGTGCAAACTTTTGGCCACAGAAATCCTTCAATTGCATCCAAAGAACAAAAAGGTTCAACTGTTAGAGCATCTAAAGAGTAGTCGCCTAGGCTTGTTTCCCCCTCTTCCCTCGTGAAACGAACTTTTAGACATGGGTGCATTGTGCAATGCCCATTTGGAATAGTAGCATATGTGCTTCTTGGCTTGGAAACATGGTTCAGAACAACAGGGAAATTTTCCAAGGAAGATAATGCTCTTTGCAATTTTCGTACTAATACTGCCAGAGGAATGTCCTCCCAGGATTCACCCATTGAAGACAAAGAAAATCTTGCAAACACCTCAAACCTCTTTAGTACAACATGGAAATAACTGAAAATGCCATGAAGATCCACTTTTTCTTTCAGATACTGGCCATTGGATACGTAATTTGCTAATGATTTCACTATTCCACTTTCAATAAATTCAAAAGTGGACAAGGGTTCCCTCCTAAGCTCTGCCATTATTTGATGCAATATACAATATAAGTTATCCTCATGTTGAGCACAAATATCTTTATCCATGGACATGTTCACCTTGTCAGTTAATATCACAGAGAAAGTTCTGAGCTTCTGAAGAGATTCAGTCAATCCTATCTTGGAGTTGAGCAATTTTGTAGCAAAGTAAGTGGCCTTTATTTGTTTTGCCAAAGTGTGAACAGTGTCCTTTTCAAGTTTGCAAATCCCCGTGTCTGAAGATGAGGGACATTGATCAGTATCTAAAGCATAACATAAGCATCGAAAGTTATCCATTGTAGCTAACTTTTGCTTTGAGCAAGATGAGAGATAATTGTTACTAGATGCTGGAAGCATGAACTGTGAACATTTTTCTGGAGTTAGGAGTGCATCAATGGAATAGACAACACCCTCCTTCACAAAAGAATTCAAGATAATATTAGGAAGTTTTTGCAGGACAGTCTCAACAATCTTTAGAGCTAAGATCAGCACATGGTGATCCTTTCGGGAAAATATACCAGCCAAAAAACTGCAACAATGATCCCACAGATGAAAATCATTAGATTTGACTCAAAGTTGTCATATCAAGCTACTGTAACTGGGACAAGGTGATCTCTTTCACCTTGAAATGTTGGTATCCTTAAGTAAGTCCAGAAGCATGTCAGATCTGCTGAAATAAATTAACTTGTTGACAACAGAAAGACAGCCATAGCAAACATATAAATTTGCACCAGAATTAACCACCTGTTCCAAGAATGGAAGAAAATGTCATTAAAGCTACGGAAAGGCGAAACACACAATTCAAATGCTAGATATCAAAGAACCAACCTGGATCAAAATGGGAAGAATAGCCTTCCCAAATTGTCGCAAAATTTCTGGCTGATCCAACAGAATCTTCTCCTTATCTGACATTAGCCGTACATTTAGATCATTTCTAGCCAAGGGAGGGAGAAGCTCATTTAGCAATTTCAGAACTTCATTTACCTGTGGGGCAAAAAAATTGTTGTATATTTCAATTCCTTTTTATTCTTACATAAATGATAAAACATAAAGTGTAGTCTTCAACTTACTCAGTCCTATATTATCTTAAAAGGCACAATAAATCAACCAATACAAAACAATATTAAATTAAGATAATAATAATATAATTTATTATGGTAAAAGAATGCATTCAAAATCTCTACCTCATGGTAACACTCAATGAATGAAAATGACATAGAAATAACTCAAAGGCAGTAATGAATGACAGGAATCGGAGGTAATTCCAAGATTAATACAAATCTCCATCATGGAAATGGTTATACTCATGTTTACAAGGACACGCCTTTATATGATCTGCCTTTCTTCATCAACTGTTCACCAATCAGAATAAGAAAAGGTTGTTTTTGGACATGTTATACTCAAATTGAATAGCACCTCCTTGCATCCAATCATCCCTGGTGGAAAATTGCATTTGCAAATCTTGTGTACTGCTAAATGACTGAGAAATGGATCTCCTAAAAAATAAAAGAGGTCTCCTTGATACGACCTAGCCAAACCCTTGTTTCCAGGTTATTGTCAAAATATTTGGCTTAGGGTCAGGTTAGGGAGAACCATCTTGTCCGGCTCAGATTCAAGTTGAGTTCACTAGTGCCAAGTTGAAAAGTAGACAGGAAGATGATTACATAAGACACAAACCCGCCCTGCTGTGCCCAATTGTTTTGAAGGTTGAACCATGGTTTTTGACCTGCATGTCAAGTTTTGATTGACAAAATTTCATCCCGACCTGGGTTCCGCTCAATGTCACAGGTACCCCCACCCTATTAACCTTCAACCCCAATAGGATCCTACCATTTTCCACCCTTAATAATAAACCACGTTGTTCAATTAATATTTTGTTTTGTTGGGTAAACAAACATATATTAATACATCGATGCTAAGAAATTACAAAAACCAAAAAGGAACGGGAGGTTATTGAGTAGTAAACTTCGTACATGCACAATAACATTATGTTTGGATAAATTTCTGGACTGACTTTGACTCTTTCTTTATGAAAGTTTAGAGTTGTAAAAAATTGCATTTAGTTTGCTGTTCATTTAGTGCATAGAAGTCTAAATTTTGATTTTTAAGAGAAGTTGGCAAGGGTTAATTCCACTGACTTCCACTGAAATGAAAGGTTTCAGCTTTTGAGGAAAGTCCCCACACCCTCATAGGCTCACATTTTGCAAAGAATGGAGTTAAAAAGTTACTTTTCAGAGAAGTTTAACCAAACAAGGCTTAAGCATAGATAAAGACAAACAGATTTACCTACTAGCTAGAAACTCAAAAAAAGCCAGCTATCTGTTTTCTTCACATGAGTAGTTCGCTTAGGTCCAGATCCATATGCCTAATAGAGCACACCATTCTAAGATCACATATCTAACCCGCTCACATATACGAAGAAGTGAAGGAGTTCTCAACAAGTCTCAAGTTCCCCTCTTTCCGTATTGGACAAGAAATAGCCCCTGGCAACAAAAACTAAACTACCTCCCTCGGACTATCCACACCTATCAACAACCAACCCGATAAAAAAATTCTGAAAGGAGGTAGGGAAGAACCAAACCACACCTAATCAGGAGAGAAAGTATCCCCAAATTCAAGAAATATTAATTGGTTTAGTATGGTGCAATCACAATACCATACACACATCTAAGTGGACGATAATTAACAATGCTCTTCAAAACAAATAGCAACAGATGCAATGCCCCAGCATTATAGCACAAGATTGACATCCTGGACATAGTTTCACTATTTGATGCAGCAGAAAATTGGAACTAGGGCAACATATAATTGTGCACTCCAAGAGCAACACATCCTATCCTCCATTTTCCCCCAATTTAACCAAACCTCCTTCCTTGGAATCATCTTGTTTTGTAGAACGGGATTCGTTCTACTTTGAAGCCTTTTCAGAATGTTGATCAAATGGTGACAAATCACATCAGAATCTATAATTGGTGGAGTCAAATTTTCTAGGTTAACAAACTTGTGCTAATGTGGGAAGACCTTATTTCCACACTCCTTTTATGTGGAAATCTCCAGAAGGCACTAAAGATAATTCTATTTTTGTCTTTATTGTTCTTTATGCATTTGCTAATGTTCATAATTTCATGTCCTAGTCATTGTTTTTAAAAAGCGTGTGAGGCTTATGCCTTGATTCTCGCCTCAAGGCAAGGCTTAAGGAAAACGTCTTGAGGCTTAAATCTCATGAAGCTTATGCCAAAGTGTGAGCTCACATGAGGCATGTAGACACCCAATTTTGCACGGCCAAATGCCCTTTTTAGCTCCAAGTATCAAAATATGGACTCAATGAAGAAGATCCGAACTCCGAAATAACCCAAGGTTAAGCTAAAGCCCAACACAAGGCCAAACTAGACCGAGCCCAAAAGAGAGGAGGAATTCATTCTTTAACAAATTGTTTGAGTCTTTAGGAGAAACTTTAGTCCCACATCGGAAAAAAAGCAAGAAAACCCTTTCTTTTTCCATTATAAAAGGGTCTTCACCCCACACTCTTGCTTTATCTTGAAAAATAGAGAAAAACCCTAGTCTTGGGAATACTTTAGAATCTCTACAATTTGGAAATCATCTTAGATAATTCTCAACCTTTGGAAATCCTAGTGGAGAAGAGAGCAAGAGCTTACACCCTAGCCCCGGAGTTTGGATTTCTTTATTATTTTCATCTTAGGTGTTTAGAACGTGGGATCATTGGAGCGCGATCAAAAGAGGTTTGCAACATTCTCATCCTCTCTTCTTCTTCTTCTTCTCATTTAAATCTTTTCTTCCTCAATTTTCTCATGAAGTAGTCCATTGATTTCCCTCCAAACGGTTGTGAGGAAGTGGAAATCCGAGTGAAGGAAAATTTAAGAAGGAGTTTTTTACCTCTTTTCTTTATTTACAGTCCTTTATAATTTAGTTTATAATTATCTAAATCCGTTCTTCCTCTATTTTCCCATAAAGTAATCCAGTGATTTCCCTTCAAGCGGTCGTGAGGAAGTGGAAACCGGGTGAAGTAAAGTTTAGGAAAAAATGACTTTCAATTTCGTCCCTTCTATGTAGTTCTTTTTCTAAAAACTTTTAGTTCCCCTATTTTCTACCAAAGTAGGTGCGGTCTCTCTCGATTCGGTCGAGGAGAGAGTTTGGCCATCACCATTTAAGGAAAAGGGGTCTTCACCGCTAAGTAGAGAGAGTTCATCCCGATTCGGTTGAGGAGGGGTGAATTCCAATTTCGAAATAAAAAGATAAAAAAGGAAATAATTAATTATATAATTAGTGAAAGATTAAAATAAATGAAGAATAATTAAAAGGCAACCGTCGTTCGACGGATAAGTTAGGGTGTCTAATACCTTCCTAACTCATAAAAGAACCCCTGAATCCGACCTTTGGTTCTCAGACCAAAAAGGATAATATTGGGTGAGCAATCACACCCGGATTTTTTGATTAGTGGTGACTCTAAAGATCTCGGCCTCTCATTAGTGCGAAAGCATTAATGTGGGGAGGAGATTGACCCGGACTGGCTATCGCACAGCTGACGACTCTGCTAGGATCTCGGCCTCTCATTAGTGCGAAAGTACTATGCAATGAGAAAGGAGAAGATTGGTCACTCCAAGAACTGAAACCACAAGAAGGAACCACGATGAGGGTCCTCGGATGCCCTAGAACCACGGAAATCAGCCCCAAACGCCGAAATGATGATTGCCGGAAAATGGTGCTTCGCCGGAGAAGATCACCGGAAAACAGGGGAGGTACGCCGGAGTATTGATCGGAGAAGAGAATGCCTCCAAATGGGGGAGCAAATCGTCGTAGGGACCACAGGGGAAGTGAGGAAGGAAAGAAAGAGAAAAAAAAAAAGAAGGAAAGTGGGGCATGACGCGGGAGAAGTCATACAGACTTCTCGCCGTTCTCAACGGCGTGAAAAAAAAAAAAAAACAAACTTTTGCAATACATAAGCGTGACCGACTCACTCGCCTACGGCCAATCAATGACCATCTGGTTGAGGGTCACACTATAGAGTAAACTTTAAATTTGTTTTCTCAAATTTAATAGGCATACCAATAAATGGCGTGATTCGTCCCATAACCACAACCGTTGGATTCCTCATTTTGGTCCAATAAAATGATTTGTACACCCCGAAGTTAAGTTAAGAATTTAAAGAAGAAATTTCGGAAAAATCGTTTGAAAATCTCCTTTTTCGTACCATTCTACTTTGCGCAGACTCGGATCGAGCTTGTGAGGGGGATTGAGGTTCCATTGATAGGCCCACGTGCCGGAACCATCTCCATTTCCTTCCACTCTTTCTCTACCGAGATTTCAAATTGTTTTGATGAAATGAATTTTTTTTAATGTTTAAACTAATTCAAAGGGATGCACAAATCATTTTCACATGCAAAATATGCTTGTGTCTATTTTTCTTTTACGTTCTGTGCAAGCAAATCTGGTAAAGAGGGGCAGCTGTAGACACCCTATTTTGCATGTCCTATGATTTCATAGGCCCAAAAGGCCCATTGGTTCCGAGTATTGAAAGAAACATCAAGATGCGATCCGAACTCCAATATCCAAGGTCGAAGTTGAATTTGAAGTCTAGCCCAATCTAAGCCTGAACTAGCCAAAGCCCAAGGAAAGGGGCATACAATTGTTTGAAAAAAGCCCAGCGCCCTTTTAAAGGGTGCAACTCTTTTTTTGTCAAAAATTGATACCGCACCTTTTGAAAAGGCGCGATTAGGGAAACCCTAATTTTTATTAGTGGTTAAACGCGCCGATGACCTTAATGCCGCACTTAAGGAGAAAAACCATAATTTCGCCGTTTTAAAGGGCGCAAGCTTAATTTTTTCCAATTTTTTATTCAGCCTAGGCCAATCGCCTTGAGCTAACTCACTAGGGTTTCCGGGAACATTTAGTCCCACATTAGCTAGAAATAAGAATCATATTTTTCACCTTATAAAAGGAGTCTCACCCTCATTCTTCTCCCAACTTTGAAAAGGCCCAACTTTGAAAATCCATAACTTTGGGAAACCCTGAAATTCTAAAAGAGTGAGCATTCGAAAACCCAAAAAAATCCAGCCATCAAGCCCTAGAAGACCTTGCTTCTCACTTTGGAGAACTTTAGAAGGTTGAGGTCTTCCCCAAGCCTTTGAAGGTTCTTCATCAACATTGGTGGATAACGTGAAGAGAGTCCAGATCTAGTTGAAGGTTTTCTTTCAATACTTGGAACAAATAATCAAAGGAAAAGGTATGCTACATTCCCTACCTCATTCTACTTCTACCCATCCAAGTTTTCTCTTCCCTCGCTTTCTCATAGTAGTCCAGAGATTTCCCTCCAAACGGTAGTGAGGAAGAGGAAATCCAGGTGAAAGAAAGAGTGGGAAGAGGAGATATTCGATTTCTTTTTAATTATTATTTTCTATTATTAAAATAAATTAATTTTTTCTCATTTCCACCAAAGTAGGCGCGGCCCCTCTCGAATTGGTCGAGGAGAGAGTGTGGTCATCGCCGATTTAAGGAAAAGAGACCTTTCACCGCTCAAGTAGAGAGAATTCTTCCCGATTCGGTCGAGGAGGGAGAATTCCAATGTCGAAATTAAAAAAAGCAAGTGGAGAGAATCACTCCGATTACGTCGAGTAAGGGTGAATTTCTAATCTTGAAATAGAAAAAATAATAAAAAGAAAGAAGAAAATAATTATTTAATTAAGTTAATGGAGAAATATTAAGAGGTAACCGTTGTTCGACGGATGAGGAGAGGTGCCTAACACCTTTCTTGACTCCTAAGAGAATCCCCGAACCCAATCTCGGTTCTTGAATTGAGGGTTTTTATCGTGGGTGACCAATCATACCTGTGCGATAGCCGGCCCGGGTCGATCCCCTTCCCACATCCGTGTTTTTCAACCGATGCGAAGCCGAGATCTGTTAGAGTCGCCACCAATCAAGATTTTTGGGTGTGATTGGTCACCCACAATTAAGAACCCTCGATTGAATAAAAAACCGAGAATGGGTCCGGGGATTCTTTTATGAGTTGGGGAAGGTGTTAGGCACCCCACCTCATCCGTCGAGCGACGGTTACCTCTTAACTTTCTCCATTAAATTAATTCGAAATTATTTTCTATTTTTTTATTATTATTTCGAGAAAAACCACCCCTCCTCGACCGAGTTAAGGCGATTTCATCCCTACTTGTTTTCTTTTATTTCGAGATTGGAAAGCCACCCCTCCTCGACCGAGTTAGGGTGAATTTCTCTCTACTTGCGCGGCAAAATCCCTTTTCCCTAAATCGGCGAACGGCCACACATCCCTCCTCAACCGAGTTAAGCGGGGGCCCCGCCTACATTTGGATGGAAAAGGGACAAAACTACTAACAATAATAAAGAAAAGCTTAAAAAGAAGTCGAAGATCTAGTCTTCCGGCCCTTTCTTTCACCCGGATTTCCTCGTCCGCACAACCGTGAAGAGGGAAATCTCCGAGCTACTCAGAGAAAGTGAGGGAAGAAGAGACTTGGACGGGTAGAAACAGAGGATGAGGATGTGGCATACCTTTTCTCTTTATAAATGCTCCAAGTGGTTGAAGAGAAGAGAATGCTTTGACGAGATCCGAACTTCCAAGATTTCCCCCAAAGTTGGTGAAGATCACTCCTAGGTTGATGGCTGGAATTTCTGGGATTCGAGGGCTAAGCTAGGCTTTTTCAGAGTTCTCCTCGGTTTCAAGTTGAAAGCCTAAAGGATTCTCCTCCGATTCTCAAGAGTTCTCCTCTGGATTTTCCAAGATGATTTATGAGTTGGAGTAAGGCTCCTTTTATAAGGTGAAACAATAGGATTTTCACGCTTTTTTTCCGATGTGGGACTAAAAAAATAACCCCGAAACGTGTTGGCCCGCAAAACGAGATTTTAATTAGGTTTCCGTACGCCGCGCCTTTATGAAGGGCGCGTGACTAATCTTGGCAAAAAAATAGGGGCGCGCCCTTATAAAGGGCGCGGGTTAATTTCAAGCTTAAAAACAAGTTCCCCCCCTTGGGCTCGAGTTGGTTTGGGCTTGGGCTTTGTTCTCGGCTTTGATCTTCGACCTTTCGGAGTCCGGATCTCGTCATCTTTCTCAATACTTGGGCACCACTGGGTTTTCTCAGGCCCATGCAAAATAGGGTGTCTACAATACCCATAATCTTGATTGGTGGCGACTCTGAGATCTCGGCTTCTCATTAGTGCTAAAATAGTAATGTGGGGAGGAGATCGACCCGGGAAGTTTATGACTTCATGCCTTGAGGCTCGCTTTATGTCTATGAGTGCGCCACATACATTAAATAAAATTGGGTTCTAGCCATGGGCAGAGTCACATGGGGCCTAGAGGGGCTAAATCCCTCCTTAAAATTTTGGAAAAAAAACATTATATGGTATCACATAGGAAACATAGCTTGGGAGCATGAGCGGAGTCGGAGCTGTGGGGGACTATAGCCTCCCCTGAACTTTTAAGGAGGAAAAAAAATTAAATTTATACTTATATTATTTAATTTAAGAGGGCATACGCATGGGGCAAGGTGGAAGTTGCCCTTGAACATTTTTTAATTATTTTGAAGAATTAAGTTTTATACTTATATTATTTAATTGAAGATGGCATAGCCATGACAAAGGGGGCAGTGGCCCTAACTTTAAAAAATATATATTCCTTATAAACGGACACAAATTAACGAGATGGCACACGAACTTGGCCCCTAAAAAAAATTCTAGGCTACACCCCTGAACCCCCACACCCCATTGTTAGCCCCCCTACATGAAAATCCTAGCTCCACCACTGGTTCTAGCAACATAACTGGGATATAAATATCAATTTTTTTATTTATTAAAATTTTGTTAATTGTTTCAACTAATAAGAAATAACACTTTATTTATTTGGAATATGGCATTGAAAATGACGATGATATTATTTCAACTAACAATTAATTTATTATGTATAACGTAATTAGGCTTTAAAACCGCTTGAGTCTAATTCCTACTAATTTTCCTAATAAAAGTTGTAAAGATTTGGAGCCACTAGCCTACAATGTAGTTCATGACTTCTTTGTAATTTTTTTCTAAAATTTTAAATCCACCACATGAATTGATGATTGAACATCATCTTCAATATGTATGTGAACAAAAAGTAAATCTAAATTTTAGCATTTGCTTGCCCTCCTTAAATTTTTTATGGTTAAATAATTTATATAGTATTTCATATATGTGTACACGCACGCGCTCACGTATACTACAATGTACACGAATACATAGATATTTATTATAACCTTTCATTAACTTTTTAGATCTTTTGCAATTTTTCATATTTTATTTATTTGTTAAAATGAGGGAGAATGAGGCTTTCTTGTGAGGCATAAGCTTCATGCCTCGAGGCTTACGCCTCACGCATCTTGAGGTCTTAACACATCACCTCATGTCTTCGCCTTTTAAAACATTGGTCCTAACTATGCATGGGTGTCAGAGAATTGCACTGCATCACCATTAGTGGTTTTCATTAGTTTTAAGGGGATATTTGGTGGGCTGGGCCTGCGTTCATATAGCATGAACAATTATTTTTGAACAATTTTAGAAAATTTTAACAATGGAAACTCAGTTTTGAGAGAATATTGACAATGAAAAATAGACATCTTGACTTTATCATAAAAGGCAGATTTGTTTTAGACTTTTAGTGCTTATATAGATCAATAGGATTAATTTTTTTTTGATCGGTAAAAGTGAATTCATTAAGAGAAAAGAGGAAATAGATTCATAAATAGGATTAATGATGCGGATATCATAGACTTAAATTGTGTTTTTGATGCAGATCCATTGTTGGATCATGTCTGTGATGGAGACTTACCGTTAGATTGCGAAGTGGAGCATAGTAGTATCAAAATTCTCCGAATTTTAGGTGTGCCAAATATACTCCGAATTATTCACAAATTTAGGTTTGTAGAATTATTCCCGAATTTCACGAATTATTCCCAAATTATTTGTGAATTTCACAATAATTTGTTTAGTTCGACAAAGTAAACTTCTTGTTTTCTATATTATTGAATCAAGTTGTTATTTTTTTCCCGAATTGTTTATATCCATAGCCATCCCTACACTTGTATCTCTACTGCTACACCCTTCCTAGAACCATGTCCTTGTTGTAGCATGACCCTTACCCCTTTCCGTTTACCATTACAGCCCCTCCTATATTCCCCATAGACATATATTTTGAAAATTGACGCACTATTGCTGTTGGTTTGTGTTCCTCAACTAAATACTAATTGCAATCACTCCTCACATGCATATTTACATTCATAACCATGGTTGAGCCTAAAAGACTTTTCTTGAAATCCTCCATTGACAATTGTTTTAGACCCCTAAGCTAGTGGAAGTTCCCACTTCCATTATGATCACCCAAATCAGACTTGAAGGTTCATTATTGAGGGATAGTTACTTAACTGTGGGTACTACTAATTCTCCTTTTGACTCTCTTTATTATAATCGTGTGAACCTAGATACTAACTTTCTTTGTTGATGAAATTCAATTTCTGATCTCTAAATTGCATCATCTTATGTTAGTTGCATGGTCCTACATCAATTAAACAATTATATGATTTGAGGATTCTATAAGTAAGTCTTTGTCATACACACAAACACACAATATACATATATGTGTATATAAGTTCAATTGTTTTAAGTTCTTATGTAAAATGTCGGTTACAGCATTACTACTCATTATGTTTGCAGCTAGGTTGTTGTCCTAGCTCTGCCTCCAGGAACAAATTGAGGTATCACCATCATAACACATTCGATGGATTTCCTCCTCATCAACTCCTTAGCCCTCCCCACACTATTCCCCACTACTAATAAGCCATAGAGAAATCATAGGTTCCAATGATCCAAGTCAAGTTCATTCCTAAGTCCGACGAGAGCAGTATAAAAGAAAATCCTTCTTGCATGTATTGAATGCTTATGATGATCATTGACAATCATGAAAGACTCAAAGTTCCATTCCCTTCCCTTGTATCTCTATCATTGATAATACATCTATTTTTATAGGTTCAACAAACAAACCGAATTGCGGTAGCAGCCAAAGCAGAGAAGTGGTAGTGTATAAAACCTGATTGAAATCTCCATCAGCCAAACGAGGATAAGGCATTCCGTTTGAGAGTTCATAACTAGATAAAATATGATTGAGTGTGCTGCTTATATTAAGCTCAAAAAGACTCCTGACAACTCCAACAGAACTAGAAGCAAGTCTAGCAAGTAGCCCAATCAAACCCTGCAGACCAATATGAGAAAAATAAAGCATCTAGGAGAAAATGTAGACTCAAAGAAAATAAGCTACAATCAGAAGCATATGGAAATTTGCATACAGTGTAAATTGGTAGGCTGAGGGTGGTTTGACTGTTCAAAGATATAAGATGTGTGGCTTGATGAATCAGTCCATGTTTGCAAAGTTCACCTCGCATTTCAGAAGAATGGCTCACTCGCTCCACTATTCTTATCAAGCAACTTGCTACATTTTCGACAATCTGGAGGATTAAGAAGAAAAGGTACAATGCAAGATCAACTGATGGCTGAAACAACTGAAACAATGGGCACAGACTGCCACCTAAGATTTAAAAATAAAAATAAACTAATCAATACCTTACGGTCCTCATACCGGAGAAGATTGCATAAAATGGGAACCGCCTCCATGAAGTGTGAAGAACAATCAGATGGAAGCTTCTTGCATATGTTTGCAACAGTGGACAGCGCAACTCTCTGATGCAGATGAAGAAAAATAATTAGTCTAGTAACACATCCACCCAAACTCCAACCTATTCCTTGGGCACTTAAAAAACACTAAATTGGAATTACACCAAAAATCAATGTGCCAAAGATAAATTTGTCCCCAATAGAATAGAGATTGCTACCTGAATGCTTGTGGAAAAGAAGTCAATATACTTTAGAACAGCCATAATCGCCCCAGTCTGTAAGCACACAAGTGGATGATCTCGAGAGATTTTCTCCAATGCTTGTAAACACTGCTTAAGAAAAAAATAAAAAACACTAAGCTCTAATAATATTTCTTTCGTTTGAGAATTTGCATCAAAATAAAAAATTTATCCAGCATAATTGCATACTTGTTCTGCTACATCCAAGTACTCAATAGCCATTAATCGTTCACAAAGAGCAGGAACTGCATCATGTCTAGCTAGAAACCCAGAAGACCGGGGCAACACATCGCATAGATAAGTAATAGCCCTGATAGCCAGGAGCATTATATTGGGATTACTGTTATTCTTCGCCAGGTTGACTAGAACAGGAGAAAGTGAGTCCAAAGAAAAACTGGAGAGCGAATCCTCTGTACCAAAGGATAAGAGCTCGCAAAGCTCCGTGAGGGCATCAAGCTGGCTGCAGGGTTCAGCCTCGTCAACTAAGCTCGAGAGAATCCTCTTGAATTTCCCTTGGTCTCCCATCGATCTCCGAGGATGATACTCACGGAAACTCCTTTGCCTTTTTTCTACATCCAATCCATCAGAAGAACAAGACCCATTTATAGAATCCTTCTCTGCTTCACCTTCCGATTGGCCTGACACTGAAGCAGAGGAAGAAGTCTCCATTTCGTTGTCCGGGATTTCTAATGCAGAATTCGTGGAAGCCATCTGGGTTTGAACAGATGAACTTGAAGAACCGGGTCTGAACTCCGACAAGCTACAAGGTCGCTTTTCCGCAGGTAATTCAACAACCACTTCGGCTCGTTTCCTGCCCCGGTTTTCCATTTGAGATTAATTCCTAGCTTTTGAGTCCAATTACACTCCTGCACAGCTATAACTTCAATCAGAAAAATAGTACATCCCCATGATCACGAATCACAAAACCAAATTCCCAAACTTCAACCAAAGCCCTTGACCATCAAAACTTCAATCTAGAACTAGAAAATGAACCGCAAATCAAAGAAGGAGAAGAAAAAACAGTCGTAGAAGGAAAAACGGAGAAACAATGGAAATCTCTGCATTATTAAGAGGTCCAGAAGCTTAATCAAACTCAATCTCTACGACGGATAAAAAAAAATCAATTGATAATCCTAAAAACGAACAAATGTGTAATTGAAACCAATCCATGATCTTCAATTATTATAGAGAAAAAGGAAGAATCAATTCGAAACTAGGATAGATCATTGAAAAAAATAAATAATTAAATAAGACAGAACATCTTCAAAATAATCGAGCAAAAACTTCTGCTAAAACTAAACTAACAAACCCTAAAAAACAACAAAAAAAAAATACCAATTTCATACCTATCCTTTATGATTCATCTTCCGATGCTTTGATCTTCAATGCAATTCGATTATCTCGCATTATATATATATCAAATAAAAGCTTTGTTTATGAGAAGTACAAAGATTGTGAAATGCCCATTTATAACGACGACTCGGGGCTCTCTTCTCGGAATCAGAATCCGGCTGGGTTCTATTCTACCCCTCTTTCTTTACAGAGTTCGAATAACATACAATCACGATTGAATTCAGGGAGAGTTCAATCACTCCCACGTGTCAACACGCATTCCCTTTAACCCTTATTAACCGTAGTTAAGTTTCTTTAACCCTTAGTGTTCAATAATCTTACCTTAGTTTTTTTGAAAAAACATTTTTAAAAAATTTAACTCTTAAGATTTAAAAATTCATAATCATAGTTAAATATTAAAAAAAGAAAAATTGGTTAGATTATTGAACAGTAAGTGTTAGAGAATCTTAATCATAGTTAATAGGGGTTAAGGGCACACATATTGACCTGTGGCAGGGATGGCAACAGGCAGTTTGGGCCAGGGCGCCCCCAACCCTGCCCCGCCCCTAATGGCAAGACTTCTACCCTGTTCTCATACCAAACCTGGAACAAAACGGGTTGGGCGGTTCCGATTTATCAAAATTATTCTTAACCCATCCCGCCCCCATCTTGTTAAGTACTATTCGTGGCGGGCCGGGTTGGTGTGATGTTTCATATTATAAATAATATATTGAAGTAATTTTATGATTAATTTAAGGATAAAATAGTAATTTTGCATTATGAACGACTGGTTCAGGACGACTTGAATCCAATTCCAACACAAATCCAAGTCAGGTTTAATCATTCATTCTCAAACCCGCCCATATCCCGTTTAAGAACTCCCCAAACCTGTATTAATATTGTCGGGGCAGGACGGGTTACACGATGAACCCGGCCGTTGCCATCCCTATGTGGGAACGATTGAACTCACTCCCAGAGTTCAATCGCGATTGGCTGTGATTCGACCTATTCTTTATAGTCGAGGACCCCACCATAAGCGTGGCGAGATATCTGTACCATTAAGTTTAAGTCATGATTCGATTCGATGTATATATTGATTGAGCCTTTGTAGGATACGGATTACGTGTGCAGTTGTACTCAAGATACAGTTGACAGTATTAGGTGTTTGGTCCGTCTTTTAGGGCTGGCCTCGGATCGCCTTGGCGAAGCCAGAAAGACTTGCGCAACCATAGAATAAGGGACATGTGGCGTTAAAAAAAGAGAAGTCATTTTATTTTCTCTCCATGATTTTGACTTCTTCCACTGATATTTCATCTTTTTTATCTCAACACCTTATCATCATGTGTCATATAGGGTGTGGAGAAGTCAAAATTATGAGCTCATCATTTTGACTTCTCCACCACTTATCCCCTATTCTATGGTTGCCCGAGACAATCACTTTCCGGCTTGCCAGAGACAATTTGAAGCCGGGCCTGTTCGTTTTGCCACAAAATAGTGGGAAAAAAAAGGAGAGTAAAAAATAACTATTTTTAATACCTTAGATCGCAAGAAGAGTTTTAAAAAGAAAGTAATTTTTCAAGGGAAGTGATTGAGTGCGCTTCATAGAATAAACGGTGGGCCTCACGTCATCAATATAAGTATATTTTGGATCAGACGGTTCAACGCGCAGCGCATTTAATCACTTCCCATTTTTTAAAGGAATGTAGTTGTAATTTGTATGCCATGATAGAACATGCTATCGAGCGCAACAATCTTGGATCGACGACGCAAAAACGCCTGCTGGGGCTAGATGTAGAGATTGATTAAGGTGGTGTTTGGATTTGATATTTTAAGCTAAAAATCAATTCTAATAAAATTGATTGTGTAGAAATTTATGATCAAATAATCATTTTTTCAAATAATAGTGTTGGGAGAATATCTACATATTCCCCAAACACTATTATTTGAAAAAAAATATTATTTAATCATTAATTTCTATACAATCAATTTTATCAGAACTCATTTTAGCCAAAAAAAAAAAATCCAATCCAAACACCTCCATAAGTTTAAAGGGGACGAATTTTCGTTTGCAGTTTGTACATGAGATGTACCTTCTATTTCTTTAGTCGTGATAGGGGTGCGAGAGTCATCTATCTTATTAAAAGCGGGTTAAACACAATGACCATATTGAGTTATAGAGTTGAGGGCTGACTTAAAAACAGGGTAAACATGACCTATTAATCACCAAACCAAAAATGGAACCCCGGCACACCCAAAAAGAGTATACACACTGCCATTAGCACAGCCAGCCTGTATAAATATACATTTTATTTGATTGTTAAGAAAATTTTAAAAAAATTGGCATCGTAGTTTGAGTGGAAAAAAAAAAGTGGAGCGGCAATTATGCGTTGGCATGGTTGTGGCAATGGATTAGGTGGCTGTAGCTGTAGTGGAGATTTGAAATACAGCTTGAATTTTTTTAACTTCTTAATAAACATTTATTTAATTAAATGGTATTCCATACATAAGAATTAAAAAAGGCTAATAAACATTAGTAAATACATTAGTCTTGTATATATACTCCAATTCTAGACTACTCAACGTACTGTAAAAGGTATAGACATGATCTGGTCGACTGAATGGAAATAGATTGTGCAAAGAAAATGGTCTAGAAAACTCAGTCATTCCCTCATGCAACAAAAGGAGGAAGAGTGTGTCAAACTAGCTTCCAATTGCAAAGGAAAACACAGTTTAAGATTAGGAAAATGTATAGGAAGCGCGTAAAACTCTTATCAATTGTGAGGGAAAAAAAAACCAATTTTTTTTGGGGGCAATTTGGATGAAGCAGAATTTCTCTACCCTAGGCCTCACCTGGTGAAACTCTAGGATTGTCTTGGTGGAAACTGGAAACCCATTACAAATTGGGACCGAATTGAACCTCTAAATCACTGCACAACATGCAAAAGGAGAGAGTCTTGAGTAGGAAAATGGGCTCCTTAACCCCCGCAGCCAAACAGAATAAATAAGCCCTAACCACCTGAGCTGCAGCCAAACCTCCCAATTGAAACTGTTAAACACTTTCTACCAACTCCCTTATATTCTGTTATAAATAATTAAAAGATATGGAGAATATGGAAAAGAAGGGAATGAAACAAACAAAGTTTCTTAATTAGCTTCATATGAAATCAAACATAATATCATGTCCCTGTCCATTTTACACAAGGACATAAAAATCATAGATATATCCTCCAAAGGTTCCAATCGGTTCCAATCTTCCTTAAAATGGTGAGTCTAAACCCCAAAATATACACACCTTAACAGAATTACTCGCCATAATGAAGCCATCCCAAAAAGAGTTAAAGGCTTACGGCCCGATCATATCATATAAATGTATATAAAATATGTCATGGGTGTTAAATGATATCTGTTTGCCATGGAACTGAAGAAGATGGAGTTCTTCAAGAGTAGGCCACTACTCTCTGCCTTGCATGGGAAGCATAAGATGCGGTGCCTGCGACTGCAACATTTCAAGAAACCAATATCGTTGGTATCAGAACCGACAACCCAACACTACTTTCCTGATTTAGTATCTTAGTTTCTTTTCAATCACCAAATATATCAAAACAATAATTATTATGAAAATAATTAGCATGGAGGGGTATTGATTCCGACAAAAGATTATGACAGAATGGCGACTTCAAGAGAAAAACATTGAAGAAATAGCTACAGGTCAGGAAGTCGTCATCGTCCAATTAATTGACCGATAATTATCATGCCTAGTTGCTTTGGCTGCTATATTACCAATCAAAATCTTAGATGGCAAGGTTTCTCGGAACATGCATTGGAAACCATCCAAAACTTCAACTGATCTCTGAATTTGCAATGAGGCACACATCCAAACAAATCACGGATGCTTAATTTCATTTAGAGAAAGGAATGTAACTTTGAATAATGCACTGCTAGATAAGCAGGGGATATCACAAACATAAACAATAAGGTGCACTCAGCAATCAGGTTTGAGACCTATTTTTCCGACTCAAGCCTATTATAACAACCAAACTAGATTTTTTTTAGGCATCCATTTTTTTGGCATCATCAACAGCTGACTTTAATTTTCAGATCCTAGAGTATCTGCAAGTAGTAAAAGATCATGTATTTCTCCAAGCCATATCTTCCAAATCCAATACAAGTGAACGGGCTTTATCCTTGCTACATAAGGTTCCTCTACTATGTAAACAATTACATATGTAAACAAGGGCACACCTAAGCCAGATAGATAGAGAAAAAAATACAATAAATAACTTTCTTATTGGAGTAATCAATGATTCATTATTTAAGGAGAGTGAGAGTGCCCTCAAGCAGCAAACAACAATCCTGGGAAACTAAGTTATGCTTTTACAAGCTGATTGCCTGTGAATTTTTGTTCTTTATTCTAAGTTGAGCAAAATATAGGGGCCTCGTATCTATGAGGAAAAAGGAACTCCAGATAAAATACAAGTAGGAAGAGAACAGTCAACCTAGAAACAAGCATTGTTACCAAGTTGGGGTTCAGGAATAATTTCTCGGAAAAAGTTCAGAAAAATTGTCAGAATTCGGAAATAAATTGGAAAGATGTCGGATAAGAAATGAAAAAATATAAAATAAGATTACTAGTTATAAAAGGTATAAACAAATATATTTCATATAATAGATATTAGATATTTATTCGTGACTTCTCCAAAAAAATGTGAATAATTCATGTTTAATTTGCAACTCTTTGAAAAAGTCACTATTTTCCAAAACTTACGAATACTTCATCAATAAATCGTTCGACGAAAAAGTCGGGTATTATTTAGGATTTTTCAAAAAATCGAAGAACTTGGTAACTATGGAACAAGCACTAGAAAAATCTCAGGCAAAAACAGCCCTTGGGCTTTGAGGTCCAGATTATTCTTGCAGTAATAGAAGGGTAAGGTTCATAACATGCCTCAGAATCTCCTGAATCTCTAATATTCAAAGAAAGATCTCAACACCATGCTTCATTATGGTCACTCTCCATTCATCCCTCTCGCACAAGTCCTAATCTTAGATTAGAAAGTGTCAGTCCAATACTCAGCAAAACAAACTGATGTAGCCCTAAACTGATAGCTTTGATTAATAAAAAAATCGAACTTAATTATCAAAATCTCCAAATTAAATAAGTTGGACATAGGGGGCATTTGGTATTTTTTACTCAAAATTTAAAATCAAAGTCATAATAATGATCTATGAACAAAGTAAACCAGCTAAGTACCTGAAGGATTCAGGCCGTAACTGAAATATGCATAAAAGATGTAAAATTCAAATTAAGTCGAGGGCTTTGGTTCTAGAATTCAATTGAAATTCAATTTAAGGTAGGTAATATGAATGGTGAGGAACAAAACTTAATGAACATTGAATGAACTAGTTCAAATCTAGGGTTTAATTTCAAAAGTCCAATTCAATTATCAAAATTTGAAATTTAGGTTTCTCTATCCAAAACTCAAATCTAAAGCAAAACAAAGGTTTTGGATGATAGGGTTACCTCAATAGGGCTGGGATGGCAACTATAGAACTCTGTTTCTATGGTTAAATTAATCAAAATCTCCAATCTCCCTTGTTTTGTAGGTTTCGGCCACTTATAGTTTCCAATTTTTTATTCCAACAATCAAGCAAATATCAACAAGTAACAATCAACAATCACTGATTCAGCATCACCAACCTATAAAAGTAATAACCTCGTCTTATTAACTTTAATCTTCAACTCAACATAAACTAACAAACTCAACTGAAGACCTATATATAAATGGTCGAAATTTACTTCCCAATATTATTCTAGTACCATCATAGAAACTCCTAATACTATTGGCTCTTATTCTCTTGAAAACATAAATAGAATATTTTAATTCTAAATAAAATTAAAAGAGTTCTAATTTAAAGTAAAAGACTATACTAATGAACTTTGACTTAAGCCCAACAACTAAATAAAGGCTAAAGTAAATCTGACCCACTAGTGGATATAAAGCCAACTGTACGGCCCCATGTGGGTCCAGGTGGGGCCCACAATTGGAAAATCTCTAATTTTTTTTGGGTTTGCTCTTTACAGAATTCAGCTTCTTCATTATAAACACATCAACTTCTATGATATCATTTGCTGAAATCATTGCGGCAATGTCTTTGATAGCATCAACATTAAATATAAGTAGTCACTTGATCTATGATATATCACGTATGACATTAACTCCCATAGTTGATAGTCATCAGCTGAAGTCAGAAAAACGATGTCATGATAGCATTAGCATTAACTATCAGTTCCAACTTGATCTATCATGCACATCCACTACTTACACTCAGAAATATTTAGCAGTCGAAGCTCAATATTTCCACCAGTTACAACGAATCAGCAACTTTATTTCTCATGATTCGCCTCCATAAATTAGAAACTAAATCAACTATTCTCCACCTCCGCTTGCCAAGAAGCTGAATTGAAACCACTGGAACCCTGTAACCTAGGGCCGGGCCCTTAAAGTTATCATTGAAGCGATCTCCTCCCAATCTACTATTTAAACATGTAAACAAACAAGAGGACCATCAAGTTTGATAAATTGAATCCCCAACCTAAGAATGTTGAAGGCCATTAGAACTGTAACAAGTATATCAACCTTGCTATAAAGGCTGCTGAGATACCTGAATGCGGCAAAACCATACTTCAAAAACTCGGCGAGTCACCCGAGTAATTCGGTCGAGTTACTCGATTCGACTGAATTTCGAGTCGAGTTGGCTCAAAACTCGAAGGAGACACTATTTGTTGAGTTACTCGAGTGACTCGGTCGAGTTGAGCCGAGTTTTTCGATTTGCCAAACTAGGTCGAGTCACAGAATGACATTTTTTTAAACCTAAACTCCAACGTCACACTATTTTGCATCATATGTTTTTTGGTCTACAAAGACAACCTACTATGGGTTCTAGTATACCTAGTTTTTAGGTTTAAGGCTGTAAAACCAGCGTACTTTGAGTTCTTTTAATCCAAGTTTTTCAAGTTATTACACATATATTCCGAGTTGGACCGAGTCGAGTTTTCCGAGTTACTTGACCGGCTAACTTTCGAGTCGAGTTGAGTTTTCGGGTTTTTGAACTATGGGCAAAACTGTAGGGAAGGGTTTGTCCGAGATAGGCTGAAATGGCAGCACAGGATTGTGTCACCCATCCCAACTCGTTAAGAGAAGACATTGCTATCGATGATTATGTATGTCTAGCTTGCTTATGAATGCCATAATATGAAATGAGTTTTAGTGAATGTATATGCTGCATTAAATCACATAAATTTTGATTTATCACTTCCCAAGTATCAGTTGTTCACTACAAGAATTTTTGAGTTGTAGCCTTTCACTATTAATCAATAATAAATAATCCAATATATAAGAGGATTCCCAAACCATATCTGATCATATTTGAATGGAATGAGACCCATTCCATTCAAAAGCGGTCAAACATGGTTTGGGAATATGCAGTGTGTTGTCATATGTTCCAAAGCTGGGACTCATTCCTCACAGATGTGATCAGATCAATGTTTTAAACGTGAAGGCATGAGGCAAGGCATTATGAACTTGAGATGCATGAGACATAAGCCTTGAGGTGTGAGGCTTAAGCCTCATAGAAACGCTTTATGCTCTCTCATTTTAACAAATAAATACAATATAAAAAAATTGCTAAAAGATTTAAAAAATTAGTAAAAGATTATAGTATATATAGAGAAAGAATTAAATACATATATTTGTATTCGTGTCCATTGTTTGTGCGTATGTGGGCGCACGTGTACACATAGGAAATACTATATAAATGATTTGACTATCAAAAAAATATATATAAGAATGACAATTAAATACTGAAATTTAGATTTAATTTTTTGTTCATATACACATTGAAGATGATATTTAATCATCAATTCATGTGATGGATTTAGAATTTTAGTAAAAAATTACAAAGTCATGAACTAAATTGTAGGCCAATGGCTCCAAATTTTTGCAATGTCTACTAGGAAAATAGTGTGAATTAGATTTAAAGGATTTTAAAAGATGAAATATGTTAAATAAAATAAATTAAGCGTTAGTTGAGAGTGTCACAAATCTCGTTCTTGGGTTTTTATTGGCTGAATTTTTCTCGGAAGATTTTCAAATATAGAGTTTTTTTCCAAGTATTTCTCACCTAAATCTCGGTAATGATAAAAATAATAATTAAAAATACAAAATATAGTAATATATATTACCAAATTATAAATTCTTCAGACCTGCGATATTGGGTATTTTTCGCGATATTTTTTAAATATCAGCTAAATCTCAAGATATTTACTTGATAAAAAGAGAAAATTGTATTTCTCGCGAGACTTTTAAAATACCGCGATAAAAATGAGGTTTTAAACTTGAAATGTTTTTCCAGGTATTTCTGACGAGAAATTAAATATTTCTCGGGAGATTTGTAATAATGGTTGAAACCAATATCATTATCATTTTCAATGTCATAAATAAAGTGTTATTTGTTATTAATTGAAACAAGTAACAAAATTCTTAAAAAAATTACATTTTAGCCTCAATTGTGGCTAGAACCCTAATTTTATTTAAAGTATGAGACATACGTCATCATATAGATAAAGCGCGCTCAAGGTATGAGGCGTGTGCCTCATGTCAGCCTCACACTTTGTGTCTTGAGCCTCAAATAAATTAATCCTCATAGTTGAGCCACAAGCCTCGCCTGAAGTTGTAAGTCTCAAATGCCTTTTAAAACACTGGATCTGACATAGTTTGGGAATATGCAGTGTTGTGTCTTATATTTGGTTTCTTATAAAGTGTAAATTTCCATAGCAAGCAGGTTGACAGTAGCACTAGCTTCTTAAAGAGTGATTGATGATCACCCTATCTATAACTTTACTTATGGTTACTAAATCATCTACAGAAAAATCACAAGATTCCCCATTCCTAAAACATAAAATGTCATGGAAACTCTAGGAAAAAAAATCAAATAATGGTCTTTTGGCCATGGTTACGGCTCTTTCTTAAGGTAAAGAAAAGTCGAGAAGTTTACACAACTAATAACTCAAAAAGGGGATTGCCTTTGGAAGAGACATTGGAAAGAAGGGATAAAATGTTGACAGAGGTTACACGAATAAGCATAAGTGAAGTGATCAACCAATAGAGATTAAATAAAGCAAGTCCAAAGAAGTCAGTTTCTAAACAAGTGCTAAGAACAAAATCTACAAAATTGATAGGGCGATAAATCACAATTCAGTATCAACTAAACCAAGTGACTGACGCGGCCTCAAATGCCTTGCAACAATAGACTCCTAAGCATTTTATAGGTGTTTATTGGATATGGCTGTTAGAAAAGAAACTCAAGAGGCGCTCGTGCCAGTGACTAGAATGGTTGACACATTGCACAGCAACCATGAGGTATTGGGAGATATTGGTTTGATCCCAAAATATTCAACAAAGAAGGGACGAAAACTAGGCATAGTAGTTTGCTAATACTGTCAAAAGTCATGTTCAGGTCCGATGGGGAATGGATTGAAGGAATTTCTAGGCAGAAAATGTAGTGAAACTGATGAGCTACCATGTGAAGAGGTATATCCCTGTGCCTAGAATCTGTACAAAGAAGGTTATTCATATGTGATAAGGTTCCCTGTCACTTCACGTAAGTGCTTCGGACACGTTGACCACATTGATACCATGTGACAGGAATTGGTACACAATAATCAGTGTATCATCTTCCTACACTGTTTAGCAACATCAAAAGTAGCCAAGTAGATACAAGTGCAGAACAGGGAAAAAGGAAAGTTCAAAATGACTTTCTTCGTGTCTGAGCATTCAAATCCAAGTATTGCAAAAGGTTTTCCAATTTACCAAGGATCCTGGAATGAATTAGAAGAGGGTAATCCATGACCCTAAACAAGATGCGTACCAAAAATTTCAATTCCAATGTTTAATTAGAAAGACTTGATATTCCTCACTTTAATATTAACAAATCTATACTTGTGTTTCATATATTCATCTAAATTTTTTAACACTGATCAAAAAGGAAGAGAAAAGGAGAGGAGGGGGTGGTGATAAACAGTGTTAAGTCTACAGGTACTCCCAAATATACTTCATAATCCTAACCCTTGAATTCATTTATTAAAGGGTCAAGATCAGAGCTGATGTGGCATTAGAACAAACAAAACAAGCCAAGCCAAATCCTAACCCGTATGGTTAGCCCTAGACTGATAGACAGTTGGGATGCGGGGGTATATTTGGGGAGTACCCATAGACTAACTCTGAGAGAGAGAGAGAGAGAGAGAGAGAGAGGGAATGGAATATTACTTGAGAATTCATATAGGTCACGCCTTGCGTGAAAGACCCCTGATGAGCAATCTGCCAAAAGTATTTACCAGAAATGCAGAAAGAAGACGACATGGTAAGCTTATGTGTGTAAAGTTCCCTAAAAGCTGGAAGATGCAGACATTAACAAAATTAACTGCAAAAAAAAATCTAAATTTCAAAGGATCTACAGTATTCCACCTGGGAATTTGGACCAGGTTGAAGTCCAACAGCATCTCTTTTACCAAACCCATCTCCACCCTTCACAGATCCTTTGGTGTCACCCTGTCAAAAGTCGTAATTTGCGAACGTATCAGCAATAATCTTACAGAATACTCTAAAGCAAACAACGAAATTGATCAGAGTCAACAAGAAGAAAAAATAATAATTATGACCAAGATATACATGGTAAAAAAAAAAGATTTTGATTACCTCCATCTGCATCAACACAGCCGTCCCAGAAAATCAACCGATCAGGAAACATCAAGATGTTAGTTTAAGGAGAACTGGACAAAGAAATAAGCCTAAAGCAGACGAATATGCATCACAGATCAAACATCCATAGCTAAACGTGAAAGAGAAATTACCTCTCTGTACCTACTAAGGTACACCTTGAGCGGCTCAATATATTCTTCAAACCCTAGCGTCGCCATTGCCCACAGCAGATCATCGCCATTAATTGTCTTCCTCTTCTCTCTCTGACATTTATCGCTCGCCCTACACATCCGATCCCAAAATCAGGTTAACAGACCAAAACCCTAATTACCTAATCAATCACAAAAAAACCAGATCTCATACTCGCTTGTAATGAAACTAATAAACTCCGAAACGCATTCCTGCACAGTATCCTTCGCATCCTTCGCGATCTTCCCGTTAGCCGGAAGCGCTTTCTTCATAATCCGGCTGATATTCGCGATCGGCAGGTACCTGTCCTGCTCTCGAACGTTCGATCGCGGACTATGCTCGCCGCTCTCGTGGCTACCTCCGCCTGGACTCGCCGGAGCATCGGACATGGTCGCCTAAACCCTAGATTGAGAGGGAAATCATAGCATAAGAACATCAATGGAACCAGAAACCCTAGCTCCGCCATGGCCACAGTAGAGAGAGAACGAGGAGGAGAGAGATAGAGAGAGAGAGAGATTAAAAATGATTACCTGAGGGAAAGGAGAGAGATTTGTATCTGGCGCGAATCGAAGAGAGGATTGATGGAATTTTGGCTCCCAAAGAGAGAGATCGGACGCTGGAGAAGAGAGGCCACCCAGATGAGAGTTTGAGCTTTAGCTTCGTTTATCTACGCCGTTCGTTCTTCGGTCTTTCTATAACCACTCCTTCGCTGTCTCTGTAACTCTCATACACTGAACCTATCTGTAGAAGCTTACTCGGCGATTTTTCCACAATAAAGATCGATATCAACCATTAAAAGGATGGGCCCATGTATCTCAATCCATATATGAAAGGACCTGATTAATTGCATTTAGTTTATTATAAACGCCTTCGTGTCTTCTTCTCGTGAAAAATCGTCCTAATCGCAGACGCAGGATTCCCCTCCCTCTAAAAGAAGTTTGACCGGGGCCGGGAGTGGACGGTGATGATTTTTTTTTGGCAGTGATGAGCACACCAGGCATTAGACTATTTAGTCTAATGTCATGGACACGTTTTAAACCAAAAATAAATAAAAAATGTCATGGCCACTTGTCGTTTTTAACAATCCTTTAACTATGGTTAAGTTTAAGAAAATTAAAATTTTTCTATTTTTGCTTTTTAAAAATCAAGGTTATATACAAATGAGTGAATTTTAACTCCTGCTAATGTGTGGTAAAAGAGAGAGCATTGATCAATGAAGCCTGTATATTAGACTGAATAACCTAATGCCACAGTAAGTTAAGTATTTCCCTTTTTTCTTTTTTTCTCTTTAGTTGAAACACCCTACCGAAAATATATATATATATATATTTTTGAACCATCCCTAAAATGTGAACCTCTTTTTTTTTTTTTGAAAAATGAAATTTTAACCGGTCATACGAAAATTACTATTTCTCTCTCATCCATAGCTGAATAAGACTGCTCCTCTGTGAGATTTTCATGAATAAGACTAATTACAAAAGCGCTCTTACCTTTGAGAGGCTTTCTCAAGATTAAAATTAGTTTTTAGTCCTGATAATATAATTGTATTACAATTTTACCTAATTTCTCAAAGAATATAATTAGGACCTGGTGAAGAAATTACATTATGCTTTTCTAAATTTTCTCATATGTTTTTGCTCCAATTGTAGGGTGTAGCCTCTCTTATTAGAGAGGTCTAGGTAGGGGTGTATTCGAGCTAGGCTTGACCTTGCTCGGCTCAGTTCGAAATTTTTTCATATATGCTCAAGCTTGGCTTGGTTTGGAATTTTTTCATCTAAGCTTGAGCTCGACTCGGCTCAAATATGCTTCATTAGGCTCGAGCTCATATTGAAATATTTAAAAAATAATTATTAAATAAAAATAATAATATTTTTATTAGGTGTATAAAAATATATAATTATATCATTTATATATAATAATGATATATATAATAAATTTTTTATTATATAATATTCAAGTTGAGTCGAGCTCAAGCTGAACCGAGCCTCAATCAAGTCGAGCCGAATCAAACAAAGCTTGGCTCAATCGAACCTATTTTTCAAGCTCTAGTCGGGCTAAATTGAGTCGAACTTCAAGCTAGCCTGGATTGGGTACACCCCTAGGGTCTAGGGATCCATTCCCACATGGTGATGACTAGCAAAAGCTTTTTCCCAATGCTAACCACTAACGAATGCTACAAACCGTAGGAAAATAATGTCCATAAGAAAAAAAATTACTCATATGTTTACTAATTTTCAAAAGATTGATTTTTACTACCAACTAAACTGGAAGAGAAAAGGGAACCAAACAATGTGGCTTTAGTGTATTTGCAATATAGAAACAAAAGTTTATTGTCCCGAGGGGGTGGTTCAGTGGCTTCACGCCTTCAGTGCCACATTAGGGTGTTGTGAGTGGCATTTGTTTGCCGGCTTGCCCTCTGGTCGCACGTCTTGAAACCTAGCAATGTGGGACTGAAGGTGGGGGCCATTGGTACTCGGATGGTAGGTGCCTGCTATGGGCGGGTTTAAATCTGGACGCCAACCCGTTAACCCAGGGCCAGTGCCTAGGGGGGTGTGACGACACTTTGGAGCCCCATTTTTTTCTCTCAAAAAAAAAAAAAAAAGTACATAAATTGTCTCTCTTTATCTTTCTTTTGTGAAGTTTGATTCTAACCGCAAGAAAGTAGCTTAGGCACCTCCAAAGTTTTGATAGTGGGCAAATATATCTTTCCATAACTTGTGTGTAGGCACCGGAGAAGTCAAAGCCTTATGTTCTTTTTGTTTTTAACTAAAACCTTTGAGACGTAATATGTAGTCTTTATTTCAAAGTTACCTCTCTCATTTTGGTGCCAAATGAGAGCCTTTTGAAATTTTGTCTTCCTGAGATAGGTATCCTCATAATCTCTTGCCTATCCTTTCTAAAAATTATGAGTAAGATCAATGAGGTTTTCAACCTATAAAATTGGACAACCAACTGGTTTAGATGATGACACTCGGAAAAAAAGGTAAATTTCCAAACTCCAAACATAGTTGTCATTGCCAATTTCCATCTAGCACCAAGTTTTATCATGTCTTGAGCCCCAATTAAATAATTCCCCAACCTCCAAGAAGGATTAGAAACAACTGGTGCTTAAAGAAACAACCTATTTGAAAATATATATTGTAAGCATGAGAAATTTCCTACTCACTTTCACATTTGTGTTTTGACTAAGAGTCGCCACCTATTCATTTTAAGGGATAGGTCCCGGGATTTGGTCGGATAAGACAAATGGTTTAAACAGAGATTAGGGTAAGCGGTTCGATTAAGTCCTGAAGAAGGTGTTAGGCACCCTAGGACCCCCATTTTGCAATGATTATTTACTCCCTAAATTTAAGCCAATTTAATCTCAATATTAATTAAGATGCTTAAGTGTTTAATCGAATGCTAATTCAAGAAAGATAGAAAGCTAGATGGGCTAGGGTCGAACCCGGGTTGGGTTGCCTACGTACTCACATTGGGGTGAGATCAGATCGAGCGTAGTTCTGGCACATGAGCCCGTGCCAAGGCTAAGGGTGCGTGTGTGTGTGCATAAGGTGGTCAAGGGTCTAGCCAAAGGCTAGAGTTTAGTTGACTGAGTTGGTCAAGTGCAAGGTTTAGGTCTAACCGCGGTTAGAAGAGTGTTAACCATGGTTAGGTCGGCTAACCAAGGTCAAGAAAGCCTAGCAATCATGTTTTTGGTTTTTTTGAATTTTTAGATTTTTTTGATATTTTGAGATTTTATAATGTTTTTGATATTTTGAGATTTTATCATGTTTTTTGGATTTTCATTTAAGTAGGATTTTGGCAAACTCAACTAAAGTCAAATTTAATCTAAGAGAAAGATTAAGGAAAAGTTAGACTAAAAGATTATATTTAGGACATAAAGATGAGTGTGCATTATGAATAGTAAATGGTTTATTGTCAATACCTATTTTGTTGGATTCGTGTTGATAATAGATCAAATACCATTGTCTTTGGTATGAGGCATTTTGGATAATGTCATATTTTAGTCTATAAATCATCATTTACCTATTCAAAATAGAATCATAAGAGAAAAAGAAAGAAATGAAAAAAGTGACAAGTGAAGAAAATGAAAACTCATCATTTTCTCTTTAATGCAGTCCATTTACACCATTATGAATGATGTAATGAAACTCTAAATATGAAAATTTGAGGGATGATGAATTTCCTAAAGGATTCTAGATGAAGGACTAGGATCAAAATGAAGAAACAAAATAAAAAGAGAGGTATAGCTTTAACTTCCACTCTCTATGGGCCTACCTATATTCACACTAGTAGGTACATAGAAAAGAAAAATATTTATATGAGAGGAAGAAAAAAACATCTCATTTCTTTTGAGGTGGGGTCCCTCTACACCATTAGATTGGTGTAGAGAGACCCAACTAAACTTGAGAAAAGAAAGGTCTTCCCAAATTATTATAGAAGAAGACTACAAATAAAAAAAATAGAAATGAAGTAAAGAAGAAGATGAAGAATAAAGGGAGGAGTGCCTACTCCTCCAAGACTTCTTTTCAAATGCTCCAAGAGGTGATGAATTTTTAGAGTCCACAAAGAAAGAGAGTTAGTGAAGAACTCTAGGCTTTTAGTCCTAGAATTCTCTACACACTCTAAACCTTGGCTTCTTCTAACTTTCTTCAAGGCTAAAAAGAACTAAAATGGGTAAGAGGAGCAAGGGCTAGAGTTTTCACTTGGGATCTTGAAGGTGGAAGAGATGGCTTGTAAGGGTCTTGTATTTATAGAGGTTTCAAGGGGTTGTGGCAATTTGGTAATTGCTAGAGGGTTGGGTGAGAAGAAGGGAGGTGATTGGTTGGTCAAAATTGATGTGGTTGATGATTGGGTAATCAAAAAGGTATGTACTTGATAAGAAGTTATTGAGTGGTCAAAAGGAGTGTAAGAGAATCAATTATTTTGTAAGAGGTGTAAGAATGAGTTGTAAGAGGTATAAGAGAGTAAGAGAGGTAATTGGTTAGTCAAAAAGTGGTGTATTTGGTGAGAGATGATTGAGTGGTCAAAAAGATGTGTAAACATAAAAATGAGGCTATTTAGGGTTTGAAGAGAAAATAAAAGGTCTTTTGTAGGAAAGTGGAAAGTGGACTTGGATTTGTGGGTCTTGGATATGGGTTGAATGGATATGAGTATGTGAACTAAATCTTATGAATTATGGGTTGTTAGTAGATGGGTCATGAGTTATGGTTATTGGACTTTAGGTATGACAATTGAGCTTAGGCTATGATAATTAGGCTTTCACTAAAGCAATTGAATTTTGGCTAAAACAATTGGGTAATTAGGCTTGGTTACTTGGGCTTGGGTAATAGAATTAAGTAATTGGGCTTGATTGAGTTGTTTGGGTACAAGTTTGGTCAAATGGGCTTGGACCTTGGGTAAACCTTAAAGCATTTGAAAAAGTGGGAAGATGAATAGAGGGTGCAAAAATAGGGTGCTAACATATATTTCTTTATTTTTGCTTCAAAGAGCATCTAAATACTTTATCAATCTCCACCCTTATTTTGTTAAAAAAAGCGTCATTAAAATGAATCAAGCTCCGTGAAACTCATTCCTCTTGTATTTTTTGACTTACAAAGAGATTCTCAATGCTTGAAATGAATCTACTTTTCATTCAATTTTTGTACCCCCACCAAAAGTTGACAACTTATGGAATAAGCTGACATAGCTTGAAATACGGCCTTAATTAGCGCCCCTCTTCTTGGTTGGCTTAAAAGCGTATCCTTTCAAGGTTGACTACGGCCATAATTAGCGCCTCTCTTCTTGGTTGGCTTAAAAGCGTATCCTTTCAAGGTTGAAAGTTCCTTCGAAAATATGAATGCCTTTGATCTCTTAATTCGAGTGGGAGATGTAAGTACTTATCATAAAGCAAGATATGCTTAATGTGTAGTAAATGGGAAAACTTACAAAATTTTTAAGGTGTATTTGGGCTAAGATTAATACATATTTTCGAAGTTAATCTTTTTAGCTTGATTCCTTTGTGCATCTATTAAGGCAATCTACTGGACAGTCCACATTGATGATGACTAGCATAATATTGTGTCGGCCAGAGGATAGTACATCAACGATTGATGTGAATGTGTGAGAGAACGGATCAGATAGGTGGTCTTAAAGGAAATATTAGAGTAGGTAAGGAGCTGTTAAATGGTTTGATCCTCGTCATTGGTTGTGGCTATTTACGGACCAGGTTTGGTCTAGAAGCCATTCAACTTGTTGACTTTCTAATATGACAAAAGATAGGTAATCTGAGATGCTTCAAATTCTCTCAAATCATAACTTGGAGTCCATTTATGCCCCTCAGAATGCCATCGCATTAATACCTCTTAACTGTGATTAAAATTCATCCAACCTTAGGGTTCACCTAACTATCATTGGGTTTTAAAAAAAAATATCAATTTTATTAACTTAGATTAAAATTTACAAACTTGTACGGTTAAAAAAATTACGATCTCTCAAGCATTGTCTATTGTCAGCCAAAAACAAATGCGAGGGCTAGCAAATGTTTTTTTCCATGAAGAACACGTAATAATTTATTTTGATTTTGTGCACCTGGTATTCCTAATTTCTAATTTGTGTCACTTCCTTTTACTTTCTTTAAGGGAATGACATAGTGTTTTATTGTCTTTCGTTAAGAGAAAGACACGTGTTTTAAACCAATAATCTATCAATTGAAAAAATAATGTGTTTTAAAAGAGAGTGTTACATATCCGCATAGCCAAATGCCTATCGGGTGTTCCTAATTTGTATCGTCCCCTTAAACCACCTCAAAGCAAAGAGATACAATTAATTGGATCTGATCTTTCCGTTACAGAGACTTATTAAGTTTGACATTTTACACATTGTCCTATGTATTTATTAAGAAATTTAAGTCACTTTATCAAAGTTTCTAACAAGATTAATTCTTATTATTTTGTTAACTCAACTACACCACAAGATGATAGTTGAAGGCAAGACATAGGAAACACACACACCCATGCACTCACACACACAACCACACTTACAACCCAACATAAGCATCACCCAAACACTCGTCAAAATGGGTACCAACTATTTGAGGATTGATGACACTTATGAGGTGGCCACATGTCCCTTTTGACACATCTTAACCATGGTTAAGATTCAGTGACCCATAGGGTTCACCTATCCTTGGTTTTAAAAAATAACAAAATTTTATTAATTGTGGTTAAAATTTACCAATTCTTAGGGTTAATTTTTTTCAATATTTTTTTCTAAAAACCAAAGATAGGTGGATGAACCTTAGGGGTATGTGAATCTTAACCACAGTTAAGGAGTGTTAAAAAAAACACGTGGTGACCATAGGGGTGTAACCTATTTTACCAAAAACCTGTTTTACCAAAAACCGGTTACAACTGGAGAAGATTACCGGTCTAATATAATTATATAAAACTAAAAGTGTGTCTTCTTAAATCTTAACCATCTGATTTCAACGTTTGAAAGGCCCAGCCTCAACGGCCTTGGCTTGTCTCTGGCGAAGCCAGAAAGGGCTCTCCGGGTTCCACACATTGTGCGACACTTGACATAAAATGGGGAGAAGTCATTCCATTTTCTCCCCATAATTTTGACTTCTCCCCATTTGATATATCACATCCTTATTCTCACACACTTATCGCCACATGTCTTGTTATAGGTGGAGAAGTCAAAATCATAAGACCCATTATTTGAAGAGTTTTAACTTACGTCCCCATGATATTGACTTCTCCACCACTTGTCACCTATTCTATAGAACCCCGAGATAAGCCCTTTTTGGCTTGGCCAGAGACAATCCGAGGCCAGCCTCACCTCCATGATACTTATTTTCAGTGTAGGTAGCACCCATTTATGAGGGTGTCGGTGGCCAACACTAATATCCATTAAACGTCCGTTTTAGTCACCCTCCCTCTCTATCCCTCTCTAGACTAGTCTCCAATATACTTGATAAATAATATGAGGAGTTTTAGCTTAGGTCCCACAATTCAAAAATATCTTCCCAGTGCAAATTTTTTCAAAAGGTTGACCATTAAAATAAAGGGCCCAGATTACTAGGCCACCAACTCCTTCTAAAGAATTTTCCTTATAAAGAATTTTCGCTTTTCCTTGCAACAGGAATACAAGTTGGGAAGATATTTTTGGAGGCCTTAATGAGTGGACCGTTGCGGTTAAGGTTAACATAATCATACCCTGCAAGTATAGACAGTTTTATTAGTTTTTAAAGATTAACTATGAATAGGAAAGATAACTCAGCAACCCAAAATATGAGAGTATTTTGGGAATTAAAAAACATGCTGTTGACAAAATTACCATTGCTTTATATTTTTAAGTTTTCCAACTACCCTTCCCCTAAACCAAATTTTGGGTTGCTCCAATTATTCATAGTTCATCACTAGTTTTTTTATCATAACGGAGATATGATATAAGAGTTTTTTTTTGGATATGCACGGTTAGGCTACAACCTAGGATAGTGCAATCCACTCTCACCCTCTCGGAAATGGAACCTGGAACCTCCTTCCTAAGGAAAGGATACACCTACCACTGGGCTATTCCCGGGGTGTGTTGATGTAAGAGTTTAATTATACAAAAGGAGCACTTATTCAAGAAAGGATGGGAGCACCACAAGTATATGCTTTATTAGAGGGCATTTTGGAAAGTATACATATAAATGAAGGGCATTTTCATCATATAAATATTTTTACATAATTTTTGCAATGGCCTATCAAGGTATATTTTGGGAAAACCTTGTTATCTTTTGAACTAGAACTCATGTTTGTAAAGTCATAATAATATACTAGCAAAAACCCCGTGCTATGCACGGGTGTTGAAAAATTAATTGATTGAAAATGAAAGTATAGAGAAACTATGTGAATGGGGTTGCCAAATTTAATGAAATAACAATGCTTGTTGGAATGTTATCTTAGATTCGCACGACAAATGTGCAACAGCTAAATGGAAAAGTCAACAATTGGGAAAGAAAGAGAGACAATATGTAGGGAGAGAAAATAGGCTTACAGTTGCAAGACATGTCATTTTCAACAACCATGTCACACCCTAGTCCTCCTTTTGTCATCTACACCTTTATAACCTTTTTCACCTTACACTATTCATGGGTGAGAGCTAGTTGGCCGATGAGAAGCCACATTAACTTTACAACCATAAGGTGCACCATTGGTGCCACAATTCAAGCCAAGCACACCAAGTTCTCATCACAACGACAACTGTTTTTAAGTTCAAGGGTTCATGTCACCAAATCTTAAGCCTAAAACTCAAGAATGAGCTCTCATTGAACCATTATGGCATCCAGGAAGGGGTTAAGGGAACATGCTATTTCATGGCCATAATAGTCAGTGACCTACATAATGACAGATCTCGCTTTTCATTCGCCCACAAAATTATATATATATATATATATATATATATATGTATATATATATATATGTATATATATATATATTATGAACAAACATTACAATAACAATCATCTCTTTCATGAACTAAGATCACTCTAAATGGTCACAGGACTTATGAGCATCAAATGCTTTCTTCAAGACAGGAGTCATCTTTATGATGCATAATAGTAATCAGGCACCCTCCAAGTTTGCTGTTTTTCCTCCTCCCTACAATTAGCATTTGGATAGAGTACCCAAATGACCCCTCCTCCAAACCTATTCTCCTTACACATCATCAGCAGCGCTAAGTCATCAAGCACTTTCTCAGACCAAGAACCAGTAGTGAATAGTGATACCCCATGTTTTTTTTGCCTCTTCCACTATAATTGGGCCTTTATCCTTCCCTTCAACTTGTGAAATTTCAGTTTGTACCTAATATAATTAGAAGTGTTGACATTAGATTTAAGAAGATTATATTTAAAAATATATTAATTGAAAGTTGTCACCTTCTAAAACAAACTAATCAAGATTAGTTCTTTATTTAGAGAGTGAACTATGGTTGAAATTCAAACACTAAATGTGACCAAAACCAAAGCCATGTTACATTGCTTTAACAGTTTATATGACAATTGAATTGACTAATTAAACAGTAGTCTACCAATTTCCCAAATTGTTAAAGATAAGAAGTTCATGCCCTCTCAGTGTGATGCATAGATGAAGAACGTGTCAATCTAAGGGTTTATTGATGTTTAAGACCAGAGATTTTTGTGTTAATCCATTCATAAGGCTTGCTAAAATCCAATTTGATGAAAACAAATTTGCAGCAGTGAATGAAACCACTTTTACGGATCCCTGTAATAATGGTCATTTTAGAAATTACCATTGTATATGAGCTTTATCTAAACTATTTGGGGACTAGTGTATGGATATTCTGCATCCATTCTTTCTATGGTCACATCTTCTATTATATTTTGGCCCTTACATCCACAATTGTTACAAAGAAACATAAATTATACTATGAACCAAAATTTTTATAGGAACAGTTAAAAAACTCTAATAATCATAGATACTTCTTATTGAGTTCTCTTTCGATTCCATATTACTTCTTTGGCTGAAATATTTTCATGAGCATAACTTTTATGAAGACTCTCAAAGCTACAATAGAAAATCTACTTTGGGATATTGGAATGCCCATATCTTCATATATCATCACCCCACAATTGGAAATGTAAAATATAGCAACAAACATGAACCACCATAGAAAACACGAGATAATAATCGTAATTAAATGAAGAAAATATGCTTACCTCAAAGAGAAGAGATCCTAAGAACCAACCTAAAGAACAAAACTATCATGAATATTTCCAGACCAACATTTGTTCGTAAACATCCAGACAAAGGAATAAAACTTTCTCAAGTCAACAGACTCGAGCGTGGTGAATGCTCACATTCCCAACCCAGACATTCTATGTCAGACAGACCTACATAAACAATTAAGCATAGCAGAAAAACATTAGATAGAATCCTAGGATAAAAAATCAGAATAAATGAATTAGAAGCAAAATTAGATGAAAGCAAATATTTTCAAATATGAATGATAACTATTTCAGACAAAATAAATATAGAACCAGTTGACCTAGGTCGAGTGATCAATGGAAAACACACAAAAATTAGCATAAAAAAGAAACGAATGTTGATAGTCTACAGAGAATTAAATAAGAAATGCAAATTTGATTCTTATAAGATTCCAAACAAAGAAACCCTTAATAGTCTTATAGAAGTTCGTAAGTGGTTAAGCAAGTTTGATTGCAAATCAGGGTATTGGCAAATTAAAATGGCCAAGAAGAGTATACCTTGGACAACATTCAGTGTTGCTCAAGATAAAATACGAATGACTAGTTATGCCGTTTGAATATAGAATGCACCTCAGATTTTTCAAAGAAGGATAGATAACATCTTTTGCACATATTAGGATTTTTGTTTAGTCTACATAGATGACGTCCTTGTAACTAGGAAAAAATATGCAATTATCCAATTGATAAACACACTCAAACACATAAATTATGCAGTTACATATCAGGAACTTTTATTCCAGTAGAAGCTAGACATATTACACATAGAAACCTATATACTACAAATAGAAATCTATGCAATTAACATTAGAAAATAAAAGATGATATAAAGCCATGCAAAACATTATATTGTTTTTGAAGAATTACTCAATTTTCAGCTTCCTCCTCAATTTAGTACTACTCAGGAACTTGGAATGGTTACTAACTCCATATATAAATCCGGAACTACATAATCCTATGCAAACCATTGGGATGATATCTCAAAAACCAGCTATGCTTCAAAACATATACAAAATCTACTAATTTCTAATCTACATATTTTCCTTTCACAATTTATTTATATGTTCTTTCCCTATCTATTGGTAATCATGCAGATCACTCTTCTTGATCTCTCTCTCTCTCTCTGTGACTG
Source organism: Tetracentron sinense (assembly GCA_015143295.1). Lineage (NCBI taxonomy): Eukaryota > Viridiplantae > Streptophyta > Magnoliopsida > Trochodendrales > Trochodendraceae > Tetracentron > Tetracentron sinense. The sequence goes on from CM026563.1 coordinate 4,937,672, forward strand.
TATTTTTTTTGTTGTTTGAATTTTGTAAGCTTATCTGTATAAGCAATTTGAAGAGACCTATTTTTCAAGAAAAATCTTCTGTGTTCCTAATTAAACGTGGTATGGTGATTACTTAGATTGTCATTTATCATATGAAATAATAGCATAGTTAATCTGCACGGACTTATAATCTAAAGAAGTAAAATGAAAATTTCTGTGAAGGAAATTGAATTTTTAGGAGTGCGCATAAATTAAGGAAAGGTCAGACTTCAGGAGCACATCAGACAGAAACTCCTATACTTTTCAGAAGTAATCAAGAATCGAAAGAAAATTTAAAGTTTCTTAGGATTACTTAAGGGTGCAACTAATTTATTAAAAAATATTGATAAATTCTCTAGCATGTGGTTATCAATTTACATTTATTTAGTAATTATTTAAAAATTAATAATAATAGAAATTTACGAATGTAAATGAGTTTTCTGGATGAAAGATAAAGAAAAATAATTATTTTTAATCATCAATGGGTCTTGAGAGTTCAATCGCTTTCACAAAGCCCCCTTGTAACATTGGTTAAGAAATTTCAACTCCAAGGATTTATTTATTTTTAATATTTTTCTAAAGAGTGAGGTTAAACTATTGAATACTAAGTGTTTCTTAACCACAGTTAATGATGATTAAAAGGGTCAAGTGTTGATTAGTGGGTACGATTGAACTTGGGTGGGGGGCTCAATTGTGATTGAGTATGATTCCAACCCCACTTCAATGAGTCACTCCAGATAAAATTATAGGGCATGGGATTGTCTTTGGCAGATGCCAGAAAAATGGTCTTGGGCATCCACAAATCATCCGACATGTGGCGATAAAAAGGGGAAGAGATATCAAGTGGGGAGAAGTCAAAAACATGGGGAGAAAATGAAATGACTTCTCCCCTTTTAATCACCACATGTCGGATGATGTGTGGATGCCAAGACCATTTTTATGGCATCTGCCAGACAATCTGATGCCATATCATAAGAGTGGACGCAAATCTTTTGGGTAGAAACTATTTGACGGAAAGTCTGCACCTAGCCAATGTGGCTCATATACCTGTATGTTGGTAGACCCATTTGGTACCTTAAATTTCTCGAAGAAGAATGAGGATTTTAAGAATTTAACTAACCTATCCCATGTGGGAGTGAATAGGACGTGATGAGAAGAAAACCAAATATCATTACAAACACTGAGGGACAGATATCCCAAGGAAAAGATAAAGCCTGGTAATAAGGAGATTTCTAATAGAATTCATGTTTGTGAAATGAAGATGCAGCTATGCCCATCATATTCTAATAATATCTCTTCATATCCAATAAAATTGGAACAAACAATATATTATAAAAATATAGAAACAGATATAGGCCCAGTACCCCTACCCGCAACAAAAAATAAGGCTGGGCTGCTTTATGGTCATCAAAATGTGCAAGATACAGTTAAATTTTTAAAGATATATTCCAATGATGGAATTAGTATTAGAAAATATCTATAGGATGTTTTACCATAATAAAATAAATGGGTGTCATAGATGAGAAATTGTGAGCATCAATGAAAGAAAGTTCTACAGCAGAGACCTTTAAGAAAGGTTTTGATTCATACTTAGTATCACATGATTACTTACAGGCATCATCCCTTTTAATTAATGGTTATGTTCTTGACATAATAGAAAAAACGAAATGACATCCTGAAGTATATAGCAGAAAGTAGTATCAATCAAGGATGAGCATCTAAAATACCATCCCTAGTAAAATTGAGGTAACTAAGTAGTCCAACTAGAGATGTAGAACCTCGGATCTCACTTTCATAGCATGTGAATAGTACTGTGAATAGTGCGGTAAATAGTGACCATGTAATGTAAATTTCTGAATTTTGAGATAAAAAGTCCCGGAAATGGTTGGTTGTAGTTTCACTAAGCTTAGGTAATTTTATGGGATTTTACTTGTATGTTTAGAATATTTTCCCGGGCAATGGAAAAGTTTACAACAAGCCGGATTATCGGATTTTGCCTAAAACTGGAAATTCAGATTTTGAGTTATGAGGAATTAGAATTTCTAAGTATTTTTATTGGATTCAAATGGGGGGGTACTCCCTTATTTTAATTTAAAACTTAAAGTTAATGAAATGAAATGTTAAAAACATTAGCTTAAATGTTTTAAAGAAAAATAAGTATAAGAGGAAGAAGAAGGAAGGGAAGAAGAACAAAGTACATGGCAAAACAGGGGAAAAACAAGCAAATCCGATCGACCGAATTTGCTACTGGTCGACCGAACCTCCTTACCAGTCGATCGAATGCCCGAAAATTTGTATGGGGAATTTAGACTGAGAGGGGTCTTTTGACCGGTTGACCAAACCTCACTACCGGTCGATCGATCATACTGTTTTTGCCTTCGGCCGACCTACTGTTCCATTGAGGGCCTTTTGAGTGTTTCCTAACAACCCAATTGGGTCTAAGAAAGACCCAATTTTGTGCCTTAGGGTTTCAAGAACCCTAGAACACTAAGAAAAGAGAAAAGAGAGAGAAAGAGGAGAAGAAAGAGGTGCTTGAGTTTTTGGTTTTGAGAGCTCTTGAGTTGATTTCTCAACACCGGAGGCGTTCCTTCTCGCTTCTCAACCGTTCTAAAGCGTTTTAGATCAAAAGGTTGATGTAGAGAGGTAGATACACTCTATTACTTACCTTGTGCTATTATTTTAAGACAAACACTATGTTTAAGGGTGTTCATGGATTGATTGGATGATGATTGGTATATGGGATGTAAGCTATTACTATTATTGATGTTTTATGAATATGACTATGTTTACATGTTTTCTAAGATCACCATGATATTCACAAGTATTATATGCACCTTATATTCACAAGTCTAGTATGATGTTCATAAGTCTCATATGATTCGATGTTTTCTCACAAGAAAGGTATTTCATAAATCTCATAAGGAAGGTTTTGTTAAAAGAATTCTCATAAGCTCACGATAAGGCCAAACTTTGGATTGGTGTTAGTATTCTAAGATCGTTTCAAAGCTTACAAGGAATCCCACTATACATGGACTCATAAGTAGTCATGTCTCACAAGCTCACAAGTTCACAAGAAAATCATGCATACTCAGATCTTGCATGCTCACAAGGAATCCCAACTCTCGCAAGAATTCACAGGAACTCATATGAACCATGATTATCAAATGACCTCACAAGATTTACTTGGTTTTGATTTCCCACGAATACTGTTAAGAAAATGATTTTGGTAACTACTTTCATGAATTATATACTCTAAGCTTATGCATGTTCATGATATTATTCATTGTTAGTTAGTAGTTTGTATATGACTGAGTATTCCATGCTCAGGCGATTATTGACTTCGGCAGGTGCACGTGTTCCTTTCGATGTCTGTGGTACGGAGCCTTGGATGGAAGAAGAATACTACGATCTGGAGCCCTCTATGGACCATTACCAGGATGATGGACGCTGGATAGGCGACCTGATTTTGATTTTTGTTGAGAGAATGAGAGGGTTGATACTGATATTTTGTGTATGTTGAGAGTAGGACTTGTCCACTCCATATTTTTGATATGTTATGTTGGTTCAGACTTGAACCGAATGATAGGAGTATTTAATTATAAATTGCTTCCGCTATGTATTATAAATTGTTTCCGCTATGTATAACTTGTGTACTATGACAGGTTGTTATGTATGCATTATGTGTCATACGAGATGTATGATACGGCGGTCACGAACTAAAGTATCCCTAACTTCTAGGGGGTATTTTGGGTCGCGACAAGAGAAACATGGAGGTTGAATCATTAATAGAATTGATGGAAATGATCATAAGGATTTAAATCTTAATAATCAGCTTGATCACATTTATGATGATAGCTGAGAGAAGTTAAATATAATTTCCAAGAAAAAAAATGATAGAATGGTCTCGGAATCAAATTAAACATCTAGGTTAAAGGGATCTCCATTAAATAGTATGCAAATAAATTGCAAACCATATCTCTATTTTTACTGTAAATCATTATATATATATATATACACGGATTGTCTCTGAACCTCCTAATAATGAATTCACTGTAAAAAGTTGAGAGGAAAAAATGAGACAAAGGCATTGAGAAGGGAGGGAATAAATGGCAAAGGGGAGGATTAGGGAGACAAATTGGGGGGGAGGGATAGAAAGAGAAGTTGTTGGGAATAGTGGAGGGGAAGGTGAATGGATTGGGGGAAGGATTAAGGGTTTTGGTTAGGGAGATTAATGAAAGAGAATGGGGTGGAGTGAAGAAGAAGAAGGGGCGCAGGAGGTGTTAATAGGAAGACGAAGGGGCGAGAAGGAGGCTAACTGGATAGATGCGTATTGGAGAGCGGGTTAGCTAATTCGGGTGTGGGGCCTACATTAGTAAACGGTACAACTTCGTGGCAACAACTTCTAGTTCAATATTAAATAGTACAGTCACGTGGCAACAACTTGGGGTTCAAATTGAGCCTTCTGAAGGTATCCATGTGGATACCAACAGCTATATAGGAGTAGTATAGATAAGGGAGACTTTGAAATATTAAATATCATTTTGGAGTTTAAATATGAGGCATAGCTCTCAATCACAACGTTTGAAAAGGGGAGAGAAATCAAGTAGGGAGAAGTCAAAATCATGAGGATAAATTGAAATGACTTCTCCCCTTTTTATCGCCAGCTGCCGGATGATGAATGGATGCTCGATGTGGTGACTCGGGTGTCCGCCAGAATAAATCTGATGCCTTAAGTATTAATTCTTTTCAAAAATATTTTGATATTAAAATGTTTGTAATATATTTTTTTTCTAAAAACCAAGGATGAGTGGATGACCACTAAGAGCAGGTGAATCTTAAACACAATAAGGAGTGTCAAAAGAGACACATGACGACCCTTTTTTCCCAAAATCCAGTTATAACCATATATTTTTTTTATTGACATAGACCAATATAATAGAAAAGAGATTTATTGAGAATAACTTGGATGATTTACAATGACCCCATAAAGTGTTTATATAGATATTACATAATCTCAAGATATAAACTCTATCGAATCTAATCATTATCGAATCAAACTAATTGATCATAATCTTTTTCAAAATTCATATCTAATTAGATATGAGATAAGATAAAGTGTATTATCTCATCTCACCTTATTACACCACTGCATTCTCTACACTATCTCTAATACAATAGCTTTCCTGGTGTAGTTGGTGGGCTACAACTAAGTAGGCCTCATCTCATTGCGTTTTCTCCTTTGATTTGTCATTTCATTTTGGCTTGTAATTGCCAACAAGGGCTCGACCTACCTTCGACAGGGATATGTATCTATATGATCTCAATGTTGAGGTAGAATCTAAGTAATCAAGCGAGATTGTGATAGCGTCAATTTTAAATATAGTATAAGGTGGGAGGAGCGCAGAGCCAGCGTGGGGAACCAAATCGTCTGTGCTCATGCTTTGAGGTAGAATCGAAGTAATCGAGCAAGATTGCGATAGCATCGATTTTAAATATGGTATAGGGTGGGAGGAGTGCAGAGCGAGAGTGGGGAACCAAATCGTTTGTGCTCATTCCCGTGGCGTGCGTTTTTAGAGGCCAAGATCTCTTGTGCAACTGTTTACATACAAGGCAAGAAATCTTGGCCTTTAAACATTCAAGGCAACAGGGAAGCCAGATGAATGAACACAGATGATTTGCTTTCGAGGGCGGGAGTGCAAGGGTAATGCACGGTTTTGGTTACTAAGAGTTGAACCAAGCCAAGCCTGCTACAACACTAGCCCAGCCCGAACATAGATGATGAGGTTTCATCTGTTATGTGTGCGTTTTGGCTGAACGGGCTTGTCTAAAAAACCAGCTCTTATCTTTTAGTAATTAGAAGAATACATGGTTACTTCTCCAGTTGGTGCTGGCGGGGAGGCCAGCACCTACTCTGAAGGCACCACATGCATATATGACGCTTTCAGAGTGGTGCTAGCAGTCTCCTCACCGGCACAAGGAGAGAAGATCTCAAGTCAACTTTTTGATCATCATGATGATGATGATAATTTGTACGTGTCAACTTCTAAACTAAACCTGTGGTCAGTGAATATCTAACTCGTTTAATTTGTCAAAATACTAGTGGTCGTATTTGTAACCTAAGGCTACAATGACCATTGTTAAGATCCTTTATTAGAAAAGAAACACACAATAAGTAACAACACGCCTACACACATAGATTACACTTAAACTTGGTAAGAACTTGACTTGCTCACCATCGACCTCAACTATCGGAGCCAGAACTAGTGTCATCCTTCTCGACACTCTGGTACTTATACAACCTGGCGCACGTTAGATAATAACCAAAATTAATCACTCCTATCACAACCAACATCCAAAACACATTATCTAGCCTCCCGTCATTTATATTGTCCGGCAACCATCCGGTGACCCTCCGAACCAAATCGATCACTGCGGTACTCAGATAAAACCCGATACAAATCAGCAACGCGATCATCGCAGTCGCGGTGGTACGCAATGAAGTCGGGAATTCTTGGTAATACAATGCAACTTGTCCCGGGAAGTGGAAAGCCTCTCCAAGCCCTACAATGGCCAGAGGCACTACTAGCCACAATGCTGACATGGGTACAATTGTACCGGGTCGACCCGTGAGGTGGTGAGATCGGACTATTTGGAGCCGCCTTGACTCGACTAGGGCTGACCCTGCCATGCCAATAACGTTGAGGATGTGGCCGAGTCCGACACGCTGGAGGGGAGTGGGAGATCGACGTGTCATTTTTTGCCACATAGGACATAGGAAACGGTCAATAATGGAAAGGGAGATGGCTGTGGATACAAGGTTGAAGACTAGGAAGGACCCGGCTGGGATTTGAAAATGGGGCCCAAGATGTCGGTCCATATTGAGAGCTTGAAGGATTGTTAAACTGGCTTGGATCCCTATAGGGGTGCTTAGGAAAATACCGGTTGACCATAGTGGGGATATTCTGATTAGGGTTTTGAGATCTTCTACTTGCTCGACCGTACAAAGCCTCCATGGACTTGCGATTGAGCCATTGGATCCAGTTTCTGTGTCGCCCTGGGTTTTCAGTGCTGCACGGTTTAGGAATCTGCATGACCCACGTAGCCACGTTAGAGAGGAAATCCGTTGCCAATCTCAATTGGTAGTCTACATCTTATTTAACGCTATCCACTTCCGTACATCTATGCCCGGCCCATTGCAAAGGTGGGCCGGGCATAGTATGGCCAACTCATTCTTTCTTTTAAATGTTTTTAAATATTCTTATTATTATATATTACACTAATATTCTCTCTTTTAACTTTTTAAAAATATTTCAAAAATTCTTTTCACTTACTTTGTTTTTATTTCTAAAACATCCTTTTTAACTTCGATAATTTTTTCTATTTACTTTTTTTATAATTTAATAAAATTCAATATTCAATATTATATAATATTGAATATTATTTTTAATGCAAAAGTAAAGCACACGCATCTCAATAAACATTGTTTCAAAGCCAAGCAACCACGTTCACCTCAACTAGTTATGATTAAAAGTGGGAATGATTTTCTTCAAACAATAAAAAAAACCATTTGGGAGTTTAATATATATATTAGTTGATAAAATGAGTACTCATTATTCCACCAAAAAATAATTCAGTACTCATTAATAAAGTGTTGTGGTACTTCATCTCAAAACCTCATGTATAGATCTCTTAAGTTATTTGAGGATATCGTTTTTACGAAAGAATTATATAGAAATTAATGATATAATGGAAAAATAATATATATACTAAAAACGTTGCCATCGTGTTGTTAACCATCCGGTTTTAATGATGGTAGGGCCAGCCCCAAATCAATGATACTTATTTTGAAAATGGAAAGGAATTAAAAACTTTCCATAGTAGGTATATGGACCGGTGATTGAACATCCAATGACACCATATCTGCACATGGCTTTACTTAGTGCTTGACATCATTGAATTTTCAATTGAAAGACCGAACAACTCTGGATATTAAGTACTTATAAGAAAAAAAACCGTGATAAAAAAACTATCAAGAGTTTGACAATCCGATTTAAAAATCTAACGATGGCAGGACTTAATGCATTTAATGGTGGCCCTACTTTATGTTTGTAATGATTACTTTAAGAAATTATAATTTGCATTTCTACAAAAGAATTATATAGATATTATGGAAAAATAATATATAAACTAAAAACGTTGCCATCGTGTTGCTAAACCATCCGGTTTTAATGATTGTAGGGCCCAGCCCCAAGTTGGTACTTATTTTGATAATGGAAAATAGAAATTGATTAAAAACTATTGATAATATCTATATCCAATGACACCATATCTACACATGCTTTGAATGATGGGTTCTACTTAATGTTTGACATTATTAAGGGCCTAGTTCTAGATAATAAGTACTTATATAAGAAAAAGAAAGTGATAAAAAACCTCTTTATTAAGAGCTGGATCATCCGATTTAAAAATCTAAAGATGCCAAGACTTGAATAAATTTAATGGTGGGCTTCTATATATTTAATACCATTAGATTTTAAATCGGATAACCCAACTCTGATACCATTATTAGATTTTAAATCGGATAACCCAACTCTAAATAGTACATACTATCATACTATCAAGAGTCACTTCCTATAAGAAAATCTAAAATCATTGTCCACACATGGATTGAACACCCTTACTTGTGGAACCCATATATTAGGGGGTGCTGGTGGCCATATAACTGAGTCACGTCCAAATTTTATTCACTCCCAACACAATAGTGTCTCCACTATTCTTCATAATTGACATGAGGAGTGCAAGCCCGAATTGCACAATTCAAATTCTTCATACTTAAGTTACTGTCGTGTCCTCGTGCCCTTGTAACCCTTTAACCTTGGTTAAGTTTAACAACTTTAAATTTAAGGGTTTTTTTTTTTTTTTAAAACTAAGGTTGGATTTGCTTAATCTTAAGGGTGAGTGAATCTTAACCATAATTGTGAGGGTTAAAAAATGTGGCGTTGACAAAATGTGGCGTTGACAAATGAGGATCGGCCATTTCGTTACATACAAACAACCATAGGAGTTTCCTCTAAATTTTTACCGAGCTCTCAAAGTGGGTATAACAGCATTATTACTCCTGTAATAGGATTTTTTCTTTTTTAAATTCCCGAATAAAAAAATGAATTATTTATACAATTTATAATAAAAACACATAAAAATAGCAACACTTGTTGTTGCTATAACAAGCTTGGAAATTTGCTACTGGTGCTTGCATTTCGAAGGGTAGGTTTAGTCTTAAGTTGCCTTGTGAAGTAATAGTTTGGTAATTATGAAGAATAAGAAGGTTATTTTTTGACATTACGTTTTTTGATAAGAACAATAGTCCCCTTGTCTGCCGAGGGGGGAGTATTCCTCCTCGCTTTCACATAGCCGACCCTTCAACTCTCATTAGCTCAGATTAGACTTTTTTAATCATTTAGTTAAATTTTTTTCTTCTAAAAACCAAAAATAGATGGGTGAACCCTAAGGGTAGATGAATCTGAACCACAATTAAATAGGATTAGAAAAAGGACACATGGCAAGAAAATGGGAGCCTAGATGCCCCTCGTCGCGTCACCGACGGAGGAGGTGATTATTTTTTTTTCCTATAAATATTCTTTTTTAAGGTAATTTTTGGATTACTAGGTTGACTGTTTAAAGAAACTCATGTTGATAGTTATTATCAAAATTTTTTTTATTATGGTGGACTCCCGAGTACCCTGTACACGAATCTTTTTTTAGTGGTTTTTTTCCCCTTGGAAGTGGACTAGCATTCCCTATTCTGCACCTACCACTATGGAGTCCGACTTTGCTGCGCCCACCCACAAAATGCCATGTAATCTCTTCCTAGTCCCATCAGTCAGAACCGTCCAATAAAAGGTTTAGTCTAAACCGACCTTTCTTCAAAGTGAACCTTTTCTGTTTGGATTATATACCATCCAAAAGGTTGAGCATTGAATAAACGGTCTAGATTCCGTAGCCACCTACTCCTTATCGAGAATTTTTGCTTTTCCTTGCAACAGGATGCAAGTTTTTGTTTTTTTTTTTTTTGGGTTGGGATGCAAGTTAGAAGAGGTGAAGGCTGCAGAAGAAAGCAATAGAGACCCCACGTCTGGCACGCACACTCTTCATGTAGGGTATTTGTTGGACCACGATGATAATACCTACATGTATGTAGTTGAAATTACATCTTATTTCTTACGTTATAAAGAGATTTAGGGGGTGTTTGGCAACACTAAACTAACAAGGTTTACAAATAAATATTTTTATAAAAAAATAAGGGGTTACTTACATATTTACAAGTACTTAGAGAGAACTAATTCCTAATAAGTAACATTACAGAGAAATGTGTTAAAAAAAAGTGAAATTCATACCTGAAGCTTGAAGTTGGAGCAGGAGATGGCAACTTTGTCACCCCATTACGTTCATAGTAATAATTCTCACCTTCCGATGATACCGAAACCTTCCTCTTCCGAATTGTTGCTACTACTACTTGCGCTAAGCTCATGAATGGGCTTCCCTGAGGCTTAACGTTGCGATAATGGCGAATTCCCAATATGAAGATGGCTAGCCCGATAGCGTTAGCCACGATGCACAAACCAAACCCCAATCCCCAGCCAATATTGTCCTGAACATACACAATGGCTGTGGAGCTAATTACAGAAGAAACATATAAGGTGAAGAAGTACCAATTAAAGAAAATTGCTTGATCTTTGGGCTTTTCGAATTGATCTGCTCCCATGGTTGCAACTGTAAAGCGTGTGCCTCCAACTCCAATAGACGCTAGGGCTATAACGGCGTATAGGACTGCGAATTGAAGCTTCGATGGGGTCTCGCATGTGTCTGATCCAGTGGTGCATGGCGGAGGCCTTAACGAGTGGACAGTCGCGGTTAAGGTAAACATAATTACACCCTGCAAGTACAGCCATTTTTCTTAGTTTTTATCATAATAGGGGCCATTTTGTCCATAAAACATAATCTACGGGTTTTGTTTCTCTTTCATAGGGGTAGCTATCTCATTGTCTTAAGGCTATGCCTGGTTAAATAATAACTAAACAATATAGTATAAAAAAAATATTTTTATCAAAAGTTCAAGTGGGTGCCCTTGTCACATTGCGCCACATTACTATGCCTCATGCACATACTATGCCCTAAATAAATCTTTATTTTTTCAATAGACGAGGGGGTCATGTGTCCCCTTGGCTCTGTCCCTGAATTTGTTCCCTATAGGTGACGACTTACAAGTAATCTACTCTAACATCTAACCACTGATTAATGCTAGGTAAATGATATAGTCAACAAATAAAAAATAAAAAATTGACTTAAGAGAGTAAAATAAAAGAAGAACTATCAACAGAGCTCCGGTTGAATAATCAACTGCGGAGCAACCTAGAATTTAACTTGGGAGTGGGTATTTATGAAAAAAAATTCGTGTTAGAAAATATTCTCCTTAGTGTTCATAATTACCAAACTATGCAAAGCTTGGGTAGCTCCGGAGCTTTTGTTCATAGTTAATCTGGGATAATAAAAGGAAAACTTCTTTGCTATATAATATTTTTGGCTAATAAATGAGGCTGTTACCCCTTACCAGCAAGGAGATAAAAGAGGAAATAATAATGACTAAAGGACAGCCGAAGAAGGAGTCGGCGAGAATGGCTCCGGCGATAGGGAAGAGACTGGTGCAACCGTTGACTATGTTGGAGATCTGTGCGGCGTCGATGCTCTTCAAGTTGAATTCTCCTATCAAATACACGATTAGGTTCGACATCCACCCTCCGGCTGTTAGTGTTAGACCCATCACACACCCTGTCCAACACACATCTATGTTAGATTCTAGAGAGATAGATATAGAGATTGTTAGCTAGATTATTCTAGAGAGAGAGAGAGAGACCTGTGATAAAGGGAAAGGTAATCCAACCCCCTCGTTTGCGATCGCCGTTTTTCATTTGTCCTTCTTCGCTGGCTGTAAGTTGGCCGGAGAGTTGGCCTTCAAAGAGCTGTAACTCAGTGGCAGCCATGTTATGCTCTCTCTCTCTCTCTCTCTCTCTTTTCGGTACAAGAAAGGAGAGTAGAAGTAGAAGTATGGCTAAAGAAATGGTGATGTACAACAAGTCAATGTATATCATTTATATATAAGTATATATAAAATGGTGGACCCTACCACTGAAGCGCTGTTTGGTCATGGTGATCCGACTGTGAAGCGTTTTGATTATGGAGCCAAATCATCTCCGGTGATAACCGGATTTGGCAAATCCGGTTATCACCCCTAGAGGTCACCACGTGTCTCCTTTGACACCCCTTAACTGTATGTTAGGGTCACCTACCCCTAGGGTTCACCCACCTATTTCTGTTTTTTTTTAAATAAATATTAATTCTTTTTTTAAAATTAAAAAAATGTTTTTAATATTAAAAAAACTCTAAAAACAGTTTTTTAATTTTAAAAAAGAATAGGTGTGTGAACCTTACCCACGGTTAAGGCGTGTCAAAGGAGACACGTGGTGACCTCTAGGTTGATAACCGGATTTGCCAAATCCGGTTATCACCGTAAAGGATTTAACTCCGTTGAGTATCTGCTCCTTCGAGCACATGCGATTTCTCATTTTTAAATAGTATACACTCAAATAGGTTGTGACTTAGAGAGCATGTTGTAACAAAAAAATAATCTTTTTTTTTTTTTGGTTAAAAATAATAACCTTTTAAAGACACGGTTATAACTTAGAGATTAATTTTGAGCCGGAGCTTTGCATCACGGCGTTGACGCGGAGTTCCCTTTTTTACACTATAAATGTGATATTTTTGTAATTATTGATAGAGGCTGGGGTAATTTTATAACACACCATAATTACATATTTATCACCGGATAGTGTAAAAAGAGAAGCTCCGCACGTCGTGGTGATGCAGAGCTCCTCTTTATATTTAAACTGTATAACTTATATAGGACTATATAGAACCTCATCTTAAAAAAGAAAAAGAAAAAGATATAGTTATATAACAGTTGTTAAATGATACCCTCAAAAACAAGAAAAAAAAGAAGAAGATATAATCGTGTGAGTAGAACTAAATAGGCCTCATCTCACTCCAACTAGCGTCTCTAACAAGGACGTTGTCTCCTTGAGATCGGATCAAAGTCAAATACGATTGAACTCTCCTGAGTTCAATCACACCCACAGGTCAACACATATCCTTTTTAACTAAGGCTGCACAATGGGCCAAGTTCAGGCTTTAAAGCCTTTTGTAAATGTCTCGACCATGGTTTTAAAAAACGTTGAAACCGTTACGTAACACCCGTTACGTAACGGTTTCGGTGAACACTGTTACCCGTTACCGTTACGTTACACCTACATATTTTATTTATTGTGATTTTTTAAGCCAAAAAAAAAAACTCCGTAAATAACGGTTTCGGCCGTGTCCGTTACGGCGTCCGAAACCGTTTTTTTGAACCTTGGTCTCGACAGGCTGGGCCTATTAAAAATCATCAAAAGTCAAGCCCAAACCTGACCCATGTGCAGCCTTACTTTTAAACATGAGTACAATTAACTAAAGCTTGGGGGTTTAACAATAGATCCTTGGTTTTACAAAAATATTAATCCTAGGGGTTAAAAATTCTTATCTAGAGTTGAAATTTTAATTTTTTCTTCTTCTAAAAACTAAGATTATATTGTTGAGCCCCAAGAGTTAGTAAATAGGTTTAAAAAGGACACATGTTGACCTATGGGTGTGATTGAAATCTGGGAGATTTCAATTGCAATTAACTGTGATCCAATATGTCTCCTTTGTCTGTTGAGATTTGGTCCAACCATGGTCTGATCAAAACCATCTGGCACACTCACAAAGCCTCTTTAACTACTATTTTAACTCTACTCAATAAGCTTAAATCCTTAAAGTTAATATTTTTTCTAAAAACCAAAGTGAGATGGTTGAACCTAAAAATTAGTGAATCTTAACAACTAAAGTGTGTTAAAAGGGACACGTGTTGACATGTGGGATGGGGGCAGATAGTTTTCGTTCTAAAAACCAAAGTGAGATGGTTGAACCTAAAAATTAGTGAATCTTAACAACAACTAAAGTGTGTTAAAAGGGACACGTGTTGACATGTGGGATGGGGGCAGATAGTTTTCGTCTGGAAATCCCATTCTTTTCATTTGAGGGTGTATACTTGTATTTTCCTGCAAGGGCTCGACCCACCTGTGACAGCGATAGACGAGGTCAGGCTGGGCCCTTGGGTCAAATTGAGTGAGAATTTAAGTTTGAGGTATAAGAAATCAGAGCAAGAATCTGAAAGCATCAATTTTAAATATAAGTATATACTATTTAGTATAAGGGAGGAGCGCGGAGCAAGAGTGGGAGAGGAAGGGTATTGCAAAGTTTTGGTTATTAAGAGTAAAACCAAACCAAGCCTGCTACAACACTAGCCCAGCCCAATCTCAGCCTAAGCTGGGTAATAGGGCGGGGTGGCCTTGTGCTAGCGCGGCCCTATGTGCAGTCCAATCTAAAACTTGCTCGTTGAGGAGACTGAGGTGGCATTCACGTAAATATCTTTTATAAGGTTGCAACGTCATCTGCCATGTGTGCGTTTTTAGCTGAACGGGCTTCTCGGATTCTTTCTAGCGAAGCCAGAAAGGCTTGTCTCAGGACATCCACAATAGGAGACATGTGATGGAGAAGTCAAAATTATGGCCCCATGATTTTGACTTCACCACACACTATGTAACACATGGTGATAATGCAATGAGAAAAAAAAAGAGAGATATCAAGTGAGGATAAGTCAAAATTATGAGGAGAAAATGAAATGGCTTTTCCATTTATACATGTCACCTATTTTATGGAAGCCCGAGAAAGCCTTTCTCGCTTGGCGAGACAGAATCCCAGGCCAAACTCGTCATGATCAAGCGACAAATCGTTTGGGTAGAAATAGAATCTTCCTATGCCGGATTTGCAATTGCATAGGAAGATTCCCGTTAAGACATTAGGCACGCAAACCAGTGTTGGTTGATTGACGGAGTACGTGGGGGCATCTAGAGTGGATCCTGGCGGTCTCCTATCAAGCACCAACTGAAAAAGATTCCTATGTCTTTCAAAATTCATACCTACAAATAAACTAGTTTTGGAAGTGAAAATAATCATCCCCTTGGGCCAGGGAGATAATTTACCATCTTGCCCCCTTTTTTGCGCAACATGTCCCCATTTTCTTTCCCTTTGTGGTTGAGATCTACTTAGTCCTTAGGATTAAAGAATCTAACCTTAGTTTTTAGTAAAAAATAATTAAAATAATTATCATAAAACTTATTAACCATAATTCAAGTGGGCTTTGTGAAGGCAAGGAAGAAGAATAACGTCCTCCGTCAAGGAGGGAACTATTGATCTTTTGGAATATAATTGGGAGGGCTGTGCGCAAAAAGAAAAAATGCATTGTCTAATCCCAATCCATTTACTCTCCATCATCATTATTGTCTATCCTCATATACTTTGAATGAATCTTATAAATTATTTTATCATTATGTTATATTAGTGGGTGGCACGTGCGATGCACGTGAGAACAAGGGGAAGGAGTTAACCACAGTTAATAGGAGTTAAAAGGGACACGTGTTAACCTACGGGTGCCCGATTGAACTCGCTAGTGGCACGTGCGATGCACGTAAGAGCAACGGGAAGGAGTTAACCACAGTTGATAGGAGTTAAAAGGGTCACGTGTTAACCCATGGGTGCAATTGAACTCTCCCTGAGTTCAATCGCGATTGGCTGTGATTCAAAATAGAGAGATGAGCATGGGTAGTTTCGAAATTAAATCAAAGGCAAATGGTAGTTTGGGAATTAAAGCAAACATTAAATGAAATCAAAGTTTTGTTTTTATGTAAGGGTAATATGAGAATATGAGAATTTCATAAAAATTCCTCTCGTATTATAATAGTAAAGATTAAAAGTCATGACTTTAGTTAAAACTTAAAACGCTTGATATCAAATCTCTAACACGATCTTCAGTCACTTCGTTTCTTTGTCTTCAAAAATCAAAATAATAACAAAATGAAGTAATTTTGTCTAAGGCACACATTAAAAGACCCCGAGGGTGTAGTCCAGTGACCAAAGGATGAACCGTAAACCCGGAGGTTTCGAGGTCGTTTCTGAGCTCCCTTCTAACGGTTGTATGGGGTAGGGGATTCTCAATATAACACGTGAGACTAATCTAAGTCTTTAATATCCACGTTTATCAAAGAAAAAGATGACCAAAGACTCATATTTGGAGGAACCACTTTATAAGCAAGTAGTGTGAGATCCTGTTGATGCCCACTGAGGAGGTCCATGTATGAATGTTTCTCCACTCTCCACTCTCCACTCTCCACTGTAGTCTGTAGATGATATTTCTATATATATTTTATCTACTACTAGTGTGCTTAAATCATCTGGTCTAACAATGGTAGCCACCAATGATCATAATCCTCTAATCCATGGCTAGACCCCTAAATTTGACCGGACTTCGCCGGGAAACACGTCGGAGAATTGACATTGCTATTCGTTGCAGTGTATCCATCACCATTAATCAACCACTCAATGAAACGACGGCCGTCAGAGAGAGAGAGAGAGAGAGAGATTGAAAGGGAGGGAGAGAAACCTATCACAAAGGGAAAGGCAATCCACCAACCTCATTAGCGGTTGACAGCTTTTTTTTTTTCTCCTGAGGAGTGCTATCCCCAGTTGCAATTATCCCATTTTTTTCCGCAGACATAGAATAAGAGCAACATGTGGAGATATTTAATATTTTAACAGATAAAAATTAAAATAAAATTAGAAGGTGTTTGACATTTGTAGCCCCCACGTTGGGTTTATGGAAGATTGCGACTGGGCTAGCATATCTTTTTTTTTTTTTTTTAAAAACCTAGAAATTCTCTCAAGCTGTAACTGGATTTCAGGGAGTCCGATTACATTCCACTAGTCAACACGTGTCTCTTTTAATATCTCTTAGCTATGGTTAAGATTCATTAACCTTTATTCAACTATTTAACTTTTGTCTTTAGAAAAAATATTAAAAAAAATATTAACTCTAAAGATTAAAATTGTTAAAAGAGCAATTAAAGAGGTCTTTTTGTGTTGTAACCAGACTCCTTGAATCTAGTTATAACTTGAGAGAATCACTGAGTCTTTTTTTATGGTGTTAGTAGGGATGGCAACAGGGCGAGTTTGGGTTGAGGCAACCCTAACCTTATCCCACCCCTAATGGGAAGACTCCTACACCGTTTCCATCCCAAACCTAAGTCAGGGAGGGAGAAGCGGGTGACCTCATCCCCATTGATCAAAACCCTTCTTAATTAGCCCCGTCCCTGTCTCGTCCTGTCCCATTAAGCACTAGTTGAGACGGGTTGGGCGGGTCAGTTATGATATTAACATAGTTTTAAGATTAATTTAAAGGTAAAATAAGCACTTAAATTATAAACGGGACGGGATGACTTAAATCTATCCCCAACTTGAACCCAGGTCGAGTTTACCCATCATTTTTCATCCTCACCCCTACCCCATTTATGAACCTCCCAAACCCGTCCCAATAGGGGTTGGTTACTCGATTAACGGGACATGTTGCCATCCCTATGTGTTAGTATCTGTTTGTTCAGTGATTAACTAGAGGGTTAGAAGTTTAAGCATTGAAAGCTGGGTTAAAATGTGGGCATCTCAACCGCCCCATATGAAGAGAGTGGAACCTAATCACGCGAATGTAGCTATTGGTCTATAAAAACTGATGTATAGTAGATAATGACTATTTTTGTTCTCTCTCAAATACGTAAAATAGTGCTTTATCCTGCTCTTTTCTTGGGCCTATCCTGTCTTTCATTCATGTAAACTCTCTGCTCTCTTCCACTGAGACAAAATCATTCTAAAGGAATAATTAGAAATTTACTATGCACAAAAACAAAGCTTAGTTCGAGAGAGAACTGCAACCCAAAATATACCTTATGGTAGGCGAAGTTTGGAAATAACAAAGATAAAAGAAGAGTATTTATGTCACTATAAACTTTTTTTTTATAATTTCTAAAATACGTTTTTTTTTTTTTGGTATTTAAAAAAATACTCTTATTAAAGACATATTTTGGATTGCACCAATTATCTTTTTAAGTAGAGTCTTTGTATATTATATTTAAGTTTGTGTTTAGCCCAATAGCCTCAGACTTTTAAGATAAGTTCACAGACTATTCAACATTTTTTCTTTCTGATTTTTCATCATTCTTCTTTTGACCCTACCCACGTGAGAAAGTCCACCATGTAAGCTTTTAAGAGAGATTTTTGCTGAAATGCTAATTTTATCCCTTCTTATTAAGTCAAGGAAATTAGAGCCAAAACCAAGCGCGAGCATTGACTTTTACATTGCCCTGGGGTGATTGCTCTCTTCTCCACTTGGCTCTCACTTCTGGTAATTACTTTCCGCCCCACTCCATTCAATTATTTCATTTCATCTTTACTAATCACTAATCAGTGACTACTATTTGATAGGTTCACATCCCATTTGATGTCCATAATTTTGATTGGGTCCCTATTGTAGAACCTCCAAAAGAGATTTTTATTATGGACTTGATTGAAATAGACATGACAAGAGAGTTTATCAAATTAGGACATTGGTGGAAGGTCTTGGTACCACATGGTTGGTGAAAAAGATATCTTTGGGCGGACACTTAGTGGCCAAAGTCAAAGGCTGTTGATGATGAAAATGATAAGTTGACACGTGAAAGTTATTTCCTAATCAGATCAGAATCTGACTTAATCAGAAATCACGTGGATAAATGTTATGATGATTCGAAAAGTTCTATTGTTTTAAAGTATTTAAGATTAATAGTGTATTAGATAATCATTTACACTGTTTTATGGTTTTCTAATTTCCGAAAGCGTAATAAGCCTTTAGAGCTTAATTACTAACACATTTTCTGGCCTAAGTAATCTTTTACAGATACTATGATAAGCTTTTAGATTCAGGTGAAAAGCTCAAATGATTTGAAAGGTTCAGATACCTCAAAATATGCCACATTCGAGAATAAGATCTGGACTTCGAGCATACTGATCAACTCACTATGCCTTCATGGTCTAAAATAGCTGAGTACTCAACAGATGATGTGGTTAAATGAGCAGATTTTGACTAATTGATAAGTTTTCAACATCTGATAGAAAGCTCAAACGGCGACCTATTCCGTCAGGATCAAATTTGTTCTTGGTAAGACTTCAGTAGAATCAGATTATTGAATGTTTTCTAACGTCATTATTATATTCTATTATTCAAGACAGGTCTTGAATCAATGGTGTTGCGGGCTTATGCTGATCAAAAGCTCGAAGGAGTCAAACTCCATTGCGACGAAAAAGACGGTTACCAGTTCAGTCTCGTCTCCATAGGGATTCGGTGGATTCAGATCACCATGAACCCTATTGCCTTGCTAGGGGGTAAAGACACTGATTGCCTTCCTCGTGGGAATGGGCGTGTGTTTTTCTCATCTCCTATTCCAGCAAAGTATGAATTACTTCCTGCGCTGACAGTTAGGAGGGAATGTTGGGATATATCTTGCCACCATTTTCCTGTGGGTTAATGGAGGAAAACAAGGCCTACATAATCTCATTCTCTCGTACTTGATGATTGAGGCCTTACGGTGGATATCGCATCTGCCTTAAGAATAATGTCTTCATGTAGCACTTCTGATTTCTCTAGACAAGATATCCTATACGCTTATGACCCGCCTTTGGTGTATGATGATTTATATATATATTATATATTTGTGGGAAGGATTATGAGATGCGGTTTGGAGGACTATGATGAAATTTGTTAAAATAGATAAATTTCTTTCTAAAAGTAGTTTACTCTTTTAACCTTTAAAGAATGTATCCAAATGATTGTTTGGGTCATAACAATTTAAAAGATTAAGTCATAACTGAAAGTCGGTTATAGTGATTTGATGAGCTGACAGCTTTTTTATAAAAGAACACGTGATATTTAATAGATAGGCTCCCTTTAATGGATGTCAGTTACTTTTAATAGAATACATCAATTTGTTAACATATATGCTCCATTTAACGGATTTTGTTTACATTTTAACATAATGACTCATTTTAACAGAATACAGTTGTCATATGTCAGAATTAGTTAGATGTCACATCAATGAATATTTTTGATATATTATTATTAATTAAAAATAATTTTTCTTTATACATATGAGAGATCTGATTTTAACCGGTACTCTTGGATCTTTCTGGAATAAGAAACTTTGACAGAAAAGTTTTCGTTTTCAGATACTTCATATGTTCTTGAGTGTTCTGAAGGAGAAAAGCTATCAAATTCATCAATATTCTTCACTGTTCCCTTTTCTCTCCCTCAGACCACTTCCATATTTTCTTCTCATTTCTTTTCTTGTTTTACCTTTTTAGCAAACCAAAGAAAGATAGTTAACGAGAAGTGTAGCTGAACTCGATAACCCAGAAAATACTCGAGGTGGAGCTTGAATATGATGATCTAGTCACCAAAGGCTTGAAGACCTATCCTAATCAGCAAGCTTCCAAATCCTCAGTTTCAACAAAGGCATACCTAAGAGAATAAGTAAATCTCTTAGATGTTTTTATCTCATTCTAATTTAATTTATGTTGTAATTTATATAATTACATATTCAGCAATAATTTATCTTGTATTCAATGTATTAGGAATTAGTAATAACTTACCTTCAATGTACTAATCACTATTTCTTAGCATTTCAGGCTTGAAGCTAAGTTCTTATTTGAGCTCGAATGTTTAAACACGTCGAGCTTGAGCCAGACCTATTTAATTCAGCTCGGCTCATCTTGAAACTGATTCTTTTAGGGCTCCTTTCCGCTTGAAATATTATATATATTAATTTTATCCATATTAATATATAATAATATATCTCAAAATTTATTTTTATGTATGATTAGATTAATTTTGCGCAATTTCTTGTATTGTAATTTAATAATAAATAATTTTATTAAAATTATATAAAATTAGTCAACATAACTCTGAAACTTGAACCAACCCGAGCTCGACTTGACTTAAATGGTGTTCGAGCTCAATCAAGTTTTTAAAGCCAAGCTTAAGCATGAACATCCGAGCTTGAGCATGTCGAAACCAAGCTCGGCTCAATACATGTCAGCCTAAACCCTATAGATTTTGTTAGCATTATTATGGATTTTTCTTTATTTTTATTTTTCATTCCTTTTCTTACTAACCAAATAGAGCAAAATGTTTTGCCTTTTCTCATTTTGAAGGTGCATAAGGGGAAGCGATACTAAGGCTGTCTCCTGCTCATCACATCACCATGTGATATTTTCCATCTCGGGACTCAGTCCTTGGCCACTACCCTCATTTTGGCCACACCTTAATACCATTGTACCTTCACATTGTGTGAATCCGAGGTGCATTGACGCCCTCGAGGGATTGCTCTTGATTCTTTTATTCAGCTGTTGTTATGGGCTATGGGCTTCAATGTAAATGGGTTGCCTCCCCTTAGAAGATTTGTCAATGAAAAAAAGCCTCCTGTATTTACATAGAGTGTAGTCTTTTCCTTTTGTTATGAACTTCTCTTAGTAAGTAATGACTCTTCGGTGACTGGGCCGCGTCACGTTGGTGGTTTGATTGGATGGAGCCCCCCTAAAAAAAAGGATAGGATGACCATATCGAACCTTATCCCTGTAATCCTTGGAAGGTGTCAATGCACCTCCGAACCATGACGAAGGGATTAATTGGTGACGTGTTCATACGAGACCTCATCCCTGTGATCCTCTGAGGGTATCGATGCACCTCGGATTCACAATAAAGGGAACAAATGACTTGTCTACAAACGTTCTCACCCCTGTGATCCACCGAGGGCATCAATGAACATCAGATTCCCCATGAAGGGAATGAATGAATTATCCACAAACGATCTCATCCTTACGATCCCTCGAGGGCGTCAATGCAGCCAGATTCACAACGAATGGAATTAGTGACTTGTCCATAAATGATCTCATCCCTGCCGAGGGTGCCAATGCACCTCAAATTCACACATTGAAATTCATTTGCAACAAAGAGGGTTAACATCGGTCTCGTGACATTGTCATCCATTGTGATGGTACTAACTACAAAATCAAAGGAGCCAACACCCTTATAAAAGGGTGGTTACAGAAGGGCATCTCCGGTAGCCCGCGGTGACCATTTCTTGGATTCAACCATGCAGCCTCCTGCACCCTTCTAATTCCTAAAGAAAACTCTCTCTCTCTCTCTCTCCCTCTCTTATATATATATATATATATACACACTAGTGAAAATGCAATAACTTGCGTAAAAATTGTTATAATTAATTTTTCAGACATGCGAGCCCCAATCGCATCTTCCCCCCAATCGCATCTTCCCCGGATGCAAGGTGGTGGCCACAAGTGCATGTCAGTAACACCACCTGTTGCACCCACAATACTGTGTCTGTGGAAAAAAATTGACTTAGTGCGTCTGGGCCGAGCACTCCTCTTAATTGTATTTTTATTTTTAAAATTTCGCATCTAGATGAAAATATACTCATCAAAAATTTAATAATGAGTATTTAACAAATTTTAAAAGGACTTTGCTACTAAAACCGTTTTAGGGCCGAGACCACCAAGACCGTGCTCTAGTAGCACGGGATTTCAAGTGGGGCCCAACCTGAAATCACGTGCTATTAGAGCACGGTCTCGGTGGTCTCAGTCCTAAGGTGGTCTTAGAAGCTTTATCCATTTTAAAATTTTTGTGCTTTTTAAGTAATTCATATTTTAATCTAATATCTAGTTTGAGATGTTTTTTTCTTCTCATAATCATTAATGGTTTCCTTATAATGCATGTCAAAATTATGAATCAATTATTACTACGAGAGAGGTGAATCAAGAGTTGAGCTCCCTTACGGTCCGTTCTTTTGGTGGAACTTTTAAAGTCTAGAACTTTCATAGTTTCATACCTATTTTTACTTAATGTCTATGACTATATTTCTTCATAGAGTGCAAAAGTTCTACAAATATGAAACTTTTTAGTTCTATCCAAAGTTTTGGATGTTTTAAGTTCCATCCATATATATGGAACTTCTAATTGAATTGAACCTAATGAATTTGAGATATCATTGTGTAAAAGATTTAAAAACCCTCTCCCCTCTCCTCCCAAACACTTGCCTCTTGTTCCAAAATATTAATATTTCAGACTTTTAAAAGTTCCATAAAAATAAACGGAGCCTTGAGATATTTATTAAAACTTATAAACATTTATTGGGATGTATATTTAATTTCCTTTAGCACAAACTCCATAACAATCAGATCAAGCATGTTTTTGACCAGAGGAAAAATTATGATTCTCATATAACAACGGGAGATACTCGATTCTGTTAACAAGGAGAGCAATAGCAGGAACTCACCGGGGAGAACTTCTCAAACTTCTGTTTGAAGTCAAATCATCCTCGAGAAGTATGACTCCGCAATAGTCCCGCTAATCACATAAACCTGAACATCCACCATCATTGTCCTAGACCACAAAATTGTGTGAACTCTGAACGTATAACATGCAGGAATACCCACCACCAGAGCCCTTACTTAAATGCCACAATTTTTAGAAGTACATATTTGACATTTTTTGATGTGTCAAAATACTATTAGTCCTTTATAGTCATAGGTTACAGTGACCATTGTTGCAAGTTTCGCTCTTTTGAAAGAGAGAGGGAGTTTATATTGGAAAAGAAACGCACAATAAGTAACAGCACCACACACATAGATTACACTTAAACTTGGTAAGAAATTGAGTTTTTCACCATCGACCTCAACCATCCGAGGCAGATTTAGTGTCATCCTTCTGATCAACACTCTGATGCTTATACAACCTGGCACACGTTAGATAATAACCAAAGTTAATCACTCCTATTACCACCAACATCCAAAACACATTATCTAGCCTCCCATCATTTATATTATCCGGCAACCATCCGGTGACCCGCCGAACCAAATCGATCACCGCGGTACTCATATAAAACCCGATCCCAATCAGCAATGAGATCATGGCAGTCGCGGTGGTACGCAGTGATGTCGGGAATTCTTGGTAATAGAATGCAACTTGTCCCGGGAAGTGGAAAGCCTCTCCAACTCCTACAATGGCCAGAGGCAGCATCAGCCACAATGCAGACATGGGCACAATCGAACCGGGTTGACCCGTGAGGTGGTGAGATCGAACGATTCGGAGCCGCCTTGACTCGACTAGGGCTGACCCGGCCATGCCAATAACATTGAGGACGTGTCCGAGTCCGACACGCTGGAGGGGAGTCGGAGATCGACGTGTCACTTTTTGCCACATAGGACATAGGAAACGGTCAATGATGGAGAGGGAGATGGCTGTGGATACGAGGGTGAAGACTAGGATGGACCCGGCTGGGATTTGAAAGTGGGGCCCAAGATGTCGGTCCATATTGAGAGCTTGGAGGATTGTTAAACTGGCTTGGATCCCAATAGGTGTGCTTAGAAATATACTGGCTGACCATAGTGGGAATATTCTAATTAAGGTTTTGAGGTCTTCTACTTGCTCGACCGTACATAGCCTCCATGGTCTTGCGATTGAGCCATTCGATCCAATTTCTGTGTCGCCTTGGGTTTTCAGTGCCGCGCGGTTTAGGAATCTGCATGAAATGCATGAGTCACAGAGTCACGTCACTTAAATCTCAAAGAAGATTGCTAGTCCTACTCTCAGCTCTCATCAGTCATCACCAATCACCTCTCCACTTTGCTTGCTCTAACCATATGGTTTGTGAAGTGTATTAACCAAAATTTGCCTTGAGAAATGGTAGTTTGGTAATTATGAACATAAAGCAGGGTATTTTCTAACAGTAAAATTTTTCCATAAAACCCCCTTCCCAAATCAAATTTTGGGTTGTTTTAGTTTTTGCCTGTTGATATTCTCTTATAACAATGGTATGGGCGGTGGACCAATAAGAGCAACCTAGATTTTCCCTTGGTACGAAGGGGAATTTATGGCAAACAAATGTTACGTTAAAAATAAGGAAATAGTTAATGGACTTATCGATCTCATTTGCTAACCTAAGGTATCCACTAGTCCGCCTATTACTACTCTTAAAAAAAAGCCTTTTTTTGTGCTCATAATAATGAACAGATTAAATATCATGAGGAGCTCTAAATAATTACACTTTTGCCCCATGTAGTGTAAAAAGAAAGCTCCGCATGATGCAGAGCTCCCCATGAAAATTATTCTCAATAATGAAACTACCACTTCTCAAGATAAAATTTGGGTTGCTTTAGTTGAGTGTTCAACTAGATCTCTTGTTCATAATTAATCTCATGTTTATACTTGCCCCATTACTGGGAAAGTCTCGAAAAGAGGCTACTAGTATTTCTCTAAATTGATATTGCTAAGCCAACTTTCCAGTATCCCTGTTATACAAGAAGGAAAATTATTTTTTAAAAATTAAAAATGGTGGGACTCACAAGTATCCGGTCCGAAAATTGTTTCGTCCTTTCTTTACCGACTTCAAATTCTCTACTGATGTAACGGGACTCATGAAATCCACAAAAGCCGTCTTTTTACTCTGATTAACAACTTTGACCTTTATATTTAATATTTTTTACTTACTTTTTCTTCTAAAAACTAAGATTAGTACCGTTAAACCGTAAGGATTAATAAATCTTAACCACATAGAACTGTGTTAAACGAGTAAAATTCATACCTGAAGCTTGAAGTTGGAGTAGGACATGGCAACTTTGTCACCCCATTACGTTCATAGTAATAAACCTCACCTCCTGGTGATACGAACACCTTCCTCTTCCGAATTGTCGCTACTACTACTTGCGCTAAGCTCATGAATGGGCTTCCCTGAGGCTTAACGCGGCGATAATGACGAATTCCCAATAAGAACATGGCTAGCCCGATAGCGTTAGCGCCGATGCCCAAGCCAAACCCCAAGCCCCAGCCAACATTGTCTTGAACATACACAATGGCTGTGGAGCTGATTATAGAGGAAACATATAAGATGAAGAAGTACCAATTAAAGAAAATTGCTTGATCTTTGGGCTTGTCGAATTGATCTGCTCCCAAGGTTGCAACTGTAAAGCGTGTGCCTCCTGATCCAATAGCCGCTAGCGCTATAATGATGTATAGGACTGCGAATTGAAATTTCGATGGGGCCTCACATGTGCTCAACCCATTTGTGCATGGTGGGGGCCTTAACGAGTGGATTGTTGCGGTTAATGTGAACATAATCATACCCTGCAAGTATAGCGATTTTTATTAGTTTTATATATCGTAATAGAAATATAATATATGAAGACTTTGAAATATCAAATCTGTTGGCGGATTCAATGACCTTTTTAACCTCAGATCTTTCTTAAAACAATATAATGAAAACTAAATAACATAGTTGACATGTTTGCAAGTTTTGAAAGGATCTTCATTGGGAGGTCTTCAACTCTCTCCTCCTCTGGTGGAAGAGAGCTTTTCTTTCTATTACGAGAGAGAATTTATCACTTACATATGTTAAAGGAGTGAGAGTCTGACTTCTCCTTATTTTTAAGGTCCTAGAATCCACCACAAGGAAAACGATTTTTAGCAATGGACAACGGACGTAAATTGTCTCTAAAACTAACATTACTGTGACTAATACTAATACCGATAGTAAAATTTACCATCGCTATTCCATGGGTAGTGCTACCATTGATAAAAGAGAATGTGACAGAAATACTTATCAGTCGCTATTTAGCAATGGAACGATTTCGTTGCTATGGAAGGGAGAGAATGAGATCAATGTTTCTCAATTGTTTCTCAATAAGGTGGCACTCAACTTGTCTCATAATCTATAGAAGGGAGAGAATGAGTTCCAAGGCAAATTAGTCACTCTACTTGCCTTGGTACCCTTCCATAGGAGAGGTGTGGTAGCCTTACTCAATCGAAAACCAACACCTGTTAAAGCAAGGAATATGTGTTAGTTCTTGGTTGAAAGGAAGGACATGTGTTGGTTTTTGGTTGAGAGTAGAGAATGCACCTGAGAGTAGGGCTAGCATGTCTCTCCAAAGGATTATGAGACGAGTTTAAGGCAGTTTGATAATTCAAGTATTGATGCAATTTATGACAGAAATACCCTTAATTTGTTTATGGTCACTTTATTAGTCATAGTTGGTATTTCCAACTTGAGAGAGGGTATCTAAGTCATGCTAAGTTGAAGGAGACCTACAATGAATTTAATTGATGACGTCTAAGGAATCTAGTTTAGGCTCCATTCTTTGGGTGGAACTTTTAAAAGTCCGGAACATTAATGCTTTGGAACAAGAGGCAAGGGTTTAGGAAGAGAGGGGAGAGGGTTTCTAACCTTTTTACTTAATGGTATCTCAGATTTATCAAGTTTAATTTAAGTAGAATTTTCACATCTATGAAACTTAAAAAATCTAAAAATTTTGGTTAGAACTTGAAAGTTTCATATTTGTAGAACTTTTGCACTCTATAGATTGAATAATATAGTTCTATACATTAAGTAAAATTAGACATGAAATAATGGAAGTTCTAGACTTTAAAAGTTCCACCAAAAGAATGGAACCTTATGGACCATTACTATGGCTTCAAAGGTCACAAGCTTAGTTCATAAAAATCCAGTTGTTCTTGTGGTGAGAACTAATTAGAAGCAGCCTAATGGGTATTTGCACCTAGACCCAAAAAGGCGTATGTAGTAATGGTAAATGTTTATATTGCAATTTTTCAGTCTACAACAATGGAACTTAGGAGTTGAACTATTCTCGTTCAAGAAAAAAGAAAAATCTTGACAATTTGGTGATTTTCCTTTTATTATAGATTTATTAATTTAAAAAAAAAAAGTTGGAATAGGTGAAAATGACACAGATATTGGCACCTTCAATGTAATGGCATATGAGAATTACAAAGAACTCAACCATTGCATGACCCATAACAACAAAGATGTGGAATTTTCTATTGTTGAATCAAAAAACGATAAGGAACAGCTAAAAGCTCTACTAAATTTAGAGTTTTTGCTCTAAACTGAAAATAACTCTATTAAGAGATAGGAGGATCTGCTAAATTTGACATTACACCTTACATCTAGTACATATTATTTATTTCAATGGACATTGCTATTGAGACTGCAAAAGGGCCAAGACCACCGAGATCCTGCATCTGTGCAAGGGATTTCTGGTGGGACCCACGTTCACATGGTAGGCCCACCTGAAATTCACAGATGCGTGGTCTCGGCCCTTCTGCGGTCTCAAAATCATTTCCCTATTTCAATATGAAATAAACTCCAACAGAAAGAGAAGCAGAATCAATCAAAAAACCAAATCCTCTACCAATCCGGTTATCATCCCTTGAGGTCTCTACGTGTCCCTTTTGACACCCGTTAACTGTGGGGTTAAGATTCACCCACTTCTCGGGTTCACCCACCCATCCTTGGTTTTTTTCAAAAAATATTATTGTTTTCTAAAATTATTTTAATTTTTAAAAAATCCTAAAAATAGTTTTTTAATTTTTTTTTTTAAATTAATATTTTTTTTCGAAAAACCAAGGATGTGTGGGTGAAGACTAAGGTGAGTGAATCTTAAAAACAATTAAGGGGTGTCAAAGGGACATGTAGCGACCTTATCACCCCGGCCAAATCCAGTTATCACCGTAGAGGATTTGGTCTCATCAATCAATATTATAGAAAGAGAAATAATATTAGGAAATAGTTAACGTACTGCCGTAGTAGATTATTTAGTCTAATGTACAGTCCTCATTGGTCAACGCCCTCCATTTTACCATACATCAACTATTATTAACATTCACACTCCTATGGTTAAGCAATCTAAGCTTATTTTTAGCCAGTGTGTGAATTTGAGACCTTCATGAGACTTCTTTACCCCTATGTATTGAATATCATTCAATAAGAATATCTTGGTACTAATATTTTTAGCTAATAAATGAGGTTGTAACCCTTACCAGCATGGATAAAAAAGAGGAAACTATAATGACTGATGAACAACCGAAGAAGGAGTCGGCCATAATGGCTCCGGCGAATGGGAAGAGACTGGTGCAACCGCTGACTATGTTCGAGATCTGTGCAGCGTCGATGCTCTTCACGTTGAATTCTCTTATCAAATACACAATTAGGTTCGATATCCACCCTCCAGTTGCAAGTGTTAGACCCATTACACACCCTGTCCAAATGGGTGCAACATACATCTATATATGTTAGATTCTAGAGAGAGTTTGTTAGAGAGAGATGATTAGAGAAAGAGAGAGAGAAATACCTGTGATAAAAGGGAAGGTAATCCAACCCCCTCTTTTGCGATGCCCGTTTTCCAGTCGTCCTTCTTCGTTGGGTGTAAATTGGCCTTCAAAGTGCTGTAACTCAGTGGCTTCCATGTTATGCTCTCTCTCTTCTTGCAGGAGAATAAAGGAGAGTAGAAATATGGCTCAAGAAATGGCGATGTACAAGTTAGTGGAGATCATCATATATATATATATATATATGGTGAACCCCGCCACTAAAGCTACGTTTGGTCAAGGTGAAACGACGATGAAACGTTTTGAATATATGCTCCTTTTTTTTAATTTAATTTTTTAGTATTCGAATATATGCTCCTTCGAGCACCAGTGATTATGCCTAAGATAATCATTTTTATCATTTCAAACCGTATCTTCAACAAAGTAGAGAGCATATGAGCATGTTGTAACAAAAAATAACTTTTTAATCAGTTTTGAAGGACTTTGCTACTGAGACCTCAAAGGGCCGAGACCACACTGAGACCGTGCTTGTGATGCATGGATCTTAAAATTTCATTAAATCTGTTTTCGGCCCTTTGCGGTCTCACTAGCATTTTCCTTTTTCGAAACAACGTGAACTAGGTTGATTTGAGGGCAGAAATTGGTTTTCAGTGAAGTGGAATTGGCAACTAAGCGAGACTGGATCACAGTCAATTGCCCTTGAACTCTCTCTAGAGTTCAATCACTCTAGAGTTCAATCACACCTACAGGTACTAAACATGTTTCCCATTAATTTAATTCCTATTAATTGTGGTTAAGATATATTAACTCTTAGAGTTCAACCATATAACCTTGCTCTTAAAAAAAACATTGAAAAGCAATAACTTTAACGGCTAATAATTCTTCACTAGAGTTAAATATTTTTTCCCTTAAAAGAAGGATATATTGTTGAATTGTAAGGCTTAGTTAATCTTAAACACAGTTAATAAAGGTTAAAAGAAACATGAGAATGTGTTAACCTATGGGTGCGATTAAATTCGAGGAGAGTTCAATCACAATTGAGTGTGATCCGATCTCGCTGGCAACCAAGCAGGCCTCATCTCACTGCAGCTAGCGTCTCTGACAACAAAATTGTTTGTTTCCTTTGTTATTCATTTCATTCTGGGTGTATTGTCCTTGTATTTGACTCTAAGGGTTCGAGTTGGTGGTTAACGAACCAAGGTGCTTACGAACAGCTCGAGTTTAGGTTGTTAAAATTTTGATCGTATTTGTTTATTTAGTAAACAAGCCAAGCTCAAATCTTTACTTTTGAGCTTGTTTAATTAACAAGCTCAGCTTGAGCACACTCCTACTTGGCTTGTTAAAAGCTTAGCTCAATTATATTATACTTAAATTATTAAAATAATTAAATTAAACACTTAAGTTAACTTACAAAACTGATAATCAAATACGTGAAATGGAATGATAATTTGGTAAAAGCACAAAAGTCAAGCTTGAAAGCTCCTTCTCATGTAAAAAAGGAGCTGCACACAGCCAAGCTTGAACACATGCACCCCCAACACAACAGTGATGTTGGGTTGTGATGCAATTATAAAATATATTGCAAAAATTTATTGTATGTTATAATGACCTGATACAAATTACAGAATACAAATCAATGATGACAGAATATAAAATTTAAGGATAGTGCATTTTACTGACTGAGACTTGAATTAGATTCAATGTCGTTAAGACAATATTGCCCCGCACAGGTGGTTACGACCTACAACAATTTGTCTCCCAAGATACAACAGTCACGTTCTGGGTACTACCACTAGAAACCCCAGAACACAGCGAACCAGTGATGATTATGTACTCTCTCTTGACTGATATGCAGATGAAAAAATGCAGAAGAAGATTAGAAACTAGGGAGCAGAAGATCTGATTTCGTACTCCAGAAAATGCAGCAGAGAAGCCTTAAATAATAGGTAATGAGACTGTTCAGAATGGTCATGTCTCTTGGGTTTTAGTTTAAATCCAACAGGCATGACTGTTGGATTAAAAAGCTGTTGGGTATAACTGTATAAGTTGAATGGGCTTTGGCCCAACAAAAAATAAATATAGGGGTCAGGCTTTAAGGCCCACTAGAACTAAGTCAAGCCGGCTAGCCAAACTTGGTCGAGGCGGGGCGGCGGCGGCGCACGCGTGAGGTTGGTTCCACCTTGGAGCATGGGTTCACTATTTCGCAAAATTTGGGTGCCCCAAGGGCCCATCCTTTACTACAAGGTAATAGTATATAAACCATACTATGGTTTCAATAGTTTTCTAATGTGAGAGTATTATACTATGCCTTTCTTCAACTTACAACACATGTTTAAGTGGCCCACTTTGAGATTAATTTCTCATTCACCATTTCACTGTTTTGGACAAGTAAATATACCCCGTTAATCTTCTCATGGAGGAGAACACAGATCCACTTGGACCCGCCTCAAAACTCTTGTGGGTCCCACTTTATTTTGGGTCAAAGTTTATAAAAACTGTTTTTTTCAAAATACTGAGATTGTTCCAAAACAGATTTTTCCTAACAGCAACTAGGCAGGAGCTGCTTCCCAAGTAGGAAAAGTGCTATTTGTTAAGCTTTTCCTGCTCAAGCTATTTATTGAGTTTTTACGTTTCGCTTCAAATAAGAAAAGGCTTAATGGCGAGTTGTCCAAGGAGTAATGAGAGAACGGAAGATATGAAAAAGATTACAATTACAAGTTAAACCAATCCCAAGCTCTACAGTAAAGCTTGAGTTTGGTAAACCTTATTTGAGTGGAGCTTGAGGCTGGATGACTGAGTTCTAAATTGCGAGCGCTCGAGCCAAGCTATTGAGCCTAGTAATATAGGGATTTTATAATCTCGTCTGGATTAGTGTGGATCACATAACCGCTTATGACCTTTTAGGTTATGTGAAATTTATTGTAAGCATCCAAATTTGCACCAAATAAGGCTTACAAGATTCATTAAATTAGCTTACATTAGGGAAAAGATTTTGCTAGCCCCAATCACAAATCTTCCAAAGACGCAATTGGGACCATACAAATATCAAACTTGTTTTGACTTTTGTTTTTTCAGCCATAAAATAATGAAAGATCTCCAAGTGTTTGACTCCTCTTGCATCTATGGAAAAATTTGGAGTAAATGCGACTGGGGCTAGCTCTCCTCTTAGGGAAATAGTTAGTGGTGAGTATTTAAGAGGGGGGCATCCACCAATGAGGTGATGCCTTAGGTTTGGAAATGGATTTCATGAGTATGCCTATCACTATTCCTTACATTAAGCTTAAGAGAGAGATTTCAAAATATTTGTTTCTTTTTAAAATGACTAAAATACTTTTTTTTAAACTGATCAAGTAATTGCTTATTAGCAAAGTGCCAATCAAATAGGATTACCTCACATAGTTGCTTATAAGTTATGACTGCAATAATTGAGACCAAACGGGTCCTAGCTAAGAATGGAATTAAGCCAAGCCTTCTATTGGCTAGCTTAGCCCTATGTGCAGCAAAATCTGAAACTTTTTCTATATGGGGAGGCTAAGGTGACATACACGAAAACCTGTGTTGAGGTTACTCTCATATTGTGGTAGTGACATGTGTGTCTGCCCCTTAGAACCGGTTGAAACCATAAATGTCCCCTTTTGAAAAAAATTAGGCCTTGGATTGTCTCTGGGGAAGCCAGAAAGGGCTCTCGGGGTTCCATTTATTGTGCGGCAGCTGACAGAAAAATGGAGGAGAAGTATTTATTTTCTCCCCATGATTTTTGACTTCTCCTCATTTGATATCTCTCCCCCTTATTCTCACACACTTATCGCAACATGTCCATTTGTGTGTGGAGAAGTCAAAATCATGGGCCCCATGATTTTGACTTCTCCACCACATGTCACCTATTCTATGGAACCCCGAGATAAGCCCTTTCTGGCTTCGCCAGAGGCAAGCCGAGGCCTAAAAATTAAAGCTAGAAGATGTGGTTCAAGAGATATCTCGAGCTCCCAAAATTATAGAGGTATGCTACCCTACTCTAAGACATTCCTTGTCAGCCAAAAATAGCAAGAGTATGGCTATCATTTTTCACAGAGTAGACTGCTTGTTGACTATTGCCAATGGCACAGGATTCTCTCGAGTTCAACTCGAGAGAATCTCGAGTTGGAACCCTAGAGGTCACCAAGTGTCCTTTGACACCTCTTAACCATGGGTAAGGTTCACCCACCCCTAGGGTTCACTAACCCATCCTTGGTTTTTTTTTAAAATTAATTATTATTTTTTAAATTAAAAAAACTGTTTTTAGAGTTTTTTAATATTAAAAATATTTTTTTAATTTAAAAAATAATAATTAATAAAAAAAAAAACCGTGAGTGAACCCTAAGGGTGGGTGAACCTTACCCATGGTTAAGGGGTGTCAAAGGAGACACGTGGCGACCTCTAGGGGTTCCAACTCGAGAAATTCTCTCGAGTTGAACTCGAGAGGGTCCTGAGCCATTGCAAATTTGTGCCAACTCCCGGAAACCACCTCAAAAAACTAAGAGAGAGAGAGAGAGAGAGAGAGAGAGGTCCTTTCTTAGAAAAGAAACATTGAACAACAGTAAGTAGAACCAGGAGTGTTAGCCCCATTTCAGGCCTTTAAAAAAAGTTCGGATACTTGTTGATTGAAGCAGAGAGTAGAAAACCGAGAGTATGGCTAGCAATGTTCTAAGTACAACGCACCCGCACCCGCACACTTGGACTTGTTCAGCTATCCAAGCTAGAACTAGCTGTGTCCTCCTTCTCAACACTCTGGTACTTATACAACCTGGCGCACGTTAGATAATAACCAAAGTTAATCACTCCTATCACAGCCAACATCCAAAACACGTTATCTAACCGCCCGTTGTTAATATTATCCGGTAACCATCCGGTGACCCTCCGAACCAAATCGATCACCGCCGTACTTAGATAATACCCGATCCCAAGTATCAATGCGATCATCGCAGTCGCAGTGGTATGCAGTGACTTGGGGAATTCTTGGTAATACAATGCAACTTGTCCCGGGAAATGGAACGCCTCTCCAACGCCTACAATGGCTAGAGGCAACACTAGCCACAATGCTGACATGGGCACAATCGAACCGGGTTGACCCGTGAGGTGGTGCGATCGAGCGATGCGGAGCCGGTTCGTCTCAACTAGGGCTGACCCCACCATGCTAGTAACATTGAAGACGTGGCCGAGTCCGACACGCTGGAGGGGAGTTGGAGATCTGCGTGTCAACTTTTGCCACATAGGACATAGGGTACGGTCAATGATGGTGAGGAAGATGGCTGTGGACACAAGAGTGAAGACTAGGAAGGACCCGGCTGGGATTTGAAAGTGGGGCCCAATGTGTCGATCCATAGTAAGAGCTTGGAGGGTTGTTAAACTTGCTTGGATCAATATAGGAGTGCTTAGAAAAATAGCGGTTGACCATAGTGGGGATATTCTGATTAGGGTTTTGAGGTCTTCGACTTGTTCGATCGTACATAGCCTCCATGGTCTTGCAATTGAGCCATTCGATCCAGTGTCACCTTGGGTTTTCAGTGCAGCACGGTTAAGGAATCTGCATGGCTCACCAAGTCACGTTAGCGAAATCTAAAACAGTGTGTTGATTAAGTCAAGTGAAACTTAGTAGCAATATTCCTTGTAGCTGTTGACTCATGAGAAAATGGAGATCGAATCACTGCCAATCGCGATCACCCACAGGTCAGGTCAACACGTGTTCATTCTAATCACTATTAACCCTGGTTAAGATTCACTAGCCTCTAGGATTCAACAATTTAACCTTAGATATGGAACCTAATCGTGGGAAGTCGACAACACGAATGAGCGATTTTGTGGGGTGTATAAAGCAAAGGGGTTAGGGATCATCGCTCACCTGCACAATGCCACCTGCACAATGCATATTTTGGGATGCTCCGGTTATCTTTACAATCAAGCTCCTGTTCCTACTAAATTAAATTTTTAAAATTCACTTTCTTCAAGGAGAATACGTGTTATTGTCTTCTATTAGGAGGAGAAAGACACATTTTGAGGCAAGTACACTAAAAAAAAGTCTTACAAGAGAGTGTTGTTAGCATTATCCACTTGAGATTATTGCTTATGTTATTGGATTATCCTCGTTGGAGAGTGATTTGGTTACGAGTTAAGTTAGTACAAATTGGAAGCACATGGTCTGTGTTCTTCCTTAGGTTCTTCCTTGTGGTCATGAGTGTTTGAAGGCTGGATAATATTGGTTGTAGAAGTGGTGGGCCTGACAAACCATAGGGCTCGAACGTGAGTCCTCCACCCCCAAAGTGGATACATGATACATCCTGCCACTGGAGCAAGCCAGGGAGTTGAGAGATTTTGTTTTAAGAATACTAGAAAGAGGTTAAAATCACATAAAAACGTGTTAAAAGAGTGAAATTCATACCTGAAGCTTGAAGTTGGAGTAGGAGATGGCAACTTTGTCACCCCACTGCCTTCATAGTAATAATCCTCACTTCCCAGTGATACTGACACCTTCCTCTTCCGAATTGTCGCTACTACTACTCGCGCTAAGCTCGTGAATGGGCTTCCTTGAGGCTTAACGTAGCGATAATGGCGAATTCCAAATAAGAAGAAGGCTATGCCGATAACATTAGCGACGATGCCCAAACCAAAACCCAATCCCCAGCCAACATTGTCTTGAACATACACAATGGCTGTGGAGCTAATTATAGAAGAAACATATAAGGTAAAGAAGTACCAATTAAAGAAAATTGCTTGATCTTTGGGCTTGTCGAATTGATCTGCTCCCATGGTTGCAACTGTAAAGCGCGTGCCTCCTGCTCCAATAGCTGCTGTCGCTATTACAGTGTATAAGATAGCGAATTGAAGCTTCGATGGTGTCTCGCATGTGTCCGACCCACTTGTGCATGGTGGAGGCCTTAATGAGTGGACTGTTGCGGTTAAGGTTAACAAAATCATTCCCTGCAAGTATAGCCATTTTATTAATTTTCTTCACAATTGAGATAAAAAGAAGACTTTGAAATAACAAATGCATGGCCTTTTATTGTTAATGGCAGCTGCCCTAACTTTTGAAAATAAATTTAATTTTACGTTTATATTATTTAATTATAGGCGATTCACCAAAAAAATGTGGGGAATGCTAGCCCCTCCCCACTTTCTCCGTACGACCAACATCTGTACTATTTTTTACCGGCTGCTTTTGCTGCCGGTTAAAGCTTCAGCAACAGTCCCATTTCAACTCTCCCCTTCACTTTGTTAATATTTAAAAAGAAACCCATTAAAGGCCCTCATAATAATAATAAAATTATAATACAGCGTTTTCTCTCTCCTCTCTCACTCTCTCTCTCTCTTCCGAACGAAATGCTTCTTGCTTCATTAAAAAATACAGTGTCCAAACGACCCAGTTATTGATCGCCGGCCTCAATTAACGGTGAGCAAAGCCATGTCGCCGCCGCCTTGTCGTTTGCACTCTCTCGCGAATGGAAACCAGCTTTTAGCTTATTCTATTAGTTTCTCTTTTCCTTTTTTTAATCATTACCGAGTTTTAGTGAAAGGGTTGGCTTGTGATGTGAAATTTGTTCTGAATTTTATTTCAGGAGAAGAAAGACATGTTCAAGCTCCCATTTCTCCACTATTTTTTTTCTCTTTTTCGGGTTGGGTTTTCGTTCATTTTTTTTTTTTTGGGTATGAGAACAGGTAGCTTCCTTCTTCTTCTAAATTTCTAAAAAAATTTTCAAGAGAAGAAAGACATGCTCAAGCTCCCATTTCTCCACTCTTTTTCTCCTTTTTAAGGGTGGGTTTCCCTTCGATTTTTTCCGTATGAGAACAACTTCCTTCTTCTGTTTTTTTTTTTCCTTTTTCTAATATAGAATGACCACCGCATATTAGGGGAGAGAGTTTCGGGAGAGAGAGAGAGGGGGCAGGACTCCGGAGAAAAGGGATGGAAGATTTGGATATTCCTATGTACTTTTATGGGGTTTTTTTGCAAATTACAAATAAAGGGAGGGGCAAGATTTAAATTTAGTTACTGATGAAGCTTTAACCAGCTGAAAAAGCAGCTGGAAAAGTTAGGACAGATATTGGTCATATGGAGAAAGTGAGGAAATAAGAAACTGGGGCTAGCATTCCCCAAAAAATGTATGCCTTGCGTTTTTATTACCTAAAATGACATGCTTTTTTTTGGATGGTAAGCTGGGTTAGGCAAACCCCAATCAAAGTATATTAAAGACAAAGGGAATCACATGCAGCGATATTTACAGCCAGATCGGTTTGCATTTTTATTATCTAAAGTGTAAGCTTTTGACACATTTACCCTTAGGTAGGCAAATAAAAGGCAAACACTACTAAGGGTATTATTGGAATTCATACCTATTTAGTAAAACTTTTCAAATGGTGCCCTGAATCATGATATTTTTGGTTTAGGGTGATAAAATGGTTACTTAACTCTTTAATTATTTAAAAGGGCATAACCCTGAGGCAATGGTGCATGTGGCAGCTGCTAACAACTCTTGAGAAAATATATCTCTACAAACGGACAAGATGGCCAACGAACTTGGTCCGATCCTCAAATCTTTCCTTGGGTGCATTCCCTAGACCTAAAATATTTCGTACCCACTAAATCATTTTCTACAAACCTAATTTTACTTAATGTTTAGAATTATATTATTTCATAGAGTGCAAAAGTGATACAAATATAGAACTTTTAAATTTGACCACAAATTTTGGATTTTTTGAGTTCCATACATGTGAAACTTCTAATTAAATTGAACCCAATAAATCAGAGATACCATT
The DNA here is from genome assembly GCA_015143295.1 of Tetracentron sinense. Classification (NCBI taxonomy): domain Eukaryota; kingdom Viridiplantae; phylum Streptophyta; class Magnoliopsida; order Trochodendrales; family Trochodendraceae; genus Tetracentron; species Tetracentron sinense. The sequence goes on from CM026563.1 coordinate 4,975,713, forward strand.
GTGTAAAAGAGTTAGAAACCCTCTTCCCTCTCCTCTCATACTCTTGTTCTAAAATATTAATGTTGCAGACTTTTAAAAGTTACACCAAAAGAACGGAGTCTTACAGACATTATCAAGCGGCCAATACTTAGAAAAGCCTAGCTCCAACTAGGGGTGGGTACCAAGCCGAGGCTAGCCAAACCTAACGAGCCAAGCTTTTATCGAGCCGAGTTTTTTTTGAAGTTATCAAGCTTGGCTCGACTTGTTAATAAATGAGGAAATCGAGTTCCGAACTCAATTAGAATATGATTAATTTAAGAAATTAAGCCTTTAATTAATGTATTATAATTGTATATCTAGGGGTCAGCTCTTGCCCAGCCCCTAGCTCCAATCATTTTGAGGGGGATCATGAAAGAGGAGAGCCAATATTGACTAGGGAGTAACATAAACTCTTCTTTAATATGTAAGATATTTTTGGCTAATAATTGAGGCTGTTAGTCCTTACCAGCAAGGATATAAAAGAGGAAATGATAATGACAGCAGAACAGCCTAAGAAGGAGTCAGCGATAATTGCTCCGGCGATTGGGAAGAGACTGGTGGCACCGTTCACTATGTTGGAGATCTGTGCGGCGTTGACGCTCTTCACGTTGAATTCTACTATAAGATACACGATTAGGTTCCATATCCACCCCCCGGCTGCAAGTATTAGGCCCATCACACACCCTGTCCAAACAGGTGCAACACCAACATCTATGTTAGATTCTAAAGAGAGAGAGAGATTGTTAGATTCTAGAAAGAGAGAGACCTGTGATAAAGGGGAAGGTAATCCAACCCCCTCTTTTGCTATCGCCGTTTGCTATACCTCCTTCATTGGGTGTAAATTGGCCTTCAAAGTGCTGTAACTCAGTGGCTGCCATGATATGCTCTCTCTTTTTTACAGTAGAAGAAAGGAGAGTAGAAGTATGCTCAAGAAATGGTGATTTATAACTCAATGTGTGTATATATATATTAGCAAAAACCCCGTGCATCGCACGGGTGTGGTAGTTTAAACAATTAAGAATGATAGAATATAAATAGATATAACAAATGAACTTGTGGTAACATTAGTTGCATGTGGTAAGAACAAATTTCAAATAAATTGAGTTAAAATTTACCTTTTTTTCTAACATCCAAACACACAATTACAAAAATGTTGTTCGAATTTTTTTAATCAACATCTTCTAGCAGTAATTAATATTTACTGAAGAGGGATTTAGAAATTATCTAGAACTCAATGATTTAATAATACTATTATAAAGTAACACGTAGATGGATGCCTTTTATATATTTTGAGAATCAATTCGTTCAACTTTCCATGGAAGTCCTTAATTTAAATCTAGAAACCATTCAATAAAATTACATTTTAGCACATCAACGGCCACATAAAAATCAAATATACTCCATTTAGAAGGAAGAGTCAAGAACCTCAACATATGTTTGTCTTATTTAATGTTTCTCAACCTACGAAATGTAGTCATAGAAAAAGACAAACACAACCTTAAGAAAATATTTGTAGAGCCAAATATATTTTATTTAAGATTGATAATTGTGAAAAAGAAAATATTACCTACTTTCATGAAGTGAATTGTATTTTAAATAGCTATGAATAAAATAAAAAAATATTGAAACACGAGTCATGGATGAAAGAAACCAGACATGCCAAAAAGCTAAAGTTAATAAAAATCAGAGTTTGTTCGAGCAAAAGCTATATACTTCTAGTGATTCAATTTTTATTTAGCACATATTATTAAAAAATATAAAAAAAATAAAGAAACAAAAATGAAAAATAATAGAAAAGATTTAGGAACAAAGTTTGATTAAATGTATAGCAATATGGATTCTCTACTCGCTTGATTTAGCAGAAATAATTAATCAAAAACAAAATAAACTTAAACACCCAGCATAACTTAAGGGCTTCTAACAAACCCAAAGCTAAAGTCAAAAGAAATCTGACTTGGTTCAGCCAAATAGCCATTTATTGAAATAGTTTTAGTGATTCAGTTCAAGGCTTCAAGCTTCATTTAGCACATAAGAATAAAGAAAAATAATACGAAAGAAACAAAAAAACACAGAAGGCAAACAGATAAGAGAAGAGAATTAGAGACAAAAATTGATTACCTCAATGAAGGAAAACAAATACCCTAAAAAAAAAAATCCAATTTTAGACATCCTCAAAATAAGTACGTGCTTCTTACTCATGCTCAAGCTATTTATTGAGTTTTTACGTTTCGCTTCAAATAAGAAAAGGCTTAATGACGAGTTGTCCTATAAAAGGAGTAATGAGAGAACGGAAGATATGAAAAAGATTACAATTACATGTTAAGCCAATCCCAAGCTCTATAGTAACGCTTGAGTTTGGTAAACCTTATTTGAGTGGAGCTTGAGGCTGATGACTGAGTTCTAAATTGCGAGTGCTTGAGCCGAGCTATTGAGCCTAGTTATATAGTGATTTTATGTGTGGATCACATAACCGCTTATGACCTTTTAGGCTATGTGAAATTTATTATCAGCATCCAAATTTGCACCCAATTAGGCTTACAAGATTCATTAAGTTAGCTTATATTAGGGAAAAGATTTTGCTAGCCCCAATCACAAATCTTCCAAAGACGCAACTGGGACCATACAAATATCAAACTTGCTTTGACTTTTGTTTTTTCAACCATTAAAATAATGAAAGATCTCCAAGTGTTTGACTCCTCTTGCATCTATGGAAAAAATTGGAGTAAATTCGACTGGGGCTAGCTCTCCTCTTACGGAAATAGTTAGTGGTGAGTATTTAAGAAAGATGGAGGGGGGGCATCCACCAATGAGGTGGTGCCTTAGGTTTGAAAATCGATTTCATGGGTACGCCTATCACTACTCCTTACATTAAGCTTAAGAGAGAGATTTCAAAATATTTGTTTCTTTTTAAAATGACTAAAATACTTTTTTTAAAACTGATCAAGTAATTGCTTATCAGCAAAGTGCCAATCAAATATGATTACCTCACATAATTGCTTATAAGTTATGATTGCAACAATTGAGACCAAACGGGTTCTAGCTCAGAAAGGAATTAAGCCAAGCCTTCTATTGGCTAGCTTAGCCCTATGTGCAGCACAATCTGAAAGTGAAATGACTTCTCTCTTTTTATTGCCACATGTCGATTTGTGTACTTAGGCAAGATGGTTTTGGTCTTGCGAGAGCAAGACCAAATCCAATCCGCTTGAACCACATCTTCTATAAATAGCTTTAATTTTTAACGAAAGAGAACATTTATGGTTTCAACCGGTTCTAAGGGGCAGACACACATGTCACTACCACAATATGAGAGTAACCTCAACGGAGGTTGTCGTGTATGTCACCTCAGTCTCCCCGTAGGAGATTGGATTTGGTCTTGCAAGACATCTTGCCGAGTACACAAATCGACATGTGGCGATAAAAAAGGGAGAAGTCATTTCACTTTCTCCCTGTATTTTTACTTCTCTTCAATTGATTATTTTTTTCATTTTTATCGCCACATGTCGAAAGCCCACAATAAGCAAGACTGTTTTTGTCTTGCTAGAGCAAGACCAAATCTGATCCCGGTTCAAGACATATCTCGAGCTCCCAAAATTATAGAGGTATGCTACCCTACTCTAAGACATTCCTTGCAGCCAAAAATAGCAGGAGTATCGCTAGCATTTTTCACAGAGTAGACTGCTTAATTGAGTATTGCCAATTTGTGCCAACTCCCGGAAACCACCTCAAAAAATAAGAGAGAGAGAAAGAGAGGTCCTTTATTAGAAAAGAAACATACAATAACAATAAGTACAACCAGGAGTGTTAGCCCCATTTCAGGCCTTTTAAAAAAGTTCGGATACTTGGTTGATTGAAGCGGAGAGTAGAAAAACCGTGAGTATGGCTAGCACTGTTCTAAGTACAACGCACCTGCGCACTTAGACTTGTTCAGCGATCCGAGCTAGAACTAGTGTCATCCTTCTCAACACTCTGGTACTTATACAACCTGGCGCACGTTAGATAATAACCAAAGTTAATCACTCCTATCACAGCCAACATCCAAAACACGTTATCTAGCCTCCCGTTGTTAATATTATCCGGTAACCATCCGGTGACCCTCCGAACCAAATCGATCACCACCGTACTTAGATAATACGCGATCCCAATTATCAATGCGATCATCGCAGTCGCAGTGTTATGCAATGACTTTGGGAATTCTTGGTAATACAATGCAACTTGTCCCGGGAAATGGAACGCCTCTCCAACGCCTACAATGGATAGAGGCAACACTAGCCACAATGCTGACATGGGCACAATCGAACCGGGTTGACCCGTGAGGTGGTGCGATCGAGCGATGCGGAGCCGGTTCGTCTCAACTAGGGCTGACCCCACCATGCTAGTAACATTGAGGACGTGGCCGAGTCCGACACGCTGGAGGGGAGTTGGAGATCTGCGTGTCAACTTTTGCCACATAGGACATAGGGTACGGTCAATGATGGTGAGGAAGATGGCTGTGGACACAAGAGTGAAGACTAGGAAGGACCCGGCTGGGATTTGAAAGTGGGGCCCAATGTGTCGATCCATAGTAAGAGCTTGGAGGGTTGTTAAACTTGCTTGGATCCCTATAGGAGTGCTTAAAAAAATAGCGGTTGACCATAGTGGGAATATCCTGATTAGGGTTTTGAGGTCTTCGACTTGTTCGACCGTACATAGCCTCCATGGTCTTGCAATTGAGCCATTCGATCCAGTGTCACCTTGGGTTTTCAGTGCTGCACGGTTTAGGAATCTGCATGGCTCACCAAGTCACGTTAGCGAAATCTAAAACAGTGTGTAGGTTAAAAAAAAAAAAAAAAAAAAGTCTAAAGTGAAACTTAGTAGCAATATTCATTGTAGCTGTGGGTTACAAATACCAATGCATTTTTGACTCATGAGAAAATGGAGATCGAATCACTGCCAATCGCGAGCACCCACAGGTAAGGTCAACACGTGTTCATTTTAATCCTTATTTATTATAGATAGGTTTAGAGAATATAGAGTGATGTAATAAAGTAAGATGAGATAATTTGAAATAGATTAATATCAAATCTTAGATTTGTTTACGATTAAATTTGATTATGATGTGATACTGTTTTTAGCTTAAGACTCATGTAATCTTTATATAATCCTTAAGGAAGAGTGAGTCATTGTAATCACTCAAGCTATTAAATAGAATCTCTTTCTTTATTATGGTATCAGAGTGGGTTGATCGGACCTTATTTTGAATTTTTTTTTCCTTTAATCTTGTTTTTCTTGCGGGTGGCATTGCCATCCGTCTGGCCAACACCTTTTTTTTTTTTTCCTTCAAACCACTGGCCGACTTCTCTTTATGTGCTATTGGGAGAGATCATGACAGTTTACTTTAATGAACCATCGGCTCTGACAGATTCTAAGATGAGCGGGATGCGACAGTGATGGATTTCACAGACTGACGGTGACCACCAATATGTACAATTGGATTTTCCGACGACTTTTCAACAAAGCCCAATGATCTCAGGCTAATTTTTTGTTTATAACAATTGCAAGATCTTTCTTCAAAGGATCATACAATTGCGAGAGAGTATTAGAAATAGGTTTAGAAAATACAGAGTGGTGTAATAAAGTAAGATGAGATACACTGTATTTCATCTCATATCTAGGTAGATTTGAATTTGAAATAGATTATTAGTATCAAATCTTAAATTTGTTTAGGATTAGATTTGATTATGATGTGATACTGTTTCTATCTTGAGACTCATGTAATCTCTATATAATCCTTAAGGAGGAGTGAATCATTGTAATCACTCAAGCTATTCAATAAAATCTATTTCTTTATCACTATTAACCATAGTTAAGGTTCACTCGACCTTAGGATTCAACAATTTAACCTTAGATATGGAACCTAATAGTGGGAAGTCGACAGAACGAACATTCTACGAACGATTTTGTGGGGTGTATAAAGCAAAGGGGTTAGAGTTTAGGGTTCTCTTCCTCCATCGCTCACATGCACAAAGCTCTCAAACACCCCTGCCAATGCATATTTTGGGATGCTCTGGTTATCTTTGCAACCAAACTCCTGTTCCTAGTTAATCAATTTTTTGAAACTTTTCTCAGGGAAAAGACGTTTTATTGTCTTCATTTAGGAGGAGAAAGACACATCTTGAGGCAAGTCCACTAAAAAAAGTCTGAAAAGAGAGTGTTGTTTGCATTATCCACTTGAGATTACTGCTTATGTTATTGGATTATCCTCGTTGAAGAGTGATTTGGTTTTGAGTTACGTTAGTACAAATTGGAAGCACTTGGTCTGTGTTCTTCCCTAGGTTCTTCCTTGTGGTCATGAGTATATGAAGGCTATCTAGGATAATATTAGTTGTAGAAATGGTGGGCTTGACAAACCATAGGACTCGAACCTGAGTCCTCCACTCCAAAGTGGATACATGATACATCCTGCCACTGGAGCAAACCAGGGAGGTGAGAGATTTAGTTTTAAGAATACTAGAAAGAGGTTTAAATCACAGAAAAGTGTGTTAAAAAGAGTGAAATTCATACCTGAAGCTTGAAGTTGGAGTAGGAGATGGCAACTTTGTCACCCCATTATGTTCATAGTAATAATCCTCACTTCCCAGTGATACTGACACCTTCCTCTTCCGAATTGTCGCTACTACTACTCGCGCTAAGCTCGTGAATGGGCTTCCTTGAGGCTTAATATAGCGATAATGGCGAATTCCAAATAAGAAGAAGGCTATGCCGATAACATTAGCGACGATGCCCAAACCAAAACCCAACCCCCAGCCAACATTGTCTTGAACATACACAATGGCTGTGGTGCTAATTATAGAAGAAAAATATAAGGTGAAGAAGTACCAATTAAAGAAAATTGCTTGATCTTTGGGCTTGTCGAATTGATCTGCTCCCATGGTTGCAACTGTAAAGCGCGTGCCTCCTGCTCCAATAGCTGCTATCGCTATTACAGTGTATAAGATAGTGAATTGAAGCTTCGATGGTGTCTCGCATGTGTCCGACCCATTTGTGCATGGTGGAGGCCTTAATGAGTGGACTGTTGCGGTTAAGGTTAACAAAATCATTCCCTGCATTGCAAGTATAGCCATTTTATTAATTTTCATCACAATTGAGATAAAAAGAAGACTTTGAAATAACAAATGCATGTCCTTTTATTGTTAATGGCAGTTGCCCTAACTTTTGAAAATAAATTTAATTTTACTTTTATATTATAATATTTAATTATAGGTGATTCACCAAAAAGGGTATGCCTCGCATTTTTATTACCTAAAAAGGCATGCTTTTGACAGATTTATCAAATAGGGCATGATTTGCATTTTTATTATCTAAAGCGTATGCTTTTGACACAGTTACCCTTAGGTAGGCAAATAAAAGGCAAACACTATTAAGGGTATTATTGGAATTCATTCCTATTTAGTAAAACTTTTCAAACGGTGCCTGGATCATGATATTTTCCGTTTAGTGTGGTAAAATGGTACTTAACTCTTTAGTTATTTAAGAGGGCACAACCCTGAGGCAATGGTGCATGTGGCAGCTGCTAACAACTCTTGAGAAAATATATCTCTACAAACAGACTAGATGGCCAACGAACTTGGTCCGATCCTCAAATTTTTCTTGGGGTGCACTCCCTAGACCTAAAATATTTCGTATCCACTAAATCATTTTCTACAAACCTAATTTTACTTAATGTCTAGAACTATATTATTCCCTGGAGTGTAAAAGTTATACAAATATAGAACTTTCAAGTTTGACCACAAATTTTGGATTTTTTAAGTTCTATACATGTGAAACTTCTAATTAAATTGAACTCAATAAATCAGAGATACTATTGTGTAAAAGAGTTAAAATCCCTCTTCCCTCTCCTCTCAGACTTTTGTTCCAAAATATTAATGTTGCGGATTTTTAAAAGTTCCACCAGAAGAACGGAGTCTTATTGACATTATCAAGCGGCCAACACTTAGAAAACCCTAGCTCCAACTCGGGGTGGGTAGCAAGTCAAGGCTAGCCAAACCTAACGAGCCGAGATTTTATCGAGCCGAGTTTTTTTTGAAGTTATCAAGCTTGGCTCAGCTCGGCTTGACTCATTAATAAATGAGGAAATCGAGTTCCGAACTCAATTAGAATATGATTAATTTAAGAAATTAAGCCTTCAATTAAAGTATTTAAATTGTATATCTAGGGGTGAGCTCTTGCCCACCCCTAGCTCCAATCATGTTAAGGTGGATCATGAAAGAGGAGAGCCGGCCAATATTGACTAGGGAGTAACATAAACACTTCTTTAATATGTAATATTTTTGGCTAATAATTGAGGTTGTTAGCCCTTACCAGCAAGGATATAAAAGAGGAAATGATAATGACAGAAGAACAGCCTAAGAAGGAGTCGGCGATAATGGCTCCGGCGATTGGAAAGAGACTGGTGGCACCGTTCACTATGTTGGAGATCTGTGCGGCGTCGACGCTCTTCACGTTGAATTCTACTATAAGATACACGATTAGGTTCCATATCCACCCTCCGGCTGCAAGTATTAGGCCCATCACACACCCTGTCCAAACAGGTGCAACACCAACATCTATGTTAGATTCTAAAGAGAGAGAGAGATTGTTAGATTCTAGAGAGAGAGAGAGACCTGTGATAAAGGGGAAGGTAATCCAACCCCCTCTTTTGCTATTGCCGTTTGCTATTCCTCCTTCATTGGGTGTAAATTGGCCTTCAAAGTGCTGTAACTCAGTGGCTGCCATGCTATGCTCTCTTTTTTTCAGTAGAAGAAAGGAGAGTAGAAGTATGGCTCAAGAAATGGTGATTTATAACTCAATGTGTGACTATCTATTTTACTATTATAATGGGAGAGATTGGCGTAGTTAATTTTTCAGAAATTCCCATACTACCCCTATATAAGAACAAAATTTGATTTAATGTCTTACTTTAAAACCCAAACTATCCCTTGCCTTTTAATTTCCAAACTAGCCCTTGCTCATCTATCTATTTAGAATCACAGCCAATCGCAATTGAACTCGGGGAGAGTTCAATCGCACCCATGGGTTAACACGTGTCCCTTTTAACTCCTATTAACTATGGTTAACTCCTTCCCCTTGCTCTCACGTGCATTGCACGTGCCACTAGTAAGTTCAATCGCACCCGTGGGTTAACACGTGTTCCTTTTAACTCCTATTGACTGTGGTTAACTCCTTCTCCTTGCTTTCACGTGCGTCGCACTTGCCACTTGCTAGTATATAGAGAGAGGTATTCATGTTTTTTGGAACCGGAAAGCTGGGTTAGGCGGACCCTACAACCCTGCGCTTCATAAGAGATAATCTTAGCTAACAAGGGCGGGAATAACTCCGAGCTAACTATAGACTCACCAAGGGAGGTGCTTAGTTTTGACAGAGATATTCATCCATATGGTTAGCCCTACTACTGCGTTTGGGCATGGTACTGATCCGACTATGAGGCGTTTTGAATATCTGCTTCTTGGGGCACCAGTGTATATGCCTAAGTTAACGGGTTTCTCATTTTTTTTTTAATAGTACCTTCAACTAAGTAAAGAGCACATGACAGCTCCCCCATTGACCCAGTGGCAGAGCAGTGGCAGAGGAGGTGTGACAGATGAAAGCCACCGTGACTAGCTAACCGATTAATGCCTCACCTACTAACATTAGTGTTAGAATAAGTGATGCCAACATTACCCATATATATATATATATATAATAAAATAAAAAGCACATGGGCAGCAGCCTGTTCTAAAAAAATGATTTTTTGAAATAGCAAGAAATAAGTTGATTTGATGGCAGACCAATTGAACCAAATATTAGAATTATTGGCTCTAATAGCCATTTACTCATATCATTAGGGAGATCCAAATCTTTGATCAATGAGTATAAATGAGTATAACGATAGCCATAAAAACGTCATATGTTATTAACTTCTTATAAAGAGAGATTATGACTATATAACAGATGCCAATCCATGGAGAAAGCAAGTTATTATCACTTGGATTTGGTTAAGGGGTGGACCACGAGTCATTGGTTTACATAAGGGGCGGAGCTAGGATTCTTTTGTAGGGGACTAAGAATGGGGGTTCGGGGGCTATGCCCCGAAATTTTTTTTTGGGGCTAAGTTCATGAGACATTGCCTCTGTTTGTATCCGTTTTGTAAAGAGAATCTTTTTTTCTCAAAGATTCACGGGTGGCTAGAGCTCCCCGTCCTTCGGCTCCACCCATTTCTAAGGCTACACCCTTATTATTGCTATAGTAAAACAAAAAAAAAATTCAAAATTTCAGGGGGGGCTTCAGCCCTCCCTAGCCCCATGTGGCTATGCCGGTGGTTTACATCCACAGTTGCCTCTTCTTATTGATCTGGATGGATGATTCTACAATTTCCTGCAATTTGTATCAAAGCCCATTGTTGGCTCTAAGATCCTTCCAAAAGTATAGAGCACTCAAATTGCCCTATCAGCCCACCAAAAAAAAAAAAAAAATGCCCTATCTCAACGTCAAGGACTCAAGAAATGAGTAGCATTGAAAAAGAGAAATTGATCAGGTGGTAACGGAATTCAGATGGTTTGTACGAATGCTATACTTGGAGACAAATTCATATATATTACCAAAACATATAAAAAGGGTCGTGTTAGAGTTCATGCAATGCGTGAAAACGCAAGGAAACAAATGAAAGGTATAAATGACACTTATGTAATTAGTTATCATAAAATCAATTAAAGAAAATATTTCTAAGAATACCCTTATTCCTTTTATCTATTATCAAGAATATCCTCATTTTAAGCCTGCTTGAAAATTTTTGAGAATTCACTCATTGCGTGACTCCCATTCCCCTATATACAGACACACACACGCGTAAGTTAGTTCAGGAGGTAATATATAACAACAAAAGAAAGTTGAGAAAGCCTAAGCAAAAACCTTAACCCTAAGTCTCTTCTCCAGACTCCGGGACCAGGGATTATCTAAAATTTGATTTTAGTGCATGACAAGATTAATTTTGTGTAATTTATTGTATTATAATTTAATAATAAATATTTCTATTAAAATTGTATAAAACTAGTCAAAATAACTACGAAATTCGAATCAAGCTTGAACTAATCAAAGCTGGCTGGACTCAGCTTGAATTGTGTTCGAGCTAAGACCAGATACTAGCCAATTGGAAATAAACTTGGAGTGCTCAATCGCATCACATGCCCCCTTTTAACCTTGGTTAAGAAATTTTAATTCAAGGGTTAATTTTTAAAAAAATATATTTTTTCCAAAAATCTAAGGCTAGATTGTTGAACCCTAATAGTTAATGAATCTTAACCACAATTAATGGGATTAAAAGAAATACATGTTGACTAGTAGATGTGATTGAACTCAGGGAGACCTCAATCACGATTGAATATGATCCCAACTCATTGGAGCTTAATCAAGTTTTTTCAAGCCAAGCACGAGCATAAACATTTAAGCTCAAGCATGTTCGGTGCAAGCTCGGCTCAATACATGGCTACCCAAATCCCTATTGATTTTACTAGCTTTTTATGGATTTTTCTTTATTATTTTTTTCCTTTGGATTTCTTTTATTATTATTTTTCTTTTTATTTCCTTTTCATGCTTACCAAAGAAAGCTAGTGTTTTGCCTTTAATTTCCCAATTGGAAGGTGAACAAGGTCCCGTTCATTTACTGACTTAGAAAGTCTGACACTGACAACTTTCATCATTTGACAACTAACAGGTGGCACGTGTGATGCACATGAGAACAAGGGGAAGGAGTTAATCGGAGTTAACCACAGTTAATAGGAGTTAAAAGGGACACGTGTTAACCCGTAGGTGCGATTGAACTCTCCCTAAGTTCAATCACGATTGGCTTTTATTCTATTATTTAAATTGATAGATGAGTAAGGGGTAGTTTGGGAATTAAAAAATAAAACATTAATCAAAATTTTGTTTTATATAAGAGTAGTTTGGGAATTTCGGAAAAATCAGGCTACGCATGCCTCTCCTATTATAATAGTAAAGATATATATTTTCGTCAATGAACTTTTCTTTATTTTTTTTCCCTTTGGATGTCATTTAATTTTTTTTTTTTCCTTTTTCTTTCCTTTTTGTGCTAATCAGAGAGCTAGAGTTTTGTCTTCCCCATTTTGAAGGTGAATAAGGTCCCGTCGCCCAGACTTGTAAAGTCCCACACTTGACAAGTTTTGTCATTTGACAATTTTTTTTCTTTTTCATAACTAGATGTATGGTACTTTTTATCTAATGTGTTGTAATTTCTATAAGACTACTTGCAAATGAATGATTTCATATCTCAAAAAAAATGAGCAGTGATTAGCGGACCTTGGGGTCCACTTCTTATCTTACCCCGCGTCCTCATGTCCCTTTTTATCACCTCTTTAACCTTGATTAAGCTTAACTTAATTAGAATTATATAAGATTTTGGTATTTTTTTTTTACAAAAAAACTGAGGTTGGTTTGCTTAACCCTAGGGGTGTGTGAATCTTAACTACAATTGGTGAATATTTAAAATTGAGGCGTGGACCAATGAAAACCATTTCGTTACAAAATGGAAACCATAGATACAATAAATATTTTCCTAAAAAAAAATATAAGACTTGCAATCTCATCATGAAAAATAATTATTCTTTTTAACAACATTGTCTAAGCGACTCAAATTTTCTAACTACCATGACAAATTGCAAAGTGGCAAGTTTTATAAGTCTCCACAAAAGAACAGACCCTTACAACAAAGGGGTATACATCAGTCTCGTGACACTGGCATCCATTGTGATGCTACGGAATTAGAGGAACTAACATCCTCATGAAAGGGTGGTTAAGGAAGGGCATCTCCGGTAGCCCATGTGGAGCATGTCTTGGGTTCAATCCATGTAGCCAATACCTTTCTAAGTTCTAAAGAAAAAAAAAAAGTGGGTTTTACCAAATTAGGCTCTAGGTATTGCTAAATCTTTCAAATAGGCTCTAATTTTTGATAATAATTTTTCTAGGCTTATACATGTGTAAGTTTCACACATTCGTGAAACTTATCATGAGATGGACCAAAATGCCCTTCTTTCTACTCTCTCTCACAATTCACTATACGAAGGAAGAAAACAATTTTTTGAGAATAAACAAATTCGTGTTCATTCAGAAATCCGACCACACCCTTCTTCGTTTAACTCGATTCATCCATTATAGAGATAAGAGTTCATTATCATTTTTCTTAGTAATATATTCTCAATGTTCATTAGAGTTTTCTCGAATTCATTCCAAATATTTTCTTTATTATTTCATTTTTCTGTTTAAAAGTTTCTATCATCTTTATTTATAATAATCACTCTATTCATAGGTTTCTTTATCGTTTTAGTATTTGATCATTTTAAAGCCCTTCATTTTTCTTTAATTTTTTTTTCATTCAATGAATTTTCCTTCGTTTTTATCATTTTCTCTATTTTTTTTTTCATATATTGCATTCGTATACACAATATCGATTGATCTGGATCCCAAAGCGATCAATCGCTCTCTTAGAACGATCGATTGCTCTCAAAGAGCGATTGATCGATCGATTGCTAATTTTGCATCAATTAAAAAATTAGTTTTGTCTAACATTTATTATTTTAATTACTTTTTGTAGCTAAAAATATCTTTTAAGTCGAAAATCAAGAGTCCACAAAAAGACGATGACACATCCAACCTCAAGGGAAGAGAATTCCACAAGCAAAGAAGAGGTGGAGCAAATTATGAGCAACCATAATTGAAGTATTCCTAGAAGATATTATACAACTTATGGAAAATTTTGAGGCCCCCGAGAGAGTAAGTAATTGTGGGCAGCGAGTTACTTCGGTTATCTATAGATTTTTAGAAATGAGAAATTGTATAAAAAGTTGATGTATATTCATTTATAACCTTTTAGAGATGAGGAATTCAAAAAAAGAAATGAGATGTTGTATGATACATTGGTGTATAATTTTTTTTTTTTATGTATATTCGTTTGCTCAACATACATTCAAAAGTCATATCTGATTTAAAGAGATAGTGGAGTCATTGAAGAAGCAACTCTTTTAGGTAACATTCTCTTAGGACAGAGCTTATATGACACTCAATTTGCACGACACAATATTTTTCCGCCATCTTTGGGTGCACTCATAATTGGCAAATCCGAATCACTAACAATATAACCCAAAAAGTAACAAAGTTTTAAAAAAATAAATATTGAAAAAGAGAATGGGTGTACTTTTGTCATTATTTGTAACATTTACTCGTTACATTCATGTCTCCATACCCTCTTCCGCCTCTGATAATACTTTCAAGAGAAATTATGTCATGATTGATTCTGCTTATTGCGCATGAACAATGAATAAAAAACTTGTGTGAAGCTACTCACGTTCATGTCTTTATACCATCTTCCACTTCTTAAAGATGAGAGCGATCGATTGATCTCATATTATAAATAGACATTTTTCACTGTCTAAGCGATTAGTTTTATCGATTGAGAAGATGGAATCTTATAAATTTCTCAGTATGTTTATAAACCAAACTACACACCAAGTCACACACTAATTTACATAAAGCAAAATACCATATAAATACTCAAACATATTTACAAACCAACTATGAGTACACCATCTACACACCAAGTCACAAAAATATTCAAAATCACATTACACAAATGTCCAATCACATTTATGCAATTTCACACCACTTTAACATCATTGACCATTACAATGCAGCACATGTTAAAACCTCAAATGTCATTCTACAAACGAATATAAATCAACTTCTTATACATTTTCTCATTTCTAAAAATGTACAAATAACCGAAGCAACTCGTTGTCCACAATTACTTTATCTTTCGGAGGCCTCAAAATTGTCTATAAGTTATGCAATATCTTCTAGGAATACTTTAACGATGACTGCCCATAATCTGTCCCACCTCCCCTTTGCTTGTTGAATTCTCCCTCCTTGAGATTGGATATGTCATCGGTTTTTTGTGGACCTTTGATTGTCGATTCTAAAGATATTTTTAGCTACAAAAAGTAATCAAAATAATAAACGTTAGATAATATAACAAAATTAAATTTTCAATCGATCGATCAATCACTCTCTTAGAGTGATCGATCGCTCTGGGATCCAGAGCAATCAATACTGTGTATACGAATGCAGTATATGAAAAAAAAAATGGAGAAAATTATAAAAACGAAGGAAAATTCCTTGAATGAAAAAAAAATTATAGAACAATGAAAGACTTGAAATGGATCAAACACAAACGATAAAGAAACCTATGAATAGAGTGAATATTATAAACGAAGATGATAAAAACCCTTTGAAAAGAAAAATGAAAGAACAAATAAAATATTTGGAATGAATTCGAGAAAACCCTAATAAACATTGAGAATATGTTATTACGAAAAATGAGAATGAACTTTTACCTCAATAATTGATGAATCAAGTTAAACGAAGAAAGGAGTGATCGGATTTCCGAATGAACACGAAGAAGATATTTGTTTCTTCCCAAAAAGTGGTTTTCTTCATTCGTACAGTGAACTCTGTGTGTGTGTGTGAGAGAGAGAGAGAGAGAGAGAGAGAGAGGAAATAAGGGCATTTTGGTTAATCTCACGATAAGTCTCACACGTGTGACACTTACACGTGTATAAGCCTAGAAAAGTCAAAACCTATTTGAAGGGTTTAGCAATACCTAGAGCCTATTTTGGTAAAACCCCTCCCCCCAAAAAAAAAAGAAAAAGAAAAATAATTCCGGTATACATTAAAATGAGTGAGATAAGACAGCCATTTTCTTAGCTAGAAGAGCCTTGACAATGAATCATTGTAAAATAATTTCACTATCATATAACATACGAATTAATCTAGGGATACTCCCAAAGTGTACTCTCATATATACTCTCTAATCTTAACTGTTTATCTCAATTATTAAATGGTTAGGATTCCAGCTAATGTGATAATAGAAAAAACAAAATAAGCCAACTGACATCTTGGCCCTTACTGGTTGGTTATAAACGGTTATGATTAGGGAGTATATTTGGGAGTACCGAACTGACTCATAACATATAACTTCAGCTTCAAAATTTACAACATAGACAAGCAGACTTATAGGGCGACCGGTCGCGTAATGGAATCAAATATATAACTACTAGATATATCATCTCAGCTAACTTCTCTTGCTGCCTCCGCTCTCCTCTCAATTGAGATGGCCTCTTGGATCTCCTTGAGCACTTCTGACATTGATGGCCTCATACTAGCTCCCACGACGTTGGATACACATCAATGGTTTCTCGGCGATCTTCCACACTAACTGGATGTCGAATTCATTGCGCAGAGCGCACGCAGAGAGGGATCGATGATTCCCTCAATTTCTCCACTGAATTTCTCCGCTCTCAATGTGTAACTTTGCCTGTTTTATTAACATTACAACGGTTAAGAATTTGAGAGAAAAAGGCTGGTTTTTTTTTCTGAAGTAGTTCCATAGTGTTAGAAGTAAATTATCAAAGAATAATTAATATAAAGAACCTCCTAAACTAGAAAAGATGAAAAAAAAAAAAAAAAAAGGTTCCCATATTCCCATAAGAAGAGATGAAGAACTGGACTGACCCATTGGACTATGTAACGGCAGTCGCCACCAAAAGTTTCATTAGAAATTGCTTCTTGACCAGAAATCAGCTCGAGAAGAATGACTCCAAAACCATATTCATCACTCTTCTCTGTTTTTGGGTAATAAACATCGTTTATTTAGCGACGTTCCTCAGCCGTCGTTTTTTGCGATAAATTTCTATCTTTTTGACGTATAGAGTTCAATACTCCTTGTTCTGGTGAGCTGACCATCCATGTTGTGAAACCACCCACAGCAGGAAAGAGCGCAGAAACAGAACAAATCAGGAGATGCACAGGTTTCAAATCCGAACAAGGCATCCTTAAACGCAAAATATCTAGCATATGGAGGGCCATCCTCAAACAGAGCTTATCACCTCCAACAACCGATAAAGGTATTCGGGAATTTTTCCGTAATGAGATAATAGTATTATCACCACCATTATAGCTGGAGTTTCCCAAAGACAATCGCTCAAACGAGAGAGAGAGAGAGAGAGATACACCATTTATTGAAACTTGCCATTGAACAACATTGATAACCTCAAGTATACCATCAAGGGCTGTTTCCAAGTTTTGCTCCCTCTCAAACGAGAGAGAGAGAGAGAGAGAGAGATCCTTTATTAGAAATGAAACACACAATAAGTAACAACACAGCTACACACATAGATTAAACTTAAACTTGGTAAGAACAATTGACTTGTTCACCATCGACCTCAACCATCCGAGCCAGATCTAGTGTCATCTTTCTCAACACTCTGGTACTTATACAACCTAGCGCAAGTTAAATAATAACCAAAGTTAATCACTCCGATCACAACCACCATCCAAAACACATTATCTAGCCTCCCATCATTTATATTATCCGGCAACCATCCGGTGACCCGCCGAACCAAATCGATCACCGCCGTACTCAGATAATACCCGATGCCAGCCAACAATGAGATCATCGCAGTCGCGGTGGTACGCAGTGACTTGGGGAATTCCTGGTAATACAATGCAACTTGTCCCGGGAAGTGGAAAGCCTCTCCAATGCCTACAATGGCCAGAGGCAGCACAAGCCACAATGCAGACATGGGCACAATGGAACCGGGTCGACCCGTGAGGTGGTGAGTTCGAACGATACGGAGCCGCCTTGACTCGACTAAGGCTGACCCCACCATGCCAATAACGTTGAGGACGTGGCCGAGTCCGACACGCTGGAGGGGAGTGGGAGATCGGCGTGTCAACTTTTGCCACATAGGACATAAGAAACGGTCAATGATGGAGAGGGATATGGCTGTGGATACAAGGGTGAAGACTAGGAAGGACCCGGCTGGGATTTGAAAGTGGGGCCCAAGGTGTCGGTCCATACTTAGAGCTTGGAGGATTGTTAAACTGCCTTGGATCGCTATAGGGGTGCTTAGAAAAATACCGGTTGACCATAATGGGGATATTCTGATTAGGGTTTTGAAGTCTTCTACTTGCTCGACCGTACATAGCCTCCATGGTCTTGCGATTGAGCCATTAGATCCAGTTTTTGTGTCGCCTTGGGTTTTCAGTGCTGCGCGGTTTAGGAATCTGCATGAAATGCACGAGTCACGTCACCTAGATCTCCATCAGTGCCTAGTTGAAGCAAGAGCCATGCTACCCCTCCTCTGAGGCATTTTCTATTTTCAGTCAAAATTCTGATACTTATCATTGATTTCAATCAAAAATCAACACCTGACCTTACAAGGACAAATGTGGTTTTTTTTTGCTGGAGAGTGGTAGGGTGTTAAAAAGGAGAGGAATGCTACCCCTATTCTCAATCAAACTCTATTCTCAATCTCCACCAATCACGTGTCCATTCTTAATGAGAGATAATGCTTTAACCACCATAACTGATTTGATAATGGATAGATGGTTGGTGGAGGCTGAGAATAGAGTTTGATAATTGGTAGGTAGTTGGTGGAGGCTGAGTGTAGAGTTTGACCGAGAGTAGGGCTAGCACGCCTCTAAAAAGGATGGTGTGGACCAATGAGAATGGTTAGGCTAACCATGCCATCCATAAGGAGTGCTAGCCCTACTCTCAAGTATTCCTATTTTATGAGTTAATTATTTGTTCACTTTTAGTGTTAAAGTCTTATAATGACCGAAAAAATATGTGCTTTAACATTAAAAATGAGCAAATGATTGACTCATATTGAAAGTATGAATGCCGTGTGAGTAGGGCTAGCACTCCTTCGCAATCCATGCCCCATTTACCTTAAAATTATATAACAAACTCTAAAATGGTTAGTTGATCGCACGAGGTGCAGTGAACAACCTTACTTGGTGGAACTCATTATTCGGGTGTCTGGTGGTTGATTCGATGATGGAAAAAGGTAAGAAATTTAAAATTTGATGTCTTCCAATCAACCACAGACACATGCATTTGAATTCTCCTGGATTCAATTGTAATTGGTTTTGATCTCATCTCCATCAAATCTCTAAGCTTTAGTCACTTTCCAATTTCTACGGTCTTCGATTGAGCAAACAACCCGAACAACCTTAAAAGAAACCTCGGTGGTGGTGGTTTGGTAATTAAGATGACAAAGAAGAATAGTTTTTTTTTTTTTTAGGGATAAATGCTTAGCTTACCCGCGGTTGGATTTATGTAACAAAATGGTTGGTATTCATTGATCGACGCCTTGATTTTTAACACTCATCAACTATGGTTAAAATGAACTCGCCTTTTGGGTTAAGCAATCCAACCTTACTTGATTTGACTTATTTTGTCTTTTTTAATGTTCCATCAATTCTAATCCTAGCCATTTAATAACAGAGTTAAACGGTTAAGATTTGAGAATATATTTGGGGGTACTGGTGGACTAATTCTATTTCGTTAATCTTAATTAGGGTTAAATGGGGGTTAACAGGACACGATGACATGGTGGTGACTTTAGTAGAAGATCCACAGGTGGGCCAATGTTCTCTTTTTTTGACACTCAAATTTTTCTGTAAATTCCTCCTTTTAAGGCTTTTTTTGGGTTGCTCCGGGCGGGGAGCTCCTGTTTGTTGTTAAAAATCTTTAAAATATAAATTTTCAAAAGTGTATTTTTTCGTCATAATCTTTTCGTCACTTTTCCCCCTCGGAAAAGCGCCTAAGCATTCCTCCACAAGCAATGCTAAGTCCACTTTCCGGCCATCCACTCTCTCCTATTATCATACAAGAAGACAAAATAGTATGACACTTATTTGTGAGTCCCACCATTTTATTTTGTCTTTCTTGTATAAAAATAGTAAAAACCACGAGAGAGTGGATCACCCAAAGGTAGACCTAGCATTGCTCCACCGGCCACCACCATGAGTTATTAGTACCCATCCAAAAGGTTAACCAATGAATAAAAAGCCTAGATTACTAAAGGCACCTACTCCTTGTAGCCATATTTTTCCATTTTCCTTGCCAAGGGCTGCAAGTTAGAATAAGTGGAAGCGGCAGAATAAAGCAACAGAGACCCCATGATGGTGACGATCACACTTCATGCACTAGAAATTGCTTTTTATGTTTTTAGATTATCCTAGTAGTAGAAATATTTAGTTTTAAGAAAATGGCCTTTTAGGTTCTTAGATTATCCCAGTAGTAGAGATACTTAGGTTTAAGAATACTAGAAATCACAGAGAAATGTGTAAAAAGAGTGAAATTCAAACCTGAAGCTTGAAGTTGGAGTAGGAGATGGCAACTTTGTCACCCCATTAGGTTCATAGTAATAATCCTCACTTCCCGGTGATACTAACACCTTCCTCTTCCGAATTGTCACTACTACTACTTGTGCTAAGCTCATGAATGGGCTTCCCTGAGGCTTAACGTGACGAAAGCGACGAATTCCCAATAAGAATACGGCTAGCCCGATGGCGTTAGTGGCAATGTCCAAACCA
Organism: Tetracentron sinense; assembly: GCA_015143295.1. Taxonomy (NCBI): domain Eukaryota; kingdom Viridiplantae; phylum Streptophyta; class Magnoliopsida; order Trochodendrales; family Trochodendraceae; genus Tetracentron; species Tetracentron sinense. The sequence goes on from CM026563.1 coordinate 4,996,194, forward strand.
AACCCCAAACCCCAGCCAACATTGTCCTCAACATACACAATGGCTGTGGAGCCGATTAAAGAAGAAACATATAAGGTGAAGAAGTACCAATTAAAGAAAATTGCTTGATCTTTGGGCTTTTGGAATTGATCTGCTCCCATGGTTGCAACTGTAAAGCGTGTGCCTCCAACTCCAATAGACGCTAGTGCTATAACGGTGTAGAGGACTGCGAATTGAAACTTTGATGGGGTCTCGCATGTGTCCGATCCAGTTGTGCATGTTGGAGGCCTTAACGAGTGGACAGTCGCGGTTAAGGTAAACATAATCATACCCTGCAAGTGTAGCCATTTTATTTGTTTTTACCACAATACAGATAAAAGGAAGACTTTGAAATATCAAATATCATTTTAATGTTAATGATATTAAGGGTGGAGCTCGGGCAACTGCCCTAACTGTGGGAGCAAAATTAACTTTTCTTTTATATTATATTATATTATTTAATTATTTAAGAGGCATAACCCTGAGGCAATGAGGCATGAAAGAGGAGCATTAATATATGATATTATTAAGACAACACCCTGCCACTTGCTCCAATTTGTTGGGAGCAATAGAACCAATCCGACGGAAGAGTAAACTGGTAAGGATAAAGTTACACCTTCTATAGAATCCTCTCCACACTATTCTATAAGATATTATGTAAGAATCATATCATCAACATAGAGGAGTAGTAAGATACTACCATGTTTGGAACGACATACATAATAATAATAATAATGAAGAGAACATAAGAGAATTTATGTGGTTCGACAAATAATTTGCCTAATCCACGGGTCAAGATCCGATTACTTATTCAATTTTGCGAGAAATCTTGAGAAACCCGTACAAGAACATTCTTCCATCTCAAATTAAACTAAAACTCAAGCCCAAAGAATCTTGTACACCCCTCTCAAGTCACATTCTCTACCTGAAGAAGTATCTCTATCTCCTTCAACCAAACCTTTCTCCAACCATAGAGTATTTAATCATGTTCTATTACCTCCAAGCTGAAAGCATATATATATATATATACACACACACTAGCAAAGCCCCCGTGCGATGCACGGGAGTACAAAGAAAAGTGAAAAGAGAATAATTAAAAAAAAAAGTTAAGATAAACATGAGAGGATTGACTCTTAAAAAATCATGGGAAGAGTCGTGTCCTTTTAGAGAGATAAAAGAAGAATATGCGATACATGAGAGAAAATTTTGGATGAAATCATTTGAGGTTTTTTTGGGATCAACGGGTGGGAATTAAAGAGGAAAGCTATAGTTGGAATAGATGTGAGAATAGATTAAAAAAAATGGGGGGAGGGACACGTCTCTACACACCCTTATCCGTATGAGAAAATAGAGGACCATAATTCCCTAAAATCTCTCAAATGATTTTTGAATTGAGAGGGAGACGTGTGTTAGTGAAATAATTAACGGTTGAGATTAAAGATGGGTGTCACGTGACATTCTTAAAACAGAACTCGTAGGATTCATAAGATTAAAGATTGGAGAGCAAAAAGAAAGGATTAGGTGGCACATATATATATATATATATATATATATATAACTAGAGTCCTAGACAATTGGAGAAACCTGAATTTGTACAACATGTCAAAATTGGACTAAACAGGTAGGTTCTGTCCGGTTAACCAACCTTTGGTCCAGTTCGACCGAATGTGCTACTGGTTTACTGATTGTGGAACTTTGACCGATAGCAATTGACTTGCAACCGGCTTGGTCAACCGACTTCCCCACAAGTTTGAGCCACATCACTACACAATGGTAGTCCATGCGATCTATTCTCATATGAGATGACTTGCAAGCGGTCCACCCTGCTAACCACTAACTAATGTTACTACCAATAGGTAAATGATACAATTTAAATACAAAGAGGAGCTCTGCCTCACGCTGTTGAGCGGAGTCCCCTTTTTACATTGTGAAGGTGGCAATGTCACAATTACATGTGTTGCGAAATTGTTCCAGATTTTCTCAATAATTACAACCGTGCCACTATCCTAGTGTAAATAGGGGAGCTCTGCTTCAACGCCATGAAGCAGAGCTCCGACTCAAAAGTAATCTCTAAATGATATTGTTAAAAGAAGCCAAATCCTCTACGGTGATAACCGGATTTGGCAAATTTGATTATCACCCCTAGAGGTCTCCACCTGTCCCGACACCCCTTAACTGTGGTTAAGATTTACTCATCCCTAGGGTTCACCCATTCATTTTTGGTTTTTAGAAAAAAATATTAATTATTTTTTAAAATTAAAAAACTGTTTTAGGGTTTTTTTAATATTAAAATATTTTTTTTAAAAAATTAATATTTGTTTATAAAAACCAATGATTGGGGGGGGGGGGGGGGTAACCTTAGGGATGGATGAATCTTACCCACAAATAAGGTCGAATGTAGAATGAAAACCTTTTTCTTGGTAATAGAACATTGTTAAAAGATGGTAGAATAACTACCAACATGTGATCGGGTTGAACAATCAACCCGAACAACTCAAATATTGTCTTGAGAGTTGAGAAGGGCTATTTATGGAAGGGAGTGGATTCTCTCAAGTTGCAACTTGAGAGAATCTCTCAAGTTGGAATCCCTAGAGGTCGCCACGTGTCTCATTTGACACCCCTTAACCATGGGTAAGGTTCACCCACCCCTAGGGTTCACTCACCCATCCTTGGTTTTGTTTTTATATTAATTATTATTTTTCAAATTAAAAAACTGTTTTGAGAGTTTTGTAATTTTAAAAACAGTTTTTTAATTTGAAAAATAATAATTAATATAAAAAAAAATCAAGGATGGGTGAGTGAACCCAAGGGGTAGGTGAACCTTACCCATGGTTAAGAGGCGTCAAAGGAGACACGTGGTGACCTCTAGGGGTTGCAACTTGAGAGATTCTCTCAAGTTGCAACTTGAGAGAATCCTGGGCTTTTTTGGAAACAAAATGTGTTAAAAATACCATTCGTATTTTTTAGTTTCTCGTAAGGCACAGGATTCTCTCGAGTTCGAACCCCTATAGGTCGCCACGTGTCTCTTTTGACACCCCTTAACTATGGGTAAGGTTCACCCACCCATCCTTGGTTTTTTTTTTTATATTAATTATTATTTTTAAATTAAAAAAACTATTTTTAGAGTTTTTTTAATATTAAAAAAAGTTTTTAATTTAAAAAAAAAGAATTAATATTTTTAAAAAAAACCAACGATTGGATGGGTGAACCCTAGGGGTGGGTGAACCTCACCCATGGTTAAGGGGTGTCAAAGGGGACACGTGGCAACATCTAGGAGTTTGAACTCGAGAGATTCTCTCGAGTTCAACTCGAGAGGATCCTGAGCCTTTCCGTAATAGCACAGGATTCTCTCAAGTTCAACTCGAGAGAATCTCTCGAGTTGGAATCCCTAGAGGTCGCCATGTGTCTCCTTTGACACCCCTTAACCATGGGTAAGGTTCACCCACCCCTACGGTTCACTCAACCATCTTTGGTTTTTTTTTTTTTTATTAATTATTATTTTTTAAATTAAAAAAATATTTTTAATATTAAAAAACTCTAAAAACAGTTTTTTCAATTTAAAAAATAATAATTAATAAAAAAAAAAAACCAAGATGGGTGAGTGAACCTCAAGGGTGGGTGAACCTTACCCATGGTTAAGGGGTGTCAAAGGAGACACGTGGCGACCTCTAGGGTTCCAACTCGAGAGAATCCTGTGCCATTTTTGATTGGGTTGCTTCAACCGGAGCTCTTGTTAATCTCATGCAATAAACACTTTGGCTAATAAATGAGATTGTTAGCCCTTACCAGCAAGGATATAAAAGAGGAAATAATAATGACTGAAGAACAGCCCAAAAAGGAGTCGGCAATAATGGCTCCGGCAATAGGGAAGAGACTGGTGCAACCGTAGACTATGTTGGAGATCTGTGCGGCGTCGATGCTCTTCACGTTGAATTCCCCTATCAAATACACTATTATGTTCGATATCCACCCTCCGGCTGCTAGTGTTAGACCCATCACACACCCTGTCCATGTTCAAACGGGTGCAACATACATCTATGTTAGATTCTAGAGAGAGAGTGAGAGATTCTAGAGAGAGAGAGAGAGACCTGTGATAAAAGGGAAGGTAATCCAACCCCCTCGTTTGCGATCGCCGTTTTCCAATCGTCCTTCTTCGTTGGGTGTAAATTGGCCGGAGAGTTGGCCTTCAAAGTGCCGGAACTCAGTGGCTGCCATGTTATGCTCTCTCTCTCTCTCTCTTTCCAGTAGTAGAAGAAAGGAGAGTAGAAGTATGGCTCTAGAAATGGTGATGTACAACTCAGTGGAGATCATATATAAAGAGGAGCTCTGCGTCACCACGTTGTGCGGAGCTCCTCTTTTTACATTATCCGGTGGCAAATGTGTAATTATGATGTGTTGCAAAATTACCTCAGTCATTACAAAAATGCCACATTTATAGTGTAAAAAAGGGAGCTCCGCATCAACACCGTGATGCAGAGCTCCGGCTCAAAATTAATCTCATATATATATATGATGATGATGATCCATTTGGTGAGCCCCACCACTGAAACAATGTCCGGTCATGGTGGTCTGCGTTTTGAATATATGCTCCTTTGATTTAATGTTTTTGGTATGCGAATATGTGCACCATCGAGCACCAGTCTTTATGCTAAGATAATCAATTATCTCATTTCACTCAGTATCTTCAATTAAGTACAGACCAAATGAGCCCTGTTGTAAGAAAAAATAACTTTAATAAGTTTTTGAAAAGGAAATGCTACTGAGACCGCAAAAGGGCTGAGACCTCCAAGACCGTGCATCCATGCACGGGATTATAGGTGGGGCCTACCATGTGAACGTGGGCCCACCTGAAATCCCGTGCATGCATGCACCTTCTTGGTGGTCTTGGCCCTTCTCCGGTCTCAGTAGCAAAGTCCTTTTTGAAATAACGTGAAATAGGTTGATTTGATGGAGAAATTGCTTTTCAGTGAAGTGGAACTGGCAACTAAATGAGATTGGATCATAGTCAATTGCCATTGAACTCTCCCTAAATTAAGTCAGAATCACATCCCACAGGTCAACAAGTGTCTCCTCTAACTCTTATTAACTATGCTTAAGATTCATTAATCATTGGGGTTCAACAATATAACATTGGTCTTAAAAAAATATTAACCTTAAGGGTTAAAATTCTTAACTAGAGTTATTTTTTCTTAAAACAAGAATATTTTGTTGAACCACAAGGCTTAGTAAATCTTAACCTGTTAATAGGGGCTAAAGGAGACCAGTGTTGATCTACAGGTGTGATTTAATTGGTTAAAAGCTCGATCGCATTCATTTATTTTGGTAAACAAGTTGAATTTGGAGCTCATTAATTTAGTTAACAAACAAAGCTTGAACACACCCCTAGTGGGCTTGTTAAAAGCTCAACTCTATTATATTATACTTAAATTATCAAAATAATTAAGTTAAGTAAATAAGTTAACATACAAAACTGATTATCAAATAAGTGAAATGGAATGGTGTAATGCATAAAATTCGTAAAATAAGTAAGTATGGCAAGAGCGAATAGAATATTCGTGCTCTAGAGGACGATGTCAGAATTCGTCGTTATCTAGACGATGTCAGAATTCGTCATCATCAGAACAATGTTCCGGAATCGTCGTCATCAAGATGGTGTCTGAAATCGTCGTCATTAGTACAATGTCGTAGCTCGTGATCGAGGCATGATATTAGTATTCATGTTCGAAGGACGGTATCAACGTGAAGAACGAGACTAATATAGAGGACGGAACCGACGTTCAGGATGAAGTAATCAGGAGGCGATCTCTATGCTCTGACAATTAGGAGTTAATGATAGTCATCTCAGCCCACAAATAGTTTCAAACCGACCTGAAGAAAGTAAGCTTACACGTGTGGCACGTGTCAAATAAAGTAGGCTTACACGTGCGGCACGTATGAAGGAAGATTTGTTGACATATTTGGTAATAATCACAAAGCAAGTGGTAAGATCATACATGAGCATTAATGAGCATGCAGAGGCATCCTAACTCAAGCCTATAAATACCCCGATCTCACAAAAAGAAGAAAAATAAGGATTTTTCCCCCACAATAAAGGAAAAGGGGAGGAATTTTTCTCCCATAATAAAGAAGAAGAGGATTTTTCCCCCACAATAAAGGAAGAGGGCAGGAGAAGAGGGCAGGACGAGAGGACGAAACGATAGGGGGGCTATCATCAAGGGGAGAGTCTTACTCAAAAATGAAATGTCTTAAGACATGGTCATTCTCAAAGCCTGTTATTTGTATTTCATCTTCAACATATACTGACTTGATCATCGGAGGACGTTGACAAGAGGGGCCCTCACCTGCATCAACAAAGGCGAGCTATGATTATACTTGCATCCTTCTACCAGTCAAACTGAGCTAACAACGCGTGGACGATCAGAAGAATTTGTCCCCATAAAAATTGGCGCTCATCTGTGGGAAACTCTTAAACGATCCCATCGCCGCTCATGCATGCTATTTGCTCACAGATGGAGTTCTGAGGAAAAGACTAGGCTTGCTACTTCAGAAAGTGGTTCGACATCAAGATAAGTTCTTGAAGGGAGGGATGCATCACAACATACACCTCGAACATCTCCTCTTAAGGGAGCACCCAACATTACATCCAAAAATCTGAGATGACTCGAAAGGCAAAGCCAGGTGACCAAGCTTACCGTGTCATGATGCTCAAAGAGAGGCCTCACTAAGGCAGGATGCATGACGTCGACTTCATTTCCCATCCCCTCCAAGATGACCAGGGGCACGACAAGCATTCCCACCAGTGCATAGCAACCCTTTCAGAAGCAAGCTATCCGAGGCAGGGACCACAGTAATACTCCTTGGATGAGAAGAGTTCCCCGCACGTGTGCGACGTAAGAAGATAGTCCATGCGAGCTAATTAGAACAACTAGATTGATGCCCATGCGAGCTGGACAAAAGTCATGATCAGTATCAGTAGTAAGGACGGCCGAGTAGACATTGTTTGAACGAGGCAATCAGACGACGACAAGGGCTCTATATCAATGTCAGGCTGACCAAGTCCTTGTTAATTGCCCGTCGATCATAACACAATTCCTGGTGAAGGAGTCATAAGATGAGCAGCCTTCTCGAACTGTCATTGACATCATCAAAGGGACCCCAAGTTTGGGGGTACTGTCATAAGTGTCGTGGCCATCTGATTAATCGACGAAAACACTCAGATTGTCATGAAAAGCTTATAAAGCTATTGTGAGCATGAGATTTTCCAACCCACTTTCACAATTATATGTTTTGACTTGAGTCGCCACCTATTCATTCTTAGGGATAGGTCCCGGGTATTTGTTTGTTTGGATAAGGCAAATGGTCTAATCAGAGTTAGGGTAAGTGGTTCGATTAAGCCCTGAGGAAGGTGTTAGGCACCCCAAGACCCCCGTTTTATAACGGTTACCTACTCCCTAAACTTAAGCCAATTATAATCTCAAAGTTTAATTAGAATGTCCAAAGTTTTTAAGTGAGTGCTAATCCAAGAAAAATAGAAAGCTAGATGACTAGGGTCGAACCCGAGTTGAGTTGCCTACGTACTCACATGGTGAGATCAGACCGAGCGTAGTTCTGGCACATGAGTCCGTGCCGAGGCTAGGGGGAAGTGTGTGTGTGCATAGGGTGGTCAAAGGGTTTAGCCTAGAAGGCTATGGTTTAGTTGACCGGGGAGGTCAAGTGCACAAGTGTTAAGTCTAACCGCGGTTAGAGGGTATTTATCCATGGTTAGATGAGCTAACCAAAGCTAAGGAGGCCCTACAAGTCTCTTTTTGGTCTTTTTGTATTTTTTATATTTTTTGAGATTTTTGGGGATATTTAAATGTTTTTTATATTTTGGTTATATTTGAATGTTTTTGGTGTTTTGAGATTTTATCATGTTTTTGGTATTTTGAGATAGGTAAGGTTTTGACAAACTTAACTAAAGTCAAATTTAGTCCAAGAGTTTGGCTAAAAGATTATAGTTTAAGACATAAAGAAGGATGTGCCTTATGAATGTAAATGGTCTATTGCCAACACCTATTTTGTTGAATTGGTGTTGATAATAGATCAAATATCATTGTCTTTCGTATGAGACATTTTTAAGAATGTCCTCTTTAAGTCCTTAAACTATCATTTATTTTAAGTCCTTAAACCATCACCTACCCATTCAACATAGAACATGAAGGAAAAATAAAGAAATGAAAGAAAATGAAAACTCATCATTTCCCTTTTAAGGTGGTTCATTTACATCATTATTAATGATGTAATGTTGCTCTAAAGAATGTTAGGGAGGGGATGAGCTTTCACAAAAAATTCTAGAAAGAGGACTAGAATCTCAAAAGGAAACAAAATGAAAAAGAAAGGTATAGCTTTAGCTTCCACTCTCTATGGGCCTACCCATATCCACACTTGTGGGTACATAAAAAAGAAAAAAAATATGTACATGGAAAGGAAAAGAAAAAAGGAGCATCTCCTTGCCTTTGATATGGGGTCCCTCTACACCATTTGATTGGTGTAGAGAGGCCCAACTATGCTTGAGAAATGAGAGATCAAGAAGAGAGAACCAAATAAAAAAAAAGATAAAAAAGAAGAGAAAATGAAAGGATGAGTGCCTACTCCTCCAAGAATTCTCCTTCAATGCTCCAAGTGGTAGAGTTTTAGAATCCACAAAGGAAGAGAGTTAGTGAAGAACTCTAAGCTTTTAGTCTTAGAATTCTTTCCAAACTCTAAACCTTAGTTTTTTCTCCCTTCTTCAAACTCAAGAGAAACACAAGTGGGTGAGAACCTTCTAGGGGTCTTGAGGGATGGATCTAAGAGGCTAAGGGATTGGTATTTATAGGAAAACTAAGAGGTTGGGTTGTGTCTTTTACATGGGGGATAAAAGGAGCTAGTGGGTAAAGACTTGAGTGTTGTAAGGTGAGTTGATAGATTGAGTGTTGTAAGGAGTGTAAGAGAGTTGGTGGGTTGAGTGAACTATGAGTTATATGAGTATGGGTTGTAGGATATAGGGTGTAAGAGAGTTGGTGGGTTGAGTGAACTATGAGTTATATAGGTATGGGTTGATGTAAGAGAGGTGTAAGAGAGTTGGTGGGTTGAGTGAACTATGGGTTATATGGGTATAGGTTGTAGGATATAGGGTAGGTGGATATGGATATGTGGATTAGGTCTTATGGATCATGGGTTATTAGTAGATGGGTCATGGGTTATGATTATTGGACTTTGACTATGACATTTGGGCTTGGGTTATGGAAATAGGCTTTGGCTTAGGCAATTGGGTGATTGGGTATTTGGGCTTGACTACTTGGGTTGGGTGATAAAATTAGGTAATTGAGTTTGATTGAGTTGTCTAGGTATAAGTTTGGTCAAATGGGCTTGGGCCTTGGGTATACCTAGGGCTTACTAAGGTTAGGCTAGGGCTACCTAGGGTTTGGGTTTAGGACTACCTAGGGTTAAGCTTAGGGTTAACTAGGGTCTTAACTAGAGTTTAGTCCTATGGTTAAGGGTTTACCTAGGGTTTGAAACTAGGGTTGATCTAGGGTTTGGACCATAGCTAAATTAATTAACCACGGTTAAGGGGGTGTAAAAATAGGGTGCTGACAGCTATCTCCTATAATTAAAAAGGGTCAAACGCAGCTCGTGGCAAGGGGCATCAAGCAAGCTCTTACTGGCCACCGCACTCATCAACTCAGGAAGCTCAATTCGAATCCTCGTCTTTGGTGCTCCATCTTCTCTTAGCACCATTCTTGATCGATTAAAAAAGAACGCGCAAGATGAAATCTACCCCCTTGTCTGATTATTATAAAAGGACTCTAATATACATGTTCACGTAAACTACATCATCTGTGTCACTTTCTTATATTTAGGATCCCTACACTTTCTTATATTTAGGATCCCTGAAACATGGTAGAGTCCTAAACCAACTCTCCTTTCCGAGAGACTCTTTCTATAGAAATAGAATTCTTCCCTAAAATATGGTAAAGTCCTAATTAACCAACTCTCTTTTAGGATTCTTCCTTAATATAGTAGTCATAAACAAACTCTCTTTTAATAATAGTTTTCTTTTAATAATGGGTCCCACATAATATTAAATAGTAACTTAATTAAAGTTTGGTTATATTATAAGTTATGTATTAAATAAATTAAGTTATAGGATATTTATATCCAAGTAAAATTTTGCATACTCCTCGTACTTTTATTAGTAAAATGGTATATATATATATATATATATATAAAAAGATGTGATTAACTTACTCTTAGGCATTCCCTGCCCTATTCTCAGCCAAAAACAAATACAAGAGGCTAAGAAAGAGAGTTGCTAGCAATATCCGCAGAGCCAACTGTCAATTGGGTATGCTAATTTGTGCTGTGTCCAAACCACCTCAAAACAAAAGAGGAGATCCTTTATGAGAAGAAAAGAAAGAGAGAGGTCCTTGGTTAGAAAAGAAACACACAATAAGTTCAAAGAGGAGTGCGTTAGGGTGTGTGTGCGCATTTAGGGGTATGTGTATAACCTTTCTACCCAGAAAAAAATACCAAGAGGAGTGCGAGCCCTACTCTCCGCGTTTTTAAAAAGTTAGGACACTAAGTTGATTGAGGGTTTTTTTTTTTGGGTATATATATATATATATATATATATATATATATATATAGAGAGAGAGAGAGAGAGAGAGAGACAAACACACACACAACTCACACACAGCACCCACACAACTACACAACCCTCAAAAAGAGGGTTGTATGGGTAGGGGCAGAGCTAGGATTTTCTAGTAGTGGGGATACGTGATGGTTCATTAAATTTGTTGATAGATTTGTGAAAAATTATTAGGTTGTTACAAAATAATCTAAAGAGGATGGGGATCATAGGCCCCAAAATTTTTTTTATAACTAAGTTTTTGGGGGTATTTCATTCATACATATCTTACTGTTATTGTTTCTCCTTGTTTACACCCTTGCCCCATGGCTATGTCCATTCAAATAATTAAATAACATGCTATTGAAGATATATTTTGTTTTCAGTAGTTCAAGGAATGTTGCCCACTTGCCTCATAGATATACTTATTAAATAGTTGAAGAATACAGTATAAATGTTTAACTCAGTTTAAGAATTTTAAATCTTAGGGGTTAATAATTATTATTATTATTTTAAAAATAATGTTATATTATTGAACCCCAAGGGTTAGTGAAGCTTAACCCTAGTTAATAGAGGTCAAAAGGGTCATGTGTTGACTTGTGGAAGCAATTGAACTCCCTGAGTTCATGTCCCCATTCCCAAGGCGAGATCGGATCACAGCCAATCACGATTGGACTCGGGAACAATTCAATCGCACCCACAAGTCAACACGTGTCATTTTTAACCCTTATTAAGCATAATTAAGATTCACTAACCTTTAAGGTTCATCAATCTAACCTTGATTTTTTATAAAAAAATTTAAACCCTAGGTTTAGAATTTCTTAACCCTAAGGTTAATTTTTTTTTTAATATCTTATTCAAAAAACCAAGGTTAGATTGTTGAACCCTAAGGGTTAATGAATATTAACTATGATTAATGGGGGTTAACAAGGACACGTGTTGACCTATGGGTGCGATTGGACTCTCCCCAAGTTCAATTGCGATTGGTAGTGATTCAATGGCTATGCACGCGTTGAAAAAAAAAGAAGAAGTTTTTTTCAAAAGTTGAGTGGGGGCATGTGTCCCCCACAAGCCCCCACCTAGCTCCGCCCGTGTATGGGACCTTAAAGGATACACGAAATACTAGTAACCGCCAATGTGGGACTAAAGTAAAGGGCAAAACCCGTTCTTTTTTTGGTATATATATAGAGCACCCAAACACACATAGCTCTGAAAGAATGTAGTGACCTTGAATTATTATTTCTACTTCTAAAGTAATTTTGTAATTTCCACCTTTAAGGGTTGTTAAGGGTTAGCCATAATAATATATCCAACTTGTGTTAAAATAAATTCAAAAAAAGAAAAAGACATTACTCATAAACTAGTTTAGTTAGAACTTGTAGACAAAAAGTATCATTAATGGCATTTCGGTAATTAACTATTAGAATTACTGTTTAAGCAAAGAGATAACCTAATTAGGGGATTTATTCACAAAACCAAATTAAGGGAAGAAGAGGAGGATTCGTAGCCCTCAAGGGAGAGAGAAAACAGCCGCAAGTTTTGGCGAAGAAATTCGAGGTTTGTGATTGAGATTCTAGGCTCCAAATTGTGTTTTATCCAAGGTTGTGGATTGATCTGTTCAAGGGCTCCTCTTCAAGTTGAATATACCCCATTTGATTTTTTTTTAGAATAGAGATGTCATGCCCCAAAATTCCATCTCGGTCAAAATAAGACTTTGGACTCGTGACACTCATACATGGACTTGCCTTAACAGCATACAAGGCATACCACAATGAAAGTCTATAAATTTATCCTTAACATTAATAATAAAACCCATCAATAATTATAATAAACCATCATCCGACATTGGCCTTCAAAAGACTCTACATCAGCCATATATCCTTAATATATATATAATACTGAAATGTCGTTTGGTCATGGTACTGATCCGACTATGAGGTGTTTTGTAAATCTGCCCCTTGGGGCACCAATGTATATGCCTAAGATAATATGTTTCTCATTTTTAAACTAAGTAGAGAGTTTCCAACCCCCCCCCCCCCCCAAAAAAAGACTAAGTAGAGAGCACATGACACCTCCCCATTGATCCTTAGTGTCATAGTGTATGTCCTCCCGCCTGGATCGGGATCAAGTTCCGGTAGAGGAGTTTGTTGAGAATTGCCTAGAATTCTATTTTGGGAGAAATTCTAAATTGGGCTGAAACTCTATTATTATGGAGTTATTAGAATTTAAAAAGTCTTAATTTGTTTGAGATTAGAATTTGGGTAATATACTAATTGATTTGTTTTGGGAAAGTCCTAAATGGAGTGAGATTTGTTTTGTGGCTATAAATAAGCTTAGGGTGGAGGTTTAAGGGATAACCAAACAAGAAAGACCCTTAAGAGGGAGAGAAAACAAGATGTGAGGTGTGGGTAAGGCTTCTATGGTGAGATGAGGCGTCTCCCATGGAAAGTCCTCGTTAGCTCTCAAGAGAGGAGACTGTCCTCACAGTTTTATCTTGGTGTGCTCTTAATGTGGGAGAATACTGGTTCGGTGTGCAACGGTTCGAGTTTTAGGTCAGATTTGGATTGAGAGAGTGAACAAAGAATTGTTAGTTGTGTGAAAGTCTTTCAAGGGTTGTGATAGAGTCTTTGAGCATATATATATATTCTTGTCTATCTTTTCTCATGAAATCTTTTTTTTTAAAATAAAGTGGGGGATTTGATAGACCCCTCCTTATTTATTAATAAGAAATAGCAATAGGGGGACATAAAACCTTACCCCTACAAGAACACAAAGACATAATATTTTACTGTGAAAAATTCTAACATTCCCAATACCTGCTTTATTTAAGAAAATAAGAGATATAAAACTACTCCTTTAATCGAGTAGGTTTCTTAACCTACCTCTTTGGTCTTCCTTAAGATGATTTAATTGTTAATGTTTTATTCTTCTTTTTATTTCTCCTTGAAGTCATTGGGTGAAACCGTCTTCTTCTTCGAATTCTTTAATAAGAATATTGTCACGAATTTTCTCTTGATTACCAAGCCCATTAGGAATCTCAACCTCCCCTCGAACTTCAGAACTTCTTTTACAGTCAGCAGACTCACAAGAATTCACTTGGACCTTTTCACCCATGTTTTTCTCATATTAAAGGTCATCTCGCTCCTTCGATCTTGAAGATAGATCTATACATTTCTTAAGGAATTCTGCCCTATTTTTCATCTCTTTTTCTTTGCCCGATCTAGATTCAGAGAGGCAATCTGACTCACCTTGATTTCTCATGTAATCTTCTCTTTAATTAGTGGAAGTATATATAGATTGTTTCTAGTATGGATGTAGTCCAAGAGATGGGTGAACCGCGTATATTTTGTATATTATGTGTTTGTCATATTATTTTAAAAATACCGCTTGATAGCATCGCTTTCGCCCCCCACAAAGGTGTGACAGGTGAAGGCCACCGTGACCAGCTAACCAACTAGCGCCTCACCTACTAACATTAGTTAGATAAGTGATGCCTACATCACCCATTTATTAAAATTACATAAAATTAATTTGAACAAGCTTGAACCAACTCGAGCTCGTCCTAGCTTGAATGGTATTCGAGCTCAATCAAGTTTTTTCAAGTCAAGCACAAGCATGAACATTTGAGCTCGAGCATGTTCAAACCAATCTCAGCTCAATACATGTCTACTTAAAAATGGATTTTGCTACCTTTTTGGTTATGAATTTTCCTTTATTATTTTATGTTATTTTCTTTTTCTTTCCTTCTAGTGTTTTGTCTTTTCTCATTTTGAAGGTGATTAAGGGGAAGCAAGACTAAGACTGTCTCTTGGTCATCACATCACCATGCGATATTTCCCTTCCTACGACTCGATTCCGGGCCACCACCATCATGTATGATGGAGGACCGCACCTTCACTTTTGGTACTCTTAGTTAGTTAAGGTTCAGGGATAAGAGATTTTTTTTTAAAGGCAAACACAATACACTCACATGAAGGCCAACACACACATGGATCAATAGAAAGCTGAGCCCAACCCATCTTACCAAAGGGCCTAACTCTTGATAAGAGGGAGGAACCTTAAAACAATCACAAAACTTGGAATATCTAACTGATGAATCTGAATTTGAATCAAAGGGGTACGAGAATTAGTTGCCTTGAATTTGAAGTTAACTCGTGATTCTCTGAAGTTGTAACCCTTGAGTCCCGTTACAACATAAAATCCTCTTAACTGTTCTTGTAGCTCTGGTTAAAAATATTAAGTTTTAGATTGGTTAATATTTTTTGAATAATTTTTTTGTAAAAATCAAGGTTAGATGGTTGAACCCAAAGGGTTAGTGAATCTTAACCACAGTCAAATGGTATTAAAAAGGACGCATGTTGACCTATGGGACATAACCTGACTTCTTGGAGTTCAGTTACAACTTGAAGGAATTTCGAGTCTTTAAAGTTTAGCCAGAAGGTGAGCATCCCAACTGCCACATCATGACAAGAATAGAACACGAGTAATCCCATTGAGATACACACTACCACTATCACAAGAACAGCGGTAGTGTGTGCTGGACATAGTTAGCAATTCGGCGTATGGTAAAAATTCAGTATGAAAATTATTCAAGTATAATTTGGAATTTGCATTCAATAGTTCGATTAAAAATTCGGCGAAAAAAACGCAGGACGCCAAAAGTACAGTACGAAATTAATTCAAGTATAATTCAGGTAAATACTTAATAATTTGTTGAAAAATTCGTCTAAATATATAAAATTTCTAAGAGAATGCATTAAATCTTTACGTCATATTACAGAAAATGAAAATAAGAAGTGCAATTGGAGAATTAGAGAAAGAGAGTTGAACTTGGAAGGGAGATAAGAGATTAAGAGAGAAAGAGAGAGAGTCTCTCTTTAAAGGGAGAGTGTTAGTTGTTGGTGTTGACAATACTATAAAGTCGGATACTTGGTCTTCAACTGCTGGTGGTTGGTTGTGCCATTGTGACAAGTGATGATTGTGAAATAGTTAGGGTTTGCGATTTAGAGAGGGAAAGAGATCGAGAAAAAAAAAGAGGACTAAGTAATGACTAATGAGTGTTTCATGACTGGTGGCTGACGACTATTAGTGACGTTGTGGCCAATAAGATAAGGACTAAGGTTAGAGATCGAGAAAAATAAAGAAATAAAAAGAAAGAGAGTTACATGCGCATGCAAGAAGGAAAAAATAAGATTTGAGATTTATCTTACGGGTTTGTGTATATATATATATTATTCGCGAATAAGTCATGAACAATTCGTGAATAATTCGTGTATAATTCGTCTTACTTAAAAAATTCGTAAATGTTTACTTAGCTTTGATTAATGCAAATATATTATACATATGATTCGTTATAAATATTATTCATATATAATACACAAATTTACTGACTATGGCGCTGGCGGGCAAACGAGTTCTAACTTCTAAGTACATGACCATTACAGAAAATTCAAACGGTTGTGTTTTCGGAATCAGTTTCTCATCCGGAACGATGCCAAATGCCCCCTTAACAACAGGGCCACAGGTGACACGTGCACTTTGAAATTCATTTACAACAAAGGGGTTAACATCAGTCGACGTCTCACCAGTCTACTTAGCTGCAGAATAACATAAGCCCAACACCCTCATGAAAGGGTGGTTAAGGAAGGGCATCTCCTGTAGCACGTGGGGAGCATGTCCTGGGTTCAATCCATGTAGCCAACACCTTGCTAAGTTCTAAATGGGAAAAAAAACAAAAATTCTGGTTTACTTTTATGAGAGTGAGATGAGCCAGCCATTTGCTTAGGGCTTCGGATTGTCTCTGGTGAAGCCAGAAAGGGCTTATCTCGGGGTTCCATAGAATAGGTTACAAGTGGTGGAGAAGTCAAAATCATGACATGTGGCGATAAGTGTGAGAATAAAGGGGAGAGATATCAAATGGGGAGAAGTAAAAAAAAAATGGGGAGAAAATAAAATGACTTCTCCCCATATTTTTGCCAACTGTCGCACAATGTATGGAACCCGAGAGGAGTTTCTGGCTTTGCCAGAGACAAGCCAAGGCCTTTGCTTAGCTACAAGAGCCTAGACAATGAATCAATGTAATATACTTTCACTATCATATAACAAATAACTTCAGCGTCGAAATTTACAATATAGTTTTGGACTTTGCTACTGAGACCGCATTAGGGCTGAGACCTCCGAGACCGCGCGCATGTGCGCGAGATTTCAGGTGGGGCCCATCATCACATGGTGGGCCCCACCTGAAATCTTGCGCACATGCACGAGGTCTCGGCCCTTATGCGGTCTCAAAAGCATTTCCCTATAGTTTTAATAATACTTGCACATCATTTCTTAGTTCTTTTTTCCCTTTATTTTTGGTAAGCTCAATAACACCACAGGGTGATTACTGAAGGCAATTGAAGGAAACACTCACACCACACACACAGCAATGCAAACACACACTACACATGCAACCCTAATAAGCTTCACCCTAGAGCTCCTCAAAACAGGTAACAACCGTTTGAGATGGCATCTTGGATCTCCTTGAGAACCTCTGACATTGATGGCCTCATACTCCCGCGAGGTTGGGTACACATGAATGCTTTCTTGGCGATCTTCCACACTGATTGGATGTCATACTCATTGCGCAGAGAGGGATCAGTGATTCCCTGAATGTCTCCACTCTCAATGTGTAACTTTGCCTGTTTTATAAACAAAACAACCGTTAAGAATTTGAGAGAAAAAACAAGGGTAGAAGCTGAAGTGGAATAATGAATATATAGAGCCTCCTAGACTAGAAAATTAAACGGAAAAAAAGGTTCCCTTGTTCCCATAAGAAGAGATGGAGATATGACTGACCCATTGGACTATGTAACGGCAGTCGCTACCAAAAGTTTCATTAGAAATTGCTTCTTGACCAGAAATCAGCTCGAGAAGGATGACCCCAAAACCATATACATCACTCTTCTCTGTTAACTGCTGAGAGATATAGTACCTGCTGGTCAAGTAAAATTAAATACAATTGGAAAGCAAGAGTAAGAAGACATGAATAACTAAAATTCTCATTTCACGTGGACACATTTACATGTCACAGAGAACATTGGATGCAAGCGGCTGCTTCTTTAACAGGAAGAGCACCACACTGTACCATTCATGTAGCCAACAATTTATTGATGTTCTGGAGATTTTAATCAGAAGCAACATCTTCAATAGAGCGCCAGATCTTTAATAAAGACCACTACAAGGCGGGCCGGTGATGCTTGAATGGTTGGGCACACATTTAATAAAGATCTGTCCCATAGCGCGTGTGTCTGAAAGGAACACTCAAACAGGTCAAGACCATAAGACAGAAAGGTCAAATGGGACACATCTAATGAGTCATTATTGAAAGTTTGAAACCCCAGGAACTAGAAAATAAGCTTCAAGGGTTCATTGAGACCATCAGCCATCAAGTTTAGTTTTTCATACAATTTGAACCTTATCTGCATGAAGCTAGATTTTGAAGATTCGAGAGGGCGGCAAGGAATCACACTCAAAAAGCAAGTCATGGAAATAACTGTGATAGTTAATCCCATATAAAAGATAAATATATATCCTACATTCCCACTTAATTATGTCAAAACTTAGATGCCAATAGTAATTGTTAGAATCCCAAAAGGCGAGAACAGAATAAGTTTATAAATAAAGGTTGTTTAAGCTTTTAAGGTGATTACAGTCATGGTAGCAATAGCTGGTAGTAGAAGATTCTGAGATCTCAACTCTCAATGCAGGAAGAGGGGCAGATCGAAATCCCGAACTGAACAGGAAATCTTAGGAAGCAAGGGTCCTGTAATTGAGTTTGAACAATTCCTATATTACTGTCTCTCTGTGAGCAGGGGCAGAGCCACATGGGGCCCAAGCCCCCCCTGAAATTTTGAATTTTTTTTACAATAGTATTAAAAGCCTGTGAGAGGGCCAGAGCAGGGGATGGGGGATCTAGCCACCCCTAAACTTTTGAGAAAAAAATATAGAGGAAAGTACGGATATAGGCTCCCAATTATGAAATAATCCGAAATTGGACTCCACTTTTAGGGAGTAATTTTTGTAGGCTCCTATAGTGTTTTTAGTATAGCACGTGCTTTCCCTTCTTTTTTTCTCTCCAAAATACCCCCATCTCTATTCAGGGACCCTTTCAACACCATGTGAGCCTTCAAGTTCTCAACACAAACTGAGTTCAACTCAAGCTTTCTCCTTCGTTGCAACCGAGCTAAACACTTCTGCTTCATCTGAAACCCTTCAACACAAACTGAACTAAACCTTTCTGCTTCATCCGAAACCCTTTTGAAGAAAAAGAAAAAGAAGAAGAGTTCGAAGAAGAAGAAAAAGAAGAAGAAAAGTGTTTTATACGTTTTTGATCCATTTTCGATGGTTATAGTGGCTATTTTCGATTTTTTTTCTAAGGTTTTGTGATCATTTTCGGGATTTTCTGTTATTACAGTTTATTTTATGTTATTACAATGCATTTTCAATGGTTTTGTTCTCATTTTCGATAGATTTGTACTCATTTTCGGTGGTTTTCTGTTATTACAACGCCCATTTTCAGGGGTTTTTTATTATTAGAGTGCATTTTCGATATTACAGTGCATTTTCGATGGTTTTGTGCTCATTTTCGATGGTATTTTGTCTCATTTTCGGTGGTTTTCTGTAATAACTGAAAACCACCAAAAATGAGACAGAAAACCACTGAAAATGAGCACAAAATCATTGAAAAAGCACTGTAATATCGAAAATACACTATAATAACATAAAATCCCCAAAAATTGGCACTGTAATAATAGAAAACCACTGAAAATGAGCACAAAACCATCGAAAAAGCACTATAATATCGAAAATACACTATAATAACAGAAAACCCCCGAAAATAAGCACTATAATAACAGAAACCACAAAAAATAAGTACAAATCCATCGAAAATAAGCACAAAACCATCGAAAATGCATTGTAATAACAAAAAACCATAAAAAATGAGCACAAAATCATCGAAAAAACACTGTAATATTGAAAATGCACTATAATAACAGAAAACCTCGAAAATTGGCACTATAATAACAGAAAACCACTAAAAATGAGCACAAATCCATCGAAAATAAGCACAAAACCATTTATTTTTTAAAAAATAAATTGTAATAATAGGAAACCATCGAAAATGAGAACAAAACCATCGAACTTGAGAACTGTAGCCATCGAAATAAACTGTAATAACAGAAAATCCCGAAAATGAGCACAAAACCCTAGAAAATATTGAAAATGACCACTGTAACCATCGAAAATGGATCAAAAACATATAAAACACTCTTCTTCTTCAAAAGAGTTTTGAATGAAGCAGAAGGGTTTAACTCAGTTTGTGTTCGATAATTCAGTTTCTTCTTCATTTTGTGTTTTATAAAAATCGTAATTTAACTCAGTTTGTGTTTGCTAACTCAGTTTGTGTTTGATCAAAGCTAGCAAACATGCATCAATTTCAGTGCCTATTTTCGGGGGTTTTCTGTTATTATAGTGCATTTTCGATATTACAGTGCTTTTTCGATGGTTTTGTGCTCATTTTCGGTGATTTTATGTTATTACAGTGCATTTTCGATGGTTTTATGCTTATTTTCGATGGATTTGTGCTCATTTTCGGTGGTTTTCTATTATTACAGTGCCTATTTTCGGGGGTTTTATGTTATTATAGTGCATTTTCGATATTACAGTGCTTTTTCGATGATTTTGTGCTCATTTTCGGTGGTTTTCTGTTATTACAGTGCATTTTCGGTGGTTTTCTGTTATTACAGTGCTTTTTCAATGGTTTTATGCTTATTTTCGATGGATTTGTGCTCATTTTCAATGGTTTTCTGTTATTACAGTGCCCATTTTCGGGGGTTTTATGTTACTATAGTGCTTTTTCGATGATTTTGTGCTCATTTTCGGTGGTTTTTTGTCTCATTTTTGGTGGTTTTCAGTTATTACAGAAAACCATCGAAAATGAGACAAAAAACCACCGAAAATGAGCACAAAACCATTGAAAATGCACTGTAATAACAAAAATGCACTATAGTAATAAAAAACCCCCGAAAATAGACACTGTAATAACAGAAAACCATCGAAAATGAGCACAAATTCATCGATAATAAGCACAAAACCATCGAAAATGCGTTGTAATAACATAAAATAAACTGTAACAACAGAAAATCCCGAAAAAGATCACAAAACCCTAGAAAAAATCGAAAATGACCACTGTAACCATAGAAAATGGATCAAAAACGTATAAAACACTTTTCTTCTTCTTTTTCTTCTTCTTCAAACTCTTCTTCTTCAAAAGGGTTTCGGATGAAGCAGAAGGGTTTACCTCAGTTTGTGTTGAAGGGTTTCAGATGAAGCAGAAGGGTTTAGCTCAGTTGCAACGAAGGGGAAGCTTGAGTTGAGCTCAGTTTGTGTTGAGGACTTAAAGGCTCGCAGGGTGTTGAAGGGGTCTCTGAACAGAGATGAGGGTATTTTGGAGAGAAAAAAAAAAAGGAAAGCACGTGCTGTACTAAAAACCCTGTAGGAGCCTACAGAAATAACTCTCTAAAAGTGGAGCCCATTTTCGGATTATTTCATAATTGGGAGCCCATATCTGTACTTTCCTCAAAAATATATCCTATACAAACGGACACTAACAACACGATGGCCCATGAACTTGTCCCTCAAATAAAACAAATCCCCCTCGGCAAGAGAATCCTGGTTCCGCCATTGTCTGTGAGTGCATGCTTAACTGTACGTATTGCAGGCTACGAAAACAAAGAACCCGGTGGATTTAAAATTTCAAGATCCAGTTAGAGTAACAGAATGAATCCATATGTAGCCCAATTTGTTTGCTCCATGCAAGTGAAAATAGCTAAGCAAAGGTATTCTAGAGCTTCAACCATAAATGATAATACCAGACGTAGTCATTAATAAATTAAAAGTATTGATGAATAGAGAGGGCTTACTCAGGATCTAAATATCCTACGGTGCCCTTAACCACGCTTGAGACATGTGTGGCTCCATCTGCTGCAATTTTTTATAAACCAAAGTCTAAGAACTTTGCTCTCATGTGTTTGTCAAGAAGGATGCTGCTGCTTTTGAGATCCCTATGGATGGTTTTTGGAGCACAGCCCGTATGAAGGTACTCAATACCTGAAACAAGTTTGTGAATAGAGTGATTTCTCTTAAATTGAAGGAGTGAGCCCTCCTGAAAAACTAGTATTAAACTTATCCTCCGGCACAGTAACCTTTTGCAGCATCCTCAGCTATCTCGAGGCGATTGATCCAACTGATACTTCGCTCATGTGTTAAAGGTCCTAGAAAAAATTATTAGCAGATAACTTGAGATCCGAAACTAAGTTGTTAAAAACTAAAGGGACATATGAGACTTACCATAAAGATGTTCCTTCAAGTTCCATCATGCATGAACTCATAGACAAGGATATTTTTCCCTTCTTCTTGGCAGTACCCAAGAAAGTGTGCAAGGTTTCTGTGATGTATCCTTGAAAGTAGAGCCACCTAGATAAAATGCAATCATGGGTCAGTTTACAAGAAGCACTTTCTGAAGGGTTATATGAAAGAAACTGGACTATATCATTCTAAGGAAATTAACTTAGTCAGAATAATGAAACAAGTCCTAATGGAAAATTGAAGGTAGGAATATTATTCAATAAAGGAAGAATTTTTATGACAGGGAACTGAAAAGGTTTCGCTTTGCTCACTTTGGAACTGGAGCACAAGCAGACATTTTGTACATTCGACTTTATTACAATTAAACTAAGTGTTCGTTGGATTGTGGAGAATAAATTACAATGGTAGGAGTACTGAACTTATATCAAATATGGTTAATCTCTTCATGAATAACTTAGGTTGCTGGTTTGGATTATTTTAGATATTAAAAACATGGCTTTGGTTTTAAAAAGAATCAGTAGCACAAACTGATATTGAACTAAGATGACTAACTTTCCCAAAAAATTCGCAAGTCTCACGCATTAGATGAAAAGGGAGAGGGATGCGTTACACCCTCATTTCTCAGATTCTTCATTTTAAACTCGCCTCTAAATTCTCTCATTAATCGATCAGGGTTTCATCTTGTTGCTTGAGTATGATGCTGTCTGTCCTCTTCCAGGCACAAACTGATAATGAAAAGTCTGGCAGAAACAAGTATACAGAAAAGTATTTTTATTTTTATTTTTTTATGTTCCTCATACCATTTCTCCTTTGTTCCTTTATTATTATTACTTTGGGCTTTAATTTTTCTCTTAATTTGGTTGTTTGATGTTTGTTTCTTTGAATTGAGGCTATTCAGTTTGCCCTCTCGGTCTGGAAATGCTAAATTTTGATGCTTCCTGAATTTTTGGGTTCCATTTTTACTAGGATGACTTTTTCTTCTTTTTCATAAATAGTGTTTCAACTCAAGTGATGCAAGGATGAGATACCATATGTGGTTTTAAATTAATAGATGAATGCAACAAAGATCGAACAAATTTCAGTTTGGACTGCTATGCAGACTAAATTGTGTGGATCCTTTTCAATTTGGAACCATATATGGGCGGTAAACTATCAAGAGAATACCATAGAGATATCATTAAATTGTGATCCTGGAAGCACTAACTACATTTCCTTTTGTCCATTTTTTCTAGATATTTTTCCTTGCTCGAAGAATGCTATAATCTGACATGCTCTCTTGATTTGTCTTTTTTATAAATATTCTAGTTTCCATTTTCTCTATGGAAATGATAGATTGTGATTGAGTTATGATGACATTAACTTTGTGGTTTCTGCTACTTTGAAAAATTCAGGTACATTGGAAAGGTAGATGGATTTCCAAGAGTTCACCAAACGGAAAGAAGGATTTATCAATATACAAAAATTGAATAACTATTGCAAACCGAAATTTAGAACCTTGTTCAAGAGATCCTTGGTGTAAATTATTTGCAGATGATGTGGTATTGATTAATGAGGCTAGAGAGGAGGCAAATGCAAAAAGAATTGTGGATGGATTTGTTGGATCTAAGGGTTTTAATGAAGTCAGGCCAAGACAGAGAAATAGAATGCAACTTTAGGAAGAACACAAATAGGAGTGAGATGATAGTTAACATTTACTGCTAGGAGATACTACAAAGTAATTAATTATATGGTATCTTAGCTCTATTATTCATAAAGATGGAGAGGTTAAGAGAATGTTGCTCATAAAATTAAAGTTCGATGACTAAAGTGGAGATGTACTTCTGGAGCACTAATGTGACCAACGTATTCAAATCAGACCAAAAGGAAATTTGATTGATAAGACAATGATAGGACCAACTATGATTAATGGAGCAAAATGTTGAGCGACCAAGAAACAACATATTCATAGGATGTGTAGCCGAGATAAGGAAGTTGCGATGGATGAGTAGAAAAACTAGAAAAGATAAGATTAGAATGAACATATTCAATAAAATTTGGGAGGAATTCCAACAGTAACAAAATAAATGAGAATCGACTGAGATGGTTGGGACACATTCAACGAAGGCTAATGATGGCACCAGTGAGCATTGGAAAGTGAGTTAGCGTAAGTTAAAAGGCTCTAACAGGGCAGGACAGGACACTTGGATGGAAATTGTGAGAAAATATTAACAGTACACCATTCAATATGGCACTTGATAGTGGGGGATGAAGGAACAAAATTCATATCGTGGGCTGTAAATAGTTGGAGTAAGGCACTGAAAAAGAAGAAGTCTGTAAAGGTGGGTTAAATTCCTGCTTGTTTCAAACTAGGATAACATTAGGAAATGGATCCATTTCAAGAAGACAAACTCTATGATACTTGGACAATATTTCATTTGGTATCTAACCTTCGCCATAAGTATAGAAATATCAAAGACTCAACAGCTAGAACTACAAAAAATTATTAAAAAGGGAAATTGTTTAGCATGATAACATTGTGAATCATATAATATATAGTCTCCTGTTTCAAGATAGATTAAGCATGACAAAGATAGGTAAAAAAAAATAGAAGAACATAGAAAGAGGTTAAATTGGAAAGTTTCCTCATTTGAGAACTCTCGGTTCCCCTGGTAGGAATTACTGGTTAGAACTTTGACTGCTATTTCTTTTCCATCTTTCATTTCTCCGTAGTATACCACTCCAAAGCCCCCTGAACCAATTTCCTTCTCAAACTTCCTGGTGGCATCCTCAATTTCAGATAATGTGAAGCAATATATGGATTCTGTGCCAGCATCAGGTAAGGAAGAAACTAGTCTCTGAGCAGGCTGGTCTGAAAAAAAAGGGACAGAAAAAAGCCAGGTTTTGGGTCTATTGAGATTCTTCCCCCCAAAAAAATTAAATAAATAAATAGAGGGCGGTGCCAGGACCACATCAATATTTGATGACTACACCCCAATTATATATATATATATATTTTTTTTTTTTTTTCTTCTTCTTTTTTTTTCAACGAGTCTAGGGTATTAAATAGGGGGTTGTGGACTAACTAGAATCCACAGTATATGCATACATTCATGAAGATTTGCCACTCCAATCACCCTCTTTGATCTTTGCTTCACAAACTCTTGAACCCATTGAAATCATGGAAATAAAAATCGTCGAAACCGATACGAAACGGGCAATACATATAGGTATCGGTAGTCCCCTGTATGATATTTATACCGATACAAAACGGGTGATACATATCGTTTATTAGTTATCTATGTTTTAATTCATTGTGTAATTGTAACTGTGTTTGCTATTTTGTTTTTCGTCGATTTCTATGACTTTATATTTGGTTCCTATAACTCATTTAGTTTTATTTTTTTTTAATTTGATTTTTGTTTCTTAAACTAAAAAAAATTATATGTATCGTCCGAAAACGTTACCAAAACCGATATGTATAGGTTTCGGTTGAGACTGATACATCCCCTGAAACCGTATTTTTAATCATTGATTGAAATGCCCTAAGATGCAATGCCTAACATTGTGATTGGTGTGTAGTTATAAAATTTATTGGTAATTTTTAATTTTTGGTATGTACAAGTAATTTTATAGATTAATAGTGTGTACAGTTACTTTTAATAATGGGAAAAAGTCATCAAATATTGAGGTGCGCCTAGTATTACCCTAAATAAAAGAATATTCAACACTCGGACCTTCCTCATAGAATCTCTTCTTTCCCTAAGCAGAACCACATCCCCAACGGATGATCCAATAATGATTTTCATGCGGCTCCCTCCTCTGCCTCCTTTGTGAAGATTAGGATTTCCAGAGTAACTTCAGTCCACCAAAATAGAACATGATAGTAAATATTTAGTATCACTAGTTCAAAATAGGAGCAGACATAAGCTATGCATTCATTTATACAGGTCAGTAGCTTAACAATTAGAGGTGTCAATGGGCCGGATTCGGGCCTCAAAAACCTAATATAAACGGGTTGGGCTCGAACTAGGGCTATTCAAAAATACAAAATTCCAGGCCCAAGCCAGGACCATTGACACTCCTATTAAGAATGATAATTCAAGTCAAGTAGTCTTCATGACAATTTAAATTTAACAAAATGTTACATGAAGTTGTGTTAGGCTAAATGATTTCGCTATGCCTTCATTTCAGGTCTATAAGGCTTTCTTCATTTTATTTTTCGCACATCTTCTTAAACATAATTTGTTCTCCTTTCCTAGAGAGATAGTGTGTGTGTGTGTCCGTTGATCCATAGTAGTGAAGAACAATCCTCCCCCACGCCTGAGTTTTTTGTTTTATATTTTTATTTCTGCTAGTTCCAACAGCCCCATGTTTATAAACCTTCTTGGGGGTGGAATAGCTTGTTTGAAGGAAGAAAGTTGCTACTGGAAGGAGTTAGATGGTCAGTTGGAAATGGGGAGTCTATCCATATATGGTCAGATCCATGGATCCCAGCTGCTACTGGTTTCAAACCCAAGAGAAATATCCATAATGAATGTTTTTAGTTGAAAGTTTCAGACTTCATTGATATCAACAAAGGTAGCTGGAAAGAAAAGCTGATTTTTGAGTTACTAAATTCAGAAGATGCTAAGGAGGTTCTAAATATGGCATTTAGTACCAATGGGCTTCCTAACAGGTTGGTGTGGAACAATACATTTAGTGGCATATATACAGTTAAATCTGGATACCATACATGGAGAAAAAGGGACTGTTATGGGAAAGACAAAGCTTCAAGCTTCATGCTCTGAATCATCAGTGCCTGAAGAGATGTGGAAAGAAATCTGGAGGGTTCCAACAATTCATAAGGTTCAACATTTTCTCTAGAGGTGTATTATGAATACTGTAGCTGTGAATTTGAACCTGAAGAAAAAGAAAATTAAAGAAGATGATTTGTGCCCAATGTGTAGAAGCATGACTGAATCCATACCGCATTTGTTCATTACTTGTGAATATGCCAGAGGTATTTGGTACAATCTCAAGGAAAGGGTGAAAATTCCTCCATATGAATCAAATTTCTTCAACGCCTGGTGGGAAGGGGAATGAAGAAGACTTGAGAGTAAAAAAAGATGGTTTAGACCAGATGGCCTTGATGGCAAACATCATTTGGGCAATTTGGATAGCCAGAAATAACCGGGTGTTCTCTGATAAGAGTGAAGAAAGTTTTGATACCTTCAAAAAAGCTTGGAGCTTAAATGATGATTGCATATCTACTAATGCCGGAAATGAGAAATTCTTTCAGAATTCAAGATTAACAAGGGATGATTCAGAGGCCAGGAAAGATACTAATGAGTATGAGTTTATTTTCAAGTGTGATGGCTCAGCCCAAATGGATGGTGCAGCTGCTGGTGTGGGGGTGGATATTTTTAAGGTTTCAAATTATCTTCCCTGATTGTGCCATTCAGTGGAGGTTCAGCAACATTAGCAGAAGCTACGGCCATTAAAATTTACTTATCAATGATTATCCAAAATGGATGGGAGAAGGTATTGATTCAATCATATACAAAGGTAGTAGTAGATGCAATTAATGCAAGATCCATTTGCTCAATTGCAGCAGCTACTCATATGCCAATTCTAGATTGCATTGAGTTGATGAAGACAGCCAAAGATGTACAGGTTGAACATTTGTCTAGAACTTTGAATGGGGGAGCCCATTTACTTGCAAAAATGGCTTTGTGCAAAAGTAGAAGATATTGGGTTGAGAGATGTATGGTTTGTGAGACTAGAACGGAGGTGGTTCCAATCCACAATTATTCTTTAATAGGTAGGAATGGAAATGAATAAAGTTTTACAGTTACTGACCAAAAAAAGGTTCCAATAGACCACTCCAGGTTTGAACCATCTGAGTCCTCCAAAGCAGGGTTATAGGGAAATTTATGGGTCAGTAGGTGGACCAATCCCCCCACCCAGGAAGCCAGCTACCAATTTTGATGGTTTGACAAGCCAGTCTGACTAGGTTTAATAACTAACATGACCCAGGCATTCTAATCTTTCCCTTTTTTCTTATTTTGTGATATGGTTCTTTCTAGTTAGTTTCCTATCTACCAAATCCACTAAGTAGATGAATCATTTCTTTCATTTGTATCTTATAGAATAATCAATCGCTTACTCTCCATTCAAATTCAACTTTGCTTTTCTGGAAAAAAAAGTTGGGAAAAAAAGGATACAGAATAATACTAAAGGCATTTCAATGGCCTTAAACTTTTCTAATAAAAGGCAAGTATCTAAACAAATTAGGGTTCAAAACCTAATAAGACTTCTACAACATGCCCCTATATGTACAATAGCAATATAAAACAACATCTTTATAAGTCACTTAAACATGACAAGATGCAAGTGAGCATGCATAACACGTCCACCATGTTATAAGACACAGTTGGAATTATTAGAATATAACTATTTATATGCACTCCGTTGAACAAGTGGAGAAGAAGATACCCACTTCAGAACCAGTTTTTTATTGAGAAGACCCCAAGGTATTGTTCCAGATAACATATTATTCTGCAAGCACCTGAAATATATCAGTCAGAAAGTAAATAAGATCATTTAAACAGAAGCAATAGAAGACAATGTGCATTACAGGAAAATAAAACAGAAGGCAGGGAAAGGCAACGTTATGTTACCTAATGTAAAAGGTATATGTTCCCCCATCCCAACGTACATTGTACTGGGTTATATGATGTCCCTCAAACCATTTGGCACTCAGGCCATATTCTTTTCACAGGAATTGGAAGTGAAAATTTGTAATTTCTGAGAATTATTAATTTTATGTTGTTACTTTGTTACTCATTTCTCGGGATTTTAATTCCCATGAGACTTCAAAAGCTGCTAAACGAGGAACTTCAAGTCTCACAAAAAATGGCAGGATTTAGAGTCCCATGATGGTGGGAATTCAAATTTCTTCTAGGCTCAAAAGAACATACAAATTGTCAAATAATGAGACTTGTAAAGTCCGGCACTTAAAAGTATTGAGACTTGCAAAGTGTAAAGCTTTGTCAGTCTCAGCAAAAGAACAGACACATATATCAAAGGCCTGAAAACTTACAGTTTCTTCAAATTGTGTAGGTCCACTAGAGATGAAGGCAGCTCACCAGTCAACTGATTGTTCTCGAGATGACTAAAATAGAAAAAGATATTAAACTGTGAGATTAAGTTAAGCTTTTGAAAGATACAATGACAAGAAAATAAAGCCTCGGATTTCACATGATCTTCAAGTTTTTACACATCTAGTAAAATCAGTGTAGAGGGGTGTTTTGATCTTTGAAGAAATGAGGTTTACTGCAACCTCAATCTAGCCTAAATCTGATATCCAGACCGTTCTAAATTGAGTTATTTTTTGGGAAAAAATGATTCAGAGAACACAAGAAAGAAAATGGGAAAAAGAAGGAAACGATTCAGAGGGAGAGAAGAAAGAACGATGAAGAAAAGTAGTGACAGAATGTTTTTCTTGATGAATCCTTTACTTTCTCTCTCTGTAAATTCTGTTTGGAAAATCTTCTGGGAACTCGAGGAAAGTCTCTCCCTCAACAAGGAGGGGTCACCTCTATTTATAGGTGATTATCAAAATTGTAACCAACTTGTACAGCTGTCATAACCGTTTTTTGTAACTGACTTTTAGAGAAAAAAATATTGGATTTCATCAAGATAAAAGCGTTTTGTCACTATACCTCCTTTAAGCTTTTATGACCAAAGCTTTCAGATATATTCTTTAAAGGTTAAAAGCGGTATTTACAATATCCATCTTTTAACAAATTCTATCTAAGCCCTCCAAACCACAACTCATCATCCTCCCCCAAAAGCAATTGGTAACTACATCGTGAAAGCGGGTCATACGCTTTCATGGTGTATTGTCCTACTGAGGTAATATATTAGTGTTCAGACAGCAACACTCCTTTAGAGTAATTAATAATAACGATGATAATAATCATCTAATAATCATCTCAAGTCCTATAGGGAAATCGTAGGTGTTGGACAAAGACACCATTCCCGTATCTCGGGTCCAATAGGGAAATCATAGGTGTTGGACGAAGACACTCTTCCCGTAACTCAGGTCCAATAGGGAAATCGTAGGTGTTGGACAAAGACACCCTTCCCGTAGCTCAGGTCCAATAGGGAAATCATAGGTGTTGGACGAAGACACCCTTCCCGTCAGGCCTTAAGAGAAACTGAGGAAAAATTCATCCTCAATACTTTCTCCCTGACTGTCAGCCCAGGAAGTAATCCATGCTTCACTGGAATAGGTAATGAGGGGAAACAGCCACACTCATTCCCACGAGGAGGTACCAATCCATACCGTTCACCCCTGACAAAACAAATCTCCTTTCTGGCAGAAGTCATCAGAAAGACATACAAGGAGGGTACAAATCCATACCACACCCATCATCAAGAGAAAGGCGTTGAAAGCCAGAGCGAGGCATTGAAGCCATATAGAATATCCGAAGGCGTTGAAGCCTGAAACAGCATCCAAAGGCGTTAGAGCTTGAAACAATATCCAAAGGCGTTAGAGCCTGAAATGATATCCGAATGCGTTAGAGCCTGAAACAATATCCAAATGCGTTAGAGCTTGAATTTGTGTCAATAGCGTGAAAGGCGCAATAGTTTCAACTTTCATCAGTGACACAAGGATAAAATTGTCATTAATGAGCAAAAAATCCTTTTTATGAACTAAAAGCATAAGAGCTTAAAATCATTGATCATCAATAACCAGAATCATCATTATCAGATAAACATGGAATTCCGTTAACCAATTCTCAAAAAGGATTTTAGAACGTCCTTTGAACCACATGTCATTATTTTATTGAATTATGAACAACGTTCTTAAATTCAAAATTTCACAAGTCAAGCTTTTCAATAACCATCATCAACAATCAGGTACTGAACCAGTGAGTGTGTTCCCATCAACCCATCTACATCGTAATTAGTTAGTCATTCTCAAAAGAAAAAACCCTAACCCATCAAGATAGAAGGTGAAAAGGAGGCCATGTAACCATCACATCCTAAAAGAAACAGTTTGTTATTTTACAGGAAATAGAAAAGAGGAAAAGGCAATGTCGTTGACGATTTTTAATAGTGTCCTCAAATTGGCTGGAAAGCTAATGCAACACACGATCATAGAATTACAGGTATGTAATGCAAAGTTCAAATCGATTATGATTAGTTTATTTGAATTTTATACTATAGTATGGTGTACTGTGTACATGGTCTTGTAATTATATCTCTACTACTATAATGCCGATGCTATGTTAAAAACGTTGATTGAAATTTTTTATAATTCCAAATTTACCCTTTACAATTAAAGGTATTAAAAACGTTTCTTATTTTTACTAAATTTCAATATTATCCCTTCTATTATTACTAATGATAAGATACCCATTTTATTATCTTATGAGTCCTCCATTTCTAAGCGGATCCAAGTGTCCCATGTCCCTTTTAACCTATGTTTAACTATGGTTAAGTTTAATTAAATTAAAATTAGTAATTTTGTTTTTTGTTTTTTTTTAAAATCATGGTTAGATTGTTTAACCTTAGGGAGTTAACCACAATTGATGGGTGGTAAAAAAAGGGGTGTGGACCAATGAGGTCACTGGGTCAGCTTCTAAGCTGACTTGGGGTCCGTTTTCCATTTCTCTTATCTTAATTTTTCATATATGCCCTCCTTAAAAACGTACTATTTTTTTTCAAATTCACCTAAGAGTCTGGTTACACCACTGAGGTTGCAATGTGTCCCTTTTAACACTCCTTAATTGTGGTTGAGATTTACCCACCCTTAGGGTTCACCCACCTATCTTTGGTTTTTAGTTAAAATTCATTAACTCTATAAACCAAGTATAAGTGGGTGAACCCTAGGGGTGGGTGAATCTTAACCACGGTTAAAGAGTGTTAAAAGGGACACATGGCGACTTCATTAGCCTAACCGGACTCCTCGCTCTCTTAGCAAAATACTCCAAAAGAATAATGTTTTGCCAAGGCCCTACTCTCCCCCTTTCTTTGTTATATCCAAATGCCCATAAAGTTTGTTCATTCTCAAAACATCCCTACGTCATATTTTTATAACCAACGTGTCTCTCACAATTTTTTATATCTAAAATATCCCTCAAGTTTTATACCTAAAATATTCTTTAATTTTTTTCCAAAATACCCTTCCTAGATTCCCAATTTCCAATCTCTCTCCCCTCAAGTTTATATATCTTTACTATTATAATGGGAGAGGCAGGCATAGCCTGAATTTTCTGAAATTCCTAAACTACCCTTATATAAAACAAAACAAAACTTTAATTTAATGTTTTACTTTAATTCTCAAACTACCCTCATCTATCTATTTAAAGAATAGAATCCCAGTCAATCGCGAACTTGGGGAGAGTTCAACCCCACCCACCGGTTAACACGTGTCACTTTTAACTCTTATTAACTGTGGTTAACTCCTTCCCCTCGCTCTCACGTGCATCACACGTGCCGCCCGCTAGTAGAGATATATTTATATAGAATTGGTTTCTATGAATCCAGTATAGTTCTTAACATTTGAAACTTACATCTCAATCAAACCAGTCAACTTTGTCATTTCTGAAGGAATATTTCGTCAAATTCTTTCCAGACAAAAAGCTGCCAAAGTATCAGATACCTTAAATAAAATAAATTAAATTATATTAGTGGCATTTGCTTCTAGTTCGATCTACAGCCCAACAGAAACAGAGATGAATCTATGTGTGAAATAGCACCTAAAGAAAGCACAAATTTTCTAAGGCTGTGTTTGTTTACATGGAAAATGGGATGGAAATAACTTCCCTCCATTTTGAAGGGAAAAGTTTTTCTTACTTATATATGATGGAAAATATTTACTTTAGGAAAACTTCTTTTAAAAAAAATTGTTTTCCAAGACACCAAGCACGAGAAATTAAACTTCACCACTAGAAATCATTTCCATGGTATGTGTTCCTTGCAAACAAACAGAGATCCAGAGGGTAAAACTAACTCTTTTTAAATTAGAAAGAAGAGAGAAATCATAAGTACATTGACACTATCCTTGGTTGTGGATCTGAGTTACATTTCACCCAAGACCATGGAACTAGCAGGCATGGGTCACCGCCTTCTCGTGCCCAATCTGCCGACAGGTAGTGTGAAACTAGATTAGCAATAACTGCACCTGTAACTCATGAAAATCGTACATCAAAAACAGTACTCAAATTAGTATTTGTGGGCCCATTTGGCATCACTCATGAACAATTTTCTATTCCCTATGAATAAAAAGTTAAGCATTTCTATTCCCAAAGAATAGAGAATTATTCATTAAGAGTGATGCCAAAAGGGCCTATGCTTCTGAGGAAATACTCATCTATGCTTACCATCTACAGAAGCATCATTTTTCTTCATGTACTTGCTCATCTCAAAAGCATTCAAGAGGGGTCCCATAGAAGAATCAGATGTTTTTTTCAATTTTAAAAGAAAACACACAAGGGAGTGATATTTTGGGGTATCCTGCACCATACAACCGGCAGCATTCTCTTGGATATTAACAGCTTTGCTGACGTCAGGCATGCCTGGGATTAGTACCCTAAATTTCCTGGTTTCATTTGGACCCAATTCCTCAATTTCAGCGAATTAGCAGAATGCCCATCCCATCCGGAACCTGGAAACCCATTCAAGTACAAGCGGTATGTTAATGATCCATTTCTACCAACTACAACCATCTGCAACACTTTTTGAGTTGGGCTATAATAATAAACATAACATAAATTGGCTTTGGAGTTGACACTTTCTCAGTGCCCGCAGCAACATCAACAAGGTCATTTGTCTTCTTCAAGGAATCAGACTGCCATATTCTATCAAATGGATCGTCTGGGTACCTCAAATAGCAGTAAAGTGTAATTTAGAGCATAATGCCACTACTGAGTAACAAAGAATTGTGACGGAATTGGCAGCTTATCTGAAGTAGAACAGGTGGCTGATGAATTTATGGCATCGGATTACACCTCTGGCAGTTGCCGGAGGTGGGCGCTCGGGCATCTACACATCATCCCACATGTGGCGATAAAAAAGGGGAGGAGTCATTTCATTTTCTCCCTACGTTTTTTACTTCTCTCCACTTGATATCTCTCCCCTTTTTATCACCACATGTAGGATGATGTGTGGATGCCTGAGCGCCCACCTCCGGCATCAGCCAGCCGAAGCCTGAATTTATGGAACAGTTGGATAACAAGAAATCAGGGCACCCAAATAAGATGTGTGGCCTAGTTTCCTTTTTTTTTTGGTTAAAAAAAAAATGGGGCTCCGAGTGTCGTCACAGTCCCCTAGGCACTAGCCCTGGGTTAACGGGTTGGCGTCCAGATTTAAGTCTGCCCATAACAGGCACCTACCACCCAAGTACCAATGGCCCCCACCTTCAGTCCCACATTGCTAGGTTTCAAGACGTGCGGCCAGGGGGCAAGCCTGTAAATGCCACCTACAACACCCCCACAGGGTCGAACTCAAGACGCCTAGCATGGCACAGAAGGCATGAAGCCATTGAACCACCCCCTCGGGTGGTTGTGACCTAGTTTCCAATGGGTGCAGTTTTGCGCTCGGGTATTAACATTGCTATTATTATATCTCATTGGAATGGAAATCTATCAATGAGACTTATGACCATCAAATTTATGAGAATCCCAGCAGGCCCTGGACTCATTGCAAAAAGATGTCATTTAGAGGGTCAAAACGCAGTTTAAAGTCTTTTTTTTTTTACTATTTTAATAAATTTTTATCTTGCAGTTTTAAGTCCATTTTGGGATCCAAAGGTCTAGTTGGATTCATAAACCCTAAGAGTTTAATTATTGATTTAGTCCTTTTTAATTTTTTGCTACTTTGTAAACTTATTATTTTTGGTAAGTTTGCCTTTTTAGGAGTTTCAATCAAATTAGGTTTTTGTATATAATTAATCTAATGTTTAAAGAAGTTTTACAGTTTTGATCAATATAGAATTCTGTTTCCTTGAAAGGGGATTCTCTGTTTTTTTTCCTTGTGGATTCAAGGTTGAATATTGGAGAGAGACAATGATCTCCTTAAATTCAGTTTTGCGCTCCAGTCTACAAGATTATCCGAAAGATTTTTCAATAGGGCGGGAGGCACGTAAGGTATCAAACTAAAAAAGCTAACTTCAGTGGCGTTTGGTAATACTAATCTAAATGGGTAGAGCTTATTTGAAAATGGAATGTATTTGGATTTTAGATTGCTATGTTGAAGTTTAATCGAATATATACATCTTTTTAAAGTAGAGATTTTTAAGGCAAAAACATCTACTTTAAAAAATAGCTCATAGCTACTTTTTTCTTTAGAGGTAAAACCCATACTTCAAAAAGATGTAGACATCCAATTAACCTTCAACTTAACAATCTAAAGTTCAATTAAGCACAATTTTCAAATAAGCTCTACCTATTTAGATTAGTGTTACCAAACGCCACCTTAATTTTGATCTATACATATTAATGTCACATTAACCGGAATGAAAGATCATATCATAAAGCTCTTCTAACCAGATAATCTAAGACATACCTGACTGGAGCATCACTATGAGCACCAAAGTTTATTCTTGCAGACACACTGAGAAAGAACTGATTTTCATATTCTGTATAATAAATTGAACCATTAAGTTGTCGAAGCTCAATGGTAGATATAAATGGATTCCCAGTTGTAGCATTGGATAAACACACACTAAGTGTAAGATAAGAAGCCAGGATAATCGCCTCCCGGATCTCTATTGTATTAACATCCCAAATGATAATTGTCGACCAATATGTTGTGTCGAGGTAGATGTCAAACGTTGGATAGACATTATTGTTGTCAAAATTACCATACAAGAAGGTAGCTCTTACAAGGTATCGAGTTCTAATTAGGACATCAAGATTATCTCACTGTCATATATTGCTTCCGCGTCTCGTTTGCAACAGATACGTTAGCTGTTTCACCATGCATAAATTGATCATCAGGAGTTCACTCGAGCCCAATATCATCTGTGAAATTCTCCTTACCTCCACAGTCCAAGCTTACAAAACTTGCTTCACAAGATCAAATCTGTTAGCAATAGTAGACTAGAAAAATATTGGAGTATTCCAATATTCTAGTTTCGCGTCACTCAAATTCATATTCTCCCATAACTACTTGAAAGGTACATGTCAATCAAGATTCAAATAAAGTGATACTTTCATTTCATAAGTATTAAATAAAGTGAAATTGTACTCTTATTACCAATATAGGGCAGAGAAATATGTCAATTTGTGAACACTAGGATACTTTTATTATTTTTGTTTAACAACTACTTATCAGTTATCAACCATTATTTGATACTTTCATTTCATTGAGCATGAGAAAAATCAGAAGGAGGTCATCACTGAATTGTTTATGAGATTAATATTTTATATAGGACATTGAAGAGCCTATTGAAGCATCTAATGAATTGTGACCGAGTGACATATTCCTCAAACCAATATGCTCCGTAACCGATTGAAAGATGTTAAACTGAGGCACTCCCCGGCCATAGTTGTGCACATAGTACCTGGACCCAATAAAAATTATCTGGCAGTTCAAGGTGCACATGGTGCACTTATTATGGACTTCTAATCGTGTATTTCTACCATGGCAAGTTATTTGTTTTCTAGAAAAATTAATTTTCAGCCTAGTAATCCATACAAACCCTATTATATGAGCAAAATTGTCTAAGAAATGGAATTAATGGTTCGACCATAGCTTGAAATCAGAGTGATCAAGCAGAATCTCCACAAGATACCAACAAAGAATTACCAAGTTTAATTTCTCTACAAGCTACTGTTCACTTAAAACATCTATGTTACCTAGGTGATTCAAAACCCCCTAGAGTATCCACACGTCTACACAAAAGCACAGATATGGGTATGGATGCATGCATGTCATATATGGAATATCCAATTTTTTGCACAGCCCTAACTTCTTCAGAAGAGGCGAGAATATATATATATATATAAAGATCCTGACCCGAATGGTTGGGAATATCCTGAGTTTCCAAAAAATATATATATATATATATATATACTAATAAAGGTCTACATGCTTTGCACGGATTAATTTTCTATTAATAGTAATATAATACTTTTATTATTAATTAATATTATATTTCTCAATAGAGATTTTTAAAATAATAATATTATTATCTACTTGTGGATAATATTTTGTAGTAAATGATTCAAGTTAGTTAATGTTTTTATTTTTTTTAAGTGATAAATTGTCTAAGACATTGAGTCTTGGTCCTACGGGTAACTTACTTATAAAAGAAACTTTTACGTACCTCGTCATTGTATTCCCTGATATCTTAATTTAATAATTAGTAGTTAATCTAATAGTTAGAGGGACCTAGATATAAGAGTAAACAAATATCAATTAAAGAACTAGTTCACATTTTTTTCTAAAGAATATCTTAAAATTTAGTTGATAAATATCAAAACCATTAGTGAGTAACTCTCAGGACCTGACTAAAACATCTCAAATTAAATAAAGAATTGGAAGAAGAAAAAAAACAGTGACTAGCAAAATCAAAACCCAGTTATAATTGAGAGAGAGAGGGAGAGAGAGAGAGAGAGAGAGAGTTACCGGACATCGTAGCCATGGCAGTGTCGATGAAAAGAAGAAAAGACGAGAGAAACCAGAGGAGAAACCTCGTCTCCATTTCTTTACGGATATGAACAGAGCTCCAAAAATGGTGTGGGAAGAAGAACAGCGTGAGAGATGAATATTTAAAAATAGCTTATTTGTTAATCCGCACCCTTGAAACTTATATGTTCACCCTTGTAAATAATAGGAAAATGCTAGTGTCTACGTCACTTTATTTCATTTACATCTCATTTAAGAATAACCAACCACGCATTTGATAATGTAGTCATATGACATGTTGTGTTTACGTGTTCCTTTTAACACTCATTTAATTATGATTAAGTTTAAGAAAATTAATATTTTCATTTTTACCCTCTCAATTTTGAACTGCTTTTCAAAATATGTTTAATTGATTTAACCATGAGAAGTAATTTAAAACTCTAATAATTGAGCCAAGGCCGAAAGATTGGAAATCCAAGAATTTGAATCATAGCCAATTATGATATGTGGCATACATTCATCGGAGGAGAGTAAAATGGTGGGAAAATTCAATTTCAAATTTTTTGCTCTCCTTCAATGGATGTGTGCCACATATGTGAATGAATTCAATCACAATTGGTTAAGATTTGAACTCGAAATTTAAAGGTGCAAACACTATTATGGCGCCCACCCATTAAAAAAAGTGTAAATTGTGGTAGTTTGATTTTCAAACGTGCCACTATGCTCTCTATAGTGCCTACTATCGAGAGTTTTACATCACTTTCCTTTAACCATTCTGACCACTACTTTAGGAGGACTATTAAGGCCAGCACCCGCATGCACTCAATTGAAATCATTAGTTAGAATCTGGAGGAGAATGCAAGAAGACTTGTACCAAGCAATGGCGAAGACAAGTAAAATCTCTAGAGAAATGCTGCCCCTACTCCTAGACTTCCAGGGTCTCATTTTGTCTCTTCGAATTGATACATACCTTAGGGGCCGTGAGGGGGTGCCTATATATATTCAAAATCAAGGGAATGTTAAAAGTAATCGTCTTAAATATTCTTACACATTTACTTTCAATGATTTCAACATATGATGGTACTATTTTATGTAATTTTTGCAAATAGTTAAAAAAAACAACTCCTTAAATCTCTATGATGTTTGGAAGATATTTTCCATTATTGAATAGGGGGTGCCTATATTTACATTCAAAATCAAGGGAATGTTAAAAGCAATCGTCTTAAATATTCTGACACATTTACTTTCCAATGATTTCAACACATAAAGGTACTATTTTATGTAATTTTTTCAAACAGTTAAAACAACAAAAGATAATTCTATATCAAACCTGTTTTATCGTTCAATGACGTACAAGTGTCTCCTTGTAAACCATTTCCTTTAACAACAGACCCCACATTCAAACTATGGACAAATTGGGAGCCGCCGTTATCTTTCGCAAACAAACGGTCCTACTCTCACTTGTAAAAGGATAATAATACCGTTTCTAGTAAAAGTGCAAAGGCTTGGAATCGCTACAATATGTTGTAGGCCAAATGCTACTATTGTAGGCCAAATGCTACTGCTACATGCAAGAAGAAAATATCATGTTCTTTGTTTTTATTTTGCTTGAAAGCCTATGCTCCTCAAGGGTCTAACCTTGGGGTTAACAATGGTCCCAACGACACGATTAAGCTTATGGTTGGACCATATATACAGGGGCAGAGCCAAAAATTTTCTTCAGGGGCTGGAATACATGTATTAAGAAAATGAATTGATATGAAGGTATATATGAGGCCAAGGGTTCGGGAGCGTAGTCCCCCAGAATTTTTTATTTTTTACAAGTAATGGGTCCTAGGATTTGGGGGCCTTTTTTTGAATAATTGATCTATCGTAGTCATAAAATTTGTTAATGTTATATTCTAATAAAGGTCCAATAACATGTCTTTTTTGAGAGCCCTCATACGAATAAAAGGAAAATAGATAACAGATTACGCATTTGGCTACGTAGTTGAATGTCCATCCTCATTGGTCCACGACCCTTTCTTAACACCCTCCAACTGTGGTTAAGAATCACTCACCCCAGGATTCATCCATCCAATCTTGGCTTTTTTTTTAAAATCATTAATCTGAATTTGATTAAGCTTAAGGAGTGTTAAAAGAGAGGCGTAGACCAACATTCGAAGACTATCTACCTGAATGAAAGACTTACTAATTTGCTTTAAATAAAATTAATT
Organism: Tetracentron sinense; assembly: GCA_015143295.1. Taxonomy (NCBI): domain Eukaryota; kingdom Viridiplantae; phylum Streptophyta; class Magnoliopsida; order Trochodendrales; family Trochodendraceae; genus Tetracentron; species Tetracentron sinense. The sequence goes on from CM026563.1 coordinate 5,036,085, forward strand.
ATTATTTTAAATAAAATTAATTATATTTTTAATTTTTATATTATATTTATAAAAAAAATTACAAATTATCGAAGGGGCCAAACTTCCCACAGAGTCAACTAACTAGAATTAAGTTGGGGTCCACTACATATAGATAAAAGTTAAAATTTTAAAAATATTTTTTTAATACTATAGAATATTCAAAAATCAAATAATTTAGGAGGGCGATGGCCCACTGGCTCTGCCCTGCGTATATATAACAGTAGAATAACTATGTGCTTTTATCAAAACGTCCAGTTTTTATTGAACATCTATGCAAATGTAGAGTCATTTTACAGTTTTATGGTCCAACAAGAAGCTTAAGTGTGTCACTGGAACCTTTGTTAATCCCAAGTTTAGACATTTAAGAGCTCTCAAGCAAAATAAAACAAAGAACTGGACGTTTTCCTCCTGCATGTAGTACATGCACTTTTTATGAGAAATCACCTGTGGCGGTAATTTCGGTACTTTAAGTGACAGTATGAATGTTCGTTCGCGAAAGATAACGGCAGGCGGGTCCCAATTTATCCAATAGTTTGAATGTGGGAGTATGTTAAAAGAAATAACTTTAAAGGAGACACTTGTGTATCATTTAACGATAAAGTAGGTATGGAATTACCACAAACAACAATCAATAAAATCAATAAAAAAAATATATATATATCTCCACGGATTAGCATTGGGATTGCACAGGTCACATGTAAGTTTATCCATGTGTTGAAATCTGCATAGAATAGACGGCCATGTACGACTCACCCCGAAGCCGACAACATTAACTCGGTGAGCGACACCTGCAAAACCGGTTACAATCGGAGAACATCTCCCATCTTTCCCTTACATGAAGCTTTGAAGGAGATAATTAGCTTTCGTTGAGACTTGAGGGAGAAATGGAAAAGGCCTTCGGATTGTAGAAAGGAATCTCGGGGTTCCATACATTCTGTGACAGTTGGCATGAAAATGGGGAGAAGTCATTGTGAGCATGGATTTTTCTACCCACTTTAACATTTGTGGTGGTTTGACTAAGAGTCGCCACCTATTCATTCTTAGGGATAGGTCCCGAGTGATTTGGATAAGGCATATGGTCTATCAGAGTTAGGGTAAGTGGTTCGATTAAGTCCCGGGGAAGGTGTTAGGCACCCCAGGACCCCCGTTTTATAACGGTTACCTACTCCCTAAATTTAAGCCAATTTAAACTCAAAATTAATTAAAATACCTAAGTATTTAAATAAATGCTAGTCCAAGAAAAAGAGAAAGCTAAATAAGCTAGGGTCGAACCCGAGTGGGGTTGCCTACGTACTCATAAAGTGAGATCAGACCGAGCGTAGTTCTGGCACATGAGCCTGTGCCAAGGCTAGGGGTGTGTGTGTGTGCATAGGGTGGTCAAAGGTCTAGCTCGGAGACTAGGGTTTGACTGACCGGGTTGGTCAAGTGCAAGGTCAATCTAACCGCAGTTAGAAGGGTGTTAACCATAGTTAGGGACTAACCAAAGTTAAGAAGTCCTGACAAACATGTTTTTTATCTTTTTATATTTTTATGATTTTTTTTGGGATTTTTTGGATAGAGCCTAAGCTTAGGTGATCTGACTCAGATTAAATTTAACATTTAGTTAAGATTTGCGATTTGGCTAGGAGAGTCCTAGACTGCACGCACGGCCTTGAAATGGAGTGGTGGTGAGGGCCTCACCTTCTTCATTGGAGGATATTTATATGTGCAAGTGTGGTATCAGGCATATTAGTAGCATGCCACCATCTCTAAAACAGTGTGTGCGTTATGTGCATGTGTGTTGTGTGTGAGATACTTACTAATGTGTGTGAGTGGGAGATGCTTAAAAAAAGCAAACTGTATATATGTTGTGTGTGTTAGACATCTAATGTGGCAGATATATATATTGTGTGAGTGTTGATGCAGACTAACAACTTACAACAAATGTATGCGAGTATGGATGTTGATACCTACTAACATCAAGTGTGTGGGTTGTGCATTGTGTGTGAGATGATTACTAACAGTAAATGAGTGTGTGAAATGCGTGTGAGTGAGAGATGATTACTAACAACAAGTGAATGTGTGAGATACGTATGAGTATGAGATGCTTACACTATATAAAAAATGTATATTGTGTGTGTTAGACACCTAATACGGAGAATATGTGCATTGTGTGTGTGTTAATAATACAAACCAATAGCAAGTGTATGCGTGTGATTGGTACGTACTAGCATCAAGTGTGTGGATTTGGATGTCGTGTTTGAGATACCTATTAATCGGCAAGTGAGTGTGTGGGATGCTTACTGTTATTTCTGGAAAAAAATAAAAAATAATAAAATAATAAAAAATGTGTATTGCCACACCTGCTACCACTTCTATAAGGCAGTGTGTGTACGATATGTGTGTTAAACACGCATGATCTTATCATCTAAGAAAACAGCCTGCTCGTGTTGTGTGTGCATGTGATACACACTAACTGCATGTAAAATGGTATACACTTGTGGTATGTGATTAAAGATGATGAATGTGATGATCCCAGGGACTTGCATGCATGAACTTAAATAGAATGAAAAATGAAGTGAGACATGCAATAGGAAGACCAAAAAAACAATGGGACATTGCCTTTCATTCTCTGGACGCAGGGTCCTTTTGTATTGTTACCACAACACAAAAGGGCCCTTGGCTATACGAAACACAACAAAAGGGCTCTTTGTAAACTGAAGGGTAATGCCAATGGAAGATGACCTACCCTGGATTTCTTTTCAATCAAACTCCAAAGAATTGTAAAACCTCAGGAGGGTCTGGCTTTAGCGGTCCTTAGGCTCAAAGCCACCTACTCACAAAGCCAAACCCACCTCCTTCCTTGGTGGAGAACAATATACTCACTCGAAATCCTTCACAGAACTCTCGGTCCTCCCCCCCCTTCCTCCTTTCTCTAGACCTTGGCCAAGGTATTTATAAGTCTCAAGAGGGCTGTGGCATAGTTGGTAAATAAAAGGTGGTAGGTGAAAGGGAGGAGTGTGATTGGGAGGTCAACCTGATGATTACAGGGGCTTCAGGCGCTGCATTGCAGGCTGTTTAAATTTCAAAATTTTATACTAAAAGAGACATGGGGACTTGGGTCTAAATCCACGGGTCATGGACCATGGGCCAAGGATTTGGATCTTGGATTTTAGCTCATGGCTCGTGGGCCTCGGGCCATGGGTCATGGGCCAAAGGCTTGGGTTTTGGACTTAGGCCAAAGCTTGGGTCAAGGTACTTGGGCCCTTGAAGTTTTAACAAGGTTTGGCCTTAGTCCTAAGCAATAAAAAACATGGGCTTCGGGCTGGGATTGTCACATGAGCTCAAGGTTAGACCTAGAGTTAAGGCAAGCTAACCATGGTTAAGTATATTAACCGTGGTTAAAATGAGGTGTAAAAATTGGGTGCTTACAGCTGCCCCTCTTTGTCGGAAGGTGCCATGTTGGCAATTGAACGACAAAGACTGGAATCATCCAATTTTTACGCTGGGAACAGGGAATGAGAGCAAGTATGATGAATCAGAGGAGCGAACACACGTTCGCTCCAACAGAGAGGAGCTCAAGGTTGGCCACACGACCACCTTACCGAGGATAGAAGCAAAGCAGTGGTGGGTGTAGGATTAGCGTCACTGTAGGTCGTAACTGACAACCGATCACAGGACCGTATCTGTATACTCCTTGATTAGTGAGCTAAAAGAGCAAGAAGGAAATGAGGAGCACAAGACTAACGTCATTGGAAGCCGTAACTGGCATTCGGTCACTCGACCATGATAGTATACTCCTTGATTAGTGAGCTAGTGGAGTGAAAAGAACTTCACTGGAGGCCGCAAACTGACACCCGATCACACGATCGTGACAGTATACTCCTTGATTAGTGAAGGGGAAGCGAAGTCGCAGACAACCGCCCGATTATTTGACAATGATAAATGACGGTAAAGACAGCCGCCCGACTGCTTCACCTGAGGTGGGATGCAACGCTGTAGACAACCGTCCGATTGTCTGCCAGGGTAGCAAGATAAGGAGGGTAAAGACAATCGCCCGACTGCTTCACCTAGTAGCACGCCAAGATTGTGTAGACAACTGCCCGATTGTCTCACTGAAAGGGAATGCAATACAGTGCAGACAACGGCCCCATTGTCTGACTGGATAGCAAGATAAGGAGGGTAAAGACAGTCACCCGACTGCTTCATCTGGTAGCAAGCCAAGATAGTGGAGATAACCGTCCGATTGTCTCACTGAAGAGGAATGCAACATAGTGTAAGCAACGGCCTCATTGCCTGACTGGGTAGCAAGATAAGGAGGGTAAAGACAGCCGCCCGACTGCTTCACCTGGTAGCAAGCCAAGATTGTGTAGACAACCGCCCGATTGTCTCACTGAAGAAGAATGTAACACAGCACAGACAACGGCCCCATTGTCTGACTGGGTATCAAGATAAAGAGGGTAAAGACAGCCGCCAGACTGCTTCACCTGGTAGCAAGCCAATAGTATAGACAACCACCCGATTGTCTCACTGAAAGGGAATGCAACACAGTGCAGACAACGGCCCCATTGCCTGACTGGGAAGCAAGATAAAAAGGGTAAAGACAGCCGCCCGACTGCTTCACCTGGTAGCAAGCCAATATAGTGTAGACAACCGCCCGATTGTCTCACTGAAGAGGAATGTAACACAACACATACAACGGCCCCATTGTCTGACTGGGTATCAAGATAAGGAGGGTAAAGACAACCGCCCGACTGCTTCACCTGGAGAGATCGGAATAGGTTGCTGATAAGAATAAGAAAAGTTCTAGAGAGTATGACAATGAGTTTGAAAATTCGGAAGAATTGGATATAAGGGAGTAAGAGCCGTGACCCTGAGCCATTGCACAAATCTTTGCCTCTCTATATATATTTGGCCTGCTAAATGGGATTGCCCCAGCTCGAATGGTCCAATTCTTGCCCCCCGAGATATATTGATCTTCTAATATCTGTGTCATCCAGGACAGTCTGCTGATTTTGCTTTACCATGGTTTCACTACTCTTCTCGCACCAGCGGGAATAAATAGCCGACTTTGAGCTAACTTTACTGGGGAATGGACTTTGACTGATTATGGATGCGAACGACCTGATAAATGACTGATGGATTGAATGATAGATGATGCGAACAACTAAAAAAACAAACTGATGGATTGACTGACAGGTGATTTGACAGTAGACTGACGATTGACCAGTAGACAGTTTATAATGAAATTGACGATTTTACAATGGGCCTGAGATTGCCTGCAGTGGGAGACCTAGCTAGGTTCCTTTGCCTTCAAGTAAAATGATTAAGCTATGGTTGACCACCTTTGGAGCAGATCTGTATTTCCTCCTAATTGAGTGATGCCCAAACTTGTATTGATTATGCTTCCCTATTTTGCTCCCGAGCTTTTCAGCTTTCCACCGGGACTAGGTTGCATATTTTCATCTTTGTCCCTTTTTTGCCCCTGGCCCCTTTCAGGTTTTTACCAGAGCTGGGTTCACGTAATTTTTGCGCAATAGTAGGATTGATGATTTCTTACTATGCCCGTGAAATTTGAAATCTCATTTATCCCTTTTTTTGCCCCTGGGTCCATTCGGATTTTCTCCAGGACTGGGTATACATGCTTTGCATTTTTTTTTCTGTTCTTGAACTTTGCTCTGATAATTCTCCAATCTTCTCTCATCATCGCCTGTCGAACAATGAGGACGAATGCTTTTGAACGCTAATGCTCAATTCCTTTCAAAGATCAATGAGGGCTTAATGTTTAGGACAAAACGTGGTTTGGCTAGAAACGAGATATGGCTCAAATTTACTGTTTCAGCAAGGGTAGGGCACCCTATGATACTTGTTCAGTGTCGGGGTGGAACTAGCTTCTGAATGCCTTGTCTTTTGGTGAAGCTTTATTCTGCTTTTGACCAAGTACCTTTTTTTTCTTGCTTTTTTTTTTCTTTTTGTTTTTTTTTGTACCTGATTGCCTTGTATTGTTGGCATTTGCTGTATTATGACCGAACCTGATTTCAGGCTGCCTACGTACCCAAATAGGGATCAGGTCAAGACGTAGTTCGGCTAAAAGCCACTTTGTTGTTGTTCTTTGCTGGTTGTTCCTCTTGCATTGTTCTTTTGACTTTCATGGGGTGCCCATGTGTGGGTTTTGAAAGAAAAAGCTATTAGGCTCAATGGTCTAACTAGCGGATACATATAGCATGGGTAAGCGAGGTGTTATGAGGTTTATCAAAAGATGGCCTCCTATCCTCTCTCTGATTGGTTGAGATCATGTACGGTCATTGCATCGTCCTCATTTCTGTTAGTTGAGATTTGACGGCTCAAAGAGGTCTTCATTGCCCCTGTATTGTTCTTACCTTAGTTCGTTCAATGTTGGAGGAGTACCTGTTGATTTGAACATTACGTCTTCCATTGAAAGATCACTTTCCGTTATCAAATTGTCCCTTATGGGCATTAGAAACTAGTTCAATTCCCAAATTAGGCATCTCAGAGCACAATAGAAATTTGATTTTAAAAAAAAAAACTATTTCATTGAATTGCACAAAAAGGGTGAACAGACTCAATGTAAGACAAACATGACTCAAAGGGCCACTGGCCACTTGATTGACTCGGACTAGACGACAGGACTGACACGGGCCGACAGGCCGACTGCAAGACATTGATAATGAAATGAAACAAAGACACGACAAACATGGAGTTTGCTCAAAATTCAATTGTAGGAGCTTTTGGCTGATGCGCCTTAGTTTCCTGGAGTAGCATGATTGGGGAGCGGGACCTGTGTGATGTCGGTGTTCCCTGGTGCAAAGCAAATTGCTTCTGTCTCCAACAGATCTTGGATAGCATGTCTTAGGTCGTAGCATCGATCTGTAGGATGCCCTGGCGACTGATGATATCCGCAGTGTTGTTCCGGCATGTATCCTTTTGGAAGGTTAACTGGTGGAGGTTGAGGCTCCTTCAGTGTGATCAGCTTCTTGCTCAACAGAAATGGGAGGAGTGTCGACAAAGAGTACGGGATCGGTGTGAACGCCCGATTTTTCCTCTGTTCAAATGTCATCTGGTGAGAGAGGAGTTTTCCCTGGTTCTGCTGAGCTTGCTGAGACTGTCGAGCTTGCTGGGGCTGCCGAGGTTGCTGGGGCAAGTTAGGGACCCGTATGGCCGCGACCATTTGTCCATCATTTTCTTTCCTTCTATTATCTTTTCTTGGAGGCAGGAGAGCACGGGAAGAGGATGCACATTTCGAACCCTGGAACATATCGAATGACCCTATGTCATACATTGTTGCTTCAATCCGGGCACCACATTTGGCCATAGTACTGAAATCAGAGATCGGTTGTGCGGCCAGGAGTGTCTTAAGTGGATGCTTAAGAGTACGGAGGAAAGTCATTACCAGCTCTTCTTCCGGTAAAGGGGTGCTCATTTTTCCAGCCATTTCCCTCCAACGAACAGAGTATTCGATGAAGGTTTCGTTGTCCCTCTGGGACATTCTTTCCAAGTCTACTCTCTGTGGGACCAGATCAACATTGTACGAGTATTGGGCGATAAAGGTCTCGCAAAGATCTTCCCAAGTCCGGACTCTGTTGGGGTCCAGCTTGGTGAACCATTGTAGTGCAGGCCCTTTCAAGCTCTTCTGAAACAATTGTACCAACAACTTGTCCCCATGTTCGATCTGGAATAGCTCTCCGCGGTATGCTCTCAAGTGTGTCTCTGGACATCCCTTCCCACCGTACTTTTCAAAGTCGGGAATTTTGAAATCCTTGGGCAATTGGATCCCTGGATGTATGCACATGTCCTTGAAGTTAGTGGATTTGCGGGATCCCTGACTTTGTTTTATCAGCTCCTCCAATTTCTCAATCCTCTCCCGGTATGCGTCCGGGATTTGGGCAATGCTTGAAGATATATGGGCGGACCCCATGTGTGGTTCGCCACTAGCCCTTGCCTCCTCTTCCTCATAGTGGTCTATAAGGGGTGGTGAAATATGATGGGTATGTTGTGTTTGGATTGGTGGAGGAGGAATGTTGGAGGTGAATGATGGTTGAGCAGGTTGAATGGGTTGTGGTGTGATGTTGATGGTAGGTAGTGATGGGATAAGGTTGGAAGTAGATGGGGGGTTAAGTTGTGATGGCCTTATTGCCTCGGCCGGTTGAGAGTTGGAGGAAGATAGGGCATGTGTCACTGCCTTCATAAAATCCTGGACGATGTTTGTCAAATTTTCAATACTCCGGGCATTCTCAGCTAGTCTTGCTTCGAAATCCGGAACCTGAGATTGTGATCTCGGGGTATCCGGGTCAGTCTCTTGTCCATCTCGAGGGTCCATGTCGTATCAAGTATCTTGCTTTTCAGATCCGTGCTCGGCTCAGGGTATGCTCCCTGAAAAGATGGGAGATATAGAATGAGAGTTTGAATAGATGGGAGAGCAAGGTCATGCAAACGACTTAATAGTCTAGATGACCTGGGGACAATGCCCCTAGTTTGGAAGTTGAGTTAGCATCCAGGAGAAAGTTAGGGTATATGCAAAATGACCTAATTGTCTAGCTGACACAGGGGCAATGCCCCTAGTCTGACAATTGGAATATCATGCAGGAGAAAGTCGGAATGCATGCAAATAACTTGTCTAGTTGACACAGGGGCAATGCCCCTGGTCTAGAGTTGGAATGACATGCAAGAGGGAATTTTTTTTTTTTTTTTTTTTTTTTTGATTTGGTGATTTTTTTTTTTTTTTATTGGACAGGGTATGACACGACAGGTGTAGCCCAATAGGGTAGGCGGAGAGAACTCCGTTCTGCTAACCTGGGTTGTTGGTAGCCAGGGCCTATTGAGCTAAAGTTGAGATAGGTGAATTGATTCTCCCATTACAACTTAGGATTTGAACCTCACATATATGTCTGGAGACAGGGTAAGAGTATTTTATTACAAGCATAACAAAAGGCTCAGTACATGCCCCCTGGATGGGTGTTTATCTGGACAGAGTACCCTGATATTCAACCATGGTTGGGGGACAGGTATAGGGTATAAGCAAGTTAGGGTTTAGAATATCCCTCCAGGGTGGGTTGCTTGTAGACTATACCTCAGCCTATTCTATATGTATGCATGTTGGGGTAATGCAGGGTGTTCCTAAAGGATGGGGGGATCACTTAACACCGTATATGCGACTCCCTGGTATAGAACATACTTGGGACGATTGGTGTAAGCGGGAGCGTTCAGAATCCTTCCCTGAGAGTAGTCACCCAGCAGGAGTAATTCCGCGGACCTCCAAGACTGTTAAGCCCCTGTCACTGAGGATAGTCATCCAACAGCCGTGAGCGTAATAAGCCTGTCTAATGGGTATTGGGTTGTTACACTAGTATGTTATGCATGAAATGCACTGTACAAGAAACATCCCAAAAAGTATAAAGAATCAACACTTAATTAAATACTTAGGTATTTTAATTAATTTTGAGATTATTTGGCTTAAATTTAAGTTCCGGCTTGAACCTTGTCCCCAGCAGAGTCGCCAGAGCTGTGAGCATGGATTTTTCTACCCACTTTAACATTTGTGGTGGTTTGACTAAGAGTCGCCACCTATTCATTCTTAGGGATAGGTCCCGAGTGATTTGGATAAGGCATATGGTCTATCAGAGTTAGGGTAAGTGGTTCGATTAAGTCCCGGGGAAGGTGTTAGGCACCCCAGGACCCCCGTTTTATAACGGTTACCTACTCCCTAAATTTAAGCCAATTTAAACTCAAAATTAATTAAAATACCTAAGTATTTAAATAAATGCTAGTCCAAGAAAAAGAGAAAGCTAAATAAGCTAGGGTCGAACCCGAGTGGGGTTGCCTACGTACTCATAAAGTGAGATCAGACCGAGCGTAGTTCTGGCACATGAGCCTGTGCCAAGGCTAGGGGTGTGTGTGTGTGCATAGGGTGGTCAAAGGTCTAGCTCGGAGACTAGGGTTTGACTGACCGGGTTGGTCAAGTGCAAGGTCAATCTAACCGCAGTTAGAAGGGTGTTAACCATAGTTAGGGACTAACCAAAGTTAAGAAGTCCTGACAAACATGTTTTTTATCTTTTTATATTTTTATGATTTTTTTTGGGATTTTTTGGATAGAGCCTAAGCTTAGGTGATCTGACTCAGATTAAATTTAACATTTAGTTAAGATTTGCGATTTGGCTAGGAGAGTCCTAGACTGCACGCACGGCCTTGAAATGGAGTGGTGGTGAGGGCCTCACCTTCTTCATTGGAGGATATTTATATGTGCAAGTGTGGTATCAGGCATATTAGTAGCATGCCACCATCTCTAAAACAGTGTGTGCGTTATGTGCATGTGTGTTGTGTGTGAGATACTTACTAATGTGTGTGAGTGGGAGATGCTTAAAAAAAGCAAACTGTATATATGTTGTGTGTGTTAGACATCTAATGTGGCAGATATATATATTGTGTGAGTGTTGATGCAGACTAACAACTTACAACAAATGTATGCGAGTATGGATGTTGATACCTACTAACATCAAGTGTGTGGGTTGTGCATTGTGTGTGAGATGATTACTAACAGTAAATGAGTGTGTGAAATGCGTGTGAGTGAGAGATGATTACTAACAACAAGTGAATGTGTGAGATACGTATGAGTATGAGATGCTTACACTATATAAAAAAATGTATATTGTGTGTGTTAGACACCTAATACGGAGAATATGTGCATTGTGTGTGTGTTAATAATACAAACCAATAGCAAGTGTATGCGTGTGATTGGTACGTACTAGCATCAAGTGTGTGGATTTGGATGTCGTGTTTGAGATACCTATTAATCGGCAAGTGAGTGTGTGGGATGCTTACTGTTATTTCTGGAAAAAAATAAAAAATAATAAAATAATAAAAAATGTGTATTGCCACACCTGCTACCACTTCTATAAGGCAGTGTGTGTACGATATGTGTGTTAAACACGCATGATCTTATCATCTAAGAAAACAGCCTGCTCGTGTTGTGTGTGCATGTGATACACACTAACTGCATGTAAAATGGTATACACTTGTGGTATGTGATTAAAGATGATGAATGTGATGATCCCAGGGACTTGCATGCATGAACTTAAATAGAATGAAAAATGAAGTGAGACATGCAATAGGAAGACCAAAAAAACAATGGGACATTGCCTTTCATTCTCTGGACTCAGGGTCCTTTTGTATTGTTACCACAACACAAAAGGGCCCTTGGCTATACGAAACACAACAAAAGGGCTCTTTGTAAACTGAAGGGTAATGCCAATGGAAGATGACCTACCCTGGATTTCTTTTCAATCAAACTCCAAAGAATTGTAAAACCTCAGGAGGGTCTGGCTTTAGCGGTCCTTAGGCTCAAAGCCACCTACTCACAAAGCCAAACCCACCTCCTTCCTTGGTGGAGAAAAATATACTCACTCGAAATCCTTCACAGAACTCTCGGTCCTCCCCCCCCTTCCTCCTTTCTCTAGACCTTGGCCAAGGTATTTATAAGTCTCAAGAGGGCTGTGGCATAGTTGGTAAATAAAAGGTGGTAGGTGAAAGGGAGGAGTGTGATTGGGAGGTCAACCTGATGATTACAGGGGCTTCAGGCGCTGCATTGCAGGCTGTTTAAATTTCAAAATTTTATACTAAAAGAGACATGGGGACTTGGGTCTAAATCCACGGGTCATGGACCATGGGCCAAGGATTTGGATCTTGGATTTTAGCTCATGGCTCGTGGGCCTCGGGCCATGGGTCATGGGCCAAAGGCTTGGGTTTTGGACTTAGGCCAAAGCTTGGGTCAAGGTACTTGGGCCCTTGAAGTTTTAACAAGGTTTGGCCTTAGTCCTAAGCAATAAAAAACATGGGCTTCGGGCTGGGATTGTCACATGAGCTCAAGGTTAGACCTAGAGTTAAGGCAAGCTAACCATGGTTAAGTATATTAACCGTGGTTAAAATGAGGTGTAAAAATTGGGTGCTTACAGTCATTCCATACATTATGCGACAGTTGGCATGAAAAATGGGGAGAAGTCATTTAATTTTCTCCCCATTGATATCTCTTCCCCTTATTCTCACACATTTATCGCCACATGTCTTATAATGAGTTGAAAAGTCAAAATCATGGCCCCCATGATTTTAACTTCTCCACCACCACTTGTCCCCTATTCTATGAACCCGAGACAAGGCTTTTCTTGGCTTCGCCGGAGACAATCCAAGGCCATGGAAAAGCGGTAGGAAGATGAGATAGGGTTGAACCGTACTTGGCCGTCTATTCAAGTCTCAACGAAAGCTAACCGTCTCCTTTAAAACTTTGGCAGCAAATCCTCTCCGGTGATAACCGGATTTTGCAAATCCAGTTATCACCCTTAGAGGTCACCACATGTCTCCTTTGACACCCATTAACCATGGGTAAGGTTCACCCACCTATTTTTGGTTTTTTTTAAAAAATAATAATTCTTTTTTTAAAATTAAAAAACTGTTTTTAATATTAAAAAAACTCTAAAAACAGTTTTTTAATTTTAAAAAAAGAATTATTATTTTTATAAAAAAAACAAAAATAGGTGGGTGAACCCTAGGGTTGGGTGAACCTTACCCACGGTTAAGTGGTATCAAAGGAGACACGTGGTGACCTCTTGGGGTGATAACCCGATTTGCAAAATCCGGTTATCACCGGAGAGGATTTGATGCCTAAAACTTTACGTAAGGGGAAAGACTGTACGTAAGGGGAAAGACTGGTGGTCTTCTCCAATTGTAACCGGTTTTGAGCAAAACCGGTTACAACGCTGTGGTCACCACGTCCCTTTTTATACCCCTTAAATATGGTTAAGATTCATCTAGTTTTAGGCTTCACACAATTATTTTTGGTTTTTAAAACAATATTTTAAAAAAATTAACCTTAGGAGTTGATAAATTTTAACTACAGTTAACAAAAATTTTAATTATTTTTTTCTAAAAACTAAGGATAGTTAAGTGAACCTTAGGGTGAGTGAATGTTAACCATAGTTAAAAAGTATTAAAAGAGACATGTGACCACATCAGGGGTGTAACCGGTTTCTGCAAAATCGGTTACAACTGGAGAAGAATATGTCTAAAATGCGCAACGAGGTACATGGCGGGCTCCTCACTAGCTAACACTGGAACTATCCATCTTTGATGGCTTGAATGAGACAGGCACCGCGGTTTTCAACCTCCCCAGCCCCACCCCACCCCGATTATAAAGTCGCCCCTGCCCTGCCCCACCCCTATATATATATATATATATATATATATATATATATATATATATATATATTAATTAAAGTGATTATGGGGCGGGGCGGGGCGGGGCGGTATACTAAAACCGTCCCCGTCCTGAAACCGAGTCGAGGCCTGATTTTTTTTACCGTTCTGCCCCGCCCCCAATTTATTTGAAAAAAAAACCGCCCCTTAAGGGGTGGGGCTGGTCATATTGCCATCCCTACCTGCGAGACATGTCACCATACATGGGAAATGCGCTAAATTACACAATTGCCATGACTGCTCGTGGCAATGCCAGACCCATTCAAGCCGGCCACAGACCAAGACACAGGTGCTTGAGCTGCTGGCATTGGAGCCCTCTTGGCACTCCACTTAGATGGTATAAGGGTTGACGTGGTGCGACTACAGTGCCACATTGGCATATTCCAAAAGACTCGTAATCTCGTAATCTTCTCCGGTTGTAACCGGTTTTTAGCAAAACCGGTTACAACCCTGTGGTCACCACGTGTCCCTTTTTACACTCTTTAACTGTGGTTAAGATTCACCTATCCTTAAGGTTCACCCACCCATCTTTGGTTTTTAGAAAAAATATTTTAAAAAAGTAATCCTAGGAATTGGTAAATTTTAACATAGTTAACAAAATTTTGAATTTTTTTTTTTTTTAAAACCAAGGATAGGTGAGTGAACCCTTGGGGTGATTGAATCCATGGTTAAGATGTGTCAAAAGGGACATGTGACCACCTCAGGGGTGTAACTGGTTTTGGCAAAACTGATTACAACTGGAGATGAATAAGTCCCATTCCAAAAGAGACCAAATCCTCTTTTGTGATAACCAGATTTGACAAATCCGGTTATCACTTGAGGTTGCCACCTGTCACTTTTGACACCCCTTAACTATGGTTAAGATTCATCCACCCCATAGTAAAGATTCATCCACCTGTCCCGCACTCCTAGGGATGCGTGAATCTTAACCACAGTTAAGAAGTGTCAAAAAGGAATATGTAGCGACCTTAGGGCCAAATCAAGTTATCACCGCATATGATTAGGTTTCATTCCAAAATCATTATCTACAATCTCATTTTTGGTTTCATTCCAAAATCATTATCTACAATCTCATTCCCCACTTGCACAAGTCATTAATGAGATTACAAATATTCTACATTACGGGTGATAGTTCATTTTCCCACTTGGGAAAGACATTAATGAAAGTAGAAGTATACAACGACATCGCAAGGTAATAGTTCCATACTCCCATCATTTTATTTTTCCTTCGTTTGTAGAAGACGAATTCTATCCCTATCAAAAGGTCACATAGCTGTCGGTATTGTTGCAGTTGGCTAGCGTCCCGGGTTTGCTCCCTATAGTTGTTGTGTGCTTAACTTCCACTCCCTTATTTACCCATGGTATTCATAAGGAAAATTTCGAGTGGGTCTATGCGGATACACAAAGGGACTAGCCCTTGGCTTGAAGCCTTTGGGACACCCACTCCTCAATTTACCCATGGTATTCATAAGGAAAATTTCGAGTGGGTCTAAGCGGATACACAAAGGGACTCGCCCATGGCTTGAAGCCTTTGGGACACCCTCCTTTACAAATATATATATATATATATATATATATATATATGGATGTCTTAAGGGACTGAATTTGGGCTAAAAAAACCTCTTATAACGAACTGATTTTTCCTTCTTTTCCGGAGGTTCCTGTTGGGTCTAGTTTGGGAGATCATCGTTTACCTTTTAACCCTGTTATTCCTGGGGTTGTGTAGGGGGCTTGGGGTTTTGCTTTGTTTTAGTTGTTTTCGTGATACTCTTTACAGTTTGAATGGATATAGCGAAAAAAAAAAACCTCTTATAAATTGGCCAGACTCGAACTGGGCCTATTAAAAAATCAAGAAAATGCTCAGCTGGTTCGGATGTTGGGGGAGATCCCACGGTTTCATGTTCAACTCCTCTTGACTTACTTGATGTGTGTGATTTGTGAGTGATTGAAAGTATCCGATGAGACTAGTCCTTCCTTGTCAGGGTTGGAACACCATTCTTTACCCAAAAAAAAAAAAACAAGCCCACCTCCAAATGTTCCAGGCCTGCCTTTTATCAAAGTTGAGTGGCTATGTAGCAACCATTACATGAGTGAACTGATTTCTCCTTTTTGGTGGCTCTGCTTCGGCTAGGTTTGAGCTGGCCTATTCAAAAATCATGAAAATGCAAGCCAAAGTCCAGCCCATTCACACCGCTAAATGTTTGAAGCCTGCCTTTTATTATAGCGGCGTGGGTTTCTAGCAATGTTTGCATATTCCTCCTTTTTGTCTATGTGAGGCTCAACCATTTGAGTTATAATTAGTGTTGTTAGAACCAGATCAGACCGGCTGGTCAACGACCCCTTGCCCGTTCCCAAAACCCTCAAAACTAGAACTCTTTAAGAATCGAACAGAACTGGTCAAAACCGGCCAGAATTGATAGAACCGGTTGGGAACAGGTCAAAATCGGTCAGAACCGGAAAAATTAGGAAAAAATGAAGAAAAAAAATAGTTTATTTGCAAAAAGTACATGGTTGAATCGGACCAATTGAACTGGTGGAATCGGGAAACGGCCACTCTACCGGTTCGCCCAGCCCAGTTATGAAAACTGTGCTTATAATTTGTAAGGAAATGGGTTTTATGTTGATCTTGAGCAATTCTATGAATGGGACAATGTTAACCTGTCTAATGTATGATCTCTTTCACCATTTGCAATCAAAATGTGTTGACTCTGACTCAGACTCAGACTCAGAGACGAAGATTCGAGTCCTTTTTTGCTATGCATGCTCAAGAGCTGGCCGTCTGTGGATTGATCCCATTCTCATTCAAGCCTTCCGGAACAGAACTAGCCCTTGAACGAGTAAAATTCGAAGATATATTCAGAGATGAGACCAATCCGATTATCACCCCTGAGGTCGCCACGTGTCCCTTTTGACACCCCTTAATTGTAGTTAATATTCACCCACCCCTAGGGTTCACCCACCCATCCTTGGTTTTTAGAAAAAAAAAAATTAATTTCATTAAAATATTTTAGTAATAAAAAAACCCTAAAAATACTTTTTTAATATTTAAAAATAGAATTAATATTTTTTTTCTAAAACCAAAGATAGGTGGGTGAACCCTAAGAGTGAGTGAATATTAACCACAATTAAAGGGTGCAAAAGGGACACAAGGTGACCTCAAGGGGATTTGCCAAATCTGATTATCACCGTAGAAGATTTGGTTTCTTGAGAGATTGTGCAATTTAGTGCGATTGGTTGGTACTTCGACCATTGTACCTGCAATTAGTGGGCCATCTCATCCATCTTGACCATTAGCCAACACTTGCGGATGATCCAATCCTAATAATCAGGGATATCATATTCAATTATTCATTTAGCATGAATACTGTTGGGCAATCCAAAAGAAATGAGATGCGATCACAGCCAATTGCAAGAATTCAATTGCATCTGTGGCACATTAGGTTGGATGAGGGAAAAAAAAATTAAATTTGAATTTCCTTCATCCAATCTTTATGTGCCATGCACATTGCAATTGGCTGTGCTCCTCTGGTGATGAAAGTTCGTCCAATCCTTGAGGACATCTCCTCGTTCCTAAAAATTCTCTCAGTGAGAGTTGTATTCATTCATCGTCAGACGAATTCAGTAGCCCATTGCCGGGCACAGTTGACTCATTGTGAACCCAGAGTTTACTGTGTCGACTCAGGGTCTCACCCTTCCTTTTAATTCGGGCCTTTCTGGTGTGGGCAGGAGGGTTTCTTAGTGATTTGACTGTACTTCGGTCGGTCTCTGTTCTGTTTCCCTCTTGTTAAATGACATCATCTTTTACAAAAAAAAAAAAACTAGAAACATCTAATTATGCCTCATTTAGTGGTCAAAGGTCCAAACAGTTAAGACAATAATTCTTCATAAATCTTGTAACATTTGAATTAAAAGTGTTACGTAGAAAAACACGATTTATAAGATAAATATGAGAAACAAATTTGAAAAGATTCAAAACACGACATAAGATATACGTGGTTCACCATAATAGGACTACATTAACAAGCGAAGAAAATCATGAATTTTCACTATACAGAGATTACATGGTACAAGGATATCCACTCTCAAATATCGAGAGTCCGCTCTCATACAAGAGCCACAAGGATTTACCATAAGCCCGCTTTTCTTCCTAAGAGTTTCTCGTTCTCCCAAAACCACCACTCTTCTTCTCAAGAGTCAGAACTGTTCGTGAGAACTATCAAGGCTCTTCTCGAGAGTAAACCGCTCTCCCTAGAAGCCCTAAACACTCACATCAATAGCTTACCAAATAAGTCTAAACCTTGGTGCTATTTATAAACATAAAATAAAATCTTAAACCAACTATGGTTTCCCCAAATTCTAATCTTAACAAATAACTCCATAATAATAGAGTTTTACACAAAATAGAATTCTAGCCAAATCCCAACAATTTCCACCTTGACTTGATCTTGACTTGAATTCTGTCAAATTACTCACAAAAATTATTTTTTTCATCTTCTCCACCACCTTTTTCCGGTGTTCCAACTAACTTTGACGAATGTCTATCAAATCTAAGCAAAACTTAGACATCTTCGCATGGAAACTACTTCTTTATTTATGTCTTCAACAATCTTGTGCAAACTTTGTTGGATCTACAGATCTTGACCTTCTGATATTCTTTGCTATTATAATAAGAATGATAAAATTATCCTTGCACTTGATATTTTCTCTCTCTCTACTATTATAATCATTATTGACAAAATTACCCTTAAACAATAGGGCCTTAAAAATGTTGATTGAATTTTGTTACTAGTGACATAATTATTCTTATACTTATCTTCTTTACTATTATAACGAGACCAACAAAATTACCATTCCACTTATATCTTCTCTATCTCTACAATTACCATCACAATTGACAAAATTACCCTTATACTTGGGGACTGGTTTCCTGTAACTGGAGTCAAAGTAAAATATTTTGGCACAGTATTTAAACACATTTTAACTCTAGTTAACAAGTTTTAACCTGTACGTGGTTAAAATTTTTATTTTTTCCAAAAACCAAGTTGAGATTTATTAACTTTAAGAGTTAGTGAATATCAATCATAGTTAAAGGGAGTTAAAAGGGACATATGACGAGTTGGAGAGGCTTAGTCAAAGTATTTTCCTTTGATCTCAAGTAGAGGAAATTCAAAATCTTATACTTATCTTCTATATTATTATAATGAGAATGACAAAATTACTCTTACACTTATACCTTTTCTATCACTATTATTATTATGAGAATAAGACACTATTCTCATATTTGTCACTATGGAGGAAGTTTTGGAAGAAAGTTATGGTATAATTGTCACTATTGAAGGAAAATGTGTTTTCTTGCTCACCAAATGCAAGAAATCTCACTTTTCGTTTACCTTCCCTTGCTTTCTCACCGAACGAACCAACCTTAAAGCTTCATTCAAGGGGAAGGCCTAGCTTGAAAAGAAAATAAAGAGAAAAAATTGCCACGATATTTATAGATTTTTGACCGGGCAGGGCATAGCTTGAAAAGAAAATAAAGAGAAAAAATTGTCCTGAGATTTATAAAATTTTTTTTGTAAACAACTACTGTCTGCCCACCTAATATCAACCGTCCTCCTTTATCCGAGCTAGGGACCGACAATACAATCCAAAGAGCAACAAGACGACAAAGTTATAATTTCAACTTTTTTACCGATGACGAATTAGAAATTGACTCTTAAGTAAAAATGAAAGTTTAAGATTTAGGGTGTTGGGGTTTTAGGGTTTATGATGGATATAAGGTTTTTAGGGTTTATTTTTTGCTTTATGAAAAATCCTAACGCAAATGGGTGTAGGGTTAGGGTTTATTAAGGGTTTAGGATGAAAAAACCCAATGATTCACTTGGATTAGGGATACGGTTTATGGCTTACTAATTAGGGTTTCGTAGACCTTATGGTTACTGGTTGATTATGACTTTTGATCAATAACATAATTTAGAAAGTGACAATCCTACAAGGCTACAACAGAGATTATGTTAATGATTAATGATTAAGCTATTTTTTAGCTTAAAAATAAATAAATTATACAATAAATTGATAAATAATTATCCTACAACATTAACCAACTTTTTTTTTTGGTCACTACATTAAACAACCTTATGATTGAGTGAAAAAAAACGAAGATAAAGAATATAGAAAATAAAGGAGGTAGTGGCAAAAATACTACCATGCCGAATATATATTTTGTTAAATGAGGCTGTATAGGTAATTTTTAAGTTAAAACAAATATAATATATTATATGTATGTTTATTATTATATATATAGATAATGAGAGGAGGGGAGAGTCGAGCTTTAAAAGGGTGTCGCCCAAGCCCAACCTTCATGTCAATGAGCCTATGGGATTTATGGATGAAAAAAATCATCAATATTGCAGGCCAAGTATCTGTATCCTCACACAAGGGGCATTTGACACCCATAATTGCAGGTAATAGTTTTATTTGCCAAGACCCGTTGAGTGGAAAGTTGAGATAAATTTAGCTCGAGGCCCAACATTTGATTACCAAGTGGAAGTGTGGCTTCGCACTCTATGAAAGCCCGAAGAGCAAGACCCTGAGAAGTGGTTATCGTCAGATTGGAATCCGACCGTGGGATGAATGGAAAACCGCCTTTAAGACAAGGGATGGATTATATGAATGGTTGGTGATGTCATTTGGCCTATAAATGCCCCTAGTACTTTCATGTGGATGATGAATCAAGTGCTTCGGCAAAAAAAAAACAAATTTGTAAACGTTTATTTCGACGACATTCTAATTGTTAGTGTGGATGAGCATGAACACCGATCAGAGATTTCTCAATCTTATAAAAGGGACCTAAAGTCTCCTTCGTTCAAGGTAGGGTCCTTTGCTATTGCAAGAATATAGTGATCGAAGAGCTATCGCTCAATTGCTTTGCTTATAATGAAAGCAGCTAAGGTAGCGCCCGATTCGCTACCCAACCTATCATATTGTAATTGTGTTATCGATAGAAAGAGTCGTTCCTTCTTACAAAGGAGATTATAATGTTAGTGATAAGAAAGGAAAAAAAGACAAGTAACTATGAGGGAGAATCCCCTTCTAGTTTCTAAGAAAGAAAGAGCTCTCATAAGCAGGCGAAGCTGAAGGGAATCCATTCCTGAAAGGAATAGAGTAAGGCCCTCTTTCCCGGTTGGAAAGAATTACGAGGATGGATAATACATAACAATGATACAAATATTTCCAATCCATTCTTTCCCCGGGACCAAGCATTGTGAGATTTTCGGTCGCTCTTTCCTCCCGCCTTGCTGATTCTCCAAATCCCCTTGAGTATTCAAAGCCCTCCAAAGGTGCCTAGGGAACAAGCCAGACAGAGCAGAGATACAGGAGTGGGAACCCCCAACTTGCTTCATCTAGGCCCCTCGAACCCACATTAGTTATACCCCCCCCCCCCCCCCCCCCCTCCCCCCTCCCCCTACTTCTTCTGATGGACTAAATATCACTTATGGCTCACAACGAATATCACTTATGGCTCACAACGAATGAGATGGGGATGCAGAGGGATAGACTAGATGCGATATGGAGCACAAAAAGTACATTAGATCTAATAGAATTATTTTGCCGTATCCAGAATAATAACAACTCTCTTTCGGATCCAGGAAACAACTCTTAAAGATCTTTTTCCCTTTGGAAGATACAAGAGCAAAACAATCAACCTATTGATATTGAAAGTCCATCTACACTTTGATTTATATCTATGTAGAATTTGTAACTTGCTATCCTCTTGCCTAGCAGGCAAAGATTTACCTCCGTGGAAAGGTTGATTCATTGCCCTAACAAGATGTCCAAACAAGAACATCCATGCCCAAACCAATAAACTTTGGAACCCTCCATCCATAATTTAGAAGTCCCTGAGGGAGGGGGTATTGACTAAGGAATAGATATATAAGGGCAACTTGCCCATATATATCTTTCTTCATCGAAGAAGGTGCTTCCCTCGGAGTTGCTAGCCCCCCTAACTCCTAACATTTCGTAGTTAGATGTCCCATTGGTGAAGCAAACAATCCCTTCATAGGATATTCGTGCTACTCCGAAAACTTCCCAAGCAGAGTGAAGAGTTATGCATAAGTTGATTTCGAAATTTGCACTGATGACACGCGCGTGGGCACAACGAGTTAGAGGAATATCTTGTGCTGGCCATGGCATCAACATGAATAGGAGGAATTAAAGAAACAAATAGAGGCACCTGCACAATAGGGATAATCATGATATCTGGTGGAACGGAAGGTCATGATAGCTATCATACATGCTAGAGGGCATCTCAAAAATCATGGAAATATCCAATTCCAATCCAAGCTCCTTTATTAGGCGATTCAGGTCTTATTTCGAATCAGCACATAAGAAGTGCTTAGAGAACGACTCTTTATAGTATCTCATTTTTGGTAACAGTGCTTATTTCGATAGGAAATGTTTCGCTGTAACTAAACTCGGCTTCGCGCCTTCTTTTTAGAGCTCTGGTACTAGGGTGTGCAAGGGTCTAGGAGAGCTCAATCAACGAAAGCGACCCTTGAGCAAACTTGACCTTACGAGTAATTCATCGGAGTATTGGCAAGCCCACTTTTCTATTTCTCGGAGGAACTAAGAGACTTTCAAACATAGAAAGATAATCCATTATGTTTCTTCCCTACCGGGCCTAATGAATTCGTTTATTTAACATGAATCAATATCATTTTCCAATCCGATGAACCTTGTTTCTTTATTCCAATCAATGAATTTCATCCAACTGAAGCTTACTCAAATGGCCTCCTGTTATAGTCAAGGTTCCGGCCTCGGGACCTTCAATTGGTCCTTTCTCTCTCCTCTTTCACCAGTGAGTGGTGAGTTTCCTTTTTCTCTAGGTAGGTACCTCTTGGATTCGGAGTTTGTTCCAACAGCTGCCACACGTGAGATCCTGATCATCTTCCTCCCAGTGTTGTTGCCTGCTCTTTTCCTTTCAAGGCCACCCATATGTTGGTGTTGTTTGTATGGCTGTCAACGGACTGAATTTTGGGCTACAAAACCTCTTATAAATTGGTTAGGCTTGAGCTGGGCCTATTCAAAAATCACGAAAAAAATGTAACTTTTGATCCCTTAATGTTTTTATCTCATTTTAATTTAATGTATGTTTTAGTTTAATTACATATTCAATAATAATTTACCTTCAACGTACTAGTCACAATTGCCTGGCATTTAGGCTCGAAAGACCAAGAGAAGTTCTTATTTGAGCTTGAATGTTTAAACAAGTCAAGCATGAGCCAAACCATGTTTGATTCAGCTCAAAGCTTGGCTTGTTTAGGGCTTGTTTCGGCTTGAAATATTATATATATATATATAGTAATGCTATTTATATTAATATATAATAACAAATTTTAACTTATACTAAACTTGTTTAGGAGATAAGAAAAACAAAAGAAAGTTGAGAAGTTCAAAGTAAAAACCATAACTCATTACTTGGGGAATGGGAGCTATTTCAAATTTGATTTTTGTGTATGATTAGATTAATTTTGTGTAATTTCTTGTATTGTAATTTAATAATATGTATTTTAATTACAATGACATAAAATTAAATAAAATAATTTTGAAATTTGAATAGGCTTGAACCGAGCTTGGTCAGACTTGAATGGTATTCAAGCCCAATCAAGTTTTTTCAAGCCAAGCTCAAGCCTGAACATTCAAGCATGTTCAAACCAAGCTCAGCTCAATACATCTCTACTTAAAAACCTATGGATTTGTTAGCCTTATGGTTATGGATTGTTCTTTATAATGTTTTGCATTTTTCTCATTTTGAGGCGAATAAGGAGAAGCGAGAGTCTAGGGTTACCAAGTTCGTTGTATGCTATAGGGAATCGTGAACCCGAGCGATCCCGAACTAGTTCGTGGTTTAGTTCAAATTGGTTTGTGAAATTGAGCAAACCACACAGTGGTTTCAAAATGGTCTTGATTTGTCGAATTTTTTAATCAAATTCATTGATATTTTTCTTTGGGTTCAGCAAATTTATACTTTGAGTTCACGAACCGTTAAAAAAAAAGACATTTTTTTATATGGTTATTCTAATAAGTATTTGTAATATATTATCTACATACATTTTATAAATTATATATTTGTTTTACATGCTTAGTAGCGAACCAAGCTAGCGAACCAAACTAAAGAACCTAAGGGCCCGTTTGGCATCACTCCTAAGGAACAATTCTCCATTCCCTGTGAATAGAAAGGGAATGGAGAATTGTTCATTGGGAGTGATGCCAAACGGGCCCTAAGTGAACCAAGATATGAATTATCTCATCCTAGGCTCCTAGCTAACCGGGTTCACTCTAGAGTGATGAACTACGAACTGCGAACCAGTTAACATTGAGCGAGACTAAGGCTGTCTCCTACTCATCACACCACTGTGCGATATTTCCCTTCAGCTGACTCGGCCCCGGGCCACCACCCTCATTGGAGGGCCACACCTTCTTTTTTGGTACTCATGGTTAGTGGGGTTAGTATTGTTCAGGGGTAAGAGAGTTAGTTGCCTAGAATTTAAAGTGAGTTAGTTGCCTAGAATTTAAAATTGGGCCAAAAGGTGAGCATCCCAACAACCACACCACGACAACAATAGAATCCGGGATCATTCCATTTTGAGGATACACACTACCACTGTCACAACAGGTAGGTGTGTTGGAAGGGTCACACCTTATTACCTTAGTACCTCGACAACTGAGCTACAGCTAGCACGTGCATATTGAAATTCATTTTTAGGGTCCGATCTTTTGCCGAGACTCCTAAAGCCTGACACTGCAACTTTTTTTTTTTTTTTTGGTCCTAATCATTTAATCTACCTAGGATAGGGGGTTAGTAGGGTGCTCAACAGCCACACCAAGATATCGAACACGAGTCACACCTCCCCAAAGGGAGAGATACACCACAACTGGGACAAATCCAGGCGTCACTACAAGAAATCTACCATTTAGCAACGGAATAATAGACACGGAAATATTTCAGTGTCTAATACCAAGTTATAGACACGGAAATTTTTCCGTAGCTAACATTCCGTATCTAATTTTGATTCCTAGATTTATATAAATTTTTTGAATATTACATTTATTAGAGATGAAATATTTTCAGTGTCTAATAGTATTAGACACGGTTCTTGGTGTTAGTGACGGAATTATTTCCGTGTCTAAGTTAAATGATCATTAGACACGGAAATATTTCTGTGTCAAATAATTTTACCTAAGTATCCCTAACTCGCGAAACTCCTTTTCCCTCTTTTCTATTCTCTACCGCACCTTTCTCCCTCTCTCTCCTTCTCCTTCCAGCTCCGACCTCCGCCGCCGACCTGCGCCGATCACCGCCGCCGCCAAGCTCCGACCCCCACTGTAAGTCCCAATAAATTTCCACCCCTCTATCTTTGTCTCTCTCACTCTCTCTCTCTCTACCAAGCTATCCCTCTATTGTCTCTATCTCTCATGCTCTCCCTCTCTACTGACCTCTCTCTGTCTCTCTCTACCGAGTTCTCCTTCTCTCTCTATCCCTCTACTGTCTCTGTCTCTCACGCTCTCCCTCTCTACTGACCTCTCTCTCTCTCTACCGAGCTCTCGCTCTAATTTCTCTCTCTCTATGTTATCTAACTCAGTTGGATTCTGTACAAGTTCATCAGCGCGACCAACTCCACGAGAATCAGACCCTTGTTTGCTCTGTAAGGTACCTACTGATTTTTATGTTCTCTTAGTTTAGTTTTTCCCTGATGAACTTGTGGGTTTGTTTGAGCAATATTTGAAGGGTTGTTGTTTAAATTTCCCCGAGTTCCCCCTCCAGTAGAGATACTTCGTCCGGTGATGGTTGGCATGTGAAGAGTTACACAGACTTTATTTTTCATGTTTCTGTTTATATTTTTGCTCTTTTGAAATTTTAGACTGATGAATTGGCTCATTTGATTTTCATATGTTCAAGTATTTGCTTCTAATGAATTGTGTACTTATATTTTACTATGTGCATGCATTTCTATTATATTATCCCCAGAAAGCATGGTCTATGGACATGCTTTTTTTATTTTAACCTTTGGTTGAGACGGGTGATTTATTTCTGGCAACATTTTCACTTTTCGATCAGGTACACCAAAGTTTATTATTGTCTGAACATTGGTGTTGTGTGTCATATGAGAGAAGTGTTCA
This sequence comes from Tetracentron sinense, assembly GCA_015143295.1. Taxonomy (NCBI): domain Eukaryota; kingdom Viridiplantae; phylum Streptophyta; class Magnoliopsida; order Trochodendrales; family Trochodendraceae; genus Tetracentron; species Tetracentron sinense. Next base: position 5,061,525 of record CM026563.1, read on the forward strand.
TTGAGGTTGATGGACTAGCGTTCCACTATACATCATCCAGGTTATTAATATTCAAGTTCTTGTTTTGTTGCAGAGTACTCAAACAAGGTGATTGTTTGGCTGAACTAAAGTGAGGAACCATTTTTCCTCAGGTAAACCTTCAACTTAGATTCATTTGCTTTGTAAATATATTCTAAACCAGTGAGATTTTGAATATTTTCCTTATTTCATCCCTAAAAACGCTTCTTCTTGGTCAAGCTGAGGTCACCTAAAGAGCACCTCCTACAGCTCATTTTCGTTTTATCCCCTACCTAGAGATACCCTCTATAGAAAATGGATCATTTGGTAAAGGGAAAATTGTTTAAACGAAATAGACTAATGAATTAGGTTTGGATAATATTTCTTTATTTATGATAAATATATGAACCATATAGGCTAGACTATATGGCATCTTGAAGTACACGAAAACAATTTATGTTTGACTTAGGGAAAAACTCTTGAAGGCTTAGTTGTTCCTTCTTGTCTTCCAGGCTATTGCTTTTGTATACCTAGGGGCATGGTTCGGCATGGTTCAAAATATCCTTCTTTGAAAATATTCATTTGCTTTGTAAATATATTCATTTGCTTTCTTCAGGTAAACCTCTAACCACATTTTATATGTGACTAGCCTGTACTTAGACCAAGGTGCTAGGGTACTCTGCATTTAGTGAATTGAATGTTTGAAACAGAATGGATTATGGGCGTTAGTGACTACCCCATACTTAGACCAAATCGGGCAAACGGATTTGGAATTCGACGAAACGAATTCTCATACTTTGCTTGAGTCGAAATACACGTGTTAGAAGAAACGGTATCGGAATCCGACCTCCGGTTTGGATTTGGTGGGCGTATGTAGGTTTAGGCCGAAGCATAGGGTCCAAGTATGGATTCTGGGCCTCTTGGTGCCCAAATCGGACAAATGGCCTCGGAATTCGACGAAACGAATTCCCCTACTTTGCTTGGGTCAAAATACACGCGTTAGAAGAAACGGCATCGGAATCCGACATCCGGTTTGGATTTGGTGAGCGTATGTAGGTTTAGGCCTAAGAATAGTATCCAAGTATGGATTTTGGGCCTCTTGCTATCCAAATCGGGCAAACGGCCTCGAAATTCGATGAAAAAATTATCATACTTTGCTTGAGTCGAAATACACGCGTTAGAAGAAACGGCATTGGAATCCGACCTCCGGTTTGGATTTGGAGAGTGTATGTAGGTTTAGGCCGAAGCATTGTATCCAAGTATGGATTATGGGCCTCTTGGTGTCCAAATTAGGCAAACGACCTCGGAATTCGACGAAACGAATTCACATACTTTGCTTGGATCGAAATACACACGTTAGAAGAAACGACATAGGAATCCGACCTCCAGTTTGGATTTGGTGGGCGTATGTAGGTTTAGGCCTAAGAATAGTATCCAAGTATGGATTCTGGCCCTCTTGGTGTCCAAATTGGGCAAACGGCATCGGAATTCGACGAAAGGAATTCTCATACTTTGCTTGGGTCGAAATATACGCGTTAAAAGAAATGACATCGAAATCCGACCTCCGGTTCGGATTTGGTGGGCGTATGTAGGTTTATGCCGAAGCATAGGGTCCAAGTATGGATTTTGGGCTTCTTGGTGTCCAAATCAGGCAAACGGCCTTGGAATTCGACGAAACGAATTCCTCTACTTTTCTTGGGTCGAAATACACACGTTAGAAGAGACAGTATCGAAATCCAACCTCCGGTTTGGATTTGGTGGGCGTATGTAGCTCTAGGCCTAAGAATAGTGTCCAAGTATAAATTTTGGGCCTTTTGGTGTCCAAATCGGGCAAACTACTTTGGAATTCGACAAAACAAATTTTCATACTTTGCTTGCATTGAAATATATGCGTTAGAAGAAACGGCATCGGAATCCGACCTCCGGTCTGGATTTAGTGGGTGTATGGAGGTTCAGGCCGAAGCATAGTATCCAAGTATGGATTCTGGGCCTCTTGGTGTCCAAATCGGGCAAACGACCTCGGAATTCGACGAAACGAATTCTCATACTTTGCTTGGGTCGAAATACACACGTTAGAAGAAACGGCATCGGAATTTGACCTCCGGTTTGGATTTGGTGGGCGTATGTAGGTTTAGGCCTAAGAATAGTATCCAAGTATGGATTCTGGCCCTCTTGGTGTCCAAATCAGGCAAACAGTCTCGGAATTCGACGAAACAAATTCTCATACTTTAGTTGGGTCGAAATATACGCGTTAGAAGAAACGCCATCGGAATCCGACCTCCGGTTTGGATTTGGTGGGCGTATGTAGGTTTAGGCCGAAGCATAGGGTCCAAGTATGGATTTTGGGCTTCTTGGTGTCGAAATCAGGCAAACGGCCTCGGAATTTGACGAAACGAATTCCCCTACTTTTCTTGGGTCGAAATACACGCGTTAGAAGAAACGATATCGGAATCTGACCTCCGGTTTGGATTTGGTGGGCGTATGTAGGTTTAGGCCTAAGAATAGTATCCAAGTATGGATTCTGGCCCTCTTGGTGTCCAAATCGGACAAATGGCCTCGGAATTCAACGAAACGAGTTCTCATACTTTACTTGGGTCAAAATATACACGTTAGAAGAAATGACATCGGAATCCGACCTCCGGTTTGGATTTGGTAGGCGTATGTTGGTTTTGGCCTAAGAATAGTATCCAAGTATGGATTCTGGGCCTCTTGGTGTCCAAATCGGGTAAATGGCATCGGAATTCGACGAAACGAATTCTCATACTTTGGTTGGGTCAAAATATACTCATTAGAAGAAATGGCATCGGAATCCGACCTCCGGTTCAGATTTGGTAGGCGTATGTAGGTTTAGGCCAAAGCATAGGGTCTAAGTATGGATTTTGGGCTTCTTGGTGTCGAAATCAGGCAAACGGCCTCAGAATTCGACGAAACGAATTCCCCTACTTTTCTTGGGTCGAAATACACATGTTAGAAGAAACGGCATCGGAATCCAACCTCCGATTTGAATTTGGTAGGCGTATGTAAGTTTAGGCCTATAAATAGTATCCAAGTATGGATTCTGGGCCTCTTGGTATCCAAATCGGGCAAACGGCCTCGGAATTCGACGAAATGAATTTTCATACTTTGCTTGAGTTGAAATACACGTGTTAGAGGAAACGGCATTGGAATCCGACCTCCGGTTTGGATTTGGTGGGCGTATGTAGGTTTAGGCCGAAGCATAGTATCCAAGTATGGATTTTGGCCTCTTGCCCACAAATTAGGCAAACGGCCTCGGAATTCGACGAAACGAATTCACATACTTTGCTTGGGTCGAAATACACACGTTAGAAGAAACGACATAGGAATCCGACCTCCAGTTTGGATTTGGTGGGCGTATGTAGGTTTAGGCCTAAGAATAGTATCCAAGTATGGATTCTGACCCTCTTGGTGTCCAAATTGGGCAAACGGCATCGGAATTCGACGAAAGGAATTCTCATATTTTGCTTGGGTCGAAATATACGCGTTAAAAGAAATGGCATCGAAATCCGACCTCCGGTTCGGATTTGGTGGGCGTATGTAGGTTTAGGACGAAGCATAGGGTCCAAGTATGGATTTTGGGCCTCTTAGTGTCCAAATCGGGCAAACGGCCTTGGAATTCGACGAAACGAATTCTCGCACTTTGCTTTGGTCGAAATACATGCGTTAGAAGAAACGGCATCGGAATCCGACCCCCGATTTGGATTTGGTGGGCGTTTGTAGGTTTAGGCCGAAGAATAGTATCCAAATATGGATTTCGGGCCTCTGGGTCCCCAAATCGCACAAATGGCCTTGGATTTCGACGAAACGAATTCTTACACTTAACTTGGGTCGAAATACATCCGTTACAAGAAACGACATCGAAAACAATTGAATGAGTTATTATGATGGTTATAATGAGTACATTACCAAAAGCAAAACCATGCACCTCCTTAAAAACTTATTGTATTTCTCATATTTCTTATTTTATTGTTTATTTGACATGGTTATGTCCTCCTGTTATGACAGTAAGAAGATAGTATGCAATTCTACTAAAGAACACATTGATCAGCTAAATGCTCAGGTAAAGATCTAATATTCCTCATATCCCATTAATATAATCGGATAATTCACATAAATTGATAATTTGGTAACCACTTATAATTTACTTTCTTTCTGTTTAAGCTTGAAGAGAACTGGAAAGAGTTGCAGATTAAGATAGATGAATTTTCTTCCGGTGTCATTCCAGTCCATGGTTGCCACGTGGTGGAGTCTGTACAAACATAGAATCATAGATAGGTAAAATGTAATTTGTTAGAAAGCAATTTAATTGAAGCTGGATTAACTGTATATTACAAGGTAAATATATTTTGTTTATTTGTTGTTATGGCCTATGGGTGCATTTTACAAGTGGTGGGATGAAACTGTGCAAATGAAATCAATTGAAAAATAGGTTACATTATTCAAATGTATGAAAACAGGTACATTATTCAAATGTATTCAAATAGGTGATAGGTTATGGCATGTATTCAAACAGGTGACAGGTTGTTTTAAAAGTATATATATATATATATATATATATATATATATATATATATATATATATATATATATATATATATATATATATATATATATATATATATCAGACACGGAAATATTTTCGTCTCTAATGTCAATAGAGTATTAGAGACAAAAATAATTCTGTGTCAAAACATATTAGACACGGAAATTTGTTTTATAGACACGGAAATATTTCCATCTCTAATGTTCAAGATGACGTTATCAGAGTATTAGAGATGGAAATAATTCCGTGTCCAAAACATATTAGACATGGATAACTTTCCGTTGCTGATATTTTTTGACACGGAAATATTTCCGTGTCTAATAAAATCTTTAGACACGGAACAGTATGACATCATATATAATTTTACATTTACGGGTAATTATCATTAGACACGGAAATAATCCCGTGTTTAATAATATTATTAGCAACGGAAAAATCATTCCGTATCTAATAGCATCAGGCACGAGACTATCTGTCACGGTTTAGGCACGGTCATTTTTTCCGTGTCTAATAGTATTAGACACAAAAATTTATTATCCGACACAAAAATTTTCCGTCATTGTGCGGTAGATTTCTTGTAGTGCGTGTTTGACTCTATGCACTTTGTGATGGTAGTTTGGAAATTTTAGTCACTTTGTCAAGGTTTTTACCAAGATTAGTTCTTACCATCATATTTCTTATGAGACTTGAAATCATTCATTTTGCTACATTTGAAGTCTTTTGAGAATTGCAGCCCATGAAAAGCATCTAGTTCTCAAAAGAAAAAGCATATTATCCAATGACAAAACTTGCAAAACTTGAAAAGTGCTGGACTTCATAAGTCTCCGCAAAGAACGGACCCTTACAACAAGGGGATAACATCAGTCTCATGACACTGACATCCATTGTGATGCTTCAGTATCAAAGGAGCCAACACCCTCATGAAAGGGTGGTTAAGGAAGGGAATCTCACGTAGCCCGTGGGGAGCATGTCTTGGGTTCAATCCATGGACCCAACACCTTTCTAAGTTCTAAAGGAAATAAAAAATTTTAATAAGAAACATATTTCTGGAATACTTTTATGTGAGTGAGATGAGCCAGCCATTTGCTTAGCTACAAGAGCCTTGACAATGAATCACTGTAATATACATTCACTATCATATAACATATAACTTCAGCCTCGAAATTTACTATGTAGTTTTAATAATACTTATACATTATTTCTTAGTTCTTTTTTTTTATCCTTTTTCTCTATCTCAAGCATGCTAAATGTGTAATCACAACTGAAAAAAATTCATAAATTATACACAATTAACTAGACGAGCAGACTTATCGGGCAGTCGGTTGCATAATGGAATCAAATGACCCGTATGGCTCAGTCCCACCCAAGTCCAGGGATCTCATTTTGATGGAAGAAAGTATATGACTACCTGATATATCATCTGAGCTAACTTCTCTTGCTGCCTCCGCTCTCCTCTCGATTAAGATGGCATCTTGGATCTCCTTGAGCACTTCTGACATCGATGGCCTCATACTCCTACGAGGTAGGACACACATCAATGCTTTCTCGGCGATCTTCCACACTGACTGGATGTCAAATTCAGTGCGCAGCAAGGGATCAATGATTCCCTGAATGTCCCCACTCTCAATGTGTAACTTTGCCTGTTTTATAAACATTACAACGGTTAAGAATTTGAGAGAAAAAGGCTGGTTCATCCCTGAAGTAGTTCCATAGTGTTGGAAGTAAATTATCAAAGAATAATTAATATATAGAGCCTTGTCGACTAGAAAAAGATAAATGGAAAAAAAGGTTCCCATATTCCCATAAGAAGAGATGAAGAACTGGACTGACCCATTGGACAATGTAATGGCAGTCGCCATCAAAAGTTTCATTAGAAATTGCTTCTTGACCAGAAAGAAGCTCGAGAAGAATGACCCCAAAACCATATACATCGCTCTTCTCTGTTAACTGCTCAGAGATATAGTACCTGCAGGTCGAGTAAAAATTAAATACAATTGGAAAGCAAGAGTAAGAAGACATAAAAAGCTAAAATTCTCATTTCATGTGGACACATTTAAATGTCACAGAGAACATCTGATGCAGGCAGCTGCTTCTTTAACATGAAGCTCACCACGCTGTACTATTCATGTAGCCAACAATTCATGGGTGTGGGGATTTTAATCAGAAGCAACATCTTCAATAGAGGACCAGACCTTTAGTTCAAAAGGGGTGAATCACAACCACTAAAAGGCGGGCCGGTAATGCTTGAATGGTGGGACACACCTTTAATAAAGATCTGTCACCCAATAATGATCAGCAGTGCGGGATTGTATATATGGATTCTCAACTTGGTATGAAACGTTTCACAGGTCAGGACTCTGTCCGAGCCAGACTGAACTTGGCCAGATGACTCAGAGTATCGGTCAGATCATATGTACATAGAAAACTTCTCTGAAATAAACAGGTCAAGACCATAAGCCAGATTATAGGTGCCAGCTAACTTAGTTGGTAAAGTCCCTTGGTGTCGTACCAGGGACCTGGGATCGATTCCAACCAATGTTTCTCTGGCAGGGGTCTGCCTAACCCCAGCTTACCTTCCAAAAAAAAAGAAAAAAGACCATAAGCCAGAAAAATTAAATGGGGCCCATCTAATTAGCCATTATTGAAAGTTTGAAACCCCAAGAATGGGAAAATAAACTTCTAGAGTGAATTGAAACAATCAGCCATCAAGTTTTCAAAGTTACATTTTCATAAAATTTGGACCTTATCGGCATGAAGGTATAGATTGTTGAAGATTCGAGAGGCCGGCAAGCAAGCAGACACTCAAAAAGCAAGTCATGGAAATGGCTGTGATAGTTAATCCCATAAAAAGACAAATATATATGTGTATATATATATATATAGTCAAAACTTAGACGTCAATAGCAATTATTAGAATTCCAAAATGCGAGAACAGAATAAGTTTATAAATAAAGGAGTTAAAACTGATTACAGTCATGGTAGAAATAGCTGGTAGTAGAAGACTCAGAGGTCTCAATTCTCAATGCAGGAAGAGGGGTGGATCGAAATCCCGAAGTGAATGGGAAATCTTAGGGGGTATATTTCTGTCTCTCAGTGAGTGCATGCATTAACATATGCATGCTTGCAACTGTATGTATTGCAGGCTACAAAAACAAAGAACCGGGTAGATTTTAAATTCAGAATCCAGTTAACAGTAACAGAATGAACCCATATCTAGCCCAATGTTTTTGGCTCCATGCAAGTGAAGATGGCTATGTTTAATAGAAGTATCTGTACCAAGCAGAGGCATTCTAAAGCTTCATCCATAAATGATGATACCAGAGGCATTCATTAATAAATAAAAAAGTATTGATGAATACAGAGGCCTTACTCGGGATCTAAATAGCCTATGGTGCCCTTAACCATGCTTGAGACATGTGTGGCTCCATCTGCTGCAATTTTTGATAAACCAAAGTCTGAGACCTTTGCTCTCATGTGTTTGTCAAGAAGGATGTTTCTGCTTTTGAGATCCCTATGAATGATTTTTGGAACACAGCCCGTATGAAGGTACTCAATTCCTGAAACAAGTTTGAGAATAAACTGATTTCTCTGAAATGAAAGGAGTGAGGCCTCCTGGATAAAACTAGTATTAAATAAACCTTTTGCAGCATCTTCAGCTATCTCAAGGCGATTGATCCAACTGACACTTCGTTCACGTGTTAAAGGTCCTACAAAAATTTATAAGCAGATATCTTGAGATCCGAAATTAAGTTGTCGAAAACTAAAGGGACAGATGAGACTTGCCATAAAGATGTTCCTTGAGACTTCCATTATGCATGAACTCATAGACAATGATATGTTTCCCTTCATCTTGGCAGTACCCAATAAATTGTACAAGGTTTCTGTGATGTATTCTTGAAAGTAGAGCCACCTAGATAAAATGAAAGCAAGGGTCAGTTAACAAGAAGCATTTTCTGAGGGTTAATGAAAGAAAATGGACCATATCATTCTAAGGAAATTAACTTGGTCAGAATAATGAAACAAGTCCTAATGGAAAATTGAAGGTAGCAACATTATTCAATAAAGGATGGATTTTTATTACAGGGAACTGAAATTTTTTTGCTTTGCTCACTTCAGAACTGGAGAAAAATGGGTACTTTCATAGACGGTGCCACATGGTAATAAAGCAAGATTACATGTATCCTTGCAGCTGCTTTGATGCTAACGGGGTACATGGGTTGCATATTGGGGACCAAGTGAGTGCTATTTCATTCTTCTCCCCCAAGAGTCAAATGGTTAGGATGGCAATGGTGAGGTCATGCGTTTGGGTTGGACCACTTATATCAACAACTGGAACATGTCCAGAAAATTTGATCATTGTACTTTATTACCGTGCGGTAGCCAGCCCGTGGTTATCACCCCCACACAAGTGCTTTCACCCTAGTAAAAAATGAAATTTTAGTGTCACCACCAACCATATATTCTAGGTGTGATTGGTCGCCAAAAAATGAAGATCTCTTGGTCTGTGAACTAGAGTTATGGGTTCGGGGTTCCGTTATGAATTGGAGAAGGTGTTAGGCAACCCAAATCATCCGTCGAATAACGGTTGCTTTTAATTTTCCTCCATTATCCTCAAATTTTTATAAATTATTCTAAAGGATCCTAAAACAAAATTTCCTTTTTTTTCTTTAGCTTTTCGATATTGGAATATGCTTATCCTTGACCAACTCAAGGCGATTATCTCTACTTATTTTTCTTTTTATTTTTTATTTATTCTTCGAGATTAAAATGCACCCCTCCTCGACCAACTTGGGGTGATTCCCTTTACAGGGGGATCAAGGTCTCTCCAATATCAGCAAAAGCTTCCCTTTCCTCGACCAACTCAGGTGAAGCCTCACCTACTTATGGAAGATGATGGTGATCCTTATCCTTGCGAAAATAACCACAATAAAAATAGAAAAAAAGAAAGTCGGGTAGCTTCTTTAAGTGCTTTTCTCCGCCTGAATCTCAAATTCTTCACATTCCGCTTGGATGAAACCCTAAACTACTAGTGAAAGCAAGGATTGTAGGAGAAGAATGATCTTAAACCAAAATTACCTAAGCATTAAGCAAACCTTTTTTTAGCTACTTGACTAAAATCCTCGCCTCTGTATACCTTCAACACAAGATCCGAGCTCTTAGATTCTTCCAAGGCTAGCTTAGGGTTTCTCCAAGGTTTTGGATTTTCAAGAGTCTAGGATTTTCAAGGGTGTAGAGATTTCCAAAGTGAACCTAAGATTAGGGTTTTCTAGTCTCCCAAGGTGGATGCAAAGTGAATTGAAAATGGGGGTGTGAGGCCTTTTATAATGGTGAAGAATGAGGGTTATCATGAATCTGATCGATGTGAGACTAAATGAATCACAAAAACCCAAAATGAGATGGCATTATGTGATTGGTTCAAGCAGAAACAAAATACATAATAAAAGAATTGTCACCCTTTAAAACAAAGAAAAATGTGTTTCGTTTCACATTTACCGTTGCGCCATGGTTTAAAAAATCGCCAAAACCGATACGTATCGATTTCGGTTACACCCGAAAACGAGCCTTTACCCTTTTTTTGATTGAAAAATCAGACTTTGCCACAACCAATGAGTATCGGTCGAGTCCTATGACACATAATGGTTTTGGCCATAGGATTCGTCCGACATTTTAAGTTTAAAAGGGTTATGTAAACCCTTAAAATCACCACAAAAATCCCTCTTTCATTTCCCCCTTATTCTCTACCCATTCTAAGCCCTAAAACCTAAAATCATTTTGATTTTTGTTGATTAAAAACTTGATTTGGGGTTGGAATCATCGATTTGAAGAAATCTACGTCAAGTTTTTCATTTTTTTAAAAATCAATTTGAGAGCTAAATTGGGTAAGCCAATTTGATATTGGCTTATGATGTTACTTATCTACTGCATTTTTTATTTTTTTTTACTTTATTATGATTTTAAAGAGAAGCTAATATTATTGAATTCTCAAGATGATTACAAAGAGACCCAACTAGGGTTTAAATAGATAATAGTATCTATACTATATAATAAAGAAATAGGGGTGCTAACTACAAGAAATCCTACATGGCACCCCTCTTAGATTTCTATTTTCATTTTGCTACCACCACAATGACTCTTCCCAAGAGTTCTCACTTTGTAGGCACCCCCTCTTTGCCATCCAATCTCTGATCCAGTGATCCTAGCCTTCATAAGAATGCTGATGTGGCACCCTTCAAAAGGCGTGTTTAGTTTTCCCCCAACCATCATGCCTTTGTTGTTTGTATTCCAACCATCACGTCTACCTCTCTCTTTAATTCCCCCTTCTCAACAGTTGTCTCCCGTTTCTCTCTCCTCATGCCAATTGTTACCAAAGCCATTCCTCTATGGTCTCTACTCTCTACATTATTTCATCCAATTGACGCACATATTCTGTAGTCATCCCTTACTGATTCTTTAACTACCCAATATGTCTACTTCCTCCCTAGATCTCCTTCAGGAAAAGTGGATTTATAAAAAGTTCAGGATTTGCAGAGATCGGTTTCTTCACTTTATAGATGACAGAGACTTCATGAGCAAGGTAGCAGACAGTTCGATTGAGTTTCTCATTTGATTCTGGTTCTTTAGGTACTTTGTAACTTCTTTAGTTATTATAGAATTTGATACCTTCACATTGTTTATAAAAATTCCTTTTTATTACTATGAAAATTTATTAGAATTGGATACCTTCATTGTTTATAATAATATATTATTATTATTATTAAATTTTTTATTTTTTTTTGTTTGGTCCTAATCATTTATCTACCTAGGTTAAGGTTTAGGGGGTTAGCAGGGTTAGCACTCATGGTGGGCGTCAACATCCACACCACATCAAGATGAACATTATTATTATTATTTGATTGATATATTTGCATAAAATGTTAAGACTCTACAAGACAATTTAGAAATTTATGATAAATTACAATTTTACTGCTTATCAATTTAAAAATACAACATCAAATTCAAATTATTTTTGTCAGTTTTATTATTTTGGCATTTTCTCTCTAATATCAATTAGTAATTAAACTCATTTTCATTCTTATTTTAAAATTTTCTTTTTTGTTTGATTTGTGCACAGCACGAGTCTTTGCTTATTTTTTTCCTATTTTCTTCTAGGACTTTGCTACTGAGACCGCAAAGGGCCGAGACCACACCGAGACCGTGCTTGTGATGCATGGATCTCAAAATTTCATTAAATCCGTTTTTGAAATTTTGAGATCCGTGCATCACATGCACGGTCTCAGTGTGGTCTCGGACCTTTGCGGTCTCACTAGCATTTTCCTTTCTTCTATTATGCAAGCCCGTGCATCGCACGGGGCATTCACTAGTATAGATAAATATAGAAACTAAATTAAATCATTCCTAATCTAATGCTAATCAAATCACAATCTTATTCTAAATCCCAATCTTTCCAATAGTGACGATGGTAATGATGTGGTGCATCTCATGCATATGATAGTATGGTTTTTATTTTTATTTTAAAAAAAAAAACCCAAGGTTTTACATCCGGTAAGCGATCGCTGCACTACCAGCCGGAAAAGCGGAATAAAAAAATCAAAATAGGCGGTGGATCACCCGCTTTGATACCATGAAGAGAAACTGATATTATTGAATTCTCAAGATGATTACAAAGAGACCCAACTAAGGTTTAAATAGATAATAGTACATAGATAAATATAGAAACTAAATTAAATCATTCCTAATCTAATGCTAATCAAATCTCAATCTTATTCTAAATCCCAATTATTCCAATAGTGATGATGGTAATGATGTGGTGCATCTCACGCATATCATAACCATACATGTACTCTATTAGATTTTTTAGAATTTTTTTTAAAAAAAAAGAAATAAAAAATGACAAAAATGATATGCATCGGCTGTACATTTCGATTTTTGGCTGAGACTGTTACAGTCCTCGAAATTGAGTTTTTAATCCTTGTGTTGCACTGAGTTGTTAGCATATGGAACGAAATTCGAATATCAATTAAACACTTTTTCGCCATTTTAAACACCGAAATACAAGATTTTTTCACAGAGTCTATCGCCATTACAAACAGCGATTAATGTATTGGAGGATTTGCTCCGTTTAAAACGGCGATAATAGGCTTTGAAAAAAAGACCGCTTTCTTTTTCAAGTCTTGGGCTTGTTTTGGAGGACCGGGCTTGGATTATGGCTTCAGCCACAGTTATTTGGAGTTCAGATCTCATTCGTTGAATCAATCTTACGGAACTTGGAGTCATTTGGCCATTGAGCCCAAAGGACCTTAGTCATACAAAATAGGGTGTCTACAATTACAATTAAACTAAGTGTTCCAAGGATTTTGGAGAACAAATTAAAATGGTAGGGGTACAGAACTTATGTCAAATATGGTTAAGTTCTTCAAGAATATCTTAGGTTGCTGTTTTGGATTATTTTAGATGTTAGAAAGCATAGCTTTAGCTTTAGACAGCATCAGAAGCACAAACTAATAATGAACTAAGGTGACTGACTTTCCAAAAACATCCGCAAGTCTCACACATGAGATGAAAAGGGAGAGGGGCGCATTCCACCCTCAGTTCTTAGACTTTTCATTTCAAATTCACTTCTAAATTCTCTCATTAATTAATTACAGCACATCTTTTTTTTTATCGGTGATCAAGCAGAAATATATATAAAAAAACGGGGGAGGATAGATGAGCAACAAGCAAAAGAGAAAGCAAGAGATTACAAGTAAATAAACTCAAAAGCAATCAAGCGACAAAGAGCACAACACTCCACTCGAGAACGAACTCAATGCACCACCTGAAGCTCCTCCCCATCATAATTCAGACCCACTCATTCCAAAGCCACCAACCGAATACGAGCGCAAATACGTGATTGGGATACCGCAGAATCCTCAAAGACTTTGAGATTTCTCTCTTTCCATATCATCCATGATATGACACCTAGTAGCACCGACCATAGAGCCTCTCTAGCATCACCCTCATTGACCCGAGGCCAATAGGATAAGAAGTTAAGAAAGAACGAGGGAAAGACCCAGTCCAGACCCATGCAGGAAAGGAAGTACCCTAAAATACCAAACACCGTAGGACAGTGCAAAAGCAAATGGTCCACTGACTCTTCCGCTTGTAGGCACAAGAAACACCAATTGGCCATCCTTCACCCTCTATGCTGTAAATAGTCACAGGTGAGGATTCTATTCAAAGTTGCATTTCATAGGAAAAAAGAAACCTTAGAGGGAATACCTGGATTCTATACTACCTAATGAGGGAAAGAACCCATGGAGACCGGTCCAAAGACTGTACGAGTAATCTTACTGAGAACGACCATGGTTGCCATGGAAATAAAGTCGTCGAAACCGATACAAAACAAGTGATACGTATAGGTTTCGGTAACCCCTTATGTTCTGATTCATTGTGTAATTGTAATTGGATTTGTTACTTTGTCTTTGAGTCGTTACCCATGACTTTATATTTGATAAATTTAGTTCTTATAACTAGGGCCGTAAATGGATATCCGAAATATCTAAATCTGCTTCAAATTCGATTCCATTTAACCGGATAATATCCGAATAAGGTATCCGGCAGATCGGATACGGATAGGAAATACGATATCCGTTTATAAACGGAGCAGAGTCGGATATTGTAATATCCACTCCGTTAAACATCCGACCGCCACATATTAAACATGCCATGTTATTTTTCTATTCTGTTCTTCATCCAACAGTTCAAAAACTCTTCAAATTTGAAAACCAAAACCACCTCTTTTTAAAAACAAAATTGAAACTTTAAAACCAAAACCATGTCATTATGTCAAACAAAAGTAAAACCACCTTGAAGCTTTAAAACCAAAACCATGTGCTTAAAAACAATGGGAGAAAACCTCGTCTTCCTCCCTAGCCATGGCTTGGTTTCTCCCGCCTGCCTTCTGTAACGACCCCAAATCCTACCTTAACCCAAAATAGGACCTTGGGTCGCCACATTTCTTAAACCTACTTAAATCTCATGACATAAAAGACATGCTAAACACGAGTCTCCAAAAATGAGATTAAAAAAAATTTCGATATATAAACAAACCATCCTGCATAAGTCTGACCCATATAAACATAACCCACCATGATTAAAATCCACAAAGTAAAAACTCCATGCAACATCATCTAAAGCTATTACAATTCTCTAAAAATGAAAAAGAAATCTAATAGTAAGGAGACTGGTCGAGATCCCTCACTTCCTCGGTGAAGATATCACCTTCTTCCTCTTCTCCGTATGCCTCCTCTATCCAAGGCTCCATTATTGGTTCCAGCTCTAAACCTGCCGACAATAACAAATCGACTGAGTATTGAAAACACTCAGTGGATAGGCAGTCTAACCCAATGTTACTTGGTTCGCCAGTTCGCTCGGTTCGAATTCGGGTTCGCAATTCGCCACTCTAGAGTGAACCCGATTCACCAGGGGTAGGATTAGACAGTTCGTTTCTCGGTTCGCTTAAGTTTTTTGCTTGGTTCGCTTTGGTTCACTAGCTTAATTCGCTTATATATATATATATATATTTCAAACATGTAGACAAGTTATGACCATGATATTAATGAATTCTAAACATTATAAACAAAATGATATAATGATTAAAGTCTATATTAACAAAAAATATATAATGGTCCAAGCCTTGTATTGAAATAACAAAAAGTATTACATTTTAAGATCATTGCCAGTCTAGTGTCATATACAAAAAAACAAATCATAACTATCCATCATGTATTCATGTTCCAAAAAGCACAAAAAGGTAAATTGTCATTTAATGGCAGCAAAAAGATGATGAAAAAGATCAACTAGACTATTCATCAAGTGAAGTCCATCTCAGCTCTTCAAGTTTGGCACTCGAATCATCAAATAATCCTTCATCACAATCAATATCCCACTTCTTGAATGGGCCTTCATGATAGCTCTCATTGAACCTTGATAGCATACAAAGATTGGAGTGAATGAAGACCAACTTATCTGCACGTACAGAATTTAGTCTATTCCGTTTTATATTTTGAATAAAAGAATATGTGCTCCAATTCCTTTCTGCCGATGATGTGCTAACTGGTTGAGATAGAACTTTACGAGCCACTTCTGCCAACTGTGTGGTTGAAGCGCCATACATAGACCACCACTCTATGGCAGGCATTAGAAAAGCATCAACTTTAGCTGCTTGCATTGAAAACAATGCACTTCGTGAAGAGAATTTAGCAAATTGACCTCTTTATATAGTTAACAAATCATCATCCTGTCAAAATTAAAGAGTTAAACATTTGATGAATACTTACATAACTATAAATTCAAAACTTTTATATAAAGAACACATTACGAATAATATGAACTCTAAATTAATAAATAAGTACCTGTGCAATGATCTCTAATGCTTTCATAACACCCTCAATAACAACTACATCATCAACAAGTCTTGATCTTTTTCGACCTCCCAGTGCTGGACTTGCAATATACTTGGAATCATAATAATGAGGTGTGAATGCATAAGCAAGGGCATGAAGGGGCACATTCATCTTCTTTCTTCGAGCATTAACTATTCGTTGTATATCAAGAAATAGATTTTGTTCTTCTAAATCTTTTATTTTGCCAAGCATATCTTCCAAACCTTCATATACTTCACCAATGACTGCACCATCCTTATCACAAAGCTTAATCATTTGAAATATGGGTTTGGTGATTTTCAATATCAATCGGACTGAATCCCAAAAATAATCACTAGTAACCCACTCTTTTATCTTCCTTCCCATCTCTTTTGTTTGACTATTCTTTGCAGCCCAATCTTTCCATGAGTCAAGCACCACAATAGTTAACAAGTCTTCCCTTACATACATGATTCTTTTCAACATTATATAATGTGAAGCAAATCGAGTTTTAGCTACTTTTAACAATATTTGCAATTAGATCTAAAAATAACTAAAGCATGGGGTGTGATTAGTAACATACTTCACAATATCCTTACACTTGGTATATGTCACCCTATACCAAGCCCATTCATTTGATATATCTTTGAATATCAAATTTAATGTATGGACTATGCAAGGAGAGCAAAAGATGTGAGGATGTACCTTTGTAACTTCTTTTCCTGCTAGTGCACAATTTGCACCATTATCAATGAGCACTTGAATGACATTTGATGGCCCAACTTCTTCAATTGCCTTTAAAAGTAAAGATGCAATAAAAAGTCCAATCTTTTCTTCCCCAAGACAATTTTCAGCATATAAAAACATTGCCCCCAAACCATTTGCAGCAAAAAATTAATTAAAGGATGATTTTTGATGCTTGTCCACCCATCACAAATTATAGAAACCCCATTCATGGGCCATGTGTCCCTTACCATATGTAGATTTGTACCCAACCTTTGTTTCTCATTATCTAATAATGATGTCCTAGTCTTTTCAAATGATGGACATTTATAACCCTTGGGTCCGCTGTTTATTGAGGTCACCATTTCATGAAAGTAAGGAGATCTTAGGACATTAAAAGGAATGCCACAAGCACATAAAGCTCTTAGGATTCTGGCATCTACCTCGGACCTTTCTTGTCGCTTAAAGGCATCTTCTAATGCTCCTTTCTTTTTTAAAGAATGAGAATCAATGGTCAATGATGATCTCTTCAAATCAAGGAACAACCCTTGCTTCTCAGCATTCTCTACATGTTTTTTAATTTCCAGTAAAAACTCGCGATTTTTCAACAACACTGCGCATCTTGATATATCAGTTTTCTTTTTGGGTTGGCCAGGTGGAGCCCCAAAGAAATGAGCATATACTCGTGTATAAGTACTAGTCCATTCTTTACTACAGTGTGGGCATTGCCAATTTTTTGCTCCTCCACTATTTTTTCCCTTGGTTGTTCCAGTAACTTGTACTTCTTTCCACATGGGTTTGTCAAGTTTTACACAATTAGACCAAATTTCTTTGACAGAGTTATCTTCTTCAGACTCAATAAGTTCAGCTTCTTCAAATTAAAAATCCCCTTCATCATTTTGAGAAGATTCTAGTTCCTTCCTTTTTCCAATGAGAACCATATTGAATCCTAGAAATTATAAATAAAAAAACTAAAATAAAATACACTCACAAATAATTTATGATCTAATTTTCATTTTAAAAATATTATGGATTTAATTATAGAGTTTTTCATACCTGCAGATGGAGACTACTGTATCAATGGTTGCTGAAAAAAAATGAATTAAAAAATTAGAAAGGGGGCGAGAGAGAGGAAGAGAGAGAGAGGGTTAACTGAAAGGGATCCGTGGGAGCAAAACCCTGATCCTCTATAGCCCTCTTCTTCCACCCTCCTTCTCCTTCGACTGTAACAATTAAAGAATGAAAAAAAAAATTAATGAGAAAGGGGGCGAGAAAGAGATGAGAGCGAGAGAGGAGGGCTTACCTGAAAGGGATCCGTGGGAGCAAAACCCTCTCTTCTTCCACCCTCCTGTAACCCTCTTCTTCCAATGGTTCTAAGTTCTAACCTCTAAATGAGAAACCCTTATGTTATTCATACCCTTCTCCACGGCTTTTAAGAATTAAGGTTATTATGAAATGACAAATAAGCCCCCTGTAGTTCCATACATCCACCCGTATTACCACAATTGATTTTTTTTATTTGCCGAACCCATTACAAACTTACACCGAACCAAATTATAGACTCCAGCGAACCGGACCCATATTTGGCATCCATTTAATTCGCTAATTCCTAACGAACCGGTCCAAACCGAACCGCAAACTGGTTCACTCCAAACCAGTTCGTGGTTCGGCTTAGTAGCCACCAAACTAGGTAACCCTGGTCTAAAGCCACAACATAATATCATTTGAACATATTCAATAACATAATCATCCCATAAACATATAATCAGAGAGCATAAAAGTATGCGAGACATAACATATTTTTATCTTGACTCATGTAGACTTGTGAGCGTAAAAGTCTTAGACTTGATCTTACATGATACATGTTCTTGTGAGCTTACGAGATAATTGTTGTGAGCTTGCGAGATAATTCTTATGAGATTTCATGTCCCTTCCACGGACCAATACTTGTGAGCTTGTGAGATATTCCTTATGCATGCATGTTTGTAAGTGTGAGACTCATGAGACTTATAGACTTACCATACAAGTGAACGTGTACTTGAGTGTCGTAATTGATATTTGAGTTGGTCACGCTTAGATTCCGATCTCCCACCATGGAAACTCCACTATACTATCCCATACCATATAGTTAGAGAATTCCCGGTTTGGAAGTTTTTCCTATAAATATTGGCCTACCTGAATACCAACCACCATTCAATATAAATAGGACATAGTTTAACATGAAAAGCATCCTTCACATTTTTAGCATAATTTATCATGAGAAATCATATCCAACATTCTTAGTATAATTCATTCATTTCAAATATACATTTCTTACTTCAAACCTATTTCATTTCCATTCATACATAAGAACAAACACCTTTCCTCCAATTCATATAACCCATCCTCTATTAAAAGCATACATCACTATAAGCTTACGTACCAATCCCATCACCATCCGTTCAAACCCAATCCATCATTATTTCCCTTCCACCATTTCCAATAATTCATCAATTAGCAAAGCAAAGAGTATAAACCACTAATTCTTATAATCTTAAACACATGTCAAAATCCCCATTTCATAATTAGAATCACATATTCATCATTAGATACTCATTTCCATGAAAATCATGCAAGAAAACTCTTAATCAAACATACTTAAGCTTAGAGATTACTTAATAGAGTAAGTTAGAAGGCAATCGACCTTAGGGATCGTTCCCTTTGATCCAAAACGCTCCCAAGAAGATTTGAGGTTGATTTTAAAGCTTTTCTTGCAATCTCCAAGCAATCTTCTTCCTCTCCAAGCAATTTCTTCCTTAGAACCCTAAGTTTTCTATCTCCTCTTTGCAAATTAGGTTTACAAATGTTAGAACCCTAAGACCCCCGAAATAGAACCTCTATTTAGAACCTAAAAACCCTAATTTCCATAACTCTTTAAAAAGTTGGATCGTGACTTGCGATCGATCGTCATATTGGGCGATCGATCGTCACTCGCCTGGTGATCGATCGCTGCGTCTGTTGCGATTGATCGTTGAAAAAACAAAAGATTCCCAAATTTTCTGGTTCTAGACAATCGATCGTCACATTAGTGCAATCAATCATTGCACAATTCAGGGCCTTACCCAGGTTTCAAGTTCTAGGCAATCGATCGTCAATTCTCCTACGATTGATCGTCGTCTCTGATTTTTCACCCTATTAACACTTAACCATTTAAACCACACTACACTGCTTAAATATAATTAAATATGCATAAAAACATAACAAAAGACTATAGTACCCATATTAATTGTATTAAAGGCATGAAAGAAGGTTCGGGTCTCTACACCTTCACTCTCCTTTAATTCTCCACAAACAACAAAAGAAGCCCAGGTGAGTCAGTGAGCTTTGATGTCGTCCAATGGTTTCGATTTCACTAGATTGTGGCCTGGTCCAAACAACTTCAAGGAAGAGGAAGAAGAAGAGGTGTTGTTGATAGAGAAGAAATGAGGGGTTGTTAATGCAAATGACCTTAACCATCATCTCAATCTCTGCTTCAAGTGCAAGATCGATGAAGCTATCACCGGCGACGATGGCCAGCTTTGCCTCAGCTGCTCCCGTTCTTTATTCTTCGATAAGTTCAAGCTCGCCATAACCTCACATGCCATGATTTCATCCACTGATAACGTCCTCATTGTCTTCTCCGACGGCCCTTCCTCCAGCTCTCTCATTGTCGTTTCAATCTCCATCCCTAATTTGAATTCGATTAGGTTAACCAGTCGAATTCGGATAATTATCCGAATTCGATTAATTTAACGAATTCCAATATGGTTTCTCTAATTTATTATCCGCCAGATATTGGGGCCGATTCAAATAGTAGGTAGCGACAATCGAAACCGCTCCGAATCCGCTCCGCTTACAGCCCTACCTATAAATAATTTGAGTCTCTTAAAATTTAAATTGATTCTTTTTAAAAAAAAAAAAAAAACGTATTGTTCGAAACCGATACCTAAACCAAGACGTATAGGTTTCGGCTAGGGACCGTTACATCCCCCAAAACCGCATTTTTAATCCTTGATGGTTGTTGTCTGACCTAACCCTGCAATCTCTTATTTCAACATTCGGAGAGTAAGAACTAATGCGAGCCAACAAATGTGATGCTTCATCTACTTTCCAATCATTTAAATCACGTCTCAACTCCGGGCACCATTCCACCCCCTCTCCCCTTCTCTCCAAGTAGTTCCCTAGCCTCCTTATTGGAAGCTAGCAAGAATATATGCCCAAAATCATCCTGAAGCTTCGAATCGCCGCACCAGACGTCTTTCCAGAAACGTACCTCGGACCCCTGGCCTACTATAAACCGGAACTTAGACACCACCAAACTAGCTGTCGCTATTATCCACTTCCAGAGACCCAATCCATGAGATATCTTCACCTGATTCGAGGACCCAACACGAAGACTCCCCATATTTGGCTACGATCACGGTTTGCCACAAACTAGTCATTTCCACTCCAAATCTCTAAATCCATTTACCAAGCAAGGCCTTATTAACTAGAATCGGAGACTTAAGATTTAACACCCCCCCCCCCCTTTTCTTTAGGCCGACATATTTGGTTTTATGTCACCAAATGATATTTGAATGAATCATCCTTATTATTCCACAGGAACTCCCTCTGCATTCTCTCTAGGCTCCAACGAAATGGGCACAGACTTAGGCATGGTTAGAGCAGAGATATAGATTGACGGGAGGCTACTGAGAGTGCTCTGGATAAGAGTTAATTTGCCTCCTTTTGATAGATAATGAGCCTTTCAACCTGCTAATCGGTTCGCACACCTTTCTAGGACTAGGGCCTTGATGAGTGTGCAAAAGTACACACCAAACTAGTTATTATGTAACCCTTTATCACCCTTTCTAGTCTGAATCCAGGATTTAAAGTCTATATTCTAAACTTGATTCCCCATTTATAGATTATGAATTTTAAGCATTTTTATCTTATTTCATGCAGGGAATTCAAGTAAAGAAGTTTCATGGAAATCAACAGATAAAGCCCAAGTCCAAGAAGCCAAGTCTCAATCAAAGTCCAAGGCCAAAGCCCAAGACCAAGTATAGAAAGATTCTACCACATGGGTGGAGAATCTTAAGAATATATGGATGAATGTGATTTTGGCATAAACAGGATGGAACTCTCTTGAATTAGAAAGAAGAAGTGTGCTTTATTGATGTTTCTATTTTAGAAAAAGGAGAATGCCTATTTTGGTCACGGGAACACTCTATTTTGGGCGGATTTTGAAATTCAAGTGAGGAGCTTAATGAAAGTCAATTAAATCTACAAAAAAAGCAAGAAATTTCGTGGAGGGCTAGAGGAGTGCTATTATGTAGCAACCAATTCTCAAAGAAGGAGGATTTTCCGGATTCCCGCCTAATCTGAACAATACTTACTAATTTACTTGAAACTTTTGACTGAAAAATCGAATTAAGG
Source organism: Tetracentron sinense (assembly GCA_015143295.1). Taxonomy (NCBI): domain Eukaryota; kingdom Viridiplantae; phylum Streptophyta; class Magnoliopsida; order Trochodendrales; family Trochodendraceae; genus Tetracentron; species Tetracentron sinense. Next base: position 5,083,644 of record CM026563.1, read on the forward strand.
GAAGGCTGGATGTTTTGGAAAGAAGATTCAAAGAGGAACAAAATTATATTTCATGAAGATTTCCTAATTCGGACGTTTAAGGGGTCAAAACATTTCATCAAGTTGAGGGAAGTGCAATTTTGGTTGGAATTTTGTAATTAGAAGTTTCCCTTTTACTTATTTTCCCTTCTCTTTTTCCCTTTAGTCTATATAAACCTAAAGTGAGAGAGATTTTAGATCTTTCTGATCTTTTCTCATTCTCTTTTCTCTCTTATTATTTTAGTTTTTCCTTTGTATGGATTGCTAAATCCCTAGCCTTGGCTAGGGTGGAATTCTCTTAATAAGGTGATGTTAGTTTGATTTAATCTAATTAGTGTTTTTAACATTTATGATTTCTATATTAATTGTTCTTTTTGTTTGATCTTTCTTTAAATTGAATATCTTGGATTTAAACCTTTTCACGAGTTCAATCAGTCTTTTCTCATAGTTCTTGATTTCTCAAACGAAGAACCTTCTTCATCTTAGCGGATATTATCCTTTATTGCAGTATTGCCTCCGTGTATATCATCGTCCTCAAGTTTTTCCGATAAAGTGCGGGCTTGGGTTAAAACTTATTTTGAATAATTGATTGGAAATTGATTTTAGTTTTTCATTATAATCTGAAATTCTAAATCTTCCAGTTGAGGGTTTGAGATGTGAAACCCTCAATTGAGTTATACCTGATAATCAAATTGACATTGCACCATTAAGTGGAGGAAACCCGATGTCTTAGCACTTTCTCTCACTGATATTTTTCTTAAATTAATTGAATTTTCTCTACCAAAAATTCTACAAATCTCTTTCTTTATTATTGTTCTTTATCTTCACTGTTTTCTGTGAATCGACAATCCTTTTACTGTACTACAAAGTACCGCATATCTTTGAGCAACATCAGGCCCATACCGATTTAGCTTTAAAGCCTCCCCCTAATGGTAGCCCCAGGTACCTAAACGGAAGGACTCCCACTTTACACCCAAAGCATACTGTCAACTGGTTTATGTGGAGTACCTCTCCTATACCCACAATCACATACTTTGCTAAATTTACTCACAAACCAGACACAGCCTCGAAACAATGAATAAGGCATCTAAGGTACAGAAGATTTCTCGACCATGCATTGTAGAAATCAAGGTATCATCTGCAAATTGGAGGTGAGAGATACACAATTGAGCTTAACCAAGCAAGAAGCCCTCGAATACCACCCCCTCAGCTCTAGATAGTATTCTGCTCAAGGCTTCTAAGACCAGCACAAATAGGAACGGTGATGTGGGTCCCCCTATAGCAACCCCCTAGAATTGGGGAAATAACCTACCGAGCACCCGTTCAGAATAATGGAGAACGAGACGGAGGATATGCACTTCAATACCCACTTCTGGCATTTCATCCCAAAACCCATTTTGCCAAGAACATAGTCCAAGGATCCCCAATTAACATGATTATATGTTTCTCCATATCTACTTTGCAAAGAATACCAAGGGTTCGAGACCTAATGCGAGCGTCAATACATTCATTGGAAATCAGAACCCCGTCTAATATCTGCCTTTCCCCAACAAATGCTCCTTGTTGGGGGGAGATGAGGGATGCCATCACTTTCTGGAGGTGGGCCGCCAAAACTTTAGAAAGGATCTTGTACACGTTGCTCACAAAACCGATCGGCCGAAATTCCGAGAGCTCCACCGCACCCACCTTTTTAGGAATCAAATCCACAAAAATACTATTGATCACTCTATCAAAGCAACCTATTGAATAGAGTTCCCGCATTACCTCCATAAAGTCTTTCCCCACTATCTTCCAACAAGCCCTGTAGAACTCAATAATGAATCCATCCGAGCTGGGAGCCTTATCCTCAGCCATACCTCGGATGACACCTAAAACCTCGTCCTCCTCAAACGGCCCCTCCAATGATGTACTTTGATCGCGGGACAAGTTCGCAAAGGATAAACCATCCATCCTTGGCCGCTAACTTTCCCTCTCTAGGTACAACTCTTTATAGTAAGAGACGACGCTATCTTCAATCTCACTGCTCTCCTCCTTCCACACCTGGTTCACCCTCAACTTGGATATTAAGTTCCGTTTCCTGTTAAAATTAGTTGTATGGTGGAAAAACTTGGTGTTCCGATCACCTTCTTTAAGCGACCTTGTTAGAGCCTTTTGTTTCAACTGATCTCCTCTAGGTTAAGCACCGCCAGATATTCCAACTTCTTTGTCTCATACTCCCGTGTTTCTAAGTCTGTTAATTCCTTAGATTCTGACAACTCCTCCAACACAATGATCTCCTTGAGTAACCCATCTAGTCTCCCCTGAATATTACCAAAAAACCTCCTTGTTCCATACCCTTAGTCTTGCTTTCAGAGCATTCAATTTCAGACTAAATCGCTTATTAGCATACCCCTGTCCCCCCCCCCTCACATTTCCAAACTTCAACCACTATATCTTGAAAGCCCTCGTCTCTTAGCCACATCTTCTCAAAGCGAAACAGGGAAGGGCCACCTCTAAAACATCCGGATTCTAACATAATAGGCACATGGTCCGAGATGGGTCTGGGAAGAGACGAGTGAATAACATTTGGAAAATGACTCTCCTACTCCAGGCTTACTAGAAATCTGTCTAACCGACTTGCTCTCCCGCTAGATGACGAATGCCACCATGTACACTGTGCCCCCTGAGATAGATAATCTATTAGTTTATGACGACGTATAAACTCCCCAAACCTCTTCATCTTTGTCGTAAGTGCACTACCCCTTTCTTCTCTGACACTAACCGAATACAGTTAAAGTCACCCCCCCAAACATCATGGGTTACCTCTTCTCACGCTCACATCCTCTAGTTCATTCTAGAGAAGCCTATCATCCAAACCTCCCGAAGGCTTGTAGACACTAGTGAACACCCAGGTAAAGTCCTCCCCAATCAATCTACATAGTTAGGAACTCGAAAAGGCTCCCTTTTCAGAATCCAACACCTCCACCTTAGCTTTATCACACATAAGGAAGATACCACCTGATGCACCAAAAGAGGGATTTGTAGACCACCCCAGGGCCACCCTTCCCCAAGTATCGCAGATATGGAACTCCTACACTGCTTCTAACTTTATCTCCTGTAGGCATAAAATCAACGGCCCTTTTGTTCGCACAAACTGTTTGACTGCCATTCTTTTCTCCACTTGCCCCAACCCCCTTATATTCCACGAGATGATTGATAGATCTAACATCAGACAATTCTTCGACCCCTACTTGTCCTGGGACTACATGACACGCCCCGAGATGTTGTTCTATCATAGTTAATACCACTGTCCAACCTCCTCATTTCTATAGTAGCGTACCCTTTCCGCCTTACAGAAACCTTTGTAGCGGACTTCACCACCCCTTGGACATTTCTCTATCTTCTGAAACAACACTCTCGCCTCCACCTTATGCCCCTCAATGGATATACCCAAGTACTTGCTCAAACCCTCCATGTGACTGACCACCCAATTTGATACCTACTCCTGACCCAATTGTGATTCTTTAATAGGGCTCCCACTCTCGAATCCCATGGATATGCACGGACACTAATCTGGCCTCACTGACTCTGGTCTTCTAACAATCTCAGTAAGATCACCCACACCCATCAGTGCACTTGACTGCACTTGGGAACCCAATCCCGCATTGGGAACTAAGGGCCTTATTCCTGTAGATTGCAACAAAGAAGAATTTCCCACATAATGTGAATTCATTACATTCTCTCTACTCATCATATCCCTGCACAATGGCCGGCTATGATGGGTAGAGGGGGAAGAGAGTTTAGGCATACTTGACAAAGGAAGAGCTAGAGGAGTGGTTTGCTCTCAGACTGGCGATCCCCTCACGAAGCATAGTGCCGATGAGGGAGTAATCTCCTCCACCGCCCTAAGTGGGGACCAATGCCTTGGCCCCCATCCCGTCGTCACTTCCGCAAAACAAGTTGGACTCAGCTCCGTAGAATGGATATCTTAAGAAGCTATAGAGTTCGGACGATGCACTATCTCTGCTACCAAATTTGCCATAAATGAGGGGTGCCTCTGATCTAAGCAGTCTACCTACAGGCTACAGGCCCCCCTCAGGGGTTTCCCCTTGGTTTCTTTGGTAGAAAGCAACCACCTCCACCCTCCTGCCCAAATCCTGACTATGATTCTTGGACAAACTACCCTCCATAGAGCAGGGAGAAGAACGTGGCGCCTACTCCTCGGACCTCAAGCTCCCAACCACATCATTTCCATGGGCATGACCACTATGCTGACTAGAATCTAGACTTTTGCCTTCCAGCTCACCCCTCATACTAACCTCTGTCCTTACCACTAAAGCACGCTACTCCTCCTCCCACCCGCTTGATACTGGAATGCACTGGTTAGCTAACCCCCCCTCTCTCGCGCCACTTTCCTGTTGATGCAAACTTTTCACCGAAGTCAGAGGTTCCATTCCGGAAGGATGACCCGAAAGTTGACCTCCCATGTCCTCAGCCTCCCAAAACCGACCCTGTAGGCCAAGACCCTTGCATACGGCCGACCCCCCCCCCCCCCCCCCCCCCTCCTTCCACACTTGGAGAGCTAATACTACCTTGATCCCCATCTCCCTTCCACAACTCTGCCCCTGCACATAGCTTCAATTGGATGGAGTAGTGATCTATGTCAGAACAACCACTTCTGGAGATTGGGGAACCACCACCCATCCTACCTGATGATTTATCATCTCGGAAGGCTGCTCGCTGCTGATCCTTGAGAGATGGAAGCCGAAGGAACCATATTGCCCCCAAACTCAGCCATGACCTCTGGTATCGCGATGTTGGCCTTCTCCAACCTTAGATTGATAAGGGGCACTCTCATCTTGTTGTTCCTTGATTATTATCATTTTTGGTCTTTATTTTTGTCACCCTCACATTGATTGTTCAACGTTCGTTTCTTTAAATTGAGGTCATTCAGTTTGTCCTCCAAGTCTGCAAATGTTAAAGTTTGATGCTTCATGAATTTTCGGGTTCCATTTCACTAGGATAATTTTTTCTTCTTTCTTGTATTAGTGTTTCGACTGAAGATATGCAAGAATGAGAGACCATATGTAGCTTCAAATTAATAGGTGATTGCAACAAATATCTAACAAACTTCAGTTTGGACTGCTATGTTAACTAGATTGTGTAGATACTTTTCAATTTGGAACCATATATGGGCCGTAAACTATGAGGAGAATGCAATTGTGTTCCTAGAAGAACTAATTACATTTTCCTTTTGTCCATTAACTAGATATTTTTCCTTGCTCGAAGAATGCTAGAATCTGACATGTTCTCTTGATTTGTCTTTTTTATAAATATTTAGTTTCCATTTTCTCTATGGGGTGGATGGATTTTGATTTGAGTTGTGATGACACTACCTTGGTGTTTCCTGCTACTTAGAAAAATTCAGGTACAGTAAAAAGGTGGATGGATTTTCAAGAATTCACCAAACTGGAACCAAATTGACTTTTTATACTTAGGAAGGATTTATCAACATGCAAAAATTGCAAGACTATTGCAAATAATAGTGTTCAGGGCATACGAAGTTGAGAACACTATTATTTGAAAAAGTGATTATTTGAGAACACTATTATCATTTTTGCAAAGAATTGTAAAGAATTGTCAAATATTGCAAAGAATTGTCAAATATTCATTTTTTTTTCAAATAATAGTGTTTGGGGAATACGAAGTTGAGAACACTATTATTTGAAGAAGTGATTATTTGACAATTAATTTCTACAAAATCAATTTTATCACAATTGATTTTTGGCTAATAAAATCCAATCCAAACACCACCTTTATATTCAGCGCATCAGATTTTTTTATCTAGTCATAGACACTTTGAATCTGATTTCAGTTTCCTCGTATCTGATGTTGGTATTGGTATGTTATGATGGAATCCTGTTTTAGTATTGGAATGAAGAATGTTTTGATCTCGTGATAGTTTCTAGAGATAGGAAAATGATATCTGAGTAATACATATAAGGAATAGGATTTCCACTGACAAAGGAAAGCTATGGGCAAATTTTCAATAAAAAAAAGAAAATAACTTGGGTATTTTTCATGGTTTAAACGTATCAGAAATTCAGAATCACACAGACGATCATATGGGTCGTTGAATATGACAGTAGCCAGGGCCAGAAAATGATGGCATTGTCAAGAATCTGATGCATGAACGAAAGAGGGATTGTTGGTTTATTTGTGCATGTTGTGGGTGTAGTAGTGTGATACTTATTCAAATTTTATTTGAATGGTTATTTTTTATATTTTTAATTGCCATTTTGAACTAGGAACCTACTTGTGATCATAAGCATTAAAACCCAGATTGATCTAAGGTTGATGGATGAACAATGACAAAAAAAGTCAAGCAGAACCAAATGATTTCTCCTTCTGAGTTTACTAAACTAATTTTCTTATGCAAAACGCTTCAATGAGATGTGGGGATTGAGCAGGTCCAACACCAAATAGTTGATCTATGACTAGGAACTTTCCTTCCCATTGGATTTTAATGTTTTATGACCACTAATCGGTTGGGTTGCCTAATGCATTGAGAATTAGGACTGGCATCATTCAATGAACTGCTTTTCTCTCTCCAATGGTTGTTTGACACCCAGCTGAACTACTCTATTTTGTTCAAGTCTTGGCCTAACAAGAAATCTCAAATATACTCCAAATAGTATAGAAGAATCAAAGACTCAAAAGAGAGAACTACTATAAAATATTTAAAAGGGAAATGGTTTAGCATGATAATATTGTGAGTCTTATAATATATAGTCTTCTGTTTCAGGAAAGATTAAGCATCACAAAGATAGGTATAAAAAAATAGAAGAATATAGAAAGAGGTTCAATTGGAAAGTTACCTCATTTGAGAACTCTTGGTTCCCCTGGTCGGAATTATTGGTTAGAACTTTGACTGCTATTTCTTTTCCATCTTTCATTTTTCCGTAGTACACCACTCCAAAGCCCCCTAAACCGATTTCCTTCTCAAACTTCCTGGTGGCAGATTCAATTTCGGATAATGAAAAGCAATGTGCGGATTCTGTGGCAGCATCACGTAAGGGAGAAACTAGTCTCTGAGCAGGCAGCACACTTGTAATTTGGTCTGAAACAAATTGGGATGAAAAACACCCAGGTTTTGGATCTGTAGAGATTTTTTTCCCAAAAACATATATATATATATATATATATATAGACAGAGAGAGAGGGTCTGATTGGCACCGCTCAGTACAAGTTGTAGTGAGCAGCCACTTAAAAGTATACACATGGAAGGTGTTTTAAGGTTCTATTCGTTGGATGCCAGAGTGGGGATACACGTGACAAAAAATAGTCTGATAGGACGATTCTAGACCATTTGATTAAACTTTAGTTTGTCAGCATTAATCCCTAAGGTTCACTAGACTACTTAGACAATAGAATGCCTGATTTTTCTACCTTCGATTGAATGGTCTATAAACGTCCGAGTGAGCTAATTTTTTGCCATCTGTCTTTCAAGGGTCCCGCTTTAACATCGAAAATGTCAGAATCACAAACAAATTTTCATGTGTTTACTTTTCAAGGGGCCGCTCATTACAACTTGTAGTGAGTGGCACCAACGAGAATGCTACTCTAAAAACTACAAGAAAGTTAACAATTGGACCTTCCTCATAGGATCTCTTCTTTCCCTTATGCAAGAACAAGTAAGACACAATAATAAGCAGAAGTGCAGCCCCAACGGATGATCCAATAATGATTTTCATGTGGCTCCCTCCTCTACCTCCTTCGTGAAGATTAGCATTTCCAGAGTAACTGCAGAGTGCAGACCACCAAAATAGAACATAAGAGTAAGTGTTTGTATTTTAAATATGAGGTAGAGCTATGCTTCAAGTGCCTTGAGCGGAACTCTCCTTTTGGTGTAAAATCGGTGGCAATCTTATAATTACGCTGAAAAATCTCTTTACAAAATTACCATTATCTCTCTCCATAATTACAAGATTGCCATCATCCATGCATTAAAAAGAGGAGATCCACTCAAGGCACTTCAAGCATAGCTTTGCCTCATATTAACACTCTTAAGTATTTAGTATTATTAGTTCAAAATAAGAGCAGACATAAGCTATGGATAAATGTATACAGTTTATTCGTGGTAGGCTCATCATTTATCTAGGTTAGTAGGTGTAGGTTAGGAGTTAGGTTAGTACACATGAGGGGCCTCTCAACCGCCACAGTTCACACTGAGACTCGAAACCGAGTCCTCTTCCCCCCAAAAGGGATATGTCCTACCACTGGAGTGGACATAAGCTATGGATAAATTTATACAGTTATGTAGCCTAACCATGATGCTTCAAATCAACCAGTCTACATGACAATTTAAATTTAACAAAATGTTTCATGAAGTTGGTCTTGAGCTAAATGATTTTGCTATGGTCTATAAGCCTTTTGTTCATTTTATTTTAGGCATGTCTTCTTAAACATAATATGTTCTCCTTCGTGAGAGAGAAAGAGAGGGAGGGAGAGAGAGAGAGAGTGTGTCAGTTGATCCATAGTTGTCAAGAACAATCCTCTCCCTCGCCTTGAGTTTTTTTATTTATGTTTTAATTTATGTCCATTATAACAGACCCCTCCATGGTTGAACCGTCTGAGTTCTTCAATGCAGGTTTATAGGGGAATTTCTGGGTCAGTAGGTGGACCAATCCCCCTAGGAAGCCAGTTCCCAATTTTGCTAGTTTGACAGGCCAAGTTGACTAGGTTTAATAACTAGCATTGACAATGTCCCCAAACATTCTAATCTTTCCCTTTTCTCTTATTTTGTGATATGGTTCTTTATAGTTAGTTTCCCCCTCTACCAAATCCACTAAGTAGATGAATCATTTCTTTAATTTGTATCTCATAGGGCAATCTCTTACCTCTCCATTACAACTCAAAACAAAAAAAAAATCACTAGATTGGTGAAAGCAAGATTAATAGGAGACCTTGGAGGTTTTCTATATAGCTATGCGAATGTAAAGTTGCATGGGAGCGCATTCCACTAGGACATTTATTGGTCGTTTAACAACACTATAATAAGCAAATAAGTACTTTTTGTAAATAAGTGCTTTTTAAAAAAGTAGGTATCGGGTTACTTAGTTATGTGTACTTTTTCTGGGTCCTAACCACTTTTACTTACTACTTATTTATTTTTACCAAACAAACTTACTTACAAATAAGTACTTATTTTGACCAATGAGTAAATAAGTACTTAATAGTAGTGCTGCTGAATGCTGCTCCCACTTAATGTGTCTTGTAAGTTGTAACCAAGGAACAAACACTAGCCACCACAAATGCTCTTCAAAAATGATCACACAGACTCCAATGGCGTACACAAGATCTCTGTTGATAACGGATGCCTAATTAAGAAAGGAATAACCAAACAAAACCTTTTGCATAATCCTCCAATCCTATAGAGAAAGCTTCCCTACTTGAAAAGCAGATGCATGAATAGAAACTAGGACATTCCTATATAGAAGAGTTTGCTTTCTACACATACGACTACTACCCAATAATGAGGTTTATTCATCATCAGCCCTCGTCAAGTCTTTCATAGCCATTAAGAATAAGAACACGGTTGAACAAGTGGTCTAAAACGTTTCTAACAAAAGGCAAGCATCTAGACCAATAGGGTTCATGTATAAGAGAGTATTATTATCAGTTCAAATATGAGGCGGAACTCTGCTTCAAGGCATTTGAGCAAAGCTCTCCTTTCTAATGTGTAGATGGTGGTAGTCTTGTAATTATTGAGATATATAGTGGCAATTTTGCAGTCATTAATCTCTCCATAATTACAAGATTGGCACCGACTTTACACTAAAAGGGTAGCTCTGCTTAAACGCCATGAAACAAAGCTCAACCTCATATTTAAACTCTATTATTATCGATATGCAATATAAATCAGCATCTTAATAAATCTCTTATACATGATAAGATGAAGGTGAGCATGTATAACATGTCCCCAATGTTATAATACAAAGTTTGAATTGTTAGAATATAATTAATTCTATGCATTCAGTTGAACAAGTGGAGAAGACAATACCCACTTCAGAACCAGGTTTTTATTGAGAAGACCGCCAGGTATTGTTCCAGATAACATATTATTCTGCAAGTACCTGCAATATACGAGTCAAAAGTAAATAAGATCATTTAAACAGAAGCAATAGAAGACAATGTGCATTACAGGAAAAGAAAACAGAAGGCAGAGAAAGGCAAACTTGTGTTACCTAATGTAAGAGATATATTTCCCCATCCCAACATACAACATACAGGGTTATATGATCATGATGTCCCTCAAACCATTTGGCACTTAGACCATATTCTTTTCACAAGAATTGGAGGTGATAATTTGTAATCCCTGAGAATTATTAATTTTTATGTTGTTCTTTTGCTTCTCATTTCTCGAAATTTTAATTTCCGTGAGACTTCAAAAGCCGCTCAATGAGGGATTTCAAGTCTCACAAAAAATGGCAAGACTTAAAGTATCATGATGGTAGGAATTTCAGCTAGGCTCAAAACAAGATATAAATTGTCAAATACCGAGGCTTGCAAAGTCCGGCACTTAAAGTATTGAGACTTGCAAAGTGTTGAGCTTTGTAAGTCTCAGCAAAGAATGGACACATATATCCAAGGTCTGAAAACTTACAGTTTCCTCAAATGTTGTAGGTCCATTAGAGATGAAGGCAGATCACCAGTCAACCGATTGTTCTCGAGATGACTAAAATGGACAAAGATATTAAACCGTGAGATAAGGTTAAACTTTTGAAAGATATAGTGACAAGAAAATAAAGTATTGGATTTCACATGATCTACAAGTTTAGACATCCAGTAAAATCAGATATATTGAATCAATGAGTGTGTTACCATCAACCCATCTACATCAAAAAGTAGTTAGTTACTAATGACATACGGAAACCATAACTATAGATGGAAACTAATTGCTGGCATCCACAACATGAGCATGCATTTGATGAAAGATTTTTTTGAATGTGGTCTTACAATGATCACAGTAAGATTTGTTTTTGTGAAAAACAGATTGAAGAGTCTCTCATAAGGTATGAAACTAGCACAAAGTCAATTAGCTACTCCCTTGATCAAAGAGTACTAATGAAATTATGCACCCGAGAAGCGTGGTACCATAACCATTGATAGAAGTCAATTAGGTTTCTAATTAAGAAAAAGTTCTATAATGGGAGGAACTCTATTAAGGTATTTAGAAGAATAAGGTGGTCCTATGCTCTTGTCATTCTCATAAGATTAAAGCATAGCCACATCAAGGTAGAAGGTGAAAAGGAGGCTATGTAACCATCATACTCTAAAAGAAACAGTTTGTTATTTTATAGGAAATAGAAAGGAGGAAATGGCAATGCCGTTGATGATCACATCCTAAAAGAAACAATTTGTCATTTTACAAAGAAACAGTGTGTTATTTTACAGGAAACGGAAAAGAGGATGTCGTTGTCCTCAAACTGGTTGGAAAGCTAATGCAACACATGATCGTAGAAATACAGGCATGTAATGTAAAGTTCAAATCGATTATGATGATAATTAGTTTACTTGAATTTTATACTCTGGTATGGTGTATACAGTCATGTAAATAGAGATATATTTTATAAAAATGATTTCTATGAATCCAGTATATTTCTAACATTTGAAACTTACATCTCAATCAAGCCTGTCAACTGTGTTATTTCTGAAGGAATATTTCCTGTCAAATTCTTTCCAGACAAAAAGCTGCCAAAGTACCATACCAAAAACAAATTAAATTAGATTAGTGGCATTTGTTTCAAGTTCAATCTACAGCCCAATAGAAACAGAGATGATTCTATATGTGTGAAATAGCACCTCAAGAAAGCACAAAATTTCTAGAGTTTACTCTTTTTAATTAGAAAAAAAGAGAAAAATCATTACATTGACACTATCCTTGGTTGTGGATCTGAGTTACATTCCACCCAAGACCATGAAACTGGCAGGCATGGGTCACCGCCTTCTCGTGCCCAATCTGCTGATGGGTACTGTGAAACTAGATTAGCAATAACTGCACCTTCAACTCATGAAAATCATATATCAGAAACACCTAAATTAGTATCTCTGAGCAAAGAATGTTATTCAAGAGGAAACACTCAAGTAGCCACATTGATGCTTACCATCTAGAGAGCCATCATTTTTCTTCACGTACTTATTTATCTCCATTGCATTCAAGAGGGGTCCCACGGACGAATCTTTTGTTTTTTGTACTTTAAAAGAAAAGAGCAACGGAAGTGATATATTTTCGACTCCTGATTTATACAACCGATTTTTCCCTGGAGCATTCTCTTGGATATTAACCTCAAATTTGCTGATATAGGAATTTTCTGAGATTAGTAGATTAAATATCCTGGTCTCGTTTGGACTCAAATTTTCAATTTCGGCTAAGTAGGCATACGCCCATCCAAAACCTGGAAACCCATACAAGACCAAGCGGTAAGTTAATGATCCATTTCTACCAACTACAGCTGTCTGCATCACTTTTTGGGGCGGGCATTCCTCATGAACATGAATTGGCATTCGAGTTGACACTTTCTCAGTGCCCGGAGCAACATCAACAAGGCGGTTTGCCTTCTTGAAGGAGTCAGACTCCCATATTCTATCAAATGGATCGTCTGGGTACCTGAAATGACAGTAAAGTGTTATGTAAAGCATAATGCCACTGCTAAGGAGTAACAAGAATTGAGAAGGAAAAAATGGAAACACATTTGCACCTTATCTGATGTAGAATGGGTGGCTGATGAATTTATGGAACAATTGGGTAAGAAGAAACCGGGGCGCGGAAAAAAGAAAGTAAGGAACATTTTGGGATCCGTAAACCCTTAAGTAAGAGCTTAGTAATTGATTTAGTCCTTTTTTGTTTCTTACTACTTTTGAAAACTTATTATTTTTGTAAGTTAGCCTTTTTAGGGAGTCACATTAATCAGAATGAAAGATCACATCGTAAAGCTCTTCTAACCAGATTATCTAAGACATACCTGACTGGAGCATCACTATCAGCACCAAAGTTTATTCTTGCAGACACGCTGAGAAAGAACTGATTTTCAAAGTTTGTATAATACATTGAACCATTAAATTGTCGAAGCTCAATGGTAGATATAAATGGATTCCCAGCTATAGCATTGGATAAACACACATTGAGTGTAGGATTAGAAGCCAGGATAATTAATTCCCGGACCTCCATTGGATTAGCATCTGAAATGGTAATTGTCGACCAATGCGTCGTGTCGATAGAGATGTCAAACTTTGGATAAACATTACTGTTGTCAAAATTACCATACAAGAAGGTAGCTCTCACAAGGTATCGAGTTCTAGTTATGACATCAAGTCTATAGCAATACTTCCTTTTATCAGCCGGGAAGTGTCTCACTGTCATATATTGCTTCCGAGTCTCGTTTGCAACAGATATGGTAGCTGTTTCGCCATGCATTAATTGATCATCAGGAGTCCACTCGAGCCCAATATCATCTGTGAAATTCTCCTTCCCTCCACAATCCAAGCTTACAAAACCTAATTCACAAGATCAGATCTGTTAGCGATATTGGAGTTTTGTGACTCGCGTCACTTAAATTCTTCTTCCCGCATAACTATTTGAAATCTGCGTGCCAATCAAGTATTACATCATGAATGAAAATCTATGCTAATATTCTGGTAAAAAAAATATGAAGTTGTTGCCCCATTTTAGTCATTTTGATATGGATACATGAATATTGACATTTAAAATTTTTTTTAAAAAAAGGTTGAAGAAAAGCTGATTACCCTAAATGTAAGATTCAAGTAAAGTGAAATTGCATCTTCATTGCGAATATTGTTGGCTAGAGTCATAGAAGAATTTGTAAACACCAGGATCCTTTGTTTATGTTTGTTTAACAACTACTAATCACCCATTATTTGATACTTTCATTTCATTGAGCATGAGAAAAATCAGAACAGGGTCATCACTGAATTGCTTATGTGATTGATACTTTATATAGGACATTGAAGAGCCTATGGAAGCATCTAATGAATTGTGACGGAGTGACATATTCATCAAACCAATATGCTGCGTAACCGATTGAAAAATGTTAAATCAAGGCACTCCCCGTCCATAGTTGTGCACATATTACCTGGACCCAAGAAACATTATCTGGCAGTTCAAAGTGCACTCTATTATGAACTTCTAATCGTGCATTTCTAACATGGGAAGTTATTTGTCTCTAGAAAAATTAATGTTAGCTTGAAATCAGAATGATCAAATAGAATCTCCACAACACAGTAGACACCAACAAAGAACTACCAAATTCGATTTGTCTCAACAAGCTGCTGTTCACTTAAAACATCTATGTTACCTAAGTGATTCAAAACCCCCTAGAGTATCCATGTCTAATCAAAAAGCAGGGATATGCGTATGGATACATGTCATATATGGCTAATTTCCGATTTTTTGCACAGCCCTAACTTCTTCAGAAGAGGTGAGAACCCATTTCTCACTACCCTAGAACCACCAAATATGGCCTGAGTACAAGAATATATATATGTGTGTGTGTGTGTGTGTGTGGGAAATTTCTAGCGGACCGCACATTCAATTACCGAGCTGAAAGCTGCATTTCATTGGTCCATGTCTCCTTTCTAACACCCATAAACTATGGTTAAGATTCACTCACCCCTAGGGTTCATAGGGGTGGGCACAAACTATCCATGCTTGAGCTCGGCTCGGTTGGCTTAGCAAACAAGCTTGAACACCATTTTGAAGCTCATTTAGTAAATGAGTTGTGCTTGAACACCTTTGTACTCGGCTCGTTAAAAGCTCGGCTCTCACATATCTCTACTATTATAATGAGAGAAGTGGGGTTACAAAGTTGGTTGATTTTTTTTTAATATTCCTTATGAGTCCCAATTCTATGGTATCTTATAGTTCGTAAGGGTGAATTTTTTATATTTTTCCTATTTTGTCCATAACTCCATATCAAAAAAGTTAAGATATCATGTTATCTTATTTTACTTGAGAAAGGTTAGTAGGAATATTGACGTAATATCAACTACAACTAACAATAATCCCTTAATATCTCCACGATTCTCTCAAATCCTTATCTTTATCTCTCTCATGCTCCCTCCTTAGTCTTTCAACGAAGAGGCATACCTTCTCTACGTTATAACTATTTTTCAAGAGAAAAGTAGGGACACATGTTATAAGGTAGTTTCAACCCACTACTCCATCTTTTTAAGTTAAAATTTTAAAACAAATTTTTTTTAAAATTCCCTCGCTAGAGTCCTTCTTCCTAATCTCTATCCTCTTCCCACTCTCTCTCACGTGCATCGCACGTGCCGCCCACTAGTATATATATATATATAGAGAGAGAGGGGAGGAGAGAGAGTCGGTCTATGAGTACTCCCAAATTTACTCTCTAATCATAACCGTTTATAACTAACCACTGAGGGCAAGGATTTTATTTTGTATTTTCTAATGCCACATCAGCTCTAATCCTAACCGTTTAATAATTGAGTTAAACAATTAGGATTTGGGAGTACCTATAGACTGATTCTATTAAAAATAAAAAATTAACAATATATGTAAATATACAATTGAGCTTGTTAAAAGCTTGAACTCGGTTTGGTTCATTTATAAATGAACGAGTCAAGCCAATCTTGAACACCTTGAAAAATCCAGATGCTCGATACTTACCCCTATTCATTTATCTAACCTTGGCTTTTAGATAAAAAGAATAAAAAAATATTAGTCTTGAGTTGGTTAAGCTTAACTATAGTTAAAAAGGGTGGTAAAGGAGACACGAGGATGCGGCATTCGGCTAGCTAGCCGAATGCATGATCCGCTAATCACTACTATCTATACTAATGCTGTATGCCGGTTGGTTCCACGTGGCAATGAATGGCCTTCATTCTCTATTCTGATGCATGCCATATGCCTTCTAATTGATCCAATAAGAAGACGCTATGTTGTCCTTTTAATTATTGTTCTTCCTTCCTAATTAAGTGATAGTTCAATGCTCACCTCACCCTCTCACATTCGATTTTTAAATTGAAATAAATTAAGTTATAACATTAAACATTAATTATTCTTTATTCTAATTCTACTATTTAATTATAACTAATTAAGTTGTAACATTTAAATTATTAAAAATATGAAACCTAAAGGTCTCTTCTTTCTTTCATCCTCATCCTCATTTCTTAATTACAATTAATTAAATTGCAACACGGAACATTCTCGCATTTTCTAACTCTTGGTATGCCTTTTCTCTAATCTCTTATAAATAGTAGACAAATCCAAGGTAATTTTCATTCTCAAACATGTACGGGTTTGGCATGTCTTATGAACTTAAGTTAGTGTGGTTCACTAGGGAGATATCTCCTAAACACTAGAGTATCTATAGCGGAAAATTTAAGAGATTTGTTTTTACGGTTGCTATTGGGAAGTTCTTGAGTCTAGGTGCATTATGCATTGTTAACTCTACATGTACTCGACGTTAATACTTTGTTAATCTTACTAATCCGATGTTATTGGAAACTGTTCGATTTTGGTTTTAACATTACTTACCCTTCTATTGGTGGGTTTATACAGAGAATTTTTGTTGGGTATGGTGCATTTTCAGGCACTATTTTGGGTCTTCTATTTTGCTCTTGCAGCAAGGATCTGAAATAGCATGGATTATCCTCGTTGAAATTAATGAGATTTACGTAATCATTGGCATTAAGATTTATAAAATGAAATTCAAATTATTCTTGATATTCATTGGTGTCAAAGTATCAAAAGGTTTCCTCTAAAGTCTTTAATCTATTAATTAATTGTAAAAAAAAAAAAAGGTTAACACTAAATAAACAAAGAAAATAGATATTTCCTAAAATAATGTCAAACCCTTAATCGCTTCTTATGTATATTATTTGATTTACTTAACTAATAATTAATTATATTAACTCTCTAATTAGTAAATACTCTGTAAGAAATTGGGTGTCTTGACATGGTATTTCTATTTGATTTTTATTTTGCGTTTTGTATTTTCTTTACGTGAAATTTTTCATCGCCACCAGTTTGGTATTGTGCCGTTAGTTTTATGGGGTAGGATCAAACTAATCTTCTTTTTATCTACTTTGAGCTCAATGTGATGAATCTATAAAAGAGAAAGATCTATAAATCAGATGGTTGAGATCATCTCATCACGCTACTTGGAATCGCGTGGAGAAAAGGAAATTTTCGATTTACATGAATAGATGACTCAAGACTAAGAGTAATCTAACATGACATTGAGACTAAAAAAAAACAGTTCACACATTTCAAATTATTCATTTGTGACCAAAAGAATATAGGATTAATTTTTATCTGAGACCATCTAGGGTCCATACCCTTCCCTTCAAGGTCGGGATGGTCAAGATTCAAAGGATTTTCAAATCCCTTTTTCTCTCACCTTTGCATCTGAGACCATCTAAGATCGAGCCCGTTTGAGACCGGGACCTTTCTAGCACGAGATTTAGAGGATTTTCGAATGAGAAATGGAAAACGGACCCAGGTCGGTAAGGGTGTCGCCTACCATGGAAGAGGGTCTAGGATCTAATCCCACCCAAGTATCAATTGCAAGAGCTCCGCTGCCCAAGCTAACTTCTGACAATCAGACTCTATTGATGTAAGGTAAATGAAATCTCTCATCAAAATAAATAAAATAAAATGGAAATGGACCAGGGTCAACTTAGAAGCTGACCCCATTGACCTCATTGGTCCAATCCCCTGTTTTCTCATCCATGAACTGCGGTTAATCTCCTAGGATTAAGTAATATAACCATAGTTTTTAGAAAAATTAAAAAACAAAATTACTAATTTTATTTTGTTAAACTTAACAATGGTTAAACAGGGGTTAAAAGGGACAAAGGGGCACTTGGGTCAGCTTAGAAGGGTCCGCTTCTAAGTACTCTTTACAAATCCTAATTTTTTTTAACTACCTTTAAATCCGATGCTGACTGTCCTAATCTCGGCCTACACTACCTCAACACTAAAATCCAAGATTATATATGCAACAACTATACAGAGCAGAGACTGTTTTTTTTTTATGCTGTTAAAATACTAAAAAAATTATGATCTCTTTATATATTTTTCCCCTCTTAATCTCTCTTAATCTCTTATATTCATCCCGTGCATTGCACGGGTTTTTCATTAGTAAATACTCTATAAGAAATTGGATGTCTTGACATGGTATCTCTATTTGATTTTTATTTTGCGTTTTGTTATACCATACAAACCAATGGTAATGTTAAAGTGAGTCCCATTAGAGAAAATTTAATTAGATATTGATTCGGATCGGAGAATAGGAAGAGAATAATATTTTATCTTCTATGTAAACGTTTCTTTCTAATAATTTATAAATAATTACTTAAATAACTTATTTATTGACAAGTAAAATATTTTTGACACATTGAGTTTTTAGATGAAATGATATAATAAAAATTATAACAATACAAATCTACTTTCTTGAAGTTATATAACGATAAGATAAAAATGTATATAATAATAAAATTATTGATTTTTAAATGATTACATTCGTTATTTTTTCAATAGGATACATATAAAAAAAAGGAGAATGATTCTTTCCGCGTGAGTGTTCCGCCCAACGAAACGCACACGTGGTCCTTGCTTGACACGTAACTGTTTTAACACTCATTTAATTATGGTTAAGATTCATTCACGGGTTCATCCATCTACCTTGGTTTGTAGATTTTTTAAGAATATTAACATTGGGTTGAAAAAAATTCAACCATAGTTAATGTGTGCACTTACAGTCTACAGATTTCCACATGTCCCTTTTAACACCACTAACTATGGTTAAGATTCACTCATCCCTAGGGTTCATCCATCTACCCTTGGTTTTTAGAAGAAATAAAATTGAAAAAAATATTAAATTTGGGTTGACTAACCTAAACCACGGTAAATGCGCACGCCTAGAAATTGCCACATATCCCTTTTAACACCCACTAACTGTTGTTAAGATTCACTCACCCCTAAGGTTCATCCATTTATCCTTGGCTTTTAGGAAATAAAATAAAAAATATTAACTTTGGGTTAACTAGCCTAAACCATAGTTAACGCGTGCCTATAACTTGCCACATGTCCCTTTTAACACTCACTAACTGTGGTTAAGATTCATTCCTAGGGTTCATCCATCTACCCTTAGTTTTTTTGTTTTTTTTTTTAAATTTAACCCTAAGGGTGCGTTTGGATTTATGGAATTGAGGAACAAAATTGTCAATTTCATCACACAATTCCAATTTCATCATTTGGGACACATTAATAATAGGGTGGAATTAAAATTTTCTAATTCCGTAGAGAATTCAAGTAGTGATTTTAAAGGCAAATTTATGAGGTTCAATTCCATAGTAAAATGGTCTTATTTGACAATTTCACGCTACTGTGGAATTTAAAAAAAATATATCAAATGGTTTCATTTCTCCAGAAATTTAATAGTGCATTCAAATGATAGAATTCTGAATTTCGTGTAATTTAATTCAGTGAGTTTTAATTCTATGGAATTCAATTATTTGACTCAATTCCAATTCTATAAATCCAAACGCACCCTTAAATTAATAAACCTTAACCAAGGTTAAAGGGAACATGCGGGCTAGAGGAGGGAGTGTCCGCGTTCCAAGTTTAGAGAATCAAGCCCCATAAAAAAATATCACAAGATGAATAATTATTAACATTTTTTTTGTTTTATTTTTATTCTTTTTTTTTATTAAGTCTAACAATATTATTTAGTTTCTTTAATCATTATATTCCCAGTTATCTTAATCTAATAACTAGTAGTTAATCTATGGGTAAATTACACTCACCTCCCTTGAGGTTTGGTGAAATTTCAAACACCTCCCCTCTAATTTATGAAATTATGTTTCCCTCCCCTCAACTTTGGTTGTGTGTAACAGATACCCATTCCCTTAAGTTTACCGTTACTTTATGGATGGACTTTGATGATGTCTTCATTTAAATATTTTAAAATGTCTAAATTACCCTTTTTCAACACAAGGTTAGTTAATTCAATAAAATAAATGATAATTGGTTTCTAACCAAGATTAATAATATCAACTTAAGGTTAACATATATTTCCAAAATCAAGTATATATATATATATATATATATATATATATATATATTTTTTTTTTTTTTTCTAAAAACCAATGATAGATAGTTGAACTCTAGGGGTGAGTGAATCTTAACCATAGTTAGTGGGTAATAAAGGGATACATGGCGACTTATAGAAATCCTTTAATTGTAGTTAAACATAATTAACCTAAGGTTAATATTTTTCTTTTTTTCTTAAAAACAAGGTTAGATGGATTAATCCTAGGGGTGAGTGAATGTTAAGCAAAATTAATGGGTGTTAAAGGGGACACATGGTGGCTTGTAGAGCCCCCTTTAATTGTGGTTAAGCATAATCAACCTACGGTTTTTTTTCTTTCTAAAAATCAATGTTGGATAGTTGAACCCTAGGGGTGAGTGAGTTTTAACCATAGTTAGTGGGTGTTAAAAGGGACACGTGGCGGCTTATAGAGATCCTTTAACTGTGGTTAAACATAATTAACCTAAGATTAATATTTTTTATTTTATTTTCTTATAACCAAGGTTAGATTAATGAATCCTAGGGATTAATGAATCTTAACCACAGTTAGTGGGTGTTAAAAGGGACACTTGGCGGCTTATAGAGCCCTCTTTAATTGCGGTTAAGCATAACCAACCTAAGGTTATTTTTTTCCTAAAACTAAGGTTAGATGGATATACCCTAGGGATGAGTAAATCTTAATAATAGTTAGTGGGTATTAAAAGGGACACATGGCGGCTTGGGAGTTTATGTTCTTCTTTGGTTGAGCTTTCAAACGATAAAGTCGTGTTTCCTCAATCAAGTAATAGGGGTAAAATGGAAAAATGATAACTTTAGTTAACAGTGTTAATATTAAAAGTCTGACAGGGAGGGCATTGTAATTTCAGAAACTAGAGGGGAGGTTTCTGAAATTTCACCAAACCTTAGGGGAGGTGAGTGTAATTTACCCTTAATGTATTAGTTAGAGGGACCTAGATATAAGAGTAAAAAAAAATGATAATTAAAGAACTTATTAACATTTTTTTCTTAAAAAATACCTTAAAATTTGGTTGATAAATGTCAAAGCCATTGGTGGCTACTGACTAGCTCTAGGATCTGACTAAACCATCTCAAAGCAAATAAAGAATTGGAAGAAGAAAAAAAAGTGACTAGCAAAATTAAAACCCAGTTATAATTAAGAGAGAAAAAGAGAGAGTTACCGAACATTGTAGCCATGGCAGTGTCGAAGAAAAGAAGAAAAGACGAGAGAAACCAGAGAAGAAGCCTTGTCTCCATTTCTTTACTGATAAGAACAGAACACCAAAAATGGTGTGGGAAGGAGAAGAGAGAGAGATAAAAGAAAATTGGGGTGGAGATGAATATTTTACCTTCTTCTTATTTGGATTTGAAGATCCGAGAGAGAGAGAGAGCTCCCTCGCGTTTCTTCTCCCTACAAAACGTGGGTCCCTCTTGTCTTCTTCTAACTTCCATTGCTTTCTCACGTCACTTCATTTCATTTATGTCTCATTTAAGAATAACCAATCCCCTCTATTTGTGGAATGAGCAATAGCCACCTCCTCGGGAACTATTCCTCCTCGCTCTCACAAACCCTTTGAACTATGGTTAAAAAATTAACCATAGGATATGGTTAATTTTTTTAAAAATATTTTTTTCATAAAAATAAAGGGTAGATGTGTGAGCCTGACTGAATCTTAACCACAGTTAATGGGAATAAAGAGGGGACACGTGGCCCCAAAAAGGGGGACGAGACAGTAAGTCACCTCCTCGAACCAAGGAGCTGACTATTTTCCTTGTGAAATTTAGAGAAACCCTCTCTAATATTTTGGACAGTTTAAAAATGCACCCCAACTTTTGAGGGCTGTCAACGGGTCGGATTCGACCTACCTCGATCCAAATTCGATCCGATTAAGAATCCGACATATCCAGATCCGAATCCGATCCAAGATCTACCAGATCATTAATTAATCGATCTGAATCTGAATTCGAATTTGAATCCAAATCTGATTATATTTTTAAAATCTGAATCTGATCCGATCCAATTAAGGTTAATTTAAAATTTTTTAAAAAAAACTCTATTTTAATAATATAAAAATGTAATATTATTTTAATTAACTCTAACTAATGTTAATTTTTTAAAAATTAATATTTTATGCGTAAAGATCTATTTACTATATTTAAAATAATTTTTTTAAGTTAATATAATCATATCGGATCATCCTATATCAGGATCCGATCCGATTATAATCGGATTCCACATATCTGATTTGAATCCGATCCGACCGATCACATATAGGGTCCAAAGTCTGGCTAATCGGACCCTAAAGGTGACTAAATCTTAACCACGGTTAAGATGTGTCAAAAGGTACATGTGGCCACTCAGGGGTGTAACCGGTTTTGTTAAACTGACTATGAGCGAAGATACATTTAGTAGCAATTCCTTGTGGAATTCCTTGTGGATAGTTTGATAATTACAAATATAAAATAATAACATATTTATGTTATTCCAAAAAAAAAACATATTTATGTAACTAAACTTTTTTTTTTAAGTTCCTAAAATACCTCTAGTAAGGCATTTTTTTGGATTGTTCGGTTATATTTTGAACCGGTGCTCATGTTCATAGTTAATCTCTTTAACTTAACCATTCTTCCCATGTAACGCAGTTTTAGGATTATAAGGAACATGAAGGCCAGCACCACCATGGAACGAACACTCAATTGACCGTGGTTAGAAAAATGTATTAAAATATTTTTAATATTTTTTTTCTAAAAATAAAGATAGGTGGATGAATCTTAATCACAATTAAGAGGTGTTAAAAGGGATACGTGACAATCTCAGGGCTAACCGGACTCCCCTATAAAATTCTGCATAGCAGGCGTCGTCCATTTAATGAGATTATGAATAGTCTACGTTCAAGGTGATAATTCATTGAATTATGATTGTATATATATAACCACTCGATAGCCCATGCTATTGACCGTTCGATGGAGATTCAATCTCGCCAAGCGGCCCTTTTTTTTTTTTTTTTTTTTGGTTTTTGTTAAAGGTAAACTCAATCATACCACAAGGCAATGACTGAAGGCAAAGCTATTAATGAGAGTAGAAATGTGCCGCATTGCAATCAATGGTCGGTCGGGGTCTGTTCAAACCCAGCCGTGCGAGTCTTGAATTGGTTAGGCCAAGCTCTATCCTCAAAGTTAAGACTGAGCTAATTCCAGTTTGACTTGAAAAATTATTAAAAAAAATAAATTATGATGATATTTATTGACTTTTTTTTTCAAACGACCAGACTTCAAACCTCTCACATCAATCGTCTTTCTTTAATCGGGCCTGGGACAGGCAATATAACTAAGAAGAGCATGATGACGGAAAAGTTAGATTTTTAACTTTTTTCATCGGTGAGATAGTGCCAAAATAAAAAATTATTCCTGAGAGTTTAAGATTTATTTAAAATTTAGAGTGTTAGGGTTTTAGTGTTTAGGATAGGTGTAGGGTTTATTCTTGCTTTATGAAAAATCCTAACATAGATGGTTGTAGGGTTAGTGTTTATTAAGGGTTTAAGATGAAAAACCAAGATCATAAAAAAAAAAGATGAAAAACCCAAATGATTCACTTAGATTAGGGGCACAATTTATGGCTTATTGATTAGAATTTCTTAGGTCTTATGGGTATTGATTGATTATGATTTCTGATCAATACCAAAATTTTGAAATTGATAAGAAAGATTGTGTTAGTGATTAGGGTTTCTAAAGATTAAGCTTTTTTAGCTTTAAATGAAAAGAAATTATTAAAACAATAATTTATTTCTAGATAGGTTGCATTTGCACAAGCTACAGGAAAGTGTATCCATGGGTTTGAAATCTAGACGGCTGTGTATGAGTCGCCCTATCTCATCTTCCACTGTCGAGAAGCCCGCCAGCATTAACTCGGTACATGGCACCTACCGCTTTTCCATTTCCCTCCCAACGAAAGCTAACTGTCTCCTTTAAAGCTTTTATTGAAGGGGAACTGTAACGAGATGCATAGCGGGCTCCCCGCCAGTTAATACTAAGGTATCCATCTTGATGGCTTGAAGGAGACAGACATGTCACGATACATGGGCACGTGCTAATACACAAATGTCATGACTGCTTGTGGCAGCGCCAGACCCATTCAAGCCGGCCAGCGACCAAGACACAGGTATTGGAGCTAGACCTCTTGGCAGTCACATAGATGCTACAAGGGTTGACGTGGTGCGACAACAGCGCCACATTGGCATATTCCAAACTCATTATCTACAATCTCATTCCCCACTTGCGCAAGCCTTTAATGAGATTTCAAATATAGTGACCAAAAAAAAATGAGATTTCAAATATTCTATATTGCAGGTGATAGTTCATTTTCCCACTTGGGAAAGACATTAGTGAGAGTAGAAATATATACATTGCAGGTGATAGTTCCATTTTCTCATCATTTTGTTTTTCCTTTTGTTTGTAGAAGAGGAATTCTTTCCCTTTCAAAAGGCTACCCAGCTGTTGGTATTGTTTGTATGGGTGTCAAGAGATCGAATTTAACCTCATGTTATCTCCAGGGTATATGTAGATCCATCTTGGTTCAGAGGATGACCCATTTCGCTGTAGGGCCTGAGCTCGGCCCAATCAAAAATCACTAAAATGCAAGCCCAAGCCCGACCCATTGACACCCTTAATTGTTTTGAGTCCTGCCTTTTATCAAAGTGGAGTGGCTTTGTAGCAACCTTTGTCCGCCAGGTTCGATCTCGGCCTATTCAAAAAACACGGAAATTCAAGCCCAAGCCCCGCCCCGCCCCGCCCATTGACACCCCTAATTGTTAGAGTCCCCCTAGGAGTGGAATCAAACAGAGGCACGACTTCATTAGTCTTTTGTGGAGGCTCTTTTGTTATAACTTTCTAGTGTCGAAGTCTATGTGAGGCTCAACCATATGAGTTATAATTTGTAAGGAAATGGATGTTATCTTGATCTTGAGTAATTTTATCAATGGGACAATGCAATCCTGTCTGATGTATGACCTCTTTTACCATTTGCAACCAAAATGTGTTACTCAGAAGAAGATCCGTGACATTTTTTCAGCTATGCAAGATCAAGAGCTGGCCATCTGTGGATGATTGATCCTACTCCATGGTATTCCTACCAGTGTTTTCTTTAAATATAGAAGCAATCTCTCGTTCAATCCTTCGGGAACAGAACTAGCCCTTTGAACAATTAAATTTAATTCAGAGATTATGCAGTTTAGTACTTCGACCATTGTCTGTGCAATTGGTAGGCCATCTCATCCATTTTCTTGACCATCGGATTAGAATAACACATCGGGTATTGGACATTAACTGACACTTGAGGTCTGTTGAAGATCACATTCCAAATTTGTTTCCGAGAAAGCTCACTTCAATCATGTATCATTTGTTGACACCAGGGCTTTGTCCCAGTGGTAGTGTATCCCCTGCTTTGGGGGGAGGTACCGGGTTCCATTCTCGAGAGGGTGGGAGTTTGTATATACTCTCCACCCGCCCACTAACTGAACAGATACTAACACTTAGCCGGCGTTATGGCCTAAACGTATATCTCGAACAAAAAAAAAATCAAAGAGAGCTACATATATATAAGACATAGTGGAATAAACCCGGTGCCCATGGTGTTAACCAGGGTAAGTATTGTTAGATTGGAACTTAAGCCACCTACTTCTCCACACATATTTCGTGTAAAAAAGAAATCAAAGTATGACTGCTCATACTAATATAATGGGAGTGAGACGACTATATCTCATTTCTCGCATCTCGTTACCTAAGGGTGTGTTCGATTGGGGGTAAGTTGGCAGGAGAAAGTAAAGTAAAAGAAAAGAAAGTGTAAGTTCTTTTGTGTGTTTGGTTTGAGAGAAAAGTGTTAGAAAAAAGTGTTAGTTCTCTTTTGAAACTTTGGTATTTGGTTTAGAAGAAAGTTGAATTAAAAAGAAATCTATTGTGTTTCCAAAATTATCCCTTGTCCAGTAAGTTTACCGTAATTCAACACGTGTCCATTTTAACTTTTATTAACTATATGGTTAAGATTTACTAATTTTTAGGGTTCAATAATATAACATTAGTTTTTTTTAAAATATTAACCCTAAAGATTAATGAATCTTGACCATAGTTAATAAGAGTTAAAAGAAACACGTTGAAGTGTGGTTGCAATTGAACTGAAGATGAGCTCAATTGCAATTGATTATGATTCAATTTCTTTTACCACAATAGGAGCAATTGGGATAAGTGGGCCCACCTTACAATCAGACTATTGCATTCTCACGAATGTCATGCTTGAAGAAGGGTAGAATTGGAAGAGAACCCATCATCGATTTCCATGCATTTCTTTTCTCTCACTATTCCATCATTTTGATGGAATTGTGAGTAAGTGGTAACGAGGGAAAAAAGTACACCGTAGAGAATCTATTTTTTAAAGAAACACTCACTTTCTTGTGAACCGAACAAGGAGTAAGTAGGGGATTCTCCCACTTTCTTTTACTTTCTCTCACTTTCCTCCTAACCGAACACACAGCCTAAGGGTTTTTTGAGCCTCGATGAGATGACCCGCCAATAAGAAAAAAGATGGCGTGGAATTATGGATTTCCATTACATGTATGGCTATAGTTTCATGAACAAAACAATATAAATTTTATTTCTCATCATCATATACTGTCAGAAGATGGTCTTGAATTCTAAGTTACACTCAAACAAATGTATTGTACATTGAACTCATTTCCTTATACATAACCAGAAAATAAAAACATCAAACTTATCCAGACAACACAAATTGGCCTAAGGAACCAAGAACAAAAGGGTTGGAAGACTTAAAGAGCGACTGGCTGAACTTATAAACGGTAAATATATCGGCTTCCTATTATTTATAGGATTCATATTAGGAAACCCCAAGTCAAAAGGTAACCAGATAGGAAGGTAACAACCATTTGATCCGCAAACTCTATTGTTAAGTAATCAAAATAGTTTGCTCCATTGGTTGCAACCTTCCAATCATGTCGGTCTTTGACCTAGGAATTCTACTAGGTTGAACCTGTTGACCATGTGTCACTAGCCCCTGGATATTATTCACATGTCCCGTTATTCTTTTTACAGACAGTAGTTTCTGTCCATAATAATTAGACTATAGATTTACTAAATAATAATTACAGAAACCAGGAAATGGATGGTGTGGTTTCTTATTATGCGTACTCTGGATTGAGTGCTAAGGCCTCCCTGTATATCATATCCTTCATTTGCTCTTCCCCTAATGCTTGTTGCTCAAAATCAAAGGAGAAGGGTTCTGTGCAGACTGGTTCATCAGCTATATCATGTAAACTTTCAAAGTAAGGATGGGCCAATGCTTCTTCAACTGCAGGCATGAGCAAATTTTCATGTTCAGTTACGAAAAAATGAAACAAAAAAAAAATTGTTACATCAATTCAATATTCTATTTTGAGGGGTGAATCTCTCTATATAACTATCTTAACTCAGTACATGACAGTTGTTCCTTGTCACCCAAGATAAAACAGCACCATCTAAAGCAGAACATTTAGTTTAGTTGATAATATAAATAAAGTAAACATGTAATCCACCTAGGCACCTACTACTGCCAGAGAACTTTATCTGCGTACTTGATAACACACGTGTCTTTTTTCTCTACACAATACCATTTTTCTGCTTAGTATGATAACAAGAGAACGGGTTATCAACATTGTGCTTCTATGGATAAGCTTTGTTATCTCTTAGCATACAAACTCCTCAAAACTAAATCTTGATATCCTAGTTCCATGCATAGCCTTGGTCTCAATTAGAAAGAACATAGACACCAAAGTGAGAACATATTATAACTTGCCATTGCAATTTGTTGGATTGATGTTTTCTTTACCCTGGAATGTCGAAACATGATTTGTATGCCCAATTAATCTAGTTTGGACAAGGCTTGGATGATGATATGATAAATCCTTTCCTATACTTAAAAAATTGGAATGCGTCAAATATCACCTATGAATTACCATTAAAATTTTGCACTGACAAAAGGAGTTTCTCATTGAATACCACCCTACTGTTCATGTCATATTTTTGCAGTATCAAGTATCAACAACTTTCCCTTCTCCCCATTGTGTTTGAAAGATGTAAGGGTCAACTATTCCATTCAACACTCTAGTTGATTGTCCTCCTCAATTTTAGTTGGCAAGCACACTTCAAAGTCACGAATGAAGCTCGATTACGCCATGTTCAGCATAATCAATTACTTTTCTCCCTTGCTTGAGGAGTTACGATAGTAGTTGTCCTTCCACCACTTTAATTCTGTGGTCATGAACTAAGTATTGTCCTCACATAAAATTTTCCCTTCTGCATCACCTTCCCATTGTGCAGTTAACTCTCTGCTGCATCTTTCCCCCCCAGGTCGGGAATCATTGCATCTTTGTTTTCGTGACCAGAAAATATTTATTCAGGTTATCATTTTATGATCCCTAAATTTGTTTAATGTGGGATTTTGACTGGCTTTAAAATCCTGCATTTACTTCAATGTGAGTGCACACAATTTCACATGTTGTAAGAAGGTACTTCCAATTTCCTGAATTCAGGCCTCAGTGACTAGTAATTAATCTCCACATGCATTCCTCTAACTTAGATTACACGTTCAAGTTTGGTCAGGTTACACATATTTTCACCTTTTGTAGAAAACTTTTATATCCATATTAAATGTTGACAAATAAATATTGTACCTACTAGGAAATTTTCAAGCAAAACTATAACTGCAAAAATGTTCCACACCTCCTGAGAACTCACATTCTTCATGTTCTCTAGCAAGCTATTTGAGTTCCATACTTTAATACACAGTGCCATTTTGCTTTAACTTCCCCTTCGGCAAGGCATATCTATCTTTTGTTCAACAACAACAAAACCTCTATTTTCTACAAAATTTTCCATTTCATGCAGAACCAAAAATACATGTAATTGTTATTAAGCATTTGACTCCAAACAACAAACTACTGTTCTCTGTGACCTTCATTGACATGTGTTCAAGCCATTCCTAAAAACTGTGGAACCACCACAATTCACCGATCCAGAAATACTTGATATAGTAATGCTTGTAGAGAAGTGGCCAACTAAAAATTTCCGAAATTACCATAATATTGAAGACAGAGATAAGAGAAGACAGAAGAAATATATCACAAAATGTACCTCATTTAAGTAAACAAAAAGAATTACAACAATATAAACTAATTCTATTGTTACACACACCTCAATAGGCAAGTATTCCAAAACCCTACCTCCACTTCCAACTTGTTGGAAACAAACAAATCTAGCCAACTAAAATGGTCTGATGGCTAGCCAAATAGTTGACATACTGTATCACAACCACGAGGATGTGTGTTCAAGTCCAGCTTACTTTACCAGAAATAAAAGTAGTAAAAGAACAGTAAATCTAAAGATGTGTGTTCAAATCCATTTATATTTTCCCAAAGATAGGTTCCTCACTGTACTTAATTGGTTTGATTCTCTTTTACACTGGTTTACTCATGGGATTGACACACTCTTTGGAGAAATCATGTTTTCCTTTCTTCCACGTCTTTAGTTCTTCTTGCAGATCATTTGTAGAACCCCGGAACTCGTTTAAATAGTTGGTGAATAGTGCTTTCAAGGCCAAAGGGCCTTCCATGTATTTTGAATTTTAGTTTAGTGAAGAAAATGGTTGGTAACAAGCTATGAATTGTATGTGGGGGGGGGGGGGGGGGGGGGTGAGTGACCTAAGAATGATAGAAGTAAGCGTGAAAACACACAAAAGGGTTTATGGGTGAAAAAAAAGGAGAAAAAGGAAGTTGCAATCGATCGTAGATGGGGTGCGATTGATCGTAGTTAGGGAAAAGTCTGGAAAACCATTTGGGTGAAGTTGCGATCGATCGCAATTGGCGTGTGATCGATCGCATACAGTCGAAATCTGACAAAAGCATTCGGGTCAATGTGCGATAGATCATCTCCAGGTACGATCAATCGCACTGTGATCGATCGCAGTCGTGCACAGAGTTACGGAAATCGAGGTTTTAACCCCTTGGGCTATAAATAGAAAGGACTTTTGGGGGTTTTGGGATTAGACAAAACCTAAGGGAGATTTTAGGAGGAGAAGAGAGGAGAGTAGGGTTCCAAAGAGGGGTTTTGGTTGAAGATCAAGTGGAGCTCAAATTTTGGCTTTCAAGGCTTGGATTATCTTCTTCAAGCAAGGATCTTCATTCTCAAGGTTGGATCTTCTCCATCAAGATTGGATTTCTTGATCAAAGGTTCCTTCAAGCTAAGGATTGATCCTTGAGAGGTTAGTACGCCCTTCTAGTTAGCTTAGAGATAATCTAGATTCAAACTTAAGTTTTCATGGCTTATGTGTTGAATTTGGGCTTGAATGTTTCCTACTTTTAAAATTAACCATGTTACCTAAAATTTATGGATTTATGAACATGAGATGAATGTATTAGGCTAAGAAACTATGCATGTTGGAAACTTGGAATGTATGTATGAAATCATGCATGTGACTATGAAAGCATGATTTAAGGCTTTTCCCCAAATTATCAAATTGCTAACATGCCTCTATATGTTCTATTTAAGTTCTCTCAAATCTATGGAATGCTATATGTTATTCTTCTAAGTGTCTTCATGCTAATATGATGCTCACAATGCACTATGCACAAGCATGCATGCATGAACCGAATTTCCTAAGTATAAGTACATGAAAACCAACCAAGACAAGACACGTGATTTCACGAAATACGTGATAAAACCGAACTTTGGGTCGGTCAAGGATAGGGTATCTAAGGATATGCCATATCTAGTTTCAAGAGAACAAGACAAGCAAGCATGATAATGCCGGACATTGGGCCGGTCAAGGATGTTAGTGTTCTTCTTCTATTCAATGAGGGGTGTTTACACACCCGGCTTTCAAGTCGTTTCATGTTCAATTTCGATGAAGGGTATTTACATACCCGGCTCACAAGTTGCTTCAAGGACACTACCATCTGGCTCACAAGATAAGCATAACAAGGCAAGCACGACATGACAAGCAAGACAAGACAAGCATGATTCTCATGAGACAAGAATAAGACAAGAATGAGATTTTAAACACGATAAGCAAGTTTTGAAATCACGAAAAAATATTTTCAAGAACAAGTTATGAATTATGAGCACGAGTTTTATACGAAGCTTTCACATTTAGTCTCATGCATGTCATGTTTATCATGTTGTTTAATTTAAAAATATGAATTGAATTATGTTATTTCTATTGTTAGCTAGTAGCTTGTACTCGCTGAGTATTCAATACTCAGCCGAACCTATTGATGTTGGCAGGTACACCATTTGATATATGTGCTCCGGGTCCTTGGGTAGAGGAGCACTATGATGAGGAGGAACCATATGTGGAGCAAGTAGTAGAGCCTCAGGTGGAGGCAAAAGACTTAGATAGTTGGCCCTATCCGGGTGACTACTGAGGGTCAGAGAGATAATGAGTTTTTATTGTTTTGCATTTTGATGGGTGGGCATATCCACCTTTATTTTGTTATACCTTGCATATGAACTTGGAATTCAATCCTAGAGATATTTAAGGAGAAAATTTAGCTATGCTTCTACACCATGATTCACATTTCCCATTTGTATTACGCTTCCTCTATGTATGTGTCTTGTATATTGCAAGATGGTTTACCAGGTTATGATTAGTCACGTCTAAAGTCTCACCTAACTTCTAGAGGAGATTTTGGAGCGCGACAAAAGTGGTATCAGAGCCTAGGCATTAGGTTCTTTAGGGTCACTTAGAGCTGGACACTATGATTGAAACAAGGCATTAGGTCCAAGAGGAGAGTCGTATTCCAAGTATAGACTAGCAAGTTAGTCTAAGTCAAAACCGGTTGAAACTCAACCTAACTTAGTGTCTTATGCTAGGAACCACAATTTTTAAGCTTATACTATTGTTATGTATACTTCGGTGTATTATTACGTACTTATTTAATATTAAGTGATTGTTGAAATGGTTATTAAACATATGTCCAAGTTAAACTCATGATGTACTGTTGTTCTCAAGATTTAATCATGAGGCGCGGTGCTCGGGGTCGTGGATTTATTACAAGGGGAAATTGAGGTGACGCTCCATCGGGTGATGAACAACCCGACTTCGCTCAAGCTTTTTCATCTATAGCCGAGACTTTGGCTATGCTAGCAGCTAGGCAGCCTGTCACTCCTCCTCTTGCTACAACACTCATAGCTGCTCTTCCGAATAGGGCGCTAGCAGGGATAGAGGCCTTTATGAGGATGAGGTCTCCGGAATTCTATGGTAGCATTGATCCATTGGTGGCAAAGGCATGGATCAGACAATTGGAGAAGTTGTTCTCAGTGTTGTTGCCCACTGAGGCAGAGAGGGTCACCTGGGCCACCTTTATGTTAGAAGGTGAGGCCGACCACTGGTAGAGATCCGCGGTTAGGACTCGGGAGTTGACCCGACTGGGTCAAGAGTGGACTTGGGGAGAATTTCTTGACGTCTTCTACAAGAAGTACTTTCTAGTAAGAATAAATGAGAAGCAAGAAATGGAGTTTATTACCTTGGAGCAAGGTAATTTGTCAGTGGCCGAGTATGAGGCCAAGTTCTCGGAGTTGTCTAGATTCGCTCCCCATATGATAGCTACAGAGGCTATGAAGGCCCGGAAGTTTGAAAGGGGGTTGAAGGCCTACATCAAGGATAGAGTCTCGATGTTTAGGCATGAGACCTATGCGAAGGTTGTGGATAAAGCACAGCTAGCAGAGTCGAATTCAAAAGAATTCTTCAGGAGAAGGGAGAGTGTTAAAGGCCAGTCTAGTAGCTCAACTCCTCCTGAAAAGAGGGCTAGGACTGCTCCATTCCAATCTTTAGGCCCAGTACAGTCATAGAGGCTTTACTCTACACCGTAGGCTCCTCGTCCTTTTGCTCCACAGGCTTCACGCTCGACAACGACACAGTAACCTCACCCTACGCTGTCTCAGGCCACGGGCTATGGTCCTCCGCATTCTCTTATGAGGTCTGCACTCTTTGTGGGAGAAGGCATATGGCCGGAGAATGTCGGTAGATTTCTGGTGGATGTTTTCACTGTGGTGACCAGGGCTACATGATCAGAGACTGTCCCCGCCGTCAATTATCATCTCAGTCTCAGGGGAGTAGGCACCCGATTAGGCAACCTTCTCAACAGGGCTCTTTACAAGCATCGAGGCCCTCACAGTCTACACGGCCGGTGATGTCGTGCAAGGTACGCTAGAATGCTAAATTTTTCAAGTTGTGAATGCTTACAATTATATGATATGGTTGTTTATGTGTACAATATGTTACCTATACACTATATACATTCTTGATGAAATCCATTTATGTGAATTATTTAATTATATAGGTGCATTATTAGTAAATAAATGTCTAGCCCAAGTGTTGATCGACACGGGATCCACGCATTCTTTCATCTCGCCTAGTTTTGAGAAGGGATTTTTATCCAAGTCGAGTCTATTGGAGCATTAGTTGTCCATTTCAACTCTGCTTGGCAAGTCAGTGGTTACGGACCGAATATGCAAGGACTATGTTGTCCAAGTTGGGCAACATGAGTTGCCAGCCAATCTAATCATACTAGATTTTTAGGATTTCGACGTCATCCTAGGAATGGATTGGCTTGCGGCGCACCACGAACACGTGGCTTATTTTGAGAAGATGGTGAACTTCAGGCTGAAGGGTATAAAGCCGTTTCATTTTCGTGGATTGCGAAGGAGAGACATCGCTCACTTCGCAGCACTAAGCCTTTCGAACTCAGAGGCACGAGACTCCTCAGCCATTCCAGTTGTGAGTGAATACTAAGATGTGTTTCCCGATGACTTGCCTGAATTACCTCAAGATCCGGAGATCGAGTTTACAATAAAGCTTACTCCTGACACTACTCCAATTTCTAGGGCTCCATACTGGATGGCCCCAATAGAACTTAAAGAGTTGAAGGAGCAGATCGAAGAGTTACAACAACTTGGTTTCATTCGACCAAGTGTGTCACCATGGGGAGCTCCGGTACTCTTCGTGAAGAAAAAAGATGGGTCGATGAGAATGTGCATCGACTATAGGCAGTTGAACAAGGTCACGATCAAGAATCATTATCATTTGCCTCGGATAGACGACTTGTTTGACCAACTAAAGGGAGCAAGATTTTTCTCCAAGATTAATCTTCGATCGAGTTATCATCAGTTGAAGATCAAGGCCGAAGATGTTCCCAAGACTGCTTTCAGGACTTGGTACGGGCACTACGAGTTCCTTGTCATGCCTTTTGGTTTGACGAATGCACCAGCGACGTTCATGGATTTGATGAACCGGGTGTTCAGACCTTGTCTCGATCGATGTGTCATTGTGTTCATCGACGACATCTTGGTTTAATCCCAGACACGGGAGGATCATGATCGAGACTTTCGCCTTACTCTTAAGACTCTTCGAGAACATAGATTGTACACTAAGTTGAGTAAGTGCGAATTTTGGTCGGAAAATGTGGCGTTCCTTGGTCACGTAGTTGCTGCCGATGGTATCCCAGTTGATCCGGCGAAGATAGAGGCATTGATGAGCTGGGAGAGACCCAAGAGTGTTACCAAGATACGTAGTTTCCTCGGTTTGGCAGGGTACTATCCAAGATTCGTAGAGGGGTTCTCCAGTTTAGCAGCACTGCTCACGTATTTGACGCGGAATGATGTCAAGTTTGCTTAAAGTGACAGGTGTGAAGCAAGCTTTGTGGAATTAAAGAAGCGGCTCACTACAGCCCCTGTTCTCACAGTGTCATCTGGGAGGGGCAGTTTCGTGGTTTACAGTGATGCCTCAAATATCAGCCTAGGATGTGTTCTTATGCAGCGCGGGAAAGTCATCACCTATGCTTCCCGGCAGTTGAAAGATCATGAAAAAAACTATCTTACGCACGACTTGGAGTTGGCCGCAGTGGTGTTTGCACTAAAGATTTGACGGCACTACCTTTATGGGGAACAGTTTAATGTGTTCACGGACCACAAAAGTCTGAAATACTTGTTTTCCTAGAAGGAGCTGAATTTGAGGTAGTGTCGATGGATGGAGTTCTTGAAGGTCTATGAATGCTCCATTTAGTACCACCCGAGTAAGGCGAACTTGGTGGCAGATGCTCTTAGTAGAAAGCCTCCTAAGCTCTTAGCTCACATGATGGTGCAAGAGGGGAAGTTGTTGGAGGATGTGTCTAGCCTCGACGTCAGCTTTAGCCTTCCTACCTATGGGCTAGTGATTGCTAATATCACCGTTCGGCCTTACGTCTTGGTCCGGATCCGAGAGTTACAAGGGTCGGATGTCGAGTTGCTTGCTTACCGAGATAAGTCGATTAGCAGTAGCAGTAAAGAGTTCACCCTGAATGGTGAAGGGATCATCACATTCCAGAGAATGTTATGTGTTCCAACCGATGAGGAGCTTAGACAAGAAAGCTTAGACGAAACTCACCGGTTCAAGTATACAGTGCATCTTGGGGGTAGAAAGATGTATCGGGAACCTCAAGGGGCATTTCTGGTGGCGGAATATGAAGAGGGAAGTGGCAAAATATGTGTTGGTGTTTGGTGTGCCAGTAGGTAAAAGCCGAACATATGAGGCCAACAGGCCTTTTGCAGCCCCTTCCTATTCCCGAGTGGAAATGAGAGAATATCTCTATGGACTTCATTGTTGGGTTGCCACGAACAGCTAGGAACTCCAATGCTATTCGGGTCGTGGTTGACAGATTGACGAAGTCTACTCATTTCTTTCCATATCGGACTACGTTCAACTCGAACCAGCTAGTTGCATTGTACATCAAAGAAGTAGTTCAATTGCATGGAGTGCCAATGAGTATTGTTCAGATTGGGATCCTAGATTCACTTCCAAGTTCTGGAAGAGCTTTCAGAGCACCATGGGTTCCCGTTTGGACTTTAGCATGGCCTTTCATCCGCAGACTGATGGGCAGACCGAGAGGGTAAATCAGGTTATAGAGGACATGCTCCGAGCTTGCATGCTAGACTTCAAAGGCAGTTGGGAGGATCACTTGTCATTGGTTTAGTTCGCCTACAACAACAGTTATCAGGCGAGTATCTAGATGGCACCTTTCGAGGTCTTGTATGGGAGAAGTTGCAGGTCTCCTCTATACTAGGACGAAGTTGGTGAGAGGCAAGTATTGGGGCTCGAGTTGATTGAACGGACTGTGGACAGAGTCAAGATCATCAGGGAAAGGTTGAAGTCTGGCCAGGACCGGCAGAAGACTTATGCAGACACTCGCCGCAGGGACTGGAATTCCAGGTTGGGGATCAAGTCTTTGTGAAAGTTTCTCCGAGCCAGGGAATCATGAGGTTCGGTAAGAGGGGCAAGCTCAGCCCTAGGCATGTGGGTTAATTCAAGATCATCACCAAAGTTGGTGAGGTTGCTTATCGGGTTACTCTACCCACTCATAAGGTGGGCTGTCCATAATGTATTTCACATTTCCATGCTCCGAAAATATATCCCGGATCCATCCCATGCCATTGAACTTGATCCGTTAGAGATTCGGGAGGATCTCACCCTAGTGGAGCAACAAGTTCAGGTCTTGGATAGGCAAGACCAAGTCTTGCGCAACAAGACTATTCCAATGGTCCTCGTGAGATGGCAGCACCATTCTGCAGAATAGGCTACATGGGAACGTGATGCCGAAGTAAAAGAAAAATACTCTCATTTGTTTGTTTAATTTCCTTTGTTGGTTTTTTTGTATTTTGGTTTTCTTGTATCTTCTTGTATTGTCCTAATTTCGGGGACGAAATTTCTGTAAGTGAGGGAGGATGTAGAACCCCGGAACTCGTTTAAATAATTGGTGAATAGTATTTTCAAGGCCAAAGGGCCTTCCATGTATTTTGAATCTTAGATTAATGAGGAAAATGGTTGGTAACAAGCTATGTATGGTATGTAGGGGGGGTGAGTGACCTAAGAATGATAGAAGTAAGAGTGAAAACACTCAAAAGAGTTTACGGGTGAAAAAAAATGAGAAAAAAGGAAGTTGCGATCGATCGCAAATGGGGTGCGATCGATCGTAGTCAGGGAAAAGTCTGGAAAACCATTCGGGTGAAGTTGAGATCGATCGCAGTTGGTGTGCGTTCGATCACATACAGTCGAAATCTGACATAAGCATTCGGGTCAATGTGCGAGAGATCACCTCCAGGTACGATCGATCGCACTGTAATCTGCGATCGATCGCAGGTGGTGTGCGATCGATCGCAGTCATGCGCAAAGTCATGGAAATCGAGGTTTTAACCCCTTGGGCTATAAATAGAAGGGACTTTGGGGGTTTGGGGATTAGACAAAACTTAAGGGAGATTTTAGGAGGAGAAGAGAGGAGAGTAGGGTTCCAAAGAGGGATTTTGGTTGAAGATCAAGTGGAGCTCAAATTTTGGCTTCCAAGGCTTGGATTATCTTCTTCAAGCAAGGATCTTTATTCTCAAGTTTGGATCTTCTCCATCAAGCTTGGATTTCTTGATCAAGGGTTCCTTCAAGCTAAGGATTGATCCTTGAGAGGTTGGTACACCCTTCTAGTTAGCTTAGTGATAATCTAGATTCAAACTTAGGTTTTCATGGCTTGAGTGTTGAATTTGGGCTTGAATGTTTCCTACTTTTAAAATTAACCATATTACCTAAAATTTATGG
Organism: Tetracentron sinense; assembly: GCA_015143295.1. Lineage (NCBI taxonomy): Eukaryota > Viridiplantae > Streptophyta > Magnoliopsida > Trochodendrales > Trochodendraceae > Tetracentron > Tetracentron sinense. The sequence goes on from CM026563.1 coordinate 5,121,429, forward strand.
ATTTATGAACATAAGATGATTGTATTAGACTAAGAAACTATGCATGTTGGAAACTTGGAATGTATGTATGAAATTATGCATGTGACTATGAAAGCATGATTTAAGGCTTTTCCCCAAATTATTAAATTGCTAACATGCATCTATATGTTCTATTTAAGTTCTCTCAAATCTATGGAATGCTATATGTTATTCTTCTAAGTGTCTTCATGCCAGTATGATGCTCACATTGCACTATGCACAAGCATGCATGCATGAACCAAATTTCCTAAGTATAAGTATATGAAAACCAACCAAGACAAGAAAGTAATTTCACGAAACACGTGATAAAGCCGAACTTTGGGTCAGTTAAGGATAGGGTATATCCAAGGATATGCCATATCTGACATCAAGAGAACAACACAAGCAAACATGATAATGCTGGACATTGGCGATCAAGGATGTTAGTGCTCCTCTTCTATTCAATGAGGGGTGGTTACACACCCGGCTTTCAAGTCATTTCATGTTTCATGTTCAATTTCGATGAAGGGTATTTACATACCTACGGCTGTCAACAGATCGGATTCGGACCGGATCTGCCTAGATCCGAATCCGATCCGATTAAGAATCCGACTGATCCGAATCCGATCCGAGATCCGTCGGATCATGAAGTAACCGATCCGAATCCGATCCGATTATATATCGTCCGATCCGAATCCGATCCGATCCGAGTAAGGTTATTTTTTTAAAAAAAAATCTATTTTAATAAAAAAAAATCTAATAATACCTTAATTAATACTAATTAATGTCAATTTTTTTTAAAATTAATATTTTATACATAGAAAATCTAAATAATATATTTAAAATAATTAAAAATTATTATTATTATCGGATCGGATTTTAATCGGATCGGATCACCCTATATCCAGATCCGATCCGATTATAATCGGATTCCACCGATCCGATCCGAATCCGATCCGACGGATCACATATAGGGTCCAAAGTCCGGCTAATCGGATCGGATCCGGATCATGATCCGGTCCATTGACAGCCCTATACATACCCGGCTCACAAATTGCTTCAAGGACACTAACATTTGGCTCACAAGATAAGCAAGACAAGACAAGCATGATTCTCACGAGACAAGAACAAGACAAGAATAAAATTTTAAACACGATAAGTAAGTTTTGAAATCACAAAAAGATATTTTCAAGAACAAGTTATGAATTATGAGCACGAGTTTTATACGGAGTTTTCACATTTAGTCCCACGCATGTCATGATATCATGTTGTTTAATTTAAAAATATGAATTGAATTATGTTATTTCTATTGTTAGCTAGTAGCTTATACTCGCTGAGTATTCAATACTCAGCCGAACCTATTGATGTCGGCAGGTACACTGTTTGATATATGTGTTCTAGGTCCTTGGGTAGAAGAGGACTATGGTGAGGAAGAATCACATGTGGAGCAGGTAGTAGAGCCTCAGGTGGAGGCAAAAGACTTAGATAGTTGGCCCTATCCGGGTGACTACTGAGGGTCAGAGAGATAAAGAGTTGTTATTGTTTTGCATTTTGATGGGTGGGCATGTCCACCTTTATTTTGTTATACCTTGCATATGAACTTGGAATGCAGTCCTAGAGATATTTAAGGAGAAAATTTAGCTATGCTTCTGCACCATGATTCACATTTCCCATTTGTATTACGCTTCCGCTATGTATGTGTCTTGTATATTGCAAGATGGTTTGTCAGGTTATGATTAGTCACGTCTAAAGTCTCACCTAACTCCTAGGGGGGATTTTGGGGCGCGACATCATTGACAGGTAATTTTCAATAGTCCTCGCAGTTATAGTGTTCTTACCACTTTACAGAAGAAGTGGACTGGTGCTCAGGATATATATTACCATTTTAAGTAGTTTCATAATGGGATTGAGCCTTGTCCCTATAGCTAGTAAGTACAGAGTGCAAATTTGAGGACAAACCACTCATTACTCAGCCTAATCCTCTGAGGAAAATGCATTTTTAAAATTTAATAGTTATTAACATCTTGCACTTATGCAAAAGGGAAAAATTGCTTCGTAGAAGAATAAAATAACCTGTAATTCTTTTGGTAGGATCAAATGTCAACATTTTCTCTATGAGATCAATGGCCACTGGATGAACATGTGGGAAAATCTTCGTAAATGGTTGGCGAGGATGCGTAGGGAGTTGCCGGATATACCTTCTTGCATCCTCATTCCGAACAAACCCAATATCAGATTCCGAGGGTGTGCCAAGAAGCTAAGAAGTTGAAAACCATGTGTAAGTATCCATCCAACAGCAAGCACCACTCACAACATAAACATTAATTTTATCCTAATATCAAGTTATAATATACCATTATATGGTAACATATCATTTCACAATTTACTTAATCGTTATCGTCAGTCGTTTTAACCAAATAAAATGTTCAACATATGCATAATTAGGACGAGTTTCTAATTAGCTATTGGAGTGATAGCCTTCTGTATGTAGGTTCAGGTCATCATACAGTCATAGTCGCAAATTCAATGACATTTTGCAAGCTCTTTTATTTTTTAGTAAAAGTCACGAATTAAATGTGGAACCCGTGGCATTTCTCAAAGTTGGTGAAGTGAAAAAAACACAAAAATTCTGTATGGAAATGAAGTTTGAAATTATTAAAAAGGTGTTAATTTCACATTATTATCGATGCTATGCCTCCTAATATCATTATGTCACTCTTTGAGCATCATAGCATGTGTAATTGTGTATAGAAATAAGTTATAACACATTGATAGTGCGTCATTTTGCTCAAAAAATATTTTAAAACTTGGAATAAATTTCTAATATATTTTTGTATTTTCATAATTATTAATCTTATTAGAAAAGGTGTTCGTATTAACTTACATTCGTTCTTGTAAGATTTAAATCCAAAATATAAGCATATTGCAAATTTAAAAGCAAATGAACAATGCCAAATACCAAGCACCAATTGTTCTCAATTTCATCTTACCTCTGTCAACAAACGCATCTGATGCACATGATCTCGACCCGCAAATAATGGTCTTTTATTCATAAGCTCCATAAAGATGCAGCCCACGGACCACACATCAATTGCAGCAGTGTAATCTGAAGAGTTCAGCAACAGCTCCGGAGCCCTGTACCATCTAGTGACAACATATTCTGTCAGAAACTCATTCTCCGAAGTAGGCCGAGCAAGACCGAAATCACAAATCTTCAGAATACAATTTGCATTCAGCAAGAGGTTGCTGGGTTTCAAATCTCTATGAATAACATTTGCGGAATGGATGTACTTGAGTCCACGAAGGAGCTGGTACAAAAAGTACTGCACAATATGCCAGTAATGAAATAGACATCAGTGTTAAACAATGCAAGCTCATAAAATAGAGGGTTGAGTAAATATTGGATTCAGGAATGCGTGAACAAAGAATATTACCTTTAAGTGCTCCTCCGACAAATCTTGATTGGAGCGAATTATTTGGTGAAGATCAGTGTCCATGAGTTCCGTGGCAATATAGACATCAGAAAATGCTCTCCTCAAAGGTGGAGGAATTACATCTCTTAAACCTATGACCTGTTTTACATGCAACAGATTCAGCAAAGATTAAACTTGAAATGACCAACCCACCAGTGTTCTACCTTCTGATATAGTTATACAATGAAGATTCATGTCAAGATCAACAAGTAGGAACTAGGAATTCAAATTAATGCTTCATTCTGCTCGCCACATATTTCGTGTTCTATCTCTAGCCAATAGTGGTAAGACTTGAACAGTCTTAACTAAAGTTGCTTGTTGAAAGCTAACTCGCCCAAAATTCTCCAACCAATCAAGATTCAGTAAATATGAAGAAAAAAGATACGCAAGAGCTTGTTGCAAATTAAAACTTCAAACTTTGTCCATCAAGAAAACTATCCATATAATGAATGATAGATTATACTTTATAAGTCAAGGATCGCTTATGATGCTTCAATGCAACCGAAAATGAATTAAGAACTCGAACTATAGAAAAGAAGAAACCTTTCCGATGAATTGAAAGGTACCTACTACCTATTTTAGATCCACTTAAACATTTGAAACTTGAATATTAAATCCAAAAGTATACAGCACCCGTAGTCATACTTGTACAAATCTTCAAACTTAGGTCATTCAATATTGAGATTTTAAATTCAAAATTATGAATTTAAGCAATACCTAAAATTAAAGACAGACAGTTAAGAAAAGAGGTGACAAAGCTATTGTTCAGAAATCAAAGGAGCTATTTCACACCTAAGAGCACATAAATTGAGTTCATCGAAATAGAAAACGGATTTAAATCTATAAGCTAAAACTCAAAAAGTAAAAGACCAACAGATCCATTACTTGTGCATATCTCTAGACTCAGAAAAAGACTTGTACGAAGTTTATACAATCAAAAAACAAGGGTTCCAGCAAAACCACATACATTCTCGTGATCGAAATGCCGAAGGAGCTTAATCTCCCGAAGTGTACGCTTAGCATCCATATAATTATCGAAAGCATTGGCAATCTTCTTGATTGCAACCATCTCGTTCGTCTCCGAATTCAACATCGAGCTAAAAAGAAAAACAGAGCAAGCAATGATTCACCTGAATCTACTACAATTAACATAAAATCACCACATCCAATCAATCATCTACAATTGAAAACAGAAATTTCACCGAAACGCCAGATTTCCGATCGGAAAAGAAAAACACAATTCATCAAATTTCATTATCCAAACCGATCGAATTCTCTTCTCGATCATTCGAAAAATAAATAGAAATTAGACGAACAGATCAGTTACCGCTTACCAGACGATTCCGTAAGCGCCTCGACCGATTGGAACAATGGGAGGGCGATACTTGGGAGTGATCTCGAAGAGATTACCGAAGACAGTGTACTGAACAAACTGACCTCCGTGTGTAGGAACGGCCGGGAAATCGGAAAACTTGCCGGGAATCGTGTTTAGAGAAATGTCGGCCATCGCTGAATCAGTTACAGTTCCTTGCATTTCTTCTCCCTTCTCTACCGGAGATTCTGTCAATGATGAATAATAGAAGCAGAACGAGAAGGGTTTGATTTATAAACAAATATAAAAGCAGACAATAGTCACTGAAGTGTATGCCGAAGGAAGGTGACTGAAAACTCTGGATGGTAGGTATTATCGAGAGCAAGGCCGCACGTTTTAAAATCAAACGGTCACAAGTTGCACGTTCTTTAAATGGTGGGCCCCACTTGGATTTTCAATACTCAGCCGCCTCTGATCTGACCGTCTATTTGATCCCCCCCCCCCCGGTCTGTTCAACGGTCACCTACACGTCAACGTTTTTGGGATTGAGGCGTGAGCGTGTCTAGATGATTTTTTCTCCGAATGAGTTATGTTAATTATCAAAATGACTGATTTGTCCGAGTGTTGCATTTCTTGTGATCGGCAGTACGACACGTAACGACAGTACCCTCCAATCTTTGAGAAAAGAAAGTTTTTGGATAACCACCTTGGGATTTTGGACCTCCAGACGAAATTAGTTTACAGGCCTACCCATGAAATCTATTTGTATTCTCAAAGAGTTGTGATTAGCATACATGGAAAATGGATTTTAAAATTCAAGGTTGGACCTCATTGGTCCATGCCCCCTCTTAAATACCTATTAATTGTGATGAGTATTTAAGAGGGGAGCTGGATTCTAAAAGAGCAGTGATTAGCATACATTGGAAATAGATTTTAAAATCCAAGTCTAGACCTCATTGGTCCATACCCCCCTCTTAAATACTCATTAATTGTGATGGATATTTAAGAGGGGGGGCATGGACCAATGAGGTTCAGCCTTGGATTTTAAAGTCAATTTCTCAGGTACGTTAACTATTTCTCATTTTAAAACTTAACGATAGGTTTCATTGATCCAGCCACCCCTTCTTAAATATTCACCAGAGTTGATGCGTATTTAAGAGGGAGTGACTAGACCAATGAGGTCCAACCTTAGGATTCAAAATAGAATTCATGGGTACGTTAACTATTTCCTAAAATATTTTGGCCTTTATATCATGAGTGTAGAACCCCGGAATTTTTGTACGTGTCTCGGGATGCGTGTCAAGGCATGAAGCATTTGTAATGTTCAAAATTTAATAGAAGAAAATATTGAAATCATGTATATGTTATTTCATAATATATAAGTATTAAGAAGATAATAAGTGTTCATTTTATGATGGAAAATGCGTAAGGTTTTTCCTTAAGCCTATGAGGGTGAAAAACAAAAGGAAAAAGAGTTAGAATAGAAGTGGGATAAGTCCAAGTAGTGGAATTGAGTGAAAAATAGACTCAGTGTCTAAATCTATAGAGCATCGATCGCTCGGTCTTTCGCGTTTTTGCAAATTTTCATTAAGGACATTTGAGGTCTTTTGGCCTCCACCCTTGGTCTTTAAAGACCACACTTGAGCCAAGAGTGTTCATAAACACCCTTAGCATTATATAGAGAGAGAGGAAAAGAAAGAGCATGAATCAAGCTTTGATCTCGCTCTTACGCGCCATTAGAGCTTAGATCTTCATCCACAAGCTTGGGTTTCACTTCTACAAGCTTTTTCAAGCAGTGGATCAAATGGATTTCATCCCATAAGGTAGGTACATTCTATTAAATTGCTTTGCTATGAGTGTTAATGAATAATAGTTTTGGAAGTATGTTCTTGATAGAAATGAGATTTGATAATCATGTTTTGCATGCTATGAATATTACCATAATCTTGAGGGTGTTTCCTATTTATCAAATTTCTTACAATAATGTATGAACTCAAGGAATGGATTTAACTCAAAGCATCATTTTGAATAAAGTATGGATTTTGTTTTTTTTTTTTTAAAATGATGATTTTGGCTCAAAGGAGGATCTTCCTCAAGCATGGTTTTGGTTTCAATGTATTGTTATGCGAAAAAAAAAGGGTATGGTCAAAATATCGGTAGTAAATACACTCTACTAATTTGCTAAATTGCTATACTAAAAATGGTTAACAAATAATAAAAATTGAATGGTGTTCTTGAATGGAAAATGAGGAAAGATGATGTACGCATGAGAAACGTACTCAAAGTGTTTGATGAAATGTTTGACTAGGAGAAAAACGAATAAAATGCCTATAAGAATGTTGAATGTTACGTGTTTGATGAAATGCATATACGAGAGTTTATTTTAAGGCCATGAAAATATAATTTAAGGATTTTCCCCATGTTCTCTACGCAAAGAGTCTTGCTATGATTTAAGGGTTATATGGTTATGAAATTGCTCACAAATGCTCCATGAACTAGTACGCTCGTATGATTGGACTTGTATAAGGATAAATATTGAAAAGCATGGTTTGTCCTAAGTTAAGGTTTTGACTCAAAAGGGTTTTGTTCTAAGTTAATGTATCAAAGTATGGTTTTGCTAAAAATGGGTTTTTCTCAAAGGTGGCTTCACTCAAAGAATGATTTTGAATTCAAAGGCTTAGGCCTTGCTTGTAAAGTACTGTTTTGAAATTCAGACTCAATGGAGTATACCTCCTTGCTTGTAAAGTATCGTTTTGATTTTCGAACTCAAGAGAGTTTACCTCCTGACTTGTAAAGTATCTCAAGGGAGTTTATCTCCTAGCTTGTAAAGTATCGCTTTGATTTTCGAACTCAAGGGAGTATACCTCCTTACTTGTAAAGTATCGCCTTGATTTTCAGACTCAATGGAGTTTACCTCCTTGCTTGTAAAGTATCGCTTTGATTTTCGAACTCAAGGAGGTTTACCTCCTAGCTTGTAAAGTATCTCAAGGGAGTTTACCTCCTGGCTTGTAAAGTATCGCTTTGATTTTCGAACTCAAGGGAGTTTACCTCCAAGCTTGTAAAGTATCGCTTTGATTTTCAAACTCAATGGAGTTTACCTCCTGGCTTGTAAAGTATCGCTTTGATTTTCGAACTCAAGAAAGTTTACCTCCTTGCTTCCTGGCTTGTAAAGTATCTCAAGGGAGTTTACCTCCTGGCTTGTAAAGTATTGCTTTGATTTTCGAACTCAAGAGAGTTCAAGAGAGTATACCTCTTTGCTTGTAAAGTATCACCTTGATTTTCGGACTCAAGGGAGTTTACCTTCTTGCATGTTAAATATCGCTTTGATTTTCGAACCAAAGGGAGTTTACCTCCTGGCTTGTAAAGATTTTCGAACTCAAGGGTGTTTACCTCCTTGCTTGTAAAGTATCGCTTTAATTTTTGAACTCAAGGGAGTTTACCTCTTTGGTCATAAAGTATTGCTTGGTTTTGAACTCAAGGGTGATTTTAAGGGACCGCCTTGCTTGTAAAGTATCGTTTCGTTTTGAATTCAAGGGAATTTACCTCCTAGCTTGTAAAGTATTACTTTGTTATCGGTTATGCGAATCACTCTAAGTATCAGGTTGTTATGGCTCAAAGAATATGTTTAGTGAAATGCTCAACGATATGTACCTTGTAAAGAAATGCTCACATGATATCTGTTTTATGAACTGCTCTAAGTCATATGCTTGTTCCGTTCCGCTTTTGCCTGTTTTACTCTGATAAATGCATATGATATCATTGATATTTATGGTAATGCTATCTAGTAGTTTGTATATGTTGAGTATTCCATACTTAGCCGAACTGTTACTTCGGCAGGTACTGTTTATGCTTAGGAGCCTTGGGCTGAGGAGACTTACGTTGAGGAGGCACCCACTTTCGGTGAGCTTCAAGAGCAGAGGGCACTCGATAAGTGACCCTATCCTTGAGTGATGTGAGGGAGAGGTTCATGTATTTTGAAAGTGGGGAATGTCCACTTTAGACATTATATTTTGTATAAACTGTTGGTTCGGACTTGGAATACAAATCACAGGTTTATCTTATAAAGAAATTTTCAGTTCCGCTTTTTAGTATGTCTTGTATATTATTACAAGATGATTTGGTATTGGATATTTGCACATCACGAGACAAAGTATCCCTAACTCCCAGGGGGTATTTTGGGTCGTGACAGAGATGGTATCAGAGCTTAGGCATTAGAGTCCTTAGGGTCATTTAGTACTCGATACCACATTAAAACAAGGCATTAGGATTTAGGAAAGAGTAGTATTCCAAGTATAGACTAATCTTTAGTCTTAGTCCATAACCGGTTGGAACCCAACCGAACTTAGTGTCCTACGCCAAGAACACAAATTGTACGTTATGCCATTGCTATGTACACCTTGAATGCATTGTTATATGCTTAGTGAATATTAAATGATTGTTGAATTGGTTATAAAATGGGACTCATGTTGTACTGTCGTTCTCAGGATCTAATCATGAGCGCAGTGCTCGGGGTCGCTGATACAACACAAGGGGAAATGAGAGCAGATGAGGTATTCCTATGAGAGATGAGCATCCAGATTTGACTCAGATCCTTGGGGCTAAAGCAGCGGCTATGACGAGGCTTACAGACAGGGTTGATACTCCTGCTGCTACCGCACCTGCACCTCCTCCTGTGCATCATACAGCAGGACTCGAGGCATTCCGAAGACTGAAGCCTCCTACCTTCTATGGGACTACCGACCCCATGGTCGCAGAGGCTTGGGTCATGCAGTTGGAGAAGATCTTCCTGGTTCTTCACTACACGGACGAGCAGAGGGTTGAGTAGGCTTCCTTCGTGATGGAAGGTGAAGCCGAGCATTGGTGGAGAGCGGCCTAAAGGCAGAGGGATGCCGCTAAGGCAGGGTTACCATGGACATGGGGGAAGTTCTTAGATGCTTTTTACAAGCAGTATTTCTCCAAGTTCGTGAAGGAGCAGAAGGAGAGGGAGTTCATGTTCTTGGAACAGGGAGAGATGAGTGTGGTCGAGTACGAGGCCAAGTTCGTCAAACTAACAAGATTCTTTCCGCATCTTGTTGAATCGAAGAGCATGCGAGTCAGAAATTTTGAGTGTGGGTTTCCATATTCAAGGTAGACACCCGGAAGGAGATTGTGGGTAAGGCAAAGATCGCCGAGAGAAATTCTGAGGAGTTTCTCATGAGGAGAGACAAGGGCCTAGAGAGAGGTGTGGTTAGAGGCCAGCTTAGTGGACCAGTGCCACCAGAGAAAAGGGTTAGGTCTGCCCCGTATCAGATTGCTCCTTACCAGACCTCCCGGCCTGCTTTGACACAGGGTCTGCAGTTTGTACCACAGATTCCTCGCCATACTGCCACTCAGACCACAAGAGGTGTACAGGCCATGTCTTTGACATCTACGTTTGATACTTGCGCTCACTGTGGCAAGAGTCACAAGACTGGGGAGTGTCGGAGACTCATTGGTGGGTGCTTTCATTGTGGTGATCATAGCCACGCTATCAGAGATTGTCCGCGTCGACAGTCGCGGATCCAGTCTCAGGAGAACAAGCCTCAAGTTCGACAGGCCATGCAACAGGGATCATCTCAGACTTACAGGCCCACGCAGCCCACGCATCCACCTCAACAGGCAAATCGGGGCAGAGCCTTCATCTTATCTGGGAGAGACGCACATGCCTATGGGGATGTTGCGCAAGGTACGCTCAAGTCAGATTTGTTGAACTGTAAATTATAGATAGTATGTGATATATGTTTATATGTGGGTACGAACATGTTATGTATATTCTATGAGTGTTGTTATGCATTGCTTGACTTAGTTAAAATGTGGGAAAGCATCTCCGTTTGATTGTGTATCGTCCTAATTTCGAGGACGAAATTCCTATAAGGGGAGGAGGATGTAGAACCCCAGAACATTTGTACGTGTCTCGGGATGCATGTCAAGGCATGAAGCTTTTGTAATGTTCAAAATTCAATAAAAAAATATTGAAATCATGTATATGTTATTTCATAATATATAAGTATTAAGAAGATAATAGCTGTTCATTTTATGATGGAAAAGGAGTAAGGTTTTTCCTTAAGCCTATGAGGGTGAAAAACAAAAGGAAAAAAGAAAAAAGAGTTAAAATAAAAGTGGGATAGGTTCAAATAGTGGAATTGAGTGAAAAATAGACTCAGTGTCAAAATTTGTAGAGCACCGATCATTCGGTCCTTCGCCTTTTTGTAGATTTTCATTAAGGGCATTTGGGGTCTTTTGGCCTCCACCCTTGGTCTTTAAAGACCACACTCGAGCCAAGGGTGTTCATAAACACCCTTAGCATTATATTGAGAGAGAGGAAGAGAAAGAGCACGAATCAAGCTTTGATCTCGCTCTTACGCACCATTGGAGCTTGGATCTTCATCCACAAGTTTGGGTTTCACTTCTACACGCTTCCTCAAGCTTTTTCAAGCAGTGGATCAAAGGGATTTCATCCCATAAGGTAGATACATTCTACTAAATTGCTTTGTTATGAGTGTTAATGAATAGTAGGTTTGGAAGTATGTTCTTGATAGAAATGGGATTTGATAATCATGTTTTGCATGCTATGAATATTACCATAATCTTGAAGGTATTTCCTATTTATCAAATTTCTTACAATAATGTATGAACTCAAGGAATGGCTTTAACTCAAAGCATCATTTTGAATAAAGTATGGATTTTGTTTTCTTTTTAAAAAGGGATGATTTTGGCTCAAAGGAGGATCTTACACAAGCATGGTTTTGGTTTCAATGTATTGTTATGCAAAAAAAAAAGGGTATGGTCAAGATATCGGTAGTAAATACACTCTACTAATTTGCTAAATTGCTATACTAAGAATGATTAACAAATAATAGAAATTGAATGGTGTTCTTGAATGGAAAGTGGGGAAGGGTAATGTACGCATGAGATACGTACTCAAAGTGTTTGATGAAATGTTTGACTAGGAGAAAAACAAATAAAATGTCTATAAGAATGTTGAATGTTACGTGTTTGATGAAATGCATATACGAGAGTTTATTTTAAGGCTATGAAATTATAATTTAGGGATTTTCCTCATGTTCTCTACGCAAAGAGTCTTGCTATGATTTAAGGGTTATATGGTTATTGAATTGATCACAAATGCTCCATGAACTAGTACGCTCGTATGATTGGAATTGTATAAGGATAAATGTTGAAAAGCATGGTTTGTCCTAAGTTAAGGTTTTGACTCAAAAGGGTTTTGTTCTAAATTAAGGAATCAAAGTATGGTTTTACTAAAAAGGGGTTTTTCTCAAAGGTGGCTTCACTCAAAGAATGATTTTGAATTCAAGGGCTTAGGCCTTGCTTGTAAAGTACTATTTTGAAATTCAAACTTAAGGGAGTATACCTCCTTGCTTGTAAAGTATCGTCTTGATTTTCAGACTCAAGGGAGTTTACCTCCTTGCCTGTAAAGTATCGCTTTGATTTTCGAACTCAAAAGAGTTTACCTCCTGGCTTGTAAAGTATCTCAAAGGGAGTTTACCTCCTTGCTTGTAAAGTATCTCAAAGGGAGTTTACCTTCTGGCTTGTAAAGTATCTCAATGGAGTTTATCTCTTGGTTTGTAAAGTATCGCTTTGATTTTCGAACTCAAGGGAGTTCAAGAAAGTATACCTCCTTGCTTGTAAAGTATTGCCTTGATTTTCGGACTCAAGGGAAGTTACCTCCTGGCTTGTAAAGTATCGCTTTGATTTTCGAACTTAAGGGAGTTTACCTCTTGGCTTGTAAAGTATTGCTTTGATTATCGAACTAAAGGGAGTTTACGTCCTGGCTTGTAAAGTATCTCAAAGGAGTTTACCTCCTAGCTTGTAAAGTATCTCAAGGGAGTTTACCTCCTGGCTTGTAAAGTATCGCTTTGATTTTCGAACTCAAGGGAGTTTATCTCCTTGCTTGTAAAGTATCGTTTTGATTTTCGAATTCAAGGAAATTTACCTCCTGACTTGTAAAGTATCTCAAGGGAGTTTACCTCTTGGCTTGTAAAGGATCGCTTTGATTTTCGAACTCAAGGGAGTTTACCTCCTTGCTTGTAAAGTATCGCTTTGATTTTCAAACTCAATAGAGTTTACCTTCCGGCTTGTAAAGTATCTCAAGGGAGTTTACCTCCTGACTTGTAAAGTATCGCTTTGATTTTCGAACTCAAGGGAGTATACCTCCTTGCTTGTAAAGTATCGCCTTGATTTTCAGAATCAAGGAAGTTTACCTTATTTGCTTGTAAAATATCGCTTTGATTTTCGAACTCAAGGGAGTTTAACTCCCGGCTTGTAAAGTATCGCTTTGATTTTCGAACTTAAGGGAGTTTACCTCTTGGCTTGTAAAGTATCGCTTTGATTTTCAAATTCAAGGGAGTTTACCTCCTTACTTGTAAAGTATCGCTTTAATTTTCAAACTCAAGGGAGTTTACCTCTTTGCTCGTAAAGTACCGCTTGGTTTTGAACTCAATGATTTTTTTACTTATTTTCTCAGCAACCAAATATAGGGTTAGGATTCAAATCATTCAACCATGTAACCTAATGTTTTTATAAAATAACAATATAAGAGTTAACAAAAAATTAAAGGTTAGAGAGACCGTTAAAGGGGTCTGTGTGTGGGTCAGGTATGGCGAGAGCCAGACTCGCCGGACCAAATCCGATCCCCTCCAAGGAACTTGAAATTTAATAATGTCGCATGTCTTTTGATTAAGATCAATGTGGATGGTTCGTCAGGAGATGAAGGGAGGTTGGCGGAGATTGGGGGTATTGCTCAAGTTCACCGGGGCGTATCTTGGGCGGCTTTGCTCAAGCTTTGAGGTGGGGCTCCCTATTGTGGCTGAAGCCGTTGCAATTAGGAGTGCTATTCGAATGGCATTGTCTTTGGGATGGAGTCATGTTGTGGTTCTATATGATGTCAAGGCCTTGGTGGATTCTCTACTTAATATACTTAATAGTAGAGTTACAGTGCATTGGGAGGTTCGAACTGTTGTTGAGGATTGGGTGGATAGGTCGGAATATCAATTCTACACACTCCTCGGACAGCTAACGCCTTTGCTCACAGATTAGCTTCCTTCGATTCCTCTCTTAGAGGCATCGGAAATTATCAGTGCGTGAATCTTCAATCTTGGGGTTGTAGGAGGGTTCTGGCAGCGTGGGGGTCAAATTGTTTTAGACTGTTTTCGGTCCTTGTCGTTTGGTTTCTATCATCATTTTTTTTTAAAACATACATGTGGCAAAATAACTTTTTTTTTTTTTGATAGAAAAGTTATCATATAACACACATACACCCTAAACACGGACACACAGCCAGACCTAAGGTCGATTGAATATTTTAAAACCGTCTAATTAGATTTTAGTTATCCAGCATTAGCCAATGGGGTTCACTAGATCTACATATAAAAATCTCTAATTTTCTACTTTTAATCAAAGAGTCTAAAAACGTTCTATTAAGCTAATCTTTATTTTGACATGTGTTTCAGGTGTACAGTGTGTGTGCATGTGAAATATGTGTATTATATTTAAACAAACAAAAAAAAAAAAACTAATCTTTTTTTTGGCATGTGTTTCAAAAGATTCGCCTTAATATCCACTTATCCGAATTCAAAATAATTAGCCACGTGTTGAGCACTTGAGCTTTTACAGGAGGCACTTAGATGTTCTAGTGGAGATCGGATTTGGTTTGGCCCTCGCCGGCCAAAACCGTCTAGCCAACTCAAAGAGCCCCTTTAACTGTCATTTTAACTTTGTTAGAAAATTTTAACTCATAGGATTACAAAAAATTAATATCGTTTTATTAAAACCAAGGCTAGATGTATGTGCCTTTAAAGTGAGTGAATCTTAACCATAGTTAATGAAAATTAAAAATAACACATGGCAACTTGTACAACATGGGCCAGATGGTTTTACGGTGAACTAGAAAGTCACCCCTATCTTGTATCCTTTCTACACATCATCTTTACTATCTATTGCTTGTAGACCTAACATTTTTTCCACAAGGCATGGTCTCCTAGTCAACATAAGGTAACCCACTGAAGAAAAAAAATCTGGAATGTTGACCAACCATTTTCGGCTACTTAAGAATTAGGTCGACTTATGTAAGGATGTATTTGGATTTGATTTGGACCACAAAATCTCTATAAATGGTTTGGACTTGGGCTGGGCCTATCCAAAAATCACAAAAATTTAAGCCCAAGTCCAGTCCATTGACCCCTTGGCTTGTAAAAATTAAAGACCAAATCTTTCTTTCTAATATATATTATTAAATAACCATTTATACTTGCACTTTACAGATTATTTTTTATGATCTAATAACCTCTAATATTTAAAAAATATTATAAGAAACCTTTAATATTTAAAAAAATATTTTATTTTGTGGTTTACAATTAATATTTTCTGATATCTATTAGCTATATTATATGATAAAGATATTTTAGCATATTTATCTTTCGTGTTTTGACTAAAATGATCATTTTATCTTCTTATTTAAGAAACATAAAAAGTAAAAGATAGGTTCTAGTCATTTTTACTTTCCACAAAGAAAACAAATTATCTCTACTTTACATTCCCACTACCATGGTCCCATCCATCCATTATGTAAAATGCAGTCATCAATGATCTATCTACTTTTATCAACCAGGATTGTTTTTATTCTTTTGCTTAAATTTGTGAATTTGTGAAGGGCTTTCTTGGTTTGTTCACGTGTCACTTGCTCTTTTCTTTCAGATTGATGGGTAGAATGAAGAAAGTAGATTCACAGCTTGTCTTTGTTGATGCGGGTGAAGGTTCCTCCTGTCAAAATCCTCCAATGTTCAAGTAAGTATACATTGAAGATGAAGTGTAGAGAACCAACTTTGAGAGAGAGAGTATGTTAAAGAGTTTGAGTTTTCAAGTGTGGTTTGCTCAGTGATAAATGATAGGGATTCTGTCGTTTTTCAGTAGTCTTTCAATAGTCCTTGCCTTATGGGGGGTCTGTGTATTTATAGGCTTGAGTTCGGATGCCTCTTTATGTCCATCTATGCTTATGAATGGTCATGCAATTTACTTTATGATCATTACCAAATATGTCAGGCAAATCTTCATGCATACGTGCCACACGTGTGAGCCTACTATTTCTATGATCAGTCTTGAGCCTAAAAGCAGGTTGAGATGACCAGCATTAAATGTTAAGACATTGTTTTTCACCTAACAACAGAGTAAATAGATCGTCTCCTGATTATTTCGTCCTACAAGGCGGTTCCATTCTCAATATGAGCATAGACTCATTCTTATTATAACCACGATGTCTGAAACCATCCTACAAACGACGATATCTGATAGCGCCCTTCAGACGACGAAATCTGAAATCGTTCTGAAAAACACGAGCTTACATAAACGGAGTACGGAAACCTCATTCGTCCTTTCTGAGGACAAGGATTCTATTCGCCCTTGCAACACTTGCTCATTCACGAATTTTATCCATTACAAAATTTTGTTATAACAGTTTGAAATTAAGGCTTTTGAAAATGGATTTTGATTGTTGTCTATTAATTAGTGATCTGGAGTGTGTTCATTTGAATTATTTATAGTAATCTATCAATGATGTGGTTTATTTTTAAGGTTTTGAAATAGATTTTGATAATTTTCTCTGTTTAAGATGTGGTAGGTCTGTTTTTTTTTGTAAGAGGTCATGAACTTCGTAAGGGGTGTATAAGGGCCATCAACCCTTCATTAGTCAGCCATTTTGGAATGGTTGCTTAGACTCACGCTTATAGCACCTTAGCGGTTACCTTAGGTCTAATTGAGTGTGTTAGGTGTTATATTAACTCTTGTAAAAAAAAAAAAAAACAGTTTTTGATTTGTACCTAAAATGCAGCAAAATTAATTGAAGAATTGTAGTGATATTACTCACATTTCTTGTAATGTTGTCACTTATCGTTGTACTTTTACCTAATTTAAGATTTAAAAAAAATAAGAGTATTTAAGAGAACTGAAACTATGATCTTTACAAATAATGACAAATATATAGAGCATATGAATGTGGATAGTTTTGAGGGCAAAGTTTAGTGCGTTAATATATAGAGCATATAAATGTGGATCATTGTGGGGGCAAAGTTTAGTGGGTTAACCTCTTTGTTTCTCTCATGGTACAATCCTCTTACAGAGGAGCCCTTTTCTTCTCTTCTTGATCCACAACGACAAAATGTTGTAAGGCTACCAGCCAACAATTCATCACAAAAGAAAGAACTAACCAAGCCGGGATCATCAACTAATACTAATAGAAAAGAATTTTCTTGCGTCAAAATGTGGAAATATATGTTACAAATTATGGATTAATTGACAAATATTCAAAGGGGCATATATAGGTACTTTATGTACCACAATTTTTTGTAAGTGGACCCCCTGAAGGAGAAGAAAAATGTACCACCAAATTTTCATAGTTAAGATCCCCTATATTACAAAGTATGCATATACGTTTCACTGGACGGTCTGATGAACAGAATTACTTTAAAATCAGACACATTGAATCGAGTCTGATGAAACTGATTTTTTGTCAAAGAGGTATCCTAAATGGGCACCCTGCTTACAAGAGTACAGTACCAGGAGTCGAATTTTTCTCTATTTTTTCAATTATTATATAAAGTCTTTTACCAGTTATAATGTTCTTGTGGGTGAATTAGATTTGAAGAGACACCCCGCCTCTTGCTCCAATGGTGGGTGGCATCTCTCAAGTGAGAGGTCTCGGGTCTAATCCCCCGAGTTGATGAGTTGCAAGAGCTCCAATCCTCATGTTAATAACTACCACTAACTGTAGGTAAAAGATATCGGAAGCAAAAAAAAAAAAAACTGCATTTGAAGAGTTGGGAAGCAAAGCTTGCCCATTGATAGTGTGTGCTAGTTACCACTTAATTGGTCTGGGTTCTATTCCCAAGAGGGTGAGGGTGTGAGTGTTGTAATCTCCACCCGCCCCTAACTTAGAACATATACTAACCAATTACTTGGGGTGACAGCTGGTCAACAAAAAAAACTACATTCGAAGAGTTGGAAGGATGAGCAAGAGGAACAGAATGAGATTTGGTATGGCCCTCACCAGACGAAAACCATTGGTTCTCATCCCATAGGTCAAAAATGTGTTCCTTTTAACACTCTTTAACTGTGGTTAAGATTCACTAACCCTTTGAATTCAACCACCTAACCTTGGTTTTTAGAAATATATATATATATTAACCCTTACAACTTGTTAACAAGATTTAAAAGGGCAGTTAAAGAGCTTTGTGAATAGGCCAGATGGATTTGGTCCGGCTCTCGAGGAACTCTAACCCATCATTTGACAACTCAGGGAGTCTGGGTTACTTTACTTTTCTCGGCCTGTTTCTGTTTTGCTATTTATGGTCAAGCTAGGATTGCAAAACTATGCCCCACATTTGAGTGTGATCCTAAAAGTTTCCATCCCGGACCAATCCACAAAAGCACATGAAGCAGTAATCGACAGAAAAGATAAGACATTGGGTAGGGATGGGTTGGTTCAAGGACAGTTCGACCCAACAAGTTCTATGTATATGCAGCAATTTTCTTCTTAAAAGACACATATCAATTAGATACCAAAAAAAATAAAAAAGGAGACATTTCAATTCATGACCAATAATAGTAATAATAATTATTATTATTATTATGGAAAATAGTCACCTCCTCTATTGGTGACAAGAGGAGGAGCATCTCGGCTCCATTTGCTTGCCATGTGTCTCCCTTCTAACCCCATTTAACTATGGTTAAGATTCATCCACTCTTAGGGTTCACCCATCCTACCAATAGTTTTTCTTTTTTTTGATCGATCCATCTACCCATAGTTTTTCAAAAAATAAAATAAAAACAATTTAACTAAAAGGTTAAAAAAACTAACCCGAGTTAATGGGAGTTGAAGGGTCGGCTATGTGAAAGCAAGGAGGAATAGTCCCCTCCTCGGGCTGATGAGTGGACTATTACTCTATTATTATTAAAAGGGACAAATGATAAACCATTTATCTAGGCAGGAGGGGAAGGGAACACCATGTGCCTGTTTTGCAAGATATAGCCCACGTTCGGATTTTCTGCCCATAATCCTTGCAGATTAGCTAATAAAACATTGGAGACAAAAAAATTGAGGCTGAACAGAACATGAATCAGAGAGCAAACTTTCACCAAAAATTGGTAAACCAAATAGATGAGATAATGATGTCTTTATCATGTTCTTATTTACTAGATGTTGATGATGGCAATGATGATGATGTTGGTACCTACCATATCTTTCTCAACATTCAACAAAATGAAAGAGCAGAATCCAACCCTCAACTTCATCATCAATAGCACCCTAACCTAAGTAAACAAAGAGAAGGCGCACCCACCACGAACACACTCCAATCATGCTCCTTACTTAGCTTCGGCGAATCTGAAAAAATGGCAAAACTCAATTACTTAAATCAAAAATAGCAAAAATGAAAAAGGCCAAAAAAATAAAATAAAATAACAGTAGAAGAAGAAAGAAATGTGAAAATAGTTTCACAAACCCCAGCTCTGAGAGCTTCAAATGAGCTTCTGAGTAATCAGCAAAAAAAGCATCTTCATCCTGAACCAAAATCACCAGTCACACAATAAGAGGATGCTGTAAAATCCACATCTTTTAACAAAAAACTGTTTCAGAATTAAAACAAAAATGGGTTACACACTGCTGCATATTTCTCCACAAGGGGGCGGAAAACTGGATCCTCTAGAAGAGTCTTGTCTGATGGCAGCAGGAGAAGTCCTTCCGTATCTCCATTCAAGAGTTCCCTGTTGAAAAAAAATATATAAAATAGAAACAGAAGATTTCCCCTCTATTTTGCAACTGTTTTACATATTTTCAACAAGTATTTTAACAATAATTTAGAACCAACTTAATGAAGCTCTCCAGCGATTAGGAGAAGAGTTTGAAGGGAGATGGATAGAACTTACTTGAAATAGGAGTTATCAAAGATGAGAGGGTTGGTGGTCCAGGGACCCTCAAATCCAGATCGCTCCTTGTGGCACCTTCCCTGTACAACCATTCCCAAACAAATGCACAATATTACTCACTATTATCGATCGAGAAGGAAAACTATATAAGATACCCAAATTCCATTCCATCATAAAAAGTAATAAACACAAAACTGAAAATAGAAAATAAGGAATCCAGAAATTTTAACCTACCAGGGTGTGACCGCCAGATAGAGCAACAATATCCTTGTCACTGAGACCCATTTGCTGTCCAAACACAACCCTCAGATGGTCCGAACCTGAAATGGTGGCAGAAGAGTTGGGAAACTTATCCTTAGCTTTCTCTTCTTTAATTCTCATTTTTCATGTTTTTGTTTGTCCATTCTTATCAATATTAGAATATACTAACATATATAAACAAACATACTAACCCTTGGTGGCATCAGGCAAGCGGCCTTCTGGAGGTGGTGTAGGCTTGTCCTGAGATCAATAGATGGCTTTCATCAATACAATATCAATATTGTGGACCATTAAGTATCATACAAAAATAAAATAGAATAGAAGCATAACAACGTTATCATGAGCTCAAGAAAACAAATACAACAAAGCGTTCGTTTAATAATTCATACTTTCTTAGTGCTGGTGTGGTAAAAGTTTAGGAGAGAAGAAACTAAAATGCAAGTAAGATGAAAATGATCTTTCTACAAAATAAATAAAATCCAAAGACCAAAATTATTATAAAAAAAGAGGTAAATAATTTTTGCCTCACAACAAGAATTACTTACTTGTTACTTTATTGCCAAAATGATTGTCATAAATTAATCATGCAGAAAGCTAGGCAAACTAGAATAACACGTTAACAATTTGTGGAAAACCAATTTCTCAGAACAGAATCAGAGAGAATGAAAAGATCAATAGGACATATATAATATGACTTTAATGAAATACTACATAGTATTTTTAATCTCTATAGATAATCAAAGATATTTGAGTTTGGATCACCAGATTTTTATCCAAGGATAACATGAAAATTAAGTCACTTTCACAAAATAAAAAAATGCAAATCAATCAATCGCGACAAATATAAACCATTTGGTTCTACAAGCATTATTATTGGACCTTCCCAAAAATAAAAAAAATAACAGCAAGTATCAATCCATTTTCATGTAAGAACACTTGGGTGAGGCCAAGAAGAAGCCTTCCACCAGCATGTGCATTTGGATTGGAATGGAACTTCCACTTGAAGGGGCACTCAATTAGATATTAAAGCTCCACACGATTGGATGATTTAAAGTTCAAACCATCTAATTAAGCAAAACCCGTTCAGGACAGAAATGGAAAGACTCGTGCCTATGCTAACTTTCAGTTTGAGGATAGAAAAATGCCACCAGCACCAGGGCTTGCCCCAAATTGAGCTGTTGTGCAAGCCTAATTTAGGTAAAAGATGCATTATTTAAGAACGCATGCCCTAATGATGTCTAAGAAGGCTAAGACTACATCCAGCCCTAATTGGCTGGACCCAATGTCATAAAATTCCTCTTTAGGTTAAGCCAGACAAACTTTACCCATCTCGAGTCAAGTGCATCCTTAGATAGAATGAGAAATGCTAGGGACACTCGCATCTTATGGGCACGCCAAATAAATCATATTCTTTTTCATTAATTACCGAAATTATAGTAGAAATACATCTAAATCTAATATTGTGGCTAACCCAAAAATTAAAAGGGTACTGTTGCGAGCATACCAACATTGGCTGATTATGCACCAAATATGAAATTGCCGATCATACACCATTAAATTAAAACCACCATCTTCTTCCTCTCTCTTTTGTTAAAGAGCCCGGCAATCAGGCCAAGGCACAATCTTCTTCCTCTCTCATCTCCGACCAAAGATCCGTCAGAGAATCGGACGAGAGAAGAGTATCAAACAACCGGGATAGTCGGGATGAGAGTATTAGACACAGTTTGGTGCTTTTAATGTGCTTTTCAATCTACCCAGTATCGTGCCCCCACCAATGCGTCGTGAATTAAAACCAACCCATCAACGCAACACTACCAAATAAACCTAGAAATCTCCTAAGACAATATGCCAGACTTCTCCTAAGATAAAATGCCAGAAATGCAGACAGCAAACATCATCGCCACAAACAAAGTGAAAAAAATAGCCCAATGTCCATTTATCTCAAATAAACCCAATTTCGAGAACTCAGAAACAAGTTCTGTATTCCTTATACTCACAGAAAACTTTGCAGTCATCCAAGTAATACCCATTGAAGATCATATTGCCAAACAAAGCCTGGTTAATAAGCAATAAAAGCATCCACGACATCTTGGCCGGTGGAATTCAAGAGTGAGATATCATCACCCAGGTAGTCTACAACTCAATCCGAAACATCATGGATCCTTCTCTGAATAAAGATCTATCAAAAAGTTGGGTGGTTCGTCCAAATTTCATTTCCCAAATAAAAGGATGAGCAAAATTGCCACATCTTTCGCCAGAGGCGAGAAGATTTAATGGTGTGTAACAGTAATTTTAAATTTGGTGCATAAATAGTAAATGTGGATGTGCTTGTACTTTTTTTTTCTGTTTTCTGATATCTTTTTTGGGGCTGTGCTTGTATTAGCGCCTATTAAATAACGTGAACAATAAGAGTTTGAATAAAATTGAATCGAATATTTTTCCAATCAGAAACAAGAGAGAGCAAGAATGAGCTTCACTAACCGGTCTCCCAGGGTGGAAAGGAACCTCAGGCCCACCGGTAATTTCGACGGCAACAACTCCGGCCAACTTCAATAGGAAAAACACACATCAGCATAAATAAAAAAAACAAACAAACGATTGAAAACAACTAATCAGAACGCCTTCATCATATTATTAAGCACCTGATAGAAGTCTGCGTAAGACAAGATCGGGAATTGCTCCTTGATGGGTTCCAAGAGCCTGACCGCAATATCCAGACCGTTGTTCGCTCCGTGAGCGAGCTCCGCCGGATGCTTCATCGTCCCGAACGGACCTCCGGTCTTTGTCTTCACATCAAAAGTCCCAGCCGAGTGCCATCTGCAACAACAAAACACAATCACCGATCAATTTCTCTATCTCTATTGATTTATCTAAACAAATTAAAATTAGATTTAGATCCAAAACTTACGCCAATCGGAGCATCAGAGGAGCACAGTTTTTCTCAGCGATGAATCCTCTAAGCTTCTTCTTGCATTTCTCGACTGCCTTCTGGTATTCCGCGCTCACAGTAGGATAGCACTTCCCCATGGCGACGATTTCCTGAGAAATCTCAAAGCATAGAAACTAGAGATCAGATCAAGTAGAAAACATAAAAAATTCAAGAAATCGGAGAAGCGAATTCGAGATGAACAGAATCAAACATGTTAAAATCACGATCATTTGTCGATACAATCAAAAATACGATCCAATTACAGATCCATACAAAAATAGATCGGAAAACGATTTAATCGAAATAAAAAGTACATTAGAAATCTGAAATCGATAGATTGATCTGTGAAAAAAATAAAATAGTTGCAGACCTTTAGAACAAAAGCTTAGAGACTAAATGGAGCGTAAAACCCTAAGCACGAATGGCACGAGCAGAGCACAAGCATGATCTTCTCCAGCCAACGAGTGTCAACATATAAGGAGAGGATTGGATCATTTCTAGCCGTTCGATCTTTTCAATCCTATGGTTCAGGTTTATTTTCTTATTGAACGGTTCAGATCCTGCTTGACCGTAACATTTACGGTTCATGTGATTTGGTAGGTGGGAAATTCTAAATCAGACATCGAAATCTGTGATTTCGTTGGAGTTATACGGAATGACTAAAATAACCTTTCACTTTTTTAGATTTTACGAAGAAGAAAATGTTTTGCTATGTTATGGTATACCAAAACCTCAATGTTCCGACACGTTACCACGCTCTAATTAGAATAGGCCTGTACTTTTTGCAACGTGTACACTTCATAAGGACTGATGGTATGGGCAACAGATGGCGGATTTCTCAGCCTAAGAATATCTCGATTCATACAGGTGTGAACGCGTTGAACGAGAAATGATTCCTTTTATCCTAGGTCGAGATGGCCACGCATATAATGCCACGTGGAAGAATCGGAATGGTGGATTTCGGAGGAATTTGACTAGATGCGGAGATTCCAACTGGGCAAAAGCGGGGCCCACCAGAATTGAGAGTGCGCATTTATCAGTGTGTTAGTTTTTTGGTAATATTTGAGGTGTGCTGCTTCCATAATAGGATTAGGGAGTAGACTTAGCGAAATTTAGGAGAGTGCGTGAGAAATGGCTGACAAGTGACATGAGTGGGATGGTATATGCTGTTTTTATAAACTCTCTTTTGAGTTTAGAGTTTGGAATTTTGATACATCCTCATTGAGTACGCGTGGCTTTCATGCATATGTGTTATATGCACGAAAGTAGAGGCAAAAGATTCGCTCCGGTGGATGCCCGAACACCCATGAGGCACCTGTGATAATTTGGGAGAAGTCATTTCATTTTTTTTCTCATGATTTTGACCTCTCCCTACTTGATATCTCTCCCCTTTATTATCCTCAGGTGCCTCATGCTTTGTGAATGCCCGAGGCATCCATCAGACCTAATCTTTTTCCCATCATAGAAGGTCTCATGTGAAAGATCTTGCATGCATGAATCAACACATTTGAAATTACTTTGTTTGGTAACAAGTTTAACCTGCTTTGAATTCCAATTTAAGCTCGTTATATATATACACCAACGGAAATCACAACCCCAACGTTGCTCTCGACAGGCAGAGAATATGATGTAAAATAAGCAACGAATGATTTCATGAAGTTATTGGATCGTTAAAAGTCCAGATGAAAAGTATAAATGCTCTAATAGAACCTTGTTTGGTAACAGGTTCAACCTGCTTGGAATTCCAATTTAAGCTCGTTCCATATATACAGTCGAGGGAATTCAGAACCCCAACGTTGCTCTCGACGAGCAGAGAATATGATGTAAAATAAGCAACAGAGGATTTCATGGAGTTATTGGACAATCAAAAATCCAAACGAAAAGCATAAATGCTCTAATAGAAATCATGGGCCCAGAGTCATAAACGGGCAAAATGATCTATTTCTGAATGAAAACATTAAGATTTTCAAGATCCATCGCTATGCCATGAATTTTTTACTTTTTAGTCAGATTCCGTCGTTTGAGCCTCAAAAACAACAATTTTAATATTTTTAGAAAGTTTTGTTTCAAGTTCTAACGATTGTTATTCAACCAGAAAAAGTAATAACTATAGTTGTGAAAGTCAGAATCACGCACCATCAATTCTACCTTGATTCTAGGCTTTAGTATTAACAATTTTTGTGATTAGTTCAATTTTCTTATTTATAGTAATTTTCATGTGTTGCTATTTATAAGGTTGTAAGCCACAAAATAAAAAGTTTTATCAATAGTATTTTTGAAATTTTCATCTATGCCTTGTGGATTCAAATTCAAGAATTAATTGGGTTGAAGACGGTGTTTTTATTCTCTTAGATACACTCCGCTACGTTAGAACATTCCCCTAAGTCCTTGGAGTTGTTCCCAATAATAAAAACTCGGAATAGATTGGTAAAAGCTTTCTAGATAGTCTACTCTCAAACTCACACAACTAACAATAAAGAGAAATGTTCGCCCTAGGTTGACTACCAAACTCTCATTGAGGTAGCGATACATGTTGCTAGGGGACGGAGGCAAGATTTTCATCTAAGGGGCAAGTATTTTCGAAGACCAAATTTGTGAGTCATTTTATCCGTACGGATTGTACATATCCTAAAGATATTATTTCTCTTTATTTACGGGGCAGTTGTCCATTTGCTTTATGGCTATGTCTAAGGGTGGCAATGAGGCCGGGCTGGGTTGGGCAAGAGTTAGCCTAAGCTCACCCCAAAGTTCGAAACTTTAGCCCAAGCTCATCCCAGCCCGAGCACCCCAACCCAAGCTCGACTCACAGATAATATCGGGCTTCAGGTCGAGTTTGGGCTGACCCAAAGTAAGCATAGTGTGGGTTGAATTTGGGTTCAGTTCAGCTTATGGGTTGAGTTCGGGCCGAATTTTGGCTGCGTTACCCCATTATTCCTTGTTAACTTTCTCTTAAACATATACCTACACTGCACAAGAACTTGATTAATAAACAAATTTTTAGTTTAGAAACATTAGGCAACCACTGTTCTTAGTACCTAAATCTTTTACTAGTAATAAGTTCTTGGAGGTGTTTGTTCAATAACAAAAGTACTAGTTTCAAAATCCTTGATAAACAAGGCTATAATTAATTATTTTTAAAAAAATACTACTAGTAACTTTCGTAAATAGCAAAGTAAATAGCAAATGCAAAAATAGTTTTTCCATGTGAAGAACATAATTCCAGTTAAAGGAGATTAGGTTGTGAGCCTTCTCTACCTATATATATATAAATATATAAAATATCATTAGTTCGGGCCAGGGTGAGCTAAGAGCAGCCCAAGCTCGGCCCAATATTTACATCGGGCCATATTCTTGTCCAAACCAAGCCCTACCCAAAATAAAGGCTCAACCCAGCAAAACTTCGGGCTGAAGAATCAGGCATGGGGCCAGTCCAACCCAATTGCCACCCCTAGCTATGTCCAGTTAAATAATTAAATAATAGAATATAAACATATATATTTTTTTCAAAAGTTCGGAGGATAGCTGCCTTTTAACTCTGCCCCTTACAACTTTTCCCTTCCCATGGCCATCCCCCGTTAAATAATTAAATAACATAATAATAATAAAAAAATCAATGGGACAACAATCCTTTCCCCTAGCCCTCCCAATGCATGTCACTACTTTTTCTTGCTACCTCTATATCCCTTTAAACCTATAACCTCTTTTGAAAATATTGTTTCTTTAACTTGTCGAAGAGGTAACAACCGCATGTGTTGCTCCCTTAGTGTATGGGCTTAGCACTCCTCAACAATCAATTATATAAAATAAAATAAAATTATCGTCACCTCCTATAATGAACAGACCTTCACCATCATGACAAGAGAGCCTCGTCAAAGTTCAGTGAGGAAAAGAAGTTGATTTATAAATTATGACATGAGGTTACGAAATTTTGCATCATATTATATAGGCCACTAGGTAGGTAAAGGCTGAAATCCTTTCCAAGATCTTGTGTTGAATAAAAGGGAGGTTTCATACAACTTTTCACACACCCAACGAGCTCGATTTGTTATTCCCAAGGGTGTAGCCCAATGGCCGAAGAACGAACCCTAAACCGAGAGGTCTCGTGGTTGATTCTTGGCTGAGAGTAAAGAATGCCTGAGAATTTACCTGTTGATTCTTGGCCGAGAGTAAAGAATGTCTGAGTGTAGGGTTAGCACACCTTTTTATTGGTGAAAATGAAGGATCCCACCCAAGAAAAGAGCATCTCATCACGTCCATAGAATCTTTTGACAACCATCGCCCACAGATGGTGTTGATAAAGGTCACAGCAATTTCAGGTGCCGTACACTTGACCTCATGATGTCAATATATTATATGGCTTTATGTTTGTTCAATTCAAAAGAAGGCCGTTGTTACAGTTTAAACCGACTTCTAGAAGGTCTGGGATATTATGTTGGAACACGTATCTCCTACAAGAAAAGATGGCACTACAATAGATTATGGGCGTTTCACCTAATAAAAGATCATACTTATATATTTTTATCACCTAAAAGGGCATGCGTTTGACATATTTATTATAAAAGGCATGCTTTGCATTTTTATTACCTAAAGGTATGCTTTTGACATATTTACCCCCTTATCTATGCATATACAACCCAAACACGTATAAGGGTAATATTGGAATACATACCCTATTTGGTAAAACTTTTCAAACCATGCTCTTTTAGGTAATATTTTTTATTTAGGGTGACTAAACAGTACTTATCTCATAGATTATGGACCCCACCACCCTGATACCAGCAAGAACAAAGATGTGATCTGCCACTCAATGTTGCAGTTGGGCATACCCTATTCCAAAGGTAAAGTGGGGATCATGCCCTCTATACGACATGTGTTACACTGGATATGAGGCCTAGCTTAGTAAAAAGGGTCATACTAGTGGATCCATTAAGAGAAACACAAGTGCTTTGAACAAAACACTCGCATGGTTGTGATTCACAATAGATTTAGAAATTTTCTTTAGAGTCTAGGGAGTGCTAGCCCTTTATTGACTTAATAATAATAATAATAATAATAAATGTTCCAACTATTTTTTTTTTC
This sequence comes from Tetracentron sinense, assembly GCA_015143295.1. Taxonomy (NCBI): domain Eukaryota; kingdom Viridiplantae; phylum Streptophyta; class Magnoliopsida; order Trochodendrales; family Trochodendraceae; genus Tetracentron; species Tetracentron sinense. The sequence goes on from CM026563.1 coordinate 5,149,432, forward strand.
CTCATAACGAGGGTGTCCGAGCCTCTTAGAGGGTGGCCAATAGGGGGGAGAGAATCAAACTCAAGACCTCCGCTTCTTGAGGCTTGGTCCTGGCCAGCACACATCCTTTTTTTTTCTTTCTTGAGTGTGGACTGTCGACAAGTAGGGGTGTCAATCGGGCAAAATTTGGGGTTCAAAACCTCTTATAAATGTGCCGGGCCTATTCAAATATCACCAAAATTCAAGCCAAAACCGACCCATTGCCACACCTATGGACGAGGGTGAGGAGCTGGCAAAATCCTTCAAAAATAATATGATTGTGATCCAAACATCCAATGTAGTGATCCACCAACCCACTAACTACAACCGACACCTGCACACAAAAAAATCCTTTTGACTCAAACTAGGTGAAAACCAAAGAAAAACGAGACAGCTCCAACAAGAGACAAGAGGCAGCAAAGAAATGAATGAAGTTCTTTACCATCCAGCAGAAAAATATGGCGATGGACCATGGTTTCTCAAATTGGATCAGAGTTGTATTCTCAAAATTCCCCAATCATTTTACCACGCCTACACAAACAGTAATGGGGTGTTCCGATTGGATTTTTTTGGCCAAATATTAATTGTGTATAAATTAAAGGTCAAAAACCCATTTTTTCAAATAATAGTGTTCGGAGAATACGTAGGTGAGTCTCTCAACTTTGTATTCTCTTAACACTATTATTTGAAAAAATGATTATTTGATCATGAATTTCTACACAATCAATTTTATCATAATTGATTTTTGGGCACAAAAATCAAATCCAGACACCACCTAATAGAATGAGAGCTATAAACATCATAAGCAGCTAGTTTTTTTTTTTTCCTCCTAAACTATCCAGCACAATGTGATTCTTCATGCAGTTTAGATCGGACTCTTAACACAAAATTATGGGCACGACTTCTGAGTTCTGACTTCTGAGCCATTCTGGACATAAACTATTCCAAACATCATGCACCTGGCCATAAGATGCATTAGCGAGGCCATTGATTCGAATCACACCTCACCCTGCCAATAAACAAGTGTGAGTGTGACCAGATAAGCACTTCACCTTCACCAAATCCAGGCGTACTAATATAGTACAAGACAGTACTACAATGTAAGATTAAACAAAATATAATCAAATTCTAGACTGAAGAAACACTGCAGCTGAAACTTTAAAATAAACAAACAAAACATTAAAGTCAAGGTCAAGCATAACAGACTAAATTATTATATATATATATATATATAAATATATGTGTGTATTAGCAACAATAAGAAACAACCGCAGAAATGATATTCCATACTTGCATTATTATCTCTAAATTAAATAAAAATCAACATATGCTGTCTCATGTTTGTTCATAGCCATAACAGTTTCATGTCTTTACACGAAAGCATGAGATAATCAAATAACAAATTTACCAAATTACACCTCCATGAGATACATTTTCTTTACCCTTTTTTTCATTTCAACAACCCAGATATGCAGATTAAAGTTAGACCAAGTATGCCTTTGAAAAATGAGATGTTACAAATTAAAAAATATCACTGAAAAAGTTCCTAAAACATCATCTTTTGAACATTTTCATTTGTTCTTTTCCCCTTTTTGATGGGTAGTACAAGGTCGAACCCGCAACCAAGTTATAGCCTCCAAACTTACAATTTTCATCTTATGGAAAAATTAATAAAGGAAAAGTATGTGTAGTTCAGAGAAATACAAAATCTTTGAAATGTAACACAACAGCTAATTGCCGAAGAGTAATTTACTAATTTAGAAGTTGGAAATTACTAAATTATTAACAGCTTTATATACAATTTCAAAAAGCATCGAAATGTTCGAGGGTAATTGTAGCCAAGTAAATAATCCCTCAAAAACAATAATAACAATAAGAAGCACCCAATAAGAAAATATTCCCCTTTTGAAGGCAACCCAAAAACTATATGTAAGTAACATACTATTACGGTAGTTAACAAAACAACAGAAACATTTCACTGACCCTGTAGAGCCACAAACTCTTTTGGTCCCTTCACTTATAAAAAGTCAACTAAGCTGATTAAAGAATCTATGGGAAATCCTGAATTTTAAACGTAAATGTATTCTTCCAAAATTTGTTTCTAGATGATGGAAGAAGAAATAGGAGTGCTAGAGAGAGATTTACAGGAAATTAGGTTAGGTGCTGAGCCAGTCAAAAGTCTCCCAATAATACCTACTCTTTCATGTAAGTATCATTTTTCAAATGTGCTTACATGTGTTAGAAGTCGACCTGAAACTGCACTTATTTTCCATTCCTGATGTCAACTCTCACAAAACTTGTGGTATATCCATGGTTTTCCAATTCAGGGTGAAAATTATAGACATTAGTAACTGAACCAGAACTTGTGAAACCAGGATGCAAAAGTGGAATATTTGTCCTGCTCAATCAGCCAGCAGGAGCTTTAAACTCCACCTAGTGATCTGTGATCTCAAAGGTTTATCACTGGATGGCTTACCAAAGAAGGAGAACACAAATCTGATCGTACAGATAGAGTGGCGAGGTCCAAGAAAAGGTTACCTGTCCAGAAGAGTAGTTGAGAGAAATTACACCTCGAAACAGTGGATCAGCTCAGATGGAACTGTCAATTGGAATGAAGGTTTCGAACGTGACTGCAAGTTGAAATTGATGGATTCCCAGAATTTCAGAAGCTGGGCAATCAACCTTGAGGTTCATGTAAGTTCACAATCTTGATAAAACTTCATTTGATTTATCAATGCATCTAGCAACTAAATATCAAATATTGAAATAATTTACAGGAATTAGGTCTGGAATCAAACAGTTCAACTTCAACCCTTGCTGAATTCAGGGTGAATATTGCTGAATTTGCTTGTCCGGCCAAAAGCTCACAGAGAACTCTCAGAATTCCGTGCAAGTGTAGAATTGGTGGCTCTACCATTGAGGCTAGGCTAACAGTAAGTTCAATCGGATTTTTTTCGGCCATATTAGTATTAGATCCTGGTCACCATACTGTTAGCTAATTTGAAAATTTTCCATCTCAGGTGACACTTGAGTTATCCGAGTTCCAAACAAAAGGTAGAAATAGCACTGTACACCACAATTCTCAAACCCTACTAATCCCCTCACTTTCGTCATGCATAAGATTTCAGCACCGAACCCATAGCAACAGATTCCAAGATCTCAAAGAGCTCCCAGAAATGGGAAACACCACACACTGGAGATTTTCTCCCAATCAGTCAACCAATTCATCCACTTCAGAATCAGATGAGGAATCCGAGTTTAGCTACAGGAACCTTGCAGCAGCAAATTTTCTCATTGGCTGTGTAAGTGGCAAGCTTGAATATAGCATGGATGAGAAGTGGGATCAATGTCAACCACCAAATTATCAGATCGCTCGCCAGCCTTCTCTAATCCGACTCCTTGATTGGAACAAAAGGATACTTAGTTTCGGAGCCACTGATCATCCCAGAGATAAACCACTGTTGAATAAAGCCTACGGTGAAGATGGAGGGGATGATATCGATAATGACCGACGCCACCAATTAATACACACACAACCAAAACAAGTTCAGAGAGATAGTGATTTCCAGTTTTCTGGGTTTCTGGGCAGTGATAAGTTCGAGGTTGGCGCTTGGGAAGAGAAAAGACTGGTAAGCAGAGACGGGCAATTGGAGCTGGTAGCTGAGATTTTTCTAGCTTCCATTGATCAGCGGAGTGAGAAAGCAGCAGGTGGAGGTGCCTGCACAGTTCTCGCTGCTGTTATTGCCAATTGGCTGCATCATAACCCAAAAATCCTTCCACTGCGATGCCAGTTTGATCAGTTGATCCGTGAAGGGTCTTCTGAATGGAGAAACCTCTGTGAAAACAAGACCCACAGGGAGAAATTCTGTGATCAGCATTTTGACCTTGACACTGTGTTGCAAGCACAAGTACGACCACTGTCAGTTATCTCTGAGAAGTCTTATGTAGGTTTCTTTGTACTTGAAAACATGCCAGACCACTTGGAATTCCTGCAAGGTGCCATGACTTTCGACAGTATATGGGAGGAGCTCCAAAACAATGAAGCAAAAGCCGAAGAACAAATCTACATTGTGAGTTGGAATGATCACTTTTTTCTTCTCAAGATAGAAGCAGAGACAATTTACATAATTGACACATTGGGGGAGAGGCTGTTTGAGGGCTGCAACAAAGCCTACATTTTAAAGTTCAACAAAGAAAGTAGGGTTTACAGAGTGCCTGAGGAGCCGAGCAACCAGAAGGTCAATTCAGAAGGAAGTGTAGAAAATGATTCAAGCAGTGCTGGGATGGAAGAGGATGATAGATCTAACCGAGAAATCATATGTGAAGGAAAGTCTTCCTGCAAAGAATTTATCAAGAAGTTTCTTGCAGCTCTCCCACTAAGAGAACTGCAAGCCGACATTGAGAGGGGACTGATCGGAGAAGACCCTCTCCATCATCTTTTGCAGATCGAGTTCCAATATACGGCTCCATGCAACAAGAATTCTCAGGCATACATGCATATCAAATCTTAGCGGAAGCTGTGGAACGGACTGGTAGGTATGACAGAGATTTATGAGCTCACAAATTCGCTGAGACCTCCCAAATGATGAGAGACTCTATAATGTACCACCTGAGAGACCCCCCCCCTCCCCTCTTTCAATATTACCAAAATTACAACCACAAAAAAGATCCAATAGCCTAGAAAATGCAGCCTAATGTACAAACAACTAAATCATGCATCTTGTTGTTGGAAGATGGCTCTTTGCATATATATATATAATATGATCATGGTTCAAACTTCGAAGTATCTGTATTGGTGAGCATATTGGTAAGACAAATTTATGATATGTATGGAGGATAAAAATTTAAAAAGAAAAAAATCATATGAGAAAAAAGAACATAATATTTCACAAGATATACTAGAACCAATATGCATGATATGTATCGATATTTATTACCATGCGTAAACCAGGACTTTGGCTTATGACAGTTGGTGATTTATAATTTCCAAAGCTTCAAATGTTAACTGAAATTCCCACAACTTCAGGGAAGTGAAAACCATCCAGGTATTAAGACTTCACGTTATATTTGATTTTGATAACTCTTATAACTACTACTGCATAGTCTCTGGTATCCTATGTTCCCAAGCTTGCGTACCTGACTCTTCCCACTACAGTTTTAGAGTTCTTGTTTGCTTCTGAAACAGATAAACAGATGTAATCACTAAGAATAGCCACACGAGCATGATAATGTTCAGTTAGAGCTGTCAACAATCTCCACTAAAGAGGATTCCCCAGTAACAAGAATGTGAGAAGTGTTGATGCTCCCCTCAATTAAATTCACAGCAATAAGCTTAAAACTATGTTTCAAAGTATGTGATTAGTTACTGCCTTAAGGGAGTCTCCGAGGATTGGAGCCTAGATGTGAGCAGATATGTCTTTCTCAATCTTTGTATAAGGCCTCTAACTACATTCCCTCTACAATTTTCCTAACTTGTCTGTCCTCTGAAAGAGATGAATCTCTGAATTGTGATGAAAGAAGACAAAACCCTGAAATGCAATGTTTTTCTATCAACTCCTTCAGATTCAAGTACAATTTGATTCTGACCCCTTTGACGGCCAAAATTATGAACTATCAAAATACTGGATTGTGAACTGTTGAAATACTTCCACAGAATTGAATTAGCTCATCCTCAAACAAATATTCTCCGTAGGTCAAGAGTTTTCCCCAAATATTAAAATTGGAGATGTGGTCTCATATCGTGCAAGCATTACAATTAGCACTAAGTTAGCTAGCTTATCATCCAAAAATATATTTCATAGATGATCTGAGATCAGAAAACCTTCCAAGGAGGGAATAACATGATTAATCTCCAGAGAAGCACTTTATAATTTATATATATATATGTATGTATGCTGTAGAGGATCTGATTCTTTCAACCCTCTAATTACCAGACTTGAAATGTCTTTTATTTCATATTATTCAACATGCCAAATGAGTCGAAGTTTGGAACCATTCTAGATTACCAAAATGGCTGCAGTTACAGAGCTTAAGTGGATTTTAACAAATTGGCCAACTCTTTCAGCCCTCTAATCACCAGATTTGAAATGTATTCTATTCATATTATACAACACACCTAAGGATTCAAAGTTTGGAACCATTCTAGACTACCAAAATGGATGATATATTTCAGTGTTTAAGTCAATTGCAGGGTGTTGTAAAATGCCCTTCCCATGTAATCCTTGGAAGTATACAGAACTAATCATCTTCTAGCTACTAAAATTTTGCTAGAAGTAATCAAGTGAAAAGAAAGAACCAATGAGTGGTAGCCATAAGACATGGGAAAGAGGAATGGGCCACATAACTTGTGAATTGCCATTAACAATGCCTCATCCCTCGGCAACACAAATCCTAGTCTTACATTTCAATCAATCCATTTTATTTTTTTTCGGTAATATCAAATTCAATAAGAAAAAGGAAGATTCACATAATGTGAATCCCCACAAAACAGAACAATCACAGAAACCAAACTACAGAAAAGACAACACAAAATCACACCAGCAACACAAATAAACCCTCCCTGAACCCACTACGATATAATCTCGTCAAACCCTATCTCCACCAAGTCGCACTTCGTGGAGACCCAATCTTGCAAGACCTCTCGTGCTCAGGAACACACTTTCACCAAGGGCAATTCGGAATTCTCAAACATCCCCCTATTCCGTTCTTTCCACAAAGACCACGAGACCACCCCTGGGAGCAAAGCCCAAATGAGATCCCTTGGACTATCTAACGTAACTGAGAGCCAACAAGATAACGAAGCCCGAAAGGACAAAGGGAATGCCTAAGCAACCCCGAGCTGAGACAGAAATACAACCACAGCCTCCTCGCAAACGTACAATGTAAAAGCAAATAATTAACTGATTCCTCTTCCACCAAACACATACCACAACGATTGGGAAGACTTCATCATCTCTTTCTCAAATTGTCGAATGTCAGGATCTTGTCCAAACAGGCAGACCAAAGGAAAATAGAGACCTTTCATGGGACCCCATTGAACCAAACCAACTGGTTGGGGTACTCCACTATGGGGCCCGGGTACGTATCCTGCAAATAGGCTTTCACGGAAAAACATCCACTAGAGTTGCTAGCCCAAATCTGGCAATCCCTTGTGGACTCAACAATACTCACCGACTCTAGCAAGGACAACAACACAGCGAAATCTGAAACGTCCCAGTCATTAAGAAGCGGCGGAAAGAAAGGTTCCACACCACTAAACCCACTCTCCTAAAGAATAGATCCGCAACTGCTACCGACTTATCAGAGGATAGAAGAAAAAATGTCCTGAACACTTGCTTCAAGGGGGATGACCCACACCATGGATCAGACCAAAATTTAATATCCGCTCAATCCTCAATCACTAGCCGGGTATGCTGGACAAACACGGACCAACCCGCCACAATACCTTTCCAAGGACCCACCCCATGAGGACCCCTAGACGGCCTTGGCTCCCAATGATTTCAATACTCATGCCGAGCCACGATCACCCCCTCTCCACATACTATCTCTTTCGATCCCGAAATGCTAAAGCCACTTCCCCATTAAAGCCTCATTGATTGCTTTGATAGGCCAAATATTGAGACCTCCTCTCTCTTTAGGCCAACAAACTCATTTCCACCTCACTAAATGAAGCTTTTTAATTACTACCTTCTCATTCCACAGGAAGTCCCTTTGCAGCCTTTACAACTTAGAAGCAATAGAAGCGGGAATTCTGAAAAGGGAGAGGAAATACGTCGGAAGACTACACAAAACTCTTTAATACTGTAAGTCTACCTCATTTGGAAAGCAACGAAAACTTCCACCCCGACAACCAACTATGAAATCGCTCGATGATCGACTCCCATACCGTCTTAGCTTTGAACGGCGCCCCCAAGGGAAGGCCTGAATACTTAGTAGGAAGCAACCTGGTCTTACAATCAAGGCAATTAGCCAACAACTCTAGGTTGGGCACCTTCCCAACTGCAAAAATTTTACTTTTCTGAAAATTGATTTTTAACCCGGAGACGGCTTCAAAACAACGAAACAAATAACCGATATGGATAAGATGCCTCTCCGAAGCATCACAAAAGAGCAAAATATCATCCGCAAACTGAAGATGTGATATTAGAACCTCATGCCTTCCCGCCGCAAAACCACCCCACACCTCCTCTGAAGCCTTTTTGATCATCCTGCTAAGGGCTTCAGTCACAATAATAAATAGAAGGGGGGAAAGAGGATCGCCCTGACGCAGACCCCTTGAACTTTTGAAAAAGCCGCAAGGGGAGCCATTGATCAGCACTGAATAGGATAGAGAAGAATAGCAACACCTCATCCATGCGCGCCACTTGGGCCCAAAACCCATCCGACTAAGGGTATAGTCCAAGAATCCCCGATTAACATGATCATAGTTGTATCTTCCATAAAAATGTGTCTTTTGATCTTTTCTCACTACCTCAATTCACATCTTTTTTTACCTTTTCCCCACCCTTCTTAAGCCTCTAAAGTCTAACTTGTACCAAACTGCGGCTTCTCAATGTTGCTTTCTGAATTTGCCTTCCCTAGTTTTTCAACTCATCCATCTCAACATCTTCATTCTCGGTGTGCTCATTCCATGAAAATGTTCATTGATTACTCAACATCCTGCTTTATAAAGAATATAGTTTGTGTTACTATTTTCTTATAAATTTTAGTTTGATACGTGCATTCCAATCATAGGTCTACCTCAGGCAGCCAACTCTAATTCTATGGACAAAATCATCCTCAATCTCTCCCTCTTATGGATAATCAAAGTGAAATAGCGAAAATGATCGTTTTAGGGTAGGGGTCGTAGGGCTGTCAATGGATCGGATCGGATTCAAATAAACGAGATCCTAATGCTATTATAGATCTATCGGATCGGAAACGGATACGATATCTTGAATCCAATTATAATAGGATCGGGTTTGGATCTATAGTGATCCAATCCGATTAGATCATATAATAATAATAATAATAATATTATTATTATTATTATTATTTATATAATTTTACAAATATACTACATTACTAATCATTATTTTTATTTAAAAAAATTAGATCTATTAATGTTAATCATATCGGATTTGGATCATGAATTAGTAATCAGATTGGATAATTTATAATCCGCCGGATCTATCAGATTTTTAATCGGATCGGATCCGGATCTGGGCAGATCCGATCCAAATCTAATCCATTTGCAGCCTATATCAATGTTAACTAGCAAGTCATGTCTTTTCTTATCCTTGCTCAAGTTTCACTAAATATACACTCTCCATTCAATTCATCATAAAACCGAAAACCGTTGGCATCTAAAGAATCCCCCCATAGTTATATTTTTTTGTATTAATCCTCACTAGATTCATCAATTAAAACCAAATCATCTGCAAATAACACATACCAAAGAACCTCCTCTTAATTGAGCAATAAATTCATGTGAATTGAATTGGTTAAATTCTCCTTGAGATTGGATTTAAATCGCATTTTTAAATGCATTATGATTATTAACAAAGTACTTTGGTTTTTCAAAAAGTTTCAAATAATTTGCAAATATTTTGTCGAATGATTAATTCAAAAAATATTCGTGAATTTAAGAAGGGAATTTTGAAAAAAAAATTATAAAAAAAGTCGTGAATTTTGCAAATTACACGCAAATAATTCACGAATTTTTGAAAAAATCTTAAATAAATATCTAATATATGAAATGTAAATATAATAATGTTTCATAATTAGTAATCTTACTTTATAATTTTTCATATCTTGCTTAACATTTTCCCAAAATTTTCCGATTTTTTTCATATTTTGCCATTCTTTTTGTATTTTTCCCTAATAAGATAATTCTCAAACTCTGACTTGGTGACTACAATTATGATAAGCAAGTTGTAACACGTATATTCTATGATCCAACGTAGAAGACAATAGAAGCCATAGAGGTTTACTTTAATTTTGTGATAAAATTATTGCAATGGATATCAGTACACTTCCTCCAATGTGTGAAGATTAGTTACCTGAGATGTCTACAGATGTTCGAGAAGGAACAAGAGGTATAGTGTGCAAGTTAGCAATCATTAAAATTTGTCCTCTAGCTTGCACATCTATGCTCCAACTTACGGGTTACATAGTATAAAGGTTAGCATAGCAATTAAATTGTAATATTGTTTTGGCATTTGTCAGTTTAAAGAATAATTTTTGACATAATGTGATTCACTAATTGCAAAATTGGTAAAACCCAAAGGTAATAACTGGTTCTTTGGGGAAGCCAAAATTAATCTTTTCAACAAAGGCATCATTATGGGGAAATAAGAAACCTAGATGTAGTAGTAGGACAGACTTTCTTGCTTGTTTGAGATTTCGCACGGAAATAGTGACCATTAGACGTAACCAAAACATCCAAATTTGATTTGTTGAAATCCCAGAAGAAGAAGAAAAAACTGACTTCTAGGAAATTATTTACACAAGTACCGTGTATCTTCATATGTCAACAACTGAATAAATCTTCTTATACAGACAACAGATGACACCCAGCAGCACCAAAGCATACAACTCATGTCAAATGGAGAAAAACCAGTCTTATGGACTAGCATCAAGACACTTATATGGAACACAGTGGTAAATAGAGTAAGCGTCAAATTATATCCATCCCCGAGTAATTTTTTGGTAGGTGACAGGCATAATATGTATCAAACGCCATATGACATATTGAAGAGTTTTGGTTCAAAAAAATTCGATCATGCATCATAGATCATCAAACTCCGTAATTCTTATCCTAACCTCTCTAGTCATATCAGTCAACAATCCCGCCCTACAATCCCCTTACTTTCACTTTGTCCATCTTATGTCCGTTTACAAGTCTAAATCCCAGTGCTGCTATATCCATCATCTTTTGTCAGAGATTAGAGGAAAGGGAATTACGAAGTGCGTCACACGTTATCTCCTAGTATCCACATGGATAAATTAAACTTGTCATGATGGTGAGTGGTGACTCATATCACTGTGCATCTTGACAATAGAGACTTTGCAATTTATATGAATTGTAGGGCTCTTTATTCAAGGAAATGCATCATACATACATCTCATATTGGGAGAGATTTCTGCAACAAAAAGTTCATTAGGTGACGCCTCGGGCACCTCGGGCTACCGCCTCAAGCGTCCATGGGGTCTATCGCCTCAAGTAGCCTAATCGCCTTGACAACTATGTGTGTGAATTGTGATTATTAAAAACATCATCATGAGGTAGGAATTATGACCTAGGAGAAACTATATAACTTTTCTTTAGATAAGATTGCAACTCTATCGAACAGTATAACTATAATCAATATGATACATTGAGTATTGATATCAACGGATAATAGATAGGCTACACATATCATCCATCTTCAAATTGCCGATAGGATACTATTAAGCTTAATTCGAAAACTCGGCCAAGTCGACTTGACTGAGTTTCGAGTCTAATAGCCTCAAAACTCAAAGGAGACACTATTCGGCAAATTACTTGAGTGACTTGGTCGAATCGAGTTTTTCGACTAGCCAGACTCAGTCGAGTCACGAAAGGTCATTTCTTTGTTTTTAAAAAAAAAAACTCGAACGTCACATTGTTTTGCATCAGATTTTTTGGGGCTGCAAAACCAAGCTACTATGGTTCTGTTAAACTGATGAAGAAAGTAAAGAAGACCGAAAAGTGCACAAAAACTAAATATATTAATAAAATTGCACGTGTGTTGCACATACAAATTTTGTATGAATAAAAAGCACAATACAAAACGTTGCAAATAGAAATTTCCTACGAATGAAAGCACAATACAAAGTTAAGTGTATTTTAAAGGGGTATTTCATCTTTGAATCAAAGCAAAAGATCAAAAAGACACCAAATAGAGATTGAGGCCTCATAAAAAGTATCCATGTAGAGAGTTTAAGAGCTTTACCTTTGAAGCAATGATCTGAACAGCAATGTACTTAACATCACAGCTGAACCCCGCAATAGCCCATTCGATCCCACCAAAATCATGAGCCTTGTCAATAATGTAGGTCAAGTAATCCACCTTCTTGGATGCCTTTGTAGAACCACAAAGCTGACCACAACAATTCATCCTTGAAACCACTCATAGACACACAGTAGCTCATCACCACTCCAAGTCTCCAACAATATAATTTTTTCTTTTCAGTACAAGGCATTCTAATTAGTAAGAAGTCCTTATTAAAAAAATTCCTTATTAAAACACACTAATAGAGAGTTCTTATTGGTACTAACTAATGAAGGGCCATATTACTATTTATAATTTTCTATTCTAAATTAAATTCAAATCACATGACAATCAAATTCATTAATTAAGATTTATGGAGATTCAATTGTTAGTTAGAATCGTGAGAGTTTTCGTTATATTATATATTATTAGTGGCTCCTACCTAATTATTTAGAGATATTTCTTAATTAAAATCCATAGAGTTAGTAGTTTTGAAGATTGATAGTGGGTCCACTAATAATACAAGTTTTAAGATCTAATTACATTAATAGACTCATATAAAATATAACAAGAAAGTTAATAGTATCGAATGAAAAATTATTATTATTATTATTATTATTATATAAGAGGTGGTAGGACAGCTCGCCGGACTATAAGTTCCAGTCAGCTCCACGTCGGTTGAGGGACATGTGGCATGTGTTTTTTGAATCAGGCCATCTAATTCCAAGGTGGGTCTCTTTGATAGACATGTGGCAACAAATTAGCTTGATTATATTTTTTGGTTGTCTGATTAGACCCTAATTGGTAAGAATTAATCCCCTAGGATTCACTAGACCCTACCTAGGCTATAGCAATGACTGATTTTCAGACATCTAATCTAAAGATCTAGACATCTCCGATTGAACTAATCTTTTGTCATGTGTCTTTCAATTGACACACATTGATATTCATGCCACATGTCTCTCAATCGACGTGGAACTGACAAAAACTTATAGTTAAATGGTCAGATTAACTATCTCGTCACTCTTTCTCTCTTGCTCTCTATATATATATATATGTGTGTGTGTGTGTGTGCGCGGAGTTGCTAACGTTCACTCATTGGATGAATTTGTTAACCACCAAGACATTTTTGCCACTGCATTAATTATTAAATACACTAAAGTTAAGCGTAGTTTAGTTTTTTATAAAAGCCCAATCATTAAATGCAAGAGAGAATAAGCGTAATTTGACTTTTCTTGTATTTTTTGTCTCCTCTATTTAATGATTATCTCCTATGAAAAATTAAAATACAATTATATTTAGTAGAATAATATTCAATGCATATGGGTAAAAAGGACTAGTGAAGGTTAAGAAGTTCACTAGTCTTAGTGAAGGTTAGCATTCCCCATATATATCAAATTATCTATCATTCTTGTAATGCATGAAAATGGTATCGACCACCTTAACTCTTTTGTCTCTTGCTTCTTTTAAAATTTAAGAGTATCTTTATTAATTTACGATACAATAAGTCTATTTTATCTCTTAGTTTTTCTATTTTTTCTCTCTTTATTGTTAGAATAGGAGAAAAACTCCAACGCCTCATTTTTTCTTCCTTATTTCCTCTCTACATCTCTTCTTCTTCCCTATTATTTCTCAATTCTTTATGCTAGGAAGAAGACTTGGGTGTTGTACTGCTTGAGAATTCTCCCCCAACACTTGCACTCATGCCACATGACTCACTAACCCTAATTAGGTTAGCATTACGGATTTTAGAAAAGCAAAAGGAAAAATATAAAAACTGATTCATGCAGCTAGGTGGTGCAACATTATTGATGATGGAGGAAACTTCTTCAATACTTGATGTAGAGGACCCTAATTTTCTTCTTATCATAATAAAGAGAAACAATTGGGAATCAGGAGGGATAATATGGAGGAGAAAATGAGTATCCTGACAACAAAGAGCGAGAAAATATGAAAGCTCATTATCTCGTAAATTATCAAAGATATCAAGTTTTAAAGAAATAAACACAACCAAAAGAGTTCGGGTGATCGATACTATTATCACTCAAAACGTATGTACGTATACATATAGTATAAGTCTACTAGATGTACTCCCAAATCCTAACTCTTTAATTAATTATTAAAGAGTAGGTCTATGGATACACCCAAATATACTCCTAAATATACTCCCTAATCCTAACCGTCTATAACTAACCACTAAGGGCTAGGATTTAACTTGACTTATTTTGTGTTTTCTAATGCCACATCAGCTCTAATCCTAAACGTTTAATAATTGAGTTAAACGGTTACAATTTGGGAGTACACTTTAGGAGTAGTCGTCTACTAATTCAGTATTAAATGGTCTAGAGCTGATGTGACATTAGAAAAGACAAAATAAGTCAAGCCAAATCTTGATCCTTAGTAGTTAGCCATGGACGATTAAGATCCAAGAGTATATTTGGGAGTATATAGACCGACTCGTATATATAAGGTCGCCGAACATAGGGACTAAGCAAGATTTTAGACATAAAATTCTAATTTTGTCTTGGCTTATTTAGACATATCTATACTACTCCTATATAGCAATTGGTATCCGTGTGGCACACTCCATTGCTCTCCATTCTCTTCAAACTTGTGCCACGTGGCACAATCTCCAACCACTAACTTCACTCCACATGTCAAAAATTCTCATCCATTCTTTGTGGGGTCCACTCACTTAAAGTAGGTCTTTTAAACCCCATCCAAACCATCTCACTCTCATGAGACGAATTTTGAACACGTCACATTTCTCATTCCCTCCCATTCATATCCCCTCTTTTATCTATCTATAGCAAACATTTACATCTTCTCCAAAACGTTGTACCTGTGTGTCGTCTTCCCAAAATGGCTATGTAATTAATCTTCCTCTTTCTCTCTCTTATTGGTATCCCCAATTTAATGACCTTCCCCCACATTAATCTTTCTTTCTCTCTTCCTCATGCCCACGTTAATTATCCCTTCCCCCTATTAATCTCCAAGCCTCCCCATCCACGTTCATTGCACTTCATTAATCTCCTCTAATCTTTTGCCTCCCCAATTTTGTTAGTTAATCACCCCAACTTAACCTTTCGTTTCTCATCTCCCCAACCGACCTCGCATTTTTGTTTTGTTTCTTCTCACGACTCTTCACGCTCTCTGACTAAGTTTGTCCCTACCAGGAAACTACTTCTTGTGGTTGCTTTGTTTATGCCAAAGGTGATGGAAGTCGTGTCCTTAAGGTCTTTTCCATTGTGATTCAAGTTTCTTCACACGAACGAAGAGCCCGTGATCCCCGAAAGTTGGTATCTGCAAAATCGAACCATGGGATTTGCCAGATAAGACAATCTCTTTAAAATCTCATTCCTCCCTCAACGATGTCTCTCTCTGGTATGCATTGGCTTTAATTCAAACTTGGCAGCGGTAATAAATCCACATCACTAACATATTTGATAGTCTATTTATGTTGGTTCTCTTCCCATTCATTTAACTTCTTTGATAATCCGTTTGTACCAAGGATGCTTTATCTCAGGATGCAATCGAATCCAATGTCATACAAGCATCATGGAAAGCCTTGAGTTATTTACCAGGTGTAAGAAATCAGGAAAACTGTGAATCTCTTCACGGCAATCAATCGAGCAAATGGAAATAGATCCTCGGTACGTTAATCAATATTTTAAGAAACTCCATATCTTAGTTTCTTTGATTCATGCATGGCATTCATAACTAGGATTATGAGACTAAGTTTGCAGAGTTGTAATGGTCTTTTAAATGTTCTATTCTACTCAGTTTTCTATATATTTTGAGTTAAATCTTTGAGAAATGTGGGTTGTTTCCTTCACTGTTATTATTACAGAATCCATGACTAATGAGCTGCAGGCAAGATTCCTACTCTTTTTTGTATGATTTGTTGGTAATTTGATTGTGTTTTCATATCATGTATTTGGAAGGTTACTTGAAGACGGTGATGGATCAATCAGTTGATTCATGATATTGCCATAACTATTTAAGAGCAAGGAGGTTCATATACATGTTCATTTAAAAAAATCTAATTCTCTTAATACCCTTTTGACCACTTCACATACTTTTCGGTCTTCATTCTGGTGAGGATTATCAAAATAAGGCCCTTCACCGAATTGCATTTCATTATTCCATTCAAATAGTAAGTTGGGAGCAATAGCTATAGTATGTTACTTTTTAATATTATTTATGATCAACATTTCACATTATGGCCTCTATTCAAAACATATAAAATAAGAGTCATGATTGATATCAATTTTTTTGATGATGCTCTTCCTATTGGAATGTTTTTCCTTCTTCTCTATTAGTACTACTTGTCCTATTTCTGCCAATCTATGTGATATGCTTGAAAATGTGCAGTTTGCAATGCTATTTTCTCATTTTCCTTTATAGTTTTAAGGTAACCAGGGTAAAATGCAATCCCTAGAGACAAGGGTGGTCCATTCACTTGACACCCCCTTTGTTGTTTGCTCTAATTGAAGGATATTTAAATGGAAATTGATTCTATACATTTCTACTCCAAGATATTTAAACCTCGCTTTCTCATAATTGTAGACCATTTAATGTTTTTTTTTGTTGATACCTGCCACTCCTATGTGGATTTAGGAAAATCAAATTTTGGTAGTTAAATTTATAATTATTGTGTTCTCTTTTGGTAGACAACATAAAAAGTAAGACACAAGGGATAAAAAAATGAAGAAGCAAAAGAGACTGGTTTCCAATGATCTACATGACCAGCTTAATCTATTTCATTGTTCGATGTATTGTTCTTGAATCAGTTGAGATTTTGTTCTTCATATATGATTGGAATTTTATTAAGAGAATTTAAATTGATTTTTGGAAGAGAAATAAAAATAAAGTTAAACTAAGAAAATAAATAGAAGCAAGTATAGAGGAGAGCGTGTGTAGTTGGAATGAAAAGCAAGTGAGAAATGGAGCAGAAATTGAATTTCTCAATAATGAAAATGCAACCATTCACTTTTATATCAACATCAGTAGACTGCTATGGGATCTGCCAAACTCATTGGAGAATAAAATCGCTTTTTCATTATGTGGATTGTGATGATCTTCTTAGAAACAAAAGCAAAAATAGCTAAATATAATAATAGAGATTAGAAAGAAAAGAGAAGAAAACAAGATTTTTTTTATTTAAAGTACTTTCCATCAAAGCTAAACTGCAAAATCATGTTGACTGCTCTTCAATTATTTTTGGATTTTCTTTCTTGGATTTCTGTAACTTATCTCTAGATATTGGTATCAAGTTATGTTGATTTGGGTTTACTTCTTTCTATTAATCTATCTAGAGAGAGATAGAGAGTGTGTGTGTGATGGCATCTGTTAATGAGAGATGGGTCGGTTTAGCTTAGCTGCTGCTCTTGATTTTCCGTTCATGGGGATGATTTTTTGAATTGATTTGAGAATCATAGTTTGATTCTAAGTAGATTTTCGTTTTCTCTATGGGTAATGTCAGCATTTTGGTGGTAGCTCATCTGGAGTTGGGTTTGAAGAGGGTGGGAAGGAAATACTGTCTACAAAAAAGGAAATAGAGTTTATATATTTATCCAGAGATTATGGGTCAGTCTCCTCCTAATAGCCCTAGGGCAGCCCGATCACCTTTGATGTTCACACCACAGGTTAGTTTTACATTTTTGCTTCGATGTAGAATTTTTATTTTAGTTGTGTATGTATGTATGTTGACTCCAGTTATTTGTGATGGGTTTTAAGCTCTTACGCGAGTAGTTTGATTAGTGTTAGATCAATGGGTACTTTGAATTTGGGAATTAAGAGCTAAAGAATTCTCTATGTGTACTATTTATAAACATCTGTTAGATGTTGCAGCAAAAGTTTGTTCATTTATTTTCATATTTAGATCAAATGGTAGTAGGAAGGGTTTAAGAGTAGCAAATCTATGGAGAAGAATATAGGGAATATTTGACTCTATCATTTTCTTAAAGGTTGTGCTTACCTTTTTCTATTGCAGCCATTATGACTTCAATTTGTTGGTTTGGAGACTTTAAACAGGGTATACTTATGTTGAGGTTCTTGACTCCTCCCTTAAATGGAGTATATTTGATTTTCTTGTGACCGTCTTGATATGCTACAATGTAATTTTTTTTAATGGTTACTGAATTTAAACTAAGGACTTCCATGAAAAGTTGTAAACAAATTGCTTCTCAACATGTATAAAAGGCATCTATCTATGTGTTACTTTATAATGGTATAATTAAACCATTGAGTTCTGCATAATATCTGAATCCTCTTCAATAAATACAAATTAGTCTAGCTCAAAGAGGTTGTTGATTATACAAATTCTAACAACATTTTTGTTGTTGTGTGTTTGGATGTTGGTGAAGAAGCAATTTCGAATTTAGTTTATGTGAAATTTGTTTCTACCGCGTTAAATGTTCTCGCGAGTTCATTTGTTGTATCTATTTATATTTATCATTCTTAATTATTTAAGAAACTACCACCCGTGCATCGCACGGGGTATTTGCTAGTAATTAAGAAAAACAAAATTTGCTTTGTTCTGATTGTTGAGGAAATTAGAAATTTCCACATTTGGGTTGTCCTAGTCTTTAGGAGTGTCAGTAAGTTTGTTTCTGTTTACCTAGTCAATAGGAGTTTGTTTTGAACGTTGAATGGTTGCCTATTTTCATGTTGCTTTCAGTTATGTATTAGCCTATTTATAGGCTGTTTGTTTAATCAATGAATAGTAGAAAAAGTTTATCCTCTGCTTTCTCTATATCCTCTGCTTCCTACTGTTATTGAGTAAAACAAACAAAAAACTTGAATCAGTTTTTTGTTTATAATTTGTTTATAACAGTGGTATCAAAGCCAGGTTCCGAAAAAAAAAAGTGCAATTTGATGGCTTCCGAAAGTTTTGTACAGCCAGCCATTCCACGCTTTGATGGTCACTATGACCATTGGAGCATGCTCATGGAGAACTTCTTGAAGTCCAAAGAATATTGGACGGTTGTTGTTTCTGGAGTAGCAGAACCAGCAGAAGGTGCTGTGCAGACAGATGCACAAAAGACGGAGCTTGAAGGGATGAAGTTGAAGGATCTTAAAGCAAAGAATTATCTCTTCCAAGCTATTGATCGCTCCATCTTGGAAACCATTCTTTGCAAGGACACTGCTAAGCATATTTGGGATTCCATGAAGAAGAAGTACCAAGGTACAACAAGGGCTAAGAGGCAGCAGCTTCAAGCACTTCGTTCGGAGTTCGAAATGCTTCGAATGAAATCAGGAGAGTCAGTTACAGACTATTTTTCAAGAACGATGGCAATCGTTAACAAGATGCGGATCCATGGTGACAAGACAGATGATGTTACCATTGTTGAGAAGATTCTTCGATCCTTGACACCAAAATTTAATTTTGTTGTCTGTTCTATAGAAGAAGCTAATGATGTTGGTGAACTTTCAATTGATGAATTACAAAGTTCTTTGTTGGTTCATGAGCAAAAAATTAACCAGCAAGACAAAGAAGAACAAGCATTGAAGGCCTTATCAGAAAATCACTCTACACTCAGTAGAGCTGATAGAGGACGAGGAAGAGGCAGAGGTCGAGGTAGAGGAGGCAGAAACAACAATGATTGTGGGAACCAACAACAAAATCATCATCATCAAGAGAGTCAATTTCAAGGAAGAGGCAGAGGACGTGGAGGCCCCCACTCAACAACTTATAGATCAAAGTCAGCAGACAAGTCCAATGTTGAGTGTTACAGATGTCATCGGTATGGCCATTATAAATCAGAATGTCAAACTGATTTGAATAAACAAAGTGGAGATCAAACCAACTTTGCAGAAAAGGAAGAAGAGGTGTCTCTTTTGATGGTGTGTCACATGAAGGAAGAAACTCAACAAAACATGTGGTATTTAGACACTGGCTGCAGCAACCACATGTGTGGAGAGAAGGAGGCATTTTCTGACTTGGATGAATCCTTTCGCAGCTCTGTTAAGTTTGGTGACAACTCTACAATTTCTGTTATGGGAAAAGGAAAGGTAACAATCCAAACCAAAGGAAATTCCACCCACACTATCGCTAATGTTCTTTTTGTGCCAGATTTAAAGACCAACTTGCTTAGTGTGGGTCAGTTACAAGAAAAAGGATATGAAATTTTTATTAAAGATGGAGTATGTCAGATTCAAGACGCAAAGTTGGGCTTAATTGCTCCAGTTAACATGACGGCGAATCGTATGTTCCCACTTTATCTCCACAACACAGCTCATTCATGCTTCTCAGCAAAATTAAAAAATGAGGCATGGCTATGGCACTTTCGCTATGGACATCTGAATTTTGGCGGATTGAAAACACTACAACAAAAGCACATGGTGACAGGGCTTCCTCAAATTACAGCTTCTTCTCAAGTTTGTGAAGAATGTGTTGTTAGCAAACAACACCGTAATCAATTCCCACAAGGAAAATCTTGGAGAGCAAAGAAAGCATTGGAGCTTGTTCATTCCGACATTTGTGGGCCAATAACACCACATTCTAATGGAGGTAAAAGATATATAATTACCTTCATTGATGATTATAGTCGTAAGATATGGGTTTATTTTTTGCAAGAAAAATCTGAAGCCTTTGTAGCTTTTAAAAGCTATAAAGCGCTTGTTGAGAAAGAAGTTGGCAACCCAATAAAAGTTCTTCGCACGGATCGCGGTGGAGAATACAACTCACATAAATTTGCAAATTTTTGTGAGAACCATGGAATCAAGAGACAACTTACAGTAGCTTATACACCCCAACAGAATGGTGTATGCGAGAGGAAGAACCGCACTATTATGAATATGGTGCGAAGCCTTTTGACAACAAGTGGCATTTCAAAAAGTTTCTGGCCTGAAGCAGTTAATTGGAGCATTCATATATTGAACAGAAGTCCCACACTTGCTGTTCAAAATATGACACCAGAGGAAGCATGGAGTGGAAGGAAACCTGCTGTAGATCATTTCCGGATTTTTGGGTGTATTGCCTATGCCCATATTCCAGATGAGAAGAGGAGGAAGCTAGATAACAAGGGAGAAAAATGCATTTTTCTTGGTGTTAGTGATAAGTCAAAAGCTTATAAACTATACAATCCTAGCACCATGAAAATTGTCATCAGCCGTGATGTGGTATTTGATGAAAAAGGCACCTGGACATGGAATCAAAATGGTGTTAAAGAAAATATTCCAGCAGATTTTGATGATGAGGAGAAAGGGCAGCAGCCTATGGAGAATGAGCAAGAAGAGGAAGTCACTCATAGTGTTCCAATAGCTGAACAAAGCCCACTTGCATCTGAATCACAAAGGCCTCAACGAGTTCGAAGAAGACCAGCATGGATGACTAATTATGAGGTAACTGGAGTTGACCAAGGTGATGACTCACTTACACATTTTACTCTGTTTTCAGATTGTGATCCTACCATTTTTGAAGTGGCTGTCAAAGAACCAAAATGGAGAAAGGCTATGAATGCTGAAATTACAGCCATTGAAAGAAATGATACATGGGAGCTATGTGATCTTCCAAAAGGGCAGAAGACAATTGGTGTAAAGTGGGTTTACAAGACAAAGCTGAAGGAGAATGGTGAGGTTGACAAGCACAAGGCACGCTTGGTAGCTAAGGGCTACAAGCAGGAGTTTGGTGTTGATTATAAAGAAGTCTTTGCTCCGGTGGCAAGGCATGACACAATCAGATTGGTGATTGCGGTGGCAGCACAAAACTCATGGCCTATTTTCCAGTTGGACGTGAAATCAGCATTCCTCCATGGAGATTTGAAAGAAGAGGTATTTATCGATCAACCTCCTGGTTATGTAAATCTTGGCAATGAGCATAAAGTGTATAAGTTAAAGAAAGCTCTATATGGATTAAAACAAGCTCCACGGGCTTGGTATAATCGTATAGAAACTTATTTTTTGAAGGAAGGATTTCAAAAATGTCCTTATGAACATACACTTTTTATAAAGATTGAAGATGGAGGAAAGATGCTCATTGTTTGCTTATATGTAGATGATTTAATCTACACTGGAAATAATATAGCCATGTTTGAAAGTTTTAAGAAATCCATGATGGCTGAATTTGAGATGTCTGATCTTGGCATGATGCATTATTTTCTTGGCATTGAAGTGGTGCAATCTTCTACTAGAATTTTTATTTCTCAAAAGAAGTATGTGCAAGAAATTTTGGACAGGTTTCAGATGAAGGATTGTAATCCTGTAAATACTCCATCTGAGTTTGGTATGAAGCTATACAAAGATAATGGAGGAAAGAAGGTTGACGACACTCTTTACAAACAAATAGTGGGGAGTTTAATGTATTTGACAGCAACAAAACCTGATATAATGCATGCTGTAAGTGTGATTAGCAGGTATATGGAATGTCCTACAGAGATTCATCTCTTGGCTGCAAAAAGAATTTTGACTGTTCTACAAGAATGGAGAAAATTCAGATCTGTTTGGGTTTACAGATAGTGATTATGCAGGAGATTCAGATGATCGAAAAAGCACATCTGGATATGTTTTCATGATGGGGACAGGAGCTGTTTCATGGTCATCAAAGAAGCAACCTATTGTCACATTATCATCCACTGAAGCTGAATTTGTTGCTGCAACAACTTGTGCTTGTCAAGCTGTTTGGCTAAAGAAAATTCTTAAAGAGCTGCATTTCAAAGAGGATGGACCTACTCAGATTTATTGTGACAACAGTTCAGCAATAAAGCTTTCAAAAAATCCAGTCTTACATGGTCGAAGCAAACATATAGATGTGAAGTATCATTTCTTGAGGGATCTCACCAATGATGGAGTCATTAATCTTATTTACTGCAAAAGTGAAGACCAGATCGCTGATATTCTAACCAAGCCTCTCAAGTTTCCTGCATTTCAGAAGCTCAGGAAGCTACTTGGTGTTTGCACTTCAAATGATTCAATTTGAGGGATGGCGCTTCAAAGTTTGACTCTTATTATACTGAATGTAATGTTTGGAACATCAGTTTAAGGGAGGGATTGTTGAGGAAATTAGAAATTTTCACATTTGGGTTGTCCTAGTCTTTAGGAGTGTCAGTAAGTTTGTTTCTGTTTACCTAGTCAATAGGAGTTTGTTTTGAACGTTGAATGGTTGCCTATTTTCATGTTGCTTTCAGTTATGTATTAGCCTATTTATAGGCTGTTTGTTTAATCAATGAATAGTAGAAAAAGTTTATCCTCTGCTTTCTCTATATCCTCTGCTTCCTACTGTTATTGAGTAAAACAAACAAAAAACTTGAATCAGTTTTCTGTTTATAATTTTTTTATAACACTGATCCACTAACCTACTCAAATCAACACTGCAAACAAAATAACCATAAATAAATTTAGACATGTAATTCAAATAAACTGATTTTAATCCAATTTGAAAAGCATAAATAAAGAGAGACACCCCTAGTGGATATTGGAGAAGAAATAGGCCCTCACGAGTCACAGGAATGGAAAGCGTCGCCTCTTACTCGTTTACGCTTCCATCGTCATCGCCACCAGTCTCCAAGCACAAAGCAGGCTCGTTGCATTCCAATCTGTGAGCCGAAGAGATCGAAGAAAGGCCTCGAACGAGAAAGACATCGAAACCGGGAACGAAATTGTGGTTTCTTAGCTTGAATATCGAAGAACTTGAACTGCTCTGGAAAGCTAGGGTTTTGGAAAGAGATGTACAGAGAGGTGCGGCTGGAAGAACAGCATAAGGGGATTGCGATGGTGAAACTGTGTTCTGAACGCCGCAGCTGGTGATGATCGAGAAGAATGAGAGTGTAATGTGTCGTATTCAAGTGCTTGTCGCCCAAACGGCGTCTCAACTTTCTCATCCCAACATCTTTACGTTACGTTTCTCTATTCGCGTACTGTTAAATGTACAGTAAATGAAAACGAAAGGGGAGTGCTACGCCAGTCGCCTCAAACAAATATAGCTGATTAACCTCAAACAATTGGGTTGCTGGTCGACCACGCCTCAGGAAGCGGGCCTCGGATTGTCTCTGGCAAAGCCAGAAAATGGTCTCGGGCAACCACAGGATAGGCGACATGTGGTGATAAAAAGGGGAGAAGTCATTCTCCCCACTTGATATCTCTCCCCCGTTTTTCCCACACACTTATCGCCACATGTCTCTGTGTGGAGAAGTCGAAATCATGGGGTTATGATTTTGACTTCTCCACCACTTGTCCACTGATTTGTGGTTGCTCGAGATGAGGCATTTCTGGCTTCGCCAGAGACAATCCGAGGCCCAGGAAGCGGAGGTCTTAGTTCGAATGTCTTCCCTTGTAGGCCACTCTCAGGGATTTGCACGAGCGGGGGATTTAGTTGGGGCTTTAAGAGGCTCGAGTACACTAGTTATAAAAAATAAAAATAAAATTTGATGATTAACCTCAAACAGTTGGTACCCGTTTTGAGAAGAGACGTGGGTGAAGCTTCATATGGAGAGCATGGGTGTGGTGTGGGTGTGAAGCTTCATGTGGAGCTTCATGTGGGGTGCGTTTGTGTGGTTGTGTGTGCGTTTGTGTGTGTCGCCTAACACGCTGACAATATATATTGAGCTAATTATCCAACAAAAAATATTAATTTTCTTTTCTTTTTTTTAGGTAATAGGTTCACCTAAATATTTTTGGGTAATAGCAATCACTTTCTGGTGAGCCAACATTCAAAACTAAATTGTAAGAGACATGTGCGAAGATAACAAAACAAAAAAAAACTTATGATCTTCTCCGTTCGTGCCAGTGAGGAGACCGCTAGCACCGATTGGTAGGACCTTTTGTACGCTTACCAAGGCCTATGAACACAAATCAATGCCTTGGTTGGTGTGAAGGGGTGTGTGGCACCTTTCGATTTAATGTTGGCGGTCTCCTCACGAACACAAATTGAAGAAGACCCTAAGTCAAAAAAATTAACTCGATATAATAATTTTAAACTAAAAATACAGTAAAAGTTGTTAATTTTAGAAGACTTATAATAAAATAATATATTTTGTACAGAAAATTAAAAACAGTAAAAAACCAAATTTTAGTATGGTAAGAAAGTACATCAATCAGTATATATATCTATAAGAAAAATGTAAATAATAAAGTATTATAGAATCAATTGTAAGATATAATGGATGTATACAATTTTAGATATGTAAGGATAAAAATATGCTTAAGTCTCGAGACATTTATGACAATACGGCCTCGTATAATCCAAATTGTCAACACTTTAATATTTTACGAATTGACTAGCCAAATCTCATCCCGACTTGACCTCTCATTCGATCAGTTAATCATCTAACCTTATCACTAGCTCGATCAGAGGACATATTATTCGTCTTGGCCACAAGCTCAAACTTGCCCATGAGCTCTGACCTAACTAGCCCAACTTGACTCACTCGACCTAACTAGCCTAACCTGATGGCTCGACTTTACTCGCTTGACGTAACTATTATCTCGGTTAGACCAGGTTATAGATCTTCCGATTGTGTTGGGATTCTCCGAGTTGTAATCCCACCACTCAATCCATCTTAAAAGGTTCACAAACAACGATGGATTAGACTCAATCCCGAAGATCTCGTACAAAATCACAATGCTCTCATACTAAATGGAAAACACTGATCGTTAACCTAATCATAAGAGGAAACATGATCTATAACCTCGATCACGTGGATAAACGTATATGGAAAGACTCCAATTCATTTGATGAGTTTGTAAGACAATGCAATGATCCAACCATATTGCCAAATCTATAAATAAGGCCGATTGGAGCAGAAGGACCCCGATTCTTGACCCCCAAGCTCGATCATACTTTAGAGCAACCTTCCTATGTCTACCCATCCTTCTTACCCTTGTGCTAATTTGATTTTTAGAGTGTCTTCGTAGGTTGGATGACCACAACATCTGAATGAGGAAAAAGTGTTGCAGCAAACCAAAAGCATACAAGTGTTCCTAGAGTTATCAGGTCCTGTATTTACCCTCACGATACACCTCCATCAACCATCTGCCTATTCTCTACAAAAATAAAATAGATAATATTAAGAGAGCAAGCAACGGATTGCATTAACCGAAATCATATATGAAACACATTGAAATTATATAAAAAACGAATAATAATCAGCTACAAAAAGGACGCTTTACCGTCAGCGGCTGCAAAAAGTCCCTCATAGTGCCTCATATGAAGAATTAGTTAGGATTAGCATTAATTATTGTCATAAAGTAAAAGCTCGCTTATCCGTGAATAACTTAATTTATATTATTTTTACCCTATACCTATTTTCCTTATGTGCCACTATTAGAGACCTTTTGTAATTGCTCCTTGCAGCTGATTATTGTTATATAATAAACACATTTGACATCAAAGCTAATATAGAAAGGCTGTGCTGTGTGTGAGTTTGCATGCTAGGTGTATGTGTGTGGGTTTGCATGGGTGGTGTGAGTATTTCCTTGTATTTGACTTCACTCATTGCCTTGTGGTATGATTGAGTTTACCAAAAAGATTGAATAGATGAATAAATCAATAAAAAATAAGCATACCAAACAAATAGAATAAGAATTAAAACCTTGAATTTTTTGTAGCTATTAAACAGTTGGTCCGCAACACCATTTAGCATTCCTTGGTAGTGGTTGGAGAGTTAGAGAGCAGATAGCCCACACCGTCACTCAGGGAGTAGAACGCTTAACACCCCATTATATACATTGCCACTGGCATAAGCCAGTCGGTGTGCACATCAAAACCATTCCTAATTACAGAACAAAAACCAGTCATTAGAAGAAGTCACTCAAAATCCAAATAAATACATGCAAAAGGAAACCATTAGAACTCCAAAACATGATCTAAATCGTCATTCTTTGACGGGCATCTACAGGGCTATATCTGACTACTGATACTGATGCTAGAGCAACGGAAATAAAAAAGATGGAGATATGCAAAAGGGTGATACGATCACACCAACATTTAATCATTGTACACCAAAGTTTAAAAAACAATGTTATATCTTATGGCGATGAAGAGTGCTACTTCTCTGGCACCATTTTCAAGCACCGATGAAATTTTTTGGAGAGCGAAGCGGGATATGGAAAAAGGGTTTACTCTAGCCCCACTGCAATACTTTGTTATGCCAAGCCTCTGATGATAGTCCAGCTATGGATCTATCTCTTGCTAAGTGTCACTCGTTTTAATATTTTTTCACATTGCAAACAAATGCAAAAATAGGAAAGATTCTGTTGTAATTGCAATTGCCTGTGTTGACCAAAAAAGCTTTGAGAAAATTAAACTTCTATTATTTTTTCTTGATATTTATTGACAAACAACTATAGCAATGGAGAAAAGGAATGTATGAATGAACAATAAAAAAGAAAAAAATATACCTAATCAAACACGCCTCCTTTGTTAAAGATGCAACTCTTAAAAATACTTGGTTGAACGAAATATATATTTGTGAACGATGGTGGTTCAAAACATTTGGGCAATTGGGACAGCACGACTAAAGTGGTGGGACATGGAAGAAGGGTTTAAGTTACGAAAATTCATGGAGAGGGAAGTGTAGATGACCAAATGGTGCAGCGCTTTAAAAATATGCAAATTGAGGGAAAACAAAACAGTTGCATTGATTTGGCTCAACACAAACGTCCCTGAGCTCTCATACTCTTTTCCGTAAACCTAAAGCATTTATGGATCTGCTCCATGTTCTCTCAAGGCTTTGATATTGAACCAGTGTCTCTTGTTTGAAAAATAAATTTAGAGAGAGGAGGTGTAACAAATTTTGTTGGCAGTATAGATGGAGAAAAAGAAAGAAAAGTGTCGTGTGCAACCACGACTCTCCATTTTTTTTTAAATTGAAATCCAATCGTTGATGCGGGGATATGAATCTAGGGAAGAGTTGTGTCTCTTGAGTGAGTTTGTGAGAGAGTTGTGTCTCTTGAGTGGTTCATATCCTAAAATTCCTCTCAAACAGCCAAAAAAAATTTTTGATCCAATCATTGATGCAGGGAGATGAATCTAGGGAAGATTTGTGTCTCTTGAGTGAGTTTGTAGAGTTGCATCTCTTGAGTGGTTCATATCCTAACATCCCTCCCAAACGACTACGCGTCCTCCCCCTTCCATGGCTTTAAGTTAGTATAATTTTCCCTTCCAAGGTTTTGATGAACTGTTACTAAACTTTTAAAAAAAAGAAAAAAGTAAGAAGTGGGAGTTGGCGCCTCAGGCGTTGACCGTGATTCACAATAACATTTTCGTAAGCCCTATTTCATGGCACCGGATTTCCTCTGGTGCTCGCTAGAGGCTCGGCCTCTTGCGTGGTCCAGATCATTGACGCGTGGCCGTCTTGTGGGCGGGAACAAATTTTTCGGACCTCAGTTCACGGAGCCGTTAACGTTTGTTTGAGTACAAAAATTATTATTTTATTTTGAAATATTTTGGGGACCGTGAAGGACAGAGAGTTAGAGAAACTTTACTCTTCCGGTCTTCTCTGGACAGAGAAACCATTCTTCTGTAGCATTTAAGATTCTTCCCCAAAGAGTTAAATTTTTTTTACTACTGTTTACTACTTTACTCTTTACTCTTTGAAGGGAATAGTCCATCCACTGTTAGCAGAGGCTGGAATAGAGAAGTTTCATCCCAAATCAAGTTCACGACAATCAGTGTTCGCCGGCATCCGAATAACCGGTTAGTCTGCATTTCGTTTTTGTCCGTCTCTGTTTTTTTCAGCAAAATCATTTCTCATGTATTTCTACTATCCATCAAATTATTTACAAGACACTAGAATATATATAGTCAGTGATGAAATTATCAATGTTTTGCCTCATTTTCTTCAGAAAATAATTGACCTTGCTCAGTTTGGCAGAGATTTTCTACATCCCTTCCCTTGCTTTTGTTCTCCACCTATAGAAGAACTCGATTACAGTGATTAATTTTTCTCAAATTTTTTGTGGGTCCTTTTCTTTCTGTTTCTCACTCACGTTGATTTCGTGATAAGAGCAACCAAAATAATTGGTTGGCTGCTTTCGTATGAGAGAGAGAGTTGCCGGAGTCGTCGGAAAATTCTGACGTTTCCGGCGACTTTAAATGGTTAGCAATTAGAGGATACCAAGTAAAGAATATGATTTTCCGGGTTAGTAAGCTAAACCTTCTTCCCCTATGTTTTTTTTTACTGTAACCCTTCTTCCCCTATGTTTTTTTTTTTACTGTTTGGGTGTTAAAATGGTTTTCCATTTACTAGTATTCCGAAAGTGGGTTTTAGGTAAAATGGTTTTCCATTTGCTGGTTTGGTTTATTGGATTTTTTTTTCTGGTTTTCCATTGCCCTTATAGTTTGAAGTTTCTTCCTCTTTATTGGAGAATACTATATTTGTTTTTTGTCTTTCTGTTTCAAACATGTCTCTGCATTCAGAGCTTATCAACTTCACTCTCTCTGATGCCACGGATTGTTTAACGTTCAAATACAGTGAACGTGATGAAGCTTAACATATTGGGTAGTCCTTGTGAAGAAGACAATAGTGGATTACGAGTATCACGGAGGTTATCATTTGAGGAAGAAGATGATGAGTCCAATAAAAGTTTTGAAAATCCAGAAATTGGCATGAAATTTAATTCGGAGGATGAAGCATATGATTTCTACAATGATTATGCAAGAATGTTTGGTTTTAGTATTCGAAAGGATTGGAGAAACAAAAATAGCGCTGACATCATTTACCGTAGAAAACTTTGTTGTTCGAGAGAAGGTCTTAAGAAAGAAGATAGGCGAGGGCCTGCTCAATATGAACGAGATCCTACTAGAGTTGATTGTAAGGCTCACATTATGATTACGCTTCAGCCGAGTGGAGAATATCAGATATAACGGGTACAATTAGAGCACAATCATCATTGTACGCCAAGTAAGTCTTACATGCTTAGATCACATAGGAAAGTAACTAAGGCACAAGCCGGTGAAGCTATTATGGCAAGTAGTGTGAGTATACCAGCGAAGCAGACATATGACCTTATCACTGCAGAAGTTGGAGGACCCGAAAATGTGGGTTTCCTTCCCATAGATATGAAAAATTATATTCGTTCTAAAAGAATGAGATCTATGAAAAAGGGAGATGCAGGAGGAATATTACAATATCTTCAAAAGATGGTCGTGGAAGATTCAGGTTTTGTATATTCCATTCAGCTTGATGCCGAAGATCAAATAACTAACATATTTTGGGCAGACTCTAGAATGGTGAATGACTACAGTATATTTGGTGATGTGTTCTGTTTTGACACAACTTATAGGACGAATAATCAAGCACGGCCATTTGCACCATTTGTAGGAGTTAATCATCATAGACAATCAATTTTATTTGGAGCGGCATTGATGTACGATGAAACAACTGAATCTTTCGAGTGGGTGTTTGGGGCTTTTCTAAATGCAATGTCTGAGAAACAGCCGTAAACCATTCTTACAGACCAAGACAAGGCAATGGCTAATGCAATCTCTTTAGTATTTCCGGATACATTTCATCGCATATGCGTGTGGCACATGTATCAGAATGCTACAAAGCATCTTAGCCATGTATTTGGTGGTGCAAACTCTTTTACTGCGGATTTCAACAAATTGGTTTACGATTATGATGAAGAAGAAGATTTTCTTGAAGGGTGGGAGAACATGTTAGATAAATACAATTTAAGAGAGAATGTATGGTTACAAAGGTTGTTCAATGAGAGAGAGAAATGGGCTTTGGTGTATGGAAGGACTACATTTTGTGCCGATATGAAAAGCACCCAAAGAAGTGAAGGTTTAAATAGTGTTTTGAGGTGTTATTTAAACAACAATCATTGTTTGTTAGAATTTTTTGAACATTTTGAGAGGGTGGTTTGTGCTAGAAGGAAAGCAGAATGTGCAGCTGACTGTAAGATGACACAAAGTACACCAATATTGATTGCACAGGTTCCATTGTTGATCCATGCAAGAAATGTTTACACCCCTGAAACTTTTAAATTGTTTCAAAATGAATATTTCAATGGATTGGCTTATCATGTTAAACTATGTGTCGGGTGTGACACATTGGACACATTTGTAATCACATGCCCAAAGAGAAGACGCAAATACACAGTGACATGTGACAAAAGGGGGTTTACTTTTTCTTGTAGTTGTAAAAAGTTCGAGTTCACAGGAATTTTGTGTGGTCATGTATTGAGAGTATTTGACCGCATTGAGATAGGTGAGATCCCAGATCGATACATATTGAGGAGATGGAGTAAACATGCAAAAGTTGCAAGTTCAAGTAAGAGCCACAATAGTACATCATTAATGGGAGATGTAACGTTGTCAATGCGTTATAAGGAATTAAGTCGCTTGGCTATTAAATTGAACACTAGGGCTGCAGAAAATGAAGAAGCCTCTAAAGTTGCTGCCGAATATTTATGTAATGCCACGGCAAAAGTTGAAGAAGTTTTCAGTCACTTATCTATGTATGAACCATCAGGCATTGAATCACAAGAGATGGACAATGATCCTTGTGTTCATGAGGATGAAAGCATTGAACCATGCAATGAAAATGATCGGAATGAGACGGCAAATCGGGTGAAGGGAGTAGCAATAAAAGAGCGAGGTCATAAGGGAAGATCCAGAATCAAGGGTTGTTTAGAAAAGAGAAAAAAAACAAGGCAGTCGTCTAGTGGTCCCATAGGGCATTCGTTGCCGACATGTCCAAATGATCAAGTGATGCAGGTAATGTTTGATTGGTTTGGATTATAATTGAAATTTAAGATATTGATAACTTTTAAGTGTCCTTACATTTTCATTGATTGTGTTATATAGGGGTTATATCAGGTTGGACCGAGTCAATTTATGTATCAACAAGCTCATGGCAATCAAGTAAACCCATATATGTATCAACAAGCTCATGGCAATCAAGTGAACCCATATATGTACCAACAAACTCATGACAATCAACCGAACCCATATATGTACCAACAATTTCAAGGTGGTCAATTTTCTTCTTTGATGTATGGACAGTCCCAACTACACCTCAACCCCAACATGCATCAACAATATCAAGGATCCACTTGTGGCTCGTCTCAGGTAACTGTTATATAGTTTCTACTATTTATATAATCTATTTGTGGCTCATGTCAACCTAAGCATGTATTAAAAATCATTCGTGATCTATATTTTGTAGGAATTGTCATTTGGTGTTGGGAATAGCACACAGGGAGAGGGCGAAGAATGATGTAATCTCATTTTCTGCAAATGTTGGGTTTTGTATTGTGGTTAATCATAGTTCTTATCCCCATATTCATTTTGGATCTGTTGTACAGTGTGATATTTCTCTTCCACTCATGTTCTGTACATAGAAAGTTTGGAGTTTGAGACTACTATAGAAGGCATTCAGTGTTCTTATCCCCAAATGATTGATTATTTCTTTGGTTGATATGGAAATGTATGAACATATGCCTACTTGTGTATTTGCATTTTTTTAATAAGTGGTTTTGGAGTGATCACTTCAATGTTCTTATTGGCTGCAGGAGAAGGCATTCAGCAAGAAAAGGGTCTTCCGGAATAAGCTTAAGAAGAGAGGTATACTCTGCATACAAGTATCCAACAATTGCAGACTTTGTGTTTTGTTATTTCAAACCCTAGTACCATGTTCTATATCACCTCAATGTCCATCTTTAAGTTCTTCTAGGTAGATTCTTTCAAATCCTGTCATATTGGCACTTTCTTTCTCCATAACCGTATTTCTAAACTCTTATCAGTCTTTTAATACTATATTATTTTATTTATTCCTTTTTTGAAACTGTGATATACCATTAAAACCCATGGTCTCGGAGCTTATATTTTATCTTGCCTTAAAAACTCATTGTTATGAGAAATTTTGAAAGTGCTTTGCCTGCCTGTGGCCGTCGTGCTTCCTGCCTGAAAACTGGACTTCAACACATCCCAGACATGTACTTTCAAAATTCTCCAAACCTTTGGTTCTTTCATTGTCCATAGGTGGCTAACTTTTCGAAACCATCTCATCATTGAAAGGAGCATTAAAGGAAAAAAATGTGATTATGTATCTAAGATTTTGATTGAGTTTTAGTTCCTTAACCCCAAAAATTTTAATGAAATGGCTAAAGTCTCAAGTACGGGCTTGTAGTTTAGACCATTGCCCTAGACTAAGTAGAGAACCAGAGTGGACGACAGGGTTGTACTTGTTATTACTGCAGCAGTGAGAATGAGTCAATACTGTTGCTGTAAGTTATATATTTTCTCTCTTATTTTGGGTTGCTCTTTTTCATTTTTAAGAACCAACTGTTATCTGCCAAATGTTTTAATGGTTAGAAGCGTCCATACTCAATCTGCTTCCTGCAGCACGTTTTTGTTTCCTTTTGATACTATTGGAAGCTTGGGATAGTAATGGGAAAAACAGATCGACATGGTTTATGCCCTTGGATTGGGGCTTTTCTGTAACCTCTCATTTTTGTAATCTCTCATTGAAAAAGATGGACATTGAGGTGATTTTTGTAATCTCTTTTTTTTTTCTTAGAAGTCATACTGTTGGGTTTAATCTGCTTTGGTGATTTTTCAGGTACATCTAGAGCACATGTGCAACATCTGGAGAGGGGCTACTAGTTTCTTATTTAGAGTGGCTAACTTTTTTCTGTAGGAATTTCTGGTGACGCTTTGTAATAGAAGAATGATTGTTTGAATTGTAGTTTGAATGAGCCTTTGTCTAGGATTGTTTGAATTATAGTTTGAACGAGCCTATGCCCATTCTGTTTTTAGTCATAGAGGAATTAAAACGCATAATCTTTGTTTTTGTCTGAAGATTCCAGCATGCATGATATTGATACTTGGAAGTGGCTGATTTCAGTCATGGCAGCAGATATTTTTTTTCTCCCACCTTCAGAGGAGGAGTAGAATCGATCACCTCACCTGGCTCTTCGTCTAGTTCATCTTCATCTTCAATGTTTGAGAGGTTCATCTCTTTGTCTGCTGCCATGACTGAAATTTCAGATCAATGGAACACCCTGCAATAGATTTTTGGGCTAACCGGATCCCGTTATCACCCCTTGACGTCTCTAAGTGTCCCTTTTGACACCCCTTGAGTGTGGTTAAGATTCACCCACCATCCAGAGTGCCAATAGTTGGTCGATATTGAACCGGAATTACATTCATAATCAACTAAAAGTACTATGTAGTTAGCACTCTACATATTTCTGAAAATTAACAGAAGCCAATATTAGTAGTTTAACACAGAACTAGGGTGAAGCTTACATGGGCTGCATGTGTGTGTGGTGTGTGTGAGTTTGCATGTGGTGTGGTGTGTGTGTTTGCTTGGGTGGTGTGAGTATTCCCTTGTCTTTGTTTTTTTTTCGGTAAACTCAATCATACCACAAGGCAATGACTGAAGGCAATTACAAGAAAATACTCACACCACCCAAACACTCACATACAGATACAGAACCGCCATACCCGACACCAGCAAATCTGGCTGAATTGAAGTTGACCCATCCATGGACTGGCTATGTTGATGCCTAACTCTGGGTCTCTCATTCGAACCAATTACCAACTTCTCAGATGACTGAATATTGGCTGCTTCTGCCACAAATGTATTTCATCAGCTTCAAATAAAGATGTTGCAGAAGAAGGGTTGAATTTCTCCATGTCCATGAACATAGAAAACAGGTCTCCATCAATCTCGTCCGACATTGAAGGTCCATCAGCAGACCCAACAACACCTAGCTCGCTGTCAAAGCTTATGTCTTCTATTCATGGACACAATCTCATGTCCACAATTTCATAGGTGATCCTGCTCTAGCTGTGTCTCATATACACAATCTCATGTCCGATCATCAACTGATATTCAATTTCTTAGAACATGGAAGCATGTATTTCATGACTATTTTATTTATACCCCAGCAAGGGACTGTAAAAATCCATGGTTTATGCTAATTCCATACACATCACAAACATAATATTTCATGAACATTAAAAACTTCATCCGTTCACAAAACAAAATAACAACAAAATAACAACTATTCCAGTCTTACCATTACAAACTTCATCCATCCGTCCACCCCCTCAGTCTTACCATTAAGTAAACAGTTTTATATAAAAACAATATAAAGCGAAACAAAAAAAGAAAACCCGTAAGTTATTTAACCCTGCTTCACACCGTGAACATCGATCTTGTAAGCGTAAAATTTCAGCATGTAAATTCACTACATATCCTTCACCCGTGACAGTTGGTGTCATGCCACTAACATGTCCCAATGATTCTTCGTATTCATCGCACCACTTGATAAAATTATCACATTTTATGCCCTGTTGGATCATATTAACAAATCATCAGTATTCATGTTATAATTATTTTATAAGACACTAAGAGAGTAATAACTTACCATATTCCCAGGGCATGAATAATAATATCTATCAGGATTGGTTTTCGTTTTTGATCTCTTAACTTTACAGGGACCTACCCCACAGTTACATTGCCTTGTTGACCAAGTTTTAACTTCACTCCTTATAGATGATGAAGTCATCGTGTATGATTCTACTACAAATCAAAGAAGAATTAGTAATAATAGGTTTACAACCAAAAGCATTTTGAGCAAAGAAGCCGGATCTATCGAGAATCAATAATAAAAGGTTTACAACCAAAGGAAAACATCGTATTTCTATAGTCTCATTCCAAACCTAATGGAAATACAGGTTAAACAAAATTTTACCTACACAATCAAACATTATTATCGAGCAAAAATTCTTGGTAATGATCCACAAGATGCACCACCAATGAACATGGTAAAAGTTCTAACAAATTCCGGCAATGATGACAATAGTGATAGCAAAATAATAACAGGGATAGTAAATTTGCATTGTCTTCTCTCAATATTCTAGAATTTAGTAGACTGGAAACTGTTGTTACCTTCACTGATTGCTTAACTTCTTCAATCTTATGTAGCAATAAACCACTAGGTAGTACGCTTCTTCCCTCTAGCAAAGAATGCCTTGGAGAACTTGTCACCTGCATATTATCGGCTTAAATATGATAGTTTACTAATAAATAATAACACGGCCTTGTCTATCAGACAAACTACCTGACAAAAGAAAATCGGAAAAGAAAAACAATACCTCCTACGATACAGAATAGAAAATATCACTCCCACTAGTCTATTTCTAATGTCCAATACTGATGATTAGAGTGAAGACCAAAATCCAAAGAATAAACAATGAAAACAACAACCTAGAATCTACAAATATGGTTTAAATAGTAGCTGTACAACTTTACTTTGGTTCTTACTTTTCAGCAAAAAAATCCCTTAAATAAATGGAGAACTTCCATGATAGTCAACCAAAGCAGAATTTGAAAGATGGCTACCTTAAAGGAAGCTATCAACATGCAGAAGCCAAGAGTTTTGCACTACCACAAGGACTTCAGCTATATATCACCAACAGCAGGAACCACAGAGAGCTTCAACGTGATTAGTGAGGGCATCTAAGAGGCTCTTTGGCATGGGAAACATTCTCACCATCCTAGACCATGTGGTCAGTGAACCCCACTGACACTTACACCAAGAATTAGCCATGATCGGATGATCTTAACCATCCAACACCATGATGATTTTTATTCGTTATATTGAGAAATCAAAACCCTAAGTCATGTCCCTAAAAATGAGAAGGTGCAAGTAAACCTAGTTCTTGACGATTTGCAACCTATCAAAGGATGAGAATCTCATTTCTAATCAATAAACCCTAAATAGATTTAAATCTATTTTGATTTTCGCACAAAAATTAGGGCTTAAGAAAAAAAAGGTAGCTTGCTAACCTGTAAAAGAGGATTTAGTATTCCTAAAACCCACTTTCGGAATACTAGTAAATGGAAAACCATTTTAACACCCAAACAGTAAAAAAAAAAACATAGGGGAAGAAGGGTTACAGTAAAAAAAAACATAGGGGAAGAAGGTTTAGCTTACTAACCCGGAAAATCATATTCTTTACTGGGTATCCTCTAATTGCTAACCATTTAAAGTCGCCGGAAACGTCAGAATTTTCCGACGACTCCGGCAACTCTCTCTCTCATACGAAAGCAGCCAACCAATTATTTTGGTTGCTCTTATCACGAAATCAACGTGAGCGAGAAACAGAAAGAAAAGGACCCACAAAAAATTTGAGAAAAATTAATCACTGTAATCGAGTTCTTCTGTAGGTGGAGAACAAAAGCAAGGGAAGGGATGTAGAAAATCTCTGCCAAACTGAGCAAGGTCAATTATTTTCTGAAGAAAATGAGGCAAAACATTGATAATTTCATCACTGACTATATATATTCTAGTGTCTTGTAAATAATTTGATGGATAGTAGAAATACATGAGAAATGATTTTGCTGAAAAAAACAGAGACGGACAAAAACGAAATGCAGACTAACCGGTTATTTGGATGCCGGCGAACACTGATCGTCGTGAACTTGATTTGGGATGAAACTTCTCTATTCCAGCCTCTGCTAACAGTGGATGGACTATTCCCTTCAAAGAGTAAAGAGTAAAGTAGTAAACAGTAGTAAAAAAAATTTAACTCTTTGGGGAAGAATCTTAAATGCTACAGAAGAATGGTTTCTCTGTCCAGAGAAGACCGGAAGAGTAAAGTTTCTCTAACTCTCTGTCCTTCACGGTCCCCAAAATATTTCAAAATAAAATAATAATTTTTGTACTCAAACAAACGTTAACGGCTCCGTGAACTGAGGTCCGAAAAATTTGTTCCCACCCACAAGATGGCCACGCGTCAATGATCTGGACCACGCAAGAGGCCGAGCCTCTAGCGAGCACCAGAGGAAATCCGGTGCCCTATTTCATTCCCTATAAAATATGATGCGAAAATAAAATAAAAAAATTAATTTTTTAAAGTTTAGTTATAAAAACACCCACATGTTGGGTCAGTTGGTCAAGCACCATGCCTCATGAAGCGGAAGTCTTGGTTTTGACTCCCAACAGCTTCTATCTACTCCCTCCTAGTGTGGGTGTCTACGATGGGGTCGGAGAAGAATAGTTTGGCCAAAGGTTGGGTACCTCTTTGGTGTAAAAAGGCATTTAGTTATAAAAAAAGATAGGTGAAAAGGGAAAACTGTGGAGAAAATCAGGCCCTAACCAATGCAAGGATTTCATTTCTTTCAATTAAAAAAAAACATAGATTTGTAAAGAAAAATATAGAGAAATATTCAACTTCATGTTTTCCAAATCCAGCTACCTCCACCCCACCCCGTCGCCTCCACCCACCTTCATCTCCGTCACTACTGCTGCCACAACTACCTCCACCACCATTATTGCCACCACCATTGTCACTGCCACCAACATCGTTTGCTATCACCATTGCTGCAACAACTGTTGCCGCAATTGGCCAAACCACCACTGCCACCACATTCTCCTTGTGGCATTTTTTTCCCTTTTTCTTTCTTGGCAACTAAACAAAGTGTAAAGACTAATTTTCTTTTATTTTCCATTTTTGCATGCTTCGCAACAAAACAAAAAGTAGGGGTGTTTTGTTTCACCATGAAATGAAATAAAGTAAAAGAAAAAATGTCATCTTCTATCAAATTTATGGTGTTTGGTGCACGGGATGTAGATGTTTTTTCAATAAAGGGTGATTCGAATTGTGTTCTTTTTTCTCACAAACTCGAGATTTAGAGATAAATGAAAAGGGCAAAATTCAACGAATGCATACATTACGGTTTTACCCATTCAATAGTTATTTTCCACCTTCATTATATTGGGTTGAATATATTCTCGGGCAATGCTAGCTATACTTTCTTTCAAACTCATTTTCTTTATAAGCAAGATGTGTTATTGTCTTCCACAAAGAGAAAGTCACAAGTTTTTCACTAACACTCTCTCCGATCGAAAAGGGAGTGAGTGTCGAAAGAAAGTGATGCTAGCATTATCATATATTCTTACCCGTGTCTTTCTCACAATAAGACAATGCCCATGTTTTTCCGTTGAATGAAGACACGGGACAATCAATCCTTGGATGGGAAAAAGCATTGTTAGAGCTCGCGATTGAATTGTTTAGATAAGCCAACCACTGTCATCCATTCCCCCCTCTCCTAATTTGAATTGTAACTCCTTGTCATTATGAATGAACAATTTATTTTTCACTCTCTGTTCAAATGGAGCATTCAATTGTTGGAGGAGAAATCTTTGCCAAAACTTGCAATCAAACTATACCGTGAAAGCCGCTCCTTCCACTGTAACCCCCTTTTAGTTATGTTTGCCAAAACTTGCAATCAAACTATACCGTGAGAGCCGCTCCTTCCACTGTAACCCCCTTTTAGTTATGTTTGATTAGTGGACACTGAATATATAGGCTGCCACAACATGTAATTAGCTAATTTATTAATGGACAGTATTGTAAAGAACAATAATTTTTAATATTATTTTTCTTTCCACCTTTCTTTTAAACCAAACACAGAGAAGCAATAAGAAAATATCATTTTTCTTTAAAAATATTTACTCTAAAAGCGCATAAAAGAAAACTTACTTTCTTTTCTTTTCTTTTTCTTTACCTTTTCTTTTCTTTTTCCTTTATCTTTTCTTTTTCCTTTCTTTTCTTTTCTCTCACCCACTTTATTGTGAAAACAAACACGCAATGGAAATGAGGGTTTTAATGGGCAAAAGGAAATGGAACTGAATATACATTTTTTTTTAAAAATCTCTTATTTTATTTGACTTTGTGAATATTTCCTTAATTTGAAACCTGTAAAGCCTCCTATTTCAAGTATTAAATACCACACACTCTTTCTTCTTTAAATTTACTTTTGTAGCCTTAAGAAATGCTGGACATTCTATCACAATTCAAAAAACTACATGCTCTCCCCTCTCTTGATAGTTAAAACAAATTTTTTTTATCAACCAACTTGGTGAGCCCATACAAGGTCATTTGTTCTATTATAAAAAAAAATGGCTTGACTAGCAAAAGAATCTATTATAAAAAAAATGGCTTGACTAGCAAAATTCTTGTAACCTTTGTACCAATCTAATATCTCAAGAGAGTCCTAGTCCCCATACAGATTTTCCCCTTACTTAAGTGGGATCCACTTAAAGTCCTTTTACTTCTTTCCTTCTCCTCGATACCATGTTTTAAGTCTATGAAAATTTTTTAATCAGGAAAAGGTGATATATAAAAGTAAACAAGGTTCACAAACAAACAAAAATATAAACAACGCAAGATACTTTAAAACCAACTCAAAACAAAATAAGGCATAAGAGGTAAAAGCATGGTAGCTAAAACAGTCATAACACAGTAAACCACTTTTCAAAATCATTTCCAATGGCACACTAGGAACAAAGTAGTATTGACATGCTCCTAAAAAAATCAAAACCCTCAAATACTCTTTAGTTTCGTTAGTCCAAATAGCCCACTCAAATAGCACCGGACAACATAGATCAAACCATTGAAGTAGGGGCCTCTAACGGAATCGATAGTTAAGAAATTCTGAAAGGACCAATGAAAGATCCAAACGATCCTTAACTAGAGGAGAAACAATTTCTAAATAACAAAGTTAAATGAACAATGTAACAATAAATGGTTCATCGACTCCTCTGATATTTGGCACCAAAAACACCAGTTGGCTAACATCCATCATTTGTACTTCAGATGATTGCATGTGAGTATCTTGTCTAATGATGTGGCTTGGAAGATGAAGGACACTTTCAACAAAATGTCTAAATTCCACACAGTCCAATAAAAAAAAGACAAGTTAGGACTAACCCGCAAGGAATGCAAAAAATCATGTGCATCAAGATTAATAATGCTCCTTATCAATCTTGCCAGCATATCCTAACTCTAATGTGGTAACCAGTCAAGAGTTGATATCTTGATCACCTGTTCGCCTCATGAGCAAACACATGGGATCCTCTATAGTAGATACCAGCAGATGCATCTATGATCCATCTCGATACACATTTTTGCAATGTTTATGCAAAGAGGAGTCCTAGCACCAGGCGCAATAACAGAAATATTTTCCAAAGGCGTAGAGTGGGTGCAACATGTGGTGTTGCTACACTATAACAGGAATTGGTTTGATACATATTGGCCTCACCTTGCGTTTGGGAAAGACTGTGACTGGGATTAGCATTTCTGTTATGAAAAAGGAACGTAAAGTCTTGCTAAGAATGACTTTTTTTTTGCTTGGTTTGGTTACTATTGCATTTCCAAAATACAGTTGTTCTCCTTTCCTCACACCAAATATATTGGTTAAACCAAGACCAAGCAAACCCTTAATTATCCAAGATGTACCGAGAACTGATTTGCCAACCATCTATTATTAGAATGGACACCTTTAGTGACAACCACATAGTAGCACTGGATGTACATATTACAAACATTTGGAGGTCCTACACCCTATCAAAGTTCAATAATTCAAATACATTCTCATCACTTGTTGGGTCATTCGCCAATTATGTCCATGCTATCTCAATTTATTCCTCTTACTATCCCAATAAACATTTTTCTAGTATAGTTTAAATACCAAGCAGAGCTCTGCTTCAATGAAGCGGAGCTCCCTTTTGACACTATTGACGGTGGCAATGATAGGCACATATTTTCCAAACTAGACATAAGGCAAGGGTATTCCCAAACCCCCAATAAACATGATAATGTTACAATAACTATAAAATGTATTTTTACTCTCACTTGTTTATTTACATTTATTTTTCATTTACTACAGTTCATCAAGTTCACAGACTCAAAACCCCATTAAGATTATAACCAAGCAATTCATTCAGTTTCATTATTTTAGAATAATAACGATTCACGACAATCGGTTTAGCAAATACAATTCACCCCGAATTGCCTCATCCATCTTGAAAGTCATATTTTTTCCAGATAATATGGTATTTGTTCACTGTGGATTTACTCATGAGAAGAAAAGTGGACTTAACATTATCCTCCTTCTAACACATAGATGTGTCGTAAGTTGTCAAAAATCAAGGCTCATGGAGTTTGCACTTTACAATCATAACCATTTAAACTCAAATTAATGTGTTAATTAATTTGATATGTAAGTACATGTAGCACTTGCTTTGTAGCTTAGATGGCCAGTATCATCGTTTTGCAAGCATCATTTACTAACCTTGACTAAGTAGATAAAATACAACAAAAGAGAGAAAAATGGTCCAAAATTTTGGAGAACGCTAACCTTAATTGCCCCTAAAGGGGCATTAAGACAATCAGCTTTCTGATGGCCGCGATTTAAGGGCAGCAGTTCCCCCAAAATGTATATAACAGCTCAAAAAGTAATTGCTTTATATAATCCACATGAACAAAGTATCGCACATCCATACACTATAGTCTCATATGGGTTGGGAACTAGGCTCCGGGTAGGTGTATAAGGGGCCTCCACTCCTTCACTAATCAAGCCTTTTGGAGCGGGTGTGTGTATTTACCCTTATGACACCTTAGTGATTACTAAAAACCTGGTTGGGTATGTGTAGAGTGTAGAGTGTGTGTAGAGTGTAGAGTGTGTTAGCTGATAACCTTAAAAAAAAAAAAAAAAAACACTATAAGTATATTCATCCGGCCAAAAAAATATATATATCCATGACTCTATAAGTAGAGTGTAGAGTGTATATTCAGTTGAACGTGCGTTGGTGGCTCAAGGGTGGACCCGGGGGCAAGCCCTCTAACTTTTGAAAAAAAAAATACTATACTATTTAATAATAACTTAAGAGGATATACTCACAAAACAAGGGCAGCTAGCTATCGCTTGAACATTTGAAAAAGAACAATGCTATCCTACTTTCAAGCATTTCCTGTTCTCAACCAAAAACTAACACTTATAATTGCTATCAGTCAAATGTTGATTTTTGGCTATGAGTATAAATTACATGAAAGTAGGGTAGTATGCCAAAAAAATTATTATAATTAATTATTTAAGAGGGTATAACCATGAGACAAAGGACAATTGCCCATCAACTTCTGAAAACAATATATTTTATAATATATTATATATTATTTTGAATAAATACATTTTTTATGTTAGATATACTATAACGACTTCAATCAAATATGTTTTTGCAACCAGGGGCGGGGGCATGGCCCCCCATAATTTTTGGAATCCCTAGAGTTTTGGTTTGAAATAGTGGGCCCCTAAAATTTTTAATTTTTTTAGTATATAGTGGGCCCTTTATGCCCTTTAGGTAGTCACATGTCTCTACTAAACACCCCTCAACTACGGTTAAAAATCATTCATTCTTAGAGTTCACCTACTTATCCTTAGTTATTATAAAAAAATATTAGATTTTTTTAACCTTAGCAGTTAGTGAATTTTAACCCTGGTTTGAAAATTTTGATATTTTTTTAAAAACCAAGGATATGTGGGTGAATCTTAACCACAGTTAAGGGTATCAATAGAGACACGTGGCAACCTTAAGGACATTACTAGAAAAATTCTCAAAATAAAAAAATTACTATTTTTTTTTTCTCGGGGGCTACACCCCGAATCCCCAAGTTCCATACTTACAAATTCTATAGTTTTTTTTGTACATGTATTTTGGCCCCCCAATGAAAAATTCTTGGCTCCACCCCTGTTTGTAATAGAGGGTGTCCCAAAGTGTTCAAGACAAGGACTAGTCCCTTGGGGGTGTTCACATTGATTCACTCAAAATTTTTTCTACAAACACCAAGGTAAGGTCAAGTTGTGGGAGTCGAACACAAAACCACAAGGAGCAAACCCGAGATGCTAGCAAATCTTTCAACATTTCGAATGTTCTATTCACCTACGTACATGCATGTACAAAACGTATGAATGAAATAACTCTCGAACTTGGTCATAAATTTTTTAATCGGGAGCAACACCCCCAAAACCTGAACTTCCGCATTCTTCCTAGACCCAAAATATTTCGTACCCACCTTATTCCAACAAGAAAAATCATGGCTCCACCCTGGATGGGCCCACTTGCCTAACAGGGACCTATGCATAAAAATCACACTGAAGCGAAACATTACAAGTATGTTTCCTCACAAGAGGTGCATGAACATGTACGTACGTAGAGAAAGCAAGTTTCGTAGATCGTACGGTACGTATTGAGGGCAACTTAGTCATTTCGCTTCATAATGAATTGCGGGGTATTATCGTAGTTTAAAGAAAGACGAAGGGTATTAAGTAAACCCGATATTCTTTAAATGACAGGGACGCTAAAAACAGCAGCAACGAAACCATTCAGAACCAGAAGAGGGCGTTTTGGACCTGTGGTTTTCCTTGAATCGAAGAGCTCCGGGTTTTCTCTCTCGCATTTCTCCTCATCAGAAATTTCTCTGCTACTCGATCCGCCACTGTAAGTCCTCGAGCTCGAATTTTAAAACCCTAATTGTTTAATTGTTCACTTCTATATCTGGATCCTTCTACACATCGTTGAGATCCCTAGGTTCATTTTGTTGTTCTTCATTTCAATCGGCACTATTTTTGATTACTTAACCTGCTTGTTTTTGTTTATATGTTGATTCGTATGTTCGTTTGTGATTCGTATGCTACATGCAATGGATTTTCACGATTAGGTTTTCAGAATCTCCGTTCAGATTATTGGATCTTGATTAGGGTGATTTATTGCGATGGAGTATTTTCATTGATTCCCGATCTCTTTGTGGTGCGGAGGATTGTTCTTTGGAATTTTGGTTGATTATGATGTT
The DNA here is from genome assembly GCA_015143295.1 of Tetracentron sinense. Taxonomy (NCBI): domain Eukaryota; kingdom Viridiplantae; phylum Streptophyta; class Magnoliopsida; order Trochodendrales; family Trochodendraceae; genus Tetracentron; species Tetracentron sinense. Next base: position 5,194,039 of record CM026563.1, read on the forward strand.
TATGTTTTTAGGGTTTATATTTTAACCATTTTGATACAAGGATGGTACTATTCTGATCAAAATAGGGCTTTTAGGGATTTAATTTGAGTGTTGCAGAGTTAAGGTCGCTTTCTGAATCGTGATCGTTTTTGTTGTGAATTAGGGCTTTCAAGAGTTTACGGAGTTTTTTTTTTTTCATTTCCTTCTCCTAGTCGGTTGATCTTCTTTATACTTCTCAAGATTTTCCCTGGAGTGTGGCTTGCAAAGATTTCAAGGCTATAAAAATAGGAAATTTAAAAAGTGAGCTATGTAGACTACTCTTAGATAACTGCTGCAGAACAACAAATGGAGGTGCATAAAACACTAAAAAACTTAAATTATTGTGGTATGAATCCTATTGATCTATCTTTTCTACCTGGTTTTTAGGACTATCATGGGTGAGGTGGGGGAAAAGACATGTCCTCTGTGTACTGAAGACATGGACTTGACGGATCAGCAATTGAAGCCATGTAAATGTGGTTATGAGGTTTGAAATACTAATCTGTATCCATTGTAGATGAGGTCTTATGGTCATTGTAAACCTTCTTATTTCATAAACTCCATTCTATTGTATTTTGCTTAATGTAGTTGCATCATGTTTAATATTGATAAAGAAAAAGATCAAAGAAAATCAATTTATTAGTTTTTAGAAATCTCCCGCACATATGAACGTGAGGGGTTTGATAATTTTGATAAAATGACTTTTCTGTGCAGATTAGGATCATTGTTGTCTAGTTTATATATATATATATATATAAAATTCATTCTCTTTCTTGTTACAGTTATGTGTTTGGTGCTGGCATCACATAATGGAAATGGCTGAGAAAGATAACACGGAGGGAAGGTGTCCTGCATGCCGCACACCTTATGACAAGGAAAAGATTGTAGGGATGGAGGCTAAGTGTGAGAGGTTGTTACAGTCTGTGGACAATCCATCTTATCTTCATGCTATCTGCTGGGAAATGGGAATGCTCACTTTAAACTTTTTATTTTTTATTTTTTTATGAACAGGTTGGTTGCTGAAATCAACTCAGAAAGAAAACTGAAGTCACATAAGTCAAAGCCAAAAACATCTGAAGGAAGGAAGCACCTTAGCAATGTTAGGGTGATTCAGCGGAATTTGGTGTACATAATGGGAATACCTCCTAGTCTAGCAGATGAAGATGTGTGTAGCTTATCATTTTGTTCGTATCAGTATCTAATTGAGTGACTTGACGGAACCTTGTGCATGCACCATATTGTTTCAATTCTTTCTACTGTCTGTACTCTCTATCTAAGCAGGATTTTATGATTTTGAGCAGCTTCTTCAGCACAAAGAGTATTTTGGTCAGTACGGCAAGGTTCTAAAGGTTTCTGTTTCTCGGACGGCAAGTGGTGCTATTCTACATTCTTCAAACAACACTTGCAGTGTGTAAGTCCAACAGCTGTAATTGTGTTTAGTTTTCATGTTTGAAGTGCAACCCTTGTTTTGATTCTTTCATCAAGTATCTCGAGTTATCAATTGCTTCACTTTACAAATATTGCCTTAAATCTTTCTGTTTTTGGAGATGATTCTACTGTCAGCTACTCATGCCTATAATGTTAGATTGGAATAAATTTATTTATTTTAATTTTCTTTCTGGTGATAATAATGGCGGTCCTTTTTATTTTATTTTATCTGGGCTCAGATATATTACTTACTCAAAAGAGGAGGAAGCGGTACGATGTATTGAATCGGTACATGGTTTTGTACTGGAAGGTAGTTCCTTGAGGTAAGCTCATATGTTATTTGTCAGTCTTCAATGGGTTACTAGAGCATGTCATGACTTAATCATCATCTTGCTGACTATTTGAATTTGCATTTGTAGAGCATGTCATGACTTAATCATATGTTATTTGTCAGTCTTCAATGGGTTACAAGAGCATGTCATGACTTAATCATCATCTTGCTGACTATTTGAATTTGCATTTGCAGAGCATGCTTCGGAACTACAAAGTATTGCCATGCATGGTTGAGAAATGTGGTACGAATAAATAATTTATTTGGCATGGGTATCTCTGAAATTCCTTTTGTAATAGATGTGAGGTGACTTACTTTAGTTTCACTCTGAATATTTCTTTTGCTGGTCCAGCCTTGCAACAATCCAGATTGTCTATATTTGCATGACATTGGCACTCAAGAAGATAGTTTTACTAAAGATGAAATAATTTCAGCATATACAAGGTATTAACTTAGCAATGCGTGTATACTTTTTTTTCTTGTCATCCACTTTGGTAATTTGTATATACGTGTCTTCTTATCACCTCTAGCACCCAAGGTTTAAAATCTCTGCGAAAGGTGCAATATATCTGCTAATATATTCCAATGTCACACATTAGGGATACAACAATGCGTGCATACCTTTTTTTACTGTCTTCCACCCTGTTAATTTGTATATACGAATGTTCCTCTTGCACCCAAGGTTTAAAATCTCTGTGAAAAGTGCGATGTATTCCAATGTCACTCACAAGGTTCTAAATGTCGATATCGCTCGACATATCGAGCCACGAAAAAAAGATATATCGGAGATATATCGCAAGATACATCGTTTATCGGTGATTTTTAGAAAAATGACAAAAAAATGGGGCAAAACATGGAATTTTGTATTGAAATTTCAGGAAATGTTAAAATAGATGTTAATAGCATAGTTGCAGGGAAGCTATGTACAGAGTGGGAAGCTCGTTTCCCCGGAAACTCGTTTCCTAGATTCGCTTCCTCAAACAGATTCGCTTCCTAGGAAGCTCGCTTCTCCGGACAGACTCGCTTCTTAGGAAGCTCCTTTCCATCACGTCTCATTTAAAATCAAAGGGAGCTATATGTGTGAAGTGATAGGGCAGACTATAATCTATAACCTAGGGGTGTAGATCCTAAGCAAGTATCGTCGGTTTGGAACCTAAGACATCTACTTTTTCACAAAAATCTCATGTAAGATTAAATCAAATATATAGCTACTTATAATAACATAATGGGAATAAGGAGAATATATCTCATTTCTCGCTTCCCGTTTCCTAAGGATTTTTGAGTCTCGTTTCCTGCTTCTCGTTTTCGTTTCTCGCTCCGGTAACTATGGTTAATAGTATCTCTGAGAATAAAAACATTAAAAAAAAATTACAATATACATAAAAGATGCAATTAAAAAAATGCAAAGATGTGTGCTGATGAGTGACGATAATGTATAATCGATTCATGTTTAATTCATTTATCAATCCATATTAGTTTTTAACCTATTATTTGTCATATAATATACTTTTTACATGACACATCATTTTAAAATAAAATTTGTACTAAAAATATTTTTAAAAATATGAAAATCAAGGTTAGATGCGTTATTTGGTTATTCTTAAAGGTTAGTAAATTTTAATCCTAGTTATAGGGAGTTAAAAGGGGACATTGTATTTAAAAAAATTATAAAAGTCAAGATTAACATACTTAAGGAAATATGTTTAATGAGATGATGAGAGTGACCCTAGCATTAACCCTTGTTAGGGTTAAAACACTTAAGGAAAATATGTTTAATGAGATGATGAGAGTGACCCTAGCATTAACCTTATTAGGGTTAAAACACTTAAGGAAAGTGTTTAATGAGAGGATGAGAGTGACCCTAGCATTAACCTTGTTAGGGTTAAAACACTTAAGGAAAGTGTTTAATGAGATGATGAGAGTGACCCTAGCATTACCCTTGTTAGGGTTAAAACACTTAAGGAAAATATGTTTAATGAAATGATGAGAGTGACTCTAACATTACCCTTGTTAGGGTTAAAACTCTTAGGAAATATGTTTAATTTGATTATGAGTGAGAGTTACCCTAGCATTACCTTGTTAGGGTTTAAAGTTAAAACATACGAGCCCAACCCCTCATCCTCATTCGATCAAACCAAAAAAAAAGAGAAGCGCAAAGGGGAGAGGGGAGAGGGGAGAGGGGAAGAGGCAGAACTCGGGAAAGAAGGAAGAAGGGGAAGGGGAGAAGTCGACCTTGGTGTCAGGTTTTTGCAACGGCGACTCAACCCATGGCAACGATGACAAGTATGTAGCCTGTTGCCTTTTATTTTTTGTTTTTTGATGCTGCCTGCACCTGCAAGGCTGCAAAAAATGGAAAAAATTGGGTATTCACAAGTTTCTGTCCGCAAAATATGGGGGAAAACTAGGTGTCACATGTTTCGGTCGATATCGGTGAGATATCGACGATATATCGTCGATATCGTGTAAAAAATTCCTTACAAGGTATAAATGTGTCGGCCATGAGCGATACCGACAAATATCGGCGATATATCGCTGATATTGTCGATATTTAGAACCTTGGTCACACATTAGGGATACATCTATCTCTAGTATATTTTCTTAATTATGAAATTTCCCTAAATTATCGCCAATTTTCGCATCATATCACAAATTCGTAAATATCGCACATTTTGGATGATGTTTTGGTCATTTTATATATAAAAATTACATTATGACGATATTTCGGCCAATAGTTGTGGATATTTAGGATTTTATTTCGACCTTGTTTTTTAAACCTAATTTTGCTCGAATTGTATTTGATTTGGCCCTAATCAATCCAAATTTACTCAAATATAGCAAAAGTCCCTGTGTAAAATGTATGGGGGTGATCTGTTGTTTGGAAAAAAGCTGAAAAAGGTATACTTTTCAAAAGTTTTTAGATTTTATGCTCATTTGTAGGAGATTTAGGTTCAGAATTAAGTATGTTGTGTATTTTATGTTGATCTATCGATTATTGCTCAAAATAGTTTTAGTTATTGACATAAAATTATATTTAAATGGTTTATATTTTAAATATAAATTTAGAATTAAACATTGTAGACTTATTAGCATGCCAATTAAGTTCAAAATTCCATGCATTATGTATGTTCAAGCGATCTCTCAATCAGCTGGAATTTTTTAACTGTTGGGAAATGTTTGTGATAATTGCTTTAGTTGTGAAATATTTAATAAATACATATAAATTTAAATAAATAACTTTAACATAATAATTATGTAATGATAATCATCCATAATTATGTTACAATTTTGTTGATTATATAAGGAAAATGGAATAAGCTTATAGACATAAATTATTTTTATTTTTAAAATAAAAAATAATTAAAAAGGGGTAGTGATGGGAAAAATGCATATATTAGATGCAATGATTTAAAACGCTAAGGCGTGAGGCGTAAGCCTCATGTGATTTGATTTTTTAGTAATTAAATAAACCAAAAAAATAATTAAATAAATGAATAATAAAAATTAATCATTCATTATAAATGCATCATCAATCACATTCATTAATCATAAGTCATTAACTTGTAAATTAGAATTTCTCAAGTATAAATTCTGGATTTTGGACCTTCCATTAACCATTAACTATTTACCAATTAATTACTAAAAAAAGCTAAATAGCCCTTTGTATTCTTCCACCCTTTTATGTGACGCTAAATGGGTTTTGTGGATTGTGGATGATGCAAGTGAATTTATGAACTGGATTGCTATTAGAGAGTGAGAGAATGAACCCAAAACGTGGTAAGGAATGGTTAATGGCTAGGAATCCATGAGAGCTTGATCAACCTGTCGTAGAGGATCATTTTATCACATGGATTCATCGAACGGTCTCCTTAGAACTCAAGGATAAGAAGTATGACCTTACTTGAACAAGATCTATTCTATAGGCTCGTACCTCGTTATCCTTGAGTTCCAATGAGACGTGAAGAGGGAATTACTCGATTTTTATTGTCTTAATAATAAACGTAATCTCATGGTGGGTCTGCTGTCCGTAAATTAGCTACTGGGGTGGTTCTGTCATCCGTCCAGAAAGAGGGAGCAAGGGAGAGAGATGGCAGAAGACCACAATAGACTATAGAGAAAGAAAAAAAAGAGGGGAGATACCCAGCCGAAGAGATGCAGAGAAAAAAAAGAAAAAAGAAAAATATATATATATATATATAGAGAGAGAGAGAGAGAGACGTACCAGTTGGCTGGATCTCTTCTTCTTCTCTCCCTCTGCTATTTCTTGTGTTATGTCGTTTTCTAAGAAGTGTAGGGCTGGATATTATAAAAGGAGAGTATTTTAAAGGGAGAAAGGGGAAACTATAAAGAAGTTTGACTTTTGACTGACTAAACCGAAAAGGAATGAATGAACTTTGTCTTGTATAAAAATTAGAAAAGCAAAAAACAACTCTACTGTTTGAAAAGTAAAAAAGCGTACATTACACTCGGAAAAACGTTGTTATAGCGTGATGCGTACGCTATTATAGAGTAGTTTTTCTGGGGGCGCGCGCCTCAGTAATTTTTACGCTATTTAGTAGCGCAATGGGGCGTTTTACCTACGCTACGTGCGCCTCAAGGCATACGCCACCACCGCTTTTTAAAACACTGATTAGATGTATATTTTAGGTTAATTATTACATATTTTTTAGTTGAGTATAATGCTCAAGTATCATGCCGGATTTGCTTGCAAAGAATGTCATGCGTATCTTTGCCCCCTTCCATTGCACGTCTTATGTAAATGTTTTCTGCACACACACACATATATCTGAAATATTCTTAAGTGAGTATTTATTTAATTTTAATATTTCAAAAATGGCACTGAAATATTCTGTGTTTTATACCAAAATTTTATTTGAATGGAAAATTTTTCGCCATTTCGAAGATATATTATGATGTATCCTATTTGAAAGCAATGCTATTTCCTGGCAAAGTGTCATTTAAAACCTTGCGTGCACCATTTCTCAGGAAAAAATGCTCATTTTTAGAGGGTTAGACTATTCTTGAAGTACTTAGTTCTTGTTTGTATGAGGATTTGTGTTGGGATTATCAATACATAAAATTTTTGTGCTTCTACTACTTGGCAGTGAAACTAGTTATTTTAATACCATCTATCACTGTAATCCGGTTAAACATGAAAGTTTATGTTTTAGGTTTTACAAAGAAATTGAGCTTTTAGAAGCGCTAAAGGTATTTATTATTTTGAATATTTGTGTTTCTACTAGGTGGTTGTGAATCTAATCATTTTACAATTGTTTTTGTCACGGAAAATCAGGGTTTTAATATGAGTTTTATATATATTTTTCTCTCACTATATTCTCAGTTTTCCTAGGCATTTATGTTCCTCCATTCATGAGTTTTATTTTTATTTTTAAATTTAAAATTCTTGATTGGCTGTGCATGTTCTTTGAATTTACTTTAGTAATACCTTCATCATATGGTTAATTAACTCACATAGCGGTTTTAAAGGAGTAGAGTTCAACAAATAGCTGGTGCTGCCAATAATTTGCAACGGCGTTCAGGGAATCTATTGCCTCCCCCAGCAGATGACTACTGCAATAACGACATTGCCTCTACAGGGAAACCTATTGTCAAAACTGCTCCAAATGTAAGACTCCCATTGTTAAACGCTCATTTCTCGGAAGAATTTTTTTTTTTGCATTAAGCAGAGGATATCCAAATAAAGAATTGCTTTTCTTAGATAAACGATATACTATTGTATTATGTGAAGAGATATAGGGAATGTAAAATAAATTGGAAAGAGCTTTACCAATATACAAGTACTTAGATCATTTCCTATATATAACTGAGTTATATGATAATGGATATTAAGTAAGATGATTGTTTCATTAGATCTAAACCGTGGATGTTTCTGGAATATATGCCAACTGGATTTGGTGATTAATGGAATGCATTTTGTTATGATTGTAATTATGTTCTCTTTGCAGCAAAATTCTACAAGTCAGGATAGAGATTCTCCTAATGGAAGCACAGGAAGATCTCTTGTCCTTCCAGCAGCAGCATCATGGTATGCCAATAAATGATCTACAGCTGCTCTAATTTGGTTTATGAGTTACTACTGCTAAAAGATTTTATTATGCTTACCCGGGGCATGCTTGTTTCAAATTGCAGGCCATCAGTTGCAAGTTGGGCATGCTCGAATATGCCTGCCAAACAAAAGCCGGACACATTCAATGGTTCATTGGTGCTTCCGGCAGCAGTTGCAAACACAACTCAAGCTTCTATATTGCATGTTGATGATGTAGGAAAGAATTTTATGGATACTGAAGAAAGTCATGCAATGCATTTTAATGGTAAACTGGGGCCTTCGGAATCTTCCAAACAGTATATTGGCCGAGATTTTCCGACAAATGAATCAGATACACCTGCAGAGGTTGTCCTAAATGCAACTCCTGCTTCTGTAACTTCCAGCAGCCACTTACCGCCCACATCCAAGGACAGGGACAGATGTATCATTATGCCAGCCAATGTCACAAACACTGTAGACATTGCGAGACAATCTTCTAATTTTGGTCCAGATAAAGATGAGAATGTTGTTGCAGATGGAAAGATTCGGAGTTTATGCTCTGGGTTGACGTCGATAAGCATTGATAGCCATATTCTGGATGAAAATTCTGATGCTATCAGGCCCAATAGTTCGGCTACAACTAATTTTTCATTTAGATCGCATGGGAATCAAGGGTTACAACAGTCTTATGTTGAGCAATTTGGAGAACCGTTAACCTCTCCAGCGTCAAGGAAAGCTTCCACAGCATCTAATGGTGTATGTATTCATAGAGAAAATTCTGATAGGAGATCAGGTTCACAAAGACAAGTACTGCAAGAAGCATGCGGTGTAGTGGAAGAGGATTTACTAGCTTTTGACGATGAAAGACTGAAAGATTCAGAAGTGGCCAGTTATCAATCATATATGCCTCATTCGTATAATCAACTCCAGATTTCAAATCATTCAAGTAGTCATTCTTGGCAAAATAGCAAGCCTTGCAGTGCTAGCAATTTTAATGTAGATCCTAGAATTGTGCATAAGAAAGTTGATGAAGCTTCTTTACCAAATAAAGCTGGTGATGAAGTATTATCAAATGGATATAATGAGAATGAAGCCAGAAGTGCTGAATTGGATAAGGTTTTGGAACGATCCAGCTTGTACTCAAATGCAAAAAAAGGAAAGTATTTGGGAAATTTTGACGATGGCGTAGACAGTGATGTAAAAAATGCTGCTGTAGATATGGGAGAGAGCAGCATAATCTCGAGTATCTTGTCAATGGACGTCGATCCATGGGATGACTCGTTGACCTCGCCTCTCAATTTAGGTAAATTGTGGAGTGAACCTGATAAACAGCATGATTCTCATAAAACATCGAGTTCATGGAAAGCACAAAATAGCAATCAGTCCAGGTTCTCATTTGCAAGACAAGAGGATTTTGCAAATCAAGCAACTGATTTGGAGTCGTCTTTAAGTAACTTTGGACATGCACCAAAGAAATACTCCGTCCCTCAGGAATCTGTGAACAGGGATCTTTACTTGGATAAGTTTCGAAATAGTTTTTCACCCAGTGGCTTTGATGAATCTGATAGTTTTCCCAGTAGCTATTCTGTTGTCTCTTCTAATAAGCTTTCTGGTGAGTATAAACTGCATATTTTTTTGTTGAGTGCTTGCCATTAGTGTTTGTTGTTTCTTATAAATCTGGTTTGCATGACAAGTTTCTTTGTTTTTTTGTGCCCATCTTTTTGCTTCATCGTTTATGCCTCACGTTTAAATGATTAAATCCTTTATGTAACTCACATTGTGGGCTTTTTTGTGTGTGGAAAATTTATGTTCTTAAATGCTTTCATTGTATTCTAATGTATAGCGTTTGATGTTGATGTATTGATTGTGTCCTTTCAAGCTCATCCTTAATTTTCATTTTAAAAATATACTATATGAAGGAGCTTTTTGTTTAATTATACTTCAATTCTTCATTGGTATTTGTGGTTAATTTTTGTTAATTTAAGAGGCAATGGCTGGACATTGTACACGTATGTTGTTTGTCTTAACGTTTTAACGTTCTAGGCACTGGAGTAAAAATGTCACATAGGCAATACTTGGGCCACTATCTCGACCTTCACTTAATTAGTGTTTGTCTAGATATTCAGTATCTAGGCAAACACTAATTAAGGCGAAGTCCCCTAGTGGTGCTTAAGCCTTGTCTCCAAGGCAAAATTCGGGAATAATAATAAATAAATTAATAATAATTATAAAAATATTTCGAATAGTTTAATTAAACAAAATACAAAATAAGTAGTTTACTTGCTGACATTGTTACAAATCTCTTGAGAAACACCTAATTTCTCGAAAGAAATACCGAGAAACATTTAAAGTTTAAAACTATGTTTTTATCATGGTATTTTAAATGTATTGCGAGAATTACAATTTTATTTTTTTATCACGTAAATATCCCGAGATTTAGTCGATATTTTAAAAATAATCGCGAAAAAATACCAAGTATTGTTGGTTTGATGAATTTAGAATATATATTATAATATGTTTTATTATTTTAATCATTACCGATATTTAGGCGAGAAATAGCTGGAAAAAATTCTATATTTGAAAATCTCCCGAGAAATATTCAGCCGATGAAAATCCGAGGAAGAGATTTGTAACACTACTTGCCGGACTAAACAATTTTTTTGCCCAATAGGAAATAATTCAGCACACCTAAAACTTCGTTACTAATCCAGAGAATTTTTCAAAAAAATGTCAAATTTTGTAAAATGAGGGAGTGATGATTAAGCCTCATGCTTTGAGGTTTATGCTTCATGCATTTGGAGGTCCATACCTCTGTATTAAAATTCGATGAGAACCCGGTCCAGTTGAGTTGACTCTACTCGACCATGTTTCAAGGCGACTCATAGGTAAAACTCGGAAATGACACTCAAAAGCGAGTGACTCGCCCTGATTCACCCGAGTGATGTATGCCTTAAAGTTGTAACCAAAAACCGAGTAACTTGGCCTATGCGGGCGAGGTGACCCGACCCAGTGATGCGCTCGAGTGGACCAAATATATTTTTATTAACACACCCACGCCAACAATATACAAATTACATTACAGACTATTATGGCCTTGACTGTAGTGAATTAGTGATAATGGTTTCTGATATTGAATATATCATGACAATTTAAGTAGATATGATCTGATGCTCTACGCTCCATTAATCCATGATTTCATTTAACTAGTTATATGAAATTATGAATGATGGATGGTTATTGTCTTATTTTTTAATGGTAATTGATTAATTGTATTGAATTATATATCTCATTTTAGGTATGTTTTATCATTAATTTTGAATTTATACCATATATATAGTATTAGAAAAATATTATATATGTTCGAGTTTTAGGTGTCATTACTTGGACGAGTTTTGCTCGAGTTTCCGAGTTGACTCTACTTGGCAAGGTTTTGAGCCGAGTCGTGTTTTCGGGTTTTAAAACCATAGTTATCAGAGTAAAAAGCCAAAAACGAGAAGCAAAGCAAAAGCGAGAAATGAGATAGACTCCACATTTCCATTATGTTATTATGGGTAGCTATAGTGTTATACCTTTGATTTTATCTTAAATTATATTTTTCTGGAAAAATGGGTGCCTTAGGTTTCAAGCTGACGATACTTGCTTAGAGTCTAGATCCTAGGTCTACCCCATCACTAAACACATACAGTTCCCTTTGACTACTAGATGAGATGTGATCAAAGCGAGCTTTCTAGCAATGTTTAAAAAAAAGGTTTCGGACACCGTAACGGACACAGCCGAAACCTTTACGTAACGCCGTTACGTAATGGTTTTGGCCTATACTTTTTTTTTTCTTTTTTCCTTGAAAAAATCCAAAAAATTCCAATAAATAGAAAGAAAACATATAATAAATGAGTAACAAGATACTTCTAAAGTCAATATAAAGCTCAAAATTTAGAAATAAGGAAATTAGATGGGCCGAGGGTTGAAACATACCTGAAATAAAGAACATGTCTTGGATTCCTTCAAATCTATGAATTAAACTCCAAATCAAGAAGTTAATTAACAAAAAACAAAAGGATTTTAGGAAAAAAAAAGTACTAAGAATAGATAGAGAAGAAGAGAGGAAGCAAAGATGAGGTTTTAGAATGAGTTTAGGGAGTTTTGGAACCCAGTCCTATGATCGAAACATTTATATATTGGGCGTAACGTAAGTTACGTAACGGTTTCAGGCGTTACAGTTTTGTTTCAGGATAAACGAGTAAAGGTACTGTATCGGGTATCAAACATCACCGAAACTTTTACGTAACAGTTTCAGCGTTTTTTTAAACCATGCTTCCTAGGAAGCGAGTCTATCCGAGGAAGCGAGTCCGGGAAATGAGCTTCCTATCTTGTACATAACTTCCCTGCAACTATGTTTAAAACACTGATCCTTACTCGTAAGATTCAATCTATTTTTTTAAAAATACAAAAACTTAATAAATCATAAAAATAGAATAATCTATTACCCAAAAGATTTCATTCATATCTATTAATAAAAATAGTAATGAATATTTCATTACATACGTTATAAAAAACACAGATGAATTCCATAAAATGAAAATAAAAAAACCAGAATTTTATTAAAGATAAATCAACAAAAGTAAACCCATATAATTATGTTGTATAAGATAAAGTGTCAAAAGACTTGTACAATTAAAAAGACTAATAAAATAAACTATCAAGTTTTCCCCAAATCCAACTCCATCTTTTTTCAAATTTTTTTTTTTCCGTTTCACATCAACGGAGAGAACCCAAATGGGGGTTTTGGCATGTCCGTAACAGGGGTTTTTCTATTTCTTCTCTCTTCTTAAAAGACATAAAGTACCTTTAGAAAATTAAAAGAATAAAAAATATTTTTTAAGTAGTGGTTCGTAAAAGGGGTTTCGTGCTCGAATCGCCTGAATCGCTAATCGTAACCTAAATCGCAAATCAAATGCGATTTTTCCAATTAAGATTTTTACCTCCAATTTGAATTGTTTTGCTTGAGATTTGAATTGAATCGTAAGATTTGAATCGCAAATCGCAAGGATTTAACAACCATTTCTTACACCTCACCTTATGCCTGTAGAGGTTTTAATGCCTCGCCTCACACCTTGGTCTTTTAAAACATTGATAAGGAATGCAATTTTAGTACGAACATGAATAGGGTGGTGGCAATAATTAAGATTGATGACTGAGAGATATCCCAAGGCAACCAGTTTCGGTATCTCGACTCAATTATTTACAAGGATGGAGATATTTAAGATATTGCCTACATAATTATAGTCGGGTAGCTAAAGTGGAAATGTGCTTCTGAAGTGCTGTTTTAATACAACGGTAAGACTAGCAATGTTTTATGCAACAAAATGTTGGGCTACTAAGCAGCATCATACGAATAATATTGGTGTAGCCCGAAATGAACACGTCTGACTGAATATTGGAGTGGCCCCAATTCATACAATAAGGGAGAGTTGATTGATTTCAACTTGGTTACTATTTGTTTGTTGTAGATCCTTTTAAGCATCCTCTGTATGGCTGAAGAAGCTTTTAGATCCATAATTTTATGTGAAAGTTGATGATGTGGATCTTATATATATATTTTTGTTCGATTAATGGTGCACATTAATTAGCAGCTTTGTTTCTTCTTTGCTACTAGAACTTTGCAATTTGGTCATTGCAAGTGTAACTTAAATAAATCTATTATATTATCACCTCTCAGTGTCTCTTTTTTCTCTTTGAATCTCTGTGATGTTTAGTCTAGTTTACTCATATTCAGAAACTATTTTGTATCAGAAATGTGGGTCTTTAGTATAAATTATTGAATTTTCTTCCCTCATATGTAATTAACAGTTTCAAGAGCTCAAATTTCAGCTCCACCTGGATTTTCAGTTTTAAGCAGAGCACCACCTCCAGGGTTTTCTTCTCATGAGAAAGTGGACCAGGCGTTCGACACTAATTATGGTTTGTTTTTTCGTTTTACAATTGCTTAGGAGTTATACCAGTTTAAGTTGATTCCAACTTTTTTTTTTTTTTGAAATTTTATTGTCCCCTGAATTGGTTTACAGGTAGCCATTTGCTTGAAACTTCCTCCTTTATGAGAAATCAGTATCAGACACCACTAACTGGGAATATTGGCAGCATTGGGGATGTTGAATTTATTGATCCTGCCATTTTGGCAGTTGGTAAAGGGAGACTTCCAAATGGCCTGAATAACTATGGTTTAGATATGCGGTCAACTTTTCCTCCACATCTTAGTGTTTCTGAAAATGAGGCAAGACTTCAGCTGTTGATGCAACAATCTCTCTCTTTAAATCAGAACCTGAGATTTTCTGATCATATTGGGGATAAGTTTTCTCCTCAAAGTGATGCGTATGGCATTCCCTCGAGGCTTCTGGAGCAATCCCAAGCCAATAATCTTTCCCCATTCATGCAGTTGTCACTCCAGCAGTCTAGAAATGCACGCATGTCAAATGGCCATTGGGATGGGTGGAATGAGGTTCAAAATGGAAACGATCTGGCTATGGCAGAGCTCCTGAGAAACGAGAGACTGGGATTCAATAAAATTTTTCCTGGTTATGAGGATTTGAAGTTCAGGATGCCTAGTTCAGGCGACATATACAACAGAGCTTTTGGAATGTGATTTTTCTAGGAACTGATTCTGCATTTGGCTTGCTTTGCAATTGTTTGATCGGAGGAACAGATGTGACCGTGTACATATTGACGACCTCTACTCTGGAGATTGGGATGACTGTATTTGGTGTTATTGAGCAGCTACTAGTTCTCTGTAATAATAGGAGCTTGAAGAAGGGTTGAGCTATCCTACATTGGGTTTTGGAGTGTTCCCTTTGTTTTCTGGATACCGGCAGGTAAGGAGAACCTTTTGTTGCATTCATTGTCTATGAAATCAATTCTTATTTTTGATGGAAAAATAGTAGCAAGCTGTTTTCTTTTCCTTTAATACTATAGAATTGTACATTACATTGATTGTGGTAGTTTCTTATGTTCTTGTTGCATTGCAGGCAAACAGGGATAGAAATCTAGACGTGAAGGTTGTGGAATGGAGCCATGGAAAGCTGTTCAATTGATCTACAGGTTCATCATCCTCCAGAGGGGATTGTTTTGGTCACACAAAAGAGAAAAACCAGGCTTGCTGCATTTACATAACTGAACTCTAAATTTGAGAACTGTTTTATGTTTATAGTTCCCCAAGAATTTACATGGATTGAAAATTTGAGCTGGAAAAACCAAGTTAGCTACAGTGTTCATGACAGCTAAAGGGATTGAGCTTTGTTTTTTCTCACTCACTATGGATTAGCAGCACTTTTATTCGTCAATTTTTACCTTGTTAGATTTGGTGACTTCATGGCTCAGAATTTTTCTGCTCTATGTTCCTTCCCCTTTTGGATTCCGAGAGCCAAGTGAGAATCACTTTAGAGAGTTCCCACCAACAACAGGTTCGTACGCCTCCTGCATCAGTAACCTTTTTCAGAAGAATGTGGACGACTTTGCTGTTGCTGCATTGTGCTGGTGAATCGCGTATATGCCAGAGAATGTCCATTAAGTCCTTTTTGAGTTGGTATGCACGAATAGTCTACTCCAAGTCCATCCACTTCCTTTCCACAAGTGTATCTATCATTACCTTGTGGTTTCTTGGTGTAAGAACTGTGCCTTGTTAATCTTGTACTTGGCAAGCTTTTGGGCTCCTTTTGTTTGTATTGTTTGAACTTCCGAATGAAGCACAGGGTTTTCATCTACTAATTATTACCATCTCAAACATCCAGCAGCAGTATGGTACTCATGGGGTTTGTGTGGAGAACAACCCAAACTGGCCTGAAAATGAGGTATACTATAATTGTTGCTCCTTTTCCGCAACTGTCGTGTTTAACTGCAGTTCCTTTCAGTATTCTGGTACAAAATGCATCATGTGTCTCTTTTAACACCTTTTAACTGTGTTAATATTCACTAACCCCTTTAGTGGTGGACAATTTTACCTTGTTTTTTTAGTTTGTTTTTTTAAAAATTACTAAGAGTTAAAATTTCGCAACCAGGTTAAAAGGGCTGTTAAAGGGGCTCTGAGCGGGGCAGACCAAATTCGATCCCGCATTTGATGGTTACTTGAATGGGTTGATCTTGAATAAAGGGTTGCCACTTGAAAATGGAAATTTTCATATGCATTCCCACTGTCATCTGAATATAAGAATTCTTGTAAGTTATAAATCCTAACAAAGCAATGTTAAAATCTCAAGAATTGAAATTCTCTCTCAGTGACACAAACAGGCCCTTATGGATAGGTCTGATCTTGAATGGGGGGATTGGAGAAACTCACTTCCTTAAGATTAAATGATTTGATTGCTTGTTTGGTTAGAGAGACAGAGAGAGAGAGAGAGTCTACCGGGTTGGTAGAAAACCCAGAGCTAGAGCTGTGTATCCTCTACCAGTTAGTTCCTTTCATCACACGGTAGAGTTGAAACCATACGCGCGGTCTCACTTCTTTCCCAATCAGTAATGATTGAAAAGTAGAAAGACTAGTAAATGCGAGTATGTCTGAATAAACTATCGAGTACAAGTCGTTTCTACCTTTTATTTTTAATAATAATATGATGATACTATGTAACTCTTTTATTTCATATTATTCTATGACATATCTACTTGTGCATCGAATGAAAAGAATAAAATGGATGGAAGAAGATCCATCATTACCACCTTGCCTTTCTGAAAATATTCAAATGATCCAAAATTCCCAATATCATAATAGACTAATCAATATTTATTTCCCCCCAACCGCAATGGGACTTGTCGGCAGGATGAGAAGGTTCCTCTGTAATTTGGGTGAGTGTAGAGTGACATTTTGGGGAAGAAGGGGAGGGGCCCACTGAATTCCCACATACTTTCTATTAACTTTTCAGTTGTGGTGGAATCACTTCTTTCTTCTCAACATCTTTCTCAACCTGGGCAAACCAAATACAAAAATACAAAACGAAAGGAATTCATCTATATCTCTCTCTAGGTGTGGCCATAATCGTTTAGTTTATTGCTAGAGCAAGTTGAGTGGAGAGGGGGCTCACAGACTCACTAATGGTTACTTTTATTTTTAATTATCATGATCTATTGTTGTCTCCTTAAAGAGGTTACTGCCACCCTTACCAACAGCACCACTCCATGGCTGTTAATAGTGACATCAAAACAACCAGACTAACTTACAAACAACTGTAGGACACTAAACCCACCTCAACTTCTCAACAATGGGGTGTTCCATTCAGTGCCACATGATAAATGATTATAAAATAAACTCATTAATGAACCCCATCAACCAAATACCTAACCCTAACCCTAACCAATCAAAATAAGGGCCCCCACTAATCTCTCCCCCCAAAAAGGGGACCCACTAAAACTAAAGGAGAGGTAATGAGATTATGAAAATCCAATTGGGATTGGGCCCACCATGTTACAAACCGTAGGGGTGATAACAAATTTATTCTAATAATGATTAGATTGAAGAACCTAATAACACATCTCCTACTCCCCTTTTAAGCTAAGGACATCATACTCCCCTTTATAGGTACACAATGATTTTGTGATGGGGGCACAAGGACGGGACACAACTCTACACATGATTATTAGACAAAGAGAGTAACAATAGCCTCAGCCGCTTCGATAGGAGACCCAGCAGCAATGGTCTGGCGCTATAACAGCCAGATTTGACTCTCAAATGATCCTTATTAGACAAAGTCTTTCAAGAGCTGAGCTCTTAATGATCTCGCTCCTAAACGGTCTCTCAAAACAATTGTAGGGTCCAAAACATCAATTTTACAATTACTTTCTTTGAAGAGAAGATTGCTAGCAGCCTGCCAGGGTATTGAGCATTGACTCTTCTTATTAATGGCCATTCCAAGGAGGTGGGTGTGGACCCCAAGTCCTTTATTCAATCTAAAAAATAATAAAAGCCAATACAAAGGACCATATGATCTCAAAGCCCTGGAGCAGGAGAGAGACGCTTTCAAAAGTCTCAGAACAATCAGTCCATCTATACACAGAGGACTGCTGTTTAGTATACAGGCCCCCTATCTATCTCTACTCCTTTCCTGCAGGAGCAGCAGCCAGCAGTAAGTGATGGAAGGTATTATCACGACTTCGGATTACCTCTTGTGGATGCCCGAGGTGGGTGTTCTGGCATCCACAAATCATTGGGCACCTGGCAATAATTTGGGGGAGAAGTCATTTCGTTTTCTCCCCATGATTTTGACTTCTCCCCCCTTTTAAACACCACATGTCCCATGATTTGTAGATGCCCGAGTGCCCACCTCGGGTATCCACCTGAGCTAGAAGCCAATTATCTTAGTGAGGAAAATTCTACCCCTATGGCACTCCCCCCCTTGGAGGCAAAAAGATAAGGATTTTGTGTCAATTGTAGGCCTACAGCATAATTCTTGTCCTCTTGCCCCCAAAAGGGAGAGAGTGCAATAAGGTGGTATGGGCTAGCCAAATCCTTATGACAAATACATGAGCAGAAGTAAAGCAATAAACTAAGAACGCACGATTATAAACAAGAGCTCTAGTTGAAACAAGAGATTAACTATCAACAGGAACTCCGGTTGAACAATCAATCGGAGCAACCCATAAAAAAATAACCCTTTATTTAATTCATCATTCTATTAACTTAGGTTAAAAGAAGTTTAGAAGAGTTTCATATCACGTATAGTAAGAAAAGAGGTTGAGTTAGTTTATAACTCAATCTTCATATCACGTATATTATTAAGAAGAAAAAAAACTAGAAAAGAGGTAGAGTTAGTTTGTAACTCAACATTCATCTCATGTATATTGTTAGGATAAAAAAACAACGAAGTATATTTGGAAAAGCTTCTCTCATCTAGCAGCAACACCACCATCCCTTCCTCACCGCCAATCACAAAGCCCATTGCCCACTCCTCAACTCGCTCTCTCCTCAAAAACAATCGCCACCAAAACAACCATATCGATTGTTTTATTGCAGAGATGGATAAACTGATTATAAGCACAGAAGCAAAAACGAGAAAGAGAATAAATGAGCCAAAGAGGTCATTGGTTTCCTACTAAGCGACAGAAGTTCTTTTTGCGGTCAGTATCAAGTTGGATGAGTTTTTGTGTAGCATTGGGGGGCTAAGATCGTGGCCATTGATATGCCACCACTTATGCAAATCCACGCCGTTAGTTGTGCACGGATAAATTTATCTCCAAGGCTCTAGCTTCAATTCTTGTAAGTAAAGATTAATTTTTGTTGAGTTTTGGTGATGGAAACGTGGGTGGTGATATTTTGAATGATGCAGGAACTGGATGGGGGAGGGGGGTGTATGGACCAGTGTGGCACTGTATTGTGGGGACCAGCTTTGGGTCTTTTGTTACTCTGTTGGAGGGTTTTTGTATTTCTCAATGGATCAAAAGTTGCATAGATTCAAAAGGTGAGCGTGAACTCCTTAAACATATTATTTTATTTTAATTAATAAATAACTTAGAATATAACCAAACTTTAATTAAGTTACTATTAAATATTATGTGGGACCCATTATTAAAAGGGAGTTGGTTTAGGATTCTACCATATTAGGGAAGAATCCTATTTATATAGAAAGAGAGTCTATTGGTAGAGTTGGTTTAAGACTCTACCATATTTTAGGAAAGAATTTTATTTCTATAGAAAGATAGTATTTTAGAAAAGAGAGTTATTTTAGGACTCTACCATATTAAGGAAGAATCCTATATTTATTGAAAGAAAGTTTCTAACTATATCTTTGTCTCTTAAGATCAAGGCAACCGTTGCTTTCCTCTACGATAGTAGCTTCAGCCGGTTTCAGATCTACTTCAATGTGGTAACCCTGTGGCCATTTGTGTGTTTCTTGCTCTCTTTTTTCAATTTGATCCATACTTATCAATTTGATAACATGCTTTTTTCTATTATGATTATATATTATATATTTATTACATTAATTAGTACTAATTATATTTTA
The DNA here is from genome assembly GCA_015143295.1 of Tetracentron sinense. Lineage (NCBI taxonomy): Eukaryota > Viridiplantae > Streptophyta > Magnoliopsida > Trochodendrales > Trochodendraceae > Tetracentron > Tetracentron sinense. The sequence goes on from CM026563.1 coordinate 5,213,834, forward strand.
ACGAATTATATTATTTTTAATCTCATTTGATTAAGGCCATAAGTTTATAAATAATAATACTTATTTTATTTTTATTAATAAAAAATTAATACGTGTATATATATATATATATATAGTATGTTGCTAATGTTTACTAGGGTAAACTTAGTAACTTTCACCAGGACATATTTTATTAGGGAAACTTTAACTATGGTTAAGATCACTAACCCTTAGGGCAGCAACACTAGGGAAACCTTTTTACTTACTGTGCGTTTGGTGCTAGCACTCCTCTCAAGAAAAGTCAAACTGTACCTTTTTACACATTGGATGATTTGTCTCATGTGAAAAGCTCAATAATCCTTAACTTGAGTGAGTTTGATATTTAATATTAGGAAAATAATCACCTCCTTGCTGAAAAAGCGAAGGAAGGCGTCTCGTTCCCTTTTTCTCATCTTGTGTCTTCTTTTTAACTCCCTTTAACTATGGTGAAGATCATTAACCCTTAGGGTGTATTCATTTGGTAAGAAAGTAAAGGAAAATAAAAGAAAAATGTGTTTGCACTTTTCTTGCGTTTGGTTTGCAAGAAACATACATTTTCTTGTACTTTCTAAACAATGACAAACTTTATCCCAAAAACTTCATCCATCTTTTAAGTTATTTTACGAGAAAATTTAAGTTTTTTTTTTTTTTTTTCTTCGTTCACCACTTTCTTGCCAAATAGGGTTAAACATCTAATCTTGTTTTTCTGAAGAAAAAAATTGATTTTTTAACCACATGGATTAAAACTTGTTAGCCATAGTTCAAGGGAAGTTAAAAGGGTTTTGCAAGGGCGAGGAGCAATAGTCCGCTCCTCATATGATGAAAGGACTACTGCTCTTAATACTAGGATAAAAATGTCTTACTGAAAATTACCAAATTTATAGTGAGCGTTTACAGCACCTATATATATATATATATATATATATCCACACACGCGCGCACAAATATACCCAAGCTATCCTAAGATATCATCCCCTCCGAGGGTCTACTAACACATGGTGTATCAAGTCAATTATCAATCTACGCTCCATATTACAAATACTTGAAAGGGATATGAATTCAAATACCATTCTGTTTTGCTCTGGTTGCCTACCCACGTATACAGAGAGAAGATAAGGGTGTGGCCGATGTGGTCATGGTAGTTCCAGCTCCTTTACTAGTAGTGAGAGGTGTTGGTGGCGACCATGGCAGGAGGGTAATTGCGATTGTGCGTGGTTGTGTTCGGAGGACGTGGGGGAGGAAGGACAGCTGATGAAGCAGTGGTAGTTGAAGAAGAGAATCCTGATGATGCTGCATTAGAGAACAGTACTGGCAATGGGGTAGCACTACCTTGGCCATGCATTTGCCATGCCCAGTTCGAGAGTCCTGGCGAAGAACCTACTTTGACTCTCTTCTCTATTGCTCTTTCCTGTCAAAAACATTATTTATAATTAATCTAACATGGAAGTTCTTTGAGTAAGGTACAGCACAGTCCTAATTATACATAAACAAGATTTTACGCAAGGGTATTAACTAACATTTGTCCATAAAATAGACAGAAAAATGAACTAGACTTGTTCACAGCCTCTCATTAGGCCTACAGAAATGAGGAAAGAAGAAGTTCCCACATGATATTACCAGCATGGTTTTAAAAATGGCTCGTGTAACCGTTAACATTAGTGACATTGACACGCGGTGATGCAACAGCCCTTATTAAACATTATTGCTGTAATAACAGATGAAAAACATGCACTGATATAACAACCATTAATACAGTTATGACCATAGTTAGTAATTCGGCGTATGACAAAAATTCGGTGCGAGAATTATTCACGTATACTTCAGATTAATTACTTAATAATTCGTTTAAAAATTCGGCCAAAAAACGTAGTACGTCAAAAGTGCGGTACGAGAATAGTTCGAGTATAATTTGGATCAAGACTCAAAAATTTGTGCAAAAATTCGGTTAAACATATAAAATACATGTATAAGGTTAACTTAAGTAACCTGTTCGTTACACTCGCAACAATCCAATTAGTTCTCCGGGTGAAAAAACATTAGACATTCCATCTTCTTTAACCAAAACTTTGATGTCAATAATTTCTATATGCCTATTATGGATTTGCACCCCAAGATTAATCAACTTTTGGATATGTACATAAATATAAAGTATTTACATATTTTTGAAACTTGATCTCTCAAGGCATACACACTTTTGGATTCCTAACCAGAACTTTTGGACTGCTTGTTCTCTCAGGCATGTGCTTGAGATGATCCTAATTTCAGATTTTGAAAGCTTCTAATAGAGCACATGTATAACATTACTATTTGATGGATCTAGATTCATTCAGAAGGAAACTTCACATAAGCAAAACCCTTTGGTAGGCCAAACTTATTTGTCAGAACATTGACTCTGTTCAACCTAGCTACCACCACTGGCAGGATCTTTGTGAAATCGATAAAATCTTTAATTGAAGAACTCATTGGAGGAGGTGTTTCAACGATGGAGGAAGAAGATCTGCAGTTTTGTCAAGAAACCCCTTTGGAACTTTGGGCTTGATTTACCCATAAATCATCAACTTTAATCGCTTTCTAAATGCATCCGTCTGTGGTTTCTCAGTTTCTGCTCGATTCCGCCATGGCTACGTTTGAATTCTAGGTTGTGTGATTACGACAGTGCGAAACGGTAATAGAAAGAGATTGATGAAAAGTTGCAGATATGAACTCTAGGGTTTCTTCAATTGAAGAGAAGGCAAAGGGAGTGTAGAGAGGAAGAGAGATCGGGTATACTTGCAGTGACACTCTAGGGTTTTTGTAAATAGCCAAAAAATTTAAGAGCGAGAGAGATCATCTAAGAGCATAAATGGCCAAAATCCCACTTCATTACCAGTCTATGTGAGTCACAGGAGAGAAGGAGGCACGCCTCTGTCATCTGTATTTTGTACTGTTTGCGTGACTGTGTGAGAAAGATTTTATAGTATTTAATGTATATATTCGCGACCCATTCGCGAATGATTCGTTTATCTCTAAAACACGGCGTATACATCCATACCATTGAATTGAATCGGATGGTTGAACCAAACGGTAACCGAACAATTAGTTTAATTCGCGACTGATTCGCAATTTTACTAACTATGGACTTATGACACTGAACAATGATCAAGCTCTACAAATCTGTCTCCAATTATGTCCATCATTTGAAAACTTTTTTTTTCAGGATATACAATAGCCAAGGAAGGAAACAGAAAGAAAACAATTCCCATAAAATTTCTTTTGACTCACCTACGTATTCTCCGAACACTATTATTTGAAAAAATGATTATTTGATCATGAATTTCTACACAATCAATTTCATCTGAATTGATTTTTGGCCAAAAAAATCCAATCCAAACGCCACCTTTAAGTTCAATCTTGTCACTGTAAATTGGGAATAAATTTTTGAGAGAGCTTCTTTGGAAGCTGAAGCCTATGAGTGAGGTATTTAGCTCAGTGGAGGTGCAATTACCATAGTTTCAAAACTGTGATGCAAAAGAAGGGGAAATACTACAGATAGAACAAGAAAAGAAGCCAACATAAGATTTGAAATTCAAGATCAAATGCAAAGACAATGATTGTTGTTTCAAAGTTCAAACTATTACAAGCTAGGGTGGACAAGGGTGGTGCAAGTTATACTTTCTTTTTTACTAAAGAGAAATTAATAACGGGATAGCCAAATAGAAGAAATTTACCTCGTAGTTGGGAAAGAAACTGGAATATGCACCAGCCCATAAGGGAGGGTGCTTGGATGTCATTGCTATGCCGTGAGGAGGTTGAACACCCACTGTTGCTGAAGCAAGGTTTTCAATCTGTAAAAGCACAACAGATAGGGCATAAACTATCAATATCTTTAAAATTAAGACCGGTTTGATCCAATATCTATTTGCATGAGACAAAAGGACTAAATCTAGCTATATGCAATCTCCACAGTTATCAAAACATGAAGACAAACGAGACCCCCTCATCAGATTTTTGGAGGGTTTTAGTTAAAGCTGCAAATGTAAAGTGGACTGATGACTGTCAAATTTAAGATTTCCGGGTCTGTTAGTTGAACAGACGGAAAGACGACTTTACCAGATTTTTCAAATGTTTTAGTTAGAGTTACAAAATTTCTTGAAGTGTAAAGTGGACTGAAGACATTTGAACAGAGGAACTGTGTGAAATTTAAGAATTCTGAGACACTAGTTGAATTAACGCAATTAATTTGAGCATTACCCTTGGTCTCCTTCCGTCGGGCATGTCAAAAGGGCCGCAATGGAAATGAAAACCCCCCAAACTGTTATTCCCCCTTGTGCCATTAGCCAATGAAGGAGGAGAAATTCCCAAGTTCAGATCAAGATTGTGGTCGCTACCTGCACCAAAAGCATTAGGAAACTCATTGCATATTAGTTCACAGAGAAGAATTTGTTGCACTCTTGTGCAAATGGCAATGAAAAACCAGTTCAGAAGATGGAAATAGAATAGGAAACCTAGTATCAACTATTACCTCCATTATTGGCCTCCAAGATTATCTCCCCTTCATATGAACTCGGCTCAAAGTTGGTGACTGCTTCTTTTCCATTAGATTTGATAGCTGCCTTGTCATAAGCCCTGATTTCCAGAAAATCAAAATGGAATTCGAGTTGGATGCAATGCTATCGATATTGAGAATTCAGGTAAGAAATTCAATATCGGGAGAGTGGAATTCATCATCACTAAGGACCTTGCAGCTTCTACTTCACTGTCGAAGAGCCCAAGATATGTATACCTGCAAGCAAGAATCGTATTCTTAACAAGGAAAGCAGGGCTCCCAAACAGTTCTTTTCTTAAATAGGCATCTTAGAAAAGACCCAGATGACAAGTTTTCCAAAACCAATTCAAAGTTTATGGCACCAGGCACTTTAATGTAAAAGAGACACCTAAGATAGAATTAATCATCTCAAATACAATTTCAGTTTTGTGGGTTTCTCACTTCTTGCCAAGCAACTGCCCCATTCGAGCTTCCCAACGGCCACATTTGTGCAGTGTCACCCCTCTGAATTTCGAGCTCCCCCTCGAGAATCCAGTGCTTTGACGACGGAGTATGTGCACGAACTCTTCCTTCGTCAAGTTCTTCATCTGCAGACCAATCAAAGAAGATAAATACCAAATCAAAAATTCCCCTTGGAAAAACAACATACGAGTACTAAATCAGTAACATCTACCCTACCCCACCTGTTTCAGATCATCATCATAGTCACTGAGATCAAAATTGATATCAGCATCAACTCCCCGGAACTTAATGGCAGCTCGATCATATGCTCTGAAAAAATTAAACTCAAAAAAAAAATAAAAAATCACCAACACAACCCAAATTCAAACAGAAAAAAAATCCGAACAAAGGGTTTTCATTCAAAACGATTCTTAAGTCTTACCTAGCCGCAGCATGATCAGTATCAAATCCACCTAACATATAGAATATCATCAAAATAGACCAAAAATAGAAACCCATTAACAAAATCATACTCCATTTATGAAATTTAATCAAATAAAAAGATCGTCTCCTTACCCAAATACACTTGTTTCCGACAATCCCTGTAATAAAAAAAACGAAAAAATCGATGAAATATCATACCAAAAAAGAAGACCCCATTAAAGATTAAATCCAACTCGATTTGGAAAACAAATCAACTTCATAAAAATTACAAACCAGATATGCGATTCCCATCTTCCAGTCCTCCGATAAAATGTAACTCCCCGGTACTGTGAGCTTCGAGACCTCGGTCCCCTCCTACTCTTCTTCACCTGCTGTTTCTGCTGCTGCTGCTGCAACACCCTCACCTCCTGCGGCCCACTAAAGTCACTCTGGCAGAACGCGAGATCCACCCAATGTTGCGGCGACAAAGAAGCCGAACCCGGCTCCGGACACATCCCAGAACCATCAGTTCCTCCACCTCCTCCTTTCACCGGAAAAAGCTGCATCGTAGCGAAACCCGAACCCATCACCGGATTCCCGTTAAATCCCTTGTTTCCATCGCCGTCAACCTTGACGGCGTCCGTTGCGCTAACCCCAGTTCCGCTTTTCTTCAATATATCAAAGCTGAAAGCAAAGATACCCCCACTAGGATTGGCTTGAGCAGAGCAGGAATCGTCGTCGCCGCCATTGCTCGAAGCTTCAGCATTAACGAGAGAGGAATTCGAAGATCCCGAATCGTCAATTTGGCCTCCGCAACCTTCCGGAACCTTATCCACCATCATCATCATCTCATCTTCCTCACAAGTCCAATCAGCCAAAACAAGATTGAGATTAAGATCCAACATAACTCCTCCCTTCGAATTCATCTCCAATTTCAAACTTACCCTTTTCTGGGATTGATCTTCAAAGAAGAGATGAAGAATCAGGCAAATTTTTTGTGGGTCAATTGAGGAAGAAGAAACAGAGAAGATAAATATATTGGAAAGATAAAACAGAATAGTTTCTATATAGCATTGGAGCTTCGATTTGCAGAACTCGTTTGGAAGACCATCTCTTCTTCTTCTTCTTCAATAAACTGTAAGAAAAAGACGATCAAATCATAAAATTCGAGCCGTAGAGAAATGATCGGAACAAAGGGAGAAAAGGGATTCAAAAGCTTCCTCTCTGAAACTGCCGGCGACGGGAAGAGGGGAAGCTACGTTGGTAGGCTTCTTTAAGAGACAGAGAGGGAGAAAGAGAAAGGAACAGTCGCTGAGGCACGAAGGACCCAGATGGGACGTGTGAAGGAACATTTATCAAATTACCAAATTTATCCCTTACTTTATTTAATTAGAGAAAATAAATAAATAATTTCATATTAGTCGCCGGATTTCCCGGTTCCCGGTTCCCGGTTCTTGATTTCGTCGAACGAATTTTCACGTTGTTCTGAATATCTTTAATTTGTTCTATAGACGAGAGTAGCCGTCTGTAACTTAATCTTAATATACACTGTGAAATGTGAATAAGGTGGGTTTGACAGCATATATTGTGAAAAACGAGGGTATCGGTACGAATAACGAGGATGTTGGTCTTGAGTTTCATTCCCTTTTTCTTGTTAGATACCTTTATGCGATGTTCGGCTGCCGAGAAAATATGTGAAAACATGGAGAAGAAAAGAAAATTTTAGATTTCTAATACAATTTGTGGTTATGTTTTGTCTAATTTTCTTTTCTTTTTCATGTTTTTATTTATTTTCACGGCAACCAAACATAAGGTTAATAAATTTTTTTTTTCTCCATTTATGTGGATTAGAGGGTTTTGCAAGTGCCTTAATAAGAGACCTAGACACACTTATCCAAAAATAAAAAATAAAAAATCTAGACTATAATAATGCGAGAGGCATGTGTAGATGATTTTTCTGAGATTTCTAAATTACCCTTATATAAAAACAAAATATTGGTTTAATATTTTACTTTAATTTCCAAACTACCCTTGCCTTTGATTTAATGATTTATTTTAATTCCTAAACTATCCCTTTATCTATTTAGAATCACAACCAATCGTGATTGACCTTGGGGAGAGTTCACCCACACCTGTGGTTTAACACGTGCCCCTTTTGATTCCTATTGACTGTGGTTAACTCATTTCCTTTGCTCTCACGTGCATTACACGTGTCACTAGCCAGTTCAATTGGGTGTCGTTAACTCCTTTCCCTTGCTCTCACGTGCATCGCACGTATCACTAGCCAGTTCAATCGGGTGTCGTTAACTCATTTCCCTTGCTCTCACGTGGATCGCACGTGCCACCCGCTAGTATATATAATATGATAACGTGTTTCCTCATGTAGATGCCTGAGAAGTACACTCGGCTTTGCAAAGAGCATGACGCGTGGGAAGACATTTAACAAAAGAGTAGATGGCATGCATGTGCATGTATCGTTGGGCAGTATATCCACACCTCCCAATCTTGGCATGTGAACTTTTTGATACCTATTAACTATGGTCACTCAACCTTAGGGTTAAATAATATTACACTTGGTTTTTAGAAAAAAAACTAATAACATTAATAATAAGAAAAGTCAATTTTTAAAAAATATTATTTTTCTTAAAATAAGGTTTAAATTATTTAGTCTATAGGATAATGAATCTTAACGATAGTTAATGAATGTTAAAGAGGACATGTGGCAAGTTTGGAGGTGTGGGTGTACCTCCCAACAAAACGTGCAATGCATGCCATCACTTCCGCGATGCCCGAGTGTAATACTCAGGGCATTTGCGAAGGAAATCCATTGCCTTATGATATAGGATGATCGCTCTTTTCACAACTCAACATGTGTCTTTATCATAAGATTTCCTCTAGCGAATGCCCGAGTATTATTAGGCATAATCTTTACAGTCGGATGCGCATAAAAGTGTTTTATTAAAGATGTGATATGATATTCCGTTTGGTGGAACACGCAAAATACTAATCAAATTATTTACTAAATAAGTTTCAAAAGGGTGTTCAAATTATTTGCTACGCCATTGAGCTCGACGCCTCGTGCTCCCTCATCAAAGGGCGAGACCGACAGCCCTACTTGAAGTAGATGACGAAATAATACTTAAACTCTCTTCAACATGTGTCCCTTTTTAATCTTTATTAATTATGATTAAAATTTATTAATTCTTAAGATTCAATATTTTAACCTTAGATTCTAGAATAATTTATTTTTAAATCAACTTTAAGATTAAATTTTTTTTCAACAGGCTTAATTTTTTAAATATTTTATTCTAAAAATAAAGGTTAGATTTTTTAACACAGTTAATAAATTTTAATCATGATTAATAAAAGTTAAAAAGAGCCACGTGTTAAAAGTTAAAATAAATCTTAACCACGGTTGATCCGATCTCTCACTTACAAGTTACATGTGACCACAACATTATCCCGAGTTTCACTGTCGGGATAGTGTGTACAGTAGGCGTTATATCACACTAGCTGACATTAATAATGGTCTTGTGTACTACAGATGGTTGCGTTTTACGCGCCCTGGGAGCCCCGAAAAGAAAACCTTGACCTCGAGGAACCCTAATCAATGCTCCTGTGACTATTTTAGGATTATTTAATATTTAAAGAAAGCAACGTGGCACGGATTAGTAGGTCCAAATCCTGGGCCCACGTGGACGGAGATATCAAATCATGTTGGACAACGCTAAAATTGCCATAAATGGACTTTTCCTTAGGACCATCCATCCAGTCAATCGAATGGTTGGGGATATCTCATCTCCTAGGCTGTGCCTATTGGACTCGAGCCTGTACTATTAATTCCCCCCTACACCCACACAAAAAGAGTCCACGCGCATGCTCTTGCATGACAATGGAACGTGTCTTTCACGCGCTTTAGTGACTTAGAATTATTCTGTACTATTCGACGATATCTTATTATTTTATTATAGGGTTTTTGCATATAAACGACCAAGTTTATATCCTAATTTATACGTACGGTTTATCCTAATTTGTAAACAAACTGTAATGTGTAAATTAATTCATCATTTTTTCACTCTCTTTCTTCTATTTCTGTTGATTGCATTCAAAAATGTTTAGAGCGACTATAATACCATTATGACATGTGTATTCTTTTAATAATCATGATAAAAATATATTAACCCTTAAAATTAAAGTATCTAAACTTAATTTTTAGATTTTAAAAAATAATTTAACCATAGTGATTAAAACTTGCTAATCATAATTCAAAGATAGTTAAAGAGGCATGTGAGGGCGATGAGCAATGGTTCGCTATTAGGCCCGGGAAGAGGATTCTTGCTTTTCTAACTGACACAATTTTTACATTTATCCTATTATTTTCAGTATTCAAATCTTTCGTGTGAATTCTAACAATATAAATAAAATTTTTAAATGATAATAAAACTTAAAACTATAATCATTTACATTAGTCGCAGTCTCTTAAAGTGTCTTATGCAAGTCTTATCCTAATTATAAATTATGAATCTCATTAAATGATTATGTTTGATAATATAGTACAAAATATTTAGGTTTATATGAGATATCATGAAGACAATAATTATTTTACTAACAGTTATAAATGAAAGTCTAACGGAATTAAGGAATGAGATTGTTTTTTCTTTAGGAAAAAGATTATTTGACGGTTGAAAACAATGAATTAATTTATAAATATGTTATACATTATATTTTTTTACAAATAAGGATAAACCTAGCTAGCTGCTTTGCTTATATGCAAAAAAAAACTCTTATTTATTATCCTTTATCATGTACTAGCGGGTGGCACGTGCGATGCACATGAGAGTGAGGAGAACGAATTAACCATAATTAATAGAAGTTAAAAGGGACACATGTTAACTTGCGGGTGCAATTGAACTCTCCCTGAGTTCAATCACGATTGATTATGATTTTATTTTTAAATAGAGAGATGAGGATAGTTTGGGAATTAAAGTAAAATATTAAATTACAATTTTGTTTTATAATACTAAAGATTAAACGGTAATATCCGTACACGTCCGCCTGTTCCAAAGGCATCCAGCTGTCAACCAACAGACTGCCCGGCCCACTCCATAACTAGCCTTTTGGAGAATTTTTTAATTTAATATTCTCCTAAGTTTTTTATTTTATTTTCTGTAGTGAGAACCTTTGTTTTGAGAGAAATAGAAAACTAGAAAAGAGAGAACGAGAGAAAAAGAGAAAGTGAGGACGAGAAGCCGTGAGAAAGGCAACAAACGAACAAGTAAAAAGTACGTATCTTGTTCTTTTCCTGCTTTAAATGCCATTTTGACCCCATCTTGCTGAAAACAATGCCGGACGTGTCCTTGAAGGTTGCCAAAGTGAACGACATGTTGAAATGTGCTCTTAAGTCTTAAGTCTGTAACTCAAGTTTTCACCTCTTTTTTCTTTTTTTGGTTTTTTTGATAATCAAGTCTTCGCTCTTAACCATATGATTGTTACAGTTCTATTTCCCTCTCTGTATACTACCGTCAATGCCCCTTACCTTCATCTCAATTTGCAAACATGTCCTTAAAGTGGAGAGGAGTGCTATCCCCAATTGCATTTACTCCAAAAGGTTCCACGGACACAAGATTAGCCTATCACGTGGAGTTATTTCATATTTTAACATATTAAAAAATTAGAAAATAGAACAAATTTAACATTTATGGCCACTGAGTTGCCTTTGTGGAAGGCTTGCTACTGAGGCTAGCAAAATCCTAATGTGCAATATGCAGAATTTTTTTGTTTATTTTTATAGTAATTTTCTTTGCCACTATTTTAGTTTCAGAATCTTATATCTATTCACTCTGTTATTATTATTATTATTTTAAATGAAAGAGAAATTTACTAAGCGAAAAAAGAGAAATTACAATGAACATCTTCTAACATCCTCATTAACAAAACGAGATAGGATATTATGAAAGTATGCAAGATAAAAAAAGAACATTAATAACCACATTACAATAAGTAGACAAAAAGTTTGCAGATAGTTATATTCCTTGTACACAAACTCAAAAGATACATCCTTAAAGAGAGACGCCAATCCACTAATTTCATCAAGGTGAAAAATACAATTTCACGGCCACTCCCTAATTCCATCGATTGCATTGATAGCTAGTTAAGATAAGATTGGACTTTTAATTGAGAAAGACATCGCACTAAAGCTTGCATCTCGCTGTGGCAAATAACTCTAAGTTCAACCACCATAATCCTGATCTTCTATACAGCCATTCACGAGAGCAACAATGGGGGATCTCATATGATCCCTAAAAAACAACCCATACTTGTCGTACCGTTCCGAGCTGAACCTTCGCAGTTAAGTTTGGTTAAGAGATTTTTTTTTAAAGAAATAAGGAAAGCAGAAGTAAAAGAAAAAATGAAAAAAAAAAAGAGAATTGCAAGTCTCCTATAGTAACTAGAAAAGAGAATTGCAAGTCTCCAATAGTTTCGAGATTTTCTATCATATTCTATCATATTTAAATTAATATTGGCCGTAAGTTCCGGCACATGAATAAGCCATCAATTCGTTAAATTTAGTCCGTACTAAATCCAAATTTGCAATCTTTTGTGGAGGTTATAATGTCACAACACTATAATAGTGTCTTTTTCTATCATAATTTGTGGACCTCAATGTTCGCAATTTTTTTGTTGGTCTATAGTATGACCTTTCTTTTTTATTTATGGAGATGACATGGTTAGAACTGTGACATGCCATACATATACAAACACATTTTTTATTTCATTTTTTTTTCTTTCTACATTTAAAACCCATTTCTATACATGTTAGCTATGCCATATTATCTCTACTTCCTCGGGCAGCAATGTATTTCATTACAGACTGTTTTGCATATTTAAGATTCATGTTATTGGTTTTGGAAGGATTTTTTTGCACCGGCAGCTAATCTATCATAACCCAAATAAAGCATTTTACAAATTATCATAAACCCAAGTTATTAACAAGTATAACTTGACATCTGTATTTGATTATTATGGAATGTCTTTTGTTCTAAAAAAAAATAGAATAAATGATTCTTTTGAAAATCTAAAATTTTTTCATTCAAAACATAAGAAACTTTTGAATTCCGAAATGAATGAATTCGGGCTTGAGATTGATAGTGCAGTACAAAGAGAGGCACCATGATATTAAGGCTTTTAATAAAACGGAATGTAATAAAACGGAATTGAAGACAGTGACAATGATGATGTTATTCTTATAATAAATTGTTGGTTTCTTTTACACTTGAGCCATCTTGCATGGCTACACTTTCAATCCCAGCTTACCCCACAAAAAAAATAGTGCTCGACTGTAAGGTCAACTCAGCTCAATGTAAGAGTCATTCAAACCATGAGATTGAAGAAAAGAAAAAGAGTTTAAATATGACAAGGAGCTCCCCCAGTTCTTGATATAAAAAGGGTATTTTTGTCCATTAAATTTTATATAATTTTTATAATATGCTACAGGTAGGGCCGTCATTGACAAAGCTAGGGGTGATAACGATCCGAGCCAAGTAGTGATATGTTCAAGCTTGTTCGTTGAATAAACTAGTTCAGAAATCATGTTCAAACTTTACTTGTTTATTAAATTAACGAGTTTGAGCTTTACTAGCCGAACTCGAGCCGAGCTCGAGTAGTTCACGCGATTATTGTTTTATTGGATATAGCTATTTATATTAGGTACAAAAATTCACTTTATTATCCTAGACAAAGAAATTATGGTGTTAACTAAAATTTTAGTATAAGATTATAATTATTTAAAAGGAAATGTTAGAGTTCACGCCTTTCGTGAACTCTATAATCCTTCACGCAAGGCAATTTGAATAGTAGTTTTGTAATTATGCTTCCTATGTTAGATATTTTTATAAAATCCACTTTTTCCATTTTTTCAATAATACCCTTTATGCCCATGTTAATATCCAAATTGCCCCTAAATTTGCACAGCGTGAAGTTGATAACGTTCATGCCCTTACGTGAACGTTATCAACCCCCTTATATAAAAGGTATTCTTATCATATAAATTACTTTATATAGTATTACTCTTCACTAGTATATAATAGATATACTTAATTTTAATATTTAAATGAAATAAGTATATTTTAAATATTAGAGTAGGTTAATATGTTTATATAATCGAACCGAGTTTTTATCAAGGCGAGCAAGGGTGTGTTCAAGCTCAACTTGTTTACTAAACAAGTTCGAAAACGATGCTCAAGCTCGGCTCGTTTACTAAATAAATGAACAATACTTAAGCTTTTAACGAGCCGAACCCGAGTAGTTGACGAACATTTTGCTTAATAACCACTCCTAGATAGAGCCAGCTTGGTTAAGTAGTGGGACGTGTTTGGGCTTGGGCTTAGACTCCTAAAGCCCGAGGTCCATTTGCCGAACCTGATTATTAATAGGGTTGGGCTTGGGCATGCGCCCCTCAACTTGATCAATAATTAGGCCGCCACCAAATTACCCAGTTGGCACCTATAGTTGTAGACATATTTTGGAGAGTTCTTATATATCTTATTCAGGAGCTCCTGCTCATTTTAATCTTTAAAAAAAAAAGTGATAGACTATAAACATAAGTCTCAGTTGAAGAGATAATCAGAACATCCCAAAATATGTCTTGGCAGAGAAAGTTTAGGTTATTACATAAAAAATATTTTGTTTATAGAAACTGTCTATTTTATTTTTGTATTTCTCAAATTACCCATATTAGACAACATATTTTGGAATGCTCCCATTATCTTTTCAAGGACACTTTTATTCATTCTTAATCTCAAAAGATCAAACAAAAAGAATATTAATGAGGTGGAACTCTGCTTCATGCTTCTTGAGTGGAGCTAGGCTTCAAGCATCTTTAGCGGATTTCTCATTTTTAATTGTATAAAGTTAGCAATTTTGTAATTATTTAGAGATTCAGTGACAATTTTGAAACACTTATCTCTTCATAATCACAAAATTGTCATCTATTTTATATTTTACACAAAAAGAGAACTCTGCGCAAGACTCTTGAAGCATATCTCCTCTTCATATTTAAACACTACAAAAAATATATGAAAATGTTTTAACGGACCGTGCATTCTGTTAGCACACTCCTCATTAGTCCATGCCCCTTTTTTAATAACCACTAACTATGGATCAGATTCACTCATTCCTAGGGAGTCCATCCATCCAATTTGAATTTTTAGAAAGCAAAAAAAAAAAAAAAAACTATTTTTAATTTATTTAAACTTAATCATAGTTAAAAATAGATTAATGGAGATTTGATAAAACTTATCTAATAATTGTTTTCTAACTAAGTTTTAAAAATTAAGAGATATTTATTATAATATAATGGCCTGAAAATCGTTGTTATCCATATAAATAAAATAAGTAATTTTTTGAAATTGTAACTTTCGATTTTATTTTTTTAAAAGAAAATGTAACTTTAGATTACTTATTGTATAAGTTATAAAATCACGAATTACTAAAATATTTAGATTTCACTAAAATTTATCAAATATTTTTATTATTGTATAATTTAATTGAATAAGTTAAGAAGCTCATGTTTTAAATTTTATCAAACGCTCCCGAATAAAACACTAGACATAGGGGGTCGACTAGATAAGGAATGCGCGGGTTCGGCCAATCACAGCTCAGTAGATATTATCGTACACAGTGGTCATTTGTCGAAACCTTAATGAGGACAGGAAGTGTAGGTAACCAATGAAACTCAACCAATAAATGCATCATTTGTCTACTAAGAATTTCTATCACAAAAAATTAAATAATAATAAAAAAATACATCATTTGTCAGAAACCTTAATGAGGACAGGAAGTGTAGGTAACCAATGAAACTCAACCTATAAATACATGTGCACCGTCCACTCTCATCTACATACCGACACGCGCAGCAAAAACAAAAGTTTGTTGAGGTGAAAAACACGTGAGAACATTCACAACACACCCCCAAACCACAGGACATTTCCTCTTAGGGTAACTTACCTTTTACCTTGAAGTCCCTTTATTCCCATTTATGGTAACCTCTACTAACCACCCCAACCGGCCACCACACCTGGTTAGTGATTACGACCTCCCAACTGGCTGTAGCCGTTTATTCTAACAATCCTTCTCCCACCACATCTTCACGCTTACCGTGGTCCCACCTTCAGCCTCTAGCCACTCTTCTCCTGCCACGTACACTTTAACACCCTGGCATTTTCATAAATTTTCCTCCCCAAAAGTTGTGGAGGCTCTACCTCGGTTCACGCTTGTGAGACTTTTACTCTTTTGACCTTATATCCTTGCTGGTTAAAACCCCTACCGGCTTACCCTTAATATAAATAAGGAAAATAGTTAACCGGGGTTTTCATTATGTAACGAAATGATCGGTCTTTAAACAAACACCTCATTTTAAACAAACACCAACTTTGATTAAGATTCACTTATCCCTACAGTTAAGCAATCCAAGCTTCTTTTTTATAAAATAAAATAAAATCTCAATTTTAATTTTCTTAAGATTAATCAGGGTTAAAGGGTTGTTAAAAAAGAAACAAGGTAAGATAAGTAGTAAATCCATGGGTCCGCTAATCATTGCTAAAAAATAAAGCCTTATACGAGATCCTAATCTTGTTATAAATCTATTGGATCATATGCAGATTTGAGATCAATGTGATCAGATTTATAAGGATCTGATCTGATTAAAATTCGATTAGATTACATTATACATAAAAATAATAATATTTATAAAATTTTATAAATATGTTATAGTATTAATCATAGATATTTTTGGCTTTTTAATTAAAATATTAATTTTTAGACATAATAATATTAGTCAGATCATATTCGAATCAAAATAAATAATCGGATTCGAATTGTAAAATTCAAAATCCAATAGATTTCGAATCGGATTGAGGATTGTCAAACTCTTGATTGAATCAGATTTTGATCTAGGCCGATCGAGTTCAAATCCAATCCGTATATAGCCCTAATAATCCACTTTTCGGTATGAGGTGTGGGGTGAGGGGTCTTGCATTCACAAAGCCCTTTTGACTGCCTTGAATTCTATGATTAGTATATTTTCATTCTAAAAGCAAGGTTAGATGCTTTAGCTTTAACTTTAAGAATTCATGAATCATAACCGCATTGAAGTCTTTTAACTGAATGACTATTTTTTGTTCTTTCTAAAGGGCTAGGTTAGATGCTTTAACTATAAGAATTCATGAATCATAACTATAGTTAAAAGAATTATTCAAGTACCCGAAAACTTGACTCGATTCGAAAGTTAGCCGGTTTGAGTAACTCAAAAAAGAACTCGATTCGGTCCAACTTGAAATATATATATAATAACTTTAAAAACTCATGTTAAAAGAACTTAAAGTACGGTTGATTTTACAGCCTCAAACCTAAAAGCTAGATTTAATAGAACTTATAGTAAGTTATTTTATAGACCAAAAAAATATAAAACAAAAATAGTGTGACGTTCGAGTTTAGATTTGAAAAAATAATAAAAATAAAATTTTAAAATTTAACTCAACTCGACTAAATCGCACAAATACTTCAATAAATAGCATAGTTCAAAAACTCGAAAACTCGACTCGGTCCAACTCGAAAAATATATGTAATAACTTCGAAAACATGGGTTAAAAAAACTCAAAGTACGCTGGTTTTACAGTTTCAAACCTATAAAAAATTTAATAGTACTCATAATAGGTTGTCTTTGTAGATTCAAAAAAAATATAATGCAAAAATAGTGTGACATTCGAGTGTAGGTTTAAAAAAATGATAAAAATACCCGTATGTGACTTAACCTAATCTGACGAGTCGAAAAACTCGGCTTGACTCAACCAAATCATCCGATTAACTTGGTACATAGTGTCTTCTTCGAGTTTTAATACAATTCGATTTGAAATTCAATCGAGTCAAGTAACTCAACGGGATTACTCGAATGAAATTCGATCTATGATAAATAATGATAAATAGTGTCATTTAAATTTTAAAATGATTGGATTCGAAATTCAACCCTGTCGAGTCGAGTTAAATGAGTCGAGTTAAATGAATGACTCGCCGAGTTTTAAAAGAGACATATGACGAGTTCCTCTCATGTTAGCAAATTTTATTTAGGAATATGGGGCCGACAAATGGACTGATATTTTATTAAAATTTGGAAGATAAGGTTTACGCTTCATCCACTTTTGGGTGTATTGTTCATCCACTTTTGGGTGTTTTGGGTGTATTGTTCATCCACTTTTGGGTGTATTGTCGGCAAGGGTACGAGGTTTACGCCTTGGGGACGTGGACGCTTCTTCTCCATTCATGGAAAGTCTTCTCCTTGATGTCTGCTTTTACTTTCCATTTTTAGTATTTTATATTTGTTTCTCTCTCATCCATTTATTGCTAAATATAATTACCTGAATGTCCTTCCTCTCTTTTTCTGTGGCCGTGTCAGGATCCGCTCATGTCCAATCAATATCGAGGGCGCATCTGACACTTTTTATTCAACATGCTCTAAATTTTTTAAATCTGCAGCGTCCACGTGTACATTTCTGATTTGTTGGTCATATATCGTTTTGAGTTGTTTAAGAGTCTTGAGACGACCTAACTTATATATATTTGATTTGACGAGAATTCTACTGTTACGCGCACTTAATACTCATTACACATGCTTTTAAATCTGAACCGTCCACGTGTAAGTTTTTGGTTTTGTTGGTCACATAGCATTATTATTTGTTTAGACGACCCAACTGTGTATATTAGGGTGGACGAGAATTCTACCGACATGCGCATTTAATGCGCGTAACAAACATCTCTTAACTTTTTTGCCCGGCAGGTAGGAATTTAGAGCGCCTTCTCTAATTCAGAGTATGGGATGTTTTAGGAAACCCTAATGCGCCTCTTTTTGTCTAGTTTTAGGAAACCCTAATGCCTTGCTACTATAAGAAAGTTTAATTAACAAATGATTATAGAACTAAACTAAATCAAGTTGCCGATTTTGGCCACGCGATGCAAAGTCACTAATCAATATTTAAACATATACGGCGCTAGATATAAAACTCTCGGGGGGATTAAGATGAGAAACAACTATAAACAAACACACACAGATACATACATTAGTGATGAATTAGAATATAAACTTGATTAATTTAAATCGATGAGGATTGATTAAATATCACTATCTTGGTGCTTACAAAAAGCTCAACTCAGACCAAAAGATAAATATCACATACATCATAGTTTGAGGCTTTTTATCTTTCATTCCTTTGTTTATAATAGATAAAAGCAAGGTTGGTGGGTGATTTCACACACAAGACATAGCTTTTTATTATTTAAATATAAATATTAAACTCCAATTAGATCCTAAGTTACCCAATAGATGTGAGAAGGGGAAGAAGCTCCAAACCAGCCATTTCTTTCGTTGGACTCACTCTCATGTTTACTCTTTAAGGAATTCTATGTATACTCTCACAATCCTTATTCTTACCTTTTTTAAACTATAAAACGAAGGAAATTGTGTCGGCCCACTTGTGAGTCCCATGCAAATTCATTGTTTTATTTTATAAAAAAGATGAGTGTAGGTATTGTGAGAGTATGCTTAGTGGAGTTCTTTGTTCTTTTTGAAGCTGAAGAACCAACACGAATCACAGCTCATACTTCTTTATATTTTTAATTATTAAAGCTCTCACTTTTCTTTCAAAGAACACATGATAGAGTGCATCCAACGGGAATGGATTTCGTCTCGCCCTGGCCAAGGCCAAAAGCAAAATGATCTCTGGATTGATAGAAGATCCCATCCCACGAGTTAACACGTATCCCTTTTAACAACCATTAATTGTGGTTAAGATTCACTCACCCTTAGGATTCAATCATGTGACATTGGTTTTTAGAAAAAATATTAAAACAAATTTAAAGATAGGAGTTAAAAAAATTTAAGCGGTTAAAAGGGCTGTTAAAAGGACACTGTGAGTGGGCTAGATGGTTTTGGTCTGGTGAGCGCCGGACCAAATCCAATCCCTCATCTAAGGTACGATCATGTGAAGGAGAGGTCCAACTAGGTAGCCACTTTCCGACCCAACCCATTAACCTGCAAGCATTCTCTCGGGTAGGGTTAAGGGCCTTTTGGATTTTTACTCCCGGGTCGGATTAAGGTTTTATGTTTAGTTGACCCATTTGTAATCAAGTTAGATTCCGGTTGGTCTGCCAATAATACATATAGTTGATTAAAGGGCTTTGCTAATGTGCCCGTAATAGCCTAACCCGTGATTCAAGTGCATTCTTAAAAAACCTAGAGAGACGATGCATAATGTATTAGAATCAGTCCATGGGTACTCCCAAATCCTAACCGTATATAACCAACTAAGGAACAGGATTTGAGCGGGCTAATTTTGTCTTTTCTAATGCCACATCAGCTTTAATTCTAACTATTTAACACTTGAGATAAACGGTAAACATGTGGGAGTACACTTTGGGAGTATCCCTAGACTAATTCAATGTACTAACCCTAGGAGATTATGTGATGTGTCAAGATAGAGATGCGGATGCACGGGCCAGATTAGGGTTTTGCAGACTGCCTGACCGGGTTAGGGTTGAGGAGTTCATTATTGGGATGTGAATGTGTTCGGCTTTCTCAATCCTGTTCACAAAATGGGCCGGACTTGGCGAAGAATGTAGATCTCAATTGACCCAAGTGTCGCCAATTAACCCTGGGTCCACCGATGTTTTTTGGGGTGAAAACACTGAGCCTTGGATTGTCTCTGGCAAAGCCAGAAAGGCTCCTCTTGGGCAACCACAAAATAGGGGACACGTGGCTGGCGAAGTCATTTCATGGGCCCCATGATTTTAACTTCTCCACCCATTATTTGACATATGGCGATAAAATGATGAGATAAAGGGAGAGAGATATCAAGTGGGGAGAAGTCAAAATCATGGGGAGAAAATGGAATGACTTCTCCCCTTTTTAATGCCACATGTCTCTTATTTTGTGGTTGCCCGAGATTGGCCAGTATTTCCCCCCAGAGCAAACTCGTCTCCACTCGAGCCAGCGACAAAACACAGGGCCGAGAAATATTAGCCTCATTTCATAGATAAACTATGTAGATCTCTCTTATGTAGGGGTATCAATGGACTGGGTTTGGGGCTGATTTTTTAATTTTAAAATAAGCCCATCCAGGCCCAGCCCAATTACAAGATAATTTTGAGGTCCGAATCCGGCCCGTTAACACCCCTACTTATCTGCACCCCCATAAAGACATCCCCCATAAAGACATCTTACATGTAGAATACATTGCCATCAATCTAAATTATCTAAAATTGCATTGAGATATAACCTTTGTCGCTCTCTTTGCTGACCTAAGTCCACCTGTTTGCTCAGGGACATTCATTTAATAGGCCCTTACATTGTGCTCAGCCGCTCACCAGGCCTAATAGCCCATTAAGCCATCCAAACTCGGGCCCAATAAAACAATAATGATAATGAAAAAAGATAACAATTATAAACTTCTAAGACTAGCTTAATAATATGTGTACCCATGATTATAGAAGAAGCCCCAGGAGAGTCAATGGGCTGGCTTAGGCTGCCCGGTCTTCTTACAAGAGGTTGTTGTGGCCTGGATCCGCCCAGTTCAAACCCTAAGCCTTGTTACTAGTTAGTCAACCAATTTCAATTTTTCAATGGATCTATCTTCCAATTTTCAAATGCCCAAAACTTCTCACGGTTTCTTCAAACCCTAGGTGGCGTTTGGATTGGATTTTATTAGCCAAAAATCAATTCTAATAAAATTGATTTTGTAAAATTAATTGCCAAATAATCACTTTTTCAAATAATAGTGTTTGGGGAATACGAAAATGATAGACTCAACTTCGTATTCCCCGAACTTTATTATTTGAAAAAATAATTATTTGACAATTTATTTTACAAAATCTGTTTTATCATAATTGATTTTTAGCTAATAAAATCCAATCCAAATGCCCCACTAATGTTTTTTAAGGGACTAATCACTCGGTTGAATGCTTCAGGTGGACGAGGAGTTGTAACAGCTGAGTTAACTGACCGTACAGACGCCACGAACTCTCTCTCCTCCTCAAAGGCTTTTCGAGTCTATTGTGTCCACGAACACGAATTCGAGTTCTTCAAACCCTGAATCCACAACGGTATCTAAACCTATAACATAGCGAGCATTAGATTGTTTCACATATGGTCTATGAAACAATTTCATCTCCACATTAATTAAATTAGCGTAAGAGTTTAGACTCGTCAAAATCATTAAAATATGTGTAATTGGTAACCCTTGGAATAATATTTATATTTAAAAAAAAAAACATCATCCAAGCAAATCGGGCTCCAACCTTAGATATTTCATAGGTGGGTGCCCTTGAAAGGCAAATTAAGCACTTTGATTGCATAAATACCATGTATAACTCCGAGATTTGTAGAGCACGGGCAGGTGGAACTGGTGTTCTATAAATTGGAACAGGATTTTGGTCCAATTATACTGAGTTTCGGGTGGGCCCAACCTGAGTACAGGCTGGGCCTGCATAAGGCTAATTAAGTCTTAGTCCGAACTCAGATTTTTTTATATGGGTTTTATCTCACGAGCTGATTTTGGACCGGACTGGGTTCAGGCCTATGATAAATAAGATGAGCTGGGCTTGAACTGGCTTCGTCCAAGCCCAACCTGCCTAATGTATAGCCTACTTAGGATGGGATGATGTTATCTAATAAGCATTGATTGATGATAAGAGGATATAATCCATGGATACCCTTGTCCAAGCGATGACCAACTAATTTGAATGGTTGAGATCATTGGGTTTGGTGGGCTAGGCCTAGGGGTGTATTCGAGCTGGGCTGAGTCGGGCTTGGCCCTGCTCAGCTCGGTTTCAAAAAATTTCATCTATGCTCGAGCTCTGCTCGGTTTCAAATTTTTTCATCCATGCTCGAGCTCGGCTCGGTTCAAATCTGCTCGGTTAGGCTCGAGCTCGGATCGAATTATTAAAAAATAACTTAAATAAAAATAAAAATATTTTTATTATATCATTCTACTAATAAAAATACAAGGAGCATACTAAACTTTATGTTGACCAAAATACCATTTAATTTATTTTATTTTATAAATAACTTAGGGTATACTTAAGCTTTAAAGAGATTAAAATTTAAAAAATTCATAATAACGTATAGTTAATAAAAGAAGAACTCACGTATTGCACTCCTACAAGAACTCTTTCTCTCAATTTAATATTATTATTCCTAATACTTCATCCACTACTCATGCTCAAATTGAAAGAGAATAGTCCTACGTGATCTAAGAAGTGATGGAGTCCTATATAGACTCTATCTTAGTTCTATCATATATTCCTTATAAGTAAGCCTCAATATTACTCTATCTATAATCTTTTACTATTAATAGAACTATTGAGTGAAGATTGACGTCTCCCCATTACAGAAGGAATCTTATGATCGAGAGTTCCGATTATCCGATCCAAGGAAGAAGGAGAATGGGTAAATATGCGAGTATTGGTTTATCAGTAAGTTTTGATATCCATGCCTTTTCTTTAGAAACCAAAAAAATAAAAGATCTTCATGCCTTGTCTCTTTAAACCAATAAAATAAAAATAAAATCTTAGCATCCTCAAATTTCTTTGTTTCTCTTTAAGATCTAATCTTTTTTATTGCTAGAATACACTTAAACCTACCATGGAGTATTTTGGTTATCCCTACTGCAAATATGAGAAATTTTAAGGAATTTTACTTGAATAAAATGCATGTATCTCAAGTAGATTCCGAAATTGTTGTTGGGTTTGCTCAATCTAATCATATACTTTAATTGGAACTTTAGTTAGTATGACTTTTAATCAAGAAGGAAAAAAATTATACCTGCAAGTCACTAATAAAGTAAATTTAAACTTTTAATACTTTAGTTGTTGAAACTCAATCCTAAACTAGCTCTTATAAAACGTAGAAAGAAGTTATTATTAACTCTTTCTAATAGAATTTTCTTAAAGTGATTATAAGTACTCACTATCAATACTCTATTAGAATGAGTACTTGTTTTTTTTACATATTATAAGTGAGATCCATAAATAATTAGTTATTAGTAACTCTTCTCTAATATTAAATTTAAATTTATATAAGAAAATTATACGTGCAAACACCTTTACTAGTATGTAAAAATATATAATAATGATATATTATTTTGTTATATAATATTCAATTCAATTAAAGCTTGAGCCGAATCGAGTTGAATCAAACAGGCCTTGGCTCGAGCTCAGCTTGAATATATTTTTAAACTCAAAAAATAGCTCGGCTCGGCTCGGCTCGATCAAGCCTATTTTTTGAGTTCAAGCCGGGCTTGATCGGGATCGAATCGCAGCCAATTGCGACTGAACTCTGGGTTAAAATGCCCTTGCTCTTTAGGGTTCAACAATCTAACATTGATTTTCAAGAAAACAAAAAAATTTAAAAATTAACATTAAGGTTAAGAAATTTTAACACTAGGGTTAATTTAAAAAAAAGGAATTTCTAAGAACCAAGATTAGATAGTTGAATCCCAAGGGTTATTAAATCTTAACCATGGTTAATAAGGATTAAAAAAGACATGTGTTGACCTATGGGTGTGATTGAACTCTCCCTGAGTTCAATCACGATTGGCTGTGATTCAATCTCGTTCCTATCACCCATTGTCAGAGGAGGTTGATCCCATCAAGAGAACAGGAATATGAAAAACAATCTCATGTTGTGGACCAGTCCCGGATTCACTCTAATCGGAGGCCATTTGTTACTATTCTTTTTATTTTTTTCTTGGAGTAAAATTTATTACGATTCTCACCTGCTTATGAGCCTAACTTTACACTCTTTAATCACCTAGGGTAATTTGGTGTATTGATTAGATTTCTAGCATTTAGTATCAGAGCTGACACCTTATTTCAAGATCAATTTTCAGGGGTGACCAGAGAAAAGGACTACCAGGACGCCACGGACCAAAATGAGAGAAGTAATAGAAAAATGACTACCTGAATGCCACGGGCTATTAAATTAAGAGCAATGATTAGCGGACCCAAGGTCCAATGCTTAACCTTTTTTTTTTTTTTGGTCCGATGCTTAACTTACCGTTGTGTCCTCGTGCACCTTTTAACTCTCCTTTAACCTGGTTAAGCTTTAGCTAAATCAAAGTTAAGATTTTTTTTATAAACCAAGATTGGATTGCTTAACCCTAGGAGTGAGGGAATCTTAACCACAGTTGATGAGTTTTAAAAAGTGGGGCATGAACCAATGAGGACCGGCCATTTCATTACATAATGGAAACAACCGGTAAATTAAACATTTTTCATTTTAAAAAAAAATATTAACTATGAACATGAGCTCCAATTGAAGAGACAACTGGAACAGCCAAAAGTATGTCTTATGGCAGGGGTAATTTGAATATTACAATACAAACGAAGAGTATTTTATTATATATATACATATTGGTTAACTGATGGTGTCCCAAAGCCTTCGAGCCAAGGACTAGTCCATTCCTCTTTTGAAAGATAAAAGAGCGAAACAATCAACTTATTGATATTGGAAGACTCAAAATATTCTTCCAATGTAGCATTTATGGGTCCAATGGAATTCATAGGTATTTGAAGAAGCCCCATCAAATACAGATCTTTTCTTTGGACCATATTTGGATTGTTAATACGATATATAAGGTCCGCACCTACCCACTCTCGGATGATATGTTAATGCATGACTTGACTTAGCATACGGACTTCTAAAGTAATGGTTAGGTTTCTAACACTACTGTCATATTCACATAAAAAAGCAGATCTTGTGCTGTAAGGATATGCATATATACAATGGCATATCAAGGAGTGGCATTTACAGTGTTAAATGCGCAGCAACCTCCATTGTTGATCCTTTTGTTGTCTGGTTTGTCTTTGAATCATTGGGCTTTTGCCCTTCAAGAGGTGGCCTACAGATCAAACTGTCCTTGTTGCGGAGTCGGTCAGCCATGAATAGTACTGTACGAAGTGCACTCGCAAATAACACGTTGCGCGAAAATGACAGAAAGATTAGAACATGTCTTAGTGCGGTAGCTACCATGCCGTGCCAGATATTCATACCTTGATGGCTTTGTTTCCGAAATCACAACACTCTCGGTGACCATTTTGGCTAATATGTGACACTTTGCTTATCTTTGTCGGGCAAAGTTTGAGAATGTAGACCAACAGAATGGTGAACCTGAATTACTTCAAGGGAATGCGATTGAACACCACTTGGTTGGAATTTTAGTGGGGTGATCTTGTCAACTTTCTGTTTTTTGGTGAACAGCTTGTTGCTGTTTCAAACGTGACTTTAAGACCCTTAAACGACTTCCTAATTTTCTTGTTACATTCAGTTTCAAGAGACAGCATTTTGGCTTGTCTGAAATCCTAACCCATCAGAGCTTTTGAAATTGCAAAGAATTCAAGGGTTTGTCTGGTGTAAGCATGTGTTCTTGCTTGCTTAACCAAAGATATCATTTACAAACATGTGAATGAGGGAACACCTGCCTTGTTGCTCAGACGACAGATGGAGTCCCTGGAATGAGCGTGACAGATACTAACCAAAATAATTGGGAATGTGCTGTGCAAAGTGTCTTGCAATCAACTTATTACAACTTGAATACTGTTTGTTGGGGAAAACAATAGACCTCATGGAAAAGATAGCCAAGCAAACATACAAGGGAATATAAGAGACATACGTGGTTTGACAATAACTTACTTACGTCTACGGGTCAAGATCCGATTACTTCTTTCTTATTCAAAGAAACTTTATGAACCAATAACATTTATCTCACCTTCTCAATAAAAACACACATTTTTTTTTCTATCTATCCTCCCTTAAACCTTTCTTAGGCCTTAGTATGCTTAACCTTTTTTATTATCTCTCTCTTTTAGTGCTTAAGTATTCCATAGCAAACCCTAGACCCATAACTATGTATTATAGGTCAAACAAGAGACCTATACAATTAGAAACAACCTCACTTGAATTAGGAGTTTTCAAGCAAAATCCAGACTCAATCCCGCATTAGACCGCTCGAGCGGAGCCCTGATCTACCCTAGTGGATTGCTCTAGTGTCGAAAACATTATTGTGCTACGAAACTGCTCGAGCGGCGCCCGGCTCTGCCCGAGCAGTGTTACAAGGAAAAACTCAATTTGAGCTACCTTTTCACAATACTGCTCACCTAAGGCCCTCGTTACACTCATACTTAGGGGCAGAGCTAAGCTTTTATTGTAGGAGGCACACAATTGTTGATGAATTTGTACAGAATGATTAGGTGAGTATCAGGGGCAAAGTCAAGAGGGGCTTGGGGCATGTGCCCCTATAAATTTTTGAAAAAAAATATTTTTATTATTTATAAGGCATAACATGGGGCATGAGGCATGGGTAAGTGCCCCCCTCAACTTTTGATTTTTTAAAAATATATATATATAGTTTATTGAGGCAAAGTCATGGGCAGTTGCCCCATTAAACTTTTGAAAGCAAATATCGTTCATCTTATTTTGTTTAATTATTTAATAAGGCATTAGTCATTGGACAATGATACAACTCCTCCTTGAATTTTTGAAAAAAAAATTATACTATATTATTTAATAGGAAATAGTCATTGGGCAAGGAGACCTCTAAATTTTTGAAAACAGTATATATTTTTTTATATTGTATTATTTAATAAGGCATAGTCATATGACATGAGATAGTTATTTTCTAAAACAAGGAGAAACAATAGCTATAGGATATGTATAAAATGTGTGGACTAAATGACCCACAAACTTTGTCGTAAAAAAAAAAAAATACGGGTTTACGCCCCCGAACCCTCATCCCCTAAACTCAAAATATTTCATACCATCTTCACAAATTCTTCAAAAATTGTGTGCCCCCACAATAAAATCAAGAAAATCCTTGCTCCGTCCCTGGTGTATGAAATATTTTGGGTTTAAGGTACTATATCATATATATTGTTATTTTTGGCTTAGGATTTTATGAGAAATTGTTATTCGTGAGAATGCAGATGGGGGAGAATCCTTATAATTTGGCTTTGGATTTTATGAGAAATTGTTATTCGTGAGAATGCAGAGGGGGGAGAATCCTTATAATCTTTGTTTGTCTCCATGAATGTAGCCAACACTTGGTGAACCACAGCTGTGTTACTGCACGTGTGATTGATTTGATTGTCCTTGTTTTCTTCATTTTACCCTTATGCCAGGGAGGCGAACTACCCTCTCTAAGGACATGAGAAAGATATTGGTTGTTGCTTTGCTTGAGCAATTCTGGAATGTCCTCAGTCAATGTAGGACACCTTATTTTTCAAAGACATATTTATAGTCTTGTTTCCCTTTTCTTGTTCTGTTTTCTGTTCCTGGGATGGGAGTGGGTCCAAATAGCTACGAAAAACAGGTGTGTGTGTATATGTTGTATGCATTATCCACTCTAAATCTAAACCGTGGTTTGCAAGATTGTTGAACAAAATAATTAGAGAAATGCTACTGAGACCGCAAAGGGCCGAGACTGTGCATCAAAGAAATAAAAACAGAGTCAATAAAAATTTGAGTTCAATAAAAATTTGAGTTCCGTGCATCACATTTACCGTCTCAGTGTGGTCTCGGCCCTCTGGGTCTTACTAGCATTTCTCAAATAATTAATGGACGGTGTCAAATTAATTAGTCTTTGAATCCATCAAGTTGAATGCAAATTGAGATTACCACTTCTAAATTTTCCAAATTAAACAAATGTCTTTTAAAAATGACACGGTTAATTGTAGGTGTTATGCAGTAGGCCCTCTAGCTACATCACCGAAGGAGGGCCTCGGATTGTCTCTGGCGAAGCCAGAAAGGGCTCTCGGGGTTCCATACATTGTGCGGCAGCTGGCAGCAAAATGGGGAGAAGTCATTTATTTTCTCCTCATAATTTTTGACTTCTCCCCATTTGATATCTCTTCCCCTTATTCTCACACACTTATCACCACATGTCCATTTATGTGTGGAGAAGTCAAAATCATGGGCCCCATGATTTTGACTTCTCCACCACATGTCACCTATTCTATGGAACCCCAAGATAAGCCCTTTCTGGCTTCGCCAGAGGCAAGCCAAGGCCCCCCAAAGAGTTCTACCAATCCATCAAGAGGTGACTTAGGATCATCTCCAGTTGTTGCTGATGACGAGACAGTCAGCATCCATTCTCATGACACCACATACCTTATGCACGCAAGGATGTGATGTGTACACACCTACCAAAAAAAAAGTGTGTACATGAGATATGTGGCGCTATGAGAGTAGGTGTTGGCGGTCTCCTCACCAACACCAACCAGAGATGATCCCTTTTCTTAAGAGGTCCCTCACTCTAGAATTTGAATGTCATATCACCTGAGGAGAAACTTTATCGATTCATTAAGGGACCCTCTTTCTGAAATTTGAACCCAGGAGGGTAGGATCACCTCCTAATGAGTGGCACACCTTAACCTTACTAGCTAGACAACAACATTCAGGGGCGGAGCAACATGGGGCCAGGTGGCTGAAACCACCCTTGAAATTTTGAAAAAAAAAAACTATTGTAATAAAGGGGGTGTAGCCTAGGAGAGGGGTGGAGCCCTGGCAATGGGGGACACTAGCCCCCCTCCCCCCTAAACTTCCGAGATTTTTTTTTTTAACAAACGGATACAAACAAATGCGATGGCCCAAGAACTTGACCCTCAAAAAAAAATTCGGAGCTTGCAAGCAGGGGCGGAGCCACATGGGGACTAGGGGGGGCTGAAGCCCCCTCTGAAATTTTGAAAAAAAAAACCCTTTTGTAAAACTAGGGGTGCAGCCTGGGAAAGGGGCGGTGCCGAGGCGATGGGGACTCTAGCCCCTCCTAAACTTCTCAAAAAAAAAAATATATTCTTTATAAACGGACACAAACAAATGTGCTGACCCATGAACTTGGCATTCAAAAAAAAAAAAATTCGAGGACTCTGCCCCCGAACCCCCATTGTTAGCCCCCCCCCCCGGCAAGAGATTCATGGCTCCGCCCCTGGCAACACTTGATTTTATAAGAAATTATATAAATAAATGAAAACTGTGTTTGATGTGTGCTTATATATATTTGCAAAATCCAAAGAGAATTTTGACGCAAAGGAAAAATTTAAAAGAAGACATCATGGTCTCTATAGAATAATTCTTTAAAGGAAACAAAATTTATCGATCAAAAATTGAAAAACTCACCTACAACCAAATACATCAGAACTCCTTATTCGATTTCAATTCCCCAAAGAAGGTAAAATTACTAAAACAGACTTGAATATTGACTTAACTCTTCTCAACTAGACCTTCAAAACTCAAAACAGAGGTAAAATTAGCGAATTAAATTTAACTTAAAAATAAGAAAATTATGCTTTGACCCTCGAAACAACCTAAATTTAACCCTCGAAACCACCTCTTTTCACCACGACCCTAGGACCCCATGAATTCGTAGGACTTGTCGAAAGCTTTCCATGAGTGCAAAATTTCGCTCGTTAAAAACTAGGTCGCATAAAGAAGAGATTAGACAACTTGTTTCTTTGGCGGCCCATTTCTTCTTATCCAAGAATTCTTGAAATTAACCAGCTTCAAAATTTTACTTTTACATGCCCACTCGACAGTATATAGCCCCACCATTCCTTCCTACCTGCTCTGCTCCATACTACCAACATCTTCTTCTTTGAAATCCTTCTCTGTTTCTTCACAGAGCCTTTAGAAATCACAGCAATGGCAAACAGAATCACCAAGCCACAACAGAATAAAGGAAAATCAAACATTCCCCCAAAGAGAGGTCAGATCAAAGCTAAGATAATTGGAAACTTGTTCAAGGCAGTGATTGCAGTAGCTTCAAAGGCAGTAGGAGGACTGGGAAGAAAGAAAGGAGAAGGTGGCGGCGGAAGCTCGGCCTCGACAACCCCACCTCCAAGCACCTATACTTCGGATTGGCATTCCCATATCTGATCGAGATGACAAGTGTGGCAATCATTAACATCTTCCCAGTGCGATTACTCAAACTCATTTAGCTTTTTCAGTGCTTCTACTGCCTCTCCACATGGTGTTTGTTGAAGATGGGAAAAGCAATAGGTGAGAAGCAGAGGCCTTGGAATTCTGTTATTTCAGTTGTAAGTTACAACAGGGGTATCTCTCATTCAAGTTATGGTAGGTAAGTTTATATATATATATATATATATATAGGAAGTGGGTCTGTGTATGTGGCTCTGTATTTGGTTGTTTGAGCTAAGTAGCTTCTCCTGTTTCTTATCTATAGTTGCATTTAAATATAATAATAACTTCCCAATAGTATTTACTCTTTTTGGGTACTGAGGGAAGCCAAATTGCTGCTGGATTCTGAATTTTTCTGCTTATGTTGAGCTCTTGAATTTTCCTTCCCTCTTTTGGGTGTCTTTTGTACGCCAACAAGCATAATGGTTGTAACACCCCACCTCTTGCACCAATGGTGGGGTATGACCTTCCTCAATAGAGAGGTCTCGGGATCCATTCCCCGGGGTGACAAATAGCAAGAACTCCAATCCCTAATGCTAACCACTAACCTTGTACTTAGGTAAATGGTATCCCGCAGCAAAAAAAAACTTGCCTAGTGAGTTAGCACATAAGGACGGGTTTTCAAACCCGGGTCGAGGTTTCAACTTTACCAAGTTAGCAAGCTGGCATCCTTATGTGCTAAACTAAAAGTATCAGCCATCTTGATCGGATTTCTGCTAAGGGGTAGAGTTAAGATAGAGGGATTGGCATAAAGTTCTATATAGTGAGAAGGAGAAGGGAGATGTCTGATTTTTATTTTTATTTTTCGGTAGGAAAAGGTATATAGGTTGGATGGTAACCTAGGGGGTGTCAATGGGTATGGATGGTAAGATAAGGGCCAGGTCAGACCTTTTCGCTACTTATTTATGACTTTTTATTTGCCTTATCCATATTCTGCCGCAGTATGGTAAAGATTTTCAATTACCTATTTGATAATCAAGTAATTTGGTGAATGAATAATTTTTTTTTTAGGGAAATAGTTAAAGGACTCATGGATCCCATTTGCTAACCTAAGGCATGGTGGAGGCCTTGGGTTAGCAAATGGGATCCATGGGTCCGCCTATCACTACTCTCTTTTTTATTTTAAAATAATTTACCTATGGATACTCATATAAATAGTGAGTAATCGGGTAAAACTTAACAAATTATGTTAAATCAATTAATTTGTGTCTCTCACACCACAAACCATTCTTATTCATATACAGCAACAAAATCATTAAATTGTAACAAAAAAAAACCTGCAATAAATCTTAACTCATAAAACAATAGCATAATCTCATAGTCATTAACCTATGATGTCATCTATCCTCGTGACTTTAAAATTGAGATTAACTCCGAACAAGAGCTCCAGTTGAAGATATAATTGGAGCAATCCAAAATGTCTTCTGCCGGACTAGTTAGAAAATCACAAATAGGTATTTTTCTCAACTAATTTTTTCTGAAATTCCAAAATACCCCTATTGTGGCATATTTTGGGTTGCTTTGTTATCTCTTTAACCGGAGTTCCTATTCATAGTTCATCTCTTAAAAATTTTGTGTTTTGTGATCTTCTAGGGGTAATTTCTCTAGCACTCACAAAAAATGTAACATAATGCAGATGGATTTTTCATCCGACGTCAAAATATTTTGTACCCACCTAATTGTTCAGCACAAATTCATCAACAATTATGTGCCCCTAAAATAAAAACCTACCCTGATCGATACAAAATATTTTAGGTTTAGGTTACTTAGACTATATATATTGTTATTTTTGGCATCCGGTTTTATGAGAGATTGTTATTCACACGAATGTAGAGGGGAGAATTCTTATAAACCTTACTAGTAATTAGTGAAGAAGACGATTGTCTCCATGGATGTAACCTCTACTTGGTGAACCAGGTAAAATTCAGTGTTTTTTCTGAACATGTGATGGAATTGATTATCTTTGTTTTCATCATTTTACCCTTATGCAAAGAGCCTGTTATAATCAATTTAACAAATCTAGATAAATAAGAAAACAAGAAACCAAGTAATCGCACAAAAGAGACAAGATATACGTGGTTGGGCAAAGTGCCTACGTTCACGGGAGAAAACGATAAGAAATTCACTAAGAATACGGGAGAAAACAATATACAAAAGCTCTCTCTAAACCCTCTTTCTTAAACCCTCGAAAAAACCTTTTGTCACGCATCCTCAAAGAAAACCCTTTATATATTTACGGTTACAACGAGTAGACAAAACGGGTCGAAAATACGGGTCAAAATTTCTACGCATTGCCTATTAATCGGGTCACTCGGGTCGCACACCGGATCATCAAGGATCCGGGTAAGATCCATACCAACTTCCCAACAAAACCCGTATACAGATTTTTGAGTCAAAACTCACATAGGTGAACCCCCCCCCCCCCCCCCCTTCTACAGACATGGAAAAGATAAATTGTTGTTGCTTTGCTTTAGCAATTCTGGAATATCCACAATCACTGTAGAAGTTCACCGAATTTTTCAAAGGAATATTTATAGTCTTGTTTCCCTTTTCTTGTTCAGTTTTATGCTCTTGGGGTGGAGAGTGGGACCCAAATTGCTAACAAACACCAGGAGTTTTTTTTTTTTCTTTTTTGTAGCGGTTATCATATAGCTACGTGAGTAGGTTAGGACGGTCAAATTTTAACTTGGGCGGTGGAGCTCTTGCAAGTTGCAACTCGTACCCTCGAGGGATTTGATCCCAGACCTTTCTCCACTGAAGGCCACACCCGTACAGACAAATGTTATTGTGAGTAAGCCCTCTAGCCGCATCACGTAGGCAGTTCTACCAATCAATTAAGAGGTTCACTCTCTCTTGAAATTTGAACGTCAGATCACCCCAGAAAAAACTTTACCAATCCGGAATTTGAACCGATGGTGGGACCACCTCCTAATGAGTGGCCCACCTTCCCCATCTTAGCTAGACAACAGCATTTGATTTTATAAGAAACTCAAAAAAATATTAAATAAATAAATGAAAACCGAAATGTTTGATAGGTGTTTTTGTAAATTTGTAAAAACTAAAAAGGGACTCGAACATTGACTTACTCTTAGGTGTGATTTGGTAACTCTAATCTAAATAGGTAGAGGTTATTTGAAAATTGAACATATTTAGCCTTCCTTTTGGTATGTAAAGTTAAAATTTAATTGGATGTATAAATTTTTTTTAAATAACAATTTTACCTCTAAGTAACAAGGAGATATGAACTACCTTTTTTTTATGTAGATGTAAAACTCTTACTTTAAAAAATCTAGACATTCGATTAAATTTTGAGCAATAGTTTGTTCCACTGGTGAGGAGCGAACTATTGCTCCTCGCTCTCACAAAGTAACTTATCGTGAACTCAGGTTAAATTTTAATTCTATAGTTAATTTTTTTCTTTTTTGTTTTTCAAAAAACAAATGGTAGATGGGTGAACCTAGGAGTTATTGAACCTTAACCACAGTTAGAAGGAGTTAAAAGAGGGACATGTGGCAGGAAAAGGGGACCCAAGACACCCCTCCTCGCGTCACCGAGGAGGTGATTATTTTCTTTAATTTTAGCTTCACACCCTAAAGGCCAAATATGTTCAATTTCAAATAAGTTCTACACATTTACATTGAAGTTACCAAATGTCACCAATTAAGGGTTTCCAAATCCAACTAGAGTTTTCAAACTTAGAACAGATGTAAAATTAGCAAATTAAAATTCTACTTGAAATAGAAAAACTAGGCTTTGACCCTCGAAACAGTCTCTTTTTACGATGACCCTAGGACACGATGTATTCTTAGACCTTGTCGAAAGCTTTCCATCGAGTGCAAAATTGCGCTTGTTAGAAACTAGGTTGCACAGTGAAGAGATTAGACTACTTGTTTCTTTGGCGGCCAATTTCTTCTTATTCAAAGATCCAAGAAATTCACCAGCTTCCAAATTTCATTCCACTATTTTGCATTCATACTCTTGTGAATCTGCCATAGTGCAAAACCATGAGACCCAAATCGTAGACTTTTGCTTGCTCACTCGGCAGTATATAGCCCCCACCATTCCTTCCTCCCCACCTGCTCTGCTCCATTCTACTTGAGAAATTCTTTCAACCTCTTTTCATCTTCTTCTTCAGTGGCTTTGAAATTCTTTCTCTTTTCCTTCTCTGTTAGAGACAGAGATATTACAATTCCCTTCTCTATTTCTTCACAGAGCCTTTACATATCACAGCAATGGCAAACAGAATCACAAAGCCCATGAATAAAGGAAAAGCAAACATTCCCCCAAAGAGAGGTCAGATCAAAGTTAAGATAATTGGAAACTGTTTCAAGACAGTGATAGCAGTAGCTTCGAAGGCAGTAAGAGAACTGAGAAGAAAGAAAAATGAAGGTGGCGGCGGAAGCTCGGCCTTGACAACCCCGCCGCCAAGCACCTATACTTCGGATTGGCATTCCGATATCTGACCGAGACTAGAAGTTCAGCAATCAGTAACATCTTCTAGGCCAGTACGATTACTCAAACTCATTTAGCTTTTTCAGTGCTTCTACTGCCTCTCCACATGGTATTTGTTGAGGATGGGAAAGCGATAGCTCAGAAGCAGAGGACTTAAAATTCTGTTATTTCAGTTGTAAGTTACAACAGGGGTATCTCTAATTCAAGTTATGGTAGGTAAGTTTCCAGTTTATCCATGTAAATCCACCTCTTCCACTGTAGATATAGGGAGAGTATATATATATATATATATAGGAAGTGGGTCTGTATTTGGTTGTTTGAGCTAAGTAGCTTCCCCTGTTTCTACCTATAGTTGCATTTAAATATAATAATAACCTCCCATTACTCTTTACTCTTTTTGGGTACTGAGGGGAGCCAAATTGCTGCTGATTCTGAATTTTTCTGCTTATGTTGAGCTCTTGAATTTTCTTTCCCTCTTTTGGGTGTCTTTTGTGAGCGAACAAGCATAATGGTTAGTAAAAAAAAAACTGCCTCTTGTGTCAATGATGGGGCGTGGCATCTCTCAACTGAGAGGTCCCGGATCCATTCCCCCAGGTGATGAGTAGCAAGAACTTCAATCCGCAATGCCAACCACTAACTCTCTACTTGGTACATGTTATCCTTTA
Organism: Tetracentron sinense; assembly: GCA_015143295.1. Lineage (NCBI taxonomy): Eukaryota > Viridiplantae > Streptophyta > Magnoliopsida > Trochodendrales > Trochodendraceae > Tetracentron > Tetracentron sinense. The sequence continues at coordinate 5,249,367 of CM026563.1, forward strand.
GCAAAAAAACGACATAATGGTTACTGAGTTAGCAGGTAAGGACTGGTTTTCAAACTCTCGAGCTAGCATCCTTGTGTGCTAAACTTGTTAACAACCAACTACTCCAAAAAACCGATCTGATGGAGAGAGTAGTAACAATGAATATAAGAAGGTCATGGGACAAATGAGGTGCGATACACGGCACCCGGGAGCGGAGGCGATAAACAACACTCAACAGTCCCCCTCACCCAAAGGGTGGAAAGAATCGAACTCATGACCAAATCGCAATCAAAGCTCTGATACCATGTTAACAACCTACTACTTCAAAAGACTGATCTGATGGAAATAGTAGTAACAATGAATATAAGAGGGTCACGGGACAAATGGGGCGCGATACGTGGCACCCAGGAGCGGAGGCGATAAACAACACTCAACAACTAAAAGCATCAACGATCTTGATTAGATTTCTGCTAGAGGATGGAGTTAGTTAAGATAAAAGGATTGGCATAAAGGTCTACAAAGTGAGAAATGAGAAGTCTTTGTTTTTCTTTGGGAAATAGTTAAGGTACCTGGGAAATGGATTTTAAAATCCAAGGCTGGACCTCATTGGTCCATGCCCCCTCTTAAATACCCACCAATAGGTAGGTATTTAAGAGGGGGTATGGACCAATGAGGTCTAGCCTTGGTTGGTGGGTATTTAAGAGGGGGCATGAACCAATGAGATCCAGCCTTGGATTTTAAAATTCATTTCCCAGGTATGCTAATCACTGCTCTTTTTCTTTTTATTTTTCGGTAGGAAAGCTATATTGGTTGGATGGCAACCTCTAGGGGGTGTCAATGGTACGGTAAGGTTAGGTAAGGTAACGGTCAAATAAGACCTTTACGTTATTTATTTATGACTTTTACTTGCCTTATCCTTATCTTCCCGTAGGTTAAAGATTTTCAATTACCTAATCAGATAATCAGGTAATTTGGTTATTTACTTTGTTTTTATTTATTTTAAAGTAATTTACTTATAGGGTACTCATGTAAATAGTGAATGATTGGGTAATTTGCCATTCTCACACCATAAACCATTCTTATTCATTTATAACATCAAAATCATTAAATTGCAACAAAAAAAAAAATCCAGCAAAATAAGTCATCTCATAATTCTTAACTCATCCATATAATAATAGCATAATCTCATAGTAATTAACCTATGATGTCATCTATCTCTAAACCACAATGGTATAACTAAATGAGGATTTAAGGATACATTCCTAGAGTTGAAATTACTTCTTCAAGAAAAGCCTCCTTAATTTTTATCCCGTATCTTGTGACTTTAAAAATTGAGATTAACTATGAACATGAGCTCCAGGTGAAGATATAACTGGAGCAACCCAAAATATCTTTTGGCTTGAGCATTTCGAAAATTACAAATATAAAAGAAAGGCGTTTTTGTGACATTGCTACTATCTAGGAGTGGCAATCGGGTTGAGTTCGGGCTACAAAGTCTTTGTAAATGGGTTGGTCTTCGGGCCTGACCTATTTAAAATCACCAAAATTCAAGTCCAAATTCGGCCCATTCTCACTATCCCTTCACCCTTATTAGTCATGGTTAAGATTCACTAGCCTTAGGGATTTAACAATCTAACTTTGATTTTTAGAATTGTTTTTTGAAAAAAATTAACCTTGGGGTTAAAAGTTTTTAACTCTAGGGTTAATTTTTTTTCTAACAATGTTAGATTGTTAAGTCCTAAGGGTTCGTGAATGTTAAACAAGGTTAATAGGAGTTAAAAGGGACACATGTTTTTCTATGGATGTGATTGAACTATCCCCGAGTTCAACCGTGGTTTGCTATGATTCGATCTCCCTTTTGTGTGTGTATGAGAATGCTATCCTATATATTTTGATTTGAGTAGTTTAAATATGAGACGGATTAAATATGAGACGGAGTTCTGCTTAAAATTGGTGGCAGAGAAAAATATTTATACAAAATTGTCCCATACTCTTTTCATAATTACAAAATTGCAACTTAAAACTCTTTTTTCTTTCTTAGCCATCAAACAATTGTCAGGTAATTACTCTTTTTTCTTATTCACTTTTTCCTAACTTTCTCGGCAACAAAGGCACCGTCCATGGAAAATAATTCGAGTTAGGTGTAATGGGTAATGTACAGAACTCCATCGTCATGTGACAAGAAAGAAATGGCGCGTCACTTTCATGAAACCAGGAACCTTTCTTAGAGCTTTGCATTGGGTGATGGGACCTTAGAGCACATTCAAATCACATCTTCTTCTTGATAATATCAAATTGTCAATGGTAATTTGCGTCGAAATGAGCCATTCCTAAACTGTTGGTCACAAATCTTCGGTGATAGATTGATTAAAATGGTTTGGATAGGTACATTTTGTTACTCAAAATCAAATCAAGAGTAATTCACATTTGATATCAAACCCTAAGTTCCATCTTTCCTCGCAGACCTTGACAATTGATGTTTGTACTCGTTAAGCAAACCATGTTCAACCACTAATGACATAGATATTGCCAAAAAAAAATAAAACAATCGTTAGTAGTTTCTAATTACTGGTCATGTAGAAGTCGTATGTGCTCACATCATGTTTCAGGTTCCCACACCCAGAGGTGGAGCTAGGGGCAATAGTCCTGTGTGAATTTTTATTTTTCTAATATTATATTATTTAATTATTTAACAGGACATAAACATGAGACAAAGGAGTAGCTACCCCATAAACAAAGAGAAACATTATCCATAGAATATGTACGAACGAACATATAGTCTTGATCCGTATAAGAAAATTCCGATTCCGCCCCAAAAGTGGTGTTTATTTTTAGAGTAATGCTAAGTCCACTTTCTTCCCCCTCCTTACAAAAATACATGACACTTTTTTTGTGGAGCTCACCACTTTTTTTATATATAAATAATTTTTTGTCCAAAAAAAAGAAGTGAATGGAGAGAAAAGTGGACCTAGCATTACTCTTGTTTTTATGAACACGGTATTCATTAATGACAAAGAGTCAAATCGCTATTACATCAATTTCAAGTTCGATATGATCCACATCTTTAGCTATATTAACTTCTCCCAACACACCAGCCCCTCAGCTCATATGGTGGTTTACGAGACATTTTTGGGATCTAAGTCTCCCAGATATGAATGAATTGATAGGAGATTTTCTTGGTTTTGTTGTTGAAAGGTACTTTAGGCTCTCTCTTTTGGTGGAACTTTTAAAAGTCCAGAATAGGGGTGTCAACGAGCCGAGCTGGGCACTGCTTGAGCTTGACTCGTTGGAATTTTACAGAGGCTCGAGCTCGGCTCAGCTCATTGGAATTTTACAGAGGCTCGGGCTCGGCTCGTCCAGAAATCGTTGAGCTCGAGTTCGGCTCGGCTCAGTAATTTTTTTTTAAAATACATTGATAAGCACTAAATTCAATTTAAAAAATTAAAAAAACATTTTTTTTTAGGATGTCATGTGACTCACGTGAAAGCTTGAGTTAAAACTTAAACGAAAATAATTATGTTAATGTATACTAAATATATTTTACCCAAAAAAAGGTATATTAAATATATAACATAAATTTAACTTTTAGATTACATTATTATAAAATTAATCGAGCTAAATCGAGCCGAGCTGAGCTACTTATTGTTCAGGTTCGGCTCGTTTATTTTTCGAGCTCACTTTTTAGGCTCGGCTTGGGTCAACGAGTCCAAAATAAAAGCTCGAGCGAGCTTTATTTCGAGTCGAGCCGAGCGAGCTCGCGAGCTGGCTCGGCTCATTGACACCCCTAGTCCAGAACATCAATATTTTGGAACAAGTGACAAGAGTCTGTAAGAGAGGGGAGAGGGTTTCTAACACTTTTTACTCAACGGTATATCAAATTTATGAGTTCAATTTAGTTAAAAGTTCCACATCAATGGAACTTAAAAAATCCAAAAAAAATTATGAAACTTAAAAGTTCTAAATTTTGTATAATTTTTGCACTTTATGGAATAATATAATTCAAGACATTATGTAAAATTAGACATGAAACAATGAAAGTTTTAGACTTTAAAAGTTCCACCAAAAGAATGGAGCCTTAAAGGTCATTTATCCTATTAATTCTAGCAATTAGCATCTAAATAACGCGAACCCATAAAAAGGGAGAAAAAAAAATTCTCTTCGTATAGAAAGTACTAATGATGAGGAGCATTTATCTATAAATTTACCCCGCCGTGCATTAGGACACAAATCCAAAGAATTTGCACCTTACCCTTAATTTTTGGGGACATTCGAGAAACGCCTATATGTCAGCCCCATTGTAAGCACCTCATTTTTACACCCCCCCTAAGCTTTGGGCTCATGGCCCATTACACTAGGACAAACCCTAGGAGAGCCCTAGACCAAACCCTAGACCAAACCCTAGCTCAACCCTAGCCTATGACCTAGGACAACCCTATGGGCTCAAGATCCATTCAAAACCCAAAAAGCCTTAAAACCAAGGCCCAAACACTTTAGGGCCCACACTTGGGCCCACCTCAACCCATGAGGATCACATGGGTGGGACCCACAAACCCTAAATCCAAAATGGGCGGGAATTGCCCTAAATGGCTGCCCACAACCCTTTTGACCCAAGTGGATTTGGGTTTGGCCCGAAATAGCATGAAATCAGTAATGTCCCCAATTGAATTACCGACATTAAGTTTTTAGCCTAAAAACTTAATGTCCCCATTTGGTTTACCGACATCACCGTGTTTCCAGGTTTAGCGTGTGCAGGCTCCACTGCAGCACCACCAGAGGCTTGGGACCTCCCCCATTGGTCCCTGGACCTTCCCTAAATACCCTAAATGCCCTTGGGCGTCCTCCTTCCTCTCCTATAAATCCCAAGCCATCCCCATGCAAAATCCAAGCTTTTCCATTTGCATCAAACCCCTGTCCGAGCTCATCCAGTAACTAGGACTTGTTTGAACCCTCCTTCAGTATCATTAGGCCGTCCTAGGCCAGTCCCGGACACCGCCACCACCTTGGCTCCACCTCAACCGACCGTCCAAGGGTAGGGATCATCCCTCACCCCTCCTTTTTGCTGCTCTTACTGTAAGGGACCCCTGGTCCTGATCCAGGGGTCCCCTTTTGCTTTCCCTTCAATTGTATGGTTGCTACAGCCGAGGATAGGGGCCCCCCACCTTCACCATAGGTGTAGGGAACTCCCTAGAGGCTAAGTTCGGGTGCAACACTTCACCCACTGTGCATGGAAGCCTCCCATAGGGTCTGAGGGTCCCTCCTGGGCAAAAATCGGTTTTTGAAAAAATCTGCTAGTGGTCGGCAGAATAATTGCCGACCACACAAAATTGGGCTAAAAGCTTAATGTCCCCATTTGGTTTACCGACATGCCCAAAATAGCCTAAAAACTCTTTGTCCCCATTTGGTTTACCGACATGCTCAAAACAGCCTAAAAACTCTTTGTCCCCATTTGGTTTACCGACATAATGAACTTATTTTGGTACTGACTTCGGGCGCCTGTGGGGCCCACATGCCAAGTCCTCTGGGGTCCACCCCAGGCTTGTTGGAAAGCTCTTGACCTCCCCTAACTCCCTGTAAAATTTCAGGTTCAGGAGCCATGCCTAACCATGGTTAGCAGACCCCTAAAGATGGGTTAAAATACTGTCCATAGTGTCGGCAGTTCAAATGCCTACATTACAGACTAATTTTTACCTGACTTTGAGTCCCTGTAGGGCCCACACCTGGCCTATTCAGAGGCTGAGACCTATACCATTTGAAAGATGACACTCCCAGCTTTCCATCCATGTGCTTACTTTACCCGGGGGAGGTCCCTAACCCTAGTTAATGACCCACAAACTCTGGTTAAAATATTACTGAAATGGAGGTAATCCGATTACCTCCATTTTGGAATTTCTTGATTTCGGGCTTTGTGAAGGGCCCAAACCTGGTAGGAGGCCACTCTAGGCCCTGCCATACCCTTTGGGCCCATCCTTGACTGACCTTGACCTTTAACCATGGTTAAAATGACCCCCGGTTAACATTTAACCATGATTAAGCACTACTTAACCCCACAAAAAATATGGAAAAATCCCTAAAAATGCAAAACACCAAAAAACATCAATCTTGCTTGCTTGCTTGCTTTCTTAACCATGGTTAGGCCCTCTAACCATGGTTAACATTTTTCTAACTGCGGTTAGACTCTACTTTGCACTTGACCAACTCGGTCAGTCAAACCTAGCCTCCGGGCTAGACACTTGACCACCTTGCACACACACACACCCCTAGCCTTGGCACGGGCTCATGTGCCAGAACTACGCTCGGTCTGATCTCACCCCTATGTGAGTACGTAGGCATTCCAACTCGGATTCGACCCCAGTCTAGACAATCCCTAGTCTAGCTTGCTTTACTTATTTTTTGGATTAACATTTCATTAAGCACTTAAGCATTAAATTAATTTTGAGATTAAACTTGGCTTAACTATAGGGAGTAGGTAACCATTTCTTAAATGGGGGTCTTGGGGTGCCTAACACCTTCCTCAAGGCTTAATCGAACCATTTACCCTAATCTTTGATAGACCTTTTGCCTTATCCAAACAATTGCATACCCGGGACCTATCCCTAAGAATGAATAGTGGCGACTCTAAAAACCAATCTTTGCTTTTATGTGGGCGGACCGCAAAATCCCGTGCTCACACCCATTAATTGTGCCTTTCCTACTTGTGTGAACACAAATGTTTAAAAATGAGTATGTGATGGTACAATCTTTCCTCCGATCACAGTCATCTCGCAATGAGGATGGGAAAGAAATTCGTGAGCAAGTAGTCGATTTATTTAAAAAAAAATGAGAAATTAGATTTTTTTAGTCAAATTAATTTTTTTGCAACTTCTTAATTCAGATTCACAGTGAACAAAGAAGAGAAAAAGCACAAATGATAATAAATTACATTTATTTAAATAATTTTATTGCAAACATTAAGTAACCATTACCAATAAAGAATCGATTCAAAGATTCATAAGAGAAAATATCTTCTCCAAATGTGATTGCAAGTTTGGGCATCATCAAATGGCATGATTAGTTATTCAAATAATCCATCCGGAATTTCAAACGATGTCTTTTGGAAGCTTCTTTTTGGTAAACTCAATCATACCACAAGGCAATGACCGAAGGCAAATACAAGGAAATACTCACTCCACCCAAACACTCACACACACACCACATGCAAACTCACACTCACACACACACACACACACCACACACATGCAGCCCATGTAAGCTTCACCCTAGAGCCCCTCAAAACGGGTACCAACCGTTTGAGGCGCTAAGGAACTTATATGGGACAACATGCTCGGGTAGTTACCCGATGTGGGACTAAACACTCACCCTAAGGCTTTGGTTTTTTTGGTAAACTCAATCATACCACAAGGCAATGACTGAAGGCAAATACAAGGAAATACTCACACCACCCAAACACTCACACACACAAACACACACCACACACATGCAGCCCATGTAAGCTTCACCCTAGTTTTGGAAGCTTCTTTTCTTTTCTAATGTTAGTCTACACCCATTTAAAATGGGAATATTTTATACCCTCAAAAGGTGGGATAACCTTCAATCTCTTGTGGAGAGGCAAGTCTACAAGAGATCAAAAAGTGTCCCATATTCCCATTTTAAGGGCCTCGGATTGTCTCTGGCGAAGCCAGAAAGCCCTTGTCTGGGGCAACCATAGAATAGGGGACAAGTGGTGGAGAAGTCAAAATCATGGGCCCCATGATTTTGACTTCTCCACACACTATATGACACATGGCGATAAGGAGTTGAGATAAAGGGGGAGAGATATCAAGTGGGGAGAAGTCAAAATCATGGGGAGAAAATGAAATGGACTTCTCCCCTTTTTAATGCCACATGTCCCCTATTCTACGGTTGCCTGAGAGGGCTTTCAGGCTTCGCCAGAGACAATCCGAAGCCCATCTTAAGGGGTTATGGACTTGCCTCTCACACCATCTCATCTGTCCTTCGTGAAGAGGTTATAAACTAACCCTCTAAATGAGAGGTTAAACTCCTGCTAACTTACCCTGTAGGGCACCCTTATCTCATCATCGTTGTCACAGCCCCTCTTGTGAAGAGGCTAAATTGATCCTATAAAAGAGAGGTAGAATCCTGCTAACACCTTGAAAGGTGGGACAACCTTTGATCTCTTGTGGAGAAGCAAATCCGCACCCCTTAAGATGGAAATATCTTATCAGATTCAGGTATCTCGTAATTGTATCACAATGTGGTCATTCTTTATTTTCACTCATGCGTACGAATTATATCTTGCCATCACTTTACCGCTTTAACTCAGGTGCCATTTTGGGTTTTCAACATTCTCTTTCAAATCATGGTTATAATTTTTTATCTTTTTTTAGCACCTGATGTCATATGAAGACTAGATTAGACTAGATTTGAGTTCTTTTTACACACTAACGTGATTTCTGATTTTCACTGATCATGCGACTTATTTGAATGAGTTGTCTTCTCCTTTCATTGTCTTGTGAATGTTGATGCAGCTGCTTTCTAGTGCACGCCCTTCGAATTTTCTTTACTCTTACTTTGTGAGAGATGAGGAGTTAAAAATATGACACAATGTAGGCTATATTATTAGTAAATTATGCTTTTAATGTCTTGGCTTATATTATTTGCTATATTTTTATGTAGGCGCATAGAATATCCATTTTTACGAATTAATGCATTATAGTACCTTATATGATGATTAAAATGATAGTTGTTTGAATTTTATCTACTGAAAATTTAGCTTCTTTTTTTTTACTAAAACAAATTCCATATTGAGTTTTCATGTAGAGAAGTGCTAGTCTTGCACACAGACTTCCAAACTCTCGTTAAGGCAGTGACATGTGCCGGCAGTGTTGCTACTTTTCCTACTACCTCTATTGTCAGTTAACCTATAACTTTTTAATTCCTCTTTTAAAATTATTGTCTCATTAACATACTAGTAGAGATCCGTGCGATGCACGGGTGTGAATAAAATAAAATAAAAATACTTAAAATATATTAGAATTAACCACTCATAAGACAAACTTTCATAAAATCTTTCTTTATCCCTCTTATCACATTCCCCTAAAATATCTCTCATAGATTAATAAGTCTCTATATTCTCTCTTTATATCTCTCTTTTCTCTATCTCACTAATGGATCACTACATTCTCTCTTATTGCAATCTCCTAAAATCCCTCTAATATCAATATTTCTCTACATTCTCTCTATCTCACGTATCACAATCTTTTAAAATTACTCTCATTTTTAGATATGTCATGTCAGCACTTGTAGAATTGCAGTGGAGTTTGGAGATAAAAGAGGTGAGTCTTATTTCATTACATTATAATATAGATTGAAGGGGTAGCAACGACACGTGCTGCTCCCATGAGAGTTTGGAAAAAAATCAAATCAAAGTTTGTGGTTGCACTCATTTTTCATGCATTTTTACGTATTTGTTGGCCTTTTTACTATTATGAATGTTTCTCTGTGTATCTACAATATGCCTCCTAGTTTTGATTTATACAAAGTGCTAGGTCGACTCTCGAAACAAGCAGACTTACCAGCTTATAGAAAATAGAGTATTGAGAAGGGAATCGCTAGGGGCGGAGCCAGGAATTTTTCATTGGGAAGGGGGGGGGGGGGGGGGGAAAAATATGTATTAAGAAAATTATGGGGTTACGCCCAAGGTTTTTTTTTTTTTTTTTTTTAGTAATAGACTCGGTCATAAAATTCGTTAATGGTACATTCCAATAAAGGTTCGGTATACAAGAAAAATATGGGTCATCTTTTTTTAGAGTCATTATATAAAAAAAATTAATTATATTTTAAATTTTTATTTAATATATATTTTTTTTAAATTACAAAATTTTGAGAGGGCCAACTTGTTAATAATTACATATTAATTTGGGGGTTATTATATACAAAAATCATATATTATTTATTTTAAAAAAAAATTATACTTAGAACAAAAGAAATTTTTCAAAAAATCTTTTTAAGGTTGCTGACCGTAGTGTCCCATGTGGCCATGTCCCTTTTAACAATTTTTTAGGGATAGGCCCACAAGAAAAATGTTATTTTCACAATATTTTCCTTGCGAGAGAGGTTTTTTGGTTTTACACGAGAATTGATAACATTCGCACACGCCCAATGGGTTCTAAGCAGCTTCTAACTAACTTACGTGTTCCATTGTACATATCAAGACTTTTTTTTTTTGGAAAAAGGAAGCGATTAGAAACTCTCGATAGTAGCTACTATCAAGAGCTAAACCACTGGATTAAAATCCAATTGTGTTAAACAATATGTGGAGCCCATCATTTAAAGCAAAGTGCACACATAACCGTTGAATGTTTGATCTAAGGGTCAAGCTCTTAATAGTAGGTACCATCGATAGTTTTTCATCACTTTCTTTTGGAAAATAAAAAATAGTTAACGTAATTGAGAAATCCATTTCCAAACCTAAAGTTGGAGGTCCAGCCTTAGGTTTGGAAATGGATTTACTAGGTATGCCTATCACTATAAAGCATGTGTTTGTCTAAGTTCATTGAAGATGTCTTTCTCTACAAGTGTCATCATCAGAAGTGATGCATAGGAAGACGGGGCGATATTTTGCCAATTTTTAAAAAAGGTTTTTGCTTATTGACTGCTAGGTTCTTCCTTAGTACTGTTATGTGTAACATTTTGTAAATTAACTCATGATTTTCAACCGTTAAAAAAACAACCTCAACCTTTACTTTCGTTTTAAATTATTATTAAAATGATTATTATGCCTATTAACAGATTTTGTAACCTCACAATCTCTTTAACTGCTCTTGAACCATAGTTAATAAGTTTTAACTCTTATGATTAATTTTTTTTTAATATTTCCTAAAAACCTATGATGCTTTAACTTTAAGGGTTATTGAATCTTAACCATAGTTAAAGGGAGTTAAAAGGGAACACGTCGATTTTTAAAAAGAACATCTAAAAAGCAAAGTTAGATGCATTAATGAATATTAATCATGGTTAAAGGGAGTTAAAAGGGACATATTAATTTTTTTTCTTAAAACCAAGGTTAGCTGCTTTAACCACAAGAATTAGTGAAATCTTAACCACGGTTAAAGGGCGTTAAAAGGGGACACGTTAATTTTTTTTCTAAAAACCCTAAGGTTAGTGGATCTTAACCACATTTAAAAAAAGTTAAAATGGGACACATTAATTTTTTTTCTAAGAACCAAGGTTAGATGCTTTAACCCTAAGGGTTAGTGAATCTTAGCCGTAGTTAAAGGGAGTTGAAAGGGACACATTATTATTATTATTATTATTATTATTATTATTATTCTAATAGATGTTTTAACCTCAAGGATTAGTGAATCTTACCCACAGCCACAGTTAAAGGGAATTAAAAGAGATGTTCAATTTTCTTTTATAAAAAAAACAAGGTTAAATGTTTTAACTCTAACAATTAGTGAATCTTAACCACAATTAAGGGGATTTAAAAGTGAATATGTTAATTTTTAAAAATTTTGCTCAAAACTAAGGTTAGATGCTTTAACCCTAAAGTTTAGTAAATCTTAATCATAGATAAAGAGTTAAAAGGAGACAAATTAATCACAAGGATTAAAAGTTGTTGACCTTAGTTCAAGGACAGTTAAAAGGGCTTTATGAGGTTATGAAATATCTTAAGGGTATAATAGTCATTTTACTAACAATTTTAAAAGAAAGTCCTACGGCCGATGAAAAGTCATGAGGTAATTTACAAAATGTTTACACATAACCATGTATTTGCAAACTTTGCAAACTAGGAAGAGCCTAGCAGTTGATTTACAAAAACCTTTTTTTTTTCCTTTCGGCAACCAAACATGGGGTAATAGTCGCATGTTAGTTGAGGAAATCTGGTTTGGTCCCCATCAGATGCCACGTATGAAATGCATGGAGAAATTTCGTGGAATGAGTGGATCGAATTACTTTATGATATAGCAGCTTACAATTATATGTTCCAAAATATACTGTAATTAAGCATATTTTGGGAGGCTTTGAATATCTTTTTAGACTATTTCTGTTATATATAAATTATAATTTAGAACAAGCTTCTACCAACACGGATCCTGTCCCTGCGAGCTTCCAATCATTGATTGATTTGATTAACAAAACCTCAACGGTTGGGTGCTTGTGGGGTGAGGCCACCCGGCCTCGAATAGGAGGGGGCTTAGCTCTCTGGATCCCCCTCCCTAGGTTCAGAAAGACTGCTTCCACGGCCGCCATGGCCTCTTCATCCAGAGCTTTAGGAATAGGGTTTGAGATTCTATACAAGTCATGGGTTACCGAGTTCGGGCTTCAGTTTTTGTAAATGTGTCAGGTTTCAGACCGGCCTATTCAAAAACTACCAAAAGTCAAGCCCAAACCCAGCCCATGTGCAGCCCTATCACCTGTTGATGTTGTTTCCTTCTCTGCTTACCATCAATGCTGCAATTGCCCATCAATGCTGCAATTGCAAATAGCGTTTCCGCACAACACAACTGATCATCTCAATTTGAAACTACCTAAAAAAGGCTGTGTTTCAGTAATTTAGCTGTCAGCGATTAATCATCTTTTGGATAGAGAGAGGAGAGCTTTTTTTTTTTTTTTTGGTCCAATGGGGGGCAAAGCCCACAAGTTACACAGAACAGAACCTAGGGGTGACCATCCGGGGGATTTGCAAGAGTCGCCAAGCCAAGAGGAAGAGATAGCCCATGATTTGCAAGCCAATTTGCTGATGAATTCCCTTCCCTGTACACATGCTCCAAACGGCAATCCCAAGATCGTAAAATTAAATTCTGAGAAGCAGTGATTAACGGGCTATGAGGATCACGAACAGTGGTTCCCTTCTTCAGAAGCAAAGCAACAGACTTGGAGTCTGTTTCAACAAAAACCTTTCGAAACCCTATACTCCAAGCCAAGGCGAGACCGTGATAGATAGCTCATAATTCAGCCATGGTCACAGTGCAGATACCAATATTATAGGCAAAGCCTACCAACCACTTACCAGAAGCATCCCTAAGCAAGCCTCCGCCACTGGCTAGGCCCGGGTTATCCTTAGAGCAGGCATCAGTGTTCAACTCGACCCACCCCAAAGAAGGGGGGATCCAACTAATAAAGAGTTGCTGTGTGGGCTTTTGTAGAGGGTCAAAATCCAAAGAGTCCTCAACTTCCTTAACCCGGGCTAAGATTTGGGCTCCCAAGGAAGGAGGGAGAGAGAAATGCTGATCAAAATTTAACAAATTCCGCCAGCGCCATAAGGCCCATGTAGCTTGGCTGAAGGTGAGCTTCCAAAGAGTGAATGAGCCATGTCCCTTTAGTTTCCCCAAGATAATTTGATCCACCCAATCCACTAGCCCAAGCGAGAAAAAGAGTCGTTGAGCAAATCTATCAACTAGTACCAACCAAACTGCTTTAGCTCTAGGACAGTCTCTCAGCACATGTAGAGTGTCCTCAACATCAGAGCCACAAGACGGGCACCTACTATCGTGCGTAAGAGTACGGATCCGTCTCGCGTTATTCGTCAACAATCTATCTTGCCGAACTAACCAAAGGAAGAACTTTACCCTTGGAGGTCCCGGCAATTTCCAAATCTTGGTCCAACTTGTATCATACCCCAACTCCGTGGAACTACTCCCGATCAAAAGCTTATAAGCCGAACTTGTGGTAAAGCTCCCAGAATTAGACCCACACGACACAAGACGATCGTCCAAAGCAAGGGATGGGAAAACTCTAACTGCATGAATATGAAGCTGAGTGGCCGTGGGAAGAAGGGCTCCAATAACATCCCAATTCCACTCTCCGTGTTCAAATTTCTCCATGTCTTCTGCCATGATTGGTCCTAAGGCAACCGTACTAAGAGGGGCATTACCAATCCACACATCAATCCAAAATTTAACAGTCCTACCATTGCCTAACACCCACCGAAGGCCACGCTTTAGAAGCTCCCGACCCCTTGGCACGCTCCTCCAAGTGTAAGAAGACTGAGCCTTGGTCTGACAATCAAGGAAGTGAGAGTTCATCAAATATTTTCCCTTGAGAACCTTCACCCACAACATCTCTAGTTCAGTCATGATTTTCCAGCCCACTTTAGCTAGCATAGCCTCATTAACTGTACTCATATGCTTGATGTTCAATCCACCATGATTTTTAGGTTGACACAACTTGCCCCATCCAACCAAGTGAATCTTCTTTTTAGTTTCAGAGTCACCCCAAAGAAAGCTTTTGTGACATTTATCCACGGCATGATTGATTGACTCGAGTAATTTAGAGGTCTGCATGGTGTACAAGGGAATGGAGGAGGTAACCAATTGTATTAAGAGAGATCTTCCCGCCAAGCTTAAATGGTCAGCCTTCCAACCAGCCAAACGTGCCTGAACTTTCTCCACAATGTGGTAATAAGTAGCCTTAGTGACCCGGCGGTGCAACAAGGGAACACCCAAATATCTACCCAGGTCGGATGTTAGAGAAAGGAGAGCTTAAGCCCTCATATAGAATGAAATGCCACACAGACGTTATTGCATGAACAAAATATAGGCCGTTATAGTAGATGTCCTTGGTGGGTTATTTAATGGTGGGTCCTGGACCTTGCATGTCTGCCATTTGTGCTTGTATGAGGAAATCATACATGTGGGGCAATCAAATGGGGGTGTCTATCTTAGATCATGCAAGTATTTTTTATTTTTTTTTGGTGGGTAGATCATGCAAGTATGAAGTATGTAAACTTTCTGCATTTTGATGGAGCTGGACCCCATTGGATACGCGTCACTGTTAGATCCCATTTATTTTCTTCTCAAAAGTCTCCCTAATGACTTTACTTTCATTAGCAATAACCCCCACTTAAGCAAGCCATTAGCAGGAATCCCCACGAAAAAAAAATGCAAGATACCCATTGGAATCCATGACCCTAATGACTGACTTTGAAATATTATTTCAGGAGATATTGCATTCAGATTATTCGTCTCTGTTACAAATAAGTACTTATTTATTTGATTTACCAAATGTGCTTACTCTAAATAGGTACTTTTTTAGATGAAACTAAAATAATTAAATCATAAGAGAAGAAATTTTATTGATATTCTGAGATCTCAATACACAAATCCACCTTCTCATTCAATCACCATATATATCATCTTGAAAAAGTTTTTTTTTTTTTTTTAAACCCCTTTATTTGGGAAATGAAATAGTTGAAAGAAAGTGGTGTAATGGAGCGGAGATGTGTATTACAAAAGAGAAAAAGTCGATCAAGGAAGAGTTCCATAAGCACTACTAGATGTATAATATATATAGAGGGAACAAAAGTAAACGATTTGCAGTTATTTAGATTTAAGAAAATATATTTCATTATTAATAAAACTTATCCAAAGATATTTGGAAATAAAGAAGGGGATCCATCATATATATTACACTGGAACTTTGTGAGCACCTACAATTCATGAACTCACTCGGATGCTCAATTCACTTAATAATATGACCCAATAATCAGCTTCTATGTTTCAGGCGACAGGAAACTCAAAAACAATATTGTCCAGGGTTTGAACAGGTCATCTAAAACCACATAGTGCAAGAGACTAAGAAAATCCCAGAAAGCACTCTCAAGAGTCGAGCATACCAAATCATGATAATCATACACAAATATTTAGACTTCTTAAACTAAAAACTCTAGCATTATCATATATAAAATTATAAAGTAAATGGGAGGTTTAACAAGTTAAGAATGGTTTGAAAAGTAAGATAACTTTGGATGTCATGGAATGAGTGGGATAAAAAGTTATTTTTCTCCTCTAATTACTGAACATTCCAAATGCTGTTAAACTAATAATCCGGACACCAATAATTCAAATATTTTCTTATGAACTAATAATTCTTTTAGTTTTTGATACATATCGTTTATCTAAAGTTAAAAGGTTAGAAGTTAGACTAATATAATAGTGGCTGCCCATCTAAACTTTTCCATCCCCTCATGGTAAATGTCTTAAGAGTTGGACAGCTAGAGGGTATCAAAAAATACTGAATTGCTCTTGGATGTCTGCATGTAGTAGACTTATTTTGGCTAATGACAGTAAGACAGTTGGAGCCATAGAGGTGTGAGAAAATAAGTGATGGATTTCCATGATTTATTGAGAGAGAAGAGATGGTGACGAGGGAGGAAGAAGAGGGAGCACAATCTATTGCACTGTTCTACATTGTCTGCCGAGAAAAAAAAAAAGAATATGCAAAGTTAAGATACAGAAAGCATAGAGGTTCCCCATATGGCCATCTTTTATCTCCTCCATCTCTCAAACTCTCACTGGCAATATAATTTAATCGAAAGATAAACAGCAAACTATTTTGAAGTGCTTTTCTTCAAAGGATATCCTAACACTCTTATTAATCATCTAATACTTACATCTCCCTGTTGTCAGCATCTGTACCAGCCTCTCTGTCCACTTTAATATTATCACAATGAAAGAAGGAACCTAGCACGAATTCAAGAATTTGGAATTTTGATTGGAGGAATTCCGTGGATCAGAAATGCCTCAAATGCAATCTCAACGGGTCCACTTCAGCTGAGGACATCAAGCTCTGATTCTGATCTGCTGCATCATCAACCCGTGGTGGATCGAAGTCCCAAGTTTGGAGATCGTCGATCTCCGAGAGGTGCCCAATCCGATCCATTGAATCAAAAGAAACTTGAGCCCCCATTGTGGATTTAGAATCCCAACCGGGGCAGACACAAGAAGAGCATGAGTTGTGTAAATTCGGAGAGGAACTTGAAGCGAGCAAAGCAAATTTGAGTCAATAAAGTGTGGAAGGAGCAAAGGCGGAATTTCAGACACATGAAAAAGCGGGTTATAATGTTTGGCCGGTACACATGCCGCCTCCTCAATTTCTCTCTATTTCCCTCCTCTCTAGTCTCCTCCCTCTATTGGAAGGTAGTAATAGAGGGACAAACTACATTGAAATAGTATTAATGGAGACACATCCAAAAGGATGGAAACGTTTGGCATGCACATGCTTCCTCGCCTTCTCTCACCATCTCAATATTAATATGATTACTTGGGAAGATAAATAGGAGGGAGTGAGAGAGTAAATGGAAAGAGAGAGACGAGAAAGTTATTATTTCCCTTTATTTATTTGATCTTAATGGGAAATACTTGAGGAGATGAATGGGGGAGATAGAAGATTTCTTAGAACTAACCATTTTCATTTAATAAGTGACTAATTGTGACCTAATTATGTGTTCACACATAGTTAACAAGTACGGATACAGGTATAATACGGCAATACACCGTTCGGGAAGTACAGTGTTGTATGGCAAAAACACGGCAAAAGTATGAGAAAATTAAAAAATATTAATAATCATAAATAAATAAAAATCATGATATTAACTAATAACAATAATTTAATTCGGAATATGTGTTTAACACAGTAAGAGTACAACAAAAATACGTGTATTGTACGCGTTTAATACGTAATTCATGCATTAAAATAATTCGTTACCAATCTTTAAATAAGAAGGTAACACATGGCAATATGGAGGAGCCATAGGGTGAAGTGGGGTCCATTACCAATCTTTAAATAAGAAGGTAACACATGACAATATGGAGGAGCCACATGGAGACCAACTGAGTTATAGTAGTAGTACTAGTAAAAAGCCTGTGCATCGCACGGAAACACCAAACGAAAAAAAAATGCATGAAACAATATTATATTAAGATATAAGCACAAGAAATTTGTCTTTAATAAAATTAGTTTAAAAAGAGTCACCCAAATTATAGACATAAGTAAAATTTTATATTTATTATTTCTGTTCAACTGATCTAGCAAAGATTAACTCAAGGAACACAATCATTTGAATGCCCGATTATCCTTCCACCCATGTGAACCCTATATAATGCGTGAAATGATTATTTTTTTTTTGGGTATGTGTCACTACAAAATTAAAGACCTTTAGCGGCGTTTATAAAGTGCCGCTAAAGGTACATTAAGTGCCGTTATTTCCAATAACGGCATTTCGAGAAAATGCCGTTATTGACATTGTCGGGGATTCATTTAGCGGCACTTTTAGCGGCACTTAATAAAAATGCCGCTATAAAGTCATCTATTGCGGCACTTCTGCAAATCCTTTAACGGCGTGTTTCAATAGACATTTCAGTCATTTTTCAGCCTCTCTATTGCGGCGTTTCTAAAGTGCCGCAAATAGTTAGTTCTATTACGGCGCTTTCAAAGTGCCGTTAATGCTCCAATATTTAGCGGCATTTGTCAAAGCGCCACTGGTGATGTCAGAATCAATAGCGGCAATTAATAAGCGCCGCCAATAGGTATGAATTAAAAAAAATATATTTATTTTTTGTACATTTTTTTTACCTGAATTGTTTGCACCTGCACCTGTCAACAATATAAAATAATTTAAACAATGTGGATACAATTTTCCACCTCTAATCCATCCAATCCATGTATAAAACAAAATATATCCACCAAATCCGATAACCTATACTCATAATGAAATAATAACAAATATATACCTGTCCAAAAAAACCAGTCAGCAATATAAAACAATTTAACAATATTGATACAATTTTCTACCTGTAATCCATCCAATCCATGTATAAAATAAAATCCATCAAATCAGAATAACCTGTGCCCATAATGAAATAATAACAAATATATACATGCCCAAAAAAAAGTGTCGGGTAGTAACAAAAAAAAATCATAAGTCTGCCTAGCTATCTCCCTCCGACTGCTCTAAAACCCGACATGTGTGTGCTGCCGGCTCCCTCCTGAAAAGATAATAAAATACAATTGATTATTAGAATATCGAAATGATAAAATTTATGAATTCATAATTAATTATAATCTGCAAAAAAACAATGTCAATGGAAGATCAAGATGACCGATGAGAGATGGCACAAGAAAAAAAAATGGCTCTGATACCAAGTTAAAACAAAAGATTGAATTCAAAGTTCATATCTTGTTTTCCTTGTATATGAGTTTAAATAGATACAATGCCGTTACAATCCCTTAATTGCATGGATTAATTAGATGCTAATCAAATATGGAAAATGTACAACTAGCTAACAAGAAAAGAATGGTAAGGATGGCCGGATGATTTGAATGGGTCATACATTCCAATAGTACAGGTAGCTCAATGGAATTGTATACCTTCCAAAGAACCTGAGCATTACTTACAAGATGCGGTTTGAAAAAAGATAGACTGGCGTTTAAGGCTTCCTGTGCGAGGTTTGAACAAAGGTGGGACAACAATTCAAAACATTCTCAGAATCCGAAACACCAGATTCTAACTTCTTATCTCTTGGTTTCTTCATCTTCACAGTCCCACCACTATAACAGACAAAATTTGTACCTTTCTTTTTGGTAATTCGCTTATCTAGACATGATGATCTAGCTTCTAAAACCACAGAATATTATCGCTTGCTAGGCCATATTTTCTCACCATGGTGCTTAGTCCACCTCCACTGAAGAGCCCACCAACACCTTACTAGTTTTGGATAAAATAATCTGTGCTTGTGTAATTTTCTGCTGGGAATCTAAAATAGAGGGCCCTGAGTTACACGGGGCTCAGTTTTCCACTTGGTGATTCTACAACCCAAGATCACCAGGCTTCCGAAAATGGCCAGTGCTCTATAATATAAAAGGAGCATTTTTCAAATCCCATATTCATTCTCCAACCTATGTAATCTCTAAAAGCTATACAGAATTTGATATTGTCATAGAGAATTCAACAATCTATAGAATCCAACAACATGTAATGATCTTGTCTTAGAGAGTTCAACAGCATAGCATATGATCATGACAGAGATAAGCAAAGAACATAAGAAACAGAATGCTACAAACAAAGAACTTAAGAAAGCCATTCAAATTCATAGTATAATCTTGTGCATGAATCTCTGAGATTAACATTCAAGGTTCCCAAACATCTAAATCCTAGAGATTACATCAAAACACAAGAAACAGAATGCTACAAACAGAGAAACATAGAAGCACCCATTGCTCTTCTACGGCTCCAAACAAGAAAGCCCGCCAAAACCCAGAATCAAAATTCAACAATATACAAGAAAAAAAATGTTCAAATCCCAAAAAAATTTACCCAATGTTCTTCTATGGATCCAATCAAGAAAACCCGCCAAAACCCATTATACAAATTCATCAAAAACGTAAGAAACAGAATGTTCTAATCCAAGAAAACTAAAAACACCCACTGTTCTTCCAGTGCTCCAATCAAGAAAACCCACCTCCTAATTCCTTGAAATCAAAGTCCTCCCAATTTCAAAAGAAAGAAAAGCATCAACACAAGCATACTGCACCTGAGCATGGATGAGGAATTCAGAATCCCACCAACTCAAGGTAACCCATATGGGCTTCTCCACATCTTTCTCAAGAACCTCTAGCGCCAGCCATTGCAGCCCGGCATTGTCAAGATCCCTCCTATTCAACACGTTCGCAGCCAAACCGCGAAGATCAACAGACCTTGAGACCCGTAACCCGTGATCCAACCAAAGCTTCTCAACATCTCCATCAATCCCAACTCCCACAAAAGTGTAATCAACATCTCCATCAATCCCAACACAAGCATACTGCACCTCATGAAGAGACCTTCATGAAACTTATCTGCTATTTCTTGCTATCTATGAATCAGCTTAGTTGCACCTCCTTGTAAGGTTTTTGTCACTGTAAAAACAGTCACAGTAGGAGGAACAGGAACCAACCTGATTTTCCATGAGACAATGACTCCGAAGCTCACTCCGCCACCTCCTCGAATGGCCCAAAATAGATCTTCACCCATGGATTTTCTGTTAAGAATTCTCCCATTAACATCAACTAAGGAAGCATCCAGAATATTATCGCTTGCTAGGCCATATTTTCTCACCATGGTGCTTAGTCCACCTCCACTGAAGAGCCCACCAACGCCTATGGTGGGGGAGAATAATTGATTACTCGGGTGGAGGGAGACGGTTTGGCTGGCCCCAGATAATAATAATGGATGAGATGAGAGGCGGTTCGGCTGGGTCGGAATAGCTCTGATATAAGTGTGTGGGCTCATAGAGAAATGATGGAATACGTTAATAGTAACTGCCATTGAGTAGGAGGGGATGAATGAGAGAAGAGAGGAAATAAGGATTGTAACTAAATTTATCTTTACTATTATAATGCGAGAGGCAGCCGTGGATGATTTTTCTGAAATTCTCAGACTACCCTTATATAAAAACAAAACTTTGACTTAATATTTACTTTAATTTCCAAACTACCCCTTACCTTTTATTTAATTTTGAAACTACCCTTGCTCGTCTATCTATTTTGAATCACAGCCAATTACGATTGAACTCAAGAAGAGTTCAATCACACCCGCCGTGTCCCTTTTAACTCCTATTAACTGTGGTTAACTCCTTCCTCTCGCTCTCACGTGCATCGCACGTGCCAACCCGCTAGTTAGATTTAATGGTAGAAGTAACTGCCGTGGAGTAGGAGGGGTTGAATGAGAGAAGAGAGGAAATAAGGGTTGTAACTAAATTTATTAGATTTAACGGTGGAAGTAACTGTCGTGGAGTAGGAGGGGATGAATGTGAGAGAGAAAAAATAAATTATTAGATTTAAAGGAGGAAGGTGAATTTGACACATGAAATGAAGTAATTAGTTGGAGGGTATGCCACTTGGCAGCGATTTGAAGAAAATAAAAGAAAATGAAGTGTGCCACGTGAATACCAATTGGCATATAAGAATAGTATGGATAAGACCACAAAATTCCAGTCACGGTGAGAGGGCATATTAGACCATATGCAGTTGGGTGACGGTTATGAAAAAGAAAGGACAGATTGTTGATGTTGAAGCAGACCACGTTACAATTTCTTATATTCTACATGCTTGTTCTTTCCTGGGAGATCTTGAAATTGGATAATCCATCCATGGATGGGTTAGAAGAATATACCAGTGATCTCCATGAATTGGATATCAAGTTTGACGCTTTGGGTACTACTGGGAATCTTTTTGCAGTAAGTCTGAAACACATTTGGTGCTATGAAATGGGATTATCTCAGGTTAAGCAAACAGCGGGAGAATGCAGGAAGCTCACAAGCTATGCCATGAAATGAAGTCAGCTAAGTTTCCATAGTTTTGGGATACATGGAGAGTGGAAATGCTGATATAGCATAAGAAGTATGGGCCAAAATGTGGTTGTCCTGGTCCAGGGTCTGACCCTGACCCAATTGTTGTAATGGCTGCTTCAACAACTGTGCTGATTGAGGACTGCTTAAGATAAGGGAAAGAAATCCATGGCTTCTCAATTACAATTGGATTGGAAAAGGACCCATATTTTCAAGCCCACCCTCATATGGATCTAAAATGTGGAACCATAGGCATGAAATAAGCCCAATAAATTTTCAATTGAGCTCCCATTTGCTGGAGCCCAATAAATTTTCAATTGAGCTCCCATTTGCAATAGGTTCTGCAAATATTGCACAACCTATTGCAAATTTTTAACAGATCAACCGATAGCAACAAGTATTCATTCCATGCCAAAAAAACAACTTCCACAAAAAAAGGGAACAGCTATTCTAAAAAATAAAATTAGGAATCCAGTGAGCCTCATATCCATGCTTTCTAAGGATAATAATATAATTCAAGAACCCTGCAAAAACTCTCGCTTTTAATCAGTACAGATCATTTCATGTAACTTACCAATATCACTACCTTATTCTGCTGCTGAAACCCCAAATGGAGAGATGTAAAATAAATGAGAAGATATTTTACCCACCATAAAAACGAAATGAGAAGAAAAACACCTTATCATCCAAGTTTCTCATATTGGTACACAATCTCATAGTCTTCTAACACCAAAAAGAAAAGAACAAGTCAAAATTCTGGCAAAAACTGCAAAACAATCCATCCATAAAAAGGCCAAGAAACCCACTTCAGCATTCTTACATCCACAATAACCAAAAAAATAAAAGAACAAACCCCACAAAACCTATGTAAAATAAACAACGCCCTTCAATACAAAAACAGACAAACCATCAAGCACAAATTACAGAGTCAAAACCACCCATCAATGAAACATCCACAAACCCCAAAAGTCCGTTCCATTTTCAGACCCCAGAAATATCCATAACAACAGAAAACAAAAAATCCAGCAGAGATTAGATGATACGAACACCAAATTCAAATAAAATTTGAACCAAAAAAAAATAAATTGTAAAGCAAATAGAATTGAAAGGACATTTGGAACCTGAGGCAGAAGTAATGGTGGAATGAAGCAGAGTACAAATCAAACTTATGCACAAACGATCGTGTTAGAGGAGACCGAGAGAGAAGAGAGGAGGGTTACCGGAGCAGCGCAGGTGAGCAGAGGAGGTGGCCGGAGCAGCGCAGGAGGTGGCCAGAGCAGCGCAGGAGGAGCACGGAGCCGGAGGTGGCCGGAGCAGAGGAAAGCCTATGAGCATATACATAATCCAAGAAAAATTAAAAAAAAAAACCCTTAATTTCTTCCCGGAAGCCCTAAAATCCGAGAAGATATCAAAGCCACCAATATTCAGAAAATCCCTTAAAGATGGATTTGTAAGCCCTAAAAACTCCAAACTAAAACCTAAATCTGTAGCAAAATAGTACCTTTGAGATCAACGTAAGATCAGGATCTTCTTCTTCTTCTCGTTTCACAGGGAAATCGGATGGGATTGGAACCACTGCTAAGTTCCCTGGCGTCGGCGTCGAAACTGGAGAAGATTTCCGGGAGATGACTCTTGGGATCGCCGATCCTCGGGTCCCACTCCACAACCTTTCGATACTTCAGCAGAAAATGGACAACGTTCAACAGTTCATCTCTGAATCGTTGAGTCGAAACAGCTTAATCGGGAAAAGATCAGTTGGATATAGTGTCGACAGAGATCGTCTCCGCCATTCACCAGATTATCGTGAACGGAGCGGCTCTGATTGCGTGCTCCCAACAGTCCAATCTTGGATCTCAACTCGGAGAAGGCACGGTTCTGATGGCCACAAAAGTTGAAGAACAGTTAGATCTGAAAGCTCCGACGAGTTCAATGGTCACCGGAAACTTCTCTAAAATGGGAAACTATATGCACGGAGGAGGAGAGGAAAATGGAGGGAAAAGTGAAAAGCTCGGGCTTTATGACGGGGCCTTTAGCGGGATTTTTTATAAACGCCACTATATGCCCTTAAATGATGCCACCACTGGATCGGCGCGAGTTTTCAGCGGGATTTCCGCGGCCTGTTTTTAAAAAATGCCGTTAATGATACTACCAATAGAGGCATTTATGAAAAAAAATGCCGCGGTACATGGTTCCCGCTTTTCCATCTGTGACGTTTTAATTAAAATGCCGCTGATTGTATCATTTAGAGGCAATTTTTGCTAAGCGCCGTTAAAAAGGTGACGCTGAAGGGCATCAATTTTGTAGTGTGTACAACCTATCTACTATTCAAGAGATAATCAAAGCTCCCAAAATATGCCTTGCAAAGGGTTATAATTTTAAAAATATGGTTATGAAAGAAGATAGAAATTTACTTAATTTTCATCAAAGTTACACTACATGATATGTCGTTAAAGGAGGCAGGGACGGTGCAACATGTGGCTCAGGGGGATTGAAGCCCCCCTGAAATTTTGAAAAAAAAAATCACTATACTATTAATAGCTCGGGAGAGGGGCAGAGCTGGGAGAATGGGGGCTCTAGCCCCCCCTAAACTTTTGAGAAAAAATATATTCTATACAAACGGACAGACACGATGGCCCATGAACTTGGCCCTAAAAATGTTTCTAAGAACTATGCCCCCGACAGACAAAACCACAGAATAACCTAATCTTAGAGAAAAAGGCTGCAGAAGAATTTGTTTGTCTGGTTGAAAAAACAATTTGAAATTATCATTGTCACAAATTGGTAGAGATGCTTATCTTGTTTGTTAGTTGTACTATGGTAGTGGTGCTTTAGTTTGGGGTTGTTTAATATCTATAATGAATGCTACTTATTTGATGATTCTCTCTCTTGTTGCAATATTAGATTTTTATTTTATTTATCTAGTTTTTTTATAATATAAACATATATATATATATATATATATATATATATATATTCATGCCAGTCGAGTCGAGTTTTTTTTGAGTCTTCCAAGTTACTCAACCCGGCTAACTTCCAAGTCGAGTCGAATTTTCAAATTTTTGAAAATTGAAAAAAAGCATAAAATGAGGAGCAAACAATTTGAGATAGAGAGAGTTTCCATTAAAGGATATTTGCAACTATCGAAAGATAATTAGAACAACGAACAAATGAAGATTGATAGGTAGTGAAAGAGAGACTTAAAGCAAGAGTAAAGGGAATTCCGGCATGGAAGAAGATCAAGAAATTGTTGTTGTAGAAGATATCGGCTTGGAATTCATCTCCCCCCTCTACTACAACAACAACCAATTGCTACCAATCCAGAGAGATGAAGATTGGGCTTCTTCCTCGGACATTTCACAAGCAAAGACCAGAGTAGATTTATTCTCTGCAAAAAAAGTCTTGTTGTACAAATGGAGCTTACAAGAACAAAAATATCTTCAAGATCGTTTTTGATCCTCTAGTATAGCTGAGTTTATCTTGTAAGCAAGAAAAAACTTCTCCGTAATCTCCCTTGATCCGATTGAGAAAAATCATATTGTAAATAGAGTTCAAGATATTTTCATCCCATATCATCTGGATTTTTCGTCTCAAATTGAGTTCATTTCTCAACTACACTTCACCTATCCCTTTTATAGAGGCTGTGAGAGAAACAGCTAACATTCCAAAGTGCTTGGTTAATTTCCAAGGCGTTGCATAGCAGGATGCATTGCTCTGGTGAGGCAGACCCAGGGGGTTTCGTGCATGAGACAGCTATACCTGCCAAGCCCATCCTTTCAGAGCTTGGCACGCAATGTCTTACACCAGTAGGTTTGACTATTCCACAGGCAAGTTCAAATTTGAAAATTCAAAAACCTAAGCTTAAGGGGAGGAAGATGTGGCGCAAAAAGATGAGTGTCAGGAGGAAGCGAATTCGGGTGGAGAGACGTGGTGTCAGGGTAGTAGGTGGTGAGAAGCATCCAAGTATGGCAGTTGATGGGAGTGTTGCAGGGGTCGCGGAAGAAGACGAAGGGGTTTTAAGGAAGGAACTCTTGGGGTATAATCTCAGCCATTCACGTGTCCAAGATCGAGTTAGTTTTTCTGTTGGGGCCCGGGTGGATCAGGCGGCCTGTGCCTTGGCAGGTGAGAAGGTAGGGGCCCATAAGCATGTGCTTAAATCAGTAATAGTCAAGGAGTTGGGCCCAGATTCGGGGGAGCCCAATAAGTCAGTTGTGGCCCAGAAGATGGACTTAAGCCCGAATAGAGTTGATAAGGTTTCAGCCCATGGGTTCAGGGACCCGGATTCATTCGGATCAGACCAAATTCTTATATCACCGGTTGGACAGGTTACTAAGTCTGATTCTTCGAAGGCTTTATTAGAGGGGATAGGGTTAGCAGCTCCCGTTTTTGGCCATTCAGAAGATCGTTTTGATCTGCAAGCAGGAAGTCGGCAGAGGACGGAGCGCAGGGTGGGGATCTTGTTCGAAGGTAAGCTCATTAACAACCAGCCATGGTTCGCAATATCGGCGATATATCGCCGATATTTGTCGGTGTCGGTGCCTTCCGACACATCGATACGGTTTGAAGAAAAAATTACATGATATCGTGGGTTATCGACGATATATCGGCGATATCGACGATAACCCACCGAAAAAAACCAGACCTGTGAATCGAGTTTTTTTTTAAAAAAATCTCCCTTTTTTTTTTAGCAGATGTGCAGGCATGAGGCATCCATCAAAAAAAATAAAGAAAAATCTTTGAGAATCTGAGATCTTTGATTCGGAAGAAAAAAAAAGGGTTTTGAGACACTATTGTAGTAGAGAAGAAAGAACTCAAAGAAGGAAGAAGGGTTGTGGCGGTGGCATGTGGGTACATACCTGTGTCCTCGCCGTCGCCGATTGCAAAGTCCTCGCCGTCGCCGTATTCCTCTCTCCTCTCTTCCTTCTTCTCTCTTCCCTCTTCCATTCGGAGCAGAGCCGCAGAGCTCTGATTTTTGGTTTTTCCATCGTGAACCCGTAAACGATCGAGTTAGTTTATTAAAGATTTTAACCCTTAAAAGGGTAATGCTAAAGTTACTCTCACTCAACCTAAAAGGTAATGCTAATGTCACTCATTCTTTTTAAACATCTAAATACTTCTATTTTAAATTATTTTAAACTAATAAGGGTAATGTTAATTTTACTCTCAATAACATACTTCCCTTTTGAGAATTTTAACCTAACAAGGGTATTGTTAGTTTCACTCTTTTTAAAAATTGGAGACTTAGGCTTTTAATTTTAACCTAAAATTAAAAAGACTAATACTAATTTTAGTACAAAAATTTTAAATTGGGGACTTAGGCTTTTAGTACAAAAATTTATAAGTGTTAACTTATAAATTTATAAGTTTTTTTTTGGTTTAGTACATAATAAAAAAAAAATTATAAGTTAAAATTTTTAATATAAGGCCTTTTTGTAAAAATGATGTGTCATAAAAAATTATACTATACGACAATAATAAATATGCTAAAAATTAATTTTGATTTATATTATATATCTAATTCAAAAACATTATTACAATTTTTAATATAAGGTTTTTTTTTCTATTTTAAAGATTATACTTGAAATCCATGTATGTTTTATTTAGTTATGAATTTGAACAATGTTATATTATTATTAATAGCTAATAATTTTAAATAATATATATATACTAACATCAATCAAATAATATAACTTATTTCACTAAAATTGATATATAAAATTACTTAAGTATGTTATTTAATAAGAGTAAAACTAATATTACCAAAACCTCTATTTTTAATAGATAAAAAATACATGGATTGTATCGAAGTAGTCTTATGTATAATGTATTTCATTAGGCCATATGCTTCCTCTAATGCATAATATTACCAAAACCCCTATTTTTAATGCAAATATTCTATCTACCTTCAAGTTAAGGTATTGTACTAATATTTTAAGATTTTAAAAAAAAATATTACATTTAATATTTTACAATCGTTTGGATTGTACATTCACGGGTATTGCATGTGCCTTCCGATAGTAGCTAATAATTCTAAATAATATACATTGTAACATCGACCAAATAATATAACTTATTTTACTAAAAATGATATATAAAATTACTAAATATTACTTAAATATGTTAATTAATAACATTGAAACTAAAATAAATTGTTAATCTTTTTAAAAATACAAATTATTAATTGAGACAGTAGAAACCATTAGAAATACTTTTCACATTTAATGATATTCACGGTTCTCTTTATCCCCCTCACTCCCATGGTCACGATTCATGCAGATAAAAGAAATCTTCTATAATTTGTAAAAAAAAAAGACCAAATTTATATTTTCCAACCTGTTAAAAAAATATAGATAGAAAAACAAAAACTTTGTATTTTGGCATAGAGGTCTTGCTTGATTGTATTAAACTTTTAATCACTTAAACAACATTCAATAGACCTAGAAGTCCTCTTGTTTACATCAAAAATAAAATTACATCATTTTTTTCACAGTCAAATAAAATTACAGCCCTCTTCTTTTTACATAATTACATCCAAATAAAAATAAAATTCACATCCAGCTTGTTTACATCAAAAAGAAGTTTCACACATTTGAATAAAATTACATTCACTTCCTTTCACATAATTACATCCACTTCCTTTTACATAATTACATCCACTTCATAGTCAACTAAAATTATAGTCCTGTTTTTTTTCTCTTGATACATGGTCTTCCAATAATTTAGTCATCTCTTCTTCTTCTCATATTGATTCAGTCCTGTAAAAACATAGAACTCATCAATTGCATATAGAAAAAAGTTTACAAACTAAATTAAAATTTAATTATTTGTCAAATTTAATGTGCATTTATAAGTTTTTGTCAGCTTTTTAAAATAATTAACATAGATAATCATTAAAAAAGAGAGAATCAAATGACCTACATATTTATTCAAATGAAGTAAAATTGATTATAATATAATTGACAAAGGGGTCAAAGCACATCTTATTGAAGAATGAATGAAACATGAATCAATCATATATTATCATCAATCGTCAGCGCACATCTTTGCTCTATTCTCATTGTATCTCTTATGTACATTGTTGTTTTTTAAATGTTTCTATTCTAAAACGTGTATTAACATCTATTTTAACATTTCCTGAAGTTTCACTGAAAAATTTTATGTTTTACCTCATTTTTTTGTCATTTTTCCAAAAATCACCGATAAACGATATATCTTCCGATATATTTCCGATATATCTTTTTTTCGCGGCTCCGACATGTCGAGCGATATCGACATTTAGAACCTTGCAACCAGCAACGTTCAGCGGAAGCAGCCCGACTGATTAGGTTTGGATCAGAGGCCATTCAGTCAGGCAATTCTCTCGAGGATATCTGCAGAGTTCTTTCCGCCAGGGCTTTCTACCTCTATCTTTAGAATCGGGGCAGGGGGTTGGACGTAGGTCTACCCAGCAGAAGGAGCATGAGGTCAAGACAGCATGGGGAAACAGGTGCTATAGGAAGGTTTATTGCAGGAGAGGGAGTACTGGAAGGAAATCAAGTGGAGTGGGGAGTCTTAGTGATCAACGTGGTTCTGGTTGTAAATCACCAGGGAGCAATCGCAACTTCTCTCTCCATAGAGCCGACTTAGAGTCTTCAAAAGAGGAACGCACTGCCAGGGGGAGGTTTCGTCTTCTTCATAGAAGCAGCAGCGACGACTCCTTGGATTCTAATTCTGAGACTCAATTTAAACTTAGACCCAAAGACCCCAACTTAGATGAGAAGGGTAGCGAAGGGCAACTGTGGGCAGTAGGGGAGGATCAGTCAGGGCAGGATGGGACCGTAGAGCAGTCGGTGGAGTTCACAACCGAGTATGAATTGTCCTAGTCGGTTTCAATGGTAACAGCTACGAAAGAGAAGGATATGGCAGCACCAACAGAGGAAGGAGACTCCCTGGGAGAGTGGGAAAATCTAGTTTCTGATTCGGAGAATTCTCAAGAGGGTTCGAGCGATGAGGAAGGGTTAAGGAGAATGCAAATAACGGAGTCAGAAGGAGAAGAGGTCCATGGTGTAGATTTGGAGAAGGATGGCAGCAGTTCTAATGGAATGGAGGTCGAGGTAGGAGGCTGGACGAGAAGGGAGATTGTGGCAACGGTGGATAAATCTGTGAAGGTCCGTAAATTTTTGGGGTTGCAGTTTGCAGGAGGAGAGGATCAAGCGAGAGCATTTTTCGCAGATCTAGAATTTAGGGAGGAGAGCGGGGCGGAAGGACAGGGAGGAAGGGGGGCGGAGGTTTGAAGTTGGAAAGGGCAGGAGATAGTTGGGGGTTGGGGGCTTGTGGTTTTAGATGAAGATAATGTCGTGGAATGTTAGGGGGTTGGGAAGGGGGGATAAGAGGTTGGAGGTGAGGGGTTTGTTGCGGAAGGTTAAGCCAGATATAATTGCTATTCAGGAAACCAAATTGAAGGAGATGGACGATCTGATGGTTTCCGAGGTGTGGGATAACAGAAATGTGGACTGTGTGTTTGTGGCTTCGATGGGGGCATCAGGTGGCCAATTGGTGATGTGGGACCGCTTGGTTTTCGAGAAGGTGGAGGTTTTCTCGGGGGAGTTTTCGCTTTCCATTCATTTTAGGGGGGTGGAGGTAGAGTTTGAGTGACTTTTCACCTCGGTGTATGGGCCGAATATGAAAGTTTTAAGATCTAATTTTTGGTCTGAATTAGAAGGGATTTCGGCAGGATGGCGTCTTCCTTGGTGCATGGTGGGAGACTTCAATGTAATTAGATTTCCCGGGGACAAGAAGGGAGGGACCTCCAGACAAATTACCTCTAGTATGAGAGCCTTTTCCGACTTTATTAATAGGCATGAGCTTGTTGATCCTCCTTTGAAAGGTGCATTGTACACTTGGAATGATAAAAGGAGGCCTCCGATTCTGTGCCGATTCTGTGTCGATTAGATCGGGCTCTCTATTCGGTGGATTGGGCAAACAAATTTCCTAACATTATTCAAGAGGCGCTAACATATGGTGGATCAGATCATAGACCGATTTTGTTGAGGGAGTTCTTGGATCAGGGGAAGCGCATACCTTTTAAATTTGAGAATATGTGGCTTCAGGCAGAGGGCTTTAAGGAGTTGGTCAAAGATTGGTGGGAAGCTATGCATTTTGAGGGGAATGCGGGGTACGTGTTCATGAAGAAACTTAAAGTGCTAAAAGGCAAACTTAAAGAGTGGAATCTCAATTGTTTTGGTAGGGTGGATAAGAGGTTGAGGGAGATTGAATCTCGGCTTAAGGTTTTGGAAAAAAAGGAGGAAAGTGAGGGCCTGGGAAGGGTGGAAGAGGAGGAACGGCTGGAATTATCTGGGCATCTTCTTTCTTTGCGAAGAGTAGAAGAGATTTCTTGGAAACAGAAGGCCAAAGTTCAGTGGTTGAAGGCTGGGGATAGAAATACCAAATTTTTTCACGCGTGTGTCAAGGCTAGAAATCAGGTGAATCTAATTACTAGTTTGAAAGTGGAGAATGAGATTATAGAGGGTGATGAGGAGATTGGGAGTGAGGTGATCAGATATTTTCAGAGGCGATTTTCGATGGATAGGAGGGAGCGGCCTCAAATTCCGGGTCTGAGAGTGGACCAAATCTCTAGGGAGGAGGCGGGGGTGTTGGAGAGAAAGTTTGAGGAAGAGCAGGTGCACAAGGCGATCAATAAAATGGGGAAGGACAAAGCACCAGGGCCAGATGGTTTCACTATGGGTTTCTTTGGTGGGTGTTGGGAAGTGGTGAAAGTAGATTTGATGAGGGTGTTTGAAGAATTCCATGAGAGGGGAAGATGGAACAAGGAGGCAGGAGCGACATTCACATCTCTAATCCCAAAGGCTAATGGAGCGGAGGAATTAAAAGATTTCAGGCCCATTAGTTTGGTAACTAGCTTGTAGAAAATTGTAGCTAAAGTGCTTGTGGATAGATTGAAGAGGGTGGTCGGGAAGGTGGTGGGGGCTTACCAAGGTGCCTTTGTAGAGGGAAGGCAACCGGTTGATGGTGTCATGATTGTTTGTGAGTGTATCGACTCTAGAATTAGACAGGGGGCAGGTGGCCTGGTTTGCCAAGTAGACATGTAAAAGGCCTATGATTATGTGGATTGGGGGTTTTTGGAAGACATGATGAAGAAGATGGGATTCGGGGAGAGATGGATTAAGTGGATGAAGGGGTGTGTGTCGTCGACACATTTCTCTGTTCTAGTGAATGGGTGCCCGCATGGTTTCTTTCCTAGTTCTAGAGGTTTGAGGCATCAGACATGGTTGCTCCTTATCCCCTTTTCTATTCATTATGGTGGTGGAAGCGTTTAGTAAACTTCTGTTAAAGGCAGAAAATTTGGAGATGATTAAAGGGTTTCAGGTGGGTTCAGAGGGACCTTTTATTTCTCATCTTCAGTATGCAGATGATACCATTCTATTTGTGGAAGCGGATGGAGATCAAGTGGCTAATGTGAGAGGTATCCTTAGATGCTTTGAAGCCTTATCCGGATTGAAGATTAATTTTGCTAAGAGTAAGCTGATAGGAGTGGGGGAGGTGGAGGGGGGTTTCTTGGAAAGGAGTGCCAGAAGTTTGGGTTGTAGGCTGGTTCCATGGCCCATTAGGTATCTGGGTCTGCCTTTGGGGGCGAATCCGCGATCGTCGGCTATTTGGGACCCGGTGGCGGAGAGAGTAGAGCTGAGATTAGCAGGGTGGAAGAAAAGGTTCCTATCCCTAGGAGGGCGGATAACTTTGATCAAAAGTATGATGGCAAGCCTCCCAATATTTCACATGTTTATTCAAGATTCCTAGGGCAGTGAGCATGAGGTTGGAGAAGCTGCAAAAGGATTTTTTATGGGAGGTAGGGGAGATTCCAGGAAGGTGCACCTTGTGAAATGGGATTGGGTTATGAGACCAAAGGAATTGGGAGGTTTGGGTTTTAAAAGAATCAAATGCATGAATAAAGCTTTAATGGGAAAGTGGATTTGGCGCTTCAATACGGAGAAGTCAGCGTTGTGGAGGAGGGTCATTAAACACAAATTCGGGGCTTGTAGGGGTGACTGGGATCCAAAGCCGGTGAGGAGGTCTTATGGGGTGGAAGTTTGGAAAGGGGTGATGATGACTATGAGGTTGATCCAGGAATTTTCGAAATTTAGGGTTGGGAATGGGAGTAGAGTGCGCTTTTGGGAAGATGATTGGTTGGGGAACGGGATGTTATGTCATAGGTTTCCAAATCTCTATAGATTGGTGTTGAGGAGAGAGGTGGCGGTGCAAGATTATTATGTGGTCCAGGATGGGGAGATTAGGTGGAATCCGCGGTTGAGGAGAGATAACTTAGGGGTTAGAGCGTTGGATGATTGGCTGGAGCTACAAGGACTTTTTACGGAGTGCGTAATTCATCACGATGTGGAAGATAGAAGAAGATGGGAAGGGGGAGTAGGAGAGGAATTTTCAAAATCCCATTGTTACTCGTTGCTTTGGAAGAAAGAAGGGGGAGAGGAGGGGAGGGAAACTAATGCTTTCAAGAAGATCTGGTCCCTTAAGATTCCATCGAAGGTGCAGGCTTTCCTTTGGGCTGCTTCTTTAAACAAAGTTCTCACGATCGATCATTTGAAGAATAGGGGTATGACGTTTCCCAATAGATGTATTATGTGTAAGCAGGCGGAGGAAAATGTTTCACATCTCTTCATTCATTGTTTGCAAGCTCAGGGAGTTTGGAATCATTATTTGGGTCTTTTTGGATTGGGCTGGGCTTCGCAAGGGGACTTAGGGGAATTGATAAGGGGATGGCCAAAAGGGGTATTCAGTAGAAAAGGAAATGAGCTTTGGAAGATGCTTCCGGCGGCGATTTGTTAGGGTTTGTGGAGGGAACGGAACAGAAGAATTTTTGAAGAAAAAGAAGAGTCGTTGCCCAAACTCATTCTTAGAATAGGGTGGTTGTTATTCTCTTGGTCGTCTGTGCTTGCTGTTTTTGAAAAGGTCTTGTGGTCTGATTTTCTATATCGCTGGTCAAGTATCATAGCTTGACCTTTTTTTTGGGTGTTGTTCTTGCAGCGCTTTGTAAATTCTTTCCTCTCTAATAAATTGCTATCGTTATTCATCAAAAAAAAAAAAAACTTCCAAGGCGTTGCAAATTACAACTTCAAACAATTCACATTCCACAAATCAATATAATTATAACTGAAACAAAGAGTGAGGAATAAAGGTGGGTCAATTGTAACCGAAACAAAGAATTAGGAATAAAGGTGGGTCCCACTATTTTGCTTGGGTCAATATTAACCCAAAAAAAGGAGGAATAAAGGTGGGTCCCACTATTTCGCTTGGTGATTGCTGACTTGGCCTCACGAATGAAAAGACTGTTGACTTGGCAACAAGAAAGATACATGTGGTATTAAGAGAAAGGCTTTAATTGTGTAGATAGATTTCCAAGGCGTTACAACTTACAACTTTAAACGATTCACATTCCACAAATCAATATAATTATAACCAAAACAAAAAGTGAGGAATAAAGGTGGGTCAATTGTAAACCGAAACAAAGAATGAGGAATAAAGGTGGGTCCCATTATTTTGCTTGGTGATGGCTGACTTGGCCTCACAAATGAAGAGAATGCTTACTTGGCATCAAGAGAAACAGTGTTACCTAGGCCCGTGGTAAGGGTGTCAAGTATCCAGGTG
The DNA here is from genome assembly GCA_015143295.1 of Tetracentron sinense. Lineage (NCBI taxonomy): Eukaryota > Viridiplantae > Streptophyta > Magnoliopsida > Trochodendrales > Trochodendraceae > Tetracentron > Tetracentron sinense. Next base: position 5,284,106 of record CM026563.1, read on the forward strand.
TCTAGAGGTGTTCGGCACAACAAGTTCTGAAAATCCCAATACGGCGGCACGGACGTACATATTTTAAAAAATGATTAAATAGATATATATATATATATATATATATGATAATTTATAACTCAAAATTTTTAAATAACAATAATAATAAAAAGAGGGGGATCACCAATCCCCAATGTTTTAAAAAAGTATATACATAAGTTATAAAAAATACTCATATAGTGAGTAGAAATGAGCAACAAGAGAGAAGAGAAGAGAGAGATGTACACATTGATCATTGTTGTTGCTGCTCTCCAGTAAAATTTCGTCTATGTTTCCAAAAAAACAACACAAATTGACAAAAAATTCCTTGCAATTGTATTTTTAAAATGACATGGCATACTTAAAGCACCATGCACCTAATCATAATGTCCATATCACCATGACATGGTATAGGCACGTATCAAGGAGTGTCGTTTCGTGCCATGGAGTGTCGTGTCCAAGTGTCAGCACGGCAAAATTTGGAAAAACTGAAGTGCCTAGGTAACACTGAAGAGAAATACATACGTGACATCAAAAGAAATGCTTTAACTGTGTTTTATAGTAGTAGTATAGATAAATGGTGTTACCAATACACCAACTTCTATTTAGACCTACCAAGTTTTAAGTGCTTATGGCTCCTAGAGGAAGCTGGAGATATTATATGACTAGTCTGCCCAACATGCAACTAAATCTTACGGCATACTCGTGAATAATCCATGTTCCACGTCCCCCAATGTTCCTATCACTTTGCTTTTTGTGATACATATACGAAGCACAGAAGTTAATTCTAATTATCTAATTATAATTTCTTCTGAAAATTAACCACTTCATTGAGCAAAGCCTCCAAAAAAGTGAGTGTCATAGACACGGTGGTTCAAGATATTATTGAGCAAGAAAGAAGACAAAAATTTCTTGTCATAAAGGCTTTTACATCTCCGTTAAAACTTTATGGAGAAAATTTGGTGAGAATTTAGAACAAAGTTTAAGAAATACAAACATTAATCCACCTTCTTTATCTCATGCCTAGCACCATCCTTCTCACCCCAATAAAAATCACATGGTCATAAATTTTTTGAAGCTTATAGGCTACTCTTTACTTAGTATATATCCACTAGAATTTGCCGACCTTTTACAAAGTTGCATTCATAAGGTTCCATCACTTGATCGTACCTTAAAGAACTTGGGCAATGGTCATGTATATGCTACAAAGGAGATTATTTTATAAACCCTATACTTGGGACCAGTGGGAGACATGTTCTAATTTATGCTTGATTTGGTGGAGTACTTAAACTAGATTAATTATTACACACAAGATATTCTTGGGATAGAGAGCCACTGTCATTGCTTAATAGACTGTTTTGGGGGGTTGTTTTCGAGTATTTTTTCCTGTTTTTGGGTAATAATTTTTTTGGAAAGTTTATTATAGAAAATTGCTGAGCAATAAACTTTTACCTTGCTACAGAAAAAAATAAAAATTTTACCTTGCTTGATTTCAGGGGCAGGACATGCTTAGCTTATGCATTTCGCTAAAAATAAGAATTCCTCTGAGCTAGGCTGGTATGAATATCTACTCCTGGATATAGTTGTCCGGATATTGCTTCTAGTGACAAGTTATGGCACCATGCAGTTGAGATGTCAGTACTTCTGGTGACTTATATCCAGCGAAGGAACCCTCATAGCTTATGGTGTGTTTAGTCTATGTTCAATCATTTTTCTTAGTTTTGCACAAAATTTTCCTTTTCTACTATCCCTCACTCCTCTATCTTTTCTTCAACACTAATTTGGGAATCACAGGCCCTCCCTTTGCTTCTTCCTCACCCATCTCTTTGTAAACCATAACCAAAACGATTGCAAGGAACTTCAAGCTTCACTACAAACCTTAGATCTATTGAAGGGATGACAGTGTTAAACCTCAATCATAAATCCTATGAAAGACAGTAAAACGCTCAGTAATTCATCTGAAATCCTGTAAGTTTCAAAAGAGAAACAAAGTAAAGAAAATGGATTCCTACATTCATCTAAAACCATAATTATCTGCATAAAATGATGTTTTCAAGAGAAACACATCGATCACTCAAAACCCTAAGAAGCTCCAATATTTGTTCCAAAAATCTCGGTTCTCTTAAAACTCTATACAATAAGTAACTCCATATCTCCATGGCAAATGAAATCAGAACTCTAGAATCAATTCATAATGACTCGCAGTTACGTCGATAGAACAAACTTTCCAGAAAACCATAGATTCATCCAAGTGTAGAAAAGATTGTGATGGAATCAAAAAGATTCAGAGCTGCTGAAAAATTACCGAAACACTAGTTTTTCAATGAGATCAAAGGTTTCTGAACTCGAATAAAAGGCATTAACAGGTCAATTGGAACAAATCATAGACTAAATTGCAAAGAATACAATCAATGCTTAGGAAGGAAAACAGTCTAATACGATAGATGTAACATAGTAACAGAACAAAACAGATCCAATCAAAGCTTATAAAGGAAAACAGTCTAGTAGTAACAAAACAAAACAGATCCAATCAATGCATAGGAAGGAAAACAGTATTGCACGATTAGATGTAACATAGTGACATAACAAAACAAATCCAAGTCCCAACCAACACAAGAACTACTTATTACTCATACTATCAGTACCAAGATATCTATCTCAGTACCAAGATCCAATCAATGCATAGGAAGGAAATCAGTATTGCATGATTAGATGTAACATAGTAACATAACAAAACAAATCCAAGTCCCAACCAACACAAAAACTACTTACTACTCATACTATCAGTACCAAGATATCTATCTCAGGTCCAAGTCACTGTCACTAGGATCACACTGCCGCCCTGGCCACAAATTCGCTTATCGAATGTACCGGAGAATTTTGTACGGAACTCTGCCGTACCATTGGCAATCACATCGGAAGAAATGGACAGATCCGCTCGAACTATAAGGAAGGAGTTAAATGGCACGGCTACTACGGATCTTGACAACGGAATGACCTGCCCGGGCCTTACATCTAAGTGCTCATTCGATTTCTGTCGGAAAAGCAAACTTCCTTCTGAAAACTTGGAATTGCAAGCAGTAATCCGTCCATAAACATGGGAGGGGTCTTCCCCATCTCCAATTATGAGTGTAACCGTCAAAGTAGCCTCCACCCCATTATTTAACACGGCATAGTTCACTCTCACGGGACATGAATCATAATCATCACCATAGTCGCCATCAACCTCGTACGGTGTGGGTCGGTCATACACCATTCGGTAGCTTTCGTAAAAGTCCCAAGACATCAGCCCACGAGAGACCAGGGGCAGATCTTTGTCCTTATCCTTGACCATGAGATCCACATAGATGCCGAAGTTCCCGAAGCCTGATATGGTTTGAACTGGGCCAATCAGCAAAAGAGGATTGTCGGGGTCAATGGATTCGGATTCCTCCCTTTTTCGGTTGTAGAGGTATTGAATTTTGATTCCCTCGACGACTTTGATTTCACCGAAGATGTTGCAGCGGCGGTTGAGGTTCATGATTTGCACCGAGAACACCTCAACCAGTGGTCGAAAAAATGTTCCATTAGAACGCATTATGCGCGGAACCCTTTTCAAGGGATCTTGAACGTAGTCCGGCGGCTTCTCCTAAAATAGGGAAAATAATCTGATTCAGGTAAAAATACTAAAAAGAAAAAAGGGTTTGATATTTGAAAATACATACCTCATATCCCTTGTACGAACCGGACTTGTTTTTCCGACCGATTCCGAATACGTAATTGATACCACCAATATATTCGATTTTCGACATGTCGTAGCTTAGATCTGGTTTGAGAGAGGGGGAGAATATTAGGGCTTGCATTTTTTGAGGAGAGAAGATAAACATGTTGACGGCGTACTTACCTGAGGAACAAGAATAACGTAACAGAGGACTCAGCGAACGCCGGCGGGAGTAGCCTCTCGGTAGCAGACTTGGGTTCTTCTCGGGAGGCTAGGGTTTGAGAAGATTTTTTTTTTTTTTTCGGTTGAAGGTTTTGAGAAGATGGTTATTTATATATATACATACAGATTAGTAAATTACATTCTTGCCCCCATTTGGTTAATATAATTACATCATTATTCTATTCCCCCTAAGGGGTGTCAAATATCAATGGGCCGGCGGTTGAGGCATCCCTCGTTGTAGAGGGGATGTCCTTAGATTGGCTTGGATTCAATCTGGATAAACAATCCCACTTGATGGATGAGCAACGGCAGAGGAGGGGACTATTCCTCCTCGCTCTCACGTAGCCGAACCTTCAACTCCCATTAAATCAGGTTAATTTGTTTTTAGGCTTAGGATTCTCTCAAGTTCAACTTGAGAGAATCTCTCAAGTTGGAACCCCTAGAGGTCGCCACGTGTCTCCTTTGACACCCCTTAACCATGGGTAAGGTTCACCCACCCCTAGGGTTCACTCACCCATCCTTGGTTTTTTTTTAATATTAATTATTATTTTTTAAATTAAAAAAACTGTTTTAAGAGTTTTTTAATATTAGAAACAGTTTTTTAATTTAAAAAATAATAATTAATATTTAAAAAAAAAAAAAAAAACAAGGATGGGTGAGTCAACCCTACGGGTGGGTGAACCTTATCCATGGTTAAGGGGTGTCAAAGGAGACACGTGGCAACCTCTAGGGGTTCCAACTTGAGAGATTCTCTCAAGTTGAACTTGAGAGAATCCTGAGCCTTGTTTTTAACCCGTTAGTTAATTATTTTATTTTATTTTTCGAAAAACCAAGAGTAGATGGATGATCCCTAAGGGTGGATGAATCTTAATCACAGTTAAATGGGGTTTGATACTTTTGAAAATAAATACCTCATATCCTATGTACGAATCAGACTCGCCTTTATTGACGACTCTGAATATGTAATTGACGCCACCACCAGAATATTCGATTTTCGACATGTCATAGATTAGATCTAGTTCTATTTTGAGAGAAGGGGAGAATATTAGGGCTTCCGATTTTTAAGGAGAAGAGAAACCTGTTGAACGGCGAACTTAACTGAGGAAGAAGAATTACGTAACAGAGGACTCCGGCGAACGCTGCCGGGAGTTGCTCTCGGGAGCAGACGTTGAACACGGGAGGGAGGGAGGGTTCCTTCTTCCGTCTCGGGAGGCCTACCTTGCAATTTGCGAATGAGGAAAATGCTAGGGTTTGATAATGTGATTATTCCTTATCCTCATTTACTTAATGAATATAATTAGAAGAGCAGTGATAAGCGGACCCATGGGTCCATTTCATATATTACCCCGTGTCCTCGTGTCCCTTTTAACAACCCTTTAATCCTGGTTAAGCTTAATTAAATTAAGACTAAAATTTTGATTTTTTTTTTTTTTTTGAAAAACCATAGTTGGATTGCTTAACCCTAAGGGTGATTGAATCTTAACCACAGTGGATGAGTATTTAAAATTGGGATGTGAACCAATGAAGGACCGGCCATTTTGTTACAATATGGAAACCATGGATACGTTAAGCAATAGTTCGCTCCACTGGCGAGTGGTGAACTATTGCTCCTCACTCTCACAAAGCCATCCATTCCACCTGCCATGAACTTTTTAATCATATATTTAATTTTTCTAAAAACTAATGGTAAAAGGGTGAACGCTAGGGCTAGTGAATCTTAATCACAGTTAATTGGAACCAAAAGAGGGACACCTCACATTAAAATGGGAACCCAGACAGACCTCCTCAAGGAGGTGATTATTTTCCTTTCCCAATTACAACATTATTAATTGTAGTGTTATTATCTTAACAAAAAAAAACCTAGCTTAAGGTCTTAGTCCGACATCGGTTGTGTAACCGAGCTCTCATCCCCTAATAAGTTCCATCCTCAAATGGTTGGTACCCGTTTTGAGGAGTGTTTGGGTGAAGCTTATTAGGGTTGAGGGTGTGTGTGGTTGTGGTTGTGTGTGTGTGTGTGCGCGCGTGAGTGTGTGGTCTTCTTTCTCATGACTGTAGCTTCGCCTTGTAGTATTGTTATCTTAATCAAAAATAATAATTACAACATTATTCTATTCTCATAAACGATAAACGGTTATAGGTAACCGGATATATCGGGATAATCAATTCCGGATAGGGATAGTATTTGACTCCATTGACAGCCTCATCAATGACCTATCGACTCCGTTGATCGCCCTACCTAGGGCTGTCAACGGATCGGATTCGGATTGGATCTGCCTATATCCGAATCCGATCCGATTAAGAATCCGACTGATCCGAATCCGATCCGATTATATATTGTCCGATCCGAATCCGATCCGATCTGAGTAAAGTTATTTTTTTTAAAAAAAATCTATTTTAATAATTTAAAATCTAATAATACCTTAATTAATACTAATTCATGTTAATTTTTTAAAAATTAATATTTTATACATAGAAAATCTAAATAATATATTTAAAATAATTAAAAATTATTATTATTATCGGATCGGATTTTAATTGGATCGGATCACCCTATATCCAGATCCGATCCGATTATAATCAGATTCCACTGATCCGATCCGAATCCGATCCGGCGGATCACATATAGGGTCCAAAGTTCGGCTAATCGGATCGGATCCGGATCATGATCCGATCCATTGACAGCCCAAGCCCAACCAATGACCTATCGACCGCAATTGTCCTTTTCGTTTTTCCTGTGGAGCCAAATCATCTCCAGAGATAACCGGATTTGGCAGGTTATCACCCCTAGAGGTCACCACGTGTCTCCTTTGACACCCCTTAACCGTGGGTAAGGTTCACCCACCCCTCAGGTTCACCCACCTATTTTAATTTTTTTTTAATATTAATTCTTTTTTTAAAATTTAAAAACTTTTTAATATTATAAAACTCTAAAATCAGTTTTTTAATTTTAAAAAAAGAATTAATGTTTTTAAAAAACAAACCAAAAATAGGTGGGTGAACCCTAGGGGTGGGTGAACCTTACCCAGACTAAGGGGTGTCAAAGGAGACAGGTGGCACCCTCTAGGGGTGATAACCGGATTTGCCAAATCCAGCTATCACCGTAGAGGATTTGACTCCTTTCCCTGTAGTTTACATTTTACAAGTTGAACTGTTGAACAGGGAAAAACAAATAACGTGAGAATGTGAGACAAACGGAATGTTGAGAATTGAGACCCTCGATTTTGACCCTTACTAGACCAGAGCTAGCATAACCACAACTAAACTAAACAATCCCTTTCGGAGTGGTTGTTCGGACTTAACCTAATGGCACCTTTGCTGCTACCTTAGGTCTTGTTGTGTGCGTTTAGAGTGTGTTAGTAATGGATTTATCATGATCATAAAATTTATTAATATTGCATTCTAATAAAGGTCAAGTAATTAGAAAATCAAGGGTCATCCCTTTTGGATAGTCATTATATAAATAAAAGAGTAGTGTTTTTTTTTTTTTTTTGAAGGTAAGCTAGGATTAGGCAGACTCCTACCAGAGAAATATAGGTGGCCAAGTCCCTAGTACGACGCCAAGGGACTCAATCCCAGTGATTAGCATACCACTTGGTACATTATCTACTGTAGCTCTGTGTCTCATGTTCCTTTTAACACTCCTTTAACCCTAGTTAAGCTTAACAAATTTAAAGTTAAGATTTTTGTATTTTTTTTCCTTAAAGTCAAGGTTGAATTACTTAACCATAGGCTGAGTGAATCTTAACAACAGTTCGTGGGTGTTAAAAATTAGGGCATGGACCAATGAGGACCGGGCATTTCGTCATATAATAGAAACTGCCGATACTTTAAGCATTTTCTTAAATATGATTAACTATATTTTTATATTATGACGATTTTTTTTTTCATGCCCATTATACTGAGTGGAAGCGTGGAGCACATGCACCTCTAGTTGACATGCGTCCCTTTTAACCCATTAATTGTGGTTAAGATTCACTCACCCTTAAGGTTTATACATCTATTATTGATTTTTAGAAAATAATTTAACTCTTGAGTCACTAATCTTAACTAAGGTTAAAAATGATACAGACACTTAAAAGAATTAAGGATAATGCTAGCATCACTTTCTTTTAAGACTCACTCTTTTTTTTATTGGAGAGAGTGTTACTGGAAAACACAGTGTTCTTCTCTTAAGGTCCGTTCTTTTGGTGGAATTTGTAAAGTCTAGAACTTTCATAGTTTCATGCCTAATTTTGGTTAAAGTATAGAACTATATTATTCCATAGTGCATAAGTTCTACAAATATGGAACTTTTAAGTTCAACCCAAAATTTTGGATGTTTTAAGTTTCATCCATGTGGAACTTCTAATTAAGTTGAACGCAATAACTTTAAGATACCATTGTGTAAGAGTAAGAGACCATCTCCTCTCTCCTCCCAAACACTTGCCCCTCTTGTTCCGAAGTACTAATGTTCCGGACTTTTAAAAGTTCCACCAAAAGAACGGAGCCTTAATGGAAAACAATTACACATGATTGGTCCAGAATGAAAGTGAGTTTAAAAGAATGTGATGCTAGCATTGCCGAAGAATTAAAGGACTAAGGTGAACGACGGTAGGAGTTGCTCTCAGGAGCAGATGTTGAACACAGGAGGGAGGGTTCCTTCTTGGGAGGCCACCTTGCGATTCGATTTGCGAATGACGAAAAGGCTAGGGTTTGATAATATGAATATTTATTTATATATTACTTACAAATAAGTAAATTACATTCTTACCCTCTTGCATAATATAATTGCAACATTATTCTATTCTTAAGGGGTGTCAATGGTCCGGACAAATCAGGCTCGGGCCAAGCCTTTTTTCAATGGGCTTGATAGTTATAGGCCTAAGCCCTACCCATTTGTTAGTCGGGCCGGGCCATACATGATATTGTTAATAATGGGACCGGCCCTTTCCCGAGACCGGATTAAAGGCGGTTGGGCCGGTTTCTGGGTTCGAGCACAATTTTGGGCCTAAAGTTGAGTTCTGTGTTGGGTCCACCCCAAGAACCTTGTTCTGAGGCAACTCTTCTTAGGGAAAAAATTGGGGTTCTGAATAATAAAAATGTTAAAATATGGGGAATAGCACAATATTTGAGCGCAAATCCTCTAGGTGGAGCCTTTCGCGTGTCCGAGCCTCACCTGCATTAAACAATGGCCCACTTGGCGCCGTTGGATTTTCGATCAGCCCAGTTCTTGGAGGGCATTCTATCACTTTCCTAATAACAAAAGCACAAACTCAACTCCTTCAATGCCAGATGCTACATATGACTTCCTCCAAGTAATAGAAATTTGAATCTCTATCAACGCCAACCTCAAGCATCCATAAAATTCTGGATTGAAGAAACCCCAACAATGTTCACACTTTCCTTTTAACGAAACAGAGAAACTGGGTCACGACAGAACTGTCTTCACATCAAACCAAATATGCCTCAACAAAGATTACATACTTGAAAAGCCAATGTAATTTAAATATCTGTTCCATTAGTGGCAGTATACACTGGACCAAGAAATATTTGAAATTCGGCTATGTTTTTACTGTCACAACTCACAAGGGGCATCTCTGCAAACTATAGTCACTTAAAATATTGGAGATTTCCACCTCCCAAAGATCTATCAGATATGCTGATTCAATTCCAGTTGGTGGTCAGCTGACAGGCACCAAAAGCCATTGGAGATGGACCTACTTAAAACTCAGATTCCGATGGCAGCAATGTCAATTATACCGAGTTCAACACACATTGGTTTCAGGCCAGGCTCTTCCAACAGGCAAAGCAGAAAACCCATAGTAGGAATGGTACAAATCAGGCAGCTGCCGAGGAAATTTACTGAAACCGCCGTACTGGTGCAGGGGAAAACATCAGCAGAACCAAAAATCAGGAGCTTGAAACTAGCAATATTGCGGGGTCAGTTCTTTTGCTGAGACTTGCAAAGTCCGGAACTTAATTTGCAAGTTTTGTCAGTTGACAATATGCATTTTATTTTGCGAACTAGATATTTTGTACTTTTCATCTCTTGGATTGCAATTCCCATAAAACTTAAAATGCAGAAAAATGAGATTTCAAATCTCAAAAAAAATGACAGTTGAAATCTCATGATGGTGAGAATTAATTGTGTTAGAAACCTTAACAAAGTTACTCAAATTTCCTGACAACTACCATGACAAAGTGCAAAATGCCAAGCTTTATAACTCTTAGCAAAAGGACGGTCCCTTAGAGGAAATCTAACTTATTCATAAAGTGGGTAACAATTCTAGGATAGTCTACCAATGGTACATTGGTAGATATGGGGCATTGCGGGGGTGGGGTCAGTGTTTCAACCTTTGATGTGTCTGATGTAGAAGATCTACAATCTAATTTCATGCAATCAGATGGGCAAGACCGTGCTATCATTGTATTCTTTTGGATTGACAGGCACCATACAGCAGACAAGCCAAAGAGGCTGCAACGTGGATGGGCATGATCAATATTTTTTGTGTGAAATATCCCAGGTTGGCACCATGCCTGCATGAAAGCTCCATGGATGTGCATGCTAAATATTGACTGTATTAGGGTCCACATCAGGGAGACCTCAAGATCATGTTATTAGCTTAAGCAAATAAAGGCCACAAAAAATTAGACCTACAAAACCAGGGAGAAGAAGCACCACCTGAGACCGAGGTCAACAAGAATCCGCGTACAGCTTCGTTGTCAAGGAAGTTGTGACCCCCTAAGATCCTCAGACCTGCCAACTAGGGTTAATCTGATCCATAGACTAAATTACAAAGAAAACAATCAATGATTAGGAAAGAAAACAATCTAATACGAAAGATGTAACATGGTAACATAACAGAACAGATCCAATCAAAGCTTATAAAGGAAGACAGTCTAGTAGTAACAAAACAAAACAGATCCAATCAATGCATAGGAAGGAAAACAGTATTGCACGATTAGATGTAACATAGTGACATAACAAAACAAATCCAAGTCCCAACCAACACAAGAACTACTTACTACTCATACTATCAGTACCAAGATATCTATCTCAGTACCAAGATCCAATCAATGCATAGGAAGGAAATCAGTATTGCATGATTACATGTAACATAGTAACATAACAAAACAAATCCAAGTCCCAACCAACACAAAAACTACTTACTACTCATACTATCAGTACCAAGATATCTATCTCAGGTCCAAGTCACTGTCACTAGGATCACACTGCCGCCCTGGCCACAAATTCGCTTATCGAATGTACCGGAGAATTTTGTACGGAACTCTGCCGTACCATTGGCAATCACATCGGAAGAAATGGACAGATCCGCTCGAACTATAAGGAAGGAGTTAAATGGCACGGCTACTACGGATCTTGACAACGGAATGACCTGCCCGGGCCTTACATCTAAGTGCTCATTCGATTTCTGTCGGAAAAGCAAACTTCCTTCTGAAAACTTGGAATTGCAAGCAGTAATCCGTCCATAAACATGGGAGGGGTCTTCCCCATCTCCAATTATGAGTGTAACCGTCAAAGTAGCCTCCACCCCATTATTTAACACGGCATAGTTCACTCTCACGGGACATGAATCATAATCATCACCATAGTCGCCATCAACCTCGTACGGTGTGGGTCGGTCATACACCATTCGGTAGCTTTCGTAAAAGTCCCAAGACATCAGCCCACGAGAGACCAGGGGCAGATCTTTGTCCTTATCCTTGACCATGAGATCCACATAGATGCCGAAGTTCCCGAAGCCTGATATGGTTTGAACTGGGCCAATCAGCAAAAGAGGATTGTCGGGGTCAATGGATTCGGATTCCTCCCTTTTTCGGTTGTAGAGGTATTGAATTTTGATTCCCTCGACGACTTTGATTTCACCGAAGATGTTGCAGCGGCGGTTGAGGTTCATGATTTGCACCGAGAACACCTCAACCAGTGGTCGAAAAAATGTTCCATTAGAACGCATTATGCGCGGAACCCTTTTCAAGGGATCTTGAACGTAGTCCGGCGGCTTCTCCTAAAATAGGGAAAATAATCTGATTCAGGTAAAAATACTAAAAAGAAAAAAGGGTTTGATATTTGAAAATACATACCTCATATCCCTTGTACGAACCGGACTTGTTTTTCCGACCGATTCCGAATACGTAATTGATACCACCAATATATTCGATTTTCGACATGTCGTAGCTTAGATCTGGTTTGAGAGAGGGGGAGAATATTAGGGCTTGCATTTTTTGAGGAGAGAAGATAAACATGTTGACGGCGTACTTACCTGAGGAACAAGAATAACGTAACAGAGGACTCAGCGAACGCCGGCGGGAGTAGCCTCTCGGTAGCAGACTTGGGTTCTTCTCGGGAGGCTAGGGTTTGAGAAGATTTTTTTTTTTTTTTCGGTTGAAGGTTTTGAGAAGATGGTTATTTATATATATACATACAGATTAGTAAATTACATTCTTGCCCCCATTTGGTTAATATAATTACATCATTATTCTATTCCCCCAAGGGGTGTCAAATATCAATGGGCCGGCGGTTGAGGCATCCCTCGTTGTAGAGGGGATGTCCTTAGATTGGCTTGGATTCAATCTGGATAAACAATCCCACTTGATGGATGAGCAACGGCAGAGGAGGGGACTATTCCTCCTCGCTCTCACGTAGCCGAACCTTCAACTCCCATTAAATCAGGTTAATTTGTTTTTAGGCTTAGGATTCTCTCAAGTTCAACTTGAGAGAATCTCTCAAGTTGGAACCCCTAGAGGTCGCCACGTGTCTCCTTTGACACCCCTTAACCATGGGTAAGGTTCACCCACCCCTAGGGTTCACTCACCCATCCTTGGTTTTTTTTTAATATTAATTATTATTTTTTAAATTAAAAAAACTGTTTTAAGAGTTTTTTAATATTAGAAACAGTTTTTTAATTTAAAAAATAATAATTAATATTTAAAAAAAAAAAAAAAACAAGGATGGGTGAGTCAACCCTACGGGTGGGTGAACCTTATCCATGGTTAAGGGGTGTCAAAGGAGACACGTGGCAACCTCTAGGGGTTCCAACTTGAGAGATTCTCTCAAGTTGAACTTGAGAGAATCCTGAGCCTTGTTTTTAACCCGTTAGTTAATTATTTTATTTTATTTTTCGAAAAACCAAGAGTAGATGGATGATCCCTAAGGGTGGATGAATCTTAATCACAGTTAAATGGGGTTTGATACTTTTGAAAATAAATACCTCATATCCTATGTACGAATCAGACTCGCCTTTATTGACGACTCTGAATATGTAATTGACGCCACCACCAGAATATTCGATTTTCGACATGTCATAGATTAGATCTAGTTCTATTTTGAGAGAAGGGGAGAATATTAGGGCTTCCGATTTTTAAGGAGAAGAGAAACCTGTTGAACGGCGAACTTAACTGAGGAAGAAGAATTACGTAACAGAGGACTCCGGCGAACGCTGCCGGGAGTTGCTCTCGGGAGCAGACGTTGAACACGGGAGGGAGGGAGGGTTCCTTCTTCCGTCTCGGGAGGCCTACCTTGCAATTTGCGAATGAGGAAAATGCTAGGGTTTGATAATGTGATTATTCCTTATCCTCATTTACTTAATGAATATAATTAGAAGAGCAGTGATAAGCGGACCCATGGGTCCATTTCATATATTACCCCGTGTCCTCGTGTCCCTTTTAACAACCCTTTAATCCTGGTTAAGCTTAATTAAATTAAGACTAAAATTTTGATTTTTTTTTTTTTTTTGAAAAACCATAGTTGGATTGCTTAACCCTAAGGGTGATTGAATCTTAACCACAGTGGATGAGTATTTAAAATTGGGATGTGAACCAATGAAGGACCGGCCATTTTGTTACAATATGGAAACCATGGATACGTTAAGCAATAGTTCGCTCCACTGGCGAGTGGTGAACTATTGCTCCTCACTCTCACAAAGCCATCCATTCCACCTGCCATGAACTTTTTAATCATATATTTAATTTTTCTAAAAACTAATGGTAAAAGGGTGAACGCTAGGGCTAGTGAATCTTAATCACAGTTAATTGGAACCAAAAGAGGGACACCTCACATTAAAATGGGAACCCAGACAGACCTCCTCAAGGAGGTGATTATTTTCCTTTCCCAATTACAACATTATTAATTGTAGTGTTATTATCTTAACAAAAAAAAACCTAGCTTAAGGTCTTAGTCCGACATCGGTTGTGTAACCGAGCTCTCATCCCCTAATAAGTTCCATCCTCAAATGGTTGGTACCCGTTTTGAGGAGTGTTTGGGTGAAGCTTATTAGGGTTGAGGGTGTGTGTGGTTGTGGTTGTGTGTGTGTGTGTGCGCGCGTGAGTGTGTGGTCTTCTTTCTCATGACTGTAGCTTCGCCTTGTAGTATTGTTATCTTAACCAAAAATAATAATTACAACATTATTCTATTCTCATAAACGATAAACGGTTATAGGTAACCGGATATATCGGGATAATCAATTCCGGATAGGGATAGTATTTGACTCATCAATGACCTATCGACAGCCTCATCAATGACCTATCGACTCCGTTGCCTTTCCACGAGGATACCCATACCATACCGTTGCTCACACAGCAATGAACCATGATTACATAGCCACATCCATGCTATTCGCAACAAGGCTCCCGGATTATATTATTGGGAAATTTGGCGTTGCATCCCGAGCTGTTGCCACGGTAAGAACTCGAGTCTTATCTACTCTTGCTGTTAATCTGCATAATTCCATACTAACAATGCTTCTTTCGTTCAGATGAATAATATACTGGCTGGCCTATACGAAGACTATAATAATGTTCGTCATACGTCCACAAGACTAAAAGCACGAGTTACTGAGCTTGAGAAGAAAGGAACAGAAGAAGAAAAGAAATTGCAATATGAGCTGGAGAAAACCCAGTCAGAACTGAAGACTGCCGAAGATAAACTTGCTCTGACGATAACACAACGAGATGCAACTCGGCAAGAGGCTGACAATGCTGAAGAAAGAGAGAAGAAAGCACTGGAGCAAGCAGAAAGGGCTATTTTCCAGAGTAGCGAGCTGGATGAGATTTTAAACACACTGCGCCGATGACTTGAAGCATTTGAAGCTAAAAAAGAGATCCTGGCAAAACAGCTCGACGAAGCCCAAGCTACAAAAGAGAAAGAAATTGAAGCCACTGAAGATGCTCTCACGGAGTCCCTCCGTATTCACTTTCAAACTCAAATGGACCAACTGCTGGATGAAGACCGCAGAGAAACTGAAGAAATTATAATGCAGCAGCTCCGAGAACAAGGAAGTCTGAGTGATTCCAATTCTGAGTCCACTACTCAGGATAATACTCAAAATGACGAAATAAAAGGAACCACAAAACCTCCTTTGCCCACTGAACCACTCCAACTATACCTGCTCCCTCTACTGATCTTTTAACGATAGAAATTGTTAATATTGAAGATAACTCCGTTGTATAACAATACTCGTTCTTTTATCTAAATGATACATTTAACACATAACTTCGTTCGTTGTGCTGCACTAATTAGAAACTTTCACAAAGTATAATAGGTGTAACTCGTGAGTGCACAGTACTAAACACTTAGGATGGACAACGGAAAATAAAACTTCTTTTCATATAGACACCCAAGAAAAGATTTTATGAACACCATATGCATTAAGCTTAAATCAATATTTACTCACCTTGATGATCTTTCTTGGTTGTCAATTGCTGGAATACGTAAAGTACTGAAATATATATATCAAAAAGACATCAGAACATGCTTAGAGAAGACACTACGATTTGCTGCAGAGGCGTTCAACGTCTCTTATCATCATAGAAGTATTCGTTATAAAGGCACTGAAACTTATATACTTGTTGTGGTTTTTGAAATTAAATTCACTCTCTTGGGTGTTGAAATTTAATTCACTCTCTTGTTAAGTCACTGAAATTGAATTCACTCTGATACAACTCCAAAATTCACTTTTGACATGGCTCTAGAATTCCCTCTGATACGGCTCTGAATTTCTGTTTCGCATAAATGCACTGAAATTTATTGCAAACACTAGAGTCCGTTGTGATATGACTGCTGAAGACATTAGACATCGGGAAGGAACAAATAGACAACGAGAACGATTTCACGCTAATGATACCGTTTCGATGAGTCTGACATCGAGACAACGAGGACAAGGCTATAATAACATCAAGGTTACGTTTGCACTATTTTCTCCTCTTTTTGCAGTCAGAATGTCTCGACAAAGGATGATAGATTTCCAAAGTGCACATGTTTCATACAACATTGAACAAAACAAAAGGAATTCATTAGATAATTGTCATATCAAAAGAAGACAAAGTATATCTCTATAAGCCCCACACCAGCTGATATCTCAGCTGGATACAAACAACAAAATAGACTAAACAAAAGACAAAAGAACTTTAGAACATGGGTACAACGACATCCTCGAGTCATGGGGTCTCCGACTCATCAGTAGGAAGCAAAAATTCAGCTAAGAAGCCTTCTCGCGCTAAGCTTTCTAGATAGGCCTTGAAATCGCAGCATCGGTTAGTCGTGTGACCATGGCTTTTATGGTATTGACAATACTCCTGCGCTCGTGGCCCTTTGGTGATGTCCCGACTAACACGAGACGACCATTTGAAGTTCGGATCATCCTCTATGGCTCGCATGATCGTAGTGGGGTGAGCAGTGAACATTATTGGGTCAGCTCGCCTGGAGGGACACTTTTCTGCTATCTAATGACTATTGCCCTGGAGTAACGCACGATTTGATGCATTCAAACCTTGTGCCCAAGCTTCGATCCACTCTTACAACAACTGCTGTTGGCTGGTAAGCTGTGTCAAGAGAGATTGTTAGTATTGCAATAGCATAATAATTTGCTCAGCTTGAGATAGATCTGGCTCTGGAGTTTGTTCGTCCATTGGCGAGACAGAAGAATGATCGGCCATGACGGTAGAGAAAGAATCTTCACATGAATCGACTTATCACTTTGTATAGTCTTAGTGATTCAGAAAGAAATTTCCCACAGATGACGCCATTTTGTGGAGGAATTTTTTCGGGTTTTTGGCACGTCAATAGTTGTTTGACTGGTAGAGCAATCACAATGATATTGCACCTGCAAATAATACTTAAAACAAAGAAGGAGAGGGCGTGCACCCTGAAATAAACTCCGAAGATAAAGTCAGTAAACAAAGAAGAAGGTGAATAGTAAAATCACAGAAACACTGGAACACTGAGAGCTAGAACACTGAGATGAAAGTTATGGCACTATCTCTTAAATAACACTGGTAAATATTGCTAATTATCTTCGGATATTCTTTGATCGATCCTGATGCATTGGGTCTCTGGGAGTATTTATAGATTTAGCTTGAGATGCCCATAGATGACCATCGATGACTTGGATGACCATATCATAAGCTTACCACTCATTACCAAATATGTCAGAGATATCTGATGACGAACGCATCACACGTGGGAGCCTACAATCTCTAAGTTGGTTTCTGGGTCGAAAACCCATCCGAGGGACTAGCAATAAATGCTAAGACAGTGCTTTCCACCTAACGTCAGAGACAAATGATCGCCTCCTGAGGATCGGGTCTCGAAATTCGGTCTCGCTGTTGACGTAAAGCGTAGGCTCGTTGTTCATAACGAGGATGATACCAATGTCTTAATGACCATGAATACATTGTTTAGATGACAACGTTCCCGTTATGAAGAGCACAACGAGTTTGTTGTCATACACAACGTATAAGTACTAAAAAACACATATAAGCTCGTATCCATCGTTTTAACATGCTTTTCGCCACAACACCAAATTTTAATTTACGAATTTTATCCCTTACAATAGAGATACGTCTTGTCTTGCTACATGCACGATGAGCAACATGGAAGACCATCCTTTCAAGAGCTCTTATACTTATGAGGTAGAGGGTGAAGGAGACATGTCCTGAGTCAGAACTCGTTGGTTCAAGGCCCTATTCTACTCTATGGATCAATGGATCACGGGCAATAGATTGATCTGTGGTAATTGGGCTGCAATTTTGCAGAGCTTCTCAGTTTACAGCTCCTTTTTCCCAGGAATTTCAGATATTGACCATAGTAGAATCATTAGTACTTGGGTAACTTAACCGAGGAAACCTGGCCAAGTTGTTCGGAACTTCCTGATTACGGGAAGATGTCATTCAATAAGATCGAAAATTCACTTGGTTTAGAAGTGTTCCTGCCCAATCGTTCATCTAATGGAAAATCCACTTGGTTTGGAAGCGTGCCTGCCTAACAGTTCCTCAGATGAAGAAGGCAAGGGAGCATTATAAAGATGCCAAAGACTCATGACTCTTCGTTTTCCTCAACGTCTCCTGAATTCCTTGTCTTCCTTAATTGCAAAGAATGAAACGTCTATCTCAATAACACTCGTAATCACACTTAATCGTTACAAATTAATCAATTTAAGGAGAGTCAATCCTCAACTCGATGATGTGGCATTCCTAACTGAAGAGAAGAAGGTAGAAAAGCTTTGAGAGGATGACACGTTAGCCAAAAAAAGTCTGGCTTATAGTAGTAGATAGATAATACTCCTGTTAGAGTGGAGAAGCCGTCCAACTGCGTTCATTTGGGGTCATGAGTTTTAGAACTTGGAGCCCTGGTTGATGGGGCGCACATGTCATGCCCTAAAAATCCACACAATTTATACCTCATAAATGCACGAATTTTGAGAAATGAACTTGGAGCATATCCCAAGCTAAATGGAATTCAACATATAAAATTCATTAACATAAGCATAACTAAGTGTTTGACAAAATAAAATAAAAGAGACAACTCCTAGTTCTTTAATAAATTGCACAAAATTTTCTCTTAAACTCAATAATAAGTCAAAACAGGACAAAGGCTCCACTAGTTTACTAATTAAGCTCCCGAGAAATCCCCAGATCCTTCAGATATCTCCTGAAAAATAGCAAAATAGCAAGGGTGAGCATGATGACCCAATAAGATAAACACATCAATCATGAAATCTTTACAAGGATATCAATTCATTTTCTCATTTCAATTCTTGGTCATAGTCCTTACCCATAGGGTTCACACTGAGCTTGCCCTACTGTCAATAATCTAGTAGCACTGAGCTCTTCCAATTGGGATCGCATAGAGTTCACCCATCATTGATTGAACTTGATGGGTATCTCACTCTATTGGTCAATCATCCCTTGGGCCAAATCTTTCCTTGATTTCCCAATCTCACTTTTGGGATTGCACCCAGTTCACCCAAAGATCCACTTCGGAAGATCATACTGAACTCACCCAACAAATGAACCCTACACAAGGTCAGGGTCATTTATTATATGTAGTCCGTAACAATTAAAATAGGCATGCAAAATGATTACTTAAATGAGTATGTCATATCTTTCTTTACTTATTATAAAGGGGATTGCCCCGTTCAAAACGTTGATTGAAATTTGTGTAATACCTAAAGTATCCCTTAACCATTAATATAATGAATGAGGTTATAAAGAAAGTTGTAAGCCAAAATTTGTAAAAGGTAGAATTTTTGAAGGTTGGTTTCGTCATTTAACCAAACCCTTCTCTTTCTCACAAGTCACAGGTTGCAATCATTCGTGTGTCCCCTCTCTCTCCCCATGTCCCTCTCACTCTCTATCCTTTTTTCAACCCACTCTCTCTCCCCCCTCACCTGCCCTCTCTTATCAAGTGAGAAAAGTTCGAATCATATCACATCCAATCGCGATTGAACAAAGGGAGAGTTCAATCACAACAACAGGTTAACACATTTTTTTTAAAATTCTTATTAATCACGGTTAAGATTTTCTAACCCTTAGAGTTTAACAATTTAACTTTGATTTTTAAAAAAAAGTTTATTCTTAGGGTTAAATATTGTTAACCCTAAGGTAAAATTTAAAAAATAGTTTTTCGTAAAAACCAAGGTTAGATTGTTGAATCCTAAGGGTTAAGAAATATTAACCATGATTAATAAGGGTTAAAAATTACATGTGCTGATTTGTGGATGCGATTGAATTCTCCCGGAGTTCAATTGCGATTAGCAGTGATTCAACCTTGATTGGTAACGGGACTCCAACTATGACTAAGATTCACCGACCCTCGGGTTCACCCACTTATTTTGGTTTTTCGAAATGTTCATACTAGGTCCCTTCCATGCCTCTCCCCTTCTTCTCTCACGTGCATCGCAGGTGCCGCTCACTAGGGTTGTCAACCGATCGGAATCGGATCGGATCGGATCGGATCTGCCTAGATCCAAATCTGATCCGATTAAGAATCCGACTGATCCGAATCCAATCCGAGATCCGTCGGATCATGAAGTAATCGATCCGAATCCGATCCGATTATATATTGTCCGATCCGAATAAGATCCGAGTAAGGTTATTTTTAAAAAAAAAAATCTATTTAAAATTATTAATACTAATTAATGTTAATTTAATATTTAAAACTATTTAAAAAAATCTAATAATATAAAATCTAATAATACCTTAATTAATACTAATTAATGTTAATTTTTTTAAAAATTAATATTTTATACATAAAAAATCTAAGTAATATATTTAAAATAATTAAAAATTATTATTATAATCGGATCGGATTTTAATCGGATCGGATCACCCTATATCCAGATCCGATCCGATTATAATCGGATTCCACTGATCCTATTTGAATCCGATCCGGTGGATCACATATAGGGTCCAATGTCCGGCTAATCGGATCGGATTCAGATCCGGATCATGATCTGATCCATTGACAGCCCTGGCGCTCACTAGTACAATTTAATTCCAATTCAAGTAAAAAGTAAATGACGATAATATGCACTTTCCACTCATAACATCATGATATTTGTAAACCCGCTTTGGCTTTGGCTTTGGCTCGTCTCTGGCGAAGCCAGAAAGGGCTTGTCTCGGGGTTCCATAGAATAGGTGACATGTGGTGGTGAAGTCAAAATCATGGGGCCCATGATTTTGACTTCTCCGGCCATAATAAGACATGTAGCGATAAGTGTATGAGAATAGGTGCCAAATCATCTCCAGTGATAACCGGATGTGGCACATCCAGTTATCACCCCTAGAGGTTGCCACGTGTCTCCTTTGACACCCCTTAACCGTGGGTAAGGTTCACCCACCCCTAGGGTTCACCCACCTATTTTTGGTTTTTTAAAAAAAATATTAATTCTATTTTTAAAATTAAAAAACTGTTTTAAAGTTTTTTTAATATTAAAAATATTTTTTTAATTTTAAAAATAGAATTAATATTTTAAAAAAAAACCAAAAATAGGTGGGTGAACCCTAGGGGTGGGTGAACCTTACCCACGGTTAAGGGGTGTCAAAGGAGACACGTGGCGACCTCTAAGGGTGATAACCGGATGTGCCACATCCGGTTATCACTGGAGAGGATTTGCACCCATGAGAATAAGGGGGAGAGATATCAAATGGGGAGAAGTCAAAATTATGGGGAGAAAATAGAATGACTTCTCCCACTTTTTTGCCAAATGTCGCACAATGTATGGAACTCCGAGAGGGTTTTCTGGCTTTGCCAGAGACAATCCGGGGCCTTGTAAACATCAACATGTGACAATTTCTACAATTTTACGGAGAACTACATTCAAGGGAAACTCATTCCTAGCGTTGGAGAGATTAATGAAGGCAAAACACACAAGAAAATCATCCTGCGCCAAGCCACCCGAGCAGCCCCAAGCTTCATCTGAGCGGAGGTTCACAAAGCTCACAAGTACAGGTTTCTGCGCAAAACCGCTCGAGCGGTCCCTAGCTTTGTCCAGTCGGAGGTCGACAGGCCTTCTTCAAAAACTCCTTTTTGATTCGTTTTTCTCACCCAACCCTTCTTCAATCCCAGATATCTCACATTGTTTTCATCCATAAAACCTAAAACCTAATATGTTATTTTCTATCATATGTAAAATCATAAAACTTTTATAACATTAATCATGATTTTCGAACAGGATTTATATCAATTATCCAAACTATCAATCCCTAATCATAGATCAATAACATGAATTTTCCATTAGAACACAATTAATAACATTCAATCCAAGGAAAGTAAACCTAAATCTAAATCTTGGGTGAAGTGTTTACTTGCCTAAAAATTAAAGGCTTTTAGAACAAAGATTCGAACAATGGCTTTGGAAGATTGATGTGTGATCCTCACGAAACAGCAACTCATCTAGTGTTACGATCCAATAGTCCCACATCGGTTAAGTATGGGCTTGGCCTTGTGTATATAAGCTCCTGGGCACCCTCCCCTTGTAAGCCGGTTTTCAAGGGTGAGTTCTACCCATGGGTTCGTATCATTTGGTATTAGAGCCACCACCACGTCGAGTATGAGCTCGGACGCAGTATGGGTTGCGGTTCTGTGGTCGTCGTCTCGGAAAGGGCTACCTGGGGAGGGCTACGGGAAAAAGGTCTCTGAGAAGTGCCCCGCCTCAGAGTGAAAGCCGCCGTGGTCGTCGGCTGCGGAGCGTGGTGGTATGTTAGGATCCAATAGTCCCACATCGGTTAAGTATGGGCTTGACCGTGTGTATATAAGCTCCTGGGCACCCTCCCCTTGTAAGCCAGTTTTCAAGGGTGAGTTCTATCCATGGGTTCGTATCATCTAGTTGTTCTTTCCTGAATCGAATCCGACAATAACCCCCAAAGCTCTAGCAGTCGTCTCCCTCCCTTGAGTTCTCCATATCTCTTTTCTTCCTGATTATGATTTGTGATCCCAACCCTAATTAGGTTAACATTTAGATTATATACTAACACTATTCATTAATTAGCAAAATGTCATTAGTTGCCCTTGTTCGTCTATAGGTTTGAACTAAACCACGTTTAGAGTTATTCTTATTCCAGTATTTATTTCATCCTCTAGTTAGGTAAATATACAAGTTTAACTGTAATAATGAAATTACTATCTTACCCCTAACAAGGAAATTACTAAAATATTCCTAGAAACATAAAAACAATATCAAGGTCACTAGAATTTGTCCTCCTTAAAAGGTCTTTGTCCTCAAAATTTAACATACCTCGTCTGGAAAAGAAATGCGGATACTTTTCCTTCATATCTAACCCTATTTTTATTTTTTTATTTTCAGTTTTCAAGAAGTTTAATAGACCTCAACCCTTAACCCATTTAGTTTTAGTGAGAGTCTATGTTCTCCTCTTTTGGGGAAGTTCATCATCTCTGCTACCCATCCATCTAAATTATCTTCCTCCTCATTGATGAGATTCGAGTTTCAGAGAACTTAATTGTGGTGGAGGTGAGGGCGGCAATGTGATAGTTGTCGCCATTACATTGCGATCGGTGGTAGACGTGTACTGAGTAGCTGTGATGGATAGGAGAATATGGGCTCTGGCAGTGTCGACATCGCGATTGCTTTGAGCCTAGGCAACCCATTGCAAGGGAATCTATACTTCTCCTATCTACTATTATAAAACGCAGTTAAAGCCTCCCTTTGAATGACACCTAGGTCTCTATTTTGATGCCACATAAGACCCATTTTCAATTGTGAAGCCACGTCAGCACATCTCCTTCACAGTGCTCATCTGTGCATAATTACCTCTTCTTAGACGTTCCCTCTACACACGTTACAAACTCCTCCCACTGTGTTAAACACGTTACGTTCTTTCCAAACGTTATTAAATTAGATATCTCCCCATTCTACCTCCCTCTTATTGCACAACTTTTTCTTGCAAATCATTGTTTTTCAATCCGAAATGCTGGTTATTTTGAGCACTGCAGATTGGGCTGCATAGACCAAACCGAATAGATTTCAAAGAAGAAGCGGCAACCCCTATTTTCTCGAGAGACACCATCTTTGGAGTAAGCATATTTCTACCCATTATTAATGGTGCTTTTGTTTCTACATCAACCAAGAACACAGTTTCCATCGGTATTGCTCGCCACCTGTTTGAGAAATTGTTACAGAATTATGTTTTAATTATGTTTTGATGCTTGATGCTTGATCCCGAGGTATTGCCTCCAGCTTCATCTGATAGTTGTGGGTCTGTTCTATTTTAGGTCTCTAGGGACAAGGGTTTGCAGTTTTGTGGTGGGTGATCATCTCAAAGGGGTTGATGAAGGGGCAAGGTCTCTCTTTTCTTTCCTTTCTCTCTTCGCATCCCCTTTTCTTTCATTTGTTTCACTTTAAAAAGTTTTACAGCATAAATGATATTACCATAAAAATTAGAAATTTCCCCTGAATTCACAAGATGTACAGTGTTTTTTGAAATCCATTAAACTGCTTGCTTTTTATCCAACTATCATATTCTATTTCTTATTTCCTGTGCCAACTTTCTTGCGATGTCATGTAAATCTTTATGCCTAATTTTGTGTAGTTAAAGTAATTTACAGGTTGCAGATGAACTTGTGTCTGAAGATCTTAGTAATAGTCTTGCATCTCCCAACCAGGTGGTGAGGCTTATACTATGTAGTCTTGATGATTGCAATTTGATAGTTGGATAAAACATATTCTTATCTGCCATTCAAAAAAACCTGCTTATGCTATTTGATCGGTGCTAAATGTTATACATATAAGCACCTCAAACTTAACTTGTTAACCCTTTAGAGTATTCTTTTAAATATTTTTATGCTACTTGGTTGTTTATTCTTGTTCCAGGTTCATGCGAGGAAAAAAAGATAAAATAAAAGATTTACAAGCTTCAAAGACTCAAAGAATCTCAGAAAAGAGAAGAGCAAAAGAAAGAAGAAGAAAATAGAGTGAAATCGCGGAAATCTACCTTGAAGGATCGATTGGCCAAAACCACATTTCTATTAATAGAGGGGTATTTTGGTCATTTTTCTTCATCCAAAATTTATGAAACTTTTTGGGTAGATTCTAGATGACCTAAAGTAGCTATGTTTCAAATTTCAGGTGAATCCGATTAGAATTGAGCTCTCTAGAATTATTTGAAGTTCAGTGGCAAAATTGTAAATAGGGTGAATAGTATTCCATGAATAGTGTTTCGTGAACAGTGTTTTAGTACTTCTAAACACTTTCCAACTCTATTATTACTTTCATAAATGAGGGTTTGATCCTCATTCAACCCTAAGAGAGTTTAGAGAGAGAAAAAGAAGAGTTGGACCTCAATTAGAACTCCTTATTTTACAAGGACTCTATCTTTCTCTCTATCTCTATAAAAGGGAGAATCCCTAGTCATTATCATTATCATTATTAGAGAATTTGGTAGAGATTTTTGGATCTGAAGAAGAGAAGCTCTAGAGATCAAGGAAGCCATGAAGAGAAGTGCAACAATTTTGTCTATGAAGATGATGCATTCCTCTCTCGCGATGAACTAATTTCCATTCTAGGGTTTTGATGAAACCCTAGCCAAGTAACTATGTCGTTCTATTTTTTATTTATTTTTGATTTCTTAGTTATAAAACATTGATTGCATAATGAGAGGGTTGTTTCAACAACCGGATTTATTTGAATTATATTTGATTTCAATGGAATTCTCAATCTTGTCTTAGGTTTTATGAAATTGTAATTAAAATCACTTGTGTTAATTTTCGTTAGAATTTTAACATAGGTTTTATGTAATGATTTTAACATATCGAGAGATTAAATTCGAAGATATTTTATGTTAAGGGAAGACGAGTGATTACACAACCGTAGATTAGTGTGTATAATTCGTGCTAACCGAAGATACGATATGCTTAGAATATTATAATCCCTTGAACTTTTCTTGATTAGTTGAGACGGGACGTGCTGTCACTCTAACTGAAATGTTTGCAATTTAAGAGATTAGAATAGATTCAAAATAGAGATTAGTTATTAGGTTAGTGGTGGATTTGAAAACCCTAGATTTTCTCTTCCAAATGATTTTAAATCAGTAGTTGATAATTAATTTAGAAATTTCCCTTAGTTTAATTCATTATTTTAATTTAATCAAACCAAATTCAATTGTCTCAATTATTAGTTTAAAATTAATCTAAATAAAAAGCAACGAAACCAGCGCAGTCCTCAGAGGAACGATACTCTTGCTAGTACTATTCTACGGAATTATAACTAAAAATGAATAAATTAAGATTGACTGACGATAACTATTACCACAAAGTACCCACAATGGAGCAATGCCACTTTATTGAGACGCCTATGTCATCTTAGAACAATGCGACTTTATTGATATTTTTATGGGTATCCTTCAAAATATGTTTGAATTAAGACACATCTGCAGGTGAGTGAGCCATATGCTTAGAGTCCCTATCTCTTTCCTGCTCCATCAGACAGTTACACTTGCATCTTAGATAAAGAAGAGAAACCATTAGCATAAGCAGTACTACCCCTCTTCTGTGTAATACAGAGGTAGATAAAACAGCACTAAGTAGATTATCCATTTATGTAATGCCTTTTCATGTTTGTTTCCAAGGGCAGTATGCTGCTATATGGGATTCAACATGTTGCCTCATTCTCTACTTAGTGATCAAGTAGGTTAAACAATGTGAGAATAGTAAAGGACTGAAGTACTTCAACCTAACTATGATATTGATTGCATCAACCCACCCAATACTTTGCTTACTTGCCACCGCCTATCACTACCATGAGTACAATCAGGCCGTTAATTGACTTGCTCGTGTAAGATCTTTAGGTTTCTGCAAATAAATAGTTTTATTGTCATTACATGAAAATATATCTGCACTTACATTAAATTCTTAGTATATGTTAAGATTTTTTTTGCTGATTTTTTCCTGCTAAACCATTCCAAGGTGTTCCTCCTTTGAACTGTTTTAAATCACTTGCCTACTTCCACACTTCGAATCATATGATGCTATTGCTTCCTCATCGTGCTAATAAGAATAACTTAAATACATTGACATAGTTGTTTCAAGTTCAAAAGTCAATCTCTTGCCACATTACACTGAACTGCATAATTATTGACTATCATACAAACAATATAAGTAAGAATCCCCATTGCCAGAAATCCATTTCTTACATGTGGCTTGTATCATGGTAAAGTAAAAGTCAATAATTTGAGGGTTCTCTTGGCAGCAACCATATGGTGAGAAAAACATTAGGCGATGCTCTGAATGTGAATGTTCTCATGACGATGGATAGTATTCTAAAATGAAAAAGGAAATTGAGAAATTACCTTAATGTTAAAGCTTCCTAATTGTATGATCAATTGGCCACAAGATTGCTGAAGACTATAATGGAAAGTGATGATCATGATGACGATGATGGATTACTGGAGAAACATACATGTGTTACCAACATTGTATTTCCTCCCCATCATCTTTAATAATTTTCTGGGATGAACAAGTGATGCGCTAATCCCTCTACTACATATATGAATTTCAAATTTAGGAACATGAGCTTTATCTACTAAGATGGTTTTAATGATTGCAAAGTTTGGTCTTTTATATCATAAAATACTTGACATGAGCAAGTGCTTTGGGACCCAAGATTACTTTAAGCTTGATGAAAACTAAGATAAAAATGATATCTCCCTTTGTCTTTCTATTTTTTAACACGTGGCATACCATGCACACTTTGATGGAAAATGAGACAAAATGGATTGTAGTTGGTACAATAAGAGATGATTTTAGTTTGGTGGTGTAGATGAATTACTCATTTTTCTTTTGTTTTTCTTAATCAGGCTGAATTTTTGTAGTTAATTCATCAATTGTAATATTAGTCTTCCCATCTATGTTGTTATAACGAATAATAAAGGGATTCCCTCTTTTTTTTTTCTTGCCCTCTCTCTCACACACCTTGCTCATAGTCTTATATTTTATAGTCTTACCATATGAAAATTTATAAAGTAATAACTGAAGTAGAGCATAATTTTGTTGTGAGTGCTAAAAGGTAGACATGTTGAGATATCAATCATGCATTACATGCTACATGATTGTGCTTAGTGCTCAATGGAGGTTGCCCGTCATTTATCACGGATCTGGCTCTACTCTCTTGGCTCCGTGGACTGGGCTCACGGATCAGGGTATTCTCCACGGATCAGGCTTTGGTCTGAGTTCTAACAGACCTCAGACCCTTCCCAAGCCCCTCTATTTATAGAGGACTAGGGTCCCCTTGCATGCGCATGGGCTCGGCCACCTGGCTAGGCCCTCCTGCACCAGGCAGGCCACATGGCACGCTGGGTCAGGCCTTGGTCAGAGCAGCCCATCATGGGCCTGCACCCACTGACCCAAGGTAATCATGGTCTGATCCACTTGACACCCAACAGGGTTCTCAGATCGCACTCACAATCCGACGGTCCCAGATTAGTCTGAGCCTGAGACTTGATCAGACGGCTCTAATCAACCACACTGATCATCCGATCATGGTCAACCTAGATCTACGGTTGAGATTAGATCAACGGTTCTGATTTATTCAAAAGAAATAGTGACCCAAGCGACGATGCGCACGTGCGAAGTGCAAAGTGCAAAGTGCGCCTCATAGCGCCCAAAGCCCTATGCCCGCACCGCACCCGCACCCGCGCCTGAGCCCATGCCCGTGCGTGTGCGCTCGCGCACCCTAGTTACCGTCTAAAGGAATTGGTGGGTCAAAGTCTACACCTCACTATTAGTTGTTGACAACTAAGCAACCAAGGGGGTAAATAAACTCTTTAGATTTTTTTTACTTTTCCGATGTGTGACTAAAGAACTAAGGGAAAAGCACTAAAAGTGTGTTTTCTCGCTTTCAAGAGATTAAACACCCAACCTAATCAAAGATTAAATTAAATAGGGGTTTTAGTCCATGATTAAAATCAAAACCCCGGATCCTAATGATCCGGTTTTTATTAATTTTAAAACCCAAATTTTAAATCAACATCAACATGCATCACACGGGGTGTTTGCTAGTATCTTACTACTACTATATAGCTGTTGGTCTCCACATGGCACCCTTCGCAACATTCCATTTGAGTTTCAAATTATTGCCACGTGGCACGCCTCATAAATTGTTGAACTGTAGGTCCCACTAACTTCAATAACTTAATTTTCCTTTCCCCTCCTTTCATCTTCTCAAAGAAAACCGATTCCGCTCCCCAATTAAGGGGGTGTTTGAGCTCGAGTAAAAAAGGGGGTGCGCGATCTTCCATGTTCCCTCGTTCCATCTCCTTCGTCCCGAACAACGCTATCTCACTAGGATCTCGCTGGCAACAGGTAAAATGGATCCCAGATTCTTCATCTTCTCTCTTGAACCATTTTCCTCATCTTCTCTCCTCCTCATATCTCCACCTTATATCTCTTCTCATTCTCCTCGCAGGTCTTCAATTCTGCGTTTCATCCGCTCTCCGGGGACGAACAACGACATATGTTAAGAATGTGATCATCCCTGCAAGTGTAGATTTCCTTTGATTTTTTTATGTTTTGCATGTAAGTGATCTCCCTACAAAGGTTCAGATTTGAGTTATTCCCCCCCCCCCTCCTGAATGTGTGTAAATCTATAGATTAGGGTTCTATTGATCTCCTTTGAATGTGATCGTCCATCCATCTTCTCTCTTTATTTTTTTTTTATGTTCTGCATTTTACAGATCTCCCTACAGAGGTTTAGATCTCTAGATTTCCTTTGATTTTTTTTATTGTCTTGGTTGATTGATTTTTTCAAATCATGGTATTTTGTTTTTACAGATGCCAATGGGTTAATCCTTTGAATGTGAATGTCCAACACCCCTCCATTTGTTTTTCATTTTTTTTTATGTGTTGATAGATTTATTGAGGTTTTGTCGAGATTTTTTTTTATAGATGGGAGAATCTAAGACTGTGTTCAGTTCAACGCCCCTTCCCTTATTCTTCTTATTTTATTTTCGCCTTCAAATATTTGATTGAGATGTTAAGTGCCCCCTTTTTTTCTTTTTCTTTTTTTTAACTTCAGATATTTGATTGGGAGAAGAATATATAGGAATTGGTTTCAATGGTTAATTTGCAGAGGGTTTGAGACGCCTCTACCCGTCCCCGCGTCATTGACGCATCAAGTATGCTCCACTCATCTCCCTCTCCCCTTCTTATGTTTGTGTATAGTTATTTTTTTCCCAGATTCATTGCTTTGAGGTAGTCTCAAAATTTGGGATTAATTTCAGATATCTGACTGATTTCTATATAGGGCTAGGTTTCAATAGTGATTTTGCAGAGGGTTTGAAATGCCTCTACCATTCTCCTGCATCATTGGCCTTTCAAGTAAAGCCCCCACCATCTCTCTCTCCCATCCTTGTGTTTGTGTGTCATTAATTTGTCCCTTGGA
Organism: Tetracentron sinense; assembly: GCA_015143295.1. NCBI lineage: Eukaryota > Viridiplantae > Streptophyta > Magnoliopsida > Trochodendrales > Trochodendraceae > Tetracentron > Tetracentron sinense. The sequence continues at coordinate 5,314,211 of CM026563.1, forward strand.
TTTATGGCATTCTTTCTTTTAGGTATTCTCAAAATCAGGGATTAATTAAAATTCATGATTCAGCTAATACTTTGCTTGGCAAGGGTGTCAAACTACACACATGTAAAGAGTGGATTAAACTTAATTAAAATACAAATCTTATATAAGGATTTTTAAAATTTGTTCATTTGATCATCTTCATATTCTGATAGCCATTTAGTGTTCATAAAATTCAGGTTTTAGAGCTTACAAGCTTTAAGGTTACAAATAATGATTGTTTGTCCTATAAATGTAGGATTGCTTAAATTTTAGATTTCATCGAATACTCGAAGCCTTGGTTGAATCATGTAGCTATAATTGATGGTAGATTTAGTTCACCTTAAACACTGGGTATCTTCTACTTTAGGAATTTTTACTAGCCCTTAGGTTGTGCTAGAAGTGTACGCCTATTGTATTTCGGAAATGAATTAGTATCTATTCAATTTATCATCATTGTAGTCTGGACATTCTCCTCAATTGTTGTTCAACTTAAATTTTATTTTGGTTAGGGGTGTAAAGCCTTTGGCAAACTAATCCCCTCTGCATGTGGTAGGGCCACCGCCCACCGCATGCAAGCTAATGGCCAGGATAAACCCGACCTGATGGCTGGCCACGAGAGGGCATGGGAAGTCGATCCCAAGACGTCCGGGTTTACGGCTCGCCCAGAGACCACTGAGCCGCCCCTCGTGGTTATTGTTCAAGTTAACTTGGCAATAGAGAATACTTTCTTTCTTATTATGAAGAAGTATCTGATTATTCTTAGTTTATTTTACATTATTGTCACTGTAGAGCTAAAGTTTTCAAATCCAATTAAATGTGAATATAAGATAGGTTTGAGGTGAAGAGCTTGGATGAATGCGCCCTGTGAATGGGCTTTTTTGTTCATCACGTCCACATCCTTGAATTATATAACTGATGAAGCCTATTGAGATCATCTAAATATTACCATGAAGGTCATTAAGGAATCTTTCACAAAACAAGAGTTCCTTAATTGGAGTTAATGCGACATAAATTTGATGTTTGAAAGAGACACCAAGAAAGAAAACAGCCAAAAGCTACCACTATTATGATTATTTCTTATTCATTTTCATTTCCCGGTGGGGAATAACCATAATTTTAATGGTTTCGTTGCAAATTTTAGGAATCATCAACCATTTACTTGCTGAAATCAATATTTATTTTTGTTATTGTGTCATTTGCTTGCTGAAATCAATATTTATTTTTTGTTATTGCGTGTTCATTGCCTGGGATAACACTACTGATCTTACTTTTGGGATCCAATATTACTAATGCTTGATAACCTTCTTAATAGGCTATCCTAGCTGGGAATGGAAGTGCGGCCTCTTTATTGGTTTTGACGACCCATCGCCACTTAGAAGAGTTTGAGCTTGTCCCTCGCAACTGCCGATTCATTCTCGACATCTACGAAGAATACTTCCACAACCCCAAATTCCCACCTGCGACAGATGCTGCTGAATCTTGAATGGATTGTGAATCATGTCACCTACGACCAAATCCAAGGCCACACCTCTCCTTACCGCATCTAAGCCGACCACCAGAACCAATTCCAATTCTTTCTAAGGTTGTTTGTTCTGCAAGCTTACATGTTCATAAATCTGAAATTTTAACCGTACCTTCATCGATCGTTCAGCCCGCTCTATGATCACAAAAAATAAGAATTTTGGATGTTTCTTTTGACTTAGTTCTACTATATTTCATTTGTTCATAGTACATTATTTCAGGTATGCTCTTTAGCTATGAAATCAGATTTATTTTTTGTACTTTGCCCCTTTATTCTTGGTATGTTTTGAGATTAACAACTCAGGAGATGTATCTTGCTTTTAACCCAAATTTCTGTTGTACATTGAGATTGATAATTCAGTCACATAATTGGTTCTTAAAACCTAGATTTTAGATATGATTGTTTTACTTAGTAATGGATTAATAAACTTTAGAAGGTTACCAAGGTCTAGGTTGATGAATTGTTTGTTCTCAAAACTCAGATTTGTGAAACGTTCATATGCTATATATGCTATAGATTTAGTCGAAATCTATAATTTTCAAATAAGTATTAGAAGCAATAGTATTCTTTGGAATTAGTTGATAGTTTTTTTTTGGTTAACACAAATAACACACACACTATACTTAACTCACACACCCAAGAAATAGTTGATAGTTGAGTTCATAAAAGTCAAAGTTTTTGGTTATTAGTATGATCTGGGTTTCTTTAAACCTGGATTTCATAATTGATATTAGATGGGTAATCTAGCCTATTTTTTCATGTTCAGCCACATCTAGATGGTACCATCACTTTATCATCATGAATGACATAGGTAGGTAGGATTTCTTACCTACTATTCATTTGATATAATTCATCAGCATCACTATTGTCATAATTGTTTTAGATATTGGAAAACGGTTGTGACAGATCAACAACACATTTATGCATAAGCTCCTGAACTTCACTTCATAAATATAATTGGTTAATCAACTGCTGAAACTAAGAATGTAAGTTTGTCTAATTATTACTATTTTCTTGATATTATGTTCCCATGTAGACTGAAGTGGTGCAATGATGTATCTTTTACTCTACCGGTCTATGAGAACAATAATGGAGAGATTGTGGGATGAATTCCTCTGACATTCTTTATTTTCGTCATCCATCATTCTTCACCATCTCATCCTCAACTTATTCTTTACTTGTCTGCCATCATGAAGGCCTTCTACAGAAGAACTATGATATAGATTTCTAATGGCACAATAAGGATTTAAGCATAAGCCAGAGGGATCTATAACTATTTTAGTCTAACTATATAAGCAAATTACAATGGTTGAATTTAGTTTGTTCATTGAAGATCAGTATTCTGTATTGCAGAACCTTTTTATGCTATAAAGATAATGCAACAAGAAGTAAGGGCTATAAAGATAATGCAACAAGAAGTAAGGGCCAAGAGCAGTTGCCTTACTCTAATTCATAATTATTGATATTGTACCGATGTCAAGGACCTCAATTTCTTAGTTTGGAACATGCGACGACTTCCCTTTTTGCTGCCAAACAAAAAAAAAATAGAGGTTATTGATAATATAAGACATCAGGCTTAGGAACCTTTTATTGGATTATGCAAATTAGATGTGAATGTGTTCCTCTTATTAACTCCCCCATTCATGCCCCCCCCCCCATTCCATTTCCCAAGTTTCCTTCCCTTCATTTTCATTTTCTCAAGGGTGATGAACGGACGCCTCTTCGATCGCTGCAAGTGCAACCCCTTCATTTTCGTTTTCTCAAGGGTGATGAATGGACGCCTCTTCGATCGCTGCAAGTGCAACCCCTTCATTTTCGTTTTCTCAAGGGTGATGAACGGACGCCTCTTCGAGCACTGCAAGTGCAACCCTGATTGTTTCTGCTTAATGATACCTTGAAGGTTTCAGAAGGAGATTGGTTGTCGTCATCAATAGAGAAATGCTCGCAAGGTTATCTCTCAGCTTTTGAAAGTTGTGATGTTCAATACATCATTAGTTAGTTCTTTAATCAATTTTTTAAGTCATTTTTTTATGATTTATGAAATTAGCATGACTCTCAGTTTTTATAGTTATCTAAAAAAATGTTTTGATGATATTTATGAAATCCCAGTACTCGGCAAGTTTTTATGTTTATTCTTCATTTTGACTAGAGCTCAATGGGTGAGATTCGCCCAGATTCCTTACTACTAAAACGTTTGTGCAATTTTATTTTTGCTGAAATTTACAATCCAGATTTTTTTTCCTTGATTTAATTTGGTAAATCTTTACATGTTTGGGTGTTTTGCAGGGCAACATCCTTCCTTCATCTACCTCTCTTCTCTTCCCCTATCTTGGTATCTCTATCTTCAGTTTTTTCTATATACCTTTCAAATCTTCATTAATTATTATTTGAATTGGCCTTTTGAGCCTTCCTGGATATTCTGGTGTTTGGATTTTCTTTGTCTGAGTTTTTTTTAAAGTTCTTATTGGATTTAGTGTTAATTAAGAAATTGTTTAATTTTTTCCTTTCCTCTTCTTCAGGAATATTGATGTTCAAATAGGTATAAATTTAGATTTATTTGTGGTGTTGGATTTCTTTTTCCCTTCATGATTTTTAATTTTCTTATTATTATTTCTTTTGAAGATGAACATGGTAAACAATTCAGAAGCATCGTTAGAATTACAAACTCTAACAGGTCTCATGTACCTTTCAAGTTATTGAAGAGAACTTTGCAAAGTAATTCTTTTCTTGTGTTTCTGTGTTCCTGCTATTGATGCTGATGTACTCCTATTGTTAAGAGAACATATGATTTTCATGTTTATTGTTCAAACTGTACATCATTAATGATAATAGGAATTCTCCTATACCCATGTTTTCGATTTGGCCATTGTAAATCCTGTAGCAAAGTAGCTCTTCTATTTTCATGTTTTGATATATGTTTCTCTGGGAATTGAATTCTGTTATGCATACGTTTGTTGGAACTTAAATTTGGTTTTTAACTATAAATTTTCTGAAATAATTGAAACTGAATTTAGTGAATTGGATGGCCTTTAGAAATGTCATCGGCATTCTTATTAGATGGGCATGTCAATTTCTAATGTATTATTTTAAATTGAGCAGTGATAGGCATACCCATGGATTCTATTTTGAAACGTAAGGCTGGACCTCATTGGTCCAGCCACCCCCTGCCCTTTTAAATTTTAATTTTCTATCATCTCATTTATATAGTTTCATCTCCCGTGCATAGCACGGGGTGTTTGCTAGTATCTCCTATATGCTAGAGTGAAATCTCTCCTCCTTATGCCACCTAAGCATATAATTCTCATATTTGAAGCCACCTAAGCTTGCTTTCTATTTGTGATGCCACCTAAGCCACTCCTCTTTCTACACAAGTTCTCTCTCAAACAACTCTTAATTACCCCGTTTGTAACAGTTCATTAAGGGATGGTTTTTACTTTTTAGGAGAAAGAGATGTAAATGTGTCAAGAACCTTTCATCGGTTACACAAATTCAAAATGGCAACTCTCTCTCTCCTTTAAGGGATGGTTTTTATTATAGTAACTCACCCTTGCAAATTCACAATCAAAATGGAAACACTTTCTCCTTTAATGGATGGTTTTTATAATAGTAACTCACCCTTACAAATTCACAACGCCACCTCTCCCTCTCCTTTAATGATGAGACCGTTTTGTGGGTGCAACCTCACACAAATCTTGTGCGCCCCTTACCAAGATCCACCACGTGTACCTAAAAGCATCCAACTCATCTTTGTGAGATTGACGCCGTCACACCTATCTACCTCATTTCTAAAAGCGACAAAAGGGAACTTGCTATTAAACATAACAAGTAATATGGATTGTTATCAAATATAACTAGTAATATGAACCAAACTAGAAGGTTCTTATGAAATTCTGCCATTTTCTTTCTTTCTTTCTCTCTCTCCCTTCCCCTTTTCTGGAAAAAATGTTGCAGTCACATACGCTGAAGAAACTGTGGTAGTGACGCTGGACTCAGTTCTTCATCTAATTGTGAAGAACAATGGGCTGTTAAGGTTTAAGAATCTGATGTGAGTGATGACCTGGTACATGGTCAATTGAAAAATGATTCACATGCTCCTCCATCGCATCTGATGTCTACTCGTTCATGGATATATAAATAACTATGACAGTGAGCAAGTAGAAATGTCATAATTAAATTCAGTGCTCCTATTTAGGGATGGCAATTTGACCCGCCCGGTAGGGTCCCCGACCCGCCCCTATAGGGGCGGTTTTTTTCCAAAAAAATTGGGGGCGGGACAGGGATGGTATAAAAAAAAAACCCGATTCGGGGCGTGGAGGGGCGGTTTTAGTATACCCGTTTCGGTGCCCCGCCCCGCCTGCAATTTATATATATATATATATATATCTATATTTTTTCATTTAAATATATAAAAATAATTTTTTTTTATATTTTCATTTATATATATATATATATATATATAAAAGGCTGGCGGGGCTGGGCCGGGTGGGGATTTTCTAAGCGGGGCGGGGGCGGTTTCACCATATGTATGCCCCGGTCGGGGTGGGGCGGCTTTATAATCGGGGTGGGGCCAGGTTGGTAGAAAACCGCCCCCCCCCCCCCCGCCCCCGGTTGCCATTCCTATTCCTATTCCAACTCTTGAACAACATTTGAGCGAAGTGGTGTAGTAGCCAAATTCAGCATCCCTGCCACAAAGATTCTTCAGCCTCTGCAATTTTTTGAGAGGAAATAAGATAAAGGAACTTTCTAATTTAGTTTACGTATCACTTAGTTATGTTTGATAATAAGTTTCCTTTTGTAATCTTTAGAAACAGGATAGACAGACGTGACGGGCGTCAATCTCACTAAAATGAGTTGGATGCTTTTAATTAGACGTGGCATATTTTGGTAGGCTTTGGATTCTCTGGCCCGTGTCAGAGAGCATCTCTCGGGCCACCACAAATGAAGGGATAAGTGGAGGGAGAAGTCATTTCATGGGGCCCATGATTTTGACTTCTCCCCCTTTATTTGACACATGGTGATAAATTGGTGATATAAAGGAAGAGATATATCAAATAGGGAGAAGTCAAAAATCAGGGGAGAAATCAAATGACTTCTCCCTCCACATGGCACTCATTTGTGGTGGCCCGAGAGATCCTCACTGGCACGCTCCAGAGAGAATCCGAAGCCATTTTGGCATGGGGACACAAGCTCTGTGTGCCCCGTTGCACATGCAAAACGGTCTCTTTAATGATTGGTGATATAATTAATCAATCTGTAACAGGATGAGTCTGTGGGGATGTAACCCTAACGCTTCACCACTAAAATTTCAAAACGCTACTCTTTCTGCCCTTTAAATTTCATATCATTGAGAGTCCCTTTCCATTAGAACAGTGGAGGTGTTGAGGTGAGGTGGGGAGGAAAGTAAAAGGCCATCCCGGATATATCCGCCGGACAACTGCACCACACAATTCCCTTAGTTGTCTGACACACCATTAGCATCCGGCTGGTGATCATCTCCATTTGTAACCGGTTTTTGACAAAACCGGTTACTCCCCTGTGGTCACCAAATGTCCATTTTTACACCTCTTAACTGTGGTTAAGATTCACCTACCCCTAGGGTTCACCTATCTATATTTGGTTTTTAGAAAAAATATTTAAAATAAATTAACCCTAAGAGTTGATAAATTTTAACCACGGTTAACAAATATTTTAATATTTTTTTAAAAAAACCAAGGATAGGTGGGTGAACCTTAGGGGTGAGTGAATCTTAACCATAGTTAAGAGGTCTCAAAAGGGATATGTGGCCACCTCAGGGGTGTAACCGGTTTTGGCAAAACCGGTTACAACAGGAGAGGTATAGGTGCCTTAGCATCCATCCTCTAGGAACCAATCTTATCCAACGTAGACAGAACAAAGGCGCGTTAATATGCAGCAACCCCTTATAGATCCGCAGCCTCACCTCTCCTTCCGTGTAGGAGAAGCCGCTCCGGTGCCACACAAACAGGACGTTTTGAACCATGATATGTAATATCACCGAAGATGCTCCACTGCCACGTACGACGGATGTGGTTTGCAGGTGTCTACAATGCCCAGTAACAAATTTGTCTAAGTGCTCACCTTTTTTTTTTATCCTCCGAGGTTCTTTTCTGTTATCGATGTTGCTGACTAATAGCATACCGATAACACCCTAAGATTATCCAATTTTCTTTACGTTAAATTTTTCATTGCCACCAGTTTGATATTGTGCCGTTAGTTTTATGGGGTAGGATCGGACTAATCTTCCTTTTATCTACTAAGAGTTCAATGTGATGAATCAATAAAAGAGAAAGATCTATAAATCAGATGGTTGAGATCATCTCATCACACTACATGGAATCACGTGGAGAAAAAGAAAATTTGGATTTACATGAATAGATGACTCAAGACTAAGAGTAATCTATCATGTCATTTTGACTAAAAAAAACAGTTCTCACATTTCAAATTATTCATTTGTGACCAAAAGATTATAGGATTAATTTTTATCTGAGACCATCTAGGGTCCATACCCTTCCCTTCAAGATCGGGATGGTCAAGATTTAAAGGATTTTCAAATCCGTTTTTTCCTCACCTTTGCATCTGAGACCATCTAAGATCGAGCCCGTTTGAGACCGGGACCGTTCTAGTACGAGATTTAGAGGATTTTCGAATGAGAAATGGTAAACGGACCCACGGTCTTTAGGGGTGTGGCCTTCCATGGAAGAGGTTTAGGGATCTAATCCCACCCGGGTATGAGTTGCAAGAGCTCCACTACCCAAGCTAACTTCTGACAATGGGACTCTACTAATGTAGGTAAATGATATCTCTCATCAAAATAAATAAAATAAAATGGAAATGGACCCAGGGTCAACTTAGAAGGTCAACTTAGAAGCTGACTCCAGTGACCTCATTGGTCCAATCCCCTGTTTTCCCATCCATCAACTGCGGTTAATCTCCTAGGGTTAAGCAATATAACCATGGTTTTTAGAAAAATTAAAAAACAAAATTACTAATTTTATTTTGTTAAACTTAACTATGGTTAAACATGGGTTACAAGGGACAAGGGGACACTTGGGTCAACTTAGAAGGGTCTGCTTCTCAGTACTCTTTTCGAATCCTAATTTTTTTTAACTACCTTTAAATCCGATGCTGACTGTCCTAATCTCGGCCTACACTGTCTCAACACTAAAATCCAAGATTATATATGCAGCAACTGTAGAGAGGAGAGACTGTTTTTTTTATGCTGTTAAAATACTAAAATAATTATGATCTCTTTATCTATTTTTCCCCTCTTAATCCAAATCCTAAAGAGCTGAATAAATTCAGACCTATTAGTCTGTGCAATGTTTTTTATAAGACTATTGCTAAACTCCTTTCATCCAGATTGAGTGGGATCCTTCCTCAGCTTATTGACAAGCAGCAGTCAGCTTTCGTCCTCGGTAGACAAATTTTAGAAAATGTGTTGATAACTCATGAAGTAAGCCACTTCTTTAAAAAAAGAACTAGGGGAGCTGATCGTCGAATGGCTATAAAGGTTGACTTAACTCGTGCGTATGACAGTGTGGAATGAGAATTTTTATTTGCCACAATGGAAAAAATGGGCTTCTGTACCAAGTGGATCAATTGGATCAAGCAATGTGTTTCTTCTGTCGCCTATTCCATAATCATTAATGGTCACCCTCAAGGCTATATCCAACCAACGAGAGGGCTTCGCCTAGGAGACCCTTTATCTCCTTACTTGTTCCTATTGTGTGCCGATGTTCTATCCAAGTCGATCAAATATAATGAGGGTTTGAGTGGCATTAAACTTGCTCGTTATGCTCATTCTCTCTCACATTTATTTTTTGCAGATGACATGTTGGTATTTCGTAAGGCGGATCTTGAGGAAGCTGATAATTTCAAGAAGATAATGGAGGACTTTGGGAAAGCTTCCGGCCTGCTCATCAACTATAGTAAATCCGGAATCCACTTTAGTGCTAATACCCCGAGTAGATTTCAGAGATTGATTCGGCACTTCCTTCACATAAAAACTGATTACTCTAAAGGCAAGTATTTGGGAGTCTTGGCGATGTTTGGGCGGTCAAAAACCCAAGTCTTCAATTATATTTTAGAGAGAGTTACTCGGAAGATTCAAGGATGGACGAATTCTATTCTATCTCAAGCAGGGAGGGGTGTTTTGATTCAGGTGGTTATTCAGGCTATTCCATTGTATGTAATGACTTGTTTCAAGCTTCCAGCTAGCCTCATTGAGGAGATTGTCTCAGCTTCAGCTAGATTTTGGTGGAGTCAATCGGGCGAAAGGAAAATTCACTGGTTAGCTTGGGTTAAATTATGTAATCCAAAATCGGAAGGAGGTTTGGGAATGCGAAGCTTAAGTGCTTTTAACTTGGGTTTACTTGCTAAACAGGGGTGGAGCATGCTGACTAATCCATCTTCTCTTTGGGCTAGAATTATGAAAGGGATTTACTTTGCTCACTCCAACTTCCTTGAAGCAAAAGTAGGAGGTTGGCCTTTATGGGGGTGGAGAAGTTTGTTAGCAGGAAGGGATTTGTTACAAGAAGGGTTGAGATGGCAAATTGGTTCGGGAGAAGAGGTTAAGGTTTGGTGACTCTTGGATCCCAAATCTGCCTAAGTTTAAACCTACTCCTAAACCAGACGTTCAAATTTCAGATTTAAGGGTGTCCTCCTTAATGGTTCCAGATAGATCAGAATGGTATTTACCAACTCTGAATAGTCTTTTCTATTTAGACACAGTTTCGGAAATTCGGAAGTTGGGTATCAGCAATCAAGGAGCATCGGATCAATTGATATGGCACTTCGTAAAAGATGGGAGCTTCAAAGTCAAGTCAGCAGCTCATCTTAGTCATCAATTATTTCAGAATAATCGCCCTTCAACAAGTTTTAATCAAGGTTCGGAAAAGGCTTCTTTTTGGCAACGAATTTGGAAAATGCCAATTCCTCCGAAGATTCAATTATTTATATGGCGGTTGTGTAACAATGCTCTTGCTGTTGCTGATAATTTACGAAGACGACACATTCAGGTGGACGAAGTTTGTCCCCTTTGCAAAATGGCTTCTGAAACTACTGTCCACTTATTCTTAATGTGCCCTTGTGCGAGAGTGGTCTGGTTTGGGTCTAAGTTAGCTATCCGAATTCTAACAGAAGCTCCTATCTCTTTTAAAAGTTGGTGGCTACGATGGTCTAGCTTTCGTGACTTCAATGTTGGGAAGAAGGAGTTGGCTATTCAGTTGTGTTCGATATTGTGGAGCATTTGGAAAATCCGTAACGACGTCATTTTCAAAAAATCTACTCCCAATCCTAAGCAGATGGTAGATTATGCTCACTCGCTAGGGATTGACTGGTTATCTGGCGGTATGTCTCCGCCTTCTCTGATAGACTCTATAAAGGATGGTGCTAGAATGACTTGGAGTAGGCCTCCTTTTCCTTGGATAAAAATCAATGTGGATGGAGCGGCCTTGGTGTTGGGTCTTGCGGCTGGAGCTGGTATGGTTGCTGCGAATAGTGAAGGTGATGTTATTCATAGTGAGGCTCTCCCTTTACTTGGGGGCACTGCTATTGTGGCTGAAGCTAGGCAATTCGATTGGGTCTTTCTTTTGCGATTAGTTGGAAGTGGTCGCACGTCATTATTGAATTTGACTCCAAGATTTTAGTGGACATTCTATCAAAAAATGGTTGCCAGATACCTTGGGAAATCATTTCAGTTGTGGAGGATATTAATAGATTGAGTGGAAGGGTTCCGAACTTGCAGTTTCTATTTGTATTCAGGGAGGCCAATGTGGGTGCCCATGGGCAAGCTAAATTAGCCTTAAATGGCAGCTTATCTTTCCTTTCTTCAGTGAGTCATGGGAATGTGGTTCCCACACTTCTAAGTGCTGTAAGTTCCTCTTCTCAGTAATTTTAAAGCGTCTTATTTCCAAAAAAAAAACTCTTATATTCATCCCGTGCATTGCACGGGTTTCACACTAGTAAAATGGAAAAGAAAAAGAGGGTTAAGCTGTATAGATAGAGGGATAAGTTGTATAGATAAGGAAAGAAGAGGATTTTTTTAATGGGAATTAGAGAATTGAGTTTTCAGTTTAATGAGCTTGGAGAGTAGATGTTGGGTTGAAATTCGTCAACAAAGGATGGGTGTTATGGAGGAAACTGAATCATCTACATCGAATCAAGGACTCACGGATTGTATCAAGACCATAACTTCTCCATTATTTTTACTTTGCTGATTGAACCGAGAGTATCTTGAATTCAATACTTGTAAAAATTGATGAATAATGTCAAAACTAAGAAAAATATTAAATTGATTCTTTCACGAGCAATTCCTGCCTTAACAGGAGGGCTCAAGATTGTCTCAGGAGAAAGGTGGTCTCGGCATCCATACATCATGCGACAGGTGACCCGAAAATGGGGAGAAGTCAGTTCATTTTCTCCCCATGATTTTGACTTCTCCCCACTTTATATCTCTCCCCCTTTATCTCATCCATTTATCGCCATATGTCCTTTAGGGTGGGGAGAAGTCAAAAGACCCATGATTTTGACTTCTCCACCACATGTCCTCTATTTTGTGGACACCCGAGAGGAGCCTTTTTGGCTTCGCCAAAGAGAATCCGAGGCCTAACAGGAGATGCTTAAAATAGCGAGTGGTGTGTAGTTATAAATTTATAGGTATGTTTTTTTGGGTGGGGTGGGGTGGGGTGGGGTGGGGGGTCAGGGGAGTACAAATAATTCAATGTATTTAATAGTGTACAGTAAGTAATTTTTACTAATGGGTGCAGTCATCAAAAAGTGAGGTGTGCCTATCAGCACCCAAAAATAACTATAGAAAGACATCAAAACCACATGAGGGTTTACAATGAAAACCATAAACCATAAATAAATGGTGGTGATGGTGGTTGTACCATAGTGATGGTGGTAGTGGTACCATGATGGTGGTGCTGTCATGATGGTGATGGAAGATGGTCGTCAAGCAGAGCACTCTATCATTTCAACTATTTTTTTTAATGTATAAAAGCAGAGGTAACAAGAATTTTCTACTACATTAATTTTCGAAAATTTTGGTATTATATCAAACATATGCTTACCAAACATGTTTTAAGCAAAAATAAAAAAACACTTGCATGGAAAGATTTTGATCGAGATAAGTACCGATTAGTCACCCTAAATTAAAAATATCACCTAAAAGGACATGGTTTGAAAAGTTTTACCAAATAGGGTATGTACTCCAATATTACCATTATTCGTGTTAGGTTTTATATGCGTAGCTAAGGGGTTAATATGTCAAAAGCATACCTTATTAGGTTTTTTTTTTTTGGTAAACTCAATCATACCACAAGGCAATGTAAAAAAATACAAAGTATGCATTTTTTTGATAAATATGTTAAAAGCATGCCAGTAATAAAAATTCAACCAGGCTCGCGCTCGACCGGCCACCTCCGAGCTGCAGTTGGAAATAAGGCTGTCAAAAAAGCCCATATAGAAGGGTACCCGGCCCGGCCCGGCCCGGCCCGGCCCTCCAAAGCCCTCCAAAGCCCGGCCCTACCCCAGCCCTTGGGCCGGGCAGGGCCAAAAAATTGGAAGCCCTTGTTCTCTAGGGCCGGGCTAGGGCTCCCCCTGTCCGGCCCTTCCTGGCCCGGCCCGGCCCTACTTTATCTTAAGATAAATATTTTTTAATAATTTTACTAATATGCTCCCTTTAACCTTTCATTAACGTTATGAAAGTAGGGCTATGTTTGTAATTGCGCAAACTAAAGACCTTATAAAAACCAACCTAACACAGACCAAACCCTAACTTGTATTCACATTCTAAGACTTTGCCTCTTCATTCTTCAACTTTAATCGCACAGGCCACATACCACTTTTGGCTCTTCATCGATCATCTCTCTCTCTCTCATATCTTACTCTCTACTTTCAGTTTTATATTTAAACATATTTTCAATTTTGTTCTATATAGTTTTATTATTCTACTTGTTTACCTATACTATGTTTTGGTTTATTATGCATGACTGTCACTGATAAGGAAATTTTTTTTTTAACCCTGTCATTGCTCTTTTTGTTGCAATGTTGATCCCAAACCCGAATAAAAGAGGAGGGTATCCATTTCCATGTAAGGTTGACAGTCGTTGTAGTAAAAAAAAATTTATTATCTTAGATGAAAAAAAAAAATTCCGCTTTCTTCCGGCCCTTTGGCCGGCCCGGCTTGGCCCCGGCCCTTGAGGGGCCGGGCTAGGGCCCAATCAACCCCGGCCCTTGAAGGGCTAGGGCCGGGCTAGGGCTCTACTCTTATAAGGAAGGGTAGGGCTAGGGTTGACCCCGGCCCTACCCCAACCCGGCCCTTTGACACCCCTAGTTGGAAATTAGAATACCCGACCGGTTCCCTAAGTAAATCAATATTACCAAAATTAACCCCACTCTTTTAGTAAAATGGCGTATCTTTAATAATGAACTATCCGTACAGTTCCGTCATGGATTCTGAATGGAGCTCCTCATCATCTTTCGTCTTCTTTCGAAAGGGATCTCCATGTTTGTTTCTTGGAGATGATATACCAAACAATTCCTTGTGCGTATCAGGAGCAAGAGATCAAACGACTCACTCTTGCATACCTTCGTCATCTCCGGCCTCGACATACTCGGCCCTAGATCGGGATCGGGATCGGGTATTTACAATTTCTTTTCTCTTTGGTTTCTTCTGGTTTTCGTATGGATTTCAACTCAATTTTATCTCCTTATCATGTCATTGGATAATTACAATGCACTACGGAATATTCTGATAATCTATTGGATACAAAAGAATCATAATTGAATTTGATTATGCGTACGATAAGATGATTTAGGGCATTTAAGCGGTCGATGTTCTATAATTCATCTTTGTACAGTCGTCTGGGGGTATCTTCAGGGGCGGGGCCATATTTTTTTTTGATTTGAGAGTAAGGAATTTTGGAGTTCGGGGCGTAGCCCCGAAGAAATATTTTTTTTGGGTAGTTTTTTTATTTTGAGAATTTTTTTTCCGATAATGCCTTTGAGGTCGCCACGTGTCCCTATTAATACCACTTAATTGTGGTTAAGATTCACCCACCTATCCTTTGTTTTAAAAAAAATATCAAATTTCTTTTTAAACCCTAGTTTAAAATTCACTAACTCCTAAGGTTAAAATTATTTAAATATTTTTTTCTAAAAACCAATGATAAGTAGGTGAACCTCGAGATTGGGTGAATTCTAATCATAGTTAAGGGGTGTCAATAGAGACATGTGGCAACCTCAAAGGCATAAGGGGACTCCATTGGGGGGCCCATCTATCTATCTATACTAATACTATATGCTGGTTGGTGTCACGTGGCATACCTCAAATCTCTCGATTCTCTTTTCAGTTTGATGTCACGTGTCTGCTGACAGGATATTTTCATCATAGTTTATCCAACCAATTAACGCCATGTCACTTGACTTCTAATGTAAGACTTCTAAATTAATAACCCACTTAATGGTCCTTTAATAACCTTTCTATTTCTCTCTAACCGTTATTATATATGAAAGCTAATTGGGACCTTGCAAATTTAGAACCATTAAAGCAAACCATCCATCTGGATCCTCCCACTTATTCTTCTCTCATCTCAATATCATCCCTTCCTCTACAATAGTAAAAAGAGTTTTAACTCTTTAAACGTTTCCCACGACCCTTCATCCCTTCCACTACAATACTGAAATAGATTAAGCGTTTCAAGAAGACGTTGCTCCCCTCCAACAGTCCCACGTCCCCCTTCTTTGCCTCCTCTCTTCAATCCCCAATTTGTAATGTTCGGGGCCACTACAGCAGCACGACTTACTACTCTTCTATAAAAAATGAAACCCAATTATTATCAACCAACCTATATTGGAGCTATGATCTCTAGCCAGGTGAGCTTGGTAAGGCTTCTCAGATTTTCTTAATCATTTGTCTAATTTTTCCCCTATAAATGGAACCAACAATATTCGTTTCTATTCACTGCAGTTGGTTGCCACATTCACCTCAGGTCGACTAATAACTCCCAAATACTTTAGACTTCCTTCTATTGAGGTTTGATTTTCTCTTGGACATTGTTATTTCATATATATTTGTTCCTTTTTAATCTAATAGTATGCATTGGGTGATTAACATACTATATTTCCTGTACATAGCTGATTCATGTTCCTTTCCAATTCCTTTTATATAAGGCACTAGCTTTTTATGGATTCCGATGGAATTTGGGGCTATTGTAATTGCATGGAGTTTGTTTGTTAAAATGCCTCAACAGAACATCACTAGCTTTTTTTAATGAATTGGGGGCTTTTGTCATTGCATGGAGTTTGTTTAATAAAATGCCTCAATAGACCTCCACTAGCTTTTTAATGAAATCCGATGGAATTTGGGACTTTTGTAATTGCATGGAGGTTGTTTGATAAAATGTCTCAATAGCAAGTAATTTAATGTAAGGCTATAAGTATTCTGTAGATGACCACCACTGCAAGTTCACATTATATGAGAAGACTAAGGCCCACATTTGATGCGCATACATGTAAGCAAGCACATTTTGTTTCCAACCATAGCTTGGATGACGGAGGTGGCCCCCATCTCTTTAAAGGGAATCAAGTTCCATAGAGAGAAAGTCCAGCCACTCATGCAATGTATGTGTGTGTGTGTGTGTGAGAGAGAGAGAGAGAGAGAATGTGTAACATGTATATATAGAAAGTAAGGTTTCATGAACTCTTCATGCTTTCTTGCTCCATGACCTAAGCAAGAATGTTAGCTTGTCAGAAATTTCACAATACCCCAAAGAAAAGAGAGGGTGAGAGATTAGCAAAAAAATTAGTTATTATGGCAATTCCATCTTCATCGTCTCCCAAACGTTTTCCGACAGAGAAAGGTATCAGATAAATACATATACATATCTGCATTCCTATACAAGGATATTATGAGATTCAGGCTATTTCATATGCCTAGAATATTTACATCATAGCAAGAGGCAACATGTGCTCATGCCAATGGGACTTATAAGGTTGCTTCCTCACTACATAGTGACTTAAACTTGGCCTCTGAATGAGTGTGGATTAGCAAATCACATACCATGTATTGGATGATTAACATTCTATTTTTCATGTACTTAGCTGATTCATGATCATTTCCAATAATCAACCTCTTTATGAAAGGTTATTAAGGTAGAGCTATCAATTTGATCTAGGTCTTGGTAGCCATAGGCCTCAAAACTGTAAAACATTAACAACTAATTAGTGCACTTCTGGAATTATATATTTTTTACTCTCTAAAGACTCTAAACATGTCAATTTGTTGTCTAGGAGATATACTGAGATGCATCTAATTGCTGAGATACAAACCTTTTCACTAGGACATATTTGAATCTGACGAAAGAGGCCTTCAAGTAATTGGCCGAATCAATTGGATGACACTCAATTAGCATTTGTCTATATGAAAAAAAAAATATTAAACATGTCTAATCCACCAAATAATGCACTAATTGGCTCTGGTGGTGTTCATATAAATTTATTATACTTAAAACAAAAAATATTCATAGTAGATGAGACTATACAAATTTAGCTACTTGGCTTAGTTCCAACAAGCAACATTAAGGCATTGGCTGTTCGGTGGAGCACAAATTATGTACCTTTTATACTTTTCATTCTTAAAATGTTCAAAGTAGATGAGACTATACGAACTTAGCTACTTGGCTTTGTTCCAACAAGCAACAATAAGGCATTGGCTGTTAGATGGAGCACAAATTTTGGAAGCTTGACGGATTGCGATTCATGTGAGGATTATTTGCATGCAGGTTGGCACTGTTGAGATTTTTAATCGGAGATAATAGTGAAGGACCCATACAACTCTCTATCAAACTTGGAAAGGTAATGATATAGATATCAGTCCATGTTTACAGTTGGTGTTGATTGGTCTGGCAAAAAAACTGTGATTCTTTCACTAAATTTCATTAGTCTTTAAATCAACACAATTTATTTTTTAATTCTATGATGCTTATGAACTGTAACACTGGGGATTGAAGTGTCTTCAGGGGGATTCTACCAGCAAAGACCATGAATGCTATTGTATATAATGGAATTTCTTGGTAAGTTTTCATTGTGTAAGCATGTAGCTATATGATACTTACAGGAAGATGGCAAGGCAAAACTTGTGGAGGAGACAGGCTTGCCGCTAAAACAAATTAGCAACTGATTTATCAATCAAAGGAAGCACAACTGGCACAGTAACTCTCAATCAGTGATTAATTTGAAGTCCAATCGCAAAAAGTAGATCAATACATCTTATCAGTTCCAACTACAGGAAATGCAAATCATACTTTATGTCGATATTAGTTGTAACCTCGAGTGAAATTGGTACCAGTTAAACTACTTTGATAGCAGGGGAATAAATCCTAACAGTTAGTTAAGTTTCAAATCATTTCATATATGGTGAGATTTTACACATACTTAGCTGCAGGTATCTGTTCTGTATTTCAAAAGAACGTGAGATAATTGTCACTAGATTCTTTTTTCGTTTACATGACCTCCATTTTCGTGATATTTGAAAAATAACTCTGACGAGGGTAAGGTTGACATGTCACGGTATATCGGCAGTTTCCGGGAAGGCTGGGGCAGTTGTCGGGGCGTTTGTGTTTTTATACACCACCCAGAACCAAGACACATTCAAGGCATATGCAGGGTTTCTAACTGCTATTGGGGGTGAAGAATTCACTAATTGTGCTGGGTGTGGTCAACTTCTTAGGAATGATGTTTATGTTTATGAGATGTGAGGTGAGAATAATGAGAAAGATGGAACATGGGTGGAGTCTGAGCATCAGGTTGTTCATAACGGGACTTTTCCAGTTTAATTAGATCAAATCTGGTAGTATAATAGTGCAAGTATTCTTTGTCTTTGTTTTGAAGAAAGATTTTGTTATGTTATAACCAAAGCTCCCTTCTATCTTCTTTTACAAGTTTCTTTTTTCAACTTGGCCTTTGTTGCAGTCAGTTTAGAGTTTCCATTTATATCTGTGACTCTACTTAATGCAATGGTTACATATTTTCACAAAAAAAAAGGCTTCATTCTTTTTCATGTATCTACAAATCTTATGGAGTATTAGATTGCATTTTACTGGTGATCATCCCTTGATATAAAAACTTCAGTGTGGTCATTGATTAAGGTTTCTTACCTCTTCAATTCATTG
This sequence comes from Tetracentron sinense, assembly GCA_015143295.1. NCBI lineage: Eukaryota > Viridiplantae > Streptophyta > Magnoliopsida > Trochodendrales > Trochodendraceae > Tetracentron > Tetracentron sinense. Next base: position 5,332,943 of record CM026563.1, read on the forward strand.
TCAAATAGTGTTTCCATATATTATGCTAAGTTATACATGTTTGTATTTACGTGGTCTTACATCTGGACATACAAAAACATATCATTTATGATTTTTTTAATGCATCCCTTTTAAGAAATCTTTTTAAAGTCTCTTTTTCAATGTTATGTTTTTGCTAGTTATATATATGACAAAAAAAATTGGGGGGGCACTATAGGACAAAAAAAATTGGGGGGCCAAGTATACTAATTTTTTTTTTTAAATTGAGGGGCCCACTATTCATACTAGTTCATTAAGGATTTACAAAAAATTCCCCCCCGGGTATCTTTTGATGTGCTTGTTATTTCTTGTTTTGTGTTCAGAAATACTTGAAATGGTATTGATCGGTTTGCTTACAGCAGTTAAATCCATGGATAGAATGAAAATTCAGACTGGGTTAGCATAAATATCAACATTTAGCTCTTCTTGATCAGGAAACGTAACAGTCATGTAATTTTTAAAGGGCTTGGACCCACTTACTGTTCTTGTGTAACAACCCCTTATCAAAATAATAAATAAAAGTTAAGAAAGAGAGCCAATTCGAGAAGGTCAAACTCCATTAACATCTACAATTTCATTCATACCTTTAATTGATAAACTCAACTACATATTTATATAACTTGTTGGAATTGAAAGACTTGATCCTATTGGCAAATCCTAGACTCCTATCAATTGCAAACACCTAGAAACAACTCAACCTTATCTAAGGAAGTCTTAACACAATTTAATAACCTCCTCTAACTATCCTAAAAATAGGGAGAGGTAACCTAATAGTTACGTATCGTAGTATAGGGTCGTAACAACCCTACCCTCTTAAAATAAGCCTTGTCCTCAAGGTGGATCCCGTCTTTTAACAATCCGATGATCAAGTATAGCTTCGGGTTACATATCCACCACCTTCTAGGTTGCCATCTGGAGGATTCTTTTCATCAATAGTCTCATTCAATTCATCACCTTCAGTGAGCAATTCTCCAATGCAACTGAACTGTTGCGCCTTACATATATGACTTGGCCCAAACTTTTCATCACAATTGTAGCAAAGCCCTTTGGCTCGTCGTTCTTGCCTTTCAGACATGGTGAGTAGTTTAAAACTCGGATTGAGAGCCCTTGGAGGAGTGCTAGGTGAACCTGCACAAAATGTGCTAGTTGGGGCTTGACTTCTTATTAGAGCATATTTCTCATCAAATAGATGGGCAAGGGATATTGCATGTACCAAAGTGAGGGGTTGTTGACTTTTCACATTGTAACGAATGTCTTTTCGCAATCCTGACAAAAGTACTAACCAAATTTGTTTGAGTAACACCCGTGGTGCGGTTGGATAAACGCTCAAATGCAATTTGGTAGTCACGGAGAGAATCCGTTTGACAAAGCTTGGTGAGTTCACCAAAGTAGTCTTCATAAGCAGTGGGTCCAAATCGAGACAATAAAGCTTCCTTGAATGCCATCCATGGAATGCCACCAACCATATGTTGCATCCATTCAAACCACTTAAATGCTTCTCCTTCGAGGTGGAAAGCAACCACGTCGATTCTTTGCTCCTCGGGTATGTTGTAAAATCCCATATATCGTTCCGCATGTGCAAGCCAACTTGAAGGATTGCTGCCATCAAACGTTGGAAAATCGAGTTTAATCGATCTTTGTTGAAACAAGGTAGCAGAGCCTACATCTGAACGGTTCTGGTTTGGAGGGACGAACTTGCCATTGTCGTTCCCCGTGTCAATCTTATCTGATAATGACTGGTAGCTATTTGCTAATGCTTGGCAGCGAGGTTCGATGACCTCAAAACGGGCATCAAAACGGTTGATTAGTTCTTTGAGGACCTTTCTAAAATCGGATTGATCCATGCCTTGCTTCTTCTTCTGTAATCGAGTCTTGACCATGTACTATGATGCACAAAGAAGTGAGAGCCCAACAGGAAGATCTCTGACTTTGATACCACTGTAACAACCCCTTATCAAAATAATAAATAAAAGTTAAAAAAGAGAGCCAATTCGAGAAGGCCAAACTCCATTAACGTCTACTATTTCATTCATGAATACCTTTAATTGATAAACTCAACTACATATTTATATAACTTGCTGGAATTGAAAGACTTGATCCTATTGGCTAATCCTAGACTCCTATCAATTGCAAACACCTAGAAACAACTCAACCTTTCTAAGGGAGTCTTAACACAACTTAATAATATCCTCTAACTATCCTAAAAATAGGGAGAGGTAACCTAATAGTTACGTATCCTAGTATAGGATTGTAACATCCTGGTATTGGGACTTGCCAAGTCTATATGGTGTCTTTTGGAGGTGAATCTTGGGGGGTGGCTGTGTATAATCTGCTTAATTTTGGTACTAGTGTGCTGATTTTATGTATATATTAGCATTTTCCGAGCAGAGACCAAATGAGAATCTGAAGCAGGCTCTTGCAAGATGTGTGCTTCTTGATGATGCTTCATGATTGGCATTTTTTGGGTCCTGCTGGGTCAGTTACTTAGTGCTGTGAGAGCAAAAAATTTTTTCCTTCAAGGAGGACCTTAGAGTTATCATTAGCCATTTTTTCAATCTCGTTTATGAATCAACAGGGGATTTCTGGAATATTTATCAGATGGCCTATCATGAGGCTCTTCTCCTCTGTTTCAATTCTCATATTTTCTAGGCGAATACTAATTTTTGCTAGTTCTGAGATGCCTGTTGTTTTGGCATCCCACATGCATAGGGAAGCAAACCAATAGGTGACCACCATGAAATTTGTGAGTTACACAGTAATTTTATGCTGGGCTTTCTGTTTCAAAACTTGTGTACCCCACTCCACTAATGTGTATATCGTGTCTCTAGCATTATCCTCATTGCTAATAAAAGATCAAATAAGAAAATGCCAATTAATACACAGTGTTATAATCTAGTAGGAAAGTTTAAACCATTATTAAAAATGAAGGGGAAAAAAGGCCAATATATTTCACTCAAAAAATTTTGTCTAATTTTAATGAGATTCACTAACGTATATTTGTAGGGTGCACTAGTGAACAGACAGATTATGCTAATATACTTCTTCAGGGATTCTGAGGTTGAATCTATTTATGTATTAGGTTGACAAGGAGGGAGTGGCTGATTGGGTTTTATCCTTTCAAGCACATCCCAGAACTAAGGCAGAATTGGACAATGGTGTGAATTTCTTTTGTTGGGAAATGTTGCTCCGATATTATTCACTGATATTTGAATACTATAAATGCATTTCCAAATGAGTTATCATTCTACTGCAGGACAGTTCTATGGGTTTCATGGTTCCAGAACTTCTCAGTTTCCCCCCAGATGATAATGGGGTACGGACACATGTATCTTGAGGAATTTATGCAACACAATTCACAAACAGGACTATTTTCCATAGAATCCATTATATTATATACATCACTTTTGCTGTTTAATCTGCCCATAGGTCTTGATTCACAATGATAGCCACTTGGCAAGCACCTATTGTGCCATAGCCATACTGAAGATTGTTAGCTACAACTTTTCATGTGTCGACTCTGAGTCAATCTTGACGTCAATGAAAAACCTTCAACAGCCTGGCGGGAGGTAGATCTGTTACTATGCTTTCCACATCTTGTTCTCAGCACTCCAAATGATTCAAATGCAAACTATTATGTTTTCATACACCTTGCACCTATTTTTTAATGAACCAAAACAAAACATTAAATATGTGCCGCTTTATATTAGAGCTATATCCCAAAAGACATCGTTTCATTGACATGAAAATCAATTGTGACAAAATTTCAGTTATCTCTTCATATTATTCTTCTTGGGTTTGTAACTTTGTATTATAGTTTGCAGATTCTTTTTTCGTTCTGTTATATTTGGTGAATTATTTTTGTATTGATATTTTTTTCCAAAGTTGGCATGTAAGTCTTTGAATGATACCACATTTAATGCTGACATAAGCCATTTTTACACACAAAAATGGCTGAACATACAAAAATGTTAAACATTTTTTTTCCTGTGTTTGAAGTTTGAACATGCAAAAACGTTCTAAATATATATAGTGGCACCAAAATACCGAGTAAAGTGGTTGAAGTTTCCCCTTGTTGCACATTCCAGCATAGCACTTATCAAATAACTTTGGAAATTTAGCCTTTTCTACCTTTCTTCTGGAAACTTAATGGAGGCTTTTATTTGTGCTGGAAAAATGAATTCATGATATTTTACATTATACGCACATTTATCATGCAGTATCTGAGGTCAATCTCATTTCCAAGCTTGATCTCAAGCTTTCTTGTTCATCTGTGTTTGGCAGTTTTATGCCCATATACATTGGGGCAGAGAAGGATCTTCGATTTGTGTTTTGTGCTGGTAAAATATATTCTTTGGATAATATGAATATACCATTATGTTCAAAGTTGAGAATTGAGATACCCTTCTTTGAAATATCAGTAGAATTCTCTGATGTTTCAGCTGCCATATGTTATATGTTGAAGAATTGGAGTGAAATGAACAGGAAGAAAGCCAAAGAATATATCCTGAACTGCCAGGTTTGTATAGCAAGTGCACCACTATTGTATGGTCTTCTTCGATGTTGTAATCCTTATCTAAATAGGTTTCTTTTAATTAATTGGTGCTATCATAAGTTATAACTATTTCCTTGCAGTCGTATGATGGTGGCTTTGGGTTAGTTCCTGGTTCGGAATCTCATGGTAAGTAGATACTGTTAAATCTTTTGTGTGATCCATGTCTTGCAATTGGTCTTATCAATTCTGTGCAGATGAGGGACTTGACCATATTTTAGTTCCATCCATCTTCCTATAGTTTTTGGTTATTAGTTACCTTATAATATTTTTCTTTATTACTACTATTATTCATGAGTTTGTTCCATAGTTACCAGAGCGAGAAGCGAAAACGAGAAGCAAAGCGAAAGCGAGAAGCGGGAAGCGAGACTCAAATAAACCTTAGGAAACGGGAAGCGAGAAATCAGATATAGGTTCCTCATTCCCATTATGTTATTTATAGGTAGTTGTTCCTTTGATTTTATCTTACATGAGATTTTTGATGAGATTTTTGTAGAAAAGTAGGTGTCTTAGGTTTCAAACTAACGATACTTGCTTAGAGTCTACAACTTAGGCCATAAATTGTAGTCTTCCACATCACTTCACACATACAGCTTTCTTTGACTACTAGATGAGACGTGATGGAAGCGAGCTTCCTAGGAAGAGAGTCTGTTCGAGGAAACGAGCTTCCTAGGAAGCGAGTTTGTCCGAGGAAGCGAGTTTGGGAAACGATCTTCTTGGGAAGCGAGCTTCCCACCTTGTACATAGCTCCTGGCAACTATGGTTTGTTTTGATGTGAAATGCATCTGGAAATAAGGGTTGGGGTCGGAGGATTAAAAGGTAAAATCTATTCTCTAAGTGGGTCAAGGCGCTTTATTTCATAGGGTTACATATTTGGGATTTTAGGGATAAACCATAGTTATCAAACACTCGTATTATAGCCGTATAGTACCTGTATAATACTTTTAGGGGGCACCGTTTTTAAAACGGTGTACGTTTGCCGTGTTACATATTATATGCATATTGCATATAATAGTCGTTTAATACACAAATTACGTATACAATACGCGTATTTTTGCCGTACTTTTACCTTGCTAAAAGTATATTCCATATTAAATGATTGTTATTAGTTAATATCCTGATATTTATTTATTTATTTATTTAATATTTAAGCATTTTTTATTTTCCCATACTTTTGCTGTATTTTTGCCGTATAAAACCCGTACTTCGCGAACGGATCATTGCCATATTATACCGGTACCCGTACTTGGTAACTATGGGATAAACAATATAAAACAAGGTTGCCAAAGACTAAAGTACAATCTAATGGGTAAGTGTAATTTTGGAAAAAAACTGATTATGCAAAAAATGATGAAGTATTCTTGTTGTTTTGATGCAACACAGAGAAGTATATTGCTGGGTTGTTTCCTTTTCTATCTCTTTCAGCACTTGTGGTGACTGTAATCTACATGTGAAAGCATATTTGCAAACGGATGGATGGGGGACATTTTAGGGTTGCAAGCATGGATATAAAGCGCCAAAACCGATATGTATCACCATATACATATCGGTTTTGGCAGAGACCTAGAAGTTGCTATTGGTCTATATTTAATACGTTTAAAATTAGGGGTGAATATGACTCATCCAAAACTGTTACATTTCGTTGAGACTCGGCTGATATACGAATTGGGTTTGTATGACTCATTTGTTACCTCTCTTATAAAAAACCCTGATTTCTAAAGTTAGTCTAATATGTATCGGTAGGACTCGGCTGATATGTATTGATATTGCCTAATACAATACATTTAATTTGATTGTTTTTAAAAGCCTAATTTATAAATATCGTCCAATAACGTATTGGTATCGGTGATACGTGAACGGCTTCGGTTGAAACCATTACGTATCCTGAAACCTGTCTGGGTTGCAACTTGCAAGATTACACTCTAGAATGGGGTTATTTGTGAATAAATGATTTAGCATCTTAAATGGGACTGTACATGTGCAGTCGAATTTGTACAGAATATTATAAATAACCAGTATAATTAAAACTTGAATAGGGCTGTGAGTATACACTTGGGAGTTATTGGTGTAAATATTTAAAGGGGACTGAGCTCCTGAATCGACTCCGAAGAGCCACTTAAGAATTGGACCACAAATGGTCTACATGGATTCCTTATTGAAAATTAGAAAGATCTAGAAAGGTGGTAACATTGTAGGATTATGCCAAGCTTATAAAAGAATCTTCGTTGTTCTTTCCCTTTTTTTCTCAGGGAAACAAGCTTCTTTTCCAGGTATAACCCCCCACATTTTCTCACAAACCCGATTTTTCCTGTTCTTGTTCGCTCAAAGTTCAAACACTCCTTTCCGGCCTCTCTCACCAGTACACCAAAAATCCCAGAAGGCATATTCAGAATATTCATCTCCAGTGACAGAAAATCCAGACACCCTAGCTCACTTAATTCCTGTTGTCTGTTACTTCTACCTTTTTTTTATGGAATAGGGTACGGAAAGAATGTTGTCACCCAGTTTTCTCTCATTCGGATCCTCTTATTGCAACTTGAAGAGGTCTCTTTTTGTGGGGTTCTCTAGTGTTTCTGAAACTCCTTTGTTGTCAAAGTTCCTTGTTTTTTTAAAAAAAATATTATTTATACAGATGAGGTTTCATTCAATTCAAGCTTAAGTTCTTGATTGCTGTTGATCTTTTGGAGAAGACTCTTAACTTCAATCCAAGAAAGGGTTAAAGGTCAATTTTCCTCATTTAAATCAATTAAAAAAAGATTAATTGGTATTCTTTGCATTAGGCTTTTGTGTTTCATTATTATTTTTTACTTTGAATTTGATTCACTGCTTTCTTTTGTTGCTGATAAGGATCCACGTGGACAAATGGTTCAATTAAGTAATATTAATTGACATAAAAAATTTCAATTAAATAAGATTAACCATACACTTTACAACACCCTACAGTGCTTTTTTTTTTTTTTCCTTTAAATTTCTTTAACTATTTTTTTCCTGATAAGGATCTCCATTGGTTGTGATTTAACTCTTTAAGAGTCCTATTTTGAGTCAACTCAAGAGATCATTCCCATGCTTAAATAGGGCTGCAGATCCACAATCTAATTGGGTAGATGGGCAATTCTGGAACATGATTACAAATATCTAATCTTAATATGTGTGGGGGAATTTAAAGTATATTGGCATTAATTGGGTTTAATTCTATAACCGACGGATCGAAACAAACAGTTCTAAGATCTATGAATAATAGAGAAAATTAAAAATAGGAAAAACAAACCACCACAAGAGAAGGGTTTACGTGGTTCGTCATGTTGTGTGATTACATCCATGAGCGAATATGGACAGCTTCAACTATCAAAGAGTTGTAATCTGTGCATAATGCATGCTTTGCATGATATAAATAGACTCTAAAACCTTACTCCAAATAGGAAACCGGGTCTAAATAGGAAACTGGACGTAAACAGGAAACTGTTTTTTTTAAACACTCCATATTTCGGAGGCGCTGCCCCCTGCACACCGGGAGGGGAGGGGAGGGGAGGGGAGGGGAGGGGGGACATCCAGTTGACAGAATACAAACAACAATAGGCACTGGGCTGGAAAGTCTTGGAATCCTTGGTCTACATAGATGTACACGAGTGACTGAACAAGTGGAAAGATATAGGTTTTTCCATCTATAACAGTTAATTATGTTGCAACACCAAATGTCAAGGTACTACCTGATTTACCAGTTGCTTCTATGGTCCTACATTTTGCTTTTATAACTGCTGTTAAGGACATAAATTTCTACAAAGACTGCATGCCATCTGCATGTTCCCTATGGTGTATTTGACATTTGTTTGGGGCATTCATTACCTACAAGTAACAGTTGTCTCTCTCTCTCTCTCTCTATATATATATATATATATATATGCGTGTGTGTATGTGAGTGAGTACTGATATAGCTTCTTTATATATATACAAAAGAGACCTGCATGCACAGCTGCTTGTGATACTTAATTTTGTATTGTCGGATCATTTCTAAGAATGTTTACCATCAATATTCATCTTAGTGACACAGGTGGTAGGATGTACTGTGCTGTTGCAGCTCTGTGGTTGATGGGATTCATTGAAGATGATATTTTGTCTAAAAGCACACTATTTTCCATTATTAGCATGCCATTGCTTCTAGAGTGGAGCTTGCAGGTGCAATTTTTCATCTTATCTTAAGAGGCAATAGTACTATGCATTGAGGTGCATGCTTTCAAACAATGGACAAAGTATAGGCATAAGGGACACTGCGATTTTTAGAAATGCTTGTGAAACAATGGCTTTTGTAAGTTCCATGTTGGATGGAACTACAGGTATTTCAACGTAGTTCATAACATGTGATTTTGTGCTGCTTTGCCCTTTTCTTTTATTGCTGCAGAGACACGCAGCTGATGGTGGATTTCAAGGCAGACCCAACAAGGACAGTGACATGTGTTGCGCATTTTGGTAAGTGAAAGTACACTTCTGGAAATTCCGTGTTTTTAACTGCATTTCTTGTAATTTGATAGGGGCAATATGCTTGTGCAGGGTTGGTGTAGGATCTTAGGGGATCACAACTTCCTTGACAAGGAACCCTTATGTGGATTCTTGTTGACCTGTCACTCCTAGGTGGTGCTTCTTCTCCCTGCTTTTGTAGGTCTAATTTTTTGGGGCCTATATTTGCTTAAACTAATGACATGATCTTGAGGTCTCCCTGATGTGGACCCTAGTACAGTCAATATTTAGCATGCCCATGTATGGAGTTTTCATGCGGGCATGGTGCCAACCTAGGATATTTCACACAGAAAATTAGTGATCATGACCCATCCACTTTGCTGCCTCTTTGGCTTGTCTGCTGTATGGTGCCTGTCAGTTCAAAAGAATACAATGATAGCACGGTCTTGCCCATCTGATTGGATTAAATTAGATTGTAGATCTTCTACGTCAGACACATCAAAGGTTGAAACACTGACCCCACCCCCGCAATGCCCCACTTCTTCCCCCTCCACATTGTGCATCCAAGCTCATCACTCGATCCGATGATACAGAAGAAGTCATAAAGGAACGGCTCCGCATATACAATGACAAGGTATTGCTCCATCTCCTCCAAATGTTTTTTCCATGTCGTTATTGCTGTTATTATTATTATTATAAGTACTAGAAAGCATGTGATAAATGCATTGTGTTAATGTATTTCAAAAGTGAGCATGTGAGTTCATGGAAATGAGCACAGTTGTGCAGAATGATGTGAGAGATACATAATGTATTGACTATTGAGACACATAATAGATGGCAGACCACCTTTTGGACGAATTCCAGATGAAAGGGTGATCTGATTGGACAATCCCACTCTTTGTTGATTGCCATACATGTTTTTTTGCTGACCATTCATGTTGTTTAAGGAGTTGCTGTGTCCATCCATGTGATTTAAGGAGGTGCTGTGGATTTTTGATATGAGGCCTATCAGAAGTAGCTCCTTTGATTTATTAGAGTGTCCACTGTTTACAGGTATAGAGAAAAGGTATTGCCATTTCAATTGGTGTTGGGGTGGTCCTTGGTGTTTGGGGGGAGACTTTAACTGCACCCGAGTAGTGGCTGAGAAGAAAGGGGGTCGCTTCCTTTCGGCTAAAATGAAGAGATTTGGGGAATTCATCAACCGTCATGCTCTTATTGACCATCTACCACGGGGAGCCCAGTTCACGTGGTCTCATTCGAACACAAGTGGTCGAGCAAGTAGGCTAGATAGATTTTTAGTCAGTCTGGAATGGGAGAGTCATTTTCCGAATGTATCTCAAGCTTCTCTCCCTAAGCCTATCTCAGATCATTCGCCGATTGTGCTAGAAGCTAGGGATTTTACAGGAGGGCCTTCACCGTTCCGTTTCGAGAACATGTGGCTGAAAGATGAGAGATTCAAAGAGGTAGTGGCTGAGGTGTGGAGCAGTGTGAGAGGATGGGGGTCAGCTAGTTCACAGTTTAGCAGGAAATTGAAGGCTTTGAAATTAAGCCTGAAAGTGTGGAACAAAGAGGTCTTTGGTAATATTCAGTTGAGACTTGATGGGCTTCTTAGGGAGATCGCAAAGCTGGAGGGCGTAGCGGAGTCTTGTGAGATTTCAGCTTTGGAAGCCAGGGAGCTCGAGGACAAAAAGTTGGAGTATTTGGAAGTGCTTAAGCTTGAGGAGATAAGTTGGAAGCAGAAGGCCAGAACGAGGTGGTTAAAAGAGGGGGATCGGAATACCAAATTTTTCCACCAAACTGCAAATTTTAATAGGAAGCAAAACTTTATTTCCAAGTTGAAGGTTAATGGGGTGTGGAGGGAGGGGAACTGAGAGTTAGAAGAAGGAATCATCTCTTATTATAAAGATCTGTATCTTGAGAGAGAGAGCTGGAGGCCAAAGGTGGATGGCCTATCATTCGCAACCCTGTCCCAAGAACAAAGCTGCTCTTTAGAGAAACCTTTTGAGGAGGACGAAGTGTTGGGGGTAATTCGAGGTATGGCCGGGGATAAGGCTCCCGGTCCGGATGGATTCACTATTGAGTTCTATAGGGAGTGTTGGGAGATTGTTGGAAGGGATGCTTTGGAGGTGCTGCTGAATTGCACTTTTGTGGTGCTGATTCCGAAAAAGGAGGGAGCGGTGGATATAGCGGATTTTTCTCCCAATCAGTCTTGTGGGGAGTATGTACAAGATTTTGTCCAAAGTCTTGGCGAACCGTCTTCAGAGAGTGATGGCGTCTCTTATCTCTCCTCAGCAAGGTGCTTTTGTGGAAGGTAGACAGATTTTGGATGAGATTCTTATTGCCAACGAGTGCATTGATGATCGTATCAGGTCAGCATCCCCAGGTATTGTTTGTAAAGTAGATTTGGAGAAAGCTTATGACCATGTGCATTGGGGGTTCTTGGATTATGTTCTTAGCAGAATGGGTTTCGGAAACCGTTGGAGGAGATGGGTGAGGAGGTGTATTTCGTCCGTATCGTTTTCAATCATCCTTAATGGATGTTCGGTAGGATTTTTTCCTAGTTCCAGGGGGTTAAGGCAGGGAGATCCGTTATCCCCGTTCCTTTTTGTGTTGGTGACGGAAGCTCTGAGTAGAATGTTAGTGAGAGCGGAGGGGGTTATGTTCGAGGGGCTTTCAGTAGGCTCAACTCAGCTACGGATTTCGCACCTACAATTCGCGGACGACACCCTGATCTTCTGTAATGCTCCTTCGGTGCTTTGAAGCAGTGTCAGGATTGCGTGTTAATCTTGCCAAGTCAGAGATAGTTGGGTGGGCGATATTCTCAACATGGAACAGTTGGCAGTTTGTTTTGGTTACAAAGTAGGAGCCCTTCCGTCCAGGTACCTGGGTTTGCCACTAGGGGAGGGTTCAAAAATAAAGAGGTGTGGGTTCCAGTTTTAGAGAAGTGTGCGAAGCGTTTAGATGGGTGGAAGGCGTTTTATCTGTTTAAAGGAGGCAAATTGACTCTCATCAAAAGTGTTCTTCGGAGTCTTCCAACCTTCTTCATGTCCACTCTATCTATGCCCAAGTCAGTGGCTTATTCATTGGAGCGGATGCAGAGAGAGTTCCTATGGCATGAGAAGATAGATATCTTTAAATATCATTCCCTGGAACAGAGTCTGTCACTCTAAGGAGGATGGGGGTCTAAGATTGAAGTCTCTGGTTTTAATGAATAAGGCCGTTCTTGGTAAATGGATTTGGCGCTTCGGGGAGGAAAGAGATAGTTTGTGGAGGGCGGTGATCGTGGCTAAATATGGGGCGGCTTCGTGCTGGGTTCCTAAGCAGGTGAAGTCTGCTCACGGCTTGGGCTTTTGGAAAGGTATCATGGAGACGGCCAGCTTGGTGGTGCCCAAGTGTAGATTTCGAGTGGGTTTTGGGAATGAAGTGAGATTCTGGACGGATGTGTGGTGTGGTGATTCTAGGCTCGAGGATGATTTTCGGCATATATTCTCTATAGCATCTGTCAGGGAGGCAGTGGTTGGAGATTACCTTGAGAGAAGGAGTGAGGGGATGGTGTGGTGTCCGAGGTTGAGAAGGAGGGGTTAATGATTGGGAGATTGATGAGTTGGCGCGTCTGTTAGGCCGGATAAGCTCGTATACCCTGTGTTCTGATGTGAGGGATTGTAGGGTTTGGATGGGCAACAGGAATGGTCGCTTTTCAGTTAGTTCTCTGGTGAAGTCTATGGGCCTGGTCTCTGGGGTTTTGTTCCCTCATCGGGTAGTGTGGAACCCGGGTACCCCGTCTAAGGTCTCTTTTTTCCTTTGGAACGCAGCTTTAAATAAAATTTTAACGTGCGATCATATGCAACATAGAGGGTGGAAGTTGGCAAACCGGTGCTTTTTGTGCCTCAAAGAGAAAGAGACAGTGGATCATCTACTTCTTCATTGCTCGTTTGTATTTGGTATTTTGGGGTTTTTCCTCTCTCGCTTGGGTATGAATTGGATATTCCCCAAGTCTTTCTGCAGTTTCTTATCCAGTTGGCCTCGGCCCAGTGAGGAGGGGGCTAAGGAGACTATTTGGGCGGTTTTGCCGGGTGTCATTTCGTGGACGATTTGGAAGGAGAGGAATCTCAGAGTGTTTGAGAATTCTTCATCTTCTATTTCCTGTATTTGTGCTCGAGTGCAGCTGGTTGTTTTGGAGTGGGCGGGCCTCAAGTTTAGTAGGGAAGAGCTTCGGGAGGTGCTTAGTTGAGAGGCTGTTTTGGGAGGGCTTTGAGGCTTATAGCCAGGGACGGATCTTCCTTGTGTACTTGAGTTTATTTTCTTGTAATCTCTTGTTTGGTTGGATTTGGTCCTGTATTCTTGCTTCCTTCATCTATGATATCATCTTGGTTATCGATCAAAAAAAACACCACACCATTTTCCCTCATGTCCTACAAGGTTTTACGACTGCTGTATCAAGGAACTGAAAATTAGGAAATTCACAACAACAAAAAAACTCTGTTCGAGATTTTTGTATTTCCTGTGATGTATGTCATCCATGTAAGCAGTGTAACAAAAAACGCCGTTTTTTGGAAAAAAAAACCCGTTTAATTTGCGCATTTTTCAACTGCCGATTTGTTCTGTGTTTAATTCGCAAATTTTTAAAAAACGCCGTTTTTCCGTTTTATTCGCGTTTTTTACGAATAATTCCCCAATAATTCCCGAATTATTCAAAAATTTTAATTTTTTTTAATTTTTGTTATATATTTTAATCAAATTGTTCCGTATATGTTTATAATTATTAATTTATACTTTATTTTTTTTCCGAATTTTTCCCGAATTTTTCCGAATTTTTCAGAATTTTCCGAACTTGGTTCCTGCCGAATTATTCTCGAACCCCGACTTTGTCACTATGCATGTAAGCTCATTTACTGTTCTGCGTTCTCTTGCTTCACAGCCAAAATTTCCCATTTTTTTTACTTTTAACTTGGGATCTGAAATTCATGTCGCCTTATTTAGTGCTGGAATCCTTATCCATGTAAGATCCAAACTAACTAGCCGCTGCTGCCTGCTTGTGACCTGAAAATGACAGAGATGTGTTATTAAATATTATTACAAGGGGAGTGCTAGGCGAGCAAAATCGCCTTCTTTGTGAAAAATTCAAGTGAAAGTGACAGCTTTCTTGTGGTTCCCAGCATATATTTTTTTTGGAAAAGACGGGTCTGCTCGCTGGAGAGTCGGCATTGCACTCCCTTTATTATAATATCGTTACTGTTATTACAAACAGTATTTACTGCTGTTAGTATTACGGTTTCTGTTATTAGTATCACTATTATTGTTATTATTATTATTCTTATTCTTATTAGTATTATAAACACTCTTCTTTTGGGGTTCAATTAGTGATTCACACATTGGAAATCCTCGTCTGCAGAGTCAGCCCGTAGAGGAAGTTCTACCGTAGTCGAGGGAAGTTGTTAGGATTTGATCTACCAGGAGGGATCCCAGAATCCTGGCCAAAGCTGCTACATGCTCTGAATCTCGACGATCACAAGGATAAGCAGTTTGCAGCAGCATGAGTTCTTACATTGTAGTAATATATTCTCAAGGTACTTATAAAAAAATGTATTCTCAAGGTGAATCAGTTATTCTTCGCATGTATGACATGTACATGTGTGTGGTGATCTTGAAGAGGAAAAAATAAAATAAACATTTCTTTCTGAAATAAAAGCTTGAAATCTGCCTACCATGCACCGAGGGAGATGTGTAGAAGGGCAGTTGGTATATTGATTGGAGAATAGGAAGGTCAGATGTTATTATTGATAATTTTATTTAGCTGAAGGATGATTGGACAATAAGTTTTAATTTTGGAGACTGATCTATGATTCATTTTTGCTGTAAGTTTTGATTGTGGAATTAATGTAATTGCATCTTGAAGTGCCTAACTCAGCTGTTCTCAACAAATTAAATATGTAATGCAAGGTTCAATCCCATCTAACCACAACAGCAAAATGCTTGAAAGTCTGAATCTGATGGCATTGGCGATTTTAGTTTGATTCATATTTCGATCAAAAATTTAATTTCTGAAAATGATGTAATCCTTAACCTTCCAATGACAGATTCGGCGAAGAATGTGATTTGTATTTGAGGGCTAATTTGGAACTGAAAATTTGGAGTTTGAAATCACAAAACATATTTTTTCCCCCTTTTGAGTTGGATTAACACTTCAAGTTTGAATGAGTGCAAAGAAAAGAGTGAATGGTGGTTGAAGATGCAAAAGTTCTTTTCCAACGGTAACAAAATCTTCAATTTTTGGTGTGTGAAGGATATTGAAGAAACATAGATATAAAAGGATCGATACTAGTGGTGTACAATACATGCAAGTCCCTCAGAAGACTGATAAGATAGATGAGCTCTATTTAAGAGTTAACCGGAGCTTCCCAAAATATGCATTGATAGGAACATTTTGAAATTACATGAACATATTGCTTGCCAAAGATATACTTATTTTATTTTTATAATTCTAAAATTTCCCGTCATAAGGCTTATTTTAGGAGCTCCAATTATCTCTTGAACCCCCCCTGTTTATATTAAAACTCAAAGATAGATATGCTTTATAGAGCAAAATTTTAGGCAAAATAAAAGTGATATCTCTATATAGAAAGACTTGAAATTCTCTACATCTACGTATAACTCACCCACAAGTCAACACATGTCCCTTTTAATACCTCTTATCTATGCTTTTATATTATTAAGAACTGTCTTTTATTGTTTTAGTATTTAGTTCTACATTCCTAGTTGAAGAGATTATATATAATTAACTATGGTATGTATGAACTGGAACACTTTTTATAGGGGAACTGTAAAAAAAGAATGCAAAGTGTAATGGATAAAATTCGTAATTAAGCAAGTGTTGAAAGGGCGAGTAGAATTTTTGTTCCCTTAAAGGACGAATGCGGTTTCTGTGCTCCATTTATAGTATGAGTTCGTCGTCATCAGGACGATTTCAGATATTGTCATCATCAGGACAATTTCAGATATCGTGCTCGTGATAAAGACGAGCCTATGTTCACATTGAGGACGAGACTGCCTTGTAGGGCGAAATAATCAGGATGCGATCTATTTACTCCGAGGATAGGTGAAAGCACCGTCTTAGCATTTAATGCATTTAATGCTGGTCATCTCAGCCTGCTTTCGACCTAGGACCGACCTTAGAAATAGTAGGCTCACACATGTGACATGTATGCATGAAGATTTGTCTGACATATTTGATAATGATCATAAAGTAAGTTGTATGGCCATTCATGGGCATAGATGAGCATCTTAACTTGAGCCTATAAATACTCGAGACCCCCATGAGAGTAGACTACTGAATCTCAACTATTCAACCATCCCTTACGTAGAAACTCACTGAGAAAACCACACTTGAAAAGCTTTAAGTCCTGAACACAATCTCTCTCTTTCTCAAAGTTTGTTTTTTGCACCTCATCTTCTATATATACTGACTTGGTCATCGGAGGACTTTGACAGGAGGAACCCCCACCCACATCAACAAAGACGAACTGTAATCTACCTTCATTCTTCTTCCAATTAACCTGAATTCAAAGAGCAAGTGACACGTGGAGCTTCCCGGAAAATCCATCACAAAAATTGGCGCCGTCTGTGGGAAATCTTAAACGATCACACCACCTTTCATACACTTTGTTCATCATGACAGACAGAGTTTAGATCCCTCTTGCCGAAGACATAGCTAGACCAACTGTATCAGAAGTTGGACAAACGTCCAGACAAGCTCTTGACGAGAGAAATGCATTATGAAATGCATATAGGCAATCTCCTCCTGAAGGAGACATATCTCAAGCCAACGAAATCATTGCATTGTTGTAGCAACAACAGTCAACGTTGAATCAGCTAGTAAGCAATCAGCAGACATTCCAAGAAAGACTGGATGCTTACGAAAATGATGTCTTCGAGTCCGAGCTCGAGCTCCCCTTGGATCTGAGAACCGGTACTTACTCTCCTCGGTACTCGGCTTTACAACCATTTAACCGAGACGATCCACAGGGCGGAGCCAGGCAACCAGAGTCTCCACGACGTGATGCGCGAAGATAGCCCTCCCCAAGGCTAGACATGTGACGACAACTTCTTTTCCCATCCCCTCCAAGAGGCCCTGGGGCACATCAAACATCCCCACCGTTGCATGGCAACCCAAATAGAAGGTTCGTGCTTCTCTCTCCTCCCCGTGATACAATTAGACATCGCTCACCTCTTTTTCAGTATGCTTGTGATGAACCGTGAGAGCTTGAATATGTTCGTGTTGATCCACAGAATCAATATGCTCGTGCCGAGCCATGAGAACCGTATGCTCGTGATGATCCAAGGGACATCTAGTACCCCCGTGAGGAGCCACAGGCTCGTGATGCCCGGTAGCTGCATTTGCAAACACATTACGGGAACCAAGGGGCATGGATGACCCCCAGGGATGTGGAGGCCATGATCAGTGCCCACGTCGAGGGAATGGGCGGAAGTACTTTGGACCAGTTCGCTAGGCAAGCGAAGTTGGAACCTCTCCCTTCTCTGTCAACCAGTCCTACACCCCCTCGAAGTTTATGACACCAAACTTCATCTTGTTTGACAGAAGGATTGATCCAATTAACCATCTGTTCAACTTCAAGCATGCCATGACTCTCCGCAATTTTGATGACAACCTCCTCTACAAAGCTTTTCCGAACAGTCTGACTAGAGCAGCTGCAAGGTGGGTCTATAATCTACCTTTTGGATTAATAAGAAATATGGCAGGACTCAGGTCAGCCTTTATTGATCAGTCTATTATGAACAAGAAGAAGAAGACAGGTGCGGATTCCTTCTTCACCCTAAGAAAGAAGCTATTAGAGTCTCTTACGGACTTCATCCAACGATTCAGTGATGAAGTCTCGAACATTGACAAAGTCGAGAACAGCAGCAGCATAGCTGCATTCAAGAATGCATTGCCAAAAAACTCCAAGATGTACGAATCTCTCGCTCTTGACGGTCCCACAAAATTTGATGATATGCTGGTCTGTGCAGCTAAATTTGGGAGGTTTGAGGATGACATCACAGTCATAGCATGACCTAAGCTAAGAGTAGGACTAAAAGCCGTGGAGAGGGCGGACGAAGCATCTACCTCGAGGAAGGGGAAGAGACCGAGGTATGACTCTTCGGATGAGAGGGGTCACCACGATATGAACCAAGGGAGAGGATCGTCTATGTTAGTCAATGGGATCAGCTGGATCGGCGCCTGTATGAAGTGAATCAAAGTCAGAACCAGCAACAGCAACAGTTGGATCGGTGAACCATACAGTCCAATCAAAATCAGCAGTAGCAAGGACAACCATACAGGCATCCTTATCAACCCAACCAAAATCAGTCCAAATCAATTCAAGGTCCCAGGGAGCAGGGCAATCAGACGACGGAGAAGCGTCCATATCAAAACCAGGCTGACCAAGTTCATTTTTCGGTCAGCCCTGCGACGATAATGCAATCCATGGTGAACGAATCTTATTTTGAGTGGCCAGCACAGGCCATCAATGACATCACCGAAGGATCCCGGGCTCAAGAGTACTTCCATTACCATAAGTGTCATGGTCATTTGACCAATCGATGCAGGATCTTGAGAGAGCACTTAGAGCGACTTGTTTGAGAAGCCTACCTAAGGGAGTACGTGGTCCCTGATGCAACTGGGGGGCAAGCACAAAGTCAAATTCCCTCAAACCTTCTGCATGTGGAAGGTCCCATGAATCCAAGTGTCAATCAAAGAAGAGAAGGAGGAGGAGCACCAACCGGTACGATAAATGTCATTCATCGTGCCTGATCTCCAGTGGTGTATTTGGAGCAGGAATTCCGTGCAAAAACCATGAGGTTGGCCCATATGGCTGAGGTATGTCAAATGCAGCCAATGACAAGGGGCATCGAGCAAGCTCTCACTTTTGTCGACCACGACATGGTAACATGGTCCGACCTCATTATGATGCTCTTGTCCTCAAAATGAGGATAGATGACTACGACATCAAGAGGGTGATCGTTGATTCAAGAAGTTCAGTAGACATTCTGTATCTCCTAGCCTTCACTCAAATGAAGTTAGACCAATCCTTGTTGGTCTCAACATAGACTTCGTTGGTCGGGTTCAATGGAAGTTCAAAGCAACCCCTCGAAAAAGTCATCCTACTTGTCCAGGCTGGGCCAATCGTCCTACAAACATGATTTGTCGTCCCCTTACAATGCCATTCTTGGCCGATGGTGGACGCATGAGATGAGAGCTGTCCTCTCATCTTTTATCAAGTACTGAAGTTCCCAGGCCTAGGACGGGCCAATGGAGATCAGGAGAGATTAGCTGCTCCCAGAAGTGTCACTTCACCACGCCGGACATTTCTAAATAGCAATCACAGTGCGGGGTGGCTGAGGAAGAAGACATTGGTGAAGTAGTTGAGAGGCCATCCATTGAACCCACAAAAGCTGTAAACCTGAGGATGGATGAAGAGCCACGAATGTTGCTGATAGGGATGAGCTTGACGATGGAAGAAGAGGTCGAACTGTTGTGCTTTTTTAAAGAAGAATCTTGATGTTTTTGCTTGGTCTCACAAAGACATGACGAGGATCAACTCGGAAGTCATTTGTTATCACTTGAATGTTGACCCCACTATCTGTCTTGTCAAGCAAAAGCCACGAAGACTTGCTTTTGCTTACCACGATGCCTTCAACGAAGAAATTGACAAGCTCATCCGCCACTGATTCATTCGTGAATCCAATATCCGGAGTGGATAGCAAATGTTGTAGCAGTCCCTAAGAAAAGTGAGAAAGTTAGAGTTTGTATTGATTTCACTAATGTCAATAAAATATGTCAAAAAGACTTTTTTCCTTTACCTAGGATTGATAGACTTATCAATGCTACTACTGGCCACGAAATGTTATCTTTCATGGATAGGTATTCAGAGTACAACCAGATTCTCATTGCCAACGAAGATCAAGAGAAGATTACCTTCATCACAGAGCGTGAGTTGTTCTGCTATCGAGTGATGCCCTTTGGTCTCAAAAATGTTGGTGCTACGTACCAACGATTGATGACAATGATGTTTGGATCATTGCTTGGAAAAACGGTGGAAGTATATATTGATGACGTTATGGTGAAGAGTCTAGCATGGAAGACTCATGCAGCTAACTTGGTTCAGCCTTTCTCTATCATTTGAGCTTTCAATCTGAAGTTAAATATGGGGAAGTGCATATTTGGCGTCACCTCGGGCAAATTCTTAGGTTATTTGGTTAGCCAACGAGGGATTGAGGTTAACCCAGCTCAAATCCGTGCTCTCCTTGATATGCCCGAGCAAAGGATGATGAAGAAAATTCAAAAGTTAACGGGACGAATTACTGCCCTCAACTGGTTCATTTCTAAATCTTCTTATCGTTGCAAGCCCCTCTTCGAGTTGTTTCACAAAGATTCTATCTTCTGATGGACAAAGGATTGCTCCAAGGCTTTTGCTACTCTGAAAGAGTATCTGGGCTCGGCTCCTATTCTGTCTGTACCTGATCATGGTGAAGTGCTCTATCTCTACCTCTCTGTCTTGGAACAAGCAATTGGTTCCGTGTTGATCCGAAGTTGTGAAGGTATGAAAAAGCCAATATATTTCACCAGTAAAACCTTTCTCAAGGCAGAGTCTCACTATAGCAAGCTCGAAAATGTATGCCTCGACCTGGTGTTTTCTGCTGAAAAACTGCATCCTTACTTCCAAGCACACTCTATCGTCATCATCACGACGTATCCACTCAAAATTGTGTTGGGAAAACCCGAGTTGATATAACGAATGTTGAAGTGGGCTGTCACATTGAGTGAGTTTGATATCCAATATCGAGCGAGGATATCCGAGAAGGGATAGACCATGACAAGTTTCTTATCTGGACTTTCCTGTGGATGATGCTGGGCTAGAAGTAGATCAAGATCGTCACAAGCTCTCAGACGAAGTAGATGACAAAGATAATGAAGAAGATGAGATATCCGTGTGGAGCAATTGGCGCTTGTATGTGGACGGTTCATCCAATGTGAGTGGGGGCAGGGCTCGGTGTTGTGCTCATCAGCCCAAAAAATATCAAAGTTGAGATGGTGGTATGGTTAGGCTTCTCTGCTTCGAATAATGAATTTGAATATGAAGCGCTGGTACTTGGACTCCAAGGTACAAAAGATTTAGGCATCCTGAAGCTACGAGTGTTCTGTGATTCTCAGCTCGTCATGAACTAGATGAATGGTGTTTATGAATGTCGGAATGATCAAATGTGTCGTTATGCTGCATTCCTCTTTGACTAATGTGAGGCATTGAACCTCATAGAAATCAAACATATTAGACGAGATGAGAATAGGCAAGTAGATGCATTGACCTATATTGTTTCTATGGTACAAACCAATGAGCCTTGGACAGTCCTCATAGAGTATAAGGAGCATCCTTCTATCGAGCTATAGCCAGCATGAGAGAGCCTTCTCATCAACACGGTATCAAGCTGGATGACGGGGTTGATAGCTTATTTGAAAGATGGAATCCTCCCTATCGATTCTAAAGAATCTCGACGGATAAAGTACAAGACACCACAATACGTCCTCTTGCACGGAGAGCTTTATAAGAAATCGTTTGGTAGACCTCTACCGAAGTGTGTACATCCGTCCGACGTCGAGAGGGTCTTGACCGAACTCCATGAAGAAATTTGTGGAATTCATTCTGGAGGAAGGACGATTGCTCACCGTGCTCTGGGGCATGGCTACTTTTGGCCTTAGATGCAAGCGAATGCTGGGAGGTACGTGCTGAGATGTAGCCAATACCAACGTCACGCCAAGATGATCCATGCTCCAGCTTAAGAGCTCAATACCGTCTCACAACATTGGCCATTTTCATGATGGGGGCTTGACATCATGGGACCACTTCCCAAAGCCCCTGGTAACATGATCTTTCTCTGGGTGACAATTGACTATTTTACTCGATGAATTAAGGTTGTCCCTCTCGCAAGGATCCATGAACAAGAAATGAAGAAGTTCCTCTGGGAGCATATCATTTGCAGGTTTGGCATCCCTCAGTTCGTCATTTATGACAACGAGAAGCAGTTCATGGGCAAAGTCATTACGGAGTTTTGTAAAGAACTAAAGATCAAGTATATCTTTTCTTCTCCTTATTACCCTCAAGGGAATGGACTTGTCGAGGTAGCCAACAAGAGTTTGCTAAGTGCAATGAAGAAGAGGTTGAGTGTGTCCAAGGGAAAATGGACAGTTGAGCTGCATAATGTCTTATGGGGTTATAGAACTACACCCCAGAGTCACACGAATGAAACTCCGTTCTCTTTGGCTTACGGGATGGAAACCGTAATCCCCACGTAAATCAGCTTGCCCATGATTCATTCTCGACAAAAGATTAGCATGGATGAGAAAGAAAAGGAGAAACAACCCAAGCTGATGACTATCATCTAGATCCAATAGAAGAATGACGAGAAGAAACAAGCATACAAGTAGAACGTTACCAGCAGTAACTCAAGAAGGCTTACAACAGGAAAGTACGAAAGAGAACTCTCCACGTAGGGGATTATGTTCTACGACAGGTCTTTCAGGGCACGCGAGAGGTCAATAGTGGAAAGCTCGGGCCAACTTGGGAAGAACCTTATATAGTAGATCGACTCGGGAGCCCTGGAGTATGCTATCTCAAAGACCTAGAAGGTAATATCATACAAAAGTTTTGAAATATAATGAATCTAAGGCAATTTTTTCAATAGAAAGAGATGTACGCGACCATGTAAGTAGTTCATATATGAGTACATCGTCATCAAGGAAGGACATTCCGTCCTAAGAAATGTTCAATGAAGTAACAAATGAAATGTCCAATGCAATGTCTAATGAATGACCAATGAATTGTCAAAATAATTGTCTAGTGAAATGTCTCAAATGATTTATCATCTGAGCATGGTACTCACCATGGGGGATGTATGGCTCAATCAAATGATTTATCATCTGAGCAAATGTACCCACCATGGGGTACGGATGACTTATACTAATGAAATGTCATCTGAGCAAAGTGTCACCGTAATGAGAAACCTAAGGTTCAATCTATGAAATTTCTTTCGTCTGATTACATTTATGATGTTTCACATTAGTACGCTTTCGTGCTCATTTACTGTCATCTTGTAGTGTTTTCGTACTCTACAACCTTTGAAGTAAAAGTTGATTCATTTTTAGAATGGTTAGAAGTGTTACTGATCTATTATATGATGTTTTCGTGTTCTATGTATATTCTCGTGCTCTAAATACTTGGAAAAAGAAATCGATAAAGAAAAGACGATATGCAAAAAAAAATTTCTATTTATAAGCGTCCAAAAGACGGATGAGATGATTACAAGAGCAAACAAAGAAAAAGAAAAAAAATATAAAGGCCCATCCGAGCTGGGTACACTCATTACATCAAAATAAAGAAAAAACTAAGAAATAATGGGTTCGTCTGCGGTGGGTTCCTCGGCAGCAGTGGCCTCGGGCTCAGGCTGAGCATCGATGGAAGAAGTCTCGGCAGTAGAAGAAGCTTGAACAGGCACAACGGGCTCAGATGGCTCGATGGGAGGTTCAGGCTGTTGTGGCACAGGCTCTTGAGGAGGAGAAGGGTTCTCCAAGGTTTGAGCCCCATCATGGGCAGCCTCCCCCTCCTCCTCGAGGATGATGATGTCCTTGGAAGCACGGTCAGACTAAATAGCCCATCCCGTGGTGGAGAAGGAGTCTTCATCAAACGTCCTGAGTCTCGGAGAGCCTTCAATTGCTCTTCAAACTCCTTCTCCATCTCCTCCTGCTCATGATCATCTTCTCAACCTTGTCTTGGTAGTACTTCTACAGCCTCACCTTCATTGCTTCCCTCCCGTGTTCCTCATCCTCGACTTGTCTGCTTAGAGCTTTAACCACACCCTCGAGCTCGCCGATGCGAACTGTTGAATATGCAACTTCAGTTACAACTTTCTTCTTGTCCTTAGCAGCCTTTCGGACTACTTCCCAGGACTCGTTGCGTTGTGCCTTGTAGCGATGAGCGTCAACTTTACAATTTTTGGCCTCAGCCTTGCGTCTTTCAGCATTAGCTTTGGCTTGTCTTGCTTGAGCTCGAGCCTCTTCAACCTCTTTGAGCAAGGCGGCCTTCTCAGCCTTTGCCTTTGCCTCCATCATTGTTGCCTGAGCCTTCCAATGCTCAATGGCGTTGCCCAGACGGTCGCAACGATCAGACATCTCCGAGTACGTCGTGTTGATCTGAAAAAAGAAAGAGTATGTAAGAATCTGTGGAGGGAAAGAACAAACATGAAAATAAGCAAAGACAAGTAAAGTTTACCTTCGCGATAGTCATGGCATGATGGGACTCAAGCACTGACTTGGTCGCTTTCTTGGCCACGGCTTCACTTGAGGGTAGTCTGATCCATTGGCTCCAGACGATAGTTTTCTGGCCGCCCTCCATGGTCGTATTAGCGTGAGTCAGTGGCTGTGCCCCGACCTTGGATCTGAAGGACGGACTCCAGATCCAAGCTGACTCTTCGCCCACTACACTCCCCTAAGGCGGAGCAAAAGTTAAAGAAGGAGCAATCACACACACCTTTGGTTGTTGAACAACATGGGGTTGAACTTCGGTGATTGGCTCTTGGACAGTTATATGTCGAGCCAGAGGATCCATGACAGCTTTACCTTCGTTTTGAAATCCTCTCTCCTCTTCTTGTTGGCCGCCAACTCAGCCAACGTTGCTTGCCTCTTTTTTGTTTGGACCTCGGCAGCAGGAGGTTCCAAGATGATGATGTTCTCCGGCTCGGACGCAGGGACAGCGTTGCGTGTCTGTCCTATCTAGTTTGTTATCAGTGCTGGTCTCTTCCTTCTGGAGGTAGGCCTGACCAAGGGCAGGGGGTTGTCATCTTCCATTTCCTCCTTGAGCTCGTTAAAGGTAGCATGAAACTCAGAGGGACCGGCTTGTGCGGCAGTGATTAGCTTTGCAGCTATTATGTCAATCTTGAACTCGAGATCTTCTGCAAGCACGACCTTGACTTCTCTTCGAGACCTCCACGTCACGTACTCATTCCCCTTTTTGGCTCTGATAGCCTTTAGACAGTGGACTTCCTCCAAAATCAACTACTTGAAATGGAACTTCGACTTCCCCGCAACAAAAGAAGAAAAGGTCATATAAACAATATAAAAGCAAGAAGAAAAAAGACAGAAGACGAAGGACGGAAAGAGAATGTGTAAAATCTACCTTTCTGAAAGACGTTGGGGACAGGGTGAGTACAAGACGTTGGGGACGGAAAGAGATGATGAAGGATTTCGCCCTCCACTTCCGTTCCACGTCAGGGAGATCATTTATGAAGTCGGAAGTCTTGGCGTTGGAGGCCCATGTATAGTAAGGCCCCTCTTCCTTTCCTGGGCACATGATGAGGTGCTTAAAATATGACGGGCTTCAATGACATACCCATCCTTGATGAAATTAGTCACTAAGGACATGTATTTGTAGAAATTAGGGTGCATCTGCCCCAGAAAGCTGAAAGGTGGTGAGCACCTCCTCCACGATGGGCTCAAGGGGGAATCGGAGACTGGCCTCTAGTTGAGAGAGAAAGACCTTAGTCGCCTTGGACCTACGGTTTATAGGGTATCCGTCATGAAATGAATCTGGACTTTAAGGGGAATTTCGAATTGGGCTCTATACTGGGCAAGAGCATGGATTTGGAAATTCTTGGATCTAGGGGAGGTGGCAATGTAAGCCCCTGGAGGAATGCTACTCGAGGTGCTGGGTACTTCATTCAGACTCATGACTAATGGTTTTGAGTTTAGAAGGACAAAAAGACAGAAGAAAGAAGAAAAAGAATAGAGGACAAACGTAATACAAATAAGAAGATAAGAGAAAATCAAGAACTTACCAAGTTCTTAAGGGACTTCGAAGGCTGCAGAAGACGAGATCGCACAGAGTAGTTGGTCTTGAGTCTTGATTTCGGCAGAGTAACAGTAGAAATAAGAAGCAAAGTGAAGAAGATAAGGTATATCCCTCCTTATTTATAGAAAAATCAAAAAAATTATCAAGATGGGAATACCCTCCATCTCTGCTATACACGGATGCTTGCATAAGGGCACAATGGTCATTTACAGATTTGAATCGGTGTGCTAGAAGGAAATCTCAGTAGGACAAAATTGACCCTCATCTCCATCGTACACGTATGAAAGCTCAGGGGTATGATCGTTTTTCTCAAAAACAAAGCCAACCGTCGTAGGTTTCTGCGTACCTCGAGTCCCGCAAAAAGCAATGATGACAGCCTGTCAGCATTATTGAGACACGACAGTTTATCACGCGTGTGAAACGTCTGTATACAGCTGTCACTACAATTCTTACGCACGTAAGTTCACGCAATGTTTTGTCTTCCACAGAGTAACAAGTATTCTCTATCGTCAGTTTTCAATTGATTTACGATACTTTGGACTACGTTCAAAGTATGGTAAATGGGCAAATTATAATGGATAAAATTTGTAATTAAGCAAGTGTTGAAAGGGCGAGTAGAATCCTCGTCCCCGTAAAGGACGAATGCGGTTTCCGTGCTCCATTTATAGTATGAGTTCGTCGTTATCAAGAAGATTTCGGATATCATCGTCATCAAGACGATTTCAGATATCGTGCTCGTGATAAGGACGAGCTCATGCTCACATTGAGGACAAGACCGCCTTGTAGGATGAAATAATTAGGATGCGATCTATTTACTCTGAGGATACGTGAAAAGCAATGTCTTAGCATTTAATGCATTTAATGTTGGTCATCTCAGCCTGCTTTCGACCCAGGACCGACCTTAGAAATAGTAGGCTCACACGTGTGATGCATGAAGATTTGTCTGACATATTTGGTAATGATTATAAAGTAAGTTGCATGGCCATTCATGGGCATAGATGGGCATGAAGGGGCATCCTAACTTGAGCCTATAAATACTCGAGACCCCTATGAGAGCAGACTACTGAATCTCAACTACTCAACCCTCCCTTACGTAAAAACTCACTGAGAAAACCACACTTGAAAAGCTCAGTCCTGAACACAATCTCTTTTTCTCAAAGTTTGTTTTCTGCACCTCATCTTCTACATATACTGACTTGATCATCGGAGGACTTTGACAGGAGGAACCCTCACCCGCATCAACAAAGATGAGCTGTAATCTACCTTCATCCTTCTTCTAGTTAACCTGAATTCAAAGAGCAAATGACATGTGGAGCTTCTAGGAAAATCCATCACACAAAGCATTATATAATTAACTATGGTAATTAAGCAAAATAGGTGTTTGTTGTTCACATGCTATAGCAATTAATCTATAATATACTGAATTGATTATATATGCAAGCCCAAGACTTCCTTCTTTTTCTGTACTTATAACTTGAGTTTTAACGGATGCAATCAAGGATGTTGTTGTCGACCTCGACCAGATTTCTTTTGGCGTTGTTTCCCTGATGGAAAAAAGGTGGATCCTGATTGTAGACACCCTGTGTTTGCCTGGATTCTTCATGTTCATATGCTTCTTTACTTCTACTTCTTCTTCTCCAAGGCCAGACGAACTCCACAAGACCACTTCAAACCTTGTTCACCCCTTTACAACTCATTTACAAGCATCCCACCATCACCTAAAGACCACCTGGAACTTAATTCCAATGTAGGGGTATTTTAGTCATTTAACCACTCAAAAGTGTGACCGGATTCAAGTTAATAATCACAGGTTTTTATGACTCCTATGGCACCATTTTCAGATCTTAAAATTAATTTTGTAAGTTCTAGAGATCAATCTTCTATTGCAATGGCAGTTTCAAAAATTTATCAAAACTAAAATGGCTACAAATACATTTTTTGGTCTAAGGTAGCAATAACACAAGGTAGCAATAACACAAGGCAGACTACAGGTAATAGAAGGGAAACACACACCACTCACACACACACAAAGCCACATGCAAACCACTAAGCCTATGAAGAATCAACCCACAGGAACCTCAAAACGAGTACCAACCGTTTGGCTGCAAATACATTACCGACATTCATTATTGGCCTAATATTTTAATGGTTGTAATTAATTGTAATTAATTTATAGCCATTTAAATTTGCACTATATTTTGATTGTCCGTAAAGGTATTACTGCCAATATGAAAATGGCTTAAATAGTGAATGACAATAATAACTTTACTGCCATTTATGATGAAGATATTTTTTTCAAAAACGGTTACACCTTTACACGTCAGAATAGTGAAATTACAAAAATATCCCTAATTGGCGGTAATTACTTTACTGCCATTTCAATTTTAGGCTTATTTTAAATGTCCCCAATTATATTACCACCATTTATTGGACTTTTTCAGGATTCAGTTACGAGACCATGTGCAAGACTCTCTGGGTCTCCGGGCATCATATTTGGGATTCAGTCTTAAATGTCGGTACACATATTGGGGACATTAAAATTTAGCCTATTTTTGAAATGGAGGTAAAGTTATTACCTCCATTTTGGTATCTGTAATTCCAGCATAGTTCTTTCTACAGAATTCTTGTGCTTTGGACAACTTATGCCCTTGACAACTTGGAAAATTCCCGAAGAAAGATCTACCTTTAATTACCAAAATACCATTAAATGACTAAAATACCCCTAGAGAGTGTTTAGTCCCATATTAGAATTGAGGGAGTTTCTCACCTCAACCTCTCCCTTATAAATACTTCACCCTTCTACCTCATTTCACACCCAACTTTTGTCAGCCAAAATTCTGCCCAAAAAGTCTAAGGAAAACCATGCAACTTGCAAGGCATTCCAAGTCTTAAAGATCTTTTCACCCCTCCCCTTTTGCCCCAATAATTCTCAAATTCCCTAGTGAGTTAGAAGGAGAAGGCTTTGGAGAGGAAAGAGTTGAAGGAGGAGAGCTTGGAGGTCTTAGGAAAAGCTTCAAGGTTCAAATTCAAGGGGGTCTCCAACCCACATAAGTAGGCCAAAACTCTCTCTCATCCTTTTACATTTGTGCAAATTCTCTTCTTCACCTTTTTTTTTTTTTAATGATGTAAGTCTTAGATAGATTTCAAGACCTATCCCTCTTTCTTCGGGTAGTTTGGACTCTCCTATGACGCGTTTCGCCGATTAGGGGGTTTCAAATGGAAGAGAGAGGGGTAGGAACCTTTAGGTTTTTTTTAGAATCATTTTTTTGTATATTTTCTTCAAAAAAAATATGGGCCAAGTTGTTAAAAATTCCCCTCTCTTTGCTCTAAAACTCACCAAGGATCCTCTATGACGCGCTTCGCCGAATTGGGGCTCCTTGTGAGATAAAAAGATATAGAGATGCTCCCTAGTCTAGAACCTCTATTTCAATCTCATCATTTTCAAACATTTTTAGCTATTAGTATATTCTTTTTCTTGAAAAATTCACTAAAGATCCCCTACGACGCGTTTCGCTTAATTGGGCTCTTTGTGAACAATAGAAGGAGTATATTCCCTTCATAGTTTGATTCGCGGTTGCTTTTGAAAATTGAGATCATTTTATGTATTATAACGATGTCTAATCTTCCTAGATTAGAGTCATAATGCCCATTTTTAGAGAATTTTTCCTCATTATTCCATGTATTATAATGATGTCTAATATTTCTACATTAGAGTCGTTAGAATGCCGATTTTTAGAGGATTTAAACATTTTTCCTCATTATTTCATGTATAACGATATCTAATCTTTCTAGATTAGAGTCATTATAATGCCGATTTTTAGAAGATTTAAACATGTTTCTTTTATCATTTTATGTATTATAAAGACGTCTAATCTTCCTATATGAGAGTCGTTACAATGCCGATTTTTTGAAGATTTAAACATGTTTATTTTATCATTTTATGTATTATAACGATGTCTAATCTTCTTCTATTAGAGTCGTTATAATGCCGATTTTTAGAAGATTTAAGCATGTTTCTTTTATCATTTTATGTATTATAACGATGTCTAATCTTCTTCTATTAAAGTCGTTATAATGCCGATTTTTAGAAGATTTAAGCATGTTTCTTTTATCATTTTATGTATTATAACGATGTCTAATCTTCCTAGATTAGAGTTGTTATAATGCCGATTTTTAGATGATTCAAGCATGTTTCTTTTATCATTTTATGTATTATAACGACGTCTAATCTTCCTAGATTAGAGTCATTATAATGCCGATTTTTAGAAAATTCAAGCATTTAAAAAAAAAAAAATTATTTTATGTATTGTAACGATGTCTGATCTTTCTAAATTAGAGTCGTTATAATACTGATTTTTAGAGGATGTAAGCATGTTTTCTTTTATCATTTTATGTATTATAGCGATGTCTAATCTTCCTAGATTAGAGTTGTTATAATGCCGATTTTTAGAGGATTTAAGCATGTTTTCTTTTATCATTTTATGTATTACAACGATGTCTAATCTTCCTAGATTAGAGTCGTTATAATACTCATTTTAAATCTAGAGTCTCTTTTGTGCAAACTAAATTAGAGTTCTTTTTCTTTTAGTCGATCATGTTAAATAATTTTTTAGGAAATTTTGAAAACATAGGTTACCGTCTTTAGACGGGTGATTTGAGGTACCTAACACCTTCCCCAAATCACAATAGAACTTCTCTTCCTTGAATCTCATCATAGTTTTACATTGCCCCCATTTTCCAAATAAAAAATGAATTTCGATGACCAATCACATCACAACTTGATGATTGTTGGCGACTTGGTATTTATCATATTAATATGCATCATGCGTATTAATGTGGATAATACCCGGACTTGCTTTCTTTTAAATTTTTCAAAAAAGGTTGCTATGTCACACTCATTATTATAATTATTATAACTTGGACTGGTTTTCTTTCAAAGCAGTGATTAGCGTACCCATGGGTACGCTAGGAAATGGAAGGACCTTATTTCTTTAGCCACTTGTTATTGAAACTTATTTCTTTAGCCACTTGTTTACGGAAAGTGGGCTACTTATGTCACCGGTTAAGCTTTGACGGAAGATACGAATTATGTGTGGAGCAGACAGCGTGAGTTTCGAAGTCTGCGTTAGTGCTAAACTTCGTCCTTTCACCTCGACTATCATCACGTTAGACCACAGAGCTAGTGAAAGCAATGCTGATCAGATGGCTATGATGCTCTGACCATTATGATCACTCATGCAGCCCCCCAATCTATGGAAAAATATGTGTAATAGACATGGGGTCTGGTCTACCAAGATTAATGGTGGATCACATGGTAAACGGCTAACTCACCAACTATGTACAACGGAGTCCCTACCGAGTGACAGGTTCCTCAAAACCAAGTGCATCGGTTTGGGTTGGATTGATCTCCCTCAATCTAACCCAACAACCTAGAGCTTTACCCCTGTTACAGTCAGAAAAATGTACAAGCTAGCAAGCCCACGATTGTTGGATTCTTGATCTAATGGTGATAAAAGAGGATATTAAAAATCACATTTTGATACTTTTTAACTGTGGTTAAGAATCACCTAGGGTTCACTCACCCATTAAAGAGAAGAATAAAGTCACAAAATTGAAACAATTATCAAAAAATATTAATATGTTTAAAATAATTATTTTATTTTTCTAAAAATCAAGGATTTATGGGTGAACCCTAAGGGCGGGTAAATCTTCACATGTGGCATTTCAAGAGCGAGCCTTAGGTTAAAAAAAGAATTAAATATTTTGATATTAAAAAAAGATTTTGATATTAGAAAAAAAAATTAAATAAGGGTAGGTGAATTTTAACCACAGTTAAGAGGTGGACACATAACAACCTTAGGGGCATAACCGGATTTGGTTCATTTTATCAAAACATGGTAATGTGTTTGGAAAAGGTCAATTGATACATATGTAATTATTTGTTACAAGATGGATAATGTGTTTTGTGTTTTGAAAAAGGTGCAGTACGAATTATATGAGATATATTTGTCTTTTGGAAAGTGTGTACTAGAGTGTCACACAAGTAGTAGACTTGTAATTTATTCAACTAAAGAGGGGTATGTTTCAATCTTTAAAAGTGAAACCTATTCAAAAGGTTAACACTTCAGTCTTTTTATTTATTTTTGGTAAGGTAACAATACCACAAGGCAAAGCTATAGGTAATAGAAGGGAAAACACACACCACACACACATACAACCACTAAGCCCATGAAGAATCAACCCACATGAATCTCATAACGGGTACCAACCGTTTGAGGGCCATGGAGCTTTATGAGCAATAGTGGGTGGTAGTAAACTACCGAGGTGGGACTATTCACTCTCTTCACATGCGGCATTTGAAGAGAGATCCTTAGGATAGGTATCATACCTATGGGTCCGCTAACGATTTTCCTTTTCGTTACTCTTTTTTCTTTTTTTTTTGTTGATTTCATTGGCTTAACGTCTTGTTTTTGTGTGTCCCCAGTTCACATATAATTGGTGTATGACATGTCCAGGTGTTTAATAATGTCACAATTAGTGTCATCAGTAGTTGAGAGAAGAGTGTCATTAAGGAAGGGCGCAACACGCCAGGCTTTGGCCCAATGGTAGTGTATCCCCTACTTTAGGGGGGAGGTCTGGGGTTCAATTCCCGTAAGGGTGGGAGTCGTTCATACTCTCCACCCGCCCACTAACCGAACATATACTAACACCTAACCCAGCGTTGCGGCCTAAACATATATCTCGAACCAAAAAAAAAAGGGAATGGCGCAAAAGTTTCCACTCACCCTAACTACTAGCAACCGGTAAATGATGCTCTCTACCATAAAGAAGATAAGATATGTCTTATTACAAGGTATATCATTTCCTTCCTAATCACATTGCTTTGCTTCTTCCCAAGTTAATTGATTTATGTTCTACCCAAAAAATAAAATAAAATTGATTTATGTTGAAATTCTCTCATATTTGTATATACCACATTCTGTCCTCCCTGTTCAAGTGACCACATTAGAAATCCTTAATAAGGGAAATAGTTTTCTCTTTGTTCTTTTTTTTCTCTTTGTTTTGATAAGTAACAACATTGTGTTAATGGAAGAGAACGTTTAAGAAGAGAATACCCCATACACTAAAAGTCTCTACATGCACCTTCTTGTGGCTATAGAGTCTATATTCACATTTCCATCCTCAAGTATATTGTCCCGTTTCTAATCAGCAGTGCTTTTGTGCTTTTGCTTTTTTTCCTCATTAATACTTGTCAAGATTTGATACATGATACGGATATGAACTGAACAGAGATTCTGTTTATCAATATGCTGCGTCCTTCTTTAGCACGCATATGGCCCTGGAATTGGGCTGGCTCTGCCCTGAGCGCACCCCCTGCACAGAGCTCTGATTCTGGTGACCCTGGAAGCTTTGCTAATTTTGTTGTCTACTCGAGGACCTGGGCCATAGACCCAGCAATCTCTCGACCACCCCTGGCTCTCCACTTGTCTTTGTGCAGGGCACGAGTGCAAGACCAAAGACCAAAGACCAAATACCAAATCCGATCCCGCTGGCCTGATGCTTTCCACCTGCTACTGTCACCCTCCGCCGATGGGGCGGTACGGCCAGCCAATGGGGTTGCTTTCCTCTGCCAATACTTTGAACCACTCTCACGACCGAATTTGAATTTGAAAAAGGATTAGGTAAAGAGTTCTGAGTTTCCCTCTCTGCGCCCGCCACTTGGCTTCTCAACTTCCGGCGAAACTTCGGCTACCTCAACACAGCTCCGGCCATAGCGTACTTCCATGGATTCCGGCCACATCCGGCAGTTCTCGCAAG
Organism: Tetracentron sinense; assembly: GCA_015143295.1. Lineage (NCBI taxonomy): Eukaryota > Viridiplantae > Streptophyta > Magnoliopsida > Trochodendrales > Trochodendraceae > Tetracentron > Tetracentron sinense. Next base: position 5,366,672 of record CM026563.1, read on the forward strand.
ATGAGAAGATGAGATACACATTTTTTTTTTTGGGTGAGAGATACACTTAAATTATAGTGTATCTCACTCATCTTCTTACGGTACTCTTGCTTTGTGGAGATAACATGTGGCATAATTTTTCAAGGCTATTCTCAGCAGCCGGTGAAGAGAGAAAGTTACCTCATTCATGAGAAATTAATTTTGTATCAGAAGAATCAAACAGGGAAACTCATTTGGTTTTTTTGGTAAAGCCTATCATCTAATTTGCTCTCCCGCCCATTTCTCTTTGGAAGTTCTGATTAGAGGACGGCAAGTTCTTCTTCCAAACGACTCCAATCAAATTTAAACACATTAGATTAAGAGAAAAATGATAAAGTTTTCATTATCATGTGTCACTTAGCAATTGGATGGTCCCTTAGGGAAGAAAAAAATGATAAAAAATAAAATATAGTTTTCATTACAATGTGTCACTTAAATGTTTCTTTTGTTCCAGAGTAAAATAGAGAAAAACAAATGAATTTCATGAAAAATATCAATTGTCTTGATGAATTGAAAGTATACTTAAAAAATGACATTTTTAATAGAATTTTTTTGTTCTCTCTTATTATACCTCAAAAGGCAGGGAGCATCAACAATTGAGTGATCAGTTTGGAAGAGACTGTGTGGTCAACTTGAAAGACGTCCGATCCTCTAATACTCTCTTTCTCTGCCTTGTTTCCAACGTGTACTCTCTTTATCGAGCACATAATACTTTTTAAATCATTAACCCAATGTCTCTCCCAATTTAACACCTTTTAATTGTAGTTAAGTTTCACTTATCCTTAGGGTTAAGTTGTTTAACCTTGGTTTTTAGGGATTTTTTTTTTATGCGTCAAGTTAGTGAATCTTAACTACAGTTAAAGGGTGTTAATTTTTTTTTATATATAAAAAAAAAGGCTTAAATGACTTAACTCTAAGGGTGATGAAACTTAACCATAGTTAAAGGGTATAAAATTGAGAGACGTTAGGTTAGTGAATCTTAACCACAATTAAGGGATGTTAATTTTTCTTTTCTAAAAACCAAAATTAAATGACTTAACTTTAAGGGTGAGTGAATCTTAACCATGGTTAAACCAAAGTTAAAATGAACACTTGTTAATAAGGGTTAGAACTCAAGGGTGGGCGCTCAACAGCCACACCGGGACTCAAGTTCAATAGCGATTAAACAGGATCCCAAGTTGCATTTCCAAACATTTCCCGGTTTGATTTTGACATACAAATAATTTCTCATTTACGAGGGTTACTTTATTAAAGAGGTCATTTAGAAAGTATACATGGAAGATGGGTAGATGGATTTAACATCTAAAGGCTCCTTTGTCCAAGGTTTTTAATTTTGAAATTCTCGGTGATTACGACCAGCCAACCCGAATTGAAATCCTGAAAAATTGCGAGATTTCGGCAAAATTTCGAATTCCCGAAATATTATTATTTTAATACATATTTAAAAATAATAATATTTTATTAAATTTTTATATATTTATATAAATATTATTATTTTATTTTTAAAATTAATATATAAATTTTTGAAATTTCAGTAAAAATTTCAAAATATTTCAGAATTAAAAAAAAAACAAAAAAAAAACTATTAAAAAATAAAAAAATTCAGATTTCGGCCGAAATTCCAAAATTTTCGAAATCCAAAATTTCACCCGAAATTTCCAAAATTTCGGCCGAAATCAGATTTCCGAAATAAAACCAGTTTCGATGTCGGTGGGGTTGTCCAAAACCGAAATTTCGCAAATTTTCAATGAAATTTTAAACCATGCCTTTATCTATAGATGCTTTAAATGATGGCCCCCACCTAATGCTTGAAACCATTAGATCTTGAATCCAATAGTCCAGGTACTATCGATAGTTTTAAATCACTTCTCTTTTTTAAAAGGTCATTTAACTTTCTCTCTTCACTGGCTGCAAGAGTAGCCTTGAAAAATTATCACATGTTATCTACACAAAGAAAGTGGACAAGAGAGAAAGTAGACGTAGCATTCCTCATTCTCTAATACTCCCCCTCAAACATATGAAGATTGAAAAATCTCCACATGCTTGCCGCTAGTAACAATCTGCTTGACATATTCTTGATCTTCACCTGACATTGTTTGATTTTAGTTGTGTAATTGGTTAAAACGCATGCCATGATGTTTGCTCATTTGAATGGATTGCCCAAAGTTGATCTCCACTTGACACTGTTTGATTTTAGTTGTGTAATTGGTTGAAACGCATGCCATGATGTTTGCTCATTTGAATGGATTGCTCAAAGTTGATGCTTCCACAATTGAATACACGTTGGATTTGTTATCATACCATAAAAAAGGGGCCTTTGATAGGCCAGAGATGGGACCTCTAATGGGCCAAAGAAGAGCCTCTAATGGGCAAATGATATTGAGCCTCTATGGGCTTAATTGATAGGCCTCAATGGGCTTGAAAAGAAGGCATTTATGGGCCTGAAAATATTAGTGTCTATAGACTTGAAAGAAGGCCTCTATGGGCTTGAGAAGTCGCTTCGCCTCTAATGGGGTTGATAAAGGGGGCCTCTAAGGGCCAAAAGATGCAGCCTTCAAAAGACTTGGAATGGGCTTCAAAGGAGCCAAGTGAATGGGCCGTGATAATGGTTTAAGTTCATGGTCTTACTATATGTACGTGAGGTACACCATAGTAATGGCAAGTAGGGCTGGCAAAAAAGCCCACGTAGAAGGGTACCCGGCCCTACCATGCCCTCAAAAGCCCTCTGAAGCCCTGCCCTTCCCCAACCCTTGGGCCGGGAAGGGTTCAAAATCCAGAAGCCCTGTATCTACAGGGCTGGGCCAGGGCTCACCCCGGCCCTGCCCTTTAAAGCCCTGCCCTTCTCCTTAATTGCTACATGGTAGCTAAGGTCTATAAACCATAAAAGCATATAAATATACATATATATATATATATTATATTTATGAAATTACTCATTTCACTCTTTCAAACGGTTTAATAGTAGGGTTAAATGAGTAATTTCACATGACCAACGTTATAAAACCCCTCGAGGCCTCGACACTTGTTACGAACCCTAACCCTAATCTTGTATGCGAAATCACCTCATCGCCTCCTCATGATTAGAGGATTTTGATATATAAGTTTTGTTCTATATAGTTTTATTTTATTTTATTCTATCATGTATGCTTGTCATTGACAAGGAAAAAAAATTAACTTTGTCATTGCTTTTTTTGTTGCAATGTTGGTCCCAAGCCCGGATAAAAGAAGAGGATATCCATTTTCATGTCGGGTTGACAGTTGGTGTAAAAAAAAATTTCGTCATCTCAAATCACAAAAAAAATTCCGCTCTTTCTTCTGGCCCTTTTGGCCCTTTGGCCCTGCCCTGGCCCTTGAGGGCAGGGATAGGGCCCAATCAATCCCGGCCCTTGAAGGGCTAGGGCTGGGCTAGGGCCCTACTCTTATAGGGAAGGGTAATGCTAGGGTTGACCCCGGCCCTGCCCTGGCCCTGCCCTTTGACAACCCTAATGGCAAGGTAGGAAATGAGATTACCATATGAAGGGAGTGACTACCAATGAAACTGGATCCTCTTCAAAAAGCAGCAGGTGGGGGGTGGATCTAACATCAGTTTTTAGCGGGGCTTGGATGGGGGATACAATGTATTGTGGCAGCCACGATAGGGACCGGCAAAGACTGACTTTTAAGCACAAACCCCATAGCAGATTTTATTGATAAATCACAACTCCATCTGCATCGCCCTGGAATTCATATTCAAGATCTGGTGATGCTCTTCTTGGGTCATGCTAACAATGTCAGACTGTAGAAGATGTTCCTTTCAATCGTGTTCACTGTAGCACTTTCCCAATTGATGGAAATATCAAGAGATGAGCAGCATGATCTGTAGTTGCTGGATAGGTGACATCATCATCTAAGACTTTTAAAAAAACTGCAAGCCGGATGGGTGGCGATGCCACTCGTCGAAAAAGCGTAATCAAGCAAAAAATCAAAATGGGCGGCGGATCGCCCACTCTGATAGCATGATAGAAAAATGAATTTTATTGAATAATTTTGGATGATTTACAATGACCCTAAATAGGGTTTATATAGAGATAACAAGAGAGACCTTAAAGAAAGCAATGTTTTAAAACCCAAACTGAACACTAACCCAGTCAAGGGGACGGGTTGGTCCAAACCAGTCGGACCGTCCGGGTCAATCCGGGTTGACCCAATGACGCTAAGTAATGTCATAAAAAATATTTAATATAATATCAAGCATATTAATATTCTTAATATTAATATTATTTACTATTTTTTCCCTATTAATATATTTGATTCAAGATATTTTTTTTAGGTTGATTCAAGAAACAGGTTAAAAGATCTTATTAGAATGGTATATGTAGCAATTGATCAAAACAAATTCAAGAGTGGATGCGTGGTGAAGAGCTTGTCGATGAAGGGTCCTTTTCTAGAAGATCTTTCAATATAATAATAATAATAATAATAATAATAATAATAATAATAGGATTCGAAATATTAAAATAAATGGAAAAAAGCATGAATTAATAATAATATATTTTAGTCTTAAAAATATATACAAACCCTTCAAATTAATGGAAAAGGTATGTTTTTATCATCACCTCACCTTGACTTGAACTCTTTCTATCTCCAATCTCTTATCTTTCTTACGTAGTCTTTCCTTCTTCTTTAGAGTTTTGTTTCAAACCCCTTAATTTTGTTTAATATATTGTGTTTTAAAATGAATATGTGAAAATTTACATTTTTTGATGACCCAAAAGGTTCAACAAAAACCGTCCGGGTCGACCAGGTCACGCCGGTTCGAACGGTTTTAACTAGGGTACTCTGGCTTTGATAATCAAACCATTAAATGGTCAACCCAACCCATTAAGGTTATCGGGTCCTAGGTTAACTGGTTTGACCCACCGGTCCGATCTGGGTTTCAAAACCTTGAAGGAAAGTAAATTAACCTAATCTAATCATTCCTAATCAAATATATTCCATCTTTGGTTAATGCTAATCACCATCCATTACCCAGGTGTATGTGCAATTGCACACATCTAATCATTGTCTCTCGAAGAGATGGTTTAGAGTCGCGCTTGCTAATAGCATGTGTGATCCTTTTGGTTGTCAGCATTAAATGTTGATGACTAATCATCATACCACTAAGTATGGCAGGGGGTACCCATGACGATAAAAACCTCATGGATATAACCCTAAATGTCAGTCTCTGAGAGGCTGACATGTATTCAATCCGTGAGGACCAAAACCTCACGGATGACTCTTGAGTGCTAGCCTTTGAGAGGTTGACACCTGTTTGATCCGTGAGGACAAATCTCACGGATCTAACCCTAAATGTCAACCTCCGATAGGCTGATACATGTCTGATCCGTGAGGATAAACCTCATGAATTCAACCTCTAAATGTCAGCTCCCGAGAGGCTGACACGTGTTTAATCCGTGAGGACAAATCTCACAGATCTAATCCTAAATGTCAGTCTTTGATAGGCTGACACGTGTCTGATCTATGAGGACAAACCTCACAGATCCAACCTCTAAATGCCAACCTCCGAGAGCTTAACATATGTTTGATCCGTGAGGACAAATCTCACGGATCTCACCCTAAGTGCCAGTCTCCGAGAGATTGATACGTGTTTGATCCGTGATGACAAAATCTCACGGATCTAACTTTAAGTGTCAACCTCCAAGAGGTTGACACGTGTCTGATCCGTGAGGACAAACCTCACGGATCCAACCTATAAATGTCAGCCTCCGAGAGACTGACACATGTATGATCCATGAGAACAAATCTCGCGAATTCACTCTTTAGGTGGTAGCTTCCTAGAGACCGGCACATGTCCATTAGGCTAAATCTCATGGACTTTTTCTTGATTAAAATGGCAGTCAGTAATTGACTGCCACGTCCTGGAGAATCTCAAAATGAGATTTTCTTAATTTTGGGGATCTCGAGATAAGGATCCATCTCTTTTAAAATCCTGAAAAGATTAGGACTTTGTCTTATATCCTAGGAAATGATGTGACTTAACATCCACTTTTTGAGAAAAATATATTATCTTCTTCTCCTTTTTCGAAAGGTAGTAGGATTCCTCCTAAAAAAAGAAAACCTGGTACAAGAGTCCTCAAAAGAAGATGACTCTCTTTTGCTATAAGAGTCTCCCAGATAAGGGAGACCCGTGAGTTGAACTCCTTTAAGAGAAGAACCCAAGTTAACTTCCATAAAATAAGGGAGTCAAATAGAGACACTAAAAATGATTCTCTCAAACCTATAAATATAGGGTTTCTCATAAAAAAACCACACGAAGAAAGAGAGGAAGATTCTACAAAGTACAAAGAAGAAAAGAGATAAATATTTTCTCTCCTTGAAACAACAAGAAGTAAAAACAAGTAAGCCGAAGAAAAAGAAGACTCCTTCAACAATGGAGAATATCAGGTGAGCCTCTTAAAAATGGTTACTCTTATTCTCTCTTCTTTTCTGAAAATATCAAAACCTCAAAGAAGTACCTGTAACACCTACATAGGATCTGGACAATCTCATTGAATAAATATAAATATTTTATTCAAATATTTGTTCTTCTTTAATTCTTCTTCTTAATCGGAGGTTCTTCTCCAAATCGGAAAGATAATTAATAATTGGAGTTTATCCAGATTGAAAGGATAATCCCCCATATAAAATAATAAACTCCATATAATAATAGAGGCAATTTGACCGCAACGAAATTTGCACGTTACAATGAGATACACTTGAATGATACAGTGTATCTCAGTTACCTTATTAAAGTACTCTTATTATATTTTTTAATAAAAAATGAGTGAAATAACCCGGGGAATCCCTTTCACTCTGATTTTGGCGAATGATAAGTCCGTCATAACTTCAGTCGAAGGATGTACCTCCTCCAAGCCACTGCAAATGGCTCCAACTCTGCAGAGCACCGATGGCACCCATAAATGGAACGGGATACCCTTCACAGCTAACCATCGGGATTTAGATAGCCATGTGAAAGAAAGAGCATTCGATGCCGGCCACCACCTAGGGAAACCCACGAAAGTCACTGAGTTCAGGGGGTGCTTTTGGTTGTTGCAGAGGGTATGGAGATGAGAGGGACTGTTTGGAATGGAAGATTGCTCGGTGAGTGTCAAACGGGAACAAAGTGATGTCTCGCTCTTCAGGTAGCAGAAGACTAATTATTTTCGTAACCCCTTCCCAATCGTCCCCCTGGAAGATTTCTCAAACTAGGAGAGATCACATGCTTGAAAATAAAGGGTCATCAAGAAGGCTTTCCTCATAAAAATATTTTTTCCCATAAACAGGCACATACAAATTTAGTTGTTTCGTGTCGCACAGATAACATAAACTCTCAATAAAAGAATCTCCAAAATATTTTTACTCGAGATATATTGAGAGAATAGATAACCTTGTACTGGGAAGTAAACTCCTCTTTGAGTTCAGAGAATAAAGCTCCTATTTGGACATTCCATCCATTTCAGCAAAATACTTGTTGGATTATTCCTGATTCCACAGATATTACTAAGCGAAGGAATGTCCAAGTACTAGGGAATCAAGTAGCCACGACACCTCTCAATAATTCATTCATGTCAAGAATCTCCAAGCACAAGGCGTGTCAAGTGTATCAATCGTAACGATCTCCAAATCAAATTATAAAAGAGAGGGCGAGAGAAGGAAAATGAATTTATTGAACTCTAACTTTAATGCATAAAAATCCCAATTTTCTGATTCTCAAAAGACAACAGGATCCAAACAAATGAGAATCTCTATAACAGATATACACAAGACATTTCCAAACATTGAATCGATCCCTTCACGTTCCTTCATTTCAAAGCTAAAAATGCAGCATATTTTGAGCATTTGTTCTCTGATCTAACTGTTGGGGAAACCACAGAACTAGACGGAAAATAATAAACCAAAACACACACACAAGGGAATACAAGAGATATACGTGGTTCGGCAACAAATTGCCTACGTCCATGAGTCAAGATCCGATCACTTCTTTATTCACAGAAACCTTGAGGAACCCGTACAAAAGCACTCAACTCACATTCTCTATGAAATTCCAAAAAAAAATCCCTATCTATCATCCCATAAACATTTCTCAAGCCCTAGTATGCTTTCAAACCTTTCTATTATCTCCCACTCTTAATGCATAAGCATTCCCATATTGAACCATAGATCCATAACCTCATATTTATGGGCCTAAACAAAAGACTTAGACAATTAAAAAGTCTCTCAATCGGAGTAGGAGTTTCCCAAAAGCATAAAATACTCAAAATAACAATTTTTTCGAAAATTTCCGCTTTGGTCAATCGATCGGCACCACCCTGGCCGATCGATCGGCTCTCCAAGCCGAACCCGTCACGCTCCACCGATCGATTGGCCCTATCTGGCCGATCGATCGGCCTTCCTCAGTTTGGTCATCTCGAGCCAATTTCTACACTAACTAGAGTATTCGAGCATCAAAACCACATTAAATCTCACTTTGCACCCTATTGAATGAAATCACAAGCTCGAACGGCATGTTTATGTTCTGTCAAAGATGAATTTTCAGGACAACAATACTCAAAAACAAATTTAAGTTATCAAAGGAACACCCAACATCATTTTGGAGGTAAGAAACCTCTAATGGCCTGAATAAAATGGCAAGCTACTAGTAGTGTTCATGACATTTCAAGCTATAACTTCTTCCCTATTGAAGGTATGTGAATTTGAGAAGATACTTAAAAGCTTATTGAAAAGCAAGGTTTAGCTAAGCAACAACATGACTTTCATCAGTCATTAAAAACATGATTTCAACTTGCAATTTCAGATTTTTGGACAATAAGGGTCAGTTTGGCATCACTCCCAAGAAACAATTCTCCATTCCCTTGAGTCTAGAGTCCATATCAAGAGTTTCTATTCCCAGGGAATAGAGAATTGTTCTTTGGGAGTGATGCCAAACAGTCCCTAAGCTTTCATTGGAACTAAATAAGAAGTGGACAACAAATAAGTGAACCAATAAGACAATATATAGGGAGCATCCATATATAAGAGAATTACAATGAAACCATACCTCATGTCTCATAAAATTAGCTTGAGTCCAAATACTCAAAACATCAAGCTATATGGCAAACATGAAAGTTAATAAAACCTTGTTAGATTAAAATAATAATAAAAAAAACAAACAAAAATCTGTGAAGCTTAGCAGCCAACAAAAATAAACAAGAAGAATTTTCCAGTGATATGAAAATTATACTGTATTAAAGGAAAATCTAAGAAATAACTTTGTTGAATTCTTCTGAAAAAAAAAGAAAAAAAATGGTGTGAGCTTTTGAATCAGATATAAAAGCAACCTAATATACTACTAGTAAGGCTGGCACGTGCAAGGCACGTGCTATCATTGCTTTTCATGTTGAATTTGGTTTAACAAATTAAACAAAAGACTGTCCGTTGCATGGGTGAAAAATTATATTGGTCAGTTTGTCTTTGATTGTAGTGATATGTATAATGTATGGAACTGGGAGTCCACGATGAAGCTAACAAACCAACAACAGAAGTTCAAAAAAAAAAAAAAAATCAAATTCTTTAGCTCAAAATTTCCAATGTGCTCCAAACTGATCATATGTTGAACGTCTACTATAGATCTTGGATCACCTGCAGTGGAGCACCATTGCTGATTATCAAATTTTTCAGGCATTTCCCCGAAGAACTGCTGCATATATTTATTATGTTAGCTATTGAGTTACTAACAAAATAAGAAGGCTTGAAATTTCTGTTAAGCACAGAAGGTGGCACCTTAATAGAACTTACTGCGGCACTTTACCGCGTGTAATGTTTTGGTCAGTACTCATATATAGTTCAGTTATTAATGAGTGTGCTCTCCTCTAACCTTGTGACCAAGCTTAAGCAAGCATTGTGATAGATAATATATGTGATTCTCCACACCACCAAAGTTTGGGTAGAAAAATTAGATACCATTAATATTCTGTCTTTTTTGTTGATTCATTGCCTCTGCAGATGTCAAATTACATGTAACATCGTGCATCCATATGACGGTGCAATAGGATGAGACATGGTTGAACATAACATGAATCCCGGCTATAACAGAAAATCACACATCAACAGATGCAAACGAGAGATGAAAAATACGAACCCATTAATAAACACAATAAATTGGCATAAATGAAATACAAACCAAAAGAGGTGAAAACATATACAATCCAAACAGAAGCTCAACCTACAACAAAAGCAACTAAGTTCCACAGATTCACCTTATTAGAATGAATTTTTCAATAACATTTGCAGTAGAATTTCATCAACAAGCACCAACAGATTGTCGTCTCAATCATTAGAAAAAATATATGGCAACCAACAAAAGAGGCAAGCCTGGAAGTTTCATTTCAGAGAAAAACCTGGGAGGCAACCTACAAGTATGGAAGAGTAGAAAGGAACATGTAAGATTGATTTACAGCCATAGAGAAAGATGCATAATAGAGTCCAATGGAGCCCCAAATACTTCGATCACGAAATGGGCTGCCATCCTCATTACAGATTGCAGGAAGAATAATCAAAGGTATGATTTCCCAAGTTTCCTGTTATAATTTTTAAGTTTGTGAGAACTTGCATTTATATAAATGCATGTAGAGAAAGAGATGAAACCTAGTAACTTAGACAATTACGAATTGCCTGCTAAACATGTACCAATGAGCAGGCCTTCTAAATGGGGTTCAGGTTTCAGTAAAGGACTCTTCCAGATAAAAAGGTTAGCCCGATGTTTATGGCCATAAACCACCTGAAGAGATGATCAAACAAAATAGACCCAAAAGCTCTCACTGTTGTGCGATTTGCTGTTTCGGCAATCCCATTTATAATGTTTGTATTACGGGCACGGTGATGTTCAGTCCTGTAATGCAGGAATAGAGTTGGGATTCTGGTTCAGTTTAGCATGTTAGGAGCAATAGTGCACGTCAGTACCTGGTTTGAAGTTCTCATGTCTGTCTTAGGGGTTGCTATGTTGGGCCTATCTATATAAGATGAAGAAATTCAATGAAGATTACATTAACAAAATGCTCAAAATTTATCCAAAGTGCAAAGATGAATTGCATTGCTAGCCTATCAATAGCCAGAACGGAAAAAAAAGCCTTATAGTTATTCCAATATCAAACATTTCTTCTTCAACTTCCAACTAAGCAATTCCTTTTTTTAAAAAAAATTCTTTAAATTAAATAGGAACAAAAAGTATTTAACAACTTACCATAAGCATTTGAGCCACTTGGACCTCAAAGTGTACCCTACCCAAGCCTAGCATTTGAGCAAGTTCTACCCCAAAGGATACCCGACCCAGGCCTCTACCTTTTCGAAGATAATATACTTTTTATCGATCCTAAGAGAAGATAATTCAAAAATAAAAATGTCCGAATTCAAAAAAGTCCATCCTGCGAGTAATTAAATTGAAAACTGCTACAGATGTAGCCAACTTTTGATTATTACACAATTCCAAGGGAATATCTTACCAAATGCCAATTTAAAAGACGAGGATCAAATAAACATGTGAATTATATGAGTCTACGTGGAAACAACTCAAAGCAAGAAAAAATTTGAACTTAAATCATTTCAATTAACTAAAAAACAAAATGTATAAGAACAAATATCCTACTATTTTTTTAAAGTACAAAATGAAGGGAGAAGGAATTCACCATACCCAAATTTCAGTTCTTCATGTAAATATATAATATCCAATGTGATTATCTGAACATGAAAAACAGCACAAAAATCTTGATTTTTCATGAATTGTTCAATATTCACTACTTTATAGATATAACCCCATATAGAAGTAGAATATACAAAGCATTGCTTCACTGTAAAAATATCAGAATTTTTTCCCTTCTAGGTGAGTCAACTGCAATGTAATTGCTACACAAAAATTCAAGTAGTGGAAAAAACAAAACAAAAATTATAAAAAAGTCCTTCCTAATTTTCAAATCAGGAGCATTTGCAGCACTCTATTAAGAACTATTACAAAAAAAATTAAGAATTAAGAATGTTTTGTTTTACCTGGTTAGATTTTTTTCTTGAAAATACTCTAGCAAACAAATTCTACATCCTCCATTCCCTTGCATCGTTTATCAAATTCATACGCTCCCACCACACATGAAAACTCTGCAAAGGAAAATAAAATAAGTGAAGAAAATGTCCAAATTACATGGTACTTGTACAATCTTGGAGGAGAAATGACTTCGCGATTCACCCTTGAGTTGTTTTAATGAGCTTATTAGTTTTTATCTTTAGTATGACTCTTGGAGTCTTTATAAAAGAGTTGTGTGAACGCTAGAGAATTCAAGAGAAGAATTAATGAGTTAGTTCTTGATTCACTTTACGAATCACCGCTTCTTATTTTTCTTCCTAGTTTTCTCTAAGGGCAAGCATGCCTCATTTAGAGAATAAAATAATGATCATAAAAGGGAACCAACTGTGCAGAGATGAATAGAGCATCGGTATATAGATTTGAAAATGACAAAAAAGAAGTGGCGCCGATGAAGACGAAATTGTTGCCAAAAATTTAACAGAAAGACTAAATTCATGGAAAATACTAAAACTTTCAATCATTACAGATTTTAAGAAGCAACTTAAGTACACTATAAAAACTGGAAGATTAAGAGGATGATGAAATAATTAAACAACAAAAATAAAACAGCAACAAGCAAATCACAATTGGGGTAAAGGAACAGCTTGTGAAATTCCTTTAACCATCGCCATTTCTAATTAAGCAGCAGTTAAACAGAAATAAAGCAAAAATAATAACATACTAGTGATCTTAATTCGCACAACAAAGCTCAAGCACCTCATAGCTGTCGAAGGAATAATGTAAAAATTTGGACCAATTAATCAAACCACCAAATAATTTCGAACAAAATATTACAAAAATAAAGTTAAACAAGATCAATCAGCTAAAAGTTCACAAATTTTCACCATTAACCATAGTTAAGGTTGTCAAAAGAGACAAGTGGCGACCACGGGTTTGATAACCGAATTTGTCCTATAGTATTTGGTTTCATTTGCAAACTAAGAAGAACCTAATAGCTGATATGCAAAAGGCGCCAAATCCTCTCCAGTGATAACCGGATGTGGCACATCCGGTTATCACCCCTAGAGGTCGCCACGTGTCTCCTTTAAAAAAAATCCTTACATAGTCCACGTGGACGGCTGTAACCATCCTGGTCGAAAATTTGCATTTGCGGTTCGGACAAGGTCGTGGTTCAGAAACTAAAATCCGTATAATTAGAATTAAGTACCGTTTTGTCACCCTCAACTAAAAATATACTGTTTAGGGGCATGGTTTGAAATTTTTTACCAAAGAAGGTGTTCATTCTAATTTTATACTTATAACGTTTGGCTTTTATATGCATAGCTTAAGGATAAATATATTAAAAACATGCCCTTTTTAGTAATAACAATACAAATGATGCCCATAAATATATCAAAAGTATATCCTTTTAGATAATAAAAATACAAGGTATGCCCTTTTTAAGTGAAGCGCTGAATAAACACTCAAACCCAAATCTGTTAGCAAATCACGTTTACTTCATAACACTAGTTACCTGATAGCAAATCACGTTTACTTCATAACAATGGTTACCCAAAATGAAAAGGCTACATGAAACCCTTTGAGGTTTACTGTTTTTGAGAAGGGAGAACCAGCTCCTTCGCCAGTGGTTACCTGTTAGCAAATCACATTAACTTCATAACACTGGTTACCAAAACTGAAAAGGCTTCATGAAACGCTTTGAGGTTTACTTTTTTTGAGAAGGGAGAATCAGCTGCTTCGCCAGCTCACATGCTCATTGAGAAGAGAGAGGTTTTTCTTTTTCGTTAGATGTTTCAAAAGTAAAGATGAGAAGCTCCCATCCGTTTGAGTCAATCATGAACAAAAGAGGAGATGAAGAAAGGGCGGTTGTTGCCGCCATTGAATGAGCGGACGCATATATCGTCGGACGGTTGACCACCGGAGAAATCACCAGAGCTCACTATCGTGATCGGGTTGGGAAAGGTAAGTAAAAAAAAGGGGGTGTTCCCCACTAATACTACACACCAAACGAATTTTAGTTTTTAAAATAAACACCAAAAGTGGTTAACTGATACCCACCTTCTTCTTCTTCCTTTTTGTCTGTGGAGACCCAGTAAAGCCTCTTCTTTCTTCTTCGTTTCCAATCAACCAATTCGAAATCCGTAAATACTACTTGTGTGGATCCACGGACCACTGCTTGGTCTTCTCGCCGCCTCCAACGTCCTTGGTTGCAAGGTTGAAAATTTCGTTGGACTGCAAGAATGAGAAATCTCTCTCTCTCCATAGACAACCATTGTTGTCTGCAAAGTCGCTCTATCAGACGGCCTATGTCTTCGTCGGCCACAGAGCCATTAAATCAAGAGTCGTATTCTTCTCCAGTTGTAACCGGTTTTGCCAAAACCGGTTACGCCCCTAAGGTGGCCACATGTCCCTTTTGACACCTCTTAACTGTGGTTAAGATTCACTCACCCCTAGGGTTCACCAACCTATACTTGGTTTTTAGAAAGAAATAATAAAAAATTTTGTTAACCATGGTTAAAATTTACCAACTCTAAAGGTTAAACTTTTTTTAAAAAAAACCAAAGATAGGTGGGTGAACCTAGGGTAGGTGAATCTTAACCACAATTAAGGGGTGTAAAAAGGGACACGTGTTGACTACGGGGCGTAACCGGTTTTGCTCAAAACCGGTTACAACTAGAGAAGATTACAGGTCTTTAATCCATTACGGTGTTTATTTAAAAAAGATTAACTATATATTTTTAAAAAGAACTTGGTGTGTAGTCATAGATTAACGAGATGCGTCTAGGATGGAAACGGCCGGGCTAATCTGGTAACCCGCCCTTATTGGGACAGGTTTGGAGAGCATTTAAATGGGTAGAGACAGGTTTGGGAATTTGATGTTAAACCTGAGTCGAGTTCGGACCAGGGATGGATTTAGGTCGCCCCGCCTCGCCCCATTTATAATGTCAAATAACTATTTTACACTTACTTTAATACTAAAATTACATTATTTTTAGTAGATATAGTATGAAAATCCCGACCCGCCCCATCTAATGCTTAATGGGACAGGACGGGATGGGGCGGGGTGGGGTGGGGATGGTGTTAAGAACTGTTATACAAAATCTGAAGAGACTCGTCTTGCCCCACCCCGCTCCGGGTTTAGGGTAGGAGTTTTCCATTAGGGGCGGGGTCGGGATGGGGGCGCCGACCCAAACCCGCCCGGTTGCCATCCCTAGGTGCGCCTAACACCACCCAAAAAAAATGTCTCATATATTGGTGGGAAATGGGGGTAAAGTGGTCATTATACCATTAGGGGTATAATAGACCTTTTACGTTTTTCAATATTTATGAAATTGCCATTGAAGCATGATTTGGTAAATAAGTTGAAGCTGACATGATTTGATCAATTTTTTTTGGCATTACATGGTGAACCGTCCAATATTTTATACTTTGTTTTATAAGTTAAATTTATCTACGTTAGTATGGTCAGATGTTAGCTTGGGCATTGAAGCTCTTGCTACTCATATCCTTGGGAGGATTGGATCCCCGACCTCCCTCCATAAAAGACCACAACCCTATCACTCACGCAAGAGGCAGGGGTATTTACATTTATAATGGATATAATAAACATTTAAAAATCTATATTTGTTAAGGCCTCATTATTTTTGTGACAATTGATCGATCTAATGTTTTCTTAAGGGAGTTAAAGGAGATGATCAATTGTTTTTTTTGTAAAAATCAAGGTTAGAAGCTTTATTCTTAAGAATTAGTGAGTTTTTTTTTGGTAATGGAGCGTGTCTTAAACCTTTTGAGGCAATGACTAGTCCTTTCGAATGTCTGCACCAATTCCCACTCGAAATTTTCCCTACAGACATCAGGGTAAGTCGAGGAGTGGGAGTTGAACACAACCATAGGGAGCAAACCCAGAATGTTAGCCAATTGCACCAACCCCTGGTGGGTGACCACACTTAAAAGGGGACACGAAACTTTTTAATTTTGTTTCTAAAAACTAAGGTTAAATACTTTAACCCTAATGATTAGTGAATCTTAACCATAGGTAATAGTTAAAAGGAGACAAATTAACTACAAGGGTCAAAACTTATTAACCATGGTTCAAAAGCAGTTAAAGGGACCTTGTGAGGTTATGAAATCTAATAAGGGCATAATATTCATTTTAGTAAGAATTTCAAACGAAAGTTAGGTTAGGTTTGAGGTTGTTTGTTTAACTGTTGGAAAACCATGAATTAATTTGCTAAAGGTTTACACATAATAGTGTATTTTCAAAATAGGAAAAACCCAACACTGATATGCAAAACCCAATCGAAGGCTCTATTAAGACTGAGATCGAATCACAGCCAATTACGATTGAATTCAGGGAGAGTTCAATCGCTCCCACAGGTCAACACGTGTTCCCTTTAACCCACATTAATCGTGGTTAAAATTCTTTAACCCTTAATGTTCAATAATCTAACCTTAGTTTTTTGGAAAAAATATTTAACTCTGGTTAAGAACTTTTAACTCTTAAGGTTAATATTTTTTAATTATTTTATCAAAAAACTAAGGTTAGATTATTGAACACTAAGGGTTAGAAAATCTTAACCATGGTTAATAAGGGTTAAAGGGTCCACATGTTGACCTATGAGAGCAATTGACTCTCACTGAATTCAATCGCAATTGGATGTGATTCGATCTCATTAAGACTCAAATGAGAACTCCATTTTGTTCGAAAACTTCTTAATTCCCTTTTTTTTTTTCCCTCTTTTTCTTGGTTTCAGGCGACGTTCCAAGCAACAATCTGAGAGTTCATCTATGGCTCCAATGACCGTGATTTTTGAGAAGAATTTCAACGTGGAGCTCGCGGGTGAGGTTGAATACATAACATTTATCAAGGAGTTGCGCGCTCGTTTGACACATTCAGAATTCAAGACGTTGCCAGTTCTTTATCATGTTAAGGATCCCATGGATTGTTTTGATGTTGTGATGAAAACGAATGGTCGCTCCACAAAAGTCAGAATAACGGCGCATAACTTGTATGTTAAGGGATTTCAGATGGAATCCATACCGGGAAAATTTGGTAAATGGTTTGAGTGTAAGGGGAATGACGGAGCAACTAACCTAATTGAGACATCCGAAGTACTTAGTTTTACGGATCACTACACCCAGATGATGCGAGCTGCCGGAGTTAATAATGTTGTGGACATAATGGTGGGAAAAAATGAATTAATTAATGCAGTGAATATATTGAGCAAGGGAATTGTAGAAGAAAAAAAGAAAAAGAGAATTGTTGATGAGAAGGAGAAGAAGAAGAAAGGAATGAATCAAAGGGAAATCGCAAAATCCCTTATTGTAATGGCCCAGATGGTTTCTGAGGCCATAAGGTTTAACACCATCTTGAATACTTTGGCCAATAATTTCATAGTGGGCTCCTATATCACTCCTCTTATGGATTCAATAGAGCACTGTTGGGGTAGGATGTCCACGGATTTGCAGGATAATAATCCTGGTCAGGACATTGATGAGGATGAAATAATGGAACATCTTGCCATGATGCTGAACTTCTTGCCATGGGAAACCCCACACATTTCCGATTCAGGTAGAATTCATGACAACTTTCCAACAGATTCAACACTATTTGACAATTGTCAACTATGAAGGTAGAGTATATACTTAGATGAGCCACACCTATATAAAATATACAAATTGTGGAAGTCATTGAATAATGTCGAATGAAAATCTACTCCATTGTTCTGTGTATATCAGACTGCAGTTCTTCCTAAAACTTCAAAGCCAAAAGAACTCTGACATGTATTTTTTTGAAGTGAAGAATTTTTAGTTCTTTATACCAAAAATTTAATTTCTGAAATACATATTGTAAAATTTTGAGTAATATTTCAAACTAATATTGTAACAGCTATTTTTCGAAATAATATTGTCTTGCAGCAAGATGTGGTTCTCTGTCCTTTTTTCTTATAGTCAAAAGTGTGGTTCTATTTTTGCTATGTTTGTTCATAAAGAGGCTAATGGATTTGCTGATAGGTAGCCTAATCGTGTGTTTCCAGATTTGATTTTGATGGTCAAGGGTTCTTGCTCTTTTGTTGTTTCCAGTACATTATTTGTTTCTTCGGATGCAATTTTTCTTTAACAGTGATAATTTTAATCATAATAAGGATCAGTACTGAGATAATGCTACAAAGATTTCTCTGAAAATGTGCTGAAAACTTGATAAGTTGTCTCATAACCTTGTGTGGCTCAATAAAAAAGAAAATGATTTCCTTACCACTTTGTGGTCAGTCCCTTTCTTCTGCAAGCTGTTGAACGTTCCTCATGCTTGCATTTCATTGAGCAACTTATATCTCCAGCCTATTTATGGAGTTTGGGATTCTGTTCAAAAGCCTCAAATAGAGAATGTGTCAGAGATGTTCTCTCAATTTTAATTCATAATCTTATTAGAATGCGCTGAATACTTATGTTTCTGGTTGCCGACCCCAAATAGTTGGGTTAAGGCACTGATAACCTGATGTTTTAAAAGATTCAAATGTATGTTTGATACTCAGTAGTTTGTACTTTGTAGTAAGCCAACTATGTGGTGTAAAAATGTATCTATATGCCTACGTGCTTGATTAGCCACCGAGATCCTATCGATTTCTTTTTCTTCATTTGCCAAGTACAAGTCATTTTTCTTTTTTAAATGTCTGAGGATCTTTTTATAATCTCCAGATTGAGCAGTTGGAGCAAGAGGTAGCTGAGCTACAGAAGGCCCTTACTGCTAAGCAGGAACAAGAACATGTCATGCTTGGGGTTTATTTTTGCTGCCTCTTTGGCTTGTCTGCTGTATGGTGCCTGTCAGTTCAAAAGAATACAATGATAGCACGGTCTTGCTCATCTGATTGGATTAAATTAGATTGTAGATCTTCTACGTCAGACACATCAAAGGTTGAAACACTGACCCCACCCCCGCAATGCCCCACTTCTTCCCCCTCCACATTGTGCATCCAAGCTCATCACTCGATCCGATGATACAGAAGAAGTCATAAAGGAACGGCTCCCCTCATATACAATGACAAGGTATTGCTCCATCTCCTCCAAATGTTTTCTCCATGTCGTTATTGCTGTTGTTGTTATTATTATTATAAATACTAGAAAGCATGTGATAATGCATTGTGTTAATGTATTTCAAAAGTGAGCATGTGAGTTCATGGAAATGAGCACAGTTGTGCACAATGATGTGAGAGATACATAATGTTTTGACTATTGAGACACATAATAGACGGCAGACCACCTTTTGGACGAATTCCAGATGAAAGGGTGATCTGATTGGACAATCCCACTCTTTGTTGATTGCCATACATGTTTTTTTGCTGACCATTCATGCTATTTAAGGAGTTGCTGTGTCCATCCATGTGATTTAAGGAGGTGCTGTGGATTTTTGATATGGGGCCTATCAGAAGTAGCTCCTTTGATTCATTAGAGTGTCCACTGTTTACAGGTATAGAGAAAAGGTATTGCCATTTCAATTGGTGTTCAACACCACACCATTTTCCCTCATGTCCTACAAGGTTTTACGATTGCTGTATCAAGGAACTGAAAATTAGGAAATTCACAACAACAAAAAAACTCTGTTCGAGATTTTTGAATTTCCAGTGATGTATGTCATCCATGTAAGCTCATATACTGTTCTGCGTTCTGCTTCACAGCCAAAATTTCCCATTTTTTTCCTTTTAACTTGGGATCTGAAATTCATGTCTCCTTATTTAGTGCTGGAGTCCTTATCCATGTAAGATCCAAACTAACTAGCCGCTGCTGCCTGCTTGTGACCTGAAAATGACAGAGATGTGATATTAAATATTATTACAAGGGGAGTGTTAGGCGAGCAAAATCGCCCTCTTTGTGAAAAAATTCAAGTGAAAGTGACAGCTTTCTTGTGTTCCGAGCATATATATTTTGTTGGACAAAGACGGGTCTGCTCGCTGGAGAGTCGGCCTTGCACTCCCTTTATTATAATATCGTTACTCTTATTACAAACAGTATTTACTGCTGTCAGTATTACGGTTTCTGTTATTAGTATCACTATTATTGTTGTTTCTGTTATTAGTATCACTATTATTGTTGTTGTTATTATTCTTATTCTTATTCTTATTATTATTATCAACACTCTTCTTTTGGGGTTCAATTAGTGATTCACACATTGGAAATCCTCGTCTGCAGAGTCAGCCCGTAGAGGAGTTCTACCGTAGTCGAGGGAAGTTAGAATTTGATCTACCAGGAGGGATCCCAGAATCCTGGCCAAAGCTGCTACATGCTCTGAATCTCGACGATCACGAGGACAAGCAGTTTGCAGCAGCATGAGTTCTTACATTGTAGTAATCATCATCATCATCATTGGAGCCTTATCCGAAATATTTAGGTTCCATTCTGTCAAGATGCATTCCTTTGTTAAGGAGTGTTTCTAAATCTTTTTGTATGCTCTCAATCCATGTGCCTTTCTTTTGAGATTTTGACCTGCACCAGAGTCCAGACCACTCCTTTGCACTGGTACTGTAATTGGTCTTCATTGTACATTTCATTAACTCTCCTTCAATATAAACTATTGGGGCTATTTCTAGATTTCCTTGAATATGCTCAATTCTAATGATCTGTTCACTCATGCCATCTCAACATCCTAATCTTGGTGTCTTACTGCCATAATATTAGTACTAGCAAATACCCCGTGCTATGCACGGGTTTGGATCTATAATGGAGATTAATGTTTTATAGTATTATTTGTGTTGTCATATTTTATAAAGAATTTTTATTTTATTTCAAGAAAATCAATCAATGGATTAACTTGGTATATCCAATGCACCAGAATTCTTAGCATGATGGTAAATAATAATATTTACCCCACATAATATCAATAATAATCATATTATACAATTAGTATAATTAAAATTTCATTCTTCTGTGAAAACTACCACTTAATGTGGATATGACTTCACACATAGTGTAAAAAACATATATGTTAGGATAATGTTAGCATCACTTTCTTTGTTAATATGCACTCTCTTTATAGGTGGATACCGTGTTGGTGCAAAACATGTGTCTTTTTCTTAATGGAAGACAATAACAGGATAATGTTAGCATCACTTTCTTTGTTAATACACTCTTTATGAGTGGATACTGTGTTGGTGCAAAACATGTCTTTTTCTTGATGGAAGACAATAATACATATCTCCTCCTTAAAGAAAGTGAGTAAAAGAAACTGTAGCTATCATTACCCTGTATTATGTTATCTCATCCTTCCATATTCATACTTTGACTCTTTCATATTTATTTTTCTATACTTGAGTTTATATTTAAGAGTTAGAACATGACAAAAAAAAAAGGTAATGAATGTAACTTTTATATAAGAGATGTTATAAGCAAGTGACCTGGTGGACTATAGCCAATAAGCTATCATAAAATAGGTAATTGTATGCCTAAGAAAGTAATTAATTGCATCTTTGGTCAAGAAAGTAGAAAGAAATAGTAGCACTGGCTTGGAAAAAGCTACCTAACAAAATAGCTCAAACATTAGACCCAATTGTCTAGTTCAGTATTAGCATAACACCTCGGGCAAGTAAGCCCCCTCCCCCATCATGCAAACACGCAACCAATCCACCTTCAAAATTAGTCTCTTACACAATATATGGTTATTTCATCTCAAAGGTTTACTAATGTCAAGGACCGCCAACAGCGCAGTAGTTGACCTCCAACCCATGATTCTTTAATCGATATGATTCATTTTTTCACTGATATTTGCACCACTACTTAGCTTTGTAATCCTAACTGTACAGAGGTTCCTCGCCTCTCTAGCTTATTTATTGCCTTCCATGTTCGGTTGCCAAAGAGACATCCTTGTATTGGTTATGAAACTAATTGGCAACTTTTGAATTTGTAATACATGATCTCTCTTTTCCTGCCCTTGTTGGTGTAATGGAGAAAATTGGGAAATGCACAAGTCTTGGGGCGTGAGTCCATACCCTAATTAAAGACAAACCTGTACACCATTACAGGACAATTTCAGAACTCGTGGTCTACAAGACGATTTCAGAACTCGTGGTCTACAGGACGATTTCCGAAATCGTGGTCTACAGGGCGAGATCGACATTGAGGGCGAGACCGACATTGAGGACGAAGTATCAGGAGGCAATATAGTTGCTCTTGTGTTAGGTGAAAAACACTGACTTAGCATTTAATGCTAGTCACCTCGAACCGCTTTCGGGTAAACCGACCTGAGAAGAAGTAGGCTTACACGTGTGACACGTTTGGAAGGAGATCTGTTTGACATATTTTGTAATGATCACAAATAAGGATGCATGGCCATCTATGGGCATGAAAGGGCATACACACCTGGGTCTATAAATACTCCTCGACCCACAGTAAGAGGGGGATTGAGAAAATCGACCGAAAGACCACTTATTTTCTTAAAATTGAAAGCAATGGCCCCAACTCAGACTCTCAACCTCTATTCTAAGTTCATTTTTCTACATTCCATCTTCTTCCCATACTGATTTCATCATTGGAGTGTCTTGACAGGGCGAACCCCTTCTCCTTCAACAAATGATGATCTCTACCTCCACCTTCTTCCTTCTACCAGTCAACCAACATTCAATAAGCAAGTGACACATGGAGCTACCTAAAAAATCCCTTTCAAAATTGGTGCCGTTTGTGGGATTTTCTTAAACGACACCCAACTTTGCATCCTCCTTTTTTCTTAATCATCACGGTAGATCGAGTTCAAGTTCCCTTTGCTAAAGATGTGACTAGACAAGAGGTTGGTCTGGCCAAGCAATCCACCCCCGCTTCTATACCAACCCCTGGGCAAACTTCCAGGCAAGTTCTCTCCGAGAGAGATGCATTACGAAATGCATCCAAACAATCTCCTCTTGAAGGAGACATATCTCAGGCCGACCAGATCATCAAGCTATTACAGCAACAGCAGGAGGACATGATTCTGTAGCAGTCCAAGCTGAATCGGCTAGCGAGCATTCAGCAGACGTTCCAAGAGAGGCTGGAGGCCTATGAGCACGATATGTATGAATCTGAGCCTGAGCTTCTACTAGCTTTGAGGACCAGTGCTGACAATCCTCAGCACATGGAGTTGCAGCCATCTAATCTAGGCGGTCCGCGAAGAGATCTTTCTCCTGGGAGAAACATGAGGCTAGGGTTCCCCGCGGCGAGACACTCAACGGAAGCTCATCTTCTCATCCCCTCCTAGAGGCCCAAGGGCACGGTCAATGTCCCCACCATTTCAAGGCGTTCATGACAAAAGATTTGTGCATCGTTCTCTTCCTCGTGTGGTGAATAGACCTCATTCTCCCCTTTATCAATACGCTCGTGATGAGCCACAGGATCAAGCGTTTTATAGAGGTCGAGGGGCATGGACAATCCCAAGTGATGTGGAGGCTGTGATCAGTGCCCATATTAGGCGGGCAAATGGAAGTCAGATGGACTAGTTCACTCGACAAGTGAAGAGGGACGTCGAGAGTTCTCTCCTCTCCGCACGGATCAACCAGACCCTCACACCTCAAAAGTTTGTGACGCCAAACTTCACTTTGTTCGATGGAAGAACTGATCTTGTCGATTATTTGTTCCAGTTCATTCATGTCATGGTTCTTTATAATCCAGACGATGCCCTCTTGTGCAAAGCTTTTCCAGCTAGTCTGCAAAGATCGACATTAAGATGGTTTCAAAATCTGTCATCTGGGTCAATAAGAGACATGACAAAACTAAGGTCAGTCTTTATTGATCGTTATATATCTAACAAGAAGAAGAAGGCAGACATAGATTCACTCTTCACCTTGAAGATGAAGACCACAGAATCGCTTAGAGAGTTCGTCCAGCGGTTCAATGAGGAGGCCCTGAACATCGATGACGTCAAAGATCGGAGCAGCATCGCGGCTTTCAAGAATGCATTGTCCATTGGTTCCAAGCTTTACGAATCCATCTCTCTTTATTGTCCCCGACGACTGGATGAATTGCTGGTTCGAGCAGCTAAATTCGGGCGGCTGAGGATGACCTCAAATCTCGAATCAGGCCAAGAGGCACAGCAGTTGAGGCCGTGGTGAGGGTAGATGAAGCATCCACCTCAGGGAAGCATCCAAAATATGTCTCCTCGGACGATAAGGCATCCTTTTATTAGTTAGATGGCCACGCATCCTTCTTTGTGATCATTACAAATATGTCAGACAGATCTTCTTCCAAACGTGTCACACATGTAAGCCTACTTCTTAGATCGGTTTAGCTGAAAGCGGTTCGAGGTGACTAGCATTAAATGCTAAGTCAGTGTTTTTCACCTAACACAAGAGCAAATAGATCGCCTCCTGATACTTCTGTCCTCAAAGTCAGTCTCGTCTTCAATGTCGGTCTCGCGCTGTAGACCACGAGTTCTGAAATCATCCTGTAAACCATGAGTTCTGTAATCATCCTGTAGTGGTGTACGAGCTTGTCTTCAATTAGGGTATGGACTTGTGCCCCAAGACTTGTGCATTTCCCAATTTTCTCTATTACACCAACAAGGGCAGGAAAATAGAGATCTCATATTATTAAAGAAAAAGAGGGAGGAGTACAAGACAGAAAACAAAATAAAGTCTTTTATTCATGAATAACAAAATAAGGGAACTCCACATAAATCGGAGAACTCACTCGAGTTAAACAAACAGTATCTTGAGAACATGTTATCAGCCCCATCAAGCTACTAAGTTAAACAAGCAGTATCTTGAATACAAGGTTGGAGGGAGGAACGCCATACTGGTGAACGCTATTCAGAAAAGAATTTCTCCCTTGACTGATTTCCCACCATCATCTTTGGTGTTGATATTACACATCCATCTCCAAGGGAGGATTCTAGCCCATCAGCTGCGGCAAGATGCAAAATTAAATAAGCAACACCTTAAAAAACATGTTCCTCAACATCAATGAGGTGGTTGTTCAGCAGTATCAAGCAACTCAAATAGGTTTCATTAGAACAAGCGGGTAGAGTGCAGAGTATTCCCTTCAGCACATGCTCAAGCTCACCGTCAAGAATACCTGAACTCTTAACAGACTCCAAGACATCAAGTTTGTCCTCATGACATCTTATCATTAGGCTGATGATAAGGTTGCAAGAAAACATTAAGGCATTGCTCTCTGTTATCTGCTTTACCAAGTCACGCAGCTTGACAACTTCGGTCTTATCAATGATGAAACCCCTTGTAGTCTCCAAATAATAAACGAAGGCAAACCTGGTTTCGTTAATTTTCAACCAATCAAGGAGGTCCCTAATTCTCGAAGTATGCTGTGATAAAAGATCCATTCTGCAAAAGAAAAGAGTATCAAGTCAGTAAGGATGCATATATATATATATATATATATATCAGTAAAAAAAAAAAATCAACCTTTTGGGACTTAACCAAAATTTGGGAAAGTCCAAATCTGCGGACAAATTTTTGGACTTAACCGAAATTTGGAAAAGACCAAGTTTGCGGACAAACTTTTAGACTTAACCAAAATTTGAAAAAGTCAAAGTCTGCGGACAAACTTTTGGACTTAATCAAAATTTGGAAAAAGTCCAAGTCCGCGGACAAAATGTTCGCGGGCAATAATTATTTCCTGCAGGTATGGTACCCACGAACACTAAATTAAAGTCCGTGGACAAGGTCCTGGACAAGATCAATCCGCAAATAAGTCTGCGGACAGAAGATTAGCTTTTTAGATGACTCTTCAGGTTTTTCTTATCGGAAAACCTTGGAACTCCGCTAATGGCACATGAGGTCCTATTAGAAAAGAAATAGAATGCCCAAAAGAACATTCTGAAGCTTTCGGATGGGAAAAATTCTCATCCCCTTCTTCTGTGAAGTCAAGAAACCCAAAGAAAGAGTTTCTTTCCTTCAAAATTGGAAAGATAATCAAACTCACCTCTTAAAAAGGGGAATGATCAAATAAGAGAAGAAATAGAATTCTTCTCTAAGAAAAGAGAAAGAGAACTCTGAAAGAAAAACAAAAGTTCTCTCTGATTTCAGAGAAGGAGAAGGCAAAATGTCTTCTCTAAATGCTAAGGGTCCTTTATATAGGGACCCTCTTCGCTGGATTTTGGCCATCCATTTCGAAATGGACAGCCTAGATGGCTGGTAATTTCCCCAGCCACTTTTGCATTGGTAATTAGAGTCCCTCATTACGGGGACTCATCGAAACCATGAGGGTTTCTCGATAACCCCCACCTCAAAGTGGGTTGTCCACTAAGGTATAGCCCGCGTAGTGGGAAGACAATAAGCCTCCCCATGCTCACTGCCATATGGCAGGATCTGAATGGCTGAACCATTCTCATTTGTTCAGATCCTGAGGGGTATTTGTGGATAGTGAAATCTCACAGCCCGTAAGGCAGGTGTATGGTACACCTGCCCGCACAGGATCATCACCCATAGAATGAGCGGTTAGGTTTCGCGTATGCCAAAGGCACGAGCACCAGCTAGCCAAGGGTTGGCTCATCACTAGCCTGCCTAGCATTAAATACTGGCAGCAAGGCAATTTTACGCCACGGATACCCCTTTGTATCAGTCCTTAGGAGACTAACACATGGTTAGGGTTTGCCCTTACGAGCAGACCCCATTCAAACTCTACAGACAGACTCTATGAGTCCATCCATGGGGCAGTCAATGACTAGCCCAGTCTATGACCATAAATGGCCAAGGACTCGACCCAAACCAATGGCTAGACCCATGGTCCCACCCTGTGTTGGTCCGCGAGCTGACTAAGGTCAAACCCTAGTCCGCAACCCAAATAAGCTTTGGACCAGACCTAGGCCGCAGGTGAGACCCATGGTCTCACATCTTTAACTTGCGAACTGACCAAGGTCAGTCATTTTCCAGCTGGCAGTCAAATATTGACTGCCAAGTGGCAGAGAATTCATGATAAAAAAGAACTCTCTTATAGTTTTGGGGGATCCCAAAATAGAGATCTCCTATTTTTCTTCAATAATAGAGTGTCATATGACACCCTATTCGAAAGAAGAAGTAATCTCTTCTTTTTTTTGGGAAGATAAGACTCTTTCCTCTTTTGAAGGTAAGTCTTATCTTCCTAGGTTTCAAAAAAAAAGGAAAACCAATTTGGAGTCCTTCAAGGAAAATGACTCTCAATTCGTTCCATGTTTCTCTAAGATAAGAGAAACCAACTGTCTTGGATAGATAGCCCTCTCGAAGAAGAGTTGACCTCTTTTAATTTCTAAAAAAGAGGAGGAAGTCAAAGGGGAGTTAGAAAAAGAACTCTCCAGAAGATATAAAAATGAAGTTTCTCACAAGAAACTCCCACGAAGCAAAAAAACCCCAAGAAGAGCACAGAGAACCAAGCCCAAAGCACAAAAAACTAGGAATCAGCAAAGAAGGATAAGTATCTCCAATCAATGGAGAATACAAGGTGAACCTCCAATATGGTCACCTCTTTTTTCTTTTCTTTTTTCTGTTTTTGCAAAGACCTCTATGAGTTATCCTGTAACGCCTACATGGGATCTGGGCAACCCCTTTGAATAAATATAAATACTTTATTCAAATTTTATTCTTCTTAATCAGAGGTTCTTTCCCAAATTGGGAAGGTAATTAACAGTCTGGGTTTACTTAGATTGGAAGAATAGTCCCCCACACAAAATAATAAACTTCATACAACAATGGAGGCAATTTGACATGCAACAAAATTTGCACGTTACAAACGTATAATGGGGTTATAGAACTACACCACGGAGCCCCACGAATGAAACTCCATTCTCCGTAGTATACGGAATGGAATTTGTAGTCTCTATGGAAATCAGTCTGTCAATAATTCGTACTCGACGAAAGGCCAACACGGACGAAGGTAAAAATACAAGAATCCCTAGCTGATGGTTATCCACCTAGATCTTCTAAAAGAACGACGAGAAGAATCAAGCATACAAATTGAGCGATACCAGTAGTAGCTCCAAAAGGCCTACAATAGAAGAGTACAGAAGATGACTCTCCATGTTGGAGATTTTGTCTTATGAAAAGTCTTCTAGCACACTCGTGAAATAAATAGTGGGAAGCTTGGACCTAACTGGGAAGGGCCCTACATCGTAGATTGGCTTGGAAGCCCAGGAGTATGCTACCTCAAAGATCTAGAAGGTAATACCATACAGAAGTCTTGGAATATTATGAATCTAAGACAATTTTTCCAATAAATATAAGCGTAGGCATGTAAATAATTTGTTTCTTTTATATGTTAAAGAAATCTCGTCCTCGTGCAAATAAATTGTCAAATGGAATGTAAAATGAATTGTCATCTGAGCAATGTACCCACCACGGGGCACATATGGCTCAACCAAATGAATTTTCATCTGAGCAATTGCACCCACCATGGGGCACGTATGACTTACACTAATGAAATGTCATCTGAACAAGTGTCCCCGTAACGAGTCACCTAAGGCTCAACCTAATGAAATATCATTTGTATATTTACATTTATAATGTTTTCATGCTCTAAATACTTAGAAGAAAAGAATTATTAGAAAAATTACTGACTCATTCCTTAATGTTTTTGTGCTCTGAAATATTCTTCATGTTGTGAATACTTGGAAGAAAAGACAAGGAAGAAGAAACAAGCAAATTCTATTCATTACATCTGAAGTACGGACGAGAGTTTTTACACAAAGAAAAAAAAAGAAAAAGAAGAAAAGGCCCATCAGAGCTGGGTACGCTCATCACAAGAAAAGAAAAGAAAGTTTTCAAAGTTGTGTGGGCTCAGTAACATGCTCGGTGACAACAGTTTCGGTGACGACGGGCTCGGGATGGTAGGCTCAACAGTAGTTGGCTCAGCTGCAACAGTAGTCTCGACAACGGTAGGCTCGGAGAGATGGGCTGGAATCTCGGGTTGCTCAGGGGAAATTTCTTGAACCCCATCGTGAGGAGCTTTGCTCTCAACCTCTCCTTCCTCTTCTAGGTGGATGACGTCTCGAGCATGACAGTCGGACTGGGTAGCCTCATCCCGTGATGGAGAGGGGGTATTAAGCAAGCTCCCTAACTCTCGGAGAGTCTTCAAGATTTCCCTCTCCGTCTCCTCCCAGTCCTCCAACACCATCTTCTCCATCTCCTTCTAGTAGAAGTCTTGAAGTTTCAACTTTTGCGCCTCTTTTGCAAGCTCCACGTCTTCGAGCTACTTGTTCAAGGCTTCCTCTAGGCTCTCTAACTATGCAATACGGATGTTGGCCGCGTCAACCGTCTCCAAAGCCTTCTTCCCGTCCTCACTAGCCTTACGGGAAACTTCATAAGACTCGTTCAGCTGGGCCTTAGAACTTTCAGTAGCAGTTTTTGCTTGATTTGTCTGGGCTCGAGCTTCCTGCAACTCCTTGGCCATAGAGATCTTCTCCGCAATAACCTTCGCCTCCACCGCTGCTGCCTTTGCCTTCCATTTCTCCACCGAGTTGCTCATACGATCACAACGGTTGGAAAGCTCTACGTACGTATTGCGAAGCTAACAAGAAGAAAAAGAACATATAAAAATCTATGATAAGGACAGAAGAATAGAAAGACGGGGTGAAGATTGAACTTACCGTTGTGAGAGCCATGGAAGTAACTGATTCAAGCCCATGCTTGGCAACTGCTTGGTTGCGGTCATATCAGAAGGAAGCCTGGCACCTCGGGTCCAGGCAACGACTGTCTCACCGTTGTCTATGGCTGAGTCCTTTGTCGTCAGCAGCCGTGACCTGACCTTGAAAGTAGGGGTCCAGATGAGCCCGTGTGCATCAGCCACCACACTCCCTTGCTCCTCTTGAGCTGAAGTAGAAGCAACTGTGGGCACAATTGGTTGACAAACCATAGGCTGTGCCACAGTCTGCTCTCAGACAGTTTGCCGAGCTGGAGGAAGAGTCGTGACCTCTTTGCCTTTGTCTAGGCAGGTTCTTTCATGGTCTTCCTCCCTTCTCTTCTTGTGGTATTGGAGCTTTGCCAGTGTCGCCGCCCTCTTTTTCGATTGAGTGTCGGCGGGAACAACAGATGTTTCTGGCATGGATGATGGGCAGAAGTCATGTGTCTGTCTTGACTACCTTGTGACCAGATCTTGTCTGGGAGCACGATCGACTCTGACCAACGGAGGAGGATTCTTTTTTTCCATCTCTTCCTTGAATGCTAAGAAGCAGCAGCAGAGGAAAATAGGCCTACTTGGGAAGATGAGACTACACGCTCAACATCTGTGTCGATGACGTGCTCAAGCTCTTCTTCAAAGTTGGCCTCAATTATTCTCCGTGGTCTCCATGTGATGTAATCTGCTCCCCTCTCAGCACCGATGGCCTTCAAACGTCGTACCTCCTCTTTGGACAAGTCCTTAAAGTGCATTTTTGAGGGGCTTGCACAAAGGAAAAAGAGATTAATTCACTATAAAGGATGGAGCATGAAGGACGGAAAAATATTTTAAACGTTCGGAACTGATCTTTTTGGAAGGTGTTGGGAACGGGATGAGCCCTCTTAGACCTCCATTCACCCGATATAAGAAGGACGTAGTCCTCTATTTTTGGTCTATGTCCATCAAACCCAGTACAAAGTCGGAGATTTTGGCATAGGAACTCCAGGTGAAGTAAGGTCTTTCTTTATCACACCCTAGGCACTTCACGACGTGGTGGAAGTTGAAAAGGTGACAAACTTCTATTTGGTGCCCGTCCCTGATAAAATTAGACACCATGGACATGTACTTATAGAATTGATGATGCATCTGCCCCGGGGTGAGTTGCAGGATGGAAAACATGTCCTCTATGATGGGCTCGAGAGGGAACTGGAGTCCAGCCTCCAGTTGAGCAAGGTGGACCATGGTGACTCAAGAACGACGATCTATAGACCAATCGTCTCTCATGTAATGGATTTGGACTTGAGGGGGGATTTGGAATTGAATTCTGTAATGAGCAAGGGTGTGGTTTTGGTAATTCCTAGTCTTGGGAGAGGTTGCAATGTAGGCTTCCTGAGGAGCACTACCAGAGCTACTGGCACCTTTGTTTTCACTCATGGTGGTAGGCTCACTCATACTAGCAGGGTTCAGGAGACTTAAATAGAAGAAGAAGAAAGCTAAAAAGAAGGATGAGAGACTGAAATTTTTTTTAAAATAGTAAAAGAAGCAAGAGCTTACCGAAGTTCTTTGCTGGTTTCGGAGGGATGCGAAGGCAAGAAGCGTACAGAAGCACAATCGGTGTGAAGGTCTAGAAAATGGCAGAGTAGCAGTAGGGGTGAGGTTGAAGACGAAGGGTTGAATTCGATCTCCCACAATTTATAGAATTTACAAACTACCAGGACGAAGATACCCTTCATCTCCGCCGTACACGTACGCACATGTAAGGGCAAGATGGTCCTTAAAGGCATTTAAACCACGTGCCAGAAAGGGGATCTTTGCATGACGAGAGTACCCCCGGATCTACCGTACACGTGGGATTCACCAAGGACATGATGGTCACTTATACAGAAGAATAAACAATCGTATTAATTCTCTCTCCTCGAGTTCCGTAAAAGTAATGATGACAATCTGGCAGCATTAAATGTGACATGATGGATCGTCACGCGTGTGAAACGTCTACGACAGTTGTCGCGTCACTTTATCTTCAAACTCGCAATTTTGTCTTCCTTATGATGACAAGTATTGCCCGCCCTCAATTTTTATTTGATTTGCAATACTTTGAGCTACGATCAAAACATCGCAAATGAGCAATTTGTAATGGAGAAAATTAGGAAATGCATAAGGCTTGGGGGCATGAGTCCATACCCTAATTGAAGACAAGCCTGCACACCACTACTAGACGATTTCAGAACTTGTGGTCTACATGGCGAGACCAACATTGAGGGCGAGACCGACATTGAGGACGAGACCGACTTTGAGGATGAAAGTATCAGGATGCGATCTATTTTCTCTTGTATTAGGTGAAAAGCACTGACTTAGCATTTAATGCTAATCACCTCGAACCGTTTTCGGCTAAACCGACTTGAGAAGAAGTAGGCTTAATCGTGTGACACGTTTGGAAGAAGATCTGTCTGACATATTTTGTAATGATCACAAAGAAGGATGCATGGCCATCTATGGGCATGAAAGGGCATACACATCTGGGTCTATAAATACTCCTCGACCCACAGTAAGAGGGGGACTAAGAAAATCGACCGAAAGACCACTTATTTTCTTAAAACCGAAAGCAAAGGCCCTAACTCATAAACTCTCAACCTTTGTTCTATGTTCATTTTTCTACATTCCATCTTCTTCCCATACTGATTTCATCATCGGAGTGCCTTGACAGGGTGAACCCCTTCTCCTTCAATAAACGACGATCTCTACCACCACCTTCTTCCTTCTACTAGTCAACCGACATTCAATAAGCAAGCGACACGTGGAGCTACCCCATTACAGTTGGTTTCCAAAATTTCATCCATTTTTTTGTATTTTAAGTGTTTTTTTTTTTTGATGCCTGGCTTAAGGATAGTACTTTCATTATTGCCAATAATGTAATAGATTGAAGTGCAACTTGTGGATCGGGTGCATTTGAGTGTGTTTATGTAGTCTAGTGTATTTTATTTATTTTATTTTTTTGTTATGCCTCATCCAATATGCATCCTGAGTTTTCATGTTAATGGGTTGATGAGCCATGTCCAGGGGTGTTTGAACCTCAGTAACCCAAACCTCCTAACCTGCTACCCGCTCCCGCTCTCAAACCTCGCTTTCACCTCGGGAGCTCGATTTCAACTTTTGTAAACTTCGCCCTCACCTAAAGGTGCGGTTTTTGTGTAAAATTTTATTTTTATCCTAATTTTTCATATGAAATGAAATGTATTTTTTCATTTTTCTTTGTAGGGTACAAGATTCATATAAGATTTGTTAATTATTAGTGATCTTATAATTGAATTTAGAATGACTGATTTAATAATTCAGTCGTCATTTTGTTTGTTGTGATGAAAAATTTGAATTATGAATGATTTTATCAATTTTCTCTTAGAGTTTAAAAAACTAAAAAAAATATATTTACATCTACAACTAATTTTCAAGAACATCAATATATATTTTATGTATATATATCGGCGCTCCCGACCCTATCCTAAATTGAAATTTGACGCTCTTGCGCTCTCGCTCCTGCACCCACTCTTGCTCCCGCTCTACGCTCTGGTTACTTAGGTTTGGACTCCAGAATATGCTATCCAAGTCGGGATAAGGTCTCTAGAAGCAATTTAATTTGTATGTCTTCATGTGGTGTACAGTGGATCAGGAAAGACAGGTCCTTCAAATTTGTGCATTGAGGGGCTGGCCTCTATAAGGAAACATGGATACCCCTGGCCAAGATGGAGAAAGGCGTGAGTGGCTCCCATCTCCTTGCCTTTCATTTAATCTAGGAAAAAAAATCCCCATTTCCTATTTGTAATTGGAATTAGCTAAAACCCAGTAGCAAAGAGGGTTGCCAACATTTTCTATTAATTTATGCAAAATAAATCTCACTTGATGGTAGCATCTGATGCATATTAATCAATTGGAAAATGCTTACACTAATCATTATAAATGCACTGTAGCTCCAAGTGGACCAAGGAGCGACCTTCCATCGGATGGAAATAGCGGCTGGCTACCAAAAGAGTCAATTGTTAGAGAGGGAAGCATATCGATAAAGAAACCACATAGTGTATGTGATTCCAGTACTTGCATGAATAGACAACTGGATATCGATTATATTTAAATATTGGAAGTATAATATAAACATAATATGTATATACCAATAAAACTTATATACAATACATTATGTTGTACATTGAGCATATATGAGTTGGCTTGAGCCTAGCCCTGGCTGCCCTATTAATAGTCAAGCCTGCCCGAGTATAAAAATCCAGTCCTGGGCCTACATATTTTCAGGCACATTCAGAATCGGACTAACGAATTCGGCCTGGGGTCTTTGACAGCTCCTAGCTAGTGGCTACCCTTTTTCATACAACACAGAATCCAAGATTGGGCAGTGCACCTTGTGAATATTGCTTAGCCCTAGCCAAGCACTACTGTATGCGTAGTTGCATACTGTCCCAGCGTAGTGTTACACATAGCGAAGGTGCGAGACCTTTCCCAACACTTGTCCAAGAAAAGCCCTCTCATCTCTCTCCCTCCCCCTCTCACACCGTGTGAATGTTGACTGCTCCAGGTGCTTCAAATTTCTTCTTCTTCTGTTTGAATCAGGTTTCGGTGATTATCAATTTCCAGTCGTTGATTACCAATGACTATTCTAATTTCCAATGATAATCATGGGAAGTGATTTAGGGTTGTCTTACTATTTATAGGGGATTAAGTAAAGAGTAGTGATTAGCGTACCCATGGTGGCCAATTGCTAACCTAAGGCATCCACCCATTGGTGGATGCCCCCCCTCTTTAATGCTCACCACAGTTGGTGAGCATTAAAGAGGGGGGGCATCCACCAATGGGTGGATGCCTTAGGTTAGCAATTGGCCACCATGGGTACGCTAATCACTACTCTTTCTTAAAACCATTGAAACAATTTATTCTTTGGATATGCATGAGATGGATGAATTTATTTATTTTTTAAAAACTTTTCTGTAGGGGAAGGGATAAGGCAGTTTAGAGGTGTGGTGTTATGTGAATCCTTTATATTCGGAGTTATGGAATGAGTAATTATACATATATTTGGTTTTTTTGAGATATAGATATACATTTTTACCATCTTCAAAATTGATACTATTATTATTATTATTATTATTATCATTATTATTATTATTATTATTATATATACAACCATTCTTCTTATATCTTCAATTTTATTGTATTTGAAATAATCAAATAAAAAATTATTATTATTACTTTAGACATTAACATTATTATTTTTTCTTTAGACATTTCCGTGCATCGCACGGCCTTCTTACTAGTACTAATACTATATGTCGGTTGGTTCCACGTGGCATATCTCAATGACCTCCATTCTCTATTCTTGGGGATGCCATGTGTCTGTTGACGTGGCACATAATCTTTAATTGATAAATGATTTCTCTCCCTTCCAATTCCTCCCCCAACCACTCTCTCTCTCCCCCAATACCCGTTTAAATTCTTTGTGGCTCATGCTATATAATTTGGCTTTTAATTTGTATAGGAAATGAAGAAGAAGGGAAGCCTTACATGTTATGTAGAGGGGCTCACTATAAGAAAATTAAAATGACGCACATACGTTTCTTTTACCTCACAGCCTCACCTCACTCATATTATACTTAACTTCTCTCACCTATTGACTATTGATTATTGTTCTTTAAGAAAGTTGAAACGTCTACATTTCTCAGACTCTCGATCTAGCTTTTACTTAAGAAAAATAGTTAACGGACCCATGGTGGCCAATTGCTAACCTAAGGCATCCACCCATTGGTGGATGCCTTAGGTTAGCAATTGGCCACCATGGGTCCGTTAACTATTTTTCTTTAAGAAACCCTCTCTTATAATCCTTCACTATAAACTCATTTATTTTTTGCTTTCCTTCCTCTCATTTTATTGTTTTTGAAAAACCAAGCATGTGTCTATCTAGTCAACCAATAACCAAACCCAACTACAATCACTACTATCACTATGTCCTTCCCCTTATCTTTTTCCTTCTTGTGTACACTAACCCAAATCTGAAGCAAGGTCTACCTACGAAGTGAACATATCCTTACTATTTTTTTTTTCTGTATTCAAGAATAAGATCCATAATTCCCAAATCGTATAGATTCCTTCTCATGGGACTCTTTAGTGATAGGTGCCAAATCATCTCCAGTGATAACCGGATGTGGCACATCCGGTTATCACCCCTAGAGGTCGCCACGTGTCTCCTTTGACACCCCTTAACCGTGGGTAAGGTTCACCCATCCCTAGGGTTCACCCACCTATTTTTGGTTTTTTTTTTTAATATTAATTCTATTTTTAAAATTAAAAAACTGTTTTTAAAGTTTTTTTAAAAACAGTTTTTTAATTTTAAAAATAGAATTAATATTTTTTTTAAAAAAACCAAAAATAGGTGGGTGAACCCTAGGGGTGGGTGAACCTTACCCATGGTTAAGGGGTGTCAAAGGAGACACGTGGCGACCTCTAGGGGTGATAACCGGATGAGCCACATCCGGTTATCACTGGAGAGGATTTGCACCCTTAGTGATAATAGCATTGCCCAACCGACTCCATCCACCTCATCCTTGCCTCCTTGTTGTAAATTGATGGCATCTCCTTCACTTTTATCAGTTGATGTCGATCAACCTCAATTATCTTGGGTCCACTGGGTGATCGGCCATGTTAGTCACATAGAATACATTGAGAGTCGTCTCATATGTCGTGGAGATCTCTGTGTTTATTACATTCGGATTACTTGCGATAAAAACCTGTCAGTCCATTGTGCACAACTCTAGCCCACAACAAACGTTAAAAATTTGCATAACCCTCAATGTATCGACTAACGTTATATAAAAGCTGCTTCACCTCTTTTCAAGACTTTTCGACAAACAATTTTTTTTTCCAAAAGAGACCCTGCTTTGCTCTGAAAATTACGCATGGCCTCTAAAATCTCCCATCTCCATGAGTTTAACCTGTCCCTGTGTTGCTTCCGATAAGCAACACAGCAGCCCGTAACTAACTATTAATCTCCTCATCTCATATGATAGTAATGGGCTTTGCCAATGCCGCTTCCTCCTCCCAATGTTGCTTTGGGCGTAGTACAATGAGACAAAGAAGCTCATGTAACCCTCTCGACTCGACCCATCATCAGTACCCAAATTCTACTTTCGGGGGACAAAGCACTTTCATTTTGTTCAGTTTTGCTCTCCATGCTTTGATTTGTATTCGAGGGATATGTGGTTCATGGATTTGATTTATTTGAGATGAAAACAATATATTATTCCTTAGCTTGCTACAATTATAGTTGCTGTTTCATTTTTTGCAAAGATTTTATTGTTTAAATTGTTTGTACTTATATGAAACCTTAGGAATATTGTTTTTTATGGTCATTATTTTGCATTCAAATCCTATTAGGGTTTTGTCCACACCATAGGGTTTTGTGTTGGTATGTTTTTTCTCCCTTGTTTCTTGAATTCCTTCATCAAGGATTCGGATTACTTTGGATTTTCTCTCGTAGATTGTGTTTCACACTGCCATGCAAAAAAAAAAAAGAATAAAAATTGTGCTTGATATTCGTCTAAGAGTTGGTCATGGACTCGAGCCTGTAGCTTCGTACTGAACCGAAACCTTGAGTTCGTGTGGTCGAGTTCAGCTTACTCACCCAAAGTAATAAGGTGGTCATCTGGTCCAGCAGTCTTTAGTTTTAACCATTTTAATGGATTATTAGAGGGTCAAAAACTCATTTTAATTTTGGTACTCGGGGATGACACAAGTTTGGATATCTGAGTACCACCTTAAATGATCAACAAAGTACGCTAAGAGTTGGGGATCCTTCTGAAAGCTTGATAATATTCCCATCCTTCCCATGGATATTTGCTTAAAAAGTAGTTTTTTTTTATTTTGTTAAGTAAAAAGTAGTTTTTGGAGCACATCTATCTTCTGTAGTATTAATGGGCATACTTTTTAAGTTTAAAATTTCAAATTAGTTTGGTTGACTTATGGAACTCCAACAAACAAGACTTTTTTAGGAGGTAAGAAGGATGCTAAAAAAATATATACAAATTTGTCAAGAACTGGGATGAAAGAACAGTTAGGAATAGTCAGATGTGTTTGTTCTGCAGGATTATAGACTATAGGGACCTCCTTTGAATATGGTGAATGGTTGGGGTAAATTGTAGATTAAATATTGTAATCAACTATTTTGATTTGTTCCCAATTGTGTTCATATGCTTTCATGCTACAAGTACCACACACTCTATATGTCTGACAAAACACATAGCTTGATTACAATAATCTGGTTTTACCCTAGATCTATCTATTTTTTCCCCTTAAAAGAGCAAACTCAAAATTCCATTTATTGTGTGAATTAAATTGATTATTTAAAATTTTGCTTAACTAGTTACTAGATTATTTGTAATGAAGGGCTTTGACTACTGTAGTACTTGCCGCTATAATTTTTCCATTTGTTCGTCATCAACATCTCCACACCTTCTCCATCTCCATTTTATTACAAGATCCGAAGCAAAAGTCATTTGATTGACCATACTTAACAGTTGCGCCACCAAAATACTTTTTAATGTATTTAATGACGAATCCTTTATAGTAATTTTTTTAAAATTAGAGAGTGTGCCTATTTCTAGAATTCTATCTAA
This sequence comes from Tetracentron sinense, assembly GCA_015143295.1. Lineage (NCBI taxonomy): Eukaryota > Viridiplantae > Streptophyta > Magnoliopsida > Trochodendrales > Trochodendraceae > Tetracentron > Tetracentron sinense. The sequence goes on from CM026563.1 coordinate 5,404,955, forward strand.
TACATTTACTTTCTTTATCTTTTTGAACTCTTATCATGCTGAAATTGTGAGGATTTTGGAGGACCTGGATACTTTAGATTCTGCATTTTTATTTTTGAGTGGGCTGAACTACATCTCCAATTTAATGGTTTTGCTAAAAATGCCTTAAATTTTAAGTGTGTCTGGTCTATCTTTTGACTCTTTATCCCTTGTGTTGGATGCTGAAACCTAAGAGCAAGATTTTACTGTCTTTTGGTTTTGCAGTTTTGCTCAACTTGGAGGAGATGATATTATATGTTTTTCATAGTGATATTTCTTCAATTGCCTAAGTTGATATGTTACTTTTCCTGTTAAGTGTATGTAGCTATCTCTTGTAGTTGAATTTTGAGTATGATTTCACCAAAGTGTTTAGTTATTCTTAGGCCCATCATGTCTTTTAAATCAGATTTTATGACAGCCACTACATATGATTGGGCATGCTCTATATGCACTAAGAAGTTACTCATGTGCAGAAAAAGAGGTACTAATATCTTACATTAGTTTCTCTCATTTCCTTATTATTCTAACCTAATTCGAGTAGTCTTTTGACATATGATGAAATTTAGTAGTACAAAGTTTTATTCACAGGATTTGCTAACTGGGGATTCGAAACTGAGAGTTGTATTTTCTGCGTGTTGGGTTTTAGGTCGTGGGCTCTCTATAGCCTCACATGGATGTAAAAGGAAATCTAGGTCAAAATTTTAGATGATCTATCTTGAGTCGACTCACAACCAAAACTTGGCTTCAAAATATCTCAGACAGATCTTGTCTGTTATGGTTACATTTTGAACTGCTGGCTTATTGTTCATTCAGATCTATGTGTGCTGATATTTTACATAGGTGAATTTTGATGTAGGAGATCTCCTTGGGGATATGTTAAACTGTGGATCCGATTTTTTTACGTGTGTCAGTGTGTGCAACATATATAGATCTAGTGTTCACAGTTTGCCCGTGTGATCTATCTGATAGGAACCTTAGATATTCAATGAGTGTAATGTCTTGGTTTTAGTCTTAAAAGACACTGGTCTTTGTTGAGGATCATAGGTACCTCCAATGGTGTTTTATTGGTAATGATTACTGATTTCACATAGATGGTTAATTTCATTTTTTTTTTATCTCTTGTTTTCAAGTCTTGGTGGTAAACCATTAAAAGAAATGCATTTGTTGCTTCTCCTCTAGATCCGATGGTGTGAATGGAATTCAAATTCACCTTACTGTTAGTAAATGCTTTACAAGAAAGATTGCTTTGCTTTGTTCAGTATAGTTTCTGAATTGTAACAGTTCTTATTGTTGGATTGTACGTGCCTTGCACGTGCCCCACTTGACTAGTTTCCTCTAAAAGCACATGAATTATTCAATAATAGGATTCCCAATTTTCAATACCTCAAATTCGCTTTCTTTCAATGCACTTTTTTTTCAACGCCCATTTCCTTTGTTTAGATGACTGCTCCATTTATTTCGACGTAAAATAGGAGAAATCAAATCAATTCCATGGAAAATGTTAATTATGTGTGTTTGTTTGTACGTAAAATCTTTCATAAGTAAAATGTTTTACATAAAATGAACAATTTTTCCGGAAAATGACTTACATTTCAAAAACTCATCTTTTAAGGGGCTAATTTATTATAGAATATTATTTACTATTGACATGGGTAGAGGGAGATTTCTTTAGGAGACTAATGGTTCGTTTGGAGAGAGAGAGGAGGGGTCATCTTCAAGGGGCAATTACTCTAACATTGATGGGGAGATGGTTTTGAGGAGATGAAAAGAGGGAGAACAAGAGAGAAACATCTTTAATATAATTTATTAATAATGTAGATAAATGAACACACGTGGAGTAAAATTATTGGTTGGAGGATGTGCCATGTGGCACCAATTTGAAGAGAATGAAGAGCAATGAAGTATGCCACGTGGATACCAATTGCTATATAGTAGTAGTACTAGTAAAAACCCCGCGCAATGCACGGGAGATAATGGTTAAAATAAAATTCAAATTAAAGAAAAATTTAACTATGAAAAATAAGTTTTTAAAATGTAAATGATAATGAGACTCTTAGTTAGGCAGGACTTGTTGAAGGAAATAAGACGTGCAAAGGAAACTAAGTTTTAAGGATTGAACAATAAGTTTGTACCACCGAGATCATCAGCGTAGTTTTTATGCAGCAGTTTCCAAACCTAACTTTAATGATTGATCATCCAAAATCACCTAAAGTAGAAAGATAAGCAGGGTAAAAAAAGCTATTAGGTCCTATATATCTGTGTTGTTTGAATGCAAGTCAAAGGAACCAAAAAATTATATTTCTTCTTATAAATGCTAAAATAGATAAACTGCAATCAAGCATTCTAGTCAACCTAGCAAAAATCCCAAAAAATGCATGCAGCCTGATATAGGTGGTTAATGAATAACTTTAAATTATGATTACTCGAATTTTTTTTAACATATGTAAGTGATCTCATAGTAAGAAATATATACTATTAAAAAATAACTTATTATTAAATCTAGTTAATGTAATAATTACTCAACCATCTGAAATTTACTACAACAGAAACAAGTTAGATGATTACCTAATTTCTCTCGATAATTGCTAAGCACTGAAAAATCTCAGGGCATAAAAACCAATACAAGGATAAAAAACCATGTCAAATTTCAATAAAATTAATCAATGATTAGTAATAGGCTGTAGTTAAACCAATTGTGGGGCATATTTAATATGTTTTAAACCCATCTAATCCACGACTTAAACTAATTTCTTTCAATCATTAATTGAAGCTATATAAAAAAAAAATCCAAATACCTTCAGCAATTGAGCATATAAACATTTAAAAAAAAAAAAACAAATCCAAATACCTTCAGCAATTGAGCATGTAAACATTTATTTTTTGTTTGGCTCAATAAATACTATTATTAGTATATATTTTATGTTAGCTAACAGGTAGCCACCCTCTCTCAAATATTTAGGAGAGAAATGAAACATGCACACACTTCAAACAATCATGAATACTAGTTGGATAAGTTGTTCCTTTGTGTTACAATGATAAGAAATAAAGCACGTAGGGAGAAGCTTGCGGTTAAAAGATGAGAGAGAGAATGAGGAGTGGGGATTTGCAACTCCTGTTGTTCTGGTTCCAATAAAAAATTGCTTCCTGCAAAAAAAGAAAATAGCAAAAAATTGAAAGATGAGAGAGAATCAGGAGAAAAAAATTGCTTCCTACCAAAAAATAAAATAGCAAAAAATTGAAAGATGAGAGAGAGAATGAGGAGAAAAAAATTGCTTCCTGTAAAAAACAAACACGAAAAAAAAGATGAGAGAGAGAATGAGGAGTTGAACATCTCCCATTGTTCTGATTCCTCCAAAAAAAAGAGACCAATAGTTCACTCCATTGGCGAGGAGTGAACTATTGCTCCTCGCTCTCACAAAGCCGCCCCTTTACCTGCCATAAACCCGAGTTAAATTCTTTTAACCCTATGGTTAAATATTTTTTATTTTATTTTTATAAAAACTATGGGTAGATGAGTGAACCCAAGGCCAGCTCAAGCCATTTGAAGGCCTAAAACGAGAATTTTAAATGGGGCTTTTTTTAAAATTGGACTCACTATAAAATGGGGCTTTTTTTTTAATTTTTTTTTAAATTGAGCCTTTTTAAGGGTTTCTTTTCACTACTAAATCAGGTTCATAAAGCCATCAAAGCCCACACTTTGGGGCCTTCATTTTTTTGGGGCCTAAAGCGCGGGCTTTGATGGCTTAAAGAGCGGGCCCCACGTGTCATGAAAAGGGGTCCGAGACGCCCCTCCTCGCGTCACCGACCGAGGAGGTGATTATTTTCCAAAAAAAAAAATCCTGCAAAAAAAATTATCTTTTAGGCTTGCGGTAAAAAAAAAAGAGAGAGAGTGAGTAGTGGGACATAGAATTGCCTGTCATACTGCTTCCTGTCCAGATTTTTTTTTAAAATTACTGTCTACTCCAAACTACAATATCTATGTTTCATCTATTTTTGAGGATCTCCATAGACTTCTTAGTGATAATAATCATCCAACCACCCATAACTTCAATTTTAGACTTCAATAAATATGACTAATCTCCAATTAAAACTCAATTCAGCAAAACACAGAATAGCAGCATAATCACAAAAAATGAAAATATTTTTATTAATTTAATAGAAATATAAGTAGATTACTCACCTAATGCTCTTCCTGACATATGTTCAGGAGGCATGTCCTTCTGGGTATTGACAAATCCAAACTTCTTCTTATCACCATACCTCTTCGAATTGATATGCAGATAAACCTGAACCTTACAAATGTTCTTGCACAAAGAAACATAGATGTTGAGCTTATTACCACCTTTATTTATAATAAGAAATTTTCAGATGAAGTACATGTCGAGAGGAACAAATCGATATACAAAAATTCAAATCTGCCAATAAAAAATAGAACAATAACTCAGTCTCACCCCTGATGCATCCGCCATTAAATCCTTGTTAAACGAATTGTTGCAGAGCATGAGATAGATTGGGGAGAGAGAGAGAGATGGAGTGGGTTCGTTGCCACTGAGATGGGAGATCATCTAATCGTGCAGAAGTTAAAGAGGAGAGATGAGTTGTGTGTTTTAAGCAGTTCAGGAAGGATGGAAGGAAGAAAGATTGTTTTGAATGGGAGGAAACGTAAATGGGTAGGGATGAGAAAGAAATGGGTGGACCCCACTCTCTAGAATCTAAAAAAAACGTTTGGTAGGGAGATAAATGATATGGAATACAAAATAAAGTAGTGGGTCCCATTATTTTGCTTAGGTGGCTTCATAAATGAAGAGCACGCTGAGGTGGCTTCACATATGAAGAGTAAGCTTATGTGGCATAAGGAGAAGAGTTTTCACTCTGAAATCACAGAGGAGGACGAAGTAGAGGCAGTGGGTGTAGTGAAGTAGAGGGAGGGATTAATTTATCAATTGAGGAGAGTTGAAGGAAGTTGAAAGGAACTCTTGGGGAGACTTGTAACGGGTGTTGGGGAAGGTAATGTAACGTGTGGTGAAAGTTATTGAGGGAGGCAAGTGGTGGTGGTCTAATACTTTGAAAACGTAAATGTGTAGGGAAGTAGAGGGAGGGATTAATTTATCAATTGAGGAGAGTTGAAGGAAGTTGAAAGGAACTCTTGGGGAGACTTGTAACGGGTGTTGGGGAAGGTAATGTAACGTGTGGTGAAAGTTATTGAGGGAGGCAAGTGGTGGTGGTCTAATACTTTGAAAACGTAAATGTGTGGAAGGTTACTATGAGAGAATTTATGGTGTGAAAGAAGTTATTGAGGGAGGAAAGTGTTGGTCTTGGACAAGGTTATTATGAAAGCATGTAACGTGTGGGGGCAATTATTGAGGGAGGAAAGTGGGTGGTGTTCCAACACGTTTGGAAACGTGTGAAGAGGAAATGAATGGATGAGATTTTTTGCTTAGGTGGCTTAACATATGAATAATAGGCTTAAGTGGCTTCACATATGAATAGTGGACTTAGGTGGCACAAGTAGGAGAGGTTTCACTCTAGCATATAGGAGTAGTATAGATTTGATAAGGGCAATTTGAGAATTTAGAAATTTAGACTATGTTTTTAAAGGTAACATTCTCATTAATAGAGTAACTAGCGGGTGGCACGTGCGATGCACGTGAGAGCGAGGGGAAGGTGTTAACCACAGTTAATAGGAATTAAAAGGGACACGTGTTAACCCATAGGTGCGATTGAACTATCCTTGAGTTCAATCGCGATTGGCTGTGATTTTATTCTTTAAATAGATAGATCAACAAGGAGTATTTTGGGAATTAAAGAAAAATATTAAGTCAGGCCTTGTTTGGTTGCACTTCCGTTTTCTGTTTTTAAAAACAAAATTTTGAAATTTTTTACACAAAACATGTTTGGTTAACATGTGTCTATTTTCTGTTTTTAAAAATTAGTAACAAAAATTTTCTACTACCTCTATTTTTTAAAACAAAAAACAAAAATGGAAAACCCGGACCCACCACCACCACCCACAACAACCACTGCACCACCACAATACTACCACCACCACTACACCACTACTCACCACCCATCACCCACTACCCACCACCCACCTCCACCCCCCACCACAATACTACCATACTACCACCACCCACCACTACAATACTACCACCACTACTCACCACCCACCATCACCACCAGGGGTGGAGCCAGGATTTTTTCCTTTGGGGGGGGGGGGGCTGAAGTATATATATCAAAACAATTAATAGGATTAGGGTATGTGGCCTTGGGGGTTCGAGGGCGTAGCCCCTGAGAAATTTTTTTTTTGAGTAATGGGTAACAATTTATAAAAATTGTAAATGTATCATTCTAATACAGGTCCAATGACAAGAAAACAAGGGCCCTCTTCTTTGATAGAGCAAGAAAAAAAACTCAAGATTTTTTTTTGAGTAAACACAACAGGAAGAACATGAGAGAAATCAAAGGTAATGAACTAGCTAGAGTTTTGAATGATTAAAATCCATTTGCAACTAATTAATTCAGGAAAAAATAATTAATATTCAAAAAACCCTAATCGTAATCTATAATAAAAGGAAAAAAGAATAAATAACAATAAAAAGGAAAATGGGATGAAGGGTTACTGCAACTATTAGAAAGTTATCCCTTTAAATTTATGGTTTGTGCCATGAAAGAACATCAAGAAGTGGAGGCTCACTTTCAAATCTACTCTTTTAGAGGACTCCAGGTTGCTAATATGTTAGATAAGGAGTGCTAGCTCTACTCTCAGGCATTCCTACATTCAGCCAAAGCCAACCACAATGTTAAAGCTTTACAATCATGTACTTTAATCACTCAAAGTAGGAATGTCCTAGAGTAGGGCTAGCACTCCTCTATGTGTTAGATTCCACATGAATATGGGGCCACTATATAAACAAAACTAAAAAAAGGGAGTTCCACGGTATAAAATATTGGAGGGGCACTTTATAATTTAAACCAAAAAAATTGGGGGGGCCACTACATATAAAATAAACAAAAAAAATAGAGGGACCCACTAAATACTATTACGGCCCCGTCCCCCGCCCCTAAATTCACCACCACCACCACCCACCCACCTAACACCACCGCCACCACCATTCACCACCACACTACACCCACCGCCACCACTCACCACTACCACCACCATGAATTGAAATTATTTAATCATATTTATCAAACGCGTTTTTTTGTTTTTCTTTTTTAAAAATAAGTAACAGTTAGTAATACCAAACGTGTTTCCTACTTAAAAAAATTGAAAAAAAAGTTTCCAATTTTTAAAAATAAAAACAGAAAAATGGAAGTGTATCCAAACGGCCCCTCAAAGTTTTGTTTTATATAAGGGTAGTTTGGGAATTTCAGAAAAATCAGGCTACGCCTGCCTCTCACATTATAATAGTGAAGACATATTTATCAAACGCGTTTTTTTGTTTTTCTTTTTTAAAAATAAGTAACAATTAGTAATACCAAACGTGTTTCCTACGTAAAAATTTTGAAAACAAAAAGTCTCCAATTTTAAAAAACAAAAAATAATAATAGAAGTGTATCCAAACTGCCCCTTAAAGTTTTGTTTTATATAAGGGTAGTTTGGAAATTTTAGAAAAATCAGGCTTTGCCTCCCTCTCGCATTATAATAGTAAAGATAGTTAGATGGAAGTCAAAATGATATTTTTGAAATTAACACAAATATCAATCACCATTTTGAATAGAGGAATTCTCTTTATATTTTTTTTAGTAGAGATTATATTAACCAAATGAGGGTAACAATGTAATTTCCTTATTTGTATGTATATATATAAATAAAAGGGCATGCTTTGCATTTTAATTACCTAAAAGGGCATGTTTTTGACATATTTATCATAAAAGGCATGCTTTGCATTTTTATTACCTAAAATGATATGCTTTTGACATATTTACCCCTTAGCTATGCATATAAAACTCAAATACTAATAAGGGCAATATTGGAATACATACCCTATTTGGTAAAAAAATTTCAAACCATGCTCTTTTAGGTGATATTTTCAATTTAGGGTAACTAAATAGTACTTATCCCATAATGCTTATCAAACCCTAGCCTTTTACTCATTCGCACTTTTACTCATTCGCAAATCGCAAGGAGGGCCTCCTGGGAAGGAAGAAGGAACCCTCCCTCCATCCCGTGTTCAACGTCTACTCCCGAGAGCAACTCCCGCCAGCGTTCGCCTGAGTCCTTTGTTACGTAATTCTCTTCCTCAGGTAAGTCCGCCATTCAACAGGTTTCTCTTCTCCTCAAAAATTGCAAGCCCTAATATTCTCCTCCTCTCTCAAAATAGAACTAGATCTAATCTACGACATGTCGAAAATCGAATATTCTGGTGGCGTCAATTACATATTCAGAGTTGTCCATAAAGGCGAGTCCTCATACATAGCATATGAGGTATGTATTTTCAAATATCAAACCCTTTTTTCTTTTTCCTGTTTCTGTAAAAATTAGTCAGATTATTTTCCCTATTGTAGAAGAAGTCGCCGGACTACGTTGAAGATCCCTTGCAAAGGCTTCCGCGCATAACGCTTAGTGCAGGGATACTCCCAAGGTGTGCTAGCCCTACTTTCATATATTTCTTTTTCTCGGCTAAAAATCAAGAATTAGTGCAGGGATACTCCCAAGGTGTCCTCCCAAATCCTAACCGTTTATCTCAGTTATTAAACGGTTAGGATTAGAGCTAATGTGGCATTAGAAAAGATAAATAAGCCAACTCAAATCCTGGCCTTTAGTAGTAGTGGGTTATAAACGGTTAGGATTTGGGAGTACTCATAGACTGACTCAAAAATCAATACCTGTTAAAATAAGAACAAGTGTTAGTTTCTGATTGAAAATAAGGACAAGTGTTATTCTTGGCTGAGAGTATAATATGTCAGAGTAGTGCTTGCATTGTTGCCTAGGACTACAAACAACTGCCGTGACACGTTAGAAAGTGAGTTACAAGCTTGAATAATAATAAAAATTACATAAGAAATGGCGAAATTTAGCAACAAGCCACCATTGTTGCTAATTTTTCCACTAAGACAGCTAAAAGAAGAACTTAGCCAAAAAGGACCATTATGCCCTCTTAATCTATTATTATTTGTATTATTTTTGTTTAAGGCATCATTTATCTGCCGTCAATACTTTCTTTTTTTTTTGTTCCGCTAAAGATATGATACAAACATGAATTAAGAGATGGTTGAGTCTAACATGCCTCTCCAATGTTAAAAGTTTAGATAAACTAGGATTCTATTTAGTTTTAAAAACTAATGATGTTTATTATGTTTTATCTTATATCTTTCTAAATTAGATTTATCTAGTATATTTCCTATATATTGGATTGTTACATATGAATAGATGTGTGAAGAAATATGCGGAATTTTTAGATTTGGATTTCTCAATTTTCAGCAAGTTGATTCAAGGCTAACAAGTAGTATCAGAGCCTCTACAATCACTTGATTCAATCAAGTTCTTGGGATTTGTTTGATATATCGTAGTTTTCTGTTTTGGAAGAGAATCATGACTATGAATGCAATAATTTAATCACAACTCCCAAGGTTTTGTGGAACAAACTACGATCATTGGAGCATCCAGATGAAGGTGCTTTTTTGCTCTTAAGAGTTATGAGATCTCGTAGAGATGGGATATACCGACATAGCAGATCAACAAGCGTTTGATAACCTCTCACAAACATGGAAGGATATATTACGGGATGCACGAAAGAAAGATCAAAAGGCAATGTATTTCATCTTTTAAGCTGTAGATGAAAAGATATTTGATAGAGTATCAAGTGCCACTACAACAAAGATTGCATGAGATTTGTTGGAGAAAAGCTATAAGGGTGCAGAAAGATTGAAAAATGTACGAATTCAAACCCTCAAGGGTGATTTTGAAGCCTTGGAGATGGGGGGTACACAGTCTATTGCCGATTATTTCGGTAAAGTAGTGACCGTTGCAAATTAAATAAGGGCGAATGGAAAGGAGATGGATGATATAGAGATCGTCGAAAAAAATATGTTATCACTTACTTCAATGTTCGAGCATGTTGTGTGTGCTATAGAGGAAGCAAAAGACACATCTGTTATGTCAATTGAAGAACTCATGGGTTTGTTGGAAACCCACGAACAACGAATGAAGCAAAGATCATCGTCCTCATCTTTAGAACAAGCACTCAAAACCCAACTTTCGATGGATAATACATCCGATCGAGGAAGAAAATATGAAGGTCGAGGCTGTGGTCGTGACCGTGGTAGATGATCTACAACAATGATGGTAAAAGGAATAAGAGTTTTGACTCTTCAAGAGGCCGTGGAAGAGGTAGATCTCAAAATAGCACTCACAGGTATGACAAATCTAAAGTTTAATGTCATTATTGTAATAAATATGGTCATAATAAATCTGAGTGTCGAAAGAGGTTAACCGATGAAGGTGAAGACAACAATAATTTTGTTGATTAAGATGATGATCCAAGTGCTCCTATTTTGTTAGTTTACAACACTACAGAAGATGGTAATACCAGTCAATGGTATTTGGATACAGGTTGTAGCAACCACATGTGTGGAAGAAAAGAGATATTTGTCAATATGGATGAAAACATTACTTTTATGGTCAAATTTGAAGATAACAGGAAGATACAAGTAGAAGGAAAATGTAAAATTCTAATATCTACAAGGAATGGTGATCATCTTCATATTTCAGATGTTTTTTATGTTCCTAGATTAGAATGCAACTTGCTAAGTGTAGGTCAACTTCAAGAACGAGGCCATATCTTGCATATTGACAATGGTAGCTGCGACCTTAAAGATGCTAATAGTCAATTAATTGCTAGGGTGCCTGTGACAAAGAATTATATGTTCCCTTTGCAAATCAAGACTGATATTTTTACCTGTATAAAACTATAATGCATAATGATTCTTGGTTATGGCATCTTCGGTTTGGCCACTTGAGTTTTGACAGTTTGAAGAACCTTGCCTCAAAGAAGATGGTGATAGGGCTACCATTTATAAATCACCCAAATCAGATTTGTGAAGGTTGCATTATTGGAACACAATATAGAGATCCATTTCCAGTGAGTCAGTCTGTGGGCAGTGAAATTTTCACCGTCCATTGCCCAGGTGTGTGTACAATGGCACACACCTGATCTCAGTCTCTCGGAGAGACGGTTGGGTTCACGCGTGCCTGTGGCACGCGCAGTACCTTTAGCTGTCAGCATTAAATGCTGATGGCTGGCACCATGCTGCCCAGCTAAGCAACAACATAGTTGATCCGTGAGGATAAACCTCACGGATCCACCCTAAATAATAGCGCCCAAATGGGCTAATACATACCCCGTCCGTGAGGGTTAAAACCTCCCGGATCCAATATTAAGTGTTGGCCTCTGAGAGACTGACACATATTCATCCACAAGGATAAAAATCCCACGGATCCAACTTTGGTGTTGGCCTCCGAGAGGCTGACACGTGTCATCCGTGACACATATTCATCCATGAGGATAAAATCCCACGGATCCAGCTGAGGTGTTGGCCTTCATTAGGCTGACACGTGTCATGTCTGTGAGGACAAAACTTCACGGACTCAACAAGAATCATATCTAGTGTCAGTTTCCAAGAGACTGACACGTGTCTGACTGTGAGGACCAAAACTTCACAGATCCGACTCGGAGTGTCAGCCTCCAAAAGGCTGACATCTGTCTCATCCGTAAGGATACAATCCCCACAGATCATATTTAGTGTCAGTCACCATAAGGCTGACACGTGTCCAATTCTTGAGGATAAATCCTCACAGATCGAATATGATAGATCTAACCCAGACCACGGGCAAGTCTATGATCCCTGGTTGAGACCTATGGTCTCACCTTGTGATCCGTGGTTGAGACCAATAGTCTCACCTAGTGATCCGTGGTTGAGACCTCTGGTCTCACCTTGTGATCCGTGGTTGAGAGCAACGGTCTCACCTAGTGATCCGTGGTTGAGACCAATGGTCTCACCTTTCTGATCCGTGGTTGAGACCAATGGTCTCACCTAGTGATCCATGGTTGAGACCTCTGGTCTCACCTTTTGATCCATGGTTGAGACCAATGGTCTCACCTTTTGATCCGTGGTTGAGACCTGTGGTTTCACTATGATCCGTGGACTGACCTAGGTCAGTCTGTCCCAGATGACAGTCAATATCTGACTGTCATAGGGCATAGACTCCTTCATACAAAGGGTTCTCTATCAAGTTGTGGGGGATCCCAAGATAAGGATCCCCTCTTTTAAAATCTCGTGAGATGTCACATGGCATCCCATGATTGTTTTAGGATTAGGACTATGTCCTTTATCCTAGGAAAAGATTTGATTAAACATCCTCCATTTTCAAAAGTACTGGGATTCCCCCCAAAAGAAGAAACCTGGTACAAGAGTCCTAAAAAGAAGAGGATTCTCTCCAGCTTGAGGACTCTCCCAGATAAGGGAGACCCGTGAGCTGGCATCCTCTAAGAGGAAACCCCCTTTTGACTTTCCTAAAATAAGGGAGTCAAAGAGGGAGTCCCAAAGAGGACTCTCTTTAATCCATAAAAGGTATGCTTTCTCACAAGAAAGACACAGAATACAAGATACGGAAAAACCAAGGAAGAAAGAAGATACTCTCTCCTCTCTTTCCAACAGCAAGCAAAAAGCAAACAAGTGAAGAAGAAGAAGACTCCACACATGGAGAATACAAGGTGAGCCCTTAAATACGGCCACCATTCTTTTCTTTTCTTGAAAAGACCTCAATGAGGCACTTGTAACACTTACATGGGAATTGGGCAATCCCATTGAATAAATAAAAATAAATTTATTCAATATGTTCTTCTTTTTATTCTTCATCTTAATCAGAGGTTCTTCCCCGATACAGGGAATGTAATCTAACAGTCTGGGTTACTCAGATTGGAAGGATAGTCCCCACAATAAACTTCATACAACAATGGAGGGAATTTGATAAAAAATGAATTTTTCTCCCACAAATTAAATGGCACGCCCGGTGGGACCTCCTTCTCCTCTCATCTCCGATGAAGAATTAAAAAATAATAAAGAAGAATAAAAAAAATGAAAAGATGAGTGATATTTCTCTCTTTTCTTATCATCTCGTGCAAGATAATCGAACCGTCTACATCCGTCCCACATACGTGCTCACGATCAAAAGGAGGGTCTATGTCCCTCCGATGCCGATTCCGGTGACTCATCCCCTCACTTGGGCTGAGGTGGCAGCGGCCCCAATCATGAGGCCTCGGTCTACTGACCGAACCCTCAATGAGGGTATTGCTGCTCATCCACGAAGGAGTCAATCCTGCCAGGTCCATAGACAGGGTGCATCCCCGGGTGCCCCACGGAGCAGGTGTAGCCTCGAGGGTGCGCCACGGAGCAGTGGCATCCCTAAGGATACTCCGTGGACAAGGGGCATCCCCAAGGATATCCCACGGAGAGGCTGCACCCAAGAGGACGCGCCACGGAGTGGACATATCCCCCAGGATGCGCCACGGATTGGGTGCATCCAACTGGATGCCCCACGGACAGGGTGTTCCCCAATCAGAGTTCACCACGAAGGGTGTACCCAACCGGGTACACACACTGCAGCGTGGCTTCACCACACTGCGACAGGTCAGCCCAAAAGGCAGACCTATGTCAAACACTGGGCCAGGCCTAACAAGTCGTCCCAAACCCCAACAGTCCGTAGTGGAAAGGCCTCAATTGCTGGGGCCGACCATAGGGCTAGTTGGATATAAGCCCCTCAGTCCAACCTGACTGACGGAGCTCCCCCTTTGAAAATTTTTTCGGGAGGGGGAAATATTGCTCGATTTTCATCAGGGCAAAGGAACAAGCCCAAGGGCCTCAATGACTTAATGAACAATCCCTCAAAAAACTTTAAAAATAACAAAGTAATTGAGGAAGGTACCTTAGGGCACTTATCCATGAACAAGAAACGTCCACGGACAGACTCCACGGACCAAGGTCCAGGATATCCCACGGAGGGAAGCAGAAGATTGTCCATGGATGGGAATACAGTAACGTCCACAGACAGAAATGCCAAATTGTCCACGGACATGCAATCAAGACCAGAAATTCAAGACCGTCCACGGACGGACTATTAACTCCGTCCACAGACAGAAGAACAGCTCTGTCCACGGACAGAATTTCAGCACTGTCCACGGACAGAAATTCAAGACCGTCCACGGGCGGACCATCAACTCCGTCCACGGACAGAAGAGCAGCTCTGTCCACGGACATAATTTCGGTACTGTCCACAGACAGAAATCCAAGACTATCCGTGGATAGGCCCAAGCTTGTTTCACGGATCGAAGACCCAACCACACGGAGCAAAGACTTGAGCCAGTCCGAGGGTCAGAAATATACCCCCTTTTCAGGGGCAGGTCCAAGCCAATCCGTGGACATAGTCCACGGACAAGATTCCCTTACAAAGAAAGGGGATCCACGGATAGGCACTTCGCCATCCGAGGATAGCTCTCCTTCTAAGAAGGAAATGAGTTGGTACTATACAGCTAACAAGAGAAGGGTATTCTCAGAGCCGGATTCATCATCCGATGATGACGCAAGAAGCATTAACAACCGTGATCAATATCGTCCAGCTGATAATGCAAGAAATATTTCGAGTCCAGAACAATCAGATAGAGATTTGTTATACAGACTGGGTCCAAACGCCTTCAGAGGTGCTAACCTTGTAACTTTCACAGCAATGATGGGTTCAGTCCGTCATCAACACCAGCGGCCTCCATCTAGAGATGTAAGCCCATTCTAGGGCAGAGAAAGTACTGAACCAGAAAGAAGAGCAGCAGCACCATACGACCCTAGGATCAAGGTGCTAAATAGAAGTACTTCTGCTTTCGAGATGCCTAGGAAGAAAACTCCTGAGGAAATTCTGTAACTCAGAAATAGGAAGTACCCTTCGGCTCCGGCGAAAAAGGTGCATAATTATCGGTCGAGGCCAAGAAGGTCCAGGAACTAGAAGTCAAAAAGGTCGATGGACGCCTCAGATAAAATCCATTTTGTCCATCAGAGACGAATGACTGATCCTTCTACATCTATCCACCCCACTCGGGAGAGATCCGATATCAGAGCATCATATGATGGTTATGAGAGAGTGTCCGTAAATGTGATCGGCACTAGACTCAACCCAACTCCGGGAGAATAAACGACCCCAGTGTTCCAATGAACTGGGGCAGCACCTGAGCAGAATTTATCAGCCAGGCAAGATTCTCAAAGTTCAGCTACCACTATTTTAGTTGCTTTAGACGAGATTGAATCCTCGCAAGCTGTCAGGATAGCTGCTCCAGGTCCGGTGGTGCCGAGAAGAAAAAGGAGCCGCAAGAATCAGGCCAGAGGCAAAGATAAAGCCCAAGACCTAGTTCAATCAACTTCGGAACCTGATGTCAGCGAATACCAAGAAGGGTCAGAACAAGAAACGACCCCGATAACTTCCCCAAGAGAATTGGAAGAAACCTCGCCAGTTAAAGATTCTGACGAGCCAGCTCCTCAACTAACTAGGCCAAAGGAAATGCAAGAAATACCTCGACAGGTTTTCAGTGCACCAAATCCTTTATACGAGATGCCCAGTGCCTATTTTACAGAAGAAGAATTCCCAAATCTTTTTTGATTACCGGAACCAGCTTCAGAACGACCAGTAGCGGTCATGATGACGAACCTGGATGGGAATACTAGTCAGGGGAATAACCCTTCGACTTCAGCACTTCCGCCATCAAATGATCAAACAGTAGCCTTACAGGCTCAACTCCAATACAAGGATGATCAGATCACAGCCATGATGTCTCAAATGCAAGAGTTGGCTACTCAATTGTCAGCTCTCAAATCTGCATCGGCACCTGGGACTCACTTCTCATACCAATGAGGTAGCAGCAATCAAGGCACAGCCCCTATACCTCCAAATCATCCAAGGGTGCCCGAAACAAGTCCCATCCCGAATCAAAACGCTCGCATAGGAGAGGTGTCACCGTCTCTTTTAGCTGCAATCGAAGAGATTGTTCGCAATCAAATGCGGCAGGCAAAAGAAAGAGAAGAAGACGTACGGATGATTGTGAAGCCTTATCCAGCTATCATGGATGCAGTTCCATTCCCACCAGGCTTTTTCCAGCCAACATTCAAAATATTCGACGGCACTGGAGATCCGAGGCAACATCTGTCTCATTTCCTCTCGAGATGCGGATTGAAATCTAAGAACGGGGCTCTTTGCCTCTAGCTCTTCGTACAATCTCTAGAGGGTGCCGCTTTCACATGGTATGCCAACCTCCCTGAGGCTTCAATCCCTGATTGGAATACAATGGTGACAGAATTTAGCAAACAATTCTACAACACCCAAAGAAGAGTAGGTGTTCCAGAATTGATTGAAACCCTGCAGAGGGACAATGAAACAGTAACAGAGTTCATTGCCTGGTGGAGAGCTCTGACCTTCTCCTGCCCTCAAAAGTTCACGCAGTTGGAACTCATTCGGATGTGCCTCAACAACTTCAAGCATGACCTTTCAACTGCCCTAATGGCTCAAACCTTTACGGGTTTCGAAGATTTGTGCATAAAAGCACATGACATGAAAATCCATATAGGAAAAAGAAGACGAGGCAGAGGCACCGATCGCCTTGAATCCTCAACAGCTGCATTGGTGGAAGCCAAAAAGACTGCGCCGCCAGCATCAAATGCTGGTAGATCAACTGGACGAACAAACAACGGTAAAGGACCAATTAAGGTTGGTACCAAACAAGTCCAAGGTGGATCTAGGAAACCACAATGGCAAGGTAAAAAGGAGCCGCCAAAGAAGATCACCATAGAAGAGAGGATGAATAAAACATATTCATTCTCAGAAGACATTGTTGAGGATCTATTTGAAGATCTCCTTGCTAATGAATTTATCACTCTCCCAGAGA
Source organism: Tetracentron sinense (assembly GCA_015143295.1). Lineage (NCBI taxonomy): Eukaryota > Viridiplantae > Streptophyta > Magnoliopsida > Trochodendrales > Trochodendraceae > Tetracentron > Tetracentron sinense. Next base: position 5,421,895 of record CM026563.1, read on the forward strand.
GCCGGAGACCTCAAGAGATTGAGATGAAAAATGTTCCCAAATACTGTCCTTATCATCGTATGATCAGTCACAAGATAAGTGACTGCTTTGTACTGAAAGACATTATTCAACAGCTCTTGGACAATAAAGAGATTGTCATTGATGATCTCCAGCAGACAGCTACATCCAATACGGTAGTGGCTTCTGAGCTAGTGGATGAAAATAAAGCATCTTCAAGTGGTAAACTTCCTGATGACAAACCGTCAAATGAAGAAGATTGGACCCTCTTTGAAAGTAAAGGGACCAAGAAGAAAAGGCAGTTGGCTCAAAACGCCGATGCTAAAAAGCAGGCTCAGGCTACAAGACAAGCTCAAGCCCTAAGTAAAGAAGGGAAACGTATAGCCAAGGCTGAAAAGAAGAAAAAGAAAGAAAGAGCGAGGAAGGCCAAGAAAAATGGACCTGCCCAGGATGCTCTTGTGGAACAAAATCCATTAATGGCAATTACCTTAATGGATTTTATCCCTCCAGGCTTCTGCTCTGACTACGATTATGATAGCCTTCAATCAACCGATTCAGGAGACGAATCAATATTTTTTCCTGCTATATTATCAATGCAATCCTAAATGAAGACCAGTCATGGTTAAATGAAATAAGACAAGTGGTAGCCTGCAGTCCAGAAAGGCACCAGGCATTTCAAAATTGGCTAGACCAAGCTGAAGACATTGAGCTCCCAAAAAGGGGACCATCTACACCAGGACGGACCCCTACAGGACCTTCTGATCTTTCGGAAGGATTTTCTTCCGGAGGAGAGTAAGAGGTAGAAGACGAACAAATACAGTCTGATTCCCCTCAAGAAAGGCTAGGTATGCCTGAAGTGTTAAACTCAAACCATCGTCAGATACGACGATCGGTGCAGGTCTCAACTCAACTTGAGAATCAAGATCCACCTGCTTCAGTCAGTCTGGACTGTGACCCTTCAACAGAAGAAGCAATCCTAGACTCAAAGTCGACTGACAACTCACAGATTTCTGAACAAATCTCAGCCCAATCTGGGAGTCCGACGGGGTGATCTGAAAGAAGAACTCAACCATCTTTTCAAAGTAAGAAAAGGAAGCTGGACTTCAGTTCTGTCAATATGGTCCAACTCTTGGAAGGAGAGTCGTCTGGACCAATAGACCAGACAATTGCCAAAGTCTATCAACTCAACCTCCGATCAGGAAGAAAATTACTACCGAGGTTTGTTCCGGTCCAACATGAAAATCAGACCAGAGCTCAACCAGCCCAAACCCAAACAGTTACCGGCAATGAAAGGGTCAAGTATGATATCCTGACCCATCTAAAGAAAATTTCTTCCTTGCTAAGCGTCTATGATGCTCTCAAAATGTCTCCAGAATTGAGAAAGTCTCTTATATATGCTCTCTCCAATCCGGAAAACTTTTCTAAAGAAGTCACAAATCAGCCGCCACCGCCTCCTCAAACAGGAGCTTCATGTCTCTTCACGATCACTTTTGATGATGAAGATATGCGAGCTGAGACTCTCCAGCATAATCGACCATTGTTCATCTCAGGCCTGGTTAATGAGACTAATATCTCTAGAGTAAATGATAGATGGGGGTTCAGCTGTCAACATCCTTCCAAGAAGAATGCTGTCCAAGCTTGGAGTACAAATGGGTCGGCTTCATGAAAGCAGTCTGATCATCCAAGGCTTTAATCAAAATGAGCAGAAGCCTATAGGCATGGTCAACCTCAAAACCAGATTCGGTGATATTGCTGAAACTACAACATTTCTGGTGATCGATGTTGATACATCATACAACGCCCTGTTGGGACGACAATGGATACACAACCATCTAGTTGTACCATCTACTTATCATCAGTGCCTTAAATACCCTCAAGAGAATGGGTAAGCAAGAATCGATGCCGATGATAATCCATTCAATGACACAGAGGCATATTACGCAGATGCGCGTTTCTATGTCAAAAGTGCCCAAAGAAACCTATAGCAAAAGCCCAAAGGGGAAAAGGTTGAGAGTGGTCCGAAAAGCAATCACGGACCTGTTCAAACAGAGGCTACAAAAAGGGTGTTTAAATATACCCCAAAATCTCAAAGAAAAGAAGGAGAACCGACTTTATCTTTGGTTGAATCTTCCCTGAATCCGGAGAAGGGCAAGTCAGTCGACCTCTCTCAGACGTGTGAGGTTAAAGAAATCGACCCCCTTGAAGCTTTAAAAGGTAATCATATAGTCCCTTTGAGGGAGGATGAAAGTAAATGGCGAGATACTCCATTTCACGGGCCGGTCATGAAATAAAGGACGAAGTCAATGCTCTTCAATTATATGATACTATGATAGGATGAATCTAGGGGACATGAGAAGAGATTGCTATTAATCTTACAGGGGAAAAAAGATACGCTTCGGTGGGAAAACGCCATGTTCCTCAGATGTAAACAAGGGTTTGATCACGGAAAAAAGAGAACAAATCAAAGGAACTATCCCTTACGGCTATGAAAAGCCATGCTTAGAGAGGAGGAGACATGACGCACAAGAGGGCACTGGTGAGTAGTAGATACCAGACTCCTAGGAGGAAGTGATCAGGAGGCGGATTCCCCATAATTCCGACATGTGTGCCGAAAGCGCCGCTTTGTGCCGAAAGCACTGTCCTTGGCAATTTAATGCTGGTCACTTCTGCGTACTGTCAGGCTCCATTGTCCGACTGGACTCATAGGAGCCTCTCACGTGTGATGCAACCGGCGGCAGATTATGTCTGACCTATTTGGCATGAGTGCTAGCGACACGTGGTATGGACATCTATGGCCATCCATGGTCATCGATGGCCTACCACCCTTACCCTATAAATCCCCCGTGATTTTTAGTGCTTGGGATCACATTTTTATCAGCGGTTTTTTTTGGGCCGTACTTCAGAGTATACTTGTTCAGTGCATCCCAGAATCTTGCGTAACTTTAAGTGCCTATTTCAGAGTTTACTGTTCATCATCTTCTACATGTACTTACTTTACCATCGGAGTACAAGTCAGGGTGTCACACCCTCCACTCCAACCTTCTACCGGTAAACCAGAGCGTGGGAGGAGCTGTAGCTGACGCGTGTCCTTTCCGGTATTTTTCCCCTTCAGGTAGTAAGTATTTGATTGCTTACAACGGAAAAGATGGTCAGAAGCTGCAGGGATGAGAGGTAGTTAAGAACATATCGATCTCCAAACAAGAATTAGATGATCAAACACAAGACAGGGTCTCGATGAATTGATGTGCTTCAATCCATTCAAAATGTACAAAATCCTTGACGTCAGTGACACTTGGTTGTAAAGGAAGAAGATTCTTGAAAGTCATATCCTTAAGATTAAATGAGATGACCTTACCATGCATTCGAAGCACCAGAGACGATGACTCTTCTTCCTTCTCTCCCCGAACAAGACATAGTACAGAAAATGTGTAGCAGTGTAACTCATCAAGATCGATTCAGTATTTAACAAACCACTTAGAGTGAGTGCTCTCCATCTCAAGAACATCAAAATGTGTAATAGAAGGGGAATAGATCTCAATAAGATGCAAATGACCTTGAGATTCACCAAAATAATATATCCTCCTTGCATTCCAGCCCTCAGGTATCGGAGGCATTGGCATTGTTAGCAAAATCTCTCGCTCAATATCAAAATATATAGAAGTAAAACGCCTGCTGACCCAGTGAATTGCACCATTCCAGTAGACAGAATTATAAAAATTACGTTCGTTTGAAGTGCGGAAAGGATCTCCAGAGGTTCTCCAAGAGCCAGTCTCTAAGGAGTATATCTCAATTTGATGTCTCTCCAATGATGCATCAGATCTCCATACACAAACAACTTTGTAGTGAGGTGATTTGGAAGGATCGAAAGCTAAGTTAATGCCAACAACAATTGTGCCTACCATGACTCCGGGTCTAGGAAGTGTGGTGTGTTGCTTGGTGGTAGGGTTATAGATGTAATACCTCCTCTCACTTGCCCTAAACCAAGTACAGCAGAATAAGCCATTGCAAGAATTTACAATTCTCATACCTCTTGCATTGTCGATGAAACTGAGAGATGGGATTCCAGTCGCATTTCCTTTGAGGGAAACCAAGTCGAATTCTTGAGTGCTGACAGATTTATACGGAAAGAACAACCCGGAGACGGAGGTGGGGCGACGACAATGAAGTTGAGAGAAATGAGGGCTTGAGATGAGAGAGAGCCATTGTTTGGACACAGATTTGAATCTTAGAAGAGATTTTACTGGCAAACGTGAGAGGATCTCGATCATCAGCCCTTCAATGGTGGCGACCACAGATGAAGGCTTCTCGTCTGTCCGGTTGCTTTTGCGGGAGCGCATCCTTCAATCTCAACCTGGCCACAGAGATTACAGAGGATTTTCTTTCTCTTGTCAAAAAGCTAGGGATTTTGTTTTGGGATTGGGTGGGTAAAAAAAACAAAAAACAAAACTAGGGTTAGGATTATTGTCTTTTGCAACCCAATTAGAAGCCAGAAAGGGCTCCATACATTGTCCGACAGTTAGAAGTCATTTCATTTTCTCCCCATAATTTTTACTTCTCCCCATTTGATATCTCTCACCCTTATCTTCACACACTTATCGCCCCTTGTCTTCTTATAGGTGGAGAAATCAAAATCATGAGCCCCCATGATTTTGACTTCTCCACCACTTGTCACCTATTCTATGGAACCAGAGACAAGCCCTTTCTCGCTAGAGAGACAATCCAAGGCCCAATTGGTAATCCACTTTGCTTCTGAAACGGTGCAGTCTCAGGCACCATAAGAAGTTCAAGACAAACCCAAGCCTTCCCATTAAATCCCATGACATGTTCAAGTGAACCCTAAGCCCACGATAGGTGTGCAAGCCCTGTCCCAAAGAGGCTGACCCTAAGGGTTGAGATCAAGTTCAGGTGGGGTGTTGCCAGGGGTGGAGCTAGGTGGGGGCACATGCCCCACTGCACTTTTGAAAAACAATATATTTATTTTTACGCATAGCCATGGGAATGGGGACGTGAACTCAGGAGAGGAGAGTTATATCTTACGCACCCACAGCTCAACGCATGTCCCTTATAACCTTTATTAATTATGATTAAGATTCATTAAGCCTTGAACTATAATAATGTAAACTTATTTTTTTTTTAAAGCATAATAAAAAAATATTAACTTTTAAGATTAAAAATTCTTAACCAATTAAACATTTTTTAAACTATTTTTTCTTCTAAAAACCAAGGATATATTGTGAAACCCAAGAGTTTGTAAATCTTAACCACAGCTAATAAAGGTTAAAAATTACACGTGTTGTGGGTGTCAGCTAGTTTAGTTAGTAAAGTCTTTCGACATCGTACCAGAGACCTGGGATCAAATCCCATCTACATCAAGGTTTTTTTTTTTTGATGGGGGGGGGGGGGGGGGAGCTACCCCTCATTGTGTAGCCCATAGGTCCATGTGGCAAATTAACCAAACAAAAAGACATGTGCTGACCTGTGGGTGGAGGTGCGATTGCAATTGATTGTGATCCAATCTACATACAGGTATCCAAGAAAAAAATATTTTATACTAAGTTGTTTAATTATTTTATTGAGTATAATTATGATAATGTGTAGTTAGTTGTCCTTAAAGCAGTTATACTATATTATTCAATTATTTAATAGGTATAGCCATGAGACAAGTGTGCAACATTCCTTGATTTGAAAACAAAATATATCTTTTATAACATATTATTGAATTATTTGAAGGGACATAGTCATGGGGCATCTGACTCCTAACAACCCAGATTAGTGAAATGGATCTCTGTCTATTCACCCCATTGGGTCACACTTTTGAGCTGACTCACCCTTGCCAGAGTATACATACTGAGTTCATTCACTTCAATTTTTTAAAAATTAATTTCTTTCATCTAATTCAATTTAAATTCATTCATTTCATGTATGTGTATCACACCATTCAACATGCTAACAATTCAAATTATGTGCATTAGTCTTAGGACTTTCCGCATCCATCATTCTTTGTGTACATTCATATTCATGACTAGACAAGGGGCAACGTCCCATGTCAAAAGACCCTCCATTAGATTATGTGTGTTCATCATGATCTCATTTGTATCCTTCATCCATCATCTTGTCCATCATGTGACCCTCCTGTACATACATTTTATTACTGCCTCAGTTCATAGTATGCATACCTTAAGAAAGTACTCAAAAGAGAAGAGCTGATTGAGCATCTCCAGAGCCTACCAAAGGAAGAAGGTCAAGAGCCATCATACCAAAACAAGATCGATCGAGACTAAGCTAAGTCTAGTCAGTCTAGTCTAGGTTTTCAAAACTGTTATTTTTAAACTATGTCAAAAAAAAGAAATTTCAAAACTTTTTTTAGTCAAGTCATTGTACAATCCTTTTTTGCAAACCCAATACCTTTTCAAACATCAACTTTCTCAGACTTTTTACAAAATTGCTAAAACAAGCCCATGATGATGGTGATCTAGCACTTCTCAGAAGGTCTAGTAACCTGAGGCCACCTAAAAACAAAATTGTTTTCTCTTCTCATGTTAACTAAGCTTGCTCGTTTAAAAAGGACTCACCTGAATTATGATTAAACCACTCAATTCCAAGAAAGCCCAGGGGCAACATATGTCAATAAGTAGGAAGATGAATTTTCAAGGGAAACCCTCAACCTCACAGAGCCAAGACAAGAAACTCAGCTTTAAGATTTAAATTCTTAACTAGAATTAAACATTTTTTAAACTATTTTTTCTTCTAAAACCCAAGGATATATTATGAAACCCAAGAGTTTGTAAATCTTAACCACAGTTATTAAAGGTTAAAAAGGACACGTGTTCTAGGTGCCAGCTAGTTTAGTTAGTAAAGTCTTTCGAAATCGTACCAGAGACCTGGGATTGAATCCCGTCTACATCTAGGTTTTTTTTTTTGGGGTGGTGGTGGGGGTAGATTATGTGTAAAGACCCAAAATTTAGTTTCTTGACATTCGTGCCATTTATATGAATTTCTTAAAATATGTGCCCAATTTTAAATGCATGTGTTCCTAAAAGATGAATAAAAATGAATGTTTTAACATACCCTCAACTTCAAGAAGCTCTAGCCTTTTCACCGTTAATCGGAATCGAATGATTCTTTAACCATTAGGAATGTATGGAAATTCTCTTCGAGATTCATGTTTATCATTTTTCCAGATTTTTAGTCAAAGATAGGTTAAATGTTGGATTTTCAAAATTGAGTCGGCTGAAAATCTAGGCTGCTGAAATTCATTCCAAACCAGTCAGGTCCAGAGCCCATTTAGGTAATTAAGAACTTAAAATTGGGATTTATCTATTAGACATGAAATTGTTCCCATTTGAATGAAGAGTTTAACGCAAGTTGAATCGCCTAATTCTGATTATCGAGTCAAAAGTTGTGGATAAAATATCAAAAGTTATTTCGAGTATAAAAAAAATAAAAAATTAGAGGCCGATCGATCTCCCTTTGTACGGAAAATCGTGATTTTCCATTTTGTACCTTCCCTAGGGTTCCCAAACTCTATAAATACTTCATTAACTCGTGAATTAGGTTTCCCAGAGCCTCATAAACATCAAAAAGAGAGAAAATAGAGTATTTTGAGAGATCCAAAGAGGGAAAAAACCTAAAGATTTTAAGGATTCAACTAAAGAAGAAGGAGGGAGACGTGAGGATCTAGATCGAGCCCCATTCGCAAGCGTAAGATCGTAGGGAAGTGATCAAGTGAGGTAAATAACTTTTCCTAGTTCTCAATTTTATAACTATTAATCTAAAGTATGAATCTAATGATAAGATCAATGTAAAGAACATGATTGATAGTAAGATAAATAGATTTTGATCATCCCTCATGCAATGTTTTTATGAATAATGTAAATATGAATTCATTTCTAACAATATGATGATTATTAATATAAATAAGAATAAATATTTTGGATTTAAAGTAAGAAAATAAGATCAAAGCATGTTATATTATATATATCTCTTATTAAATATGTTCATGATTTTTAGAGATGTTTTATTTATGATTTTTATGATGTATATCAACAAGGGAAAGGGAATTAAAATTGTGATGTATGTATGAATTGAGAATGGAGGAAGTGATGAGATTTTGGAATTGAATGTAATGTATGAAATAATTGAATAATTGATATAGATTATTTGTAAGATTAGGGTTACATGTTAGTGTGTTTTGTGGATACAATCTATGAGAATTATGATTGATAAATTATGTAGTGTAATTATGATATTGATCTCAATTAAAAAAAGAGTTGTTGATAGTTAAATTAAATTGTGAATTATGCATGTAGAAAAGTAAACTGTGGTCAAAGCCTGTTAAATTATTGGGAACATGAATGTTACCGTGTATTTATTTTATGTTTTCATACGTGATATATTGTTGGGTAAAAGAACCTTTGATCAGAGTCAAGCTTGCCTAGACCTGGTTAACATAGTGAAATGGGACGCTATGATGAGATGTCCTATGGTCCTTGACCAATAGTATTAGGTATAATTTAATCGATAGTATATTACCGTGCACTCACTCCAGATAATGAATATGTAAAAGCAAGATTACAAGTATTATACAAGTACACATGAAAGCGATGAGTGCATGATTGAGTTTTGCATTGACCGAGTACCCACAAGCTTAAGATCAAGATAAGACAAGCCGTATATACCGGATAATGTGTAGACAAGTCGTATGCATCAGATAATGTATAGACAAGCCGTATACATCGGATAATGTGTAGACAAGCCGTATACTTCGGATAATGTGTAAACCGTGTGGTACCATATACACCGGATAATATGTAGACATGCCGTAATGTGTAAATCGTGTGGTACCTCGAAAAGTAGGGTATTAATCTCTACCCAATATATGAGGTAGAGTTATTTTAAGTTATCGCATAGTGCATGTTTGATTTATTTATGAAAAAAAAAAACAAGTTAGAAAAATAAGACAAGTTAAGAAAAGTATGACAAGAAAGAAAATCTAAGTAATAAGACAAACAAGATAAATAAGATAAGTACAAGTGAACACGTGAAATAATTGAAAAGAAAATATGTTCTGCATTCTGATTTATGTATATGAATTGTAATTGAACTGTTACTTATATGCATATTATAGTTATGATATTGCTTACTATGGATTGTTATATACGCGGAGTAATTTGTTACTCAGCCGATGACTTTTATTGTTGGCAGGTTCAAGATTTAATAATTGTACCCAGAAGCCTTGAGTTAAAGAGGAGTACTGTGGGCAGTGAAATTGTCACCGTCCATCACCCAGGTGTGTGTACGATGACACACACCTGATCTTAACCTCTCGGAGAGACGGTTTGGTTCACGCGTGCCTATGACACGCGCAGTACCTTTAGCTGTCAGTATTAAATGCTAATGGCTGGCACCATGCTGCCCAGCTAAGCAAGACCAGATTTGATCTGTGAGGATAAATCTCACGGATCCACCCTAAGTGGTAGCTCCAAAAAGGGTTAACACATGTTCATCCGTGAGGACAAAACCCCATGGATCCAATATTAAGTGTTGGCCCCCGAGTGGCTAACACATATTCATCCGTGAGGAATAAAATCTCACGGATCCAATACTTAGTGCTAGTCTCCGAGAGGCTGACACATGTCCATCCGTGAGGACCAATATCTCACGGATCCAATATTTGGTGTCAACCTTCATGAGGCTGACAGTTGTTTATCCGTGAGGACCAAAACCTCACGGATCCAACCTTTAGTGTTGGCCTTCATTAGGCTAACACGTGGTATGTCCGTGAGGACCAAAACCTCACGGATCCAATATTTGGTGTCAGCCTTCATGAGACTGACACCTGTCCAACCCTGAGAACCAATACCTCACGGATCCAATACAGATCATGTTTAGTGCCAGCCTCCATAAGGTTGACACGTGTCCAATTCCTGAGGATAAGTCCTCATGGACCAAATATAATGTCCTGGACCTATTCCAGACCACGGGCAAACCTTGTGATCTGTGGTTGAGGCCTGTGGTCTCCCCCGTGATCCATGGTTCAGACCAATGGTCTCACCTGATGATCCGTGGTTGAGACCTGTGGTCTCCCCCGTGATCTGTGGTTGAGACCAATGGACTCACCTGGTGATCCGTGGTTGAGGCCTGTGGTCTCCCCCGTGATCTGTGGTTGAGACCAATGGTCTCACCTGATGATCCGTGGTTGAGACCTGTGGTCTCCCCCGTGATCTGTGGTTGAGACCAATGGACTCACCTGGTGATCCGTGGTTGAGGCCTGTGGTCTCCCCCGTGATCTGTGGTTGAGACCAATGGACTAACCCGGTGATCCGTGGTTGAGGCTTGTGGTCTCCCCCGTGATCCGTGGTTGAGGCCTGTGGTCTCCCCCGTGATCTGTGGTTGAGACCAATGGTCTCACCTGGTTATCCGTGGTTGAGACCTGTGGTCTCCCCCGTGATCCGTGGTTGAGACCAATGGTCTCACCTGGTGATCCGTGGTTGAGACCTGTGGTCTCCCCCGTGATCTGTGGTTGAGACCAATGGACTCACCTGGTGATCCGTGGTTGAGGCCTGTGGTCTCCCCCGTGATCCGTGGTTGAGACCAATGGTCTCACCTGGTGATCTGTGGTTGAGACCTGTGGTCTCCCCTGTGATCTATGGTTGAGACCAATAGTCTCACCCCTTAATCCGTGGTTGAGACTTATATTCTCATCCTGGTCTGTGTACTGGCCTAGACCAGTCTGTCCCAGCTGACAGTCAGTATTTGACTGTCATGGGGCAGAGAATCCTTAATAAAAAGGATTCTCTGTCAAGTTGTGAGGAATCTCAAGATAAGGATCCCCTCTTTTAAAATCTCATGGGATTCCACGTGGCACCCCATGATTATTTTAGGATTAGGACTATGTCCTTTATCCTAAGAAATGATGAGATTAACATCCTCCTTTTCGAAAGGTATTAGGATTCCCCCTAAAAAATGGAGGAAACCTGGTACAAGAGTCCTAAAAAGAAGATGATTCTCTCCAGCTTGAGGTCTCTCCTAGATAAGGGAGAACCGTGAGTTGGCATCCTCTAAGAGGAAAGCCTCTTTTGACTTTTCTAAAATAAGGGAGTCAAAGAGGGAGTCCCAAAGAGGACTCTCTCTAATCCATAAAAGGTTTTTTGAAAACAACAACAAAAAGCGGAACAGAATACAAGATACGGAAAAAACTAAGGAAGAAAGAAGATACTCCCTCCTCCATTTTCAACAGCAAGCAAGAAGCAATCAGGTGAAGAAGAAGACTCCACATATGGAGAATACAAGGCGAGCCCTCATACATGGCCACCATGCTTTTTCTTTTCTTGAAAATACCTCAATGAGGCACTTGTAACGCCTACATGGGAATTGGGCAACCCCATTGAATAAATAAAAATAAATTTATTCAATATGTTCTTCTTTTATTCTTCATCTTAATCAGAGGTTCTTCCCCGATACAGGGAAGATAATTTAACAGTCTGAGTTTACTCAGATTGGAAGGATAGTCCCCGCAACAAATAATAAACTTCATACAACAATGGAGAAAATTTGATAAGACGAATTTTCTCCCCAACAAATTAAATGGCACGCCCAGTGGGACATCCTTCTCCTCTCATCTCTGATGAAGAATTAAAAATAATAAAGAAGAACAAAAAAAATGAAAAGATGAGTGATATTCCTCTCTTTTCTTATCATCTTGTGCAGGATAATCGAGACCGTCTACGTCCGTCCCATATACGTGCTCACGATCAAAAGGAGGGTCTATGTCCCTCTGATGCCGATTCTGGTGACTCATCCCCTCACATGGGCTGAGGTGGCAGCGGCCCCAATCATGAGGTCTCGATCTACTGACCGAACCCTCAATGAGAGTATTGTTGCTCCTCCACGGAGGAGTTAACCCTGCCAGGTCTACGGACAGGGTGCATCCCCAAGGGTGCCCCACAGAGCAGGTGTAGCCCCGAGGGTACACCACGGAGCAGATGCATCTCAAATGGTGCGCCACGGAGCAGTGGCATCCCCAAGGATGCTCCGTGGACAAGGGGCATCCCCCAAGATATCCCACAGAGAGGCTGCACCCAAAAGGACATGCCACAGAGCGGACATATCCCCCAGGATGCGCCACAGATTTGGTACATTCAACTGGATCCTCCACGGATAGGGTGTTCCCCAATCAGTGTTCACCACGGAGGGTGTTCCCAACCGGGTACACACATTGCAGGGTGGCTTCACCACACTGCGACAGGTCAGCCCAAAAGGTAGACCTATGTCAAACACTGAGCCAGGCATAACAAGCCGTCCCAAACCCCAACAGCCCTTAGTGGAAAGGCCTCAATTGTTGGGGCCGACCATAGGGCTAATTGGATATAAGCCTCCTTCGTCCAAGCTGACTGACGGAGCTCCCCCTTTCAAAAAAATTTCGGGAATGGGAGATGCTGCCCAATTTTCATCAGGGCAAAGGAACAAGGCCAAGGGCCTCAAGGACTTAATGAAGAATCCCTCAAAAAACTTTAAAAGTAACAAAGTAATTGAGGAAGGTGCCTTAGGGCACTTATCCGTGAACAAGAAACGTCCACAGACAGACTCCATGGACCAAGGTCCAGGATATCCCACGGAGGGAAGCAGAAGATTGTCCACGGACGGGAATACAGGAACGTCCACGGACAGAAATGCCAAATTGTCCACGGACAGGCAATTAAGACCGTCCACGGACAGAAGATCCAAATTGTCCATGGATAGGGATAGAGGATTATCCATGGACAGTAATGCAAAACTGTCCACGGACAGAAATTCAAGATCGTCCACGGACGGACCATTAACTCCGTCCACGGACAGAATTTCAGCACTGTCCACAGACAGAAATTCAAGACCGTCCACGGACGGACCATCAACTCCGTCTACGGACAGAAGATCAGCTCTGTCCATGGACAGAATTTTAGAACTATCCACGGACAGAAATTCAAGACCGTCCACGGACGGACCATGAACTCCGTCCACGAACAGAAGAATAGCTCTGTCCACGGACAGAATTTCAGCACTATCCACAGATAGAAATTTAAGACCGTCCACGGACGGACCATCAACTCCGTCCGCGGACAGAAGAACAGCTCTGTCCACGGACATAATTTCAGAACTGTCCACGGACAGAAATTCAAGACCGTCCACGGACAGAGAACAGCTCTGTCCACAGACAGAATTTCAATACTGTCCACTGACAGAAATCCAAAATTATTCGTGGACAGGCCCAAGCTTGGTCCACGGATTGAAGACCCAACCACACGGAGCAAAGGCTTGAGCCAGTCCGAGGGTCAGAAATATACCCCTTTTTCAGGGGCAGGTCCAAGCCAATCCGTGGACATAGTCCACGGACAGGAGTCCCTTACAAAGAAAGGGGATCCACGGATAGGCACTTTGCCATCCGAGGATAGCTCTCCTTCTAAGAAGGAAAGGAGTTGGTACTATACAGCCAACAAAAGAAAGGTATTCTCGGAGCCGGATTCATCATCCGATGATGACGCAAGGAGTATTAACAGCCGTGATCAATATCTTCCAGCTGATAATGCAAGAAATATTTCGAGTCCAGAACAAGCAGATAGAGACTTGTTATACAGACTGGGTCCGAACGCCTTCAAAGGTGCTAGCCTTGCAACTTTCTCATCAATGATGGCATCAGTCCGTCATCAACACCAGCGACCTCCATCAAGAGATGTAAGCCCATTCTGGGGCAGAGAAAGTACTGAACCAGAAAGAAGAGCAGCAGCACCATACGACCCTAGGGTCAAGGTGTTAAATAGAAGCACTTCTGCTTTCTAGATGCCCAGGAAGAAAACTCCTGAGGAAATTCTACAACTCAGAAATAGGAAGTACCCTTCGTCTTCGTCAAAGAAGGTGTATAATTATTGGTCAAGGCCGAGAAGGTTCAAAAACCAGAAGTCAAAAAGGTCGACAGACGCCTCGGATAAAATCCGTTTTGTCCACCAAAGACGAAGGACTGATCATTCTGCACCTGTTCACCTTACTCGGGGGAGATCAGATGCCAGAGCATCATATGATGGTTACGAGAGAGTGTCCATGAATGTGATCGGCACTAGACTCAACCCAGCTCCGGAAGAGCATATAACCCCAGTGTTCCAAGAAACTGGGGCAGCGCTTGAGCAGAACTTATCAGCCAGGCAGGATTCTCAGAGTTCAGCTACCGCTATTTTAGCCGCTTTAGACGAGACTGAATCCTCGCAAGCGGTCAGGATAGCTGCTCCAGGTCCGGTGGTGCCGAGAAGAAAAAGGAGCCGCAAGAATCAGGCCAGAAGTAAAGATAAAGCCCAAGACCTAGTTCAATCAGCTCCGGAGCCTAACGTCAGCGAATACCAAAAAGGGTCAGAACAAGAACCAACCCCAGTAACTTCTCCAAGAGAACTGGAAGAAACTTTGCTAGTCGAAGAATATGTTTCTGACGAGCCAGCTCCTCAACTAACTAGGCCAGAGGAAGTACAGGAAATACCTCGACAGGTTTTCAGTGCACCAAATCCTTTATACGGGATGCCCAGTGCCTATTTTACAGAAGAAGAATTCCCAAATCTTTTCCGATTACCGGAACCAGCTTCAGACCGACCAGTAGCGGTCATGATGACGAACCTGGATGGGAATACTAGTCAGGGGAATAATCCTTCGACTTCGGCACCTCCGCCGTCAAATGATCAAACAGCAGCCTTACAGGTTCAACTCCGATACAAGGATGATCAAATCACCGCCATGATGTCTCAAATGCAAGAGTTGGCTACTCAATTGTCAGCTCTCAAATCTGCATCGGCACCTGGGCCTCACTTCCCATACCAAGGAGGTAGCAGCAATCAAGGCACAACCCCTATACCTCCAAATCATCCAAGGGTGCCCGAAACAGGTCCCATCCCGAATCAGACCGCTCTCATAGGAGAGGTGTCACCGTCTCTTTTGGCTGCAATCGAAGAGACTGTTCGCAATCAAATGCGGCAGGCAAAAGAAAGAGAAGAGGATGTACAGATGATTGTGAAGCCTTATCCAGCTATCATGGATGCGGTTCTATTCCCACCAGGCTTTGTCCAACCGACATTCAAAATGTTCGACGGCACTGGAGATCCGATGCAACATTTGTCTCATTTCCTCTCGAGATGCGGATTGACATTTAAGAACAGCGCTCTTTGCCTCCAGCTCTTCGTACAATCTCTAGAGGGTGCCGCTTTCACATGGTATGCCAACCTCCCTGAGGCTTCGATCCCTGATTGGAATACAATGGTGACCGAATTCAGCAAACAATTCTACAACACCCAAAGAAGAGTAGGTGTTCCAGAATTAATTGAAACCCGGCAGAGGGACAATGAAACAGTAACAGAGTTCATTGCCCGGTGGAGAGCTTTGACCTTCTCCTGCCCTCAGAAGTTCACGCAGTTAGAACTCATTCGGATGTGCCTCAACAACTTCAAGCATGACCTTTCAATTGCCCAAATGGCTCAAACCTTTACAGGTTTCAAGGATCTGACCACAAAAGCGCATGACATGGAAATCCATATAGGAAAAAGAAGGCGAGGCAGAGGTACTGACCGCCTTGAATCCTCAACAGTTGCAGTGGTGGAAGCCAAAAAGACTGTGCCACCAGCATCAAATGCTGGTAGATCAACTGGCCGAACGAACAACGGCAAAAGACCAATTAAGGTTGGTACCAAACAAGTCCAAGGTGGATCTAGGAAACCACAATGACAAGGTAAAAAGGAGTCGCCAAAGAAGATTACCATGGAAGAGAGGATGAATAAAACATATTCATTCTCAGAAGACATTATTGTGGATCTATTTGAAGATCTCCTTGCTAATAAACTTATCACTCTCCCAGAGAGCTGGAGACCTCAAGAGATTGGGATGAAAAGTGATCCCAAATACTGTCCTTATCATCGTAGGATCAGTCACAAGATAGGTGACTTCTTTGTACTGAAGGACATTATTCAACGGCTCCTGGACAATAAAGAGATTGTCATTGATGATCTCCAGCAGGCAGCTACGTCCAATACGGTGGTGGCTTCAGAGCCAGTTGATGAAAATAAGGCATCTTCATCAAGTAGCAAACTTCCTGACGACATACCGTCAGACGGAGAAGACTGGACCCTCTTTGAAAGTAAATGGACCAAGAAGAAAAAGCAATTGGCTCAAAACACCGATGCTAAAAAGCAAGTCCAGACTACAAGACAAGCTAGAGCCCTAAGAAAAGAAGGGAAGCGCATAGCTAAGGCGGAAAAGAAGAAGAAAAAAGAGTAAGGAAAGCCAAGAAAAACGGTCTTGCCCAAGATGTTCTTGTGGAAAAAAAGCCATTGTCAGCAATCACCTTGATGGATTTTATCCTGCCAGGCTTCTGCTCCGATTGCGACTATGATAGCCTTCAGTCAACGGATTCAGGAGACGAATCCAATATCTTCTCCTGCTATGTTATTAATGTGGTCCCAAATGAAGACCAGTCACGGTTAAATGAACCAAGACAAGTGGTAGCCTGTAGTCCAGAAAGACACCGAGCATTTCAGAATTGGCTAGACCAAGCTGAAGACATTGAGCTCCTAGAATGAGGACCATCTACACCAAGACGGACCCCTATAGGGCTTTCTGATCTTTCCGAAGGATTTTCATCCGGAGGAGAGCGAGAGGCAGAAGACGAACAAATACAGTCTGATTCCCCTCAGGAAAGGCTAAGTACGCCTGAAGTTTTGAACTCAAACCATCATCAGATGTGACGATTGGTGCAGGTCTCAACTCAACTTGAGAATCAAGATCCACCTGCTTTAGTCAGTCTGGACAGTGACCCTTCAATGGAAAAAGTAGTCTTAGAATCAAGGTCGACTGACAGCTCACTGGCGTCTGAACAAAGCTCAGCTCAATCTGGAAGTCTGACAGAGCAATCTGAAAGAAGAATTCAACCATCTTTTCAAAGTAAGAAAAGGAAGCTGGACTTCAGTTCTGTCAACATGGTCCAATTCTTGGAAGGAGAGTCGTTTAGACCAATAGACCAGACGATTGCCAAAGTCTATCAACTCAACCTCAGATCGGGAAGAAAATTACCACCGAGGTTTGTTCCGATCCAACATGAAAGTCAGACCAGAGCTCAACCGGCCCAAGCCCAAACAACTACCGGTAATGAAAGGGTCAAGTATGATATCCTGGCCCATCTAAAGAAAATTCCTTCATTGTTGAGCGTCTATGATGCTCTCAAGATGTCTCCAGAATTGAGAAAGTCTCTTATATATGCTCTCTCCAATCCGGAGGACTTTTCTGAAGAAGTCACAAATCAGCCGCCACCGCCTCCTCAAACAGGAGCTTCCTGCCTCTTCACGATCACCTTTGATGATGAAGATATGCGAGCTGAGACTCTCCAGCATAACCGGCCACTGTTCATCTCAGGTTTGGTTAATGAAACCAGAATCTCCAGAGTGAGGATAGATGGGGGTTCAGCTGTCAACATCCTTCTAAGAAGAATGCTGTCCAAGCTTGGAGTACAAATGGGTCGGCTTCATGAAAGCAGTCTGATCATCCAAGGCTTTAATTAAAATGAGCAGAAGCCTATGGGCATGGTCAACCTCAAAACCAGATTCGGTGATATTGCTGAAACTACAACATTTCTGGTGATCGATGTTGATACATCATACAACGCCCTGTTGGGACGACAATGGATACACAACCATCTAGTTGTACCATCTACTTATCATCAGTGCCTTAAATACCCTCAAGAGAATGGGTAAGCAAGAATCGATGCCGATGATAATCCATTCAATGACACAGAGGCATATTACGCAGATGCGCGTTTCTATGTCAAAAGTGCCCAAAGAAACCTATAGCAAAAGCCCAAAGGGGAAAAGGTTGAGAGTGGTCCGAAAAGCAATCACGGACCTGTTCAAACAGAGGCTACAAAAAGGGTGTTTAAATATACCCCAAAATCTCAAAGAAAAGAAGGAGAACCGACTTTATCTTTGGTTGAATCTTCCCTGAATCCGGAGAAGGGCAAGTCAGTCGACCTCTCTCAGACGTGTGAGGTTAAAGAAATCGACCCCCTTGAAGCTTTAAAAGGTAATCATACAGTCCCTTTGAGGAGGATGAAATGTACAATGGTCGAGACTACCTCCAGTTTCACTGTTCCGGTCATGAAAAAAGGACAGAAGTCAATGCTCTTCAATTCTCTAGATACATATGATAGGATGAATTCCTCGTGGACCAATGAGAAGAGCAATGCTATTAATCCTTACAGGAAAAAGATAAGCTTCGGTGGGAAAATCGACATGTTCCTCAAGAAACAAGGGTTTGATCCCGAAAAAGAAGAACAAATCAAAGGAACTATCCTTCCGGCTTATGAAGCCATGCTTAGAGAGGAGCAGCATGAAGCCCTGGATACTGGTGATTATGTAGATACAAATACGCCAGGAATTGGGTATAATCCTCCAGTCTTCGTATTTGGGGCAAGTCACAACCAGACTGCGAATGTGGTCACAGTTCGGGAGGAGTCTGCATCAGAAGAAGTCTCCATGGAATGGCTTCCGGGAGAAACGGAGTCCCTACAGGAATCCCCATGGGTTGAAGCAGCGCATCAAGATATGATAGATAGCCTGGCTAAAGTCAGTCTCAGTGCATGGCAAAAATGGCTAACAACAGAAGTCATTCCCGATGTCATTGTCCCTTCCAGAAAAACAGGAGAAAAGCCCATCCTTTTTCACTCGACAGGGCGAGTAGGCAAAGTCATTCCCCGAAACAACAGAAGAAATGGAAGGATGAATCCTTATCAAAGGAGGCCTATGTTTAATCCAGCAATCAAGAGAATGCTTGAGAAGCAGGGGTTTAATACTGAAGCAGAAGAGCAGGTTGAGCATGAAATTATGCCCGCACCCAGGATTTTGGCTACTTATGAACAAGTCAGTTCTAACTTAGGAAACTCTGAAGTAGGAAATTTCGATCCTCCATCAATTGAAGACTTGGTCTGGACTGTAAATACTATTACAGTAGATGAAGACTCCTCTTCAGGAGAAGAAATTATCATGGAAGAACCACCGGAAGAAACAGAAGTTCGTCCGCTCCTCCAGAATTTGAAGCAGGAGGTCAAGCGACTGTGGATGACCTTCTTGAAGTTAACCTCGGCTCTGAACAAGATCTGAGGTCAACCTTCAGTAGCGCCTCTCTCTCTCAAACAGAAAAAAAAGATTATCTTTGTCTCCTAAAAGAGTATAAAGATGTCTTTGCCTGGAACTACACAGAAATGTCTGGCTTAGATCCAAAAATTGTAGTCCATCATCTCACAATTCGAGAAGATGTCAGGCCAATCAAGCAGGCACAAAGACGAGCCCGCCCAGAACTGGTCGCTCAAATTAAAGCTGAGGTAGATAAACTCCTCAAAGCTGGGTTTATAAGAGAGGTTCAATACCCTACTTGGCTTACCAACGTGGTTCCCGTAAAGAAAAAGAACGGACAGATCCGGGTTTGTATAGACTTCCAGGATTTGAATGAAGCTTGCCCTAAGGATGAATTCCCTTTGCCCATCACCGAAATAATGGTCGATGCCACAACAGGTTTCGAAGCTTTATCCTTCATGGATGGATATTCCGGCTACAATCAAATCAAGATGGCCCCGGAAGATGAAGAGCTTACAGCTTTTCACACTCCTAAGGGAGTGTTCTGTTACAAAGTCATGTCATTCGGCCTCAAAAATGCCGGAGCAACTTATCAAAGAGCCATGACCGTCATATTTGGAGATATTCTTCATGACAAAGTCAAGTGTTATGTTGATGATCTGGTTGTCAAAACAAAGCAGCGAAGCAATCATCCGGATGACCTTCGGGAAATCTTCGACAGACTGAGACAGCATCAGCTCAAGATGAACCCGCTCAAATGCGCGTTCGGAGTTACATCTGGGAAATTCCTAGGCTTTGTGGTACGCCATAGAGGAATTGAGATTGACCCTACCAAAATAAGGGTCATTCGCGAGATGCCTCCTCAAAGGAATTTATGCGAGTTGAAAGGACTTCAGGGTCGACTCGCTTATATCCGGAGATTTATCTCCAATTTGGCTGGAAGATGACAACCGTTTTTCCGGCTAATGAAGAAAGGGATACCTTTTCAATTGGATGAAGCTTGTCAAAATGCTCTGGATAGCATCAAAGCTTATCTCACAAACCCACCGGTCCTTATGGGCCCCATCAGAGGAAAGCCACTCATCCTCTATATCACAGCACTCAAGGGATCTCTTGGAGCTCTCCTTACTCAGCATAATGATCAAGGAAAAGAAAACGTTTTGTATTACTTGAGCAGGACTTTGGTTGGAGCAAAATGCAGATATAGCCCGATAGAAAAAATATGTCTGGCCCTTATCTTTGCCCTGAAAAAACTAAGGCATTATATGCTAGAGCATTCAGTGAAACTGATATCCAGAGCCAATCCTCTTAAATACATACTGTCCCATCCTACTCTTTCTGGCAGAATGGCAAAGTGGGCGGTGCTCCTATCCGAATTCGAAATCGAATTCGTGCCCTAAAAAGCAATGAAAGGACAAGCCCTTGCTGACTTCCTTGCGGCACATCCAATTCCTGCAGACTCGCCACTGGTCACTGACCTCCTGGATGAAGTCATGCAAATTCAAGTCAAAAATAGGCTGGAAGATGTATTTCGATGGAGCTTCAAGAAGCCCTGATGGTGTCAAACGCATCGACCCGAAGGAAAACAAATCGGGAATTGGTATTGTTTTTGTCACACCAGACAATGCAATACTACCCTATTCCTTCGCCCTAACAGAAGGATGTTCAAATAATGAAGCTGAGTATGAAGCCTTGATATCAGGTCTTGAATTAGCTCTTGAGATCCCGGTGGATGAGCTAACTATCTATGGGGATTCAGAACTCGTCATTAAATAGGTACGAGGTGAATATGCAGTGCGGAGGGTTAGTCTCCTTCCCTATCAGAAGAGAGTGGACCAGCTACTTGCTCAATTCCAAGAAGCAGCCTCTTCCATGTCAGTAGAGGACTTAACAATCAAGCTGATGCTTTGGCTAGCCTGGCAGCATCTCTAACCCTGCCAGTAGACAGGATGTTGACCATCACAGTAGGGGAAAGAAGAACTCTAAAACCCCTTCCAAAGATAGATTTCCTGGATACAGTTTGTTTTGTGACTAACAGATGAGGATTGGCGACAGCCCTTCATCGATTATCTCCAACATGGTCGATTACCCGGATACCGTGCTAAACGCGCTGAAGTCTGCCGACGGGTCACAAAATTTGTGATGTTGGAAGAAACCTTATATAGAAGGTCCCTGGACGGCATCTTAATGAGATGTATCTCAGGAAAAGAAATAGATCGAGCCATGGAAGAAACTCATGTTAGGATCTGCGGTGTTCACCAAGTTGGACCTAAGTTACAATTGCAGCTGAAAAGATTAGGCTACTATTGGCCTACAATGATCGCTGATTGTTTGAACTATGCAAGAAAATGCAAAGTTTTTCAGCTCCATGCTGATTTTATACATTAGGCTCCCGAGCCTCTTCACATGACAACGTGTTCATGGTTGCGGCATGGGGAATGGATATCATAGGACCATTCACCCCACCATCATCTGTTGGGCATCAATACATTCTGGCTGCAACAGACTATTTCTCAAAATGGGCCGAACCCATCGCTCTCAAAGAAGTCAAACACCACTTAGTGGCAGACTTCATCCGGACCAACATCATATATCGGTTCAGAATTCCAGAAAGCATTATCTCGGATAACGGGTAACCTTTTCGAAGCGCCCCTATACACAAGTTGTATGCCAAATTTGGCATCCGAGAGGACCATTCTACCCGGTATTATGCAGCCGCGAATGGTCTTGCTGAAGCTTTCAACAAGACTTTGTGCAAAATCCTCAAGAAGATTGTGGATAAAAGCAAACGGGATTGGCACGAACGCCTACCCGAAGCCCTCTGGGCATATAGAACTACTCATCGGACTCCGACACAGGCCACGCCGTATTCCCTGGTCTTCGGCGGTGAAGCAGTTCTCCCCCTTGAAATTCAAATTCCCTCCCTACGGGTGGCAATTCAGCAGTCTCTCACAAAAGAAGATTCAGCTAAAGTTCGTCTTGCAAAGCTTGAAACTCTTGATGAATGTCGTCTCCAAGCCCAACAAAGTTTAGAGATGTACCAGCAAAGATTAACTAGCGCCTTCAATAAAAGGGTAAGACTAAGGTCTTTCAAAAAGGGAGATTTGGTCTTGATAGTCAGAACTCCAATCATCGTCACTCGTCGAACCAAGGGGAAGCTTGAACCAAAATGGGAAGGGCCATACGTCGTCGAGAAGGTATACTCTAACGGATCATACCTGCTGACCTCAATGGATGGAGAGCGAATTATCCCTCCAACCAATGCAAGATTCCTTAAGCGATATTACTCCTAGGAACCAAAATGCTCGCTAAGCTGAAAACCCTAAAAGGTGGCTTATACAAAATTTAGAGCAACAATGACTCACTAAGTTGAAAATCCAAAAGGATGACTTAGACAAAAAAAATTGAGTCAAAATAAAATGTCCGCTAGACCAAAACTCCAAAAGACGGTCTAGGCAAAAATTAGGGCAACAAATAGCTCGTTAGACTAACACTCTAAGAGAAAGTCTAGGCAAAAATTAGAGCAATTTGACAAGCTCCTGAATACGAGCTAAAAAGGTTCACAAAGGCTCCTGAATACGAGCTAAAAAGGTTCACGGCGCTTCACAAGTCTCCAGAATACCAGACCGAAGTCCAAACCCTCCTAGGCACGAACAGAAACTGCCTATTCACTATCAAATTGAGAATTGAAACTTCAAAAGCCCCCCCTCCCAAATACAAGGTCGAAGTCAAAACCTTCCTAAGTATGAACGGAAACTACCTATTCGCTATCAAAATGCGAATCCCCCTTTGAACTACGTTTGGCTTGATCCTATCATGGGTACATAGGCAGCCTAAGGAATTAACTTGGGTTCAGTCAGTTCTTCTAAAAGAACACTATCCCCCAGGGATACAAAATCGTTGTTATTACGGGATTTGCATATTAAGAGGGTGATACACATTATTCAAAAAAAAAAGCAGACACTGAATGATAAAAACAAAATTCTTCATTCATTTACGGGATTTGCATCCTGAGGATTTACATTCTCATCCGGAGGATTTACAACAGGAAGATCCTCATTAACAAGATGTATATTAAGAGGGTTTTCTTCGATTAATGGGGCGGTATTAGAGAAGGATAATCTTTCTATCCTGGTGCGTTGTTGTTTATGAAGATGTGCAGCTTCCTGACAAGCGTCCGCCAAATCCTCTTTTAATTTAATGATCTGCCCCAGAGTCTTCTGGCCTTGAATCTTCACCGATTGCCCGTCCAATAATTCGGAATCGATAGTTGCGAGCTCTGTTTCCATCGATTCACGAGCACTCTTTATTTTTGAAGTTCTAACCATAGCTTCTTGTAGTTGTCGACAGAGACTCTCTACCTCGGCTTCTGCAGCCCGTTGGTGTTTCGCAGTCCGACAAAATTTCTCGTGAAGATCACTGGCCACTTCGGCCAACTCAGTCATCTTGAAGGAAGTATCGTTAACCTGATCCCTGGATTTTACTTCAAGACTGCTGATCGGGTCTATGTTATTCAACCGGTATACCTTCCGAGCTGAATCAATCAAAACTTCGACTTCCTACTGTACGAAGGGGTCTCTGATACCCAGACGATTGAAAATGTTAAATGCTGAAATACAATCGTCCTGCATCTGGTCGAGATCTTTAAAACCTCTGCTAAGCAATGAGGTCTTCAAACCCTCGAGTACATGTTTAGCACTCTCGATGTAAGCATCAGCTAACAGCTTGGAAGGAGGTGGAATCGGAGCATGATTGGGTACTCCGAAAGTAAACTTTGGAGCATTCATGATTCCCTTGATCACATCTATAAAATTGTAAATTTAGAAGTTATTCAAAAAATAATAATAATCAAGATTACATACCAGGAAGTCCAGAGATTCTCCCGAGAAGGGAATCGTAACTATTTCTGTCTGCCAACCATCTACCGGAGGGTTCAGGCGGAGGGGCAGATGGGGTATATTCAGGTGAAAGAGGCCTGATGGGAGATGCCGGGCTTGCAGGATGACTGACCGGAGGAGTGGCTGGCCTGTGCTCGGGTGATGGAATCATGCTGAGAAAAGGTAAATCTTCAGGAAGTAATCTTTCATCAGCAAATGGCTTCGTATATAGAACCATGTCCATCCCGATTGCATCTATGTCCAGGTCTTCCTCTGCAATATGAATTTCAGGAGTATTTGGCTCTGGCTCCTGAGTAGACTCAACAATGAATGCAGCTTCGGCAACTGGCCTTGTTTTGGCAATTGTTTCGGCCTCTGGCTTTGTTTCAACCTGTAGCTCTGAGGCCATCTCTGCCTCAGCCCCAGCCTCGGCCGCAGTCCCTACATCAGGCTCCATGAGTTCGACACTAGCTTCTGTTTCAAGCCTAGTGTTAGCTTCAACCTCCATCTCAACTTCCGGCCTTGGTTCTGTAATTATTTCAACCTCTGTTTCTGGTACAACTGGCAGTTCTGGGCCCAAATTTGCCTCAGTTCTTTCTTCAGTCCTGGCTTCAACCTCAGTAGCAACGCCTGTTGGTTCTTCTGCTATTTCGTCTATTGATGACCTCGCAGGTTTAACTGATATGGCCCGTTCCGTATCAAGAACTTCATCGGCATGGCTGATACTTGCCGTGTTTACAGTCACTACTATCCCAGTCCTTACAATATTGGGATCAACCTTAGTCGGTACAACTTCGGAAATAACTCTGGTAGCCTGGATAAACTCCCCATCAGCTTTTGAACCAGGAGATTGTCCAGTTTTACGAGCACGTTTTTTAGCTTTTCTAACAGCTTGTTGAGTTTGGATAGAAAGCATAGTGGCTTCGGCTATTTGAACTTCGAAAAGTAGATGTGCTTTTAGCTCTCTTGCTTTATGAGCCTCTTCTAAGGTAGCTGCCAAACGAACTTCATGAGTACTGGCTTCCGTGGGAATACCCTGACTATCCTCAGCAAGTTCAGGAATGGATTGAGGATCATTGTGTTCTGTTGAGTTGACCCTGTCGTCAACATCATCAATAGGGTCAGCTACAATGGTTTTTCCCAATCCCTCCAAGATACGGGGTCAGACAGCCATCCCAACAGAAGTCACAGCGGTAGGATCTTCTAGACGAACAATAAATTCTGCCACACCTTGAGGACCTTCATATGTGTCTTCGAAATTATCAGTGTCGGCATAAATGGGTATGTCGTGCTCAGCTGCTAGGGAAGCTATCTTTGCCATCCGGATCTGATCCTCAGTCAGTTCAATGATAGGAGAGGGACTTCTCTGAACATACTTGCCTTTCCCCTTGGAGGCTGGTCTTGTCCTGGGGCGCTTGTGATGGTCGGCAGCAGTTTTTCATCTTTTGGTACGTGCCCTAGTCTTTGATGGTTCTTTTCTCTTTCTAGCACCGGATGCTTGAGTGGGAGCAGGACCACCAATCTCAGCAGCAGCTGCAGCAATCCTTGCCAAATGCTCCTTCATAACCACGACCGGAATATCACGGCCGCCGTGCTTCAGATAGGCAGAGATGCAGTTCAACCACCAGATAGAGAATCTCAATGAAGGACAACCTTCTTGTGCTTGAGAGGGGATGAAAAACTTGGAGTGAGTGTCAACACGTATTAAGTGATTCCACTCTTGTTGGATCTGATGGAAATCAGCTAAAATACGGTCGACGGTCTCTAATGCAGGTGGTTTTGCTTGGTCATACCCGAATTGCCGACCGAATCTGCTCGGGTAGTAGGGCTCCACAAAACACTCTTTTCCAAGACGCCACAGCAGCTTGGTTGGTCGAAGGCTCATCATCATCAGAAATTCTCTGCCTGAATAACCCAGGCTCATACCATCTACCAAGGAAGTGTTCCCAACCAATTCAGAAGCTCCCTTGAAAGGGCGAGCCATATAAAGACCCAGGCTGGCGAACATATGTCTAACAGCTTCCCAAGAGTAGTATTTGGCCGGTGTCTGTCCGGCTATATAGACCAAATACGGTAGGTTAATCTCGGCTTCAGTAGTTATCCGCCTCGGATATGAAGAAGGAAAATATTGATTGATCCAGCCAAAGAGATACTGGAAAGGACCTTGGGCTAGGTTGTGACCCGGATATTTGCTCTGGGCGATGACCCCCATCTCTCTATATAATGACGCCATCATTAGGATGAGCAGAGAGTGCCTTACGCCAGTTACCATCCGACCAGCCGCCACAAATGTTTCAGGATGGATCACTTCTCCTCGGCACGAAGGCAAGACAAAGCTACACAGCCAACAGGATAAGAAGGCAGCAAAATAACCTTCTCTACTGACCCCATTGCTGGTCCTGATCTCAGAATTTCTGATTTCTTCATTCGATGGAGTGATATAGGTCGGCTTAGAGTACGCATACGGTTCTCCCTTAAAAAAGTACCCCAGCCATTGCTTAAGGGTAACTCTGCTCACCTTGCGTGCCGCCTTTGCACCTCTACTTGGTGCTACTTCTTCCGCGTCTTCATCGATGGCGGGAGCTTTACCCTTGTCAGTAGAGGGTGTCATTCTATCTGCGTTTGACTTGGGTTAAACTCATCGTAGAAGGCCCCGCTGACCGGCAGCCCTGAGATGCGATTCATCGCATGAACGAAGAGTCCGATCTCTCCCCAAGCCATGTGGAAAGTGTTGGTCTCAACACACCAGCGGTTGAGCAGACTCTAGAATAAAAGAACATCCCTCTTGTACTCATACCGTGCAAGTCCAACTGCTCCTCGAATGCTCAGATTTATCAGTTCGTCGCGAAAGTAGACATACACGTCATGAACCCACGATGGCCATAAATTTCGACTATCAACTGTGGAACAACTTCTGATGACCATAGAGGCATCCCAGCAAACGTCATCCGTCCGGGTCATCGAGATTGGGAAAACCTCCTTCAATACCCTTTCTGGTTCTTCGGTCTGCGGGTCCACTACAGCACGAGAAGGTATCAAATAACTTCCGTTGGAGACTGATCTGTTGCCTATCAAACCCTTCTCGGCGTCATAAATACATACAGGTATCCTTCCGCAGAGTACCCATTCTCTCGGATCTGTAACGGGGAGCGGCTCAACGTCCTCTACCCCGAACTCTCCCATAATCTCCAGTTGGCGATTCAGACTCGCCTCATTCTTGTCATCCTCATCGGTATCAACAAGACGAAGGTTCTCAGTTCCGTGGAAATATCTCGGTACGTTAGCCATTCTGCAAAAAGAAAGAAGACAAGATATGCAGAATAATTCAGTTAAAAAGGAATTGAATTTTATAAATTTCAAATTAAGTGGTCAAGAATGGACCCCGAATTGGGAACATATACCCACTTTGATAATTAAAAATGTTTGTTAATTGATTATAATATTGATCAATTAAAGACTTAGGATAAAATTCCGAGTCTATGAAGCTTGGATATTTTGCTTAGAGCATACATCTAAAAATAAATTGCTTTAAAAAAGCAATTATTTTAAGGGTTTTTATTAAGGCAAATGCCCATCAGTATTCATTATAGCAGATGCCTAAAGACAAATGCTAAGGATAAGATCCGTGGACAAATCCACGGATAAAATCTCTTGACCCAAGAACTAAGGTCCCAGGAATGGTCTATCCGTGGAGAATTTCATGGATAAACAGTCTTAATGTTGGAGTTATAAGCCTCTTGAATGTTTTATCCGTGGAAAATATCCATGGATACTCAAAACATTCAGGACAAGGTCCGTAAATATTAAAAGCATCCGTGGATAAAATCTACGGACAATGTTAGGCTCACAGACTGAAGTCCTGTGGGCAGTTTGTCCGTGGAAATATTCACGGATACTCAAAAAATCCACGAACAAAAATCCCAAAAATTTAAGAGCATCCGTGAACAAATCCACGGATCGATTTTGGAGCTCACAGACTGAAGTCCTGTGGGCAATCAGTCTGTGGAACGTATCCACGGATACTCAAAATATCAATGGACAAAAGTCCATGAGAATTAGGAGCATCCGTGGACAAATCCAATGATCAATTTTGGAGCTCATGGACAAAAGCCTTGTGGGCAAGCTGTCCGTGGCCATAAACCATGGGCAGTGAGTTTCCAGTCTGGTTTCCCATGACTAGAAAACTCAAAGATTCCGGTAATGGAACCGAAATTCCTGCTGAAAATGCAGAGGGCCCAAAAGGGCATCCCAAGACTCCCTAATCTTGAGAAAACCCAAGAAGTGCAAAGAAATGCATTTCAAGGGATCCCAAGATCAGAAAGACCCAAAATATGCCCAAATGGGCACCCAATCCACTGAGATGAGGTCTGAACCCTCATTTTGGTCCTCTATAAAATTGGGGAAGAACACTTGTTCTTTCCCCCATTAACCCTGATTTGGGATCAAATCTTACCTTGAAATGAAGAAAAGGTTTAAGGTGAAGAAAGAAATTTCTCTTTGAAAAAGAGGTTCTGAACTCAGAGATTTCTGTGTTCGGAGGGTTAAGAAAGACAAGGTGTCTTCCCCAAAGCCTAAGGCACCCTTATAAGGTCTGCCTTTTGGCCCATCCTAACCATCCATTTCGAAATGGACGGTCCGGATGGCAGGGATATTCCCCGCCGTTTTAGCCTTAATGGCAGGAGTGACCTCATCATGAGGCCTCCTCGATCAGGGAACCCATTGTGGGTTTCCCATCAAACACCGTCAGTGGAGGCGGTTACGCTCCTCCACCATCACTGTCAGGTGTCAGGATCCAGATGGATGGATTATTTCCAACCATCCAAATCTTGAGGGACATTTGTGGGCAATGAAATTTTCACTGTCCATTGCCCAGGTGTGTGTACAATGGCACACACCTGATCTCAGTCTCTTTGAGAGACGATTGGGTTCACGCGTGCCTGTGGCACGCGCAGTACCTTTAGCTGTCAGTATTAAATGCTGATGGTTGGCACCATGCTGCCCAGCTAAGCAACAACATAGTTGATCCGTGAGGATAAACCTCACGGATCCACCCTAAATAATAGCGCCCAAATGGGCTAATACATACCCCGTCCGTGAGGGTTAAAACCTCACGAATCCAATATTAAGTGTTGGCCTCCGAGAGGCTGACACATATTCATCCATAAGGATAAAAATCCCACGGATCCAACTTTGGTGTTGGCCTCTGAGAGGCTGACACGTGTCATCCGTGACACATATTCATCCATGAGGATAAAATCCCACGGATCCAGCTGAGGTGTTGGCCTTCATTAGGCTGACACGTGTCATGTCTGTGAGGACAAAACTTCACGGACTCAACAAGAATCATATCTAGTGTCAGTTTCCAAGAGACTGACATGTGTCTGACCGTGAGGACCAAAACTTCACAGATCCGACTCGGAGTGTCAGCCTCCAAAAGGCTGACATCTGTCTCATCCGTGAGGATATAATGCCCACGGATCATATTTAGTGCCAGCCACCATAAGGCTGACACGTGTCCAATTCTTGAGGATAAGTCCTTACGGATCGAATATGATAGATCCAACCCAGACCACAGGCAAGTCTATGATCCCTGGTTGAGACCTATGGTCTCACCTTATGATCCGTGGTTGAGACTAATGGTCACACCTAGTGATCTGTGGTCGAGACCAATGGTCTCACCTAGTGATCTGTGGTTGAGACCTCTGGTCTCACCTTTTTGATCTGTGGTTGAGACCAATGGTTTCACCTTTTGATCCGTAGTTGAGACCTGTGGTCTCACTATGATCCGTGGACTGACCTAGGTCAGTCTGTCCTAGATGACAGTCAATATCTGACTGTCATAGGGCAGAGACTCCTTCATACAAAGGGTTCTCTGTCAAGTTGTGGGGGATCCCAAGATAAGGATCCCCTCTTTTAAAATCTCATGAGATGTCAAATGGCATCCCATGATTGATTTAGGATTAGGACTATGTCCTTTATCCTAGGAAAAGATTTGATTAAACATCATTCATTTTCAAAAGTACTAGGATTCCCCCCAAAAGAAGAAACCTGGTACAAGAGTCCTAAAAAGAAGAGGATTCTCTCCAGCTTGAGGACTCTCCTAGATAAGGGAGACCCGTGAGCTGACATCCTCTAAGAGGAAAACCTCTTTTGACTTTCCTAAAATAAGGGAGTCCCAAAGAGGACTCTCTTTAATCCATAAAAGGTATGCTTTCTCACAAGAAAGACACAAAATACAAGATACGAAAAAACCAAGGAAGAAAGAAGATACTCTCTCCTCCCTTTCCAACAACAAGCAAAAAGCAAGCAAGTGAATAAGAAGACTCCACACATGGAGAATACAAGGTGAGCCCTTAAATACGGTCACCATTCTTTTCTTTTCTTGAAAAGACCTCAATGAGGCACTTATAACGCCTACATGGGAATTGGGCAACCCCATTGAATAAATAAAAATAAATTTATTCAATATGTTCTTCTTTTTATTCTTCATCTTAATCAGAGGTTCTTCCCCGATACAGGGAAGGTAATCTAACAGTCTGGCTTTACTCAGATTGTAAGGATAGTCCCCATAATAAACTTCATACAACAATGGAGGGAATTTGATAAAAAAATGAATTTTTCTCTCGCACAGTCACAAAGATCTACAAGACGACTTCAACTTGTTCAATCAGATTTGTGAGTTAAGTTGCACCTCTAATGATAATAATAAGTATTTTGCCACTTTTATTGATGATTACAATAGAAAAACATGTATTTATTTTTTAAAAGAAAAATCTGAAGTCCCACATGTTTTTCGAGATTTTAAACTATTCGTGGAAAAGTAAAGTGGTCATAATTTAAAATTGTGAGAACTGATGGAGGTGAAGAGTATACCTCAATGGTTTTGAAGATTTTTACAGGAAAAATTGTATCGGTCATCAAACCACTACTAGTTATACATCTCAACAGAATGGGGTGACAGAAAGAAAGACAAAAGACATTGTATTTCATCTTTCAAGCTGTAGATGAAAAGATATTTACTCATGTTGCTAGAACTGAATCTATTAGAATATTGTTGGTTGCTTTAACAGCTCAAAACCAATGGAAAATCCATCAAATGGATGTGAATTCAACATTCTTGAATGAAATTCTCGAAGAAAAGGTTTATGTTGACTAACCTATTGGATATGTGAATGATGATGAAGACAAAGTATGCAAGCTGAAGAAAACACTCTATGGGTTAAAGCAAGCTGCAAGGGCCTGGTACACTCATATTGATTCATATATCCATCATAATGACTTTCACAAGTGTCCTAATGAACATGCTATTTATGTTAAATATAATGAAAATGATGATCTATTATTAGTCTCACTATATGTAGATAATCTTATCTTCACAGGTAATAATCTCGCTATGTTAGATGAGTTCAAGAGAACTATGATTTATGAATTTGAGATGACAGATATGGGTCTGATGTTTTATTACCTTAGAATCGAGGTAAATAAGATAAGCAATGAAATTTTCTTTCTCAGAAGAAGTATGCAAGTGAGATTTTCAAAAGGTTTAGGCTGGAAAATTCTAAACCTGTTAAGACTCCTACAGAAACTGGTTTGAAATTGTCTAAGATAAAGAAAGGAAATTTGGTTGATTTTATATATTTTAATCACTTAATTGAGAGCTTAAGGTATTTAACTGCTACAAGGCCGGACATTGTGTATGGAGGCGGACTACTTAGTCGTTACATGGGGTGCCCACGTCAAATTCACCTACAAGCAGCTAAAAGAATTTTGTGATACATAAAAGGTACACTTAATGAAAGTATTTTTTATAAATGTACTGATGATCCTAGACTTATTGGGTACACATGTAGTGATTGGACTGGTGATGTTGATGATGGAAAGAATACATATGGGTATGTGGGGTATGTGTTCTTTATTGGAGATTGCGCTTTTACTTGGTCATCAAAGAAACAAGATGTTATTGTACTTTCAACTGCCGAAATGGAGTACATAGCATTACCATCATGTGCAACTCAAACTATATGGCTTAGAAAAATGTTGGAGGAGATGCACCATCCTCAAGCAGGTCCTAGTACTATTTGTTGTGATAACAACTCGGCTATTTCACTCACGAAAAATCCAGTTTTTCATGATCGAAGTAAACACATTGATATACGATTTCACTTCATTCGATAGCTTGTGAAGAATGAAGATGTGAAGATTGAGTATTGCAAAAGCGAAAAGCAGATTGCTGGCATTTTTACAAAGTCACTCAAGTCTGAAATATTCAACAAGTTGAAGATGAAGCTTGGCATGACGATTTGCAAATCCTAGTTTAAGGGAGACTGTTAGAAGTTTAGATAAATTAGGATTCTATTTAGTTTTAAAAACTGTTGATGTTTATCATGTTTTATCTTATCTCTTTCTAGATTATGTTTATCTTGTATTCCCTATATATTGGATAGTTACATATGAAGAGATGTGTGAAGAAATATGCAAAATTTTCACATTTGAATTTCTCAATTTTCTTCAAGTTAATTCAAGGCTAACATCCAAAAGGCCGGACTCTTGATGAAATGGAAGAATCTTAACTGACTACAAGGCTAGAATTGAGATTATTTTTTGTTCAACTTACAAGGTCAGACTGCTGTT
The DNA here is from genome assembly GCA_015143295.1 of Tetracentron sinense. NCBI lineage: Eukaryota > Viridiplantae > Streptophyta > Magnoliopsida > Trochodendrales > Trochodendraceae > Tetracentron > Tetracentron sinense. The sequence continues at coordinate 5,454,524 of CM026563.1, forward strand.
AAAGTAATGCATATATTGACGATGATTGCAAGCACACTCCCGAGAGCGAACCTCGGATCTTGTCCAGATTACGGATAGAAAATGTCAATCTTAGTAGTGTGTGCTGGCACGACTTGTGAGATTCGGGATCAAAGTCCCAAGAGGGTGTGAGGGTTGAAATCTCCACCCATTTCTAACCTTGAACATATACTATACTAACCTTGCTAAACCGGGGTTGCGGCCTCACTGTATAAATTCGAAAAAAAAAAAAGATTTCCTCTAGCTAGGGCCACTCTGGCTGGCCTCTACAAGTCGCCACATGTCCCTTTAACTCTTTTAATTGTGGTTAAGATTTATTTAATTATTAATTGTGGTTAAGATTAATATTACTAGCCAAAATCAATTGTAATAAGAATTGATTGTATAGAAATTAATTTATCAAATAATCACTTTTACAAATAATAGTGTTCGGGAATATGAAGTCGAGTCTTTCAAATAATCACTTCTTATCACAATTGATTTTGGCTAATAAAATCAAATCCAAACGCCTCATTAGTTTTTAGAAAATAAAAATAAAAAATTAATTATATTAAAAGGTGTTAAGAGGCTGGAGTAAGTAATATGCAGTGGGAGTGTGGGACTTGCCACATCGAAACAAGTGTCTACATTTAAAAATAATCCCCTCCTCGTACAAGAAGGGGAGTGAGCTCTCGCCCTCAGAAAACTCGTTTAACTACCATTGAACTTTGGTTAAAAAGTTTTAACTTATTTGATTATTTTTTTTAAACCTAAGGATAGTACCTTCAACCTTAAGGATTAGTGAATCTTAACCTTAGTTAAAAGGAGTTAAAAAGTACAAGTGGCAAGTTTTAAGGGGGTGAGACGGCTGGCTCCCCTCCTCCTACAGTGATTGAATCATAGCCAATCCTGATTGAATCCGGGGAGAGTTCAATCACTCCAATAGGTCAACATATGTCCCCTTTAACCCTTATTAACCTTGGTCAAGATTTTATAACCCTTAGTGGTCAATAATCTAACCTTAATTTTTTGAAAAAGATTTTAAAAAAATATTAACCATAAAGTTAAAAATCTTAACTAGAGTTAAATATTTTTTTTGAAAAACCATGATTAGATTATTAAATACTAAGCATTAGAAAATTTTAGTCATGATTAATAAGGAATAAAGGGAACACATATTGACCCGTGGGAGCGATTTAACTCGCCGGGAATTCAATCGTGATTGGCTGTGATTCGTTCTCGGATTATTTTTCTTAACAGAATATAACCTGTGCAAGAAGATCCACTTTCCTTTCCGCCTCGGATTGTAGATCAACCTTTTTGGTCTAGCCGAAAGGTTGTGTCATTAAAGCCACGGTGGCTGAGTAACAAAGATTTTTATCCCAAAATATAATACATTTTCCAAAAACAAATAAAAACGAATTTTTGAAAAAACGCGGTTTGACCAAAAAAAAAAAAAAAAACTGTTTTAGGCTTTTGATAAAAACTAGTTAACCTGGTATGTGCAGGGTTATATTCTTGTATGTTAATTATCGAAATATAAATTAAAAAAAGAAAAAATTAGCTACTTATTTAAAAAATTGAACCAGCAGTTTCACCCATTTTTTGCCTCCTATCAAAGGAATCACTCACCACTTACTTTCAATATATATATATATTGGAATACAATATTGTTCTTTTATACTTAAATTCTTTTTCAGATAACGTTGATGATCAAGTAGTTTGGAAACCAAAAACCAATGGCAAATACTCGCTTAAATCGGCTTGGGAAGCAATCAGGTCAGTTAAACCTCATGCTCCTTGGGGGAAATTGTTTTGGTTCAACATGAATGTTCCTCGACACAGCTTCATTGCTTGGAGGGCTTGGTCGGATGCCCTGCAAACCCAAGATGTTCTAGTTCGTCACTCTGTTCTACAAACTTCTAGGTGTGTGTTATGCGGGTATGCATCAGAAGGTATGGAGCACCTTTTTTTCGAATGCTTTTTCTCTCGTCAAATTTGGCAGTGTACCCTAGCTTGGTGTGGTTTCCCATATCGAAACATTCTTCCATGGACTGATGAGAAAACATGGATCTATGACACTTTTAGGGGCTCTAACCTAGTCCAAAATGTGAGGAAGGTGGCCCTAAACGCCACGATTTATCATCTATGGAGGGAACGAAATAATAGGATATTCAAGAACAAATTCAAAAACACGGGATCGATATTTCAGAATGTGATAAATGACTCCAGAGGGAGATTCTCTTTGTCCAAAAATGTTCCTTGATGGATGTTTGGGGAATTGAAACCGAGTTCACTCTCCCAGTGTCTAAGGTATGCTCATGGTGTTGCCCGCCAGAGGGTTGGTGGGCGCTTAATACAGATGGATCCCTTCGTGCCAACTCAGCTGGGATTGGAGGTATCTTGCGTGACCACTTGGGTACCCTTTGTGTAGCCTTCGCAGAAGGAGGAGATCGATGTTCTTGAGCTGAAAGCGATAGTAAGGGGGCTAATCATGGCGAAAGATTTCGGGGCTTCCAAGATTTGGGTTTATTCTGATTCTAAATGGGTGTTGGATAGCCTCAACGGCCTCTCTGAACCCCCTTGGCGTTGGAGGAGTGACTTCCTAGCAGCAAAGAATTTTAATTCGTGGTTTTGAAGCTTGTAGTTTGATTCACGTTTGGCGTGAATCTAATCGAGTGACGGATTCACTTGCTAGATTCTGTTTGGACCTCTCTCTTGTTTATTTTCTGAGACCCAATCTTTTCTTTGTGAAGATAAGTCGGGAAAGTTGTACTTGAAGATGTAATGGGGTTTCCTTTGTTTTAATCTATCTGGTCGGGGTCTGCCTAACCCCAGCTTACCTTCCAAAAAAAATCCAAATAGGTTATTTTTTTTTTTTTAAATATTGAGAAATAAATGGGTTAACAGGTGGGTTAAGTTAATGAGTCATTGGATCAGTACGAGTTTTTTTTTTTTTTTGAACCGAGTTTTATGAAACCTGATTATAACCTCGATCTGACCCGAAGCATTACCACCCCAGATCAACAATCAAACGGTAATTGTATATCTATAGCCTAGCACGTGTACGGTGCCCCCACTCCCTATTGACATGTGTGAATGTCCATGCGTTCAGTGTGCATCTGCCAATATTCAGCAAAGCAAGTTATAACTTCTAAGGTTAGTTGTTCAAGATCAGTAACTGGTATAAATGTTAGTTGTTCTCAATACGAAATCACTCTATAATATTCTATAAAAGTACTCTGAGATTTTCTGCATCTAAAGATTCTTCCTGGTTCATGGTTAAAATTAGTATGATCTTTAAAATTACTTGAGCATATCTAAATTTGACCTAAGCATCATAAAATTATTTATCTTTCTTCAAGCTCAAAGCTCACTGAAGATTGTTACCGAAATATCGATTTTATTTTTTATTTTTATTTTCAATTTGCAGATTGAGAATCCTTTACCCTATGTTTGGTTGTCGATAAAATAAGTAAAAATATGGAAAATAAAAAAAAATTAGGCAAAACACAACTAAAAATTGTATTAAAAATCTAAAACTTTCTTTTCTTTTCCATGTTTTCATCAATTTTCTCAGCAACCAAACATAGCATTAAGAGTTTAAGTTTTCTAGTTTTATCAAGCATTTCTCAATTCTCATAATTATACTAAACTGCTATAGTAGCTGGAATTATATTTTCTATGAATTAAAATCGAGGTAGTTGAAGGTTTGCAGAAGTTTGACAGAAATTAGAATCAGTATACCTCTGATTGAAACGATACTAATTTTAGAGAACATATAAACAACAAAGCCTATAGTGATGGACAAACCCACCTTGTTCCCAAGGTTTAAGGACGACCGCAAGGTATATAGTAGCATGACCACCATAACGCTCTGCAAAGGGAAGGTATTTTTCAAAATATAAGCACTCTGCAAGGGTGGAAAAGGCGGTTTGGAGATGGAGATGGAGATGGAGATGGAGATGGAGATGGGAGAGAGATAGAGAAGTCTCGAATGTTCAACGCAAAGATGGAAGAATAAATGGGCTCATTAAAAGTTGATTTCTCTCTAACAATTGTTCTGACCACAAGGAGTGGGAGGGCACCAAAATTAGTTATGTTAACTTTATACCAGGGCATTTTTGAAATTATAAAAGATGGTAAAAAGTTCCACAACATGCTTCATCTAGACGTTGAGGTGGATACCTTAGGTTAACAAATGAGATTCATGGGTACGCCTCTTGAGGTGGATACCTTAAGTTAACAAATGAGATTCATCGGTACGCCTATCCCTGCTAATTAAAAAAATGACGGGAGGGTTTTTTAAGCAAAAAAAAAAAAAAAAAAAGTTCGATGAAAACATTTGTTCACTGGTGAGCTTAGGCTCTTTTTTATATAGGTGGTTATTATAGATATAGACATCGCCGAAGGGATGTTTCGAAAACTGCAACAAACAGAAAGTAGTCAAATAATGAGTTTCTTAATAAACGTGTTTACAGAAAGAAAAATATATAAATTAAAAAAGAGAATAAAAAATCTCTCTCTCTCTCTCTTCTTATTTCAATTTTCTCACTACCTGTCAGCTAGTGTTTGACTGGTTTGCTGTTAGGCTTTTTCTCTTTAGCTCTGTCTATTGCTCTGCAAGTCAAAAGAATAGAAGCCATGGGTTGGTTTCCTTGCTCTGGAAAATCGAACAAGAAATCAAAGAAGCCAGACGATCAGATCCAAGCCATTCCAGGTTCTTCAACGATGATTTCCTAACAAAATTAGAAGAATTACTTAAATTAATGTTGCACTCAAATATTGTGGGTGAACCACAATATTTAGGTTTTGGGAGTAGAATTTGGGAAAATTCTAATGGGGTTAGGACCTAATTTAGGTTCTAAGATCCTTGGCCTAGGGTGTAGGTTTACTATATGGCTGAGGATATTGTGAGTGAGTAGGACTCTCAAGAGAGCAGGTTGCTCTTGGGGAGAGCCCGGGTATCTTTTAGGAAGAAAATTGAGAGTGGACTCTATCTGTTAGAGAGTGGAATTGTTTAATTATGTAATTTTTGCATAGTGAAAGTTCTTGATTGTCTTCACCTGGAGATTTACTTACTGTGGGTGAACCACATATCTCTTGTATTGTGCTTGTGTGTTCTTTATATCTTTTGTAGTTATCAATGGTCCTGACATTGTCAATGACCCCATGATCGCATTTTGCACAACAATTGGTATCATATTCATAGCGAGGTATGGGGTTGTGATAGCTACGTCGGATTCCAACACGCTGTTGGAGGTGGAGAAAATCAATTGGAATGTTTATTTAGCTCATGGCAAGTCAAATGCCAAGACCTTCAAATCCAGCGGGGTTTGCACAAGATTGTTAAAGATGAAGAAGTTGCTTAATGTGCAAATGTCTAATACTCTAAGCTTTGCTTAAAGTTGATCAACATCCATAAAGGCTAATTAGAACATCCTAAAGGGTGGTGGAGAAGACATAAGATGAGTGTTCCTAGGTGGTTTGATAAAATTCAAGCCAAGGTGGACTGGTGGAGATTGTTGAGATTTGCCTAAAATCTTATTTGATGTAAACTCACTTATTATGGAGTTATCTTTTGGAATAGAATATGGGAAACATTAATTGCTTTAAGACTTGAATCTAAGTTCTAAGATCCTATAAATAAGACTAGGGTGTAGGCTTATTTTATGGTTGATGATATGTGAGTGAATAGGACTCTTTAAGAAGACCGGGTGACTCTTGGGAGAATGAACAGTTCTTGGAAAGATGAATGGGCTCGTGATTAATACCAACGACTCTCGTTGAGAGTGCACTCTGTGTTAGGGTGAAAATCATTGTATCATGTAATCTTTGCATAGTGGAAGTTCTTCATTATTTTTGCCCGTGGATGTAGCCCTGTTGTGGGTGAACAACTTATATCTTGTGTTGTGTTTTTGCATTTTTAAAAAAATATCTTTGGTTTTCTCAATGTTTCTCACATTGCCATTGAGCCTATGATTGCGTTTCCACACAACACGGATCATGAGTTCTTTTTTATAGAATTACAGGTTCTAAATTCTTTCTCTGATATATTCTCGTACCTTCTTTTGAGTTTCGGCATGTTCATTTGTTCTCGACTGATTTCAAATTAGGGCTCTTAGGCAACAGTTTCCTCAATCCTGAACTTCAGATATGGGTCGAGTCATTCCTATTCTGCAGATGCTGTCTCTTTTTCTTTTTGAAGCCTGAATTTCTAATGAAGCAGAACTTGTTGATTTTAATGATAATTGTTAAGTGAAGGTTCAGGAAGATTAGATTATGATTTGGGTGAGATTTGTTTCTGTATTTTTATCTTATGACTACGCGCAGACTTGAATACCTGAAGGGCATGTCACCATATAGATTCCAAGCCAGGGTGCCTTCTCAAAATAGATTTGTCTTTTACCAAGTGCTGAATTATTTTCGCTCCTGTAACTGTTGTATGACGGATGGTGGTGATGGAAGTAAGACGGGGCAGTATAGATGCAGATAGTTTTTTTTTTCTTGCCTGATTCAAAAAGGTCTAAGCTAATTTGTTTTCTTGGGTGTTTGTTTTGTCTTTTAGTTTTCCTTGTTTGCTTTCTGAGCTGTTGATGGTGGTGGTATTCCATTTTCCTCTGTTGTTAGAACCAAATAAGAACCCTCATTTGGCTTTTGCTCACGTTGTGCTTTTAATGTCACCTTCTTTGTTTGTTCTTGAGATGTCATTAATTGTGGGACTCTTTGTATTTGTTCTTTTTGTTCCAGATAAATTGAAGGTGAATCCGTTGTTGGATATAAAGGAGGAGGTCTCTAAGGATGGGGGATCTGATCACATTGCAGCACAGATATTTACATTTCGTGATTTGGCAGCTGCAACAAAGAATTTTAAGGCAGATTGTCTTTTGGGTGAGGGGGGTTTTGGTAGAGTTTATAAAGGACGATTGGATAAAATCAACCAGGTTAGCCTAGTTTATGATATTTTGGCTCTCATAAAAAAGTGAAATAGAATTATGAGAAACTAGTGCAAGTGTTGCATATGCTTGTTCCATTCCGCACCGTTCTGTTTGCTTGTAGTACTTTTAATTTAATTATCCCTCTTGGTGGGAGCTCTTCACTGAGCTTTTAATTATGAATGGGGTCTAATGTATTTTGCCTAAGTTATTGAGCTTCATACTATATAGTAAGTTGGTCATGAGACATGAACATTGTTATTGTGTTTGGTGTGGATTGTACAAGTGTTGCATATGCTTGTTCCATTCCGCACCATTCTGTTTGCTTGTAATACTTTTACTTTAATTTTCCCTCTTGGTGGGACCTCTTCACTGAGCTTTTAATTGTGAATGGGGTCTAATGTATTTTGCCAAAGTTATTGAGCTTCGTACTATATAGTAAGTTGGTCATGAGACATGAACATTGTTATTGTGTTTGGTGTAGATTGTAGCTATCAAGCAACTTGATCGTAATGGGTTGCAGGGGAACAGGGAATTCCTTGTTGAAGTATTGATGTTAAGTCTACTCCACCATCCTAACCTTGTTAACCTAATTGGATATTGTGCTGATGGAGATCAGAGACTTTTGGTTTATGAGTACATGCCATTAAGATCTTTGGAAGACCACCTACATGGTATGTATTGTACTTGTACCAGACCCAAAGTTCTATTATTTTTTCTCATTATGTCATTGTAACTGTTTTCTTTACCTTTCACGAGCCTTCTTTTGATAAATCACCGGCTCACCACATACGTATTTGTCTCATATGCTTAATTGTGCAGACCTTCCAGCTGACAAGAAACGACTTGACTGGAACACAAGAATTAAAATAGCCGCTGGTGCAGCGAAGGGCTTGGAGTATTTGCATGACAAAGTGAATCCCCCTGTTATATATCGTGATTTGAAATGCTCAAACATTTTGCTTGGTGAGGGGTTTCATCCCAAGCTATCTGATTTTGGCTTGGCTAAACTGGGTCCTGTTGGGGATAACACACATGTATCCACTAGGGTGATGGGCACGTACGGATATTGTGCACCAGAGTATGCAATGACAGGTCAGCTGACGCTGAAATCAGATATTTATAGCTTTGGGGTTGTTCTTTTGGAAATCATTACTGGCAGGAAAGCAATTGACAATTCAAAATCCACTGAGGAACACAATCTGGTTGCATGGGTAAGAGCTCTTTCTTCCTCACTCATTTAATGTCTTTGTTGGTAAATCAGTTTTGAGCTATTTCTTGCCCTTGTTTAAATATATGGTGGTGCCAGGCACAGTTACTGTTCCTGCAGCCCACCATTTCATGAAACTGAACTGTTTATTTTGTGGCTGCATCTTCTGTCAGCCATATTCCTAAAGCATACTGATAGTGTTTGGGTGATCTTAGCTGCCAAGGAAGACCAAAATTTGAGGTATGAAAATAGCAGGGTAGCAGTCAGTAAAAAAGCCCATACTTGGAGGATTAAGATCATTGAATAGCATCATTTTTGTGATATGGCCTGTCCAAGAGGATGATCTACTAACTGGGCTGTCCAGATTGATGAGTTGAGGGGGTCACATATAAAGCATGGTGCTTGGCACCACCATATATTTTTGCTTATCCCTATTACAATGTTGATGGAATTTATTACTGGTTCCTTTTCTCTTCTCTTTATTTTTTTTTACTACTCTCCTAAACCACCCAACTGGTCATTTTGGCCTCTAATGACACAGGATTAAACTTCTACCTCAGTGTGATCATTCAACTGTTATATAACATGATACATTTTCTTTCTGTGGAACCTTCTTCTTAATGTATCACTGCTACTGATCATATGTGGTAAACTTAGAATACCCTCTCACAGGTTTGGGACTGGAGGTTGATTTAAATATCTGTCTTATGGACAAGCCCACTACTTTGCCATGGTTACATGACATGATAAACAATACCCGTGAACTTTCTATGGACATCTCCCTAGTTTGGGAGTTGTTGGCTTTCCCTAAAAAATCCACATGGTCTCATTCTGCCTTTACACTCCCTACTCAAAATTTAGTTGTGAGAAGCTCTTACAAAATGTGCCACTAGCGCTCTGATGGTAAATCCAAAGGCTTCCTCTCCTCCCACCACCACTATGCTTGCATGACTTTTATCAAACTTATCTGCTAATTATGAAAAATTACATTATTTTATTTAGATATCAAGTTTATACTCATGCAATTATCTTTACTATTATAATGGAAGAGGTAGGCGTAGATGATTTTTCCGAAATTCCCATATTACCCTTATAAAAAATAAAATTTTGATTTAATGTTTTGCTTTAAAACCCAAACTACCCCTTGCCTTTGATTTAATTTCCAAACTACCCCTTGCTCATCTATCTATTTAGAATCACAGCCAAGGGGAGAGTTCAATCGCACCCATGGATTAACACGTGTTCTTTTTAACTCCTATTAACTGTGGTTAACTCCTTCCCCTCGCTCTCACGTGTATCACACGTGCCACTAGCGAGTTCAATCTCGCACCCATGAGTTAACACGTGTCCCTTTTAACTCCTATTAACTGTGGTTAACTCCTTCCCCTTGCTCTCACGTGCATCGCACGTGCCACCCGCTAGTGACTTTAAATGAATTGTAATATCTAGAAAAACAAATTTGAAAATTTGTAAGTCCCCCAGTCTTTAGCTTCCTAACATTGAACAACACCCATCCCCAATCCTGAGCGTGCCTCTACATAGTGCTACAATGATATGTCCTAGTTTCAGGTAATCTGCCCATAACTTCTGTTGGTTGGCTGGGTTATATGTGTCTGTGTCCCATATACATATTGTCAAGTTTATCTCACAGGTTGAATTACAAAACTATAGAGTCAAGTTTAAGTCTCCAATGATAGGGGGATTGCACATCATTTTTTTGTGAATCCATTGCTATATTGCTTCTCTCAGTTAGATTTCTTTTCTTACAACTCACCTATAAAATTACCCTTATTGAATATGTCCCTTTTACAAGAATAATCCATTAAAAAAAAAAAAAATTCTTCTTTCAAAACTCAACTTGTGATAACTAAATACTATTTTACAAGATGCAATATTTTTTTTTTATTGATGAATAAGAAAAAAAAAAAAAAAAAAAACAGATCTTGTTACAAAAGTGGTGCCTTCTTTGGGTCTTTGTGAATTTGCTTCTCATGGACTTGATTGCAGGCACGACCCTTGTTCAAAGACCGGAGGAAATTCTCACAGATAGCTGACCCAATGCTCCAAGGCCAGTATCCTGTGAGGGGCTTGTACCAAGCTCTTGCTGTTGCTGCAATGTGTCTTCAGGAGCAGCCTACCATGCGGCCTCTCATAGCTGATGTGGTCACGGCTCTGACATACCTTGCTTCGCAAACATACGGCTCCGATAACCGGCCAGTCCAAAGCTCCTGCATAGCCCCCTCCACTCCTAAACAAAACGGGACAACGATAAGTAACTCAATGGTGGCAATGGGTCTGATAGAGAGTACTAGATGGAGGACTAAACTGAGACCTCTCTCCTTGGAAGCAAGTTGAGATTTCTTTCACATGATGCGAATATTGTCAACCCTGCCAGCCATGCCTACTGATTTGGAAGACTTTGATTGAAGCTTAGTGGTAGCTCTTGTTGGCTGCACATATGGTGGTGCCTGGTTATCAAATTTTGTATCACTCCAGATAACAGGTGCACCTCCCAACTCCACTCTGTTTGATATCACAGGAAATTTCTGCCTTTTTTTCCTCACTTTTTCGGTGACATGTGAGCTTGGATGATTGTATCGAAATGCCTTTTCTCTGGACACTGGAACCCTACTTATACAGTTAAATCCTCATTTGGTTATTACAGTCCATGGTATCTCTTTCCTCCTTGTTTCGATTGATCTTGCTAAGTAGTGCAGTTATATTAACATTTATTAAAGCTTTAAATTAAATTAAACAATTACAAGCAAACCCACACTGCATTAATCATGTGGGTTTTGAATAACTTTTTGAGATCTTTCATGCATCTGAAAGTATGTAGTATGATTTTCACTACCTTCAGCATTATCTGCTTCCAGAAGTCTATTTGGGTATATGAAGAACCGATTTGAAGATGTTTAGTTCTTCCATACTCGTCCCCTGTTACATCTAATCCTCTGCCTCCCTGTATATGCTGGTTCTTAGATTGCAGATGTTCTCTCTGTACTTTATAGTATAGCTACTTCAAAATCTAAAATTGACAGCATTATAGTATAGCTACTTTAGAGCGTTTTGCCAAGAGAGCAAGGAGGCCAGTTACCCCCTTGAGGTTGCCATGTGTCTCCTTTTGACACCCATTAACTATGGTTAAGATTCTCCCACTCTTAGGGTTCACCCACTCCTACGGTTCACCCACTTATCCTTGATTTTTTTTAAAAAATTATTAATTTTTTTTAAACCTTTGTTAAAATTCATTAACTCATAGGGTTATTTTTTCCCTAAAAACCAAGGATAAGTGGGTGAACCCTAGAGGTGGGTGAATCTGAACCATAGTGAAGGAATATATAACCGTAAAGATGAGTAAGGGGTAGTATGGAAATTAAGCAAACATTTAATAAAATCTGTCTTATCTTTACTATTATAATGGGAGAGGCAGGCGTAGCCTGAATTTTCCGAAATTCCTAAACTATCCTTATATAAAACAAAATTTTAATTTAATGTTTTACTTTCATTCCCAAACTACCCTCATCTATCTATTTAAAGAATAGAATCACAATCAATCGCGATTGAACTAGGGAGAGTTCAATCGCACCCACGGGTTAACACGTGTCCCTTTTAACTCCTATTAACTGTGATTAACTCTTTCCCCTCGCTCTCACGTGCATCGCACGTGCCACCCGCTAGTATACATAATATGATATGATAAGGGCAATTTGAGAATGAGCAGTGATAGTGATAGGCGTACCTAGGAAATCTATTTGCAAAACTAATGTTGGACCTCATTGGTTCATACCCCCTCCTCTTAAATACCCCCACAATGGATTTCCCAAGTACGTTAACTATTTTCCTTTGAGAATTTAGAAATTTAGTCTACGTTTTTAAAGGTAGCATTCTCATTAAGAAAGTAATAGTTTGATGAAAGTCTGGACGTTTTAAATTAACACAAGAGCAATAGTTCCCTCCACGAGCGAGGAGAGAACTATTGCTCCTCGCTCTCACTAAGCTGCATGCCATGAGCTCAGGTTAATTTTTAACCCTGTAGTTGAAAAAATTTATTATATTTTTTCTAAAAACAAAGAGTATATGGGTGAACCCTAAGGGTTAGTGAACCTTAACCATAGTTAAAGGAAGTTGAAAAAGAGACGTGGCATGAATAAGGGACCCAAGATGCCCCTTGCGTCACCGACTGAGGAGGTGATTATTTTCCTTAACACAAATATCAATCACCATTATTTTTTTTTCAAATTAGTCATTTTGAGCAGAGGAATCTTTTTTTTTTCAAATTAGTAGAATTATATAAGCAAATGAGGGTAAGAATGTAATTTCCTTATCTGATGTACCTATAACCTATACTAAAAGAGACAGTTCACCCGCTTGTTCTTCGAACCAAGAAGCATCAAACGCCGTATAAGCCAGCTGCAGTTGGAGAAGTTTTTAATTTCACCTTCTAATGGGAAAAAATGTAGCCCTCTTCCGTGTCTCTGTTCTTGTATCCCCCATGCGGCCTAGGATTGTCTCTGGCGAAGCCAGAAAGAGCTTATCCCGGGCAACCATAGAATAGGGGGCATGTGGCGTTAAAGTAAAGAAATCATTTTATTTTCTCTTCATGATTTTGACTTCTAATGGGATATATCTTTCCCGTTATCTCAACACCTTATCGCCATGTGTCATATATCCATGATTTTGACTTCTCTACCATTTGTACCCTATTCTATGGTTGCCCGAGACAAGCCCTTTCTGACTTCGTCAGAGACAATCCGAGGCCCACTCTATGTAATGTTTTGATCCTTCCTTGGGTCGGATTTGATTTGGCTCTCGCCAGACCAAAATCATCCGGCCTCCACAAAACATCCAGTATGTGGAGGAGAAAAAGGGTAGAAGTCATTTCATTTCCCCCCTAATTTTTGATGTCTCTCCATATGATATTCTCTCCCCTTTTTATCATCACATGTCACACTCAAAGGGTAGGTAGGATGATTTTGGTTTGGCGAGTGGCAAGTGGCGAGAGCAAATAAAATCTGACCCCTCCCTCCTGTTTTAACTTTAGTAGGTGTGGACCTATTTGAGAAACAAAAATTGTATGAAAAGGAGATCGAGCATGCAACTAAACTCAAGTAAAGTTCATCACAGACACAGGCGCATGTCCCTGCTATCCTAAAACTCTTCTTTTAACCTCATGTTTTAACTTCTGTTGGTGGGACCCTTTTGAAAAATAGACCAAATCCTCTATGGTGATAATCAGATTTGGCAAATATGATTATCAGCCTTTGAGGTTGCCATGTTTTCCTTTTGACACCCATCCATCCTTGATTTTTAGAAAAAAATATTAATTCATGACCTCCTTTTTTTAACTTTAGTTGGTGGGACCCATTCATATTATGGTAAAAGTTCACTGACTCTTAGGATTTAATAAAATAACCTTTATTTTTTAAAAAAATTGTTTTAACTTCTGTTGGTGAGACCCATTCAAACTATAGTTAAAGTTCACTAACTCTTAGGGTTACCTTGATCTTTAAAAAAAATATTTAACTCTAAATATAAAATTTAATCTTTGGGTTTTTTTTTTTTTTTTTGGGGATAATTCCATATCAAAACCTACTTTATTGTTAAATGACATATAAGGACCTGCTTTTAAACTATTTCCTTTAAGAAACCCAACATTCAAACTATTGGACAAATTAAAACCGCTGTTATATTTCATAAAGGAACATTTATACTCTCACTTGAACTACCGAAAACACCCTCCAAATCCATATATGTGAGTTCACATATAACTAGAAAACGCCAGGTTCTTGTTTTCTTTTGCGGTAGCCTGTATATGCGGGTGATTTCTCATTGAAAAAATGATGACATCCTATTACTAAAAGTGCAAAGGTATGGATTAGCTATAGTCATGGGCCCAAAGGGGAGGATGGGCATGATTTTTTGAAAATTTAAAATAATGTATGGATAAATTTTTAAAAAATTATAAATTTTGTATATAGTGACCCAAAAAAAAGTTATTGTACATTTTTTTTTTTTATATGTATAATATAAAGGGATTGATTCCTTATGTGTCCCTTTTAACCCTAGTTAAAATTTATTATATTAGGAGTTAATTTTTTTAAATAAAAACCAAGGGTAGATATATAAACCTTAGGGGTGAATGAATCTTAACCAAAATTAACGAATGTCGAAAGGGACATGTGTAAATCGCCTTCCGATTTCGTCCTCTTTAACCATGGTTAAGTTTAATCAACTTAAAGTTATTATTTTTTAAAAAAACCAAGGTTAAATGGATGAACCCTAAGGGTGAGTGAATCTTAATCATAGTTAGTGAGTATTAAAAAATTGGGTAGAAATCAATGAAGACCGGCTTGTTACTAAACCCTTTTTGGAATGCAACATTAACGGACTTGTAGTTAAGATTCCCTCACCATGGTTGGATTGCTTAACACTAGGGGTGAGTGAATCTTAACTACAGTCGGTGAGTGTTAAAAAGTGGGGCGTGGGCCAATGAGGACTGGCCATTTCATTACATCAATGTAACCACCGGTGAGCTAAGCATTTTTAAAAAAAAAATTATTAACATTAATTTAATTAAGCTTAATGAGTGTTAAAAGGGACGCGTAGAGTGACATTTGACTTCTAGTCGAATGCACGGTCCACTAAATACTACTCTAAATAATAATTTTTATATTATACATATAAAAAAGTTATAAATTTTTGGAGGGGCCAAACTTCTCACAAAGTTAACTAACTAGAGTTAATTTGGGGGCACACTATATATAAATAAGACTAAAAACTAAAAATATATTTTTTAATACTATAGACTATTAAAAATCAAAAAAATTGGAGGCCATGGCCCTATCCCTTGGCTCCGGCCCTTTCTTAGGGTTAACAATGGTCCCAGCGTTTTCTTCTTCATGTTAGTAGTTTTTTTTGGTAAAATGTTAGTAGTTACCTTCAAAATAAAAAAAGGGTATCATATATGAGGGTATTTTCGGCACTTCAAGTAAGAGTTAAAACGTTACTGTGCAAAAGATAACGTCGGGTACTCGGGTCCCTCTTTGTCCAATAGTTGGAATGTTGGTCTGTTAAAGGAAATAGTTTAAAAGGGGGCACATATATGTCATTTAAAGATAAAGTGGGTACTGATACGGAATTATCCCTTTTTATATTTTTTAAAACTCATGTTTTAACTTCTGTTATCCAAACCTCATTCACAAATCGCAAGCGGCCTCCTGAGAAGGAACCCTCCATCCCGTGTTCATCGTCTGCTACCGAGAGCAACTCCCGCCGGCGTTCGCCTGAGTCCTCTGTTACGTAACTCTTCTTCCTCAGGTAAGTCCGCCGTTCAACAGGTTTCTCTTCTCCTCAAAAATCGCAAGCCCTAATATTCTCCCCCTCTCTCAAACTACGTATTCGGAATCGGCAGGAAAAACAAGTCCGGTTCGTACAAGGGATATGAGGTATGTATTTTCAAATATCAAACCCTTCCTTTTCTTTCAGTTTCCTGTTTCTGTATTTTTACCTGAATCAGATTATTTTCCCTATTTTAGGAGAAGCCGCCGGACTACGTTGAAGATCCCTTGAAAAGGGTTCCGCGCATAACGCGTTCTAATGGAACATTTTTTCGACCACTGGTTGAGGTGTTCTCGGTGCAAATCATGAACCTCAATCGCCGCTGCAACATCTTCGGCGAAATCAAAGTCGTCGAGGGAATCAAAATTCAATACCTCTACAACCGAATCCGAATCCATTGACCCCGACAATTCTCTTTTGTTGATTGGCCCAGTTCAAACCATCTCAGGCTTCGGGAACTTCGGCATCTATGTGGCCCCTGGTCTCTCGTGGGTTGATGTCTTGGGACTTTTACGAAAGCTACCGAATGGTGTATGACCGACCCACATCCTACGAGGTTGATGGTGACTATGGTGATGATTATGATTCATGTCCCGTGAGAGTGAACTACGTTGTGTTAAATCATGGGGTGGAGGCTACTTTGACGGTTACGCTCATAATCGGAGACAGGGAGGATCCCTCCCATGTTTATGGACGGATTACTGCTTGCAATTCCAAATTTTCAGAAGGAAGTGTGCTTTTCCGAAAGAAATCGAATGAGCTTGTAGATGTAAGGCTTGGGCAGCTCATTCCCTTGTCAAGGTCCGTAGTAGCCGTGCCATTTAACTCCACCCTTATAGTTCGAGCGGATCTGTCCATTTCTTCCGATGTGATTGCCAAGGGCACGGCAGAGTTCCGTACAGAATTCTCCGGTACATTCGAGAAGCGTATTTGTGGCCAGAGCGGCAGTGAGATCCTAGTGAAGGTGACTTGGACTTGAGATAGATATCTAGGTACTGATAGAAGCTACTACAATTGACTTTTTGATTCTTTGATACTGATAGATTGAAGTTATACGATCGACTTTTTGATTCTTTGATATTAAAATCTAATGGCGTCAAAGCTCATATGCATTTAATTCCAATAACTGCTGAATTTTGAGGTAGGCAGCTACTTCATTCATTATTCTTTGGTATTAAATTTCAGCAATTTGGTTACTGTTTCTTCCGTCTCACTCACCTTAACTATCTTCACATTGTAGAACAAGACTTCAAATATAGGGCAACATTTAGCCAGCCTGCCGCGAACTAATACTCAAAACCTTCCTCCGGACTAATATCCTTAAAAACGTCTGATGGATTGGGAAATGTTTAGCAAATTCAAGGAAACCAGATCTCGAGACTAATGATTTCGCCTAGGAAATCTGAATCTCAATCTATTGCACAAATGAACGATCAAGTTCCCCCAAACTATAATGACCTTGTTATATCAATCGAAGTTACTAATAGCATGGATGTGCCCCTGCAAACTGTAAAGTGGACCCTACAATTGCCCTCCCAAAACCATTCCACCACTGCACCAACTCACCCTTGCACCCATAGCACCACCAACTATACTCTATCTTTAATGTACATGAGATCTACTAAGATAACATCTAGAAGTTTATAGAGATATTCAAATAATATTCCTAGGAATATATACGGTACGGGCTAAAAGATCTATTCATCTTTCAAGCCTCCCAAAAGTTTGAAAGCCAGAATGAAATAAAGGATAAGAATAAGGGGAGGACCCCCACGAGGTTTCGTCTTATTCTCCTCTGTCATGGTGTTCTATATGGCTCCGTTCTTTTGGTGGAACTTTTAAAAATCCGGAACATTAATATTTTGAAACTTTCTAACTCTTTTACACAATGCTATGTCAGATTTATTGGGTTCAATTTAATTAGAAGTTTCACATGGATGAAACTTAAAACATCCGAAATTTTGGTAGAACTTAAAAGTTCCATATTTGTAGAACTTTTGCACCCTATGAAATACTATAGTTCCAGACATTAAGTAAATGAGGCATGAAACTATGAAAGTTCTAAACTTTAAAGGTTCCACCATAAGAACGGACCCTAAGGGATTTGTGATTCAAAAAACTGGGTGTTATTTATTTCTTGAATAGACAATGCGAGGGTAGTTTAGATCGAAATGTAGTCTGTGTATTATTTAGGTCATCAAGCTGTTCAATAAATCTAGAAAGAAATTTTTTTTTTTGAATTAATTGAAGCTAGACTGAAACTTGATTTTCAACTTTAATATAGTTCTTTAATTTATTGAATGCCGCCACCCTTAATATAGACCATGAGCAAATCTTCCATTAAAAGAAGGAAAACAGGATTCACACCCGAACACCTACCACAGAACTTTGTACACATTGGAAATTTAGTTGCTGAAAGGTTATATTTCATTATACACATTTAATACTAAAACAATAGTGTGCTGGCTTCATCCAACCTGCAAATAGATGGATGGTATATCACATTTTTCACTATATCCAAAGTCGCAAATTTCTGTGGATAACTATCCAATCAACCAGTTGGTCATATTTCAGCCTTGTAAAAGTGAAAAACAGATTACCACACAATTTTAGCCCCTTGTATTTGATGATCGACTCTGAGAGTAAAAGGAGGATAACACCTGCATGGGACAAATTTGAGATTCTCATTGGAACAAGGTCACATGAGCCAAAAGATAGTACACTTTGAAAGAAAAATAAAAAAAATAAAATAAAAGAGAAGAAGCAGGTCAGGGCATTTTTATTATTTCCCATGAAACTGTGATCTTCAGCCATAAAGAGTTATTATCTCAAGGCATGCCAAAAGTTTGATGGCAGAAATGTGGGAAGTCACTTCTGAAATGGGCTTAGTAAAGAAATCTTCTTTTTTTGTTACTATCTGTGTTTTTTTTGCTTTGACTATCAGAGACATTTTAATTTACTATCTTTCTCTTGAATTTATAAGTCTTATAGCGACATGGCTGTTGACTAGTTATGTCTAAATTTTCAGAGGTTCCTATGTCATACTACAGTACCTGATATGTTTTTGACCCTTTCTTGAGTAGATAACCCATACTGTTCAAGTTATCCACAAATGTGTCAATGTCCGGAACTCTTCAGGCGGATTCTCTGCCAAACTGTATATTTCCTGATATACAAGAATAAGATGTAAATTAAATATTTTTTTAGGGGAGAAAAAGAATTGTTAGAAACAATAAAGAACCAAAACTTTTTCCCCTTTCATGACACCCTTAGAACAACATTCATAATTCTCAGTCAGTATTTCTGGGCAAGTTCCATTTTTCCTCGGAGTAGCTCTGGCTTGGAATTTGTCTTGTCTTGCTTGTTTCAAGAATTTCTAATATGGTTATAGTTTCCACCAATAAATTAGTTAATAATTATAGAAACTCCTCATGGAAGCTGGTTAAGGCACCCTCCCCTGAAGAGAAGGTCCAAGGGTTCAATTTAAGGGGAAACAATAAGTTGACATGCCTTACATGGTAGTGGAATATGGGCATCAATGCTACACCAATCAAGGGATATATCCCACATCTGTTAACGATTGTTGGGGCCTCTACTCCCACCTCACCCCTCTTTTCTGAGGGGTGTGTGGGTAAAGGCTTGAGTTGAGATTGTAGGGTTGTGTGAGTCTGTGGTTAGTTTGTTATAATAAAAAAAACAGAAATCTGGGTGTGTGGGTGTTGCAAAAATAGTAGTGAGCTTGGCCGGTGACGTGAGGAGGGGTGTCTCGGCTCCCATTTTCTTGCCATGTGTCCCCATCTAACCCCATTTAACAGTGGTTAAGATTCATCCACCCTTAGGGATCACCCATCTACTATTGGTTTTTAGTAAAATAAAATAAATTTTGTTTACTTAAGGGTTAAAAAAAACTAACCCGAGTTAATGGGACTATGGGAGTTGAAGGGTCGGCCATGTAAGAGCAAGGAGGAATAGTCCCCTCCTCGGTCGACGAGGGGACTATTTTTTTGCTCATCCATCAAATGGGATTGTTTACCGGATCCGGCTCCTCTGCTTGAATATGTGTGCTGGGATCTTGCTTGGGTTTTAACCCAAACAAGACACATCACCAGAGCAAGATCTAATGGCCCAGTTATCGTTTGAGGCATTAAGTCTGTATATGCAAATTTCAAGCGTCTTTTTAATGTTTGACATTTTGAACCTTGCTGTCAAACATAGTTGTCAAGGTGATCAGGCGACAAACCCCATGGACGCCTGAGTCGGTAGCCCGAGGCGTCGCCTGATGAACTTTTTGTTGCAGAAATTCTCCCTAATATGAGATCTATGTATGATGCATTTTCTTTTATAAGAGGCCCTGCATTCATATAAATTCCATCATTGTCAAGACGTACTTTGATAGAACCATCGCTAGAGACAGTTCTAAGAATAATAAAAGGGGATTTCAAGTGCTGGAAAAAAATGAAATAAAAATCAAGTCTACAATGACTACTGAAAGAGGGGAGAGAGAGATTGTGAGTGATAAAAAATAGACACCCCAACAGGAAAGAGGGGAGAAAAGAGAGAATATGGAGAATATAAGATTGAATAAAAAGTAGAAAATAGCCCGACAGTCAAATGTGACGTTGAACATGGGAGAAATAAGAGAAGAGGAAGAGGGGGATGTCGTACCGCTTACTCTCATTTATTTCTTTTTATCGATTATACTCAAGAATCAAGATAAGTAATAAAAGTAATATTGATAAGTAAAATATATAATTATAGGGTATGCACTTGTTTAAATTATAAAAGACTCCTTTAAATATGAGTTTAAAAGAGTTTGGGGGAGGGATAAGAAGGAATTTGAGGCATTTAAAGACTCTTAATTTTTTATTGGGCCATCTGAGCTAGCTGTAATTTAACAACCATGGAATAAAACAAATTGGGAATATATGGTCTACCCATAAACAGAGGGAGAGAGACCATTTGGTCCACCCATTCAGAGAGAGAACAAGTTAACATGATAGAAACATACTTGACAGTGTTCGTCTTTTTTTTCTTCTTCTATCTGCAAACTTTTTTTGTTAGATATACAAATACTAACATATTATATTGTAAAAGACATGAGAAGTATATAAAATGATATATTTTTTTGTTACCGAATAATCATATTCAAATAAAATAAAATATTATATCCTTAAATAATAATAATATTATATATATATTATATTTTTAATAATGACCGCCTGAGGCAGCCAGTCGCCTGAGCCCAGCAGAGCGCCTGGTCGCCTAGTGAGGCGCCTAAGGCGATGCCTTTAACAACTATGCTGTCAAACTACCTCCATTGTTGAATGAAATTTATTATTTTATGTGGGAGACTATCCTTCCAAATCGAGTAAACCACATAGATTGTTAATTACCTTTCCGATTTGGGGAAGAACCTCCGATTAAGAAGAAAAACAAAGATATTTGAATAAAGTATTTATATTTATTCGATGAGATTGCCCAGATCCTATATAAGCATTACAGGATACCTCATAGAGGTCTTTGTATCATGAAAAGGAAAAAAGAAAGAGATGTGGCCATGTTGAGGGGTTCACTTGATGTTCTCCATATGTGAGATGCTTCTTCTTCTTTGTTATTTGATTTGTTCCTGCAAAAGAAAGAAAAGCATGTTCTCCTCTCTCATCTCTCTCAAAATATTTCCTTTTTTCTTCTCTCTTGGGTTTGTGTTCGTCTATCTATGCCTTGGGAGTTTCTTCTGAGAAACTCCTCATTTTATAATTTTTGGAAGTGTCTTTTTTGGACTCTCCTTTGACTTCCTATTTTTAAGGAGGTCAAAAGGGGCGCCTTAGAGAGCCTGGTACGACCAAGAGTCCTCCTCTTTGGAGGATTCCACAATGGTTTTCCTTATCTGGGAAACCTAAGAGGGATAAGATAAAAGGATCCTTATCTCAGGATCCCCAAAAGTAGCACAGAATCCCCCTTTTTGAGGATTCTCTACCCTATGACAGTTGAGTACAGATTGCCAGTTGGGGAAGTTCGACCTAGGTCCAAGGCTTATTTGGACCACGGACCAAAAGGGATGTGACCATGGGTCCTACCCACGGTCTAGGTTAGGTCCATGACCATTTATGCGGCGGACTAGCCTCTTAAGGGCTGGTCTTTGGCCAGCCCGCGGGACTGATTTATCAATTTGTCCGCAAGACTGACTCATAAAATCAATCCGCGGGCGAAATTTATCAAGGGCTGACTTTTTGGCCAGCTCGCAATGGTTCGTCCAACCAGGTCTGTCCACAGAGACAGACCAAAGCAACGTGAGGGCTTGGGCTTGACATGATGTACATACACCACCTTTGATTTAGTGTGAAGCGGCGTACTGAAGTCGGTGCTCCTCAATCCAATCCGGTGTTGCAATTTCATTGCCCACAATGTCATACACCCAAAAAAAAGCACCAAAATTTCCCCCAATTCTCTATTCCCTCCCTCACGTTCAAAACTCAAGCCCCATTCTAGCAAACCAGAGAGACCATTCCGGCTTCCGACGACGAACCCATTCCGAAGCACTATACTCCCTTTCTTTTGAAAAAATCCCCAACTATTTGTTTAACGAAGAAGAAAAAAAAGGATCTCCACCAATGAAATTCTCAGACAGATGGACAGTAATGGTGATGGTAGCTCAGAAAAAAGAAGATTCGAAAAATAAGTGTAGATATAGGTCAAAGGAGGAAAATGGTCTATTCTACCTTATAATTTCTTTTTCCTTTTTTTGAATTTGGGTTTTCTTCATTTCTTTTGTTGTGTGCCAGATTATTCTAAAAGAGGACGTAACAGAGCTAGGAAAGAAAGGGCAACTTCTCGACGTCAAGGCTGGATTTGCTAGAAACTATCTCCTTCCCTTGGGCAAGGCCTAGATTGTCACTCCCATTCTACTCAAGTAAGTGTAATTGCAATCTTCCTAAGCATTTCAAGCAGAAAATTCATGAATTCACTGTGTAATATCGTCAAACACTTTTTGGAGATACTGATGAATTATGCAAAAGAATAGTTTTCATACGATTCTCTTTTCACTATACTCATTACCTAGCCTTGATGTTTTTTCAATTGGGGCAAAAATCCAGTATTTTGAAATAAGCTATTGGTTTTAATTGCATTGGTTTTTGAGAGAATCTAGAAAGAAATGAGCATTTGGATTTCAATGGGAGTTTGGTGGGTGGTGGAGAATTCATGAATTAACTTGGGTTGAAGTTTGTTACTGTGGTGCTTTTATTAATACCTATATTCAATAAATTTTTGCTTATATTTTCCTTCTTTCTCTACCCCAGAACTGAAATCCTTCATTTGGGTTTCTAATGGCGGGTTGGGTCATATCAGAATGTGGTATAAGACCCCTTCCTCAAATCTTTCCTTGACTGAGAACTGGAGAAATTTCCAATAACAGCAACCCCACTAAAGTTAGATTATTGTCTGTTTGTAAGAACAACGTTGTTGGAACATATCTCAATCTTCCTTTAATCTGGGTCTCTATTTGTTCTTGGCCATGATTGGTAAGCACATTCTTCTCTTTAGATTTAAGGAATTATTGTTGGTTTTCTTGTATTTTGGTGTTGAATTTGGATACCCCATTAATTGTTCTAATGGAATTGTGTTGGTTTCCATTTGTGCAGTGGCCATGGAAGCTTTTCTAACAATCCCAAGTTGAATAGTGTAGTTGGACATTTCCTCCATTGCTCAATTCTTGTACCCTACCATGGATGGTATGGTCCTTCAATTTATATGATCTATGTAAAAAGATACTAGATTTAAACTATCTTTGTATCCAAGGACTGAAATTTCAGTCTCAATGCTTGATCATGAACCTAGAAACTGATTTAACATATCGTTAGTCCTGCATCCTAGTTTATTTTTCATTCTGCGAACATTATTCTTGTTCGTAAGTCCATTATTGATCAGGTAAGCCTAGACTGAGTTAATTTGAGTAGGGATCATGTATCTATTGGAACTCGTTTTGTCCAGATTTTTTGCCATAACCACGACAAATTTCATGAGAACAGTGAACTCTTTGGACTTGTCTGAGTCAAAAGCAAGTCAATGATTATAAGGAAATTTAAATCATTTTCTGAACTATGCCTCATATGCTTGCAGTGGCAAAGGATTCAACTGGATGAGGTTTAAGTTACCGCCAATTAGAAGCAAATACTGGTGGCTTTTTGCTGGAGGGATTAACCCTGAGAATGTTCCTGTAGCCCTCGCTACTCTCAGACCCCATGGAGTTGATGTGAGCAGCAGCATCTGTGCATCCGATAGCATCCAGAAGGACCAGTCACGAATATCTTCATGAGTGCAGTAAATTCAATACATTATTCATCAAAATGAAGGGAAATGGAGGCACAAGGAAACTTACTGACAACCCAAGTTTTTGTATTATAGTGTCCATTTCACCCACCGTCTCTTCTACCCGAGGTGGTGACATGCTGGGATTGGGTTGGCTCTGGTTTTCTCCATCAAAACTTAAGAGGACCTAGCTTTCGTGTTTGTAAAATAAAGTTTTGTATCTCAGTACTAATCTATTAATATTTTTATGTCAAGGGATATAATGATTTATAGATCTGTAAACATCTAGAATCTAATTAGAGCTTATTTCAATGATTATGTAGATCTGTAAAAATCCAGAATCTAATACCTGTATTCCATAATTTTTTGCTTATATTTTCCTTCTCTTTCTGCCCCAGAACTGAAACCCTTCATGGATGGTATGCTCCTGATAATTTATCTTTTGATAATGTGTTGGTTTTAGATCACATATGCTTAGATTCTGTTACCTTTTTGTTGTTCGATAAATTTCTTGAATGAACTTTAGAAGCTCTGATTTTTAATAATACTAATTGTGAATGTTGAAATGGATATGGATATGGATTCTTCTTTTTGTTGTAATAATACCAATTTGGAGTTTTTATTCTAATTTGGAATTTTTTAAATGATATCTGCAGAAACTTTTTTTTTTATGAATTTGATGTCTGCTATGGGTTAGAATCTTTTCTACATACCGGAAGAGGATTTCACCTTTGTGATAAATCGTGGGAATGCACGGGTGGAAGAATGCATCAAAGTCATTCAGCATAAACTACTGGGCTGTTTCGTCGGTTAATTTTTTGGGTTATGCAAATGCTCTTTTTTCTTCCTTTTGTTATTATCCTTTTTTTTACTTTTCATTTGGGGTTGTCATTTTGTTTTGTTCAACAGTTGATCAATTGAAAAGGAAAATAGTCACCTCCTCGGGGCCGAGGAGGTGAGTTACCATCTCGTCCCCCCCCATGAGGTGAGTTACCGTCTTGTACCCCCTTTTTGGGGCCACGTGTCCCCTTTTTACTTTCATTAACTGTGGTCAAGATTCAATCACCCATAGGGTTCACACATCGACCCTTGGTGTTTAGAAAAAAAATTAAACCATAGGAGGTGATTAATTTTTTTAACCATAGTTTAAAGGGTTTGTGAGAGCAAGGAGGAATAGTCCCCTCCTCGTCACGAGGAGATGACTATTGCTCAATTGAAAAAGGGATGTTTTGAACGAAGGGTTGCAACCCATTGATCCATCGAATTGAGAGAAGGTATTAGTAATTCTCTCTTCAAAGGTTGCAACCGTTGGTTATCTATTTAGCAATCACGGACTGATGAACGAAGCGCAGCAAACCGTTACAATCATTCGTTGTCGCTCAACTCATCGTACCGTTTTGAATGGTTGCACCCTTGTAAGACCTCCAGTTCGCAATAAGGGAACCAGGCGACCCAGATCAAGAAACGGAATACCTGATAAGTGACCAACAAGCGAATCATCGTTATCAATTCCTGGAAAATACGTGATTGCTATTCTTCTCTTGGTCTTTTATTCAAACACAAGGAGGGTGGTTGCTTCTTCTAAGACCTCCAAGATCAAGGAGGGTTTTCTCGGATCAAGGAAGAGACAACCGTTTACAAAATCTGGAAGGGTCTGTCTGCTTAAGGAACCTCTACTGTTTTATATATATTTTTGGATGTTAGCTTTTGTTTCATACTGCTTCTATAATTGATAGTTTTTGGTACAGATGAGACCATTTAATGATTGTGAGAGACAGATTGAACTCTTAAACTCGGTCTGCAAATGCTTTACTCTGTTCCTCGAGTGATTCTAAATATTTATCTGAGTTATGATAAATTACTTTTGTGATCGTTCAATCTGAATTTATGATATTGATTTTGGATTGTTTAGGGTGATTTGATTTGATTTGCAGAACTAAAGACTTGATTATTTATCACAAATTAGTAGATTGGTATTACTAAATGTGCTTTGTTCATGAGTTCCGGATCTTCTCTTTTCTCGGTTTGCTGTTGAAACAGGGATGTGGAGATGGCAAGTAGAGACTATTTATGCGCTCAGAATTTGAGCTTTGGATGGTCACAACCCGAAGCTTTATGCTTTTTTTTTTAAAAGAAGGATTTAAGGAATTGGAGAAGAGGGTCTCTTTGAAGCGTCGGTGGGGGGATAAGAGGGTGTGTGCTACGTAACCCCTCTTTGAACAGTCCTATGCAAACATGTATTTTTATTGGAAATGCTATTATTATTAATTCCTAAAAGAGCGTTAGTTCTGGACAGACTATTTTTCACTTGATTTGAAGACCAACGATTCACAATCAACCCTTCTTATCCAACAGACACCTTTTCCAGATCTATATATTCACATCCGAAATCATTACCAAGGGGTTAGAAACTTCAGATCTGGTAAATTAGTGGGCAGCAGCCCCATTTTCGACAGAATCCCGCAAGCCAACATTGACACCGTCCCTCACATGCACAAGTTGCTACAAAATTGCAACTTTGGATTATCACCAACTCCTTCTAGGCCTGAAGGGAGTTGATAAGGATTTAAGAGTATTTACGAATTTTCAAATATGTGGTCGTAGTCTCGTAGATGCTCTGCCATCTACCTAAGTATGTTTACATCTCTCTTTGCAAGAAGTTATTATTTGTTTTGTTTTTGGTTTGGTTTGGGGTAAGTGTTGGTAGGTTGTTGAATTTTATAATTTTCCACCAGGAATCTGATTTGTTGATATTGTTTTTTTTTTTTGGAAGTTTTTTGTTGATATTGTTTTCACCATGTACACACAATGAAGGACCTCCTCCTACTCTCTTGACATCAACAACATCTTTGTTTTAAGGCCACTAGAAGAGGACTTTTTGCCAGATAATGTTCCTCCTTTGGCAGTGTCAATTCAGTACCTCTTTGACTTTTTTTTTCAACGATACCTCCAAACTTTAAACGTCCAGGTTTCATCTCTCCAAATTCAAATGATTTTGGGTAAGGTGGAGCGTTCCCCAAGTTTCATGTTGTCCGGTACCCCTTCGTATCAAGTTTTCGGCCATCTACCGTCTATCTGGAAGACATCGTCATTCCTTCACCTCCCCCCTAAGGTGGAAGTGCAAGACAGTGGACGATGAGTAGCCATTATCTTACATCCAGCAATATAAACTGGATATGCATAACCCAGTCCATTACACTACAAAGTTGTGTGGTGGTGTACTGTGATGTGTACCCAATACACATCTTACTATATCACATTTCTTGTCTTCCTTATTCCTTAGGTAGTTATTAGTAGTTATTTACTTGTAATTTAGTTTCTATAACTCCTTTGTAGGGCTATAAATAGGAGAATGTAATTTGTAATTTATAGGTGGAATGAAGTTAAAGTGTTCTAAGAGAACATGTGGCGGTTTGCCTTCTCGAAGAGGCAACAATGGAGGTTCTGGACTACCTCGAATCAGCCATATCCTCCCCTCCCTCCCTCCCTCCTTTTTTTTTTTTAATATTATCTAGTAAAAGGCAGGTAACAAATGGTATCAGAGCACCGGTTTTGCGACTGTGGTGAAGATCGATGTTGTGAAGGCTAAAGGTTGGAGGAAAACCCCCTCGAAGCGGTTGTTTGGAGGAAGACCCGTTCGAAGTGGTCACCTTTATCTCAACGGCGTCTATTTCCATTGTTTGAGGATTTAAAGATTAAAGTGTTTCGTAACTTTGAGGACAAAGAATGTTTCTAGGGGAATGGAATGATGTGCACCCAATGCACATCTTCTTACTATACCACATTTCTTGTCTTCCTTATCCCTTAGGTAGTTATTAGGAGTTATTTACTTGTAATTTAGTTTCTATAACTCCTTTGTAGGGCTATAAATAGGAGAATGCAATCAGTAATTTATAGGTGGAAACGTGGAATGAAGTTAAAGTATTCTAAGAGAACATTTGGAGGTTTGCCCACTCAAAGAGGCAACAATGGAGGCCCTAGCACTACAAAAATAATGGCCTGTAGCGGCGGATTCTTGGAGGCGGTTAGGAAAATCCGCTGCTACATAGTGTATAAAACGGCGGTATTATAATACCGCCGTCCATGACTGTTTTCGGAACAATATTAACGGCGGTTAATTAATAACTGTCATGGTATGTAATATATGACAATGGGTTTATCATAACTGTCGTGGAAACCTTTCCCTCCAACCCTTTTGGTTTCCCGCCTCCTCATTGGCGACAAACGTGGAGCGACGGTTTTAAAAATAACCATCGTTAATAATATAGTAAGGGCGGCGGATATAAGATAACGGCCGTTGTATATTTATATATGACGGCGGTTATGTTTAAGTCACCGTTAAATTTATTTAATAAGACCCCGATAGTCCCTTCTTTCTTCCTCCTCTACTCTCTGCTCTACTACTCTCTAGCTATTTGGCCACTCCACCACCGCCGACCACCTGAACTCCTGTCACTCCACGATCTCCGACGACCTCCGACCTACTGCAATATTCTCTCCGGTGACCTGTTCTCCCTCGACTGCCACCTCCGGCCACATCCGGCACCTTTCGCCACCTGCTCTCCCCTCTCCACGCTCAGGTAATCCCTCTCTCTATGCATACAAGTCATTTTTTAGTGTTTAGCTTTCTCTCTCTTAACTCTCTTTCTTAACTTTCTCTCTCTTAACTCCGGCCACCTTCGGCAGCTCCACGGAAGCTCCACAAAATTCTCTCTCATCTTCACAGAACCTTTGAATCACCATCCCACTCTCGAATTTTGGTTGCATGCCCAAGATTTTGGAAGCCACATCTAGCTTGTAGACCCCCTTCTCCCCAACAACAATAGGTAAGTCTCATTTATTTTAGATTACAAGAATTAGTTTAATTTCTGTAATTTTTTTAGTATTTAATTTAATTAGGTAAATGAAATGTGTTTTTTATGTTTAATCTTTGGATAAATTAGATGATTTTTAATTTCATATTTTTAGGTTAATTTCTGTAATTAAATTTTGTTATAAGTAATTTTTTTAAGACCAAATCAATTATGAGAAATCATATAATTCATTTATGGATTGTTAAGAGGTCCTATTTGACATTAGATTTTTACTACTATTTTTTTTTTGATCGGTAAGCATTTTAATTTATAATTAAGAAAAAAAAAATACAAGAACAAAACATGGCAAGAGTTTACAAGCATATAAATTCAACACCGAGAAGGCACAAACTAGACCCTAACTTCCTAGAATACCCTGAATTTCCTCCCCAATACAATGATTCTCTGCCCACTCTAATATACCCACCCGGATGCGCTCACAAAGACAAGGAACGGCGGAAGATACATTCTCAAATACTCGGAGGTTCTTCTCTTTCCAAACCCACCAATAAATAGCCCTAGGGAGAATTAACCAAATCCTCTCCCATGCACCCACTATTAAAGCTGTGAATTAGTCTAGGGTAATTAATTTTAGGTTAATTTTAATTACTTAATTTTAGTTCTAGGTAAAAAATAACCTTAGGTTGGTTATGTTTAACCGCAATTAAAGAGGGCTCTACAAACCGCCATGTGTCCCTTTTAACACCTACTAACTGTGATTAAGATTCACTCATTCCTAGGATTCATTAATCTAACCTTGGTTATAAGAAAATAAAAATAAAAAATATTAATCTTAAGTTAATTATGTTTATCCACAATTAAATGATCTTTATAAGCTGGCATGTGTCCCTTTTAACACCCACTAACTATGTTTAAAACTCACTCACCCCTAGGGTTCATCCATCAAACCTTGGTGTTTTGAAAAAAAAAACCTTAGGTTGTTTATGCTTAACCACAATTAAAGGGAGCTCTACAAGCTGCCACGTGTCCCCTTTAACGCCCACTAACTTTGGTTAAAATTCACTCATCCCTAGGATTTATCCATTTAACCTTCATTTTTAGAAAAAAAAACCCTTAGGTTGATTATGCTTAACCACAATTAAAGGGGGATCTACAAGCCGCCACGTGTCCCCTTTAAGATCACTTAATTGTGCTTCAGATTCACTTATCCCTAAGATTAATCCATCTAACCTTGCTTTTAAGAAAAAAAATAAAAATATTAACCTTAGATTAATTATGTTTAACCACAGTTAAAGGATCTCTATAAATCGCCATGTGTCCCTTTTAATACCCACTAACTATGGTTAAGATTCACTCACCCCTAGAGTTCATCTAATCTAACATTGGTTTATATATATATATTAACCTTAAGTTGATATTATTAACCTTGGTTAGAAACCAATAATCATTTATTTAATTGAATTAACTAACCTTGTATTGAAAAAGGGTAATTTAAATATTTTAAAATGTTTAAATGATGATATCATCAAAGTCCATCCATAAAGTAACGGTAAACTTAAGGAAATGGGGTATATGTTACAGACAATCAAAGTTAAGGGGAGGGCAGTGTAATTTCAGAAACTAGAGGAGAGGTTTCTGAAATTTCACCGAACCTCAAGGAAGGTGAGTGTAATTTATCCTAAAAATTAAAGTTGCACAGCCCAATATTATCTCCTTCCCGAGAAAGCTGATGGGTGTAGCTTTTGTAGGAAGTACTTCTTGCGACTTTTGCGGGAAGTTTGACAGAGATTTCCGTTCTCGAGAATGACGGAGATTTCCATTCTTTCGAGAATTTAAAAGCTTTTGGTTGATAGAGTTTAAAAGCTTTCTTTAGTCTCATTCGATCAACCCGTAGACTTGCTATAAAAAAAATAGTGGTAGGCCCTATCAACATAATTACCTTTGTTTGCTAACCCCACTCTCACCCTATTACACTTTAAAAGCTTTTTGTCCATGCATCTTATCCTACATACAATACAACATCAGTGAGATTGTCTTATTTCATATAAAACAATTAGTGTTTTTTTTTTTTTTTTTTTTTGGGGTAATCTCAACTTTGGACTTTTATTCTAATTTATTTTTCCTAACTAATATTAGTTATTTTTGGGTCACGTTATTATGAATAATATAGTGATTGTTATAAGGGGTAATTCCATATCAGAACCCCTCTTATCCATAAATGACATGCAAGTGCCTGCTTTAAAACTATTTCCTTTGACCGACTTGCTTTTTAAAATATTGGTTGAATCAGGACCGATGTTAACTTTAGCCAATGAACATCTATACTTTCACACGAAATGCCGAGAATACCCTCACTCAGGTGATATCTCATAGAATGACTATGTTACCCTTTTAAAGGCGCAAGAATGTGGATTAGCTACAATCGTTATTGTAGCCACACACAGGAAGTATATTCTCATTTGACAATGCCGAAAATAGCCCATTTTAAAGGTGCGATATTTTTTTGGGTGTCGAAGGTGCGAGGTTAGTAGGCTCAACTACTTCCTATTTTGTGATAAAGGCAGTGAAAAAGTAGAAGAAAATTGCATGTATATCTTCTTGGCGAGGGCAGTAGGCTCCAACATGTGACTCAACCCGTTCTAGAATTTCTGAACAGCTCATGGAAATTAGAAATTCCAATATTTCATGAGCTTAATTCCTAACTTTAATCTTTTACCTCTCTCCTTCATAATATACTTTTGGGTAAATTACACTCACCTCCCCTGAGGTTTGGTGTAATTTCAGAAACCTCCCCTCTTCTTTCTGAATTACACTGACCTCTCCTGTCATACTCATCTTATTAATTCTGTTAACTAATTATATTATTTTCCAAGTTTACCCTTATTACATAGAGGAAACACGTACGTAAGCTTAGTTAGTTTGAAAGCTCAACAAAAAAAACACATAAACATCCCGAGCCGCACGTTTCGCTTTTAACACCCATTAACTATGATTAAGATTAACTCACCCTTAGGGTTTATCCATTAACCTTAGTTTTTAGAGAAAAAATAACCTTAGGTTGATTATGCTTAACCACAATTAAAGGGGGCTCTACAAGCCACCACGTGTCCCTTTTAACACCCATTAACTGTGGTTAAGACTCACTCACCCCTAGGATTCATCAATCTAACCTTGGTTTTAAGAAAAAAAATATATTAATCTTAGGTTAATTATGTTTAACCACGGTTAAAGGATCTCTACAAGCCGCCACTTGTCCTTTTTAGCACCTATTAACTATGGTTAAGATTCAGTCACACCAAAGGTTCATCCATCTAACATTGGTTCTTAGAAAGAAAAAAAACACTTGAGGTTCATCCATCTAACATTGGTTCTTAGAAAGAAAAAAAAAACTTAGGTTGATTATGCTTAATCACAATTAAAGGGGGCTCTACAAGCCGCCTTGTGTCTCCTTTAACACTCACTAACTATGGTTGAGATTCACTCACCACTAGGATTCATCCATCTAACCTTGGTTTTTAGAAGAAAAAAAATACTTAGGTCGATTATGCTTAAGTACAATTAAAGAGGGCTCTAGAAGCTGCCACGTGTTCCCTTTAACACCACTAATTGTGGTTAAGATTCACTCACCCCTAGGATTTATTCATCTAACCTTAGTTTTAAGAAAAAAATATATATATTAACCTTAAGTTAATTATATTTAACCCCAATTAAAGTGTCTCTATAAGCCAACCCACTAACTATGGTTAAGATTCACTTGCCCCTAGAGTTCAAAGGGGTGGACTAGTGGTTCCTGGGCCTTTCCCCAAGTGGAAGGTCTTGGGTTCCATTTCTCACTCCCCCTTTGGGGCCATCCCCGCACAGGTTAACCTGGACTTACCTAGTGTGGCGGGTTGCGGGCTCACGTCGCACCTTCGGGGATTAGTCCTAACCCATTGGGGACACCCCGAGTTCCAAAAAAAAAAAACATTGGTTTTTAGAAAAATAAATATATATTTACCTTAAGTTGATACTATTAACCTTGGTTTTGGAAATATATATTAACTTTAAGTTGATACTACTAACCTTGGTTACTAAACCCAATTATGATTTATTTTATTGTATTAGTTGACTTTGTAAAGGGTAATTTAGACATTTTAAAATGTTTAAATGATGACTTCATCAAATTCTATCCATAAAAGTAATGACCAACTAATGGAAGGGGGTATCTGTTACAAAAATCAAAGTTGAGGGGAGGTTAGTGTAATTTCATAAACAAGATGGGAGGTTTCTGAAATTTTGCCAAACCTCAGGGGAGGTGAGTGTAATTTACCCCATATTTTTTAATTAACATGAGAAGATTTGCTCCTCCATATAAAAGATCATACAGTTAGAAGGTTTTGCTCCTTGGCTAAGATATGAAAGAAAGTGATAACAAGATTCAAACTTTTTGGACTCGGCAAACTAAGATCAAGATGAAGTAAGAAAAAAAATTGCTAGACTTCAAAATAGATGACCATACTTGTTTATGGGAAGTCCAACCTGCAAATAAAATTCCTCCACCTATGTCAAAGACTCAACAATCTAAGATCAAGTGGTAATCGAACAGAGCCTTCAAAATGGATCATAGGCCATTTTCTAAAAATTCAGTTACAGTATCAATTCAGATTGATATAGCCTGTAAAATTCATATTGAAGATTGATACTGTAACACCCCCATCCCGGGTAGTGGAAATCTAGGTCATCTTCTATTAAAAAAAAATTCAAAATCGAGCAGAGTGTCGCTTGTATTATAGAGAAATGGGTCCTCCGGAACTAATCACCTAATAAACAAACAATATAATGCATAATTCCCAGAGCTGGAATTTTTTTTCTCTGTTAATATAACACGATTTTCATATAAAGAGATTGTAAGCACCCAATTTTTACACCCCAAGCTAACCCTGGTTAAAGCTTCTTAACCATGGTTAAATCCCCAGTCAAAAACCCCTTAAACCCTAGGTGCAACCCTAACCTAACCCTAGGATAAACCCTAATGGACTTTAGGTACACCCTAGGCAAACCCTAAGAGTAACTCTAGCAAACCATAGGATTTAACCTGAGTTAAACCCTAACCCAAGGTGAACCCTAGCCTAGCCCTAGCCTAGCCCCATCCAAACCTAACCCTAGGTGCAACCCTAACCTAACCCTAGGTAAACCCTAGGCGAACCCTAACCTAGCCTAGCCCTAGGCCCTTAGGGCTCAAGCCCTAGGACCAAAACCCCCTAAAACATTTCAAAAATACCAACCCCTGTGCGCGTGCATGCTTGGGCCAGGCCCCTTTGGTTAAAAACCAATAGGTGTCGGTAATCAAATTACCGACACCCTTGGTTTTTGATTTTTGCAGCACGCCACCCCCCTGCAGGGTTCAGGCACGCCCTGCACCCACTCCTCCGACTTGTAGGCGGCCACTCTGGCATCATAACCTCCTCCCTACCAGCGTCCTTATACCAGGAGTGTCCCTAACCCCTGGCCTATAAAGGGGACACACCCACAGCCTGTAAACTCACCTCCACAAACCCCATCCGAATCTCTGTTGAGTTCAGGCCACGCCCAGTCACCCCCTTTGCATCCGAAAACACCCAAGGAGTCCCTCCAGCTGTCCATTGTCTCCCTGTTCCATCGCATAGCAGCACCACCAAGCTCCACCAACACCCACTACTTCGGTAGCAAAGCACCAGGGTAGGGCTTCCCCTTACCCATATTTATTCTTGTTTTTGAGCCGAATGTGAGCCCCTGGTCCACTCCAGGGGACTATTTTTCTCGATTTTGCAAGTATACACCTAATTGGGAGGTTTCTCCCACCTCCATAGGTGAGGGGAACCACCCCGATGGGTACAACAGCTCTACATTGGCCTCAGGAGGTCCTGGGGGTCCATTTTTTAGTCATGAGGGAACCCCTGGTTCCAACCCCAGTAGCAGCCCGTAGGGCATTTTCGAGTTTCTGAAAATTTTCAGGGTGTCGGTAAACTCAATACCGACACCCAGTGCACTTACTGTTTGAGGGCCTGTGGGCCCCACTTGGAGACCTTTTGGGTCATTCCAAAGCCTAGGTTAGGTCCCCTTTGACCTCCCCTACATTTCATCAGGAGGCTCTGAGACCCCTAGTCGAGCTTAACCAGGGTTAAAACACCAAAAACAAAAACTGCTCATAATGTCGGC
This sequence comes from Tetracentron sinense, assembly GCA_015143295.1. Taxonomy (NCBI): domain Eukaryota; kingdom Viridiplantae; phylum Streptophyta; class Magnoliopsida; order Trochodendrales; family Trochodendraceae; genus Tetracentron; species Tetracentron sinense. Next base: position 5,489,305 of record CM026563.1, read on the forward strand.
AATACCAGTGCCGACATTCATTATTTTATGTAAAGCAGTGACAGTGGTACTTTGACACTTTGTGGGGCCCACACTAGGCCACCTCTAAGGCCCAAATTAGGCCCATTTTATTCCCCTCAACCCAGGCTTCAAAACGATAGGTCGTGGGCCCCGCAACTCCTCCCTTAACCTGAGTTACAAGGGACCAAAGTCTGGCAGAAATCACTGTTTCTGTCGGTAATCCCTTTATCGACATATTGGATTTTCATGTTTTTGGGCCTATACAGAGGGCCCACCGCCCATGGGGGCCCTCCACTAGACTTGGCTTGACCCCTGGGGTCTACCCCGACCCTGACCAGGCCTACTCTTGCCTTAACCATGGTTAACTCACCAAATCAACTTGGAAAAATTCTTAAAATTCCAAAAAATTCTAAAATGGTAGAAAACATCCCTTTTTGGATCATGTTCATGCCTAGCCATGGTTAACTCTTGGTTTAACCATAGTTAAACCCACTTAAACCTTGGTTAAATTCCCAAAAATCATGAAAGACAATAAAATGTTCATACTTACCTAACCACGGTTATCCGGACTAATCATGATTAAAACCCATGACTTAACTATGGTAAACCCACTTAACTTGGGAAATTTTGGGAAAAACCCCTAAAAATCCTTAATCACCATTTAAGGACCATAAATTAAACTTGGACCTTCTACCTTAGCCTACCGGGCTCACCCTAGGCCTACCGGGCTGAACTTAGTCTACGGGACTAAACCCTAAGCCTACCGGGCTTGCTCTTGGCCTATCGGGCCCAATCTTGACCTACTGTGCCAAACCCTAGTCTACCGGACTTCCTCTCGACCTACCGGGCCCAAACCTACCGGGCTTCAACCTTGGCCTACCGGGCCCAATCAATCAAACCAAACACTTGACCAACCTGGTCAACTCAACCCTAGTCTACCGGACTAAACCTAAAGCCACCATTGGTGCACACACAACACATCCCTTGGCCTCGGCACGGGCTCATGTGCCAGAACTACGCTCGGTCTGATCTCACCCCAATGTGAGTACGTAGGCAGCCCAACTCAGGCCCGACCCTACTTTAGCTCTTCCCTTATTGGATTAGTATAAACTAAAACTACGACATTTTATTAACAACTTGACTTCAATTGGCTTAAACCTAATAAGTAGGGAACCGTTGTAAAACGGAAGTGCCGGGATGCCTAACACCTTCCCTGGACTTAACCGAACCTCTTACCTAGAACTCTAAGCAGACCAAGACCTTATCCATTGTATGATACTTATCTCTACCAAATAAATAAGTGGTGACTCTAAACATAAAATCAACCGACAACATCGCCAAGCAGCACCCCTTGTGGGCGGGGGACCGAAATCCTTGTTCATAGAGATGTCAGGTGAAAATATTAGAAAACATGCAATGATCATCATCACCTCTTAATCCTCATTTCTATCCATCCAAAAAAAAAGATGAGGATAATAAGTACAACTCATATCCAGCTGTATCTCCAAAATATAAAATCACTAAACATGTCATTTACACATGGCGTTCAAACATAGTCCAAAACAATATGATGATATGTGGCCTTCTTTCACCTAGCTCCACTAGCACTCGCCTCTTTGTCATTATCTACAAAATGTTAGGGAGTGAGCTTTCACAAGCTCGATAGAGTAACTCATCATAAAAACATAAATGAAGTAGTACTCGTTAAGAAGTGAGTAAAGATGCAATGAAAATAAACATGAACATTTTTTTTTCTATCATTTTACAAGAAAAGTAATGTCCACCAATTTAACCCATCATTCTTTGCAAATCATGAATGCATTGGAAACGAAACCCCGTACTTGAGGGAAATTGTTCCACACTTGGGGAACCACTCCACACTTGGGGAGTTGCTTTCTCATGGATTTCCACATTTGGGGAAAGGGTTCCACGCTTGGGGAAACTACTCCACGCTTGGGGAGTTACTTTCTCGTTGACTATACAATGCCTCGTAAGGCGCCATACAAAGGCTAGACTGATAACTAGTAACATTCATTACAAAACATCCACTTACCAACCCATTTGCATACAGTAGGCCCTCTTATATTTAATAGTCTATAACTTAACAATCTCTAATAATTAATAAATTTGTAAGGAAACAACTTGGTTCTATAGCGTATAATTAATAATCTCTTATACTTGCTATTTAATAATTTTTAGAGAAATTTCTAGTATATTATTAATTATAAGAGAGATTTTTATACTATATCAATACATAGTTATATGAATCTGATGAACACTTTATGATGGTTTAGGTATCAGGAAGAGAAAGGGATTAAAAAAAATTAGTTATTTTAGCTATATATAATAAATTATCATATAAAGTATAAAGTCTTATATTTTTTAGAAAGAAAAAACTAAAAAAATCATTATATGAAGACTTAAAAATAATTAACAAAAGTTAAAAAGAGAATCTACATGAAGCTTATATGGAAAATACAATACATTAAAAAAAAAAATGATGAACCAATATAGTGTTTCTTACATATAATATTATCTTATAATTTCTTTCCACCAAGTTATTAATTACAAGAGAGTCTATTGTATATGAAAAGGCATACCTGAATGTACTAAGAGACTCATATCAAATTTGACTCCATGATACCATTTGGGGATGAAGCATAGGGTTTACTTTCATCACCAATCAACCAAAAAATATATATATATATATAGAAATCTCTTTCGGTTGGCCGCAATCTGGTGAGTTGCAAGGTTTCTTCAATGGGGGGAATTTGTTGCCTCTTTTGGATTTAATTCTCTTTGAGATGACTTGATAAAAAATGGTGAGAGACTTTGTAGCAAGGAAGAGCTCGTGTAAGGAAAGGGTTAAGAGACATATGTAAGCAAAGGGATTAGAGACTCAAGAGTGTAAAACGAGAACATGAAAAGGGCTTATTATGGGGGAAATTTTCGGTATTGCAATTGTAAATATAAACGTCCATTGGCTAAAGTTAACATCGGGTCCTGATTCGTCCAATAATTTAAAAAGTGGGTCTGTCAAAGGAAATAGTTTTAAAGGAGGCACCTACATGTCATTTAAGGATAAGAGGGGTTCTGATATGGAATTACCCTTTGTTATAATATGCATCTAATGCATTTAGGATATTGGTTTCTTCTGACTACACATGTTTATTAATGTGTTCATTATTAATATGCTTGTAAATACAACTATAATTTTGTGTTTAAACAATTCATTACACCTGACTTGTAGATTTGTGTTTATTAATTGACAGTAATTCAATTACATTTTCACATTATTTTTTATTCATCCAAACAAGTGGAAGTCTAATTCCATGAATTCAATAGTAACATCCAAATGGTTTAATTTTGAAATATGTGGAATCGAATACCATTCCCCTAAATCCATACAACACCTAAACAACGATCACTTCAGTCAACAAGTTTTAGAATAACAATACAACAATAATGAACAATAGCATATAGATCACTACGAAGAGATGAGGGCTGCGTAGTTCAAAAATATCACACTCAAGGGGCATCAAGCCTTTAAAGATCAAACAGAATGAAAAAAAACAAAGTATAGCGGACACAAAAATCATTCACCATTCAATCAGGTAAGATGTTTCACCTCTTGTAAAGTGCCTGAAATCCAAAGAATTCTTCATCTTTTCAGACCAGTAGGTTTCTTGTAAACCGCCATGGCAAGCTTTGCCATTTCAATATTCTCCTCATCAGGTATAGCATCCAATCTCTGCCAATTCGAAGACATCACGCCCCAACGGTGCACTACTTCACCAATAAAAGGAGTGATGTAAGAGCCTAATATGAAAGTGTTAACCAAATAATCCAAGATGCTATCGAACCTTATGACCTCAGAAACCATCACGGCCATTACAATAAGGGATTATGCAATTTCATTTTGATCACTTCCATTCTTCTTCTTTTTCTCATCAACAAATCGCTTTTCTTTTTTTCTTTTACTATTCCCTTGCTCAGTATATTTACTGCGTTAACTAATTCATTTTTCCCTACATTAATACCATCCAACTTATTGACTTTAGCAACTCGCAGCATCTCGATGTATTCCTCTGTAAAACTAAGCTCTTCAGATGCCTCAATTAGCTTAATTCTAACCCCCTTAACACCAAACCATTTCCCATATCCTCCCGGTATGGATTCCATCTGAAATCCCTTAACATACAAATTATGCATTGTAATTCTGATTTTTGTGGAGCGACCATCCACTTTCATCTCCACGTCGAAACAATCCATGGGAAAATTACTAGGAGGAAGAACTGGAATGTCTTGTATGTTCAATGTGTCAAATGAACGCTCAACTCATTGATAAATATTTTGTATTCAACCTCACTTCCGAACTCCATGTTGAAGGGTTCCCTCTCGTATCTCACGTTCATTATAGCCATACATAAACTCTCAGAGCGTAGCCTGGAACCAAGAAAGAGAGATAAAAAAAAATTCACTAATCTTTAGAATCGATTAAAGCATCTAACCCTTACTTATAGATTAAAAAAATTAATCACCTCATTTAACACCATTAAGAAAACATTAGATCAATCAATTGTCTCAAAAATAATGAGGCCATAACAAATATAGATTTTTAAATATTTATTATATCCATTATAAATGTAATATAAGTTAGAAAGTTTAACTTATAAATAAAGTATAAAATTTAGGGCGATTGAGTTTAATTTAGCGTGCCTCCAATGCACTTAGGAGGAGCACCCGTCTAACATCTCCATAAGTGGGAGAGTGTATGTCATAATTTGTGATAGCGGCGGCCTACGTTTACTTGGCCCCTGCCCAATTCTTCTTAAGGCTTTTAATGGGCTCTATTTCATTGGGAATGGCCTAGTTCAATTTAATTGGCCCTGAGGCCTAGTCGAAACCTCTATGTAAGCCCCTGGAAAATTTGGTTCTTGGGGTCTCGAGGTTTTCGTTCATGGTCCTTAGTCTTTGTATAAGGTTGGCTCATCGCCTGTCTATTTGGTGCTGTAAAGGCAATTAGCTTTTTCTTTGAAAATTCTTCGATATATAAAGTCTTGAACATTATTCATATTGTAAAACACCATGCATATTGTAAAAGAACACGTAATGCGAAAAAAATTGATCAAATCTTGTTTATTTACCAAATCATGCTGGAAGGCAATTTCGTAAATATCGAAAAACTTAAAAAGTCTATTCTTCCCCTAATGGTATAATGACCATTTTACCCTATTTCCTAGAGTATATAATACATTTTTTTGTACTAACCCCATTTTTTTCCCGATTTCTCCTCGGGGAATATAGTGATTCAAAGTAGAGTTCAGTAAGCAAGTTTGTCTTCAAACAGCTTCTCTTTTTCCTAGAGCGTTCTAACTCCGACAATGCAGCTCACGAAACAGCTGGTTCTCCCTTCAGATCAATCCTCAACACCAAAAATTCCTGAAAATTGAGAGAAATGACTCATCAAAATTGATCTTCACACTCGCTTCACCATCCCTCCAAGTTTTTCAGTTGAATCTTGTAAAAAATAGTAAACCTCACCATCCCTCCAGCAAAGTCTCTCGTTCGTTTTCAGAGAACTCAAAACAGAAAACTCAAAACATTCTCTTCAACAACAATCAAAATTCAAAAACAAAACAATGAGAGTTTCAATACTCTTGATCCTAAACCTTCTCTCCTCTGTGAGGGTTGTGTTCATTCGTCTATAGGCTAGCAGCGCATAGTCAGGCCCAACAAGCGGTTCGGTGGTTTCGTTCTTTAGAAACTTCAGTGGCTCCTTTGTGAGCTCAGGATTGTCAGCTTTAGCATCCTTTCAATCCTAGAATTCTGGGAGTTGAGGGGGGACACTCTTCTTCTCTTTTTTCTGTTTAGTTTTTTTGCATCTGGTTAATGTTGGTCTCTTAAATGATTTCTGTGGCTATAACGTTGAATTGCATATTAGATTATCTGGCCAATAATTTCATAAATTACACCATAATCACTCTTTTGTGGAATTAGTAAAGCACAATTTGGTTAATTAACTTCATAATTTATCTATTTTTCAAATAAAGCGGATTTTTACGAAATATTTTGACGTTAACTTCACAGATGACGTTGAGTACGTAAAAATTATTAATGAGTTGCGCGATCTTTTGAAACATTCAGAGTTCAATATGTTGCAAGTCCTTTTTACTCTTAGGGTTTCAATTAAATATTTCGATTTGGAGATAAAAGCAAACAGTCGCTCTACGAAAGTCAGAATAACGATACATAACTTATGCATGAATGGATTTGAAATAAAAATCATACCGTGAATATATGGAAAATGGTTTGAATTTAAGGAGGACGGGGTAATTAAGCTAATTGAGGCATCTGATATGCTTAGTTTTACTGATAAATATATTAAGATGACGCGAGTTGCTGAAGTTGATTGGTTGAAGACTATAATGGTAGATAAAAATTAACTAATTTACGTATTGAATACACTGAGTAAAAGAATTAAAAATTAAAAGAAAAAAAAAGAATTTATTATATGAAAAAAAAAGAAACTTATTGATGAAAGTAAAATCGAAAAAACACTTATTGTAATAGCTTACATGATTTCTTTGGTTATAACGTTGAATTACTTATTATATTATTTGCGTTGAATTACTTATTATATTATTTAGCAAATAATTTTATAAATGACATCCTAATCACTCCTTTTATAGATAAAGTAGAGCATAATTGGGGTCATTTTCGTCTATTGCACAAATAAAATGGATTTTTACGAAAGAATTTAACGTTAACTTCGCGAATGACGTTCAGTACGTGACATTTATTAAGTAGTTGTGTAGTCTTTTGAAATTTCAGAGTTCAATACATTTTCAGCTCTTACTACTATTAGTTTCTAATGTAATATTTCGATGTCGAGATAAAATCGAATGGTAACTCTACGATTCTATCGGGAATATATGGAAAATAATTGGAATTTAAGGGGGACGAGGTAACTAAGCTAATTAAGACATCTCATTTGCTTAGTTTTACGGATGAATACATAAAGATTACGCGATCTTCTTTTTAGAGGCTATATAGGTGGGTAAAAATAAACTAATTTACGTATTTAATACACTGTGTAAGGGAATTGAAAAAATAAGAAAAAGGGAGAATTGATTATGTGAAAAAAAAAAAAAGGAATTGATAAATGTGAAATCAAAAAATCACTTATTCTACTCATCAGGTTTAGCATCCAATCTCTGCCAATTCGAAAACATCCCGCCCCAATGCTGCACTACTTTACCAATAAAAGAAGTAATGTAAGAGCTTAATATGAAAGTATTAACCAAATAATCGAAGATGCTGTCGAACCTTATTGCCTCAGAAACCATCACGGCCATTACGATAAGGGATTGTGCAATTTCATTTTGATTACTTCCATTCTTCTTCTTTTTCTCATCAACAAATCGATTTTTTTTGTTATTTTACTATTCCCTTGCTTAGTATATTTACCGCATTAACTAATTCATTTTTCCCTACATTAATGCCAGAAAACTTATTGACTTTAGCAAATCGCAGCATCTCGATGTATTCCTCTGTAACACTAAGGTCTTCAAATGCCTCAATTAGCTTAAGTCTAACTCCCTTAACGTCAAAACATTTCCCATATAATCCAGGTACGGATTCCATCTGAAATCCCTTAACATACAAATCATGCATTGTAATTCTGATTTTTGTGAAGCGACCGCCAACTTTCATCTCCACGTCGAAACAATCCATGAGAAAATTACAAGGAGGAAGAACTGGCAATGTCTTGTATTTTGAATGTGTCAAATGAACGCGCAACTCATTGATAAATATTTTGTAATTAACCTCACTCGCGAGCTCGACGTTGAAGGGTTCCCTCTCGTATCTCACGTTCATTATAGCTGTAGATGAACTCTCAGAGCGTAGCCTGGAACCAAGAAAGAGAGATTAAAAAAAAATCCACTAATCTTTAGGATCAATCAAAGCATCTAACCCTTACTTTTAGATAAAAAAAAATTAATCATCTCCTTTAGCACCCTTAAGAAAACATTATATCGATCAATTGTCTCATAAATAATGAGGCCACAACAAATATAGATTTTTAAATATTTATTATATCTATTATAAATGTAATATAAGTTAGAAATTTTAAGTTATAAATAAAGTATAAAATTTAGGGCGATTGAGTTTAATTTAGCGCGCCTCCAATGCACTTAGGAGGGGCACCCGTCTAACATCTCCCTAAGCGGGAGAGTGTACGTCATAATTTGTAATAGCAGGGGCCTGCGTTTATTATGCTCCTACCCAATTCTTCTTAAGTCTTTGAATGGGCTTTACTTCATTGGGAAGGGCCCAGTTCAATTTAATTGGCCCTGAGGCCTAGTCGGAACCTCTATGTAAGCCTCTGGCAAATTTGGTTCTTTGGGTCTCGATGTTTTCATTCATGGTCCTTAGTCTTTGTATAAGGTTGGCTCATGGCCTGTCATTTTGGTGCTGTGAAGGCAATTAGCTTTTTTTTTAAAAAAATTTCGACATATAAAGTCTTTAACATTATTCATATTGTAAAACGAATCAGTCTATAGGTACTCCCAAATATACTCCCGAATATACTCCCTAATCCTAACCGTTTATAACCAACCACTAAGGGCCAAGATTTGAGTTGGCCTATTTTGTCTTTTCTAATGCCACATCAGCTCTAATCCTAACCGTTTATAATTGAAATAAACGGATAAGATTTGGAAGTATATTTGGGAGTACACTTTGGGAGTATCCCTAGACTAATTCTTGTAAAACACCACGCATATTGTAAAAGAACATGTAATGCGAAAAAAATTAAACAAATCATGTTTATTTACCAAATCATGCTGCAAGGCAACTTCGTAAATATCTAAAACCTTAAAAAGTCTATTCTACCCCTAATGGTATAATGACCATTTTACCCCATTTCCTAGAGTATATAATACATTTTTTTTACTAACGTCATGTTTTTTCCCGATTTCTCCTCGGCGAATATAGTGATTCAAAGTAGAGTTCAATAAGCAAGTTTAACTTCAAACAGCTTCTCTTCTTCATAGAGCATGCTAACTCCGATGATACAGCTCGCGAAATAGCTGGTTCTCCCTTCAGATCAATCCTCAACACCAAAAATTCTTGAAAATTGAGAGAAATGACTCAACAAAATTGATATTTACACTCGCGTCACCATCCCTCCATGTTTTTTAGTCGAATCTTGTAAAAAATAGTAAACCTCACCATCCCTCCAGCAAAGTGTCTCGTTCCTTTTCAGAGAACTCAAAACAAAAAACTCAAAACATTCTCTTCAACAACAATAAAAAATCAAAAACCAAACAATGAGGGTTTCAATACTCTCGATCCTAAACCTTCTCTCCTCTGTAAGGGTACTGTTCGTTCGTCAACAGGCTAGCAGCGCATAGCCAGACCCAACAAGCGGTTCGGTGGTTTCGTTCTTTTGGAACTTCAGTTGCTCCTTCGTGGGCTCATGATCGCCGGCTTTAGCATCCTTTCAATCCTAGTATTCAGGGAGTTGAGGGGGGACGTTCTTCTTCTCTTTTTTCTATTTAGTTTTTTTGCATCTGGTTTCTGTTGGTCTCTTAAATGATTTCTGTGGATATAACGTTGATTTTTGTATATTAAATTATTTGGTCAATAATTTCATAAAGGACACCCTAATCACTCCTTTGAGGAAGCAGTAAAGCACAATTTGGTTAATTGACTTCATAATTTATCTATTTTTCGAATAAAACGGATTTTTACGAAATAATATGACGTTAACTTCACGGATGACGTTGAGTACGTAAAATTTATTAAGGAGTTGCACGATCTTTTGAAACATTAAGAGTTTAATATGTTGCAAATTATTCTTACTCTTAGGGTTTCAATTAAATATTTCGATTTCGAGATAAAAGCGAACGGTCACAATACGAAAGTCAGAATAGCGTTGCATAACTTATGCATGAATGGATTTGAAATAAAAATATACCGTCAATATATAGAAAATGGTTTGAATTTAAGGGGGACGGGGTAACTAAGCTAATTGGGCATCTGATGTGCTTAGTTTTACGAATGAATATATTAAGATAACGCGAGTTGCCGAAGTTTATTGGTTGGAGACTATAATGGTAGGTCAAAATTAACTAATTCACGTAGTGAATACACTGAGTAAAATAATTAGAAATTAAAAGAAAAATAGAGAATTTATTAAGTTAAAAAAAAACTTATTGATGAAAGTAAAATCGCAAAATCACTTATTGTAATAGCTTACATGATTTATGTGGTTATAACGTTGAATTACTTATTATATTATTTGTGTTGAATTACTTATTATATTATTTAGCAAATAATTTTATAAATAACATCCTAATCACTACTTTTATAGATAAAGTAGAGCATAATTAGGGTCATTAGCTTTATATTTCATCTATTGCTCAAATAAAACGGATTTTTATTAAAGATTTTAATGTTTACTTCACGAATAACATTGAGTACGTAACATTTATTAAGGAGTTGTGTGATCTTTCGAAACTTTCAGAGTTCAATACGTTGTCGGCTTTTATTACTCTGAGTTTATAATGTAATATTTCGATGTCGAGATAAAATCGTACGGTAACTCTACAATTATATCGGGAATATATGGGAAATGATTTGAATTTAAATGTGACAGTGTAACTAAGCTAATTAAGGCATCTCATATGCTTAGTTTTACGAATCAATACATAAAGATTACGCGAGCTGCTTGTTAGATGCTATAATTGGGGGTAAAAATGTACTACATTACGTAGTTAATACACAGTATAAGGGAATTGAAAATAAAAATGGGGAATTGATTATGTGAAATCGAAAAATCACTTATTCTCCTCATCAAGTTTAGCATCTAATCTCTGCCAATTCGAAGACATCGTGCCCCAATGGTGCACTACTTCACCAATAAAAGGAGTGATGTAAGAGCTTAATATGAAAGTGTTTACCAAATAATCGAAGACGCTGTTGAACCTTATAGCCTCAGAAACCGTCACGGCCATTACGATAAGGGATTGTGCAATTTCATTTTGATCACTTCCATTCTTCTTTTTCTCATCAACAAATCGATTTTCTTTTTATCTTTTACTATTCCCTTGCTCGGTATATTTACTGTGTTAACTAATTCATTTTTCCATACATTAATGCCATCGAACTATTGACTATGGCAAATCGCAGCATCTCGATGTATTCCTCTGTAAAACTTAGCTCTTCAGATGCCTCAATTAGCTTAAGTCTAACCCCCTTAACGTCAAAACATTTCCCATATACTCCAAGTATGGATTCCATCTGAAATCCCTTAACATACAAATTATGCATTGTAATTCTGATTTTTGTGGAGCGGCCGTCTACTTGCATCTCCACGTCGAAACAATCCATGGGAAAATTACTAGGAGGAAGAACTGGCAATGTCTTGTATTTTGAATGTGTCAAATGAAAACGCAACTCATTGATAAATATTTTGTATTTAACCTCACTCGCGAGCTCCACGTTGAATGGTTCCCTCTCGTATCTCACGTTCATTATAGCCATAGATAAACTCTCAGAGCGTAGCCTGGAATCAAGAAAGAGAGATAAAAAAAAAATTCACTAATCTTTAGGATCGATTAAAGCATCTAACCCTTACTTTTAGATTTAAAAAAATTAATCATCTCCTTTAACACCCTTAAGAAAACATTAGATCGATGAATTGTCTCAAAAATAATGAGGCCACAACAAATATAGATTTTTAAATATTTATTATATCCATTATAAATGTAATATAAGTTAGAAATTTTAAGTTATAAATAAAGTATAAAGTTTAGGGCGATTGAGTTTAATTTAGCCCGTCTCCATTGCACTTAGGGAAGACACCCGTCTAACATCTCCCTAAGTGGGAGAGTGTACATCATAATTTGTAATAGCAGGGGCCTGCGTTTACTCGGCCCCTACCCAATTCTCCTTAAGGCTTTTAATGGGTTCTAGTTCATTGGGAAGGGCCCAGTTCAATTTAATTGGCCCTAAGGCCTAGTCGGAACCTCTATGTAAGCCTCTGGTAAATTTGGTTCTTCGGATCTCGAGGTTTTCGTTCATGGTCCTTAGTCTTTGTAAAAGGTTGGTTCATGGCCTATCCTTTTGATGCTGTGAAGACAATTAGCTTTTTCTTTGAAAATTCTTCTACATATAAAGTCTTTAACATTATTCATATTGTAAAACACAATGCTTATTGTAAAAGAACATGTAATGCGAAAAAAATTGATCAAATCATGTTTATTTACCAAATCATGCTGCAAGGCAATTTCGTAAATATCGAAAAACTTAAAAAGTCTATTCTACCCCTAATGGTATAATGAACATTTTACCTCATTTCTCAGAGTATTTCACTAACTTCATTTTTTTTTCCCCGATTTCTCCTCGGGGAATATAGCGATTCAAAGCAGAGTTCAGGAAGCAAGTTTGTCTTCAAACAGCTTCTCTTCTTCCTAGAGCATTCTAACTCCAACGATACAGCTCGCAAAACAGCTGGTTCTCCTTTCAGATCAATCCTCAACACCAAAAATTCCTGGAAATTGAGAGAAATGACTCAACAAAATTGATCTTCACACTCCCTTCACCATCCCTCCAAGATTTTTAGTCGAATCTTGTAAAAAATAGTAACTCATCATCCCTCCAGCAAAGTCCCTCATTCGTTTTCAGTGAACTCAAAACATTCTCTCAACAACAATCTAAAATCAAAAACCAAACAATGAGGGTTTCAATACTCTCGATCTTACACCTTCTCTCCTCTGTGAGGGTTGTGTTCGTTCGTCGACAGACTAGTAGCGCATAGCCAAGCCCAGCAAGCAGTTCAGTGGTTTCGTTGTTTTGGAACTTCGATGGCTCCTTCGTGGGATCAGGATTGCCGGCTTCAGCATCCTTTCAATCCTGGTATTCTAGAAGTTGAGAGGGGACGTTCTTCTTCTCTTTTTTCTATTCAGTTTTTTTGCATCTGGTTTCTGTTGGTCTCTTAAATGATTTCTGTAGCTATAACGTTAAATTGCATATTAGATTATTTGGTCAATAATTTCATAAAGTACACCCTAATCACTCCTTTCTGGAAGCAATAAAGCATAATTTGGTTAATTAACTTCATAATTTATCTATTTTTTGAATAAAGCAGATTTTTACAAAATATTTTGATGTTAACTTCATGGATAACGTTGAGTACGTAAAATTTATTAAGGAGTTGCGCGACCTGTTGAAACATTCAGAGTTCAATATGTTGCAAGTTCTTCTTTCTCTTAGGGTTTCAATTAAATATTTCAATTTCGAGATAAAAGCGAAAGGTCGCTCTACGAAAGTTAGAATAACGATACATAACTTATGCATGAAAGGATTTGAAATAAAAATCATACCATGAATATATGGAAAATGGTTTGAATTTAAGGGAGACGGGGTAACTAAGCTAATTGAGGCATCTGATGTGCTTAGTTTTACTGATGAATATATTAAGATAACGCAAGTTGCCAAACTTGATTAGTTGAAAACTATAATGGTAGGTAAAAATTAACTAATTCACGTAGTGAATATACTGAGCAAAAGAATTAAAAATTAAAAGATAAATTGAGAATTTATTATGTAAAAAAAAAAGAAACTTATTTATGAAAGTAAAATCGCAAAATCACTTATTGTAATATCTTACATGATCTATGTGGTTATAACGTTGAATTACTTATTATATTATTTGCGTTAAATTACTTATTATATTATTTAGCAAATAATTTTATAAATGATATCATAATCACTCCTTTTATGGATAAAGTAGAGCATAATTAGGGTCATTAAGTTTATATTTCATCTATTCTTCAAATAAAACAGATTTTTACAAAAGATTTTAACGTTAACTTCGCGAATGACGTTGAGTACGTAACATTTATTAAGGAGTTGTGCGATCTTTTGAAACTTTCATACTTCAATACGTTTTCGACTCTTACTACTCTTAGTTTCTAATGTAATATTTCGATGTTGAGATAACATCAAATGGTAACTCTACGATTATATCAGGAATATATAGAAAATGATTTGAATTTAAGGGGGATGGGGTAACTAAGCTAATTAAGGCATCTCATTTGCTTAGTTTTACGGATGAATACATAAAGATTACACGAGCTGCATGTTAAAGGCTATAATGGTGGGTAAAAATGAACTAATTTACGTAGTTAATACACAGTGTAAGGGAATTGAAAAGAAAAAGGGAGAATTGATTATGTGAAATCGAAAAATCACTTATTCTCCTCATCAGGTTTAGCATCCAATCTCTGCTAATTCAAAAACATCGCACCCCAACGGTGCATTACTTCACCAATAAAAGGAGTGATGTTAGAGCCTAATATGAAAGTGTTAACCAAATAATCGAATACGCTGTCGAACCTTATGGCCTCAGAAACCATCACGGCCATTACAATAAGGGATTGTGCAATTTCATTTTGATCACTTCCATTCTTCTTCTTTTTCTCATTAACAAATCGTTTTTTTTTCTTTTACTATTCCCTTGCTCAGTATATTTACTGCATTAACTAATTCATTTTTCCCTACATTAATGCCATCCAACTTATTGACTTTGGCAAATCGCAGCATCTCGATGTATTCCTCTGTAAAACTAAGCTCTTCAGATGCCTCAATTAGCTTAAGTCTAACCCCCTTAACCTCAAACCATTTCCCATATACTCCCGGTATGGATTCCATCTGAAATCCCTTAACATACAAATTATGCATTTTAGTTCTGATTTTTGTGTAGCGACCATCCACTTTCATCTCCACTTCGAAACAATCCATGGGAAAATTACTAGGAGGAAGAACTGGCAATGTCAAGAATGTGTCAAATGAACGCACAACTCATTGATAAATATTTATATTCAACCTCACTCACGAGCTCTACATTGAAGGGTTCCCTCTCGTATCTCACGTTCATTATATCCGTAGATGAACTCTCAGAGCGTAGCCTGGAACCAAGAAAGAGAGATAGAAAAAAATCACTAATCTTTAGGATCGATTAAAGCATCTAACCCTTACTTTTAGATTAAAAAATATTAATCATCTCCTTTAACACCCTTCAGAAAACATTAGATCAATCAATTGTCTCAAAAATAATGTGGCCATAACAAATATAGATTTTTAAATATTTATTATATCCATTGTAAATGTAATATAAGTTAGAAAGTTTAACTTTTAAATAAAGTATAAAATTTAGGGTGATTGAGTTTAATTTAGCCCGTCTCCATTGCACTTAGGAGGGGCACCCGTCTAACATCTCCCTAAGTGGGAGAGTGTACGTCATAATTTGTGATAGCTGGGGCATGCGTTTACTCGGCCCATACCCAATTCTTCTTTAGGCTTTTAATGGGCTCTACTTCATTGGGAAGGGCCCAGTTCAATTTAATTGGCCCTGAGGCCTAGTCGGAACCTCTATGTAAGACTCAGGCAAATTTGGTTTGTGGGGTCTCGAGGTTTTCGTTCATGGTCCTTAGTCTTTGTATAAGGTTGGCTCATGGCCTGTCTTTTTGGTGTTGTGAAGACAATTAGCTTTTTCTTTGAAAATTCTTCGACATATAAAGTCTTTAACATTATTCATGTTGTAAAACACTGCATATTGTAAAAGAACATGTAATGCGAAAAAAATTAATCAAATCATGTATATTTACCAAATCATGCTACAAGGCAATTTTGTAAATATCGAAAAACTTAAAAAGTCTATTCTACCCCTAATGGTATAATGACTATTTTACCCCATTTCCTAGAGTATATAATACATTTTTTTTTACTAACCTCATTTTTTTTCTCGATTTCTCCTCAGGGAACATATTGATTCAAAGTAGAGTTTAGTAAGCAGGTTTGTCTTCAAACAGCTTCTCTTCTTCCTAGAGCGTTCTAACTCTGACAATACAGCTCGCGAAACAGTTGGTTCTCCCTTTAGATCAATCCTCAACACCAAAAATTCCTGAAAATTTAGAGAAATGACTCAACAAAATTGATCTTCACACTCGCTTCACCATCCCTCCAAGTTTTTCAGTCGAATCTTATACAAAATAGTAAACCTCACCATCCATCCAGCAAAGTCTCTCGTTCGTTTTCAGAGAACTCAAAACAGAAAACTCAAAACATTCTGTTCAACAACAATCCAAAATCAAAAACCAAACAATGAGGGTTTCAATACTCTCAATCCTAAACCTTCTCTCCTCTATGAGGGTTGTGTTCATTCGTTGACAGTCTAGCAGCGCATGGCCAGGCCCAACAAGTGGTTCGGTGGTTTCGTTCTTTTGGAACTTCAGTGGCTCCTTTGTGGGCTCAGGATCGCCGGCTTTAGCATCCTTTCAATCCTAGTATTCTGGGAGTTGAGGGGGGACGTTCTTCTTCTATTTTTTCTGTTTAGTTTTTTTGCATCTGGTTTCTGTTGGTCTCTTCAATGATTTCTGTGGCTATAACGTTGAATTGCAAATTAGATTATTTGGTCAATAATTTCATAAAGGACACCCTAATCACTCCTTTGTGGAAGCAGTAAAGCACAATTTTTCCCCTTTCATGACACCCTTAGAACAACATTCATAATTCTCAGTCAGTATTTTTGGGCAAGTTCCATTTTTCCTCAGAGTAGCTCTGGCTTGGAATTTGTCTTGTCTTGCATGTTTCAAGAATTTCTAATATGGTTACAGTTTCCACCCATAAATTAGTTAATAATTATTGAACCCCTCATGGAAGCTAGTTAAGGCACCCTCTCCTGAAGAGAAGGTCCAAGGGTTCAATTTAAGGGGAAACAATGGTTGACGAGCCTTACAAGTTAGTTGAATATGGGTATCAATGATATACCACTCAAGGGATATATCTCACATCAGTTAATGATTGTTGGGGCATTCTCCTTCACTACTCCCAACTCACCCCTCTTTTTGTGTGGTGTGTGTGGTTAAAGGCTCGAGTTGAAATTGTAGGGCTGTGTGAGTGTGGTGTGTGTGGTTAGTTTGTTATCAAAAGAAAACAAAAATCTGGGTGTGTGTGTTGCAAAAATAGCAGTGAGCTTGATCGATGACGCGAGGAGGGGCGTCTCAGCTCCCATTTTCTTGTCATGTGTCCCCCTTCTACCCCCATTTAACTGTGGTTAAGATTCATCCACCCTTAAGGATCACCCATCTACTATTGGTTTTTAGTAAAATAAAATAAAAAAATATTAACTAAAAGGTTAAAAAAAACTAACCCGAGTTAATGGGAGTTGAAGGATCGGCTATGTGAGAGCAAGGAGGAATAGTCCCCTCCTCGACCGACGAGGGGACTATTGCTCATCCATCAAATGGGATTGTTTACCCAGATTGAATCTAGCCTATCTAGGACCTCCCCTCTACAATGGGATGCCTCAACCGCCGGCCCATCGACACCCCTTGAGAATAGAATAATGTTGTAACTAGTGGGCAGCACGTACGATGCACATGAGAGAGGGGAAGGGAAAAGAGACTGGAAGAGGGACCCTAATGAGGTCATTTGAAAAAAAAATCAGAAATATTTTGGATATAGAACCTTGAGGGACATTTTGGATATCCCATATGAAAAATTGTGAGGGATACCTTAGTTAGAAATAGAAATATGACGTATGAACATTTTGAGACTCAAAAAGCTTTATGGGCATTTTGGGTATAGCAAAGAAAGGGGGCGGGCAAGTCCTTGGCGAGACATTCTTCTTTTAGAGCGTTTTGCCAAGAGAGCGAGGAGTCCAATTATGCCCTTGAGGTTGTCATGTGTCTCTTTTTGACACCCCTTAACTATGGTTAAGATTCTCCCACCCTTAGGGTTCATCCACTTATCCTTGATTTTTAGAAGAAAAATAATATCAATTTTTTAAAACATTGGTTAAAATTCATGAACTCCTTAAGAGTTATTTTTTTCCTAAAAACCAAGGATAAGTAGGTGAACCCTAGAGGTGAGTGAATCTTAACCATAGATAAGAAATATATAACGGTAAAGAATTTCTAGTACAGATGAGTAAGAGGTAGTATGAGAATTAAGGAAACATTTAATAAAATTTGTCTTATCTTTACTATTAAAATGCGAGACGCAGGCGTAGCCTGATTTTTCCAAAATTTCCAAACTACACTTATAACAAAACTTTGATTTAATGTTTTACTTTAATTCTCAAACTACCGCTTGCTCATCTATCTATTTAAAAAATAGGATCACAGCCAATCGCAATTAAACTCGAGGAGAGTTCAATCGCACCTGCAGGTTAACATGTGTCCCTTTTAACTCCTATTAATTGTGGTTAACTCCTTCCCCTCGCTCTCATGTGCATCGCACGTGCCACCCACTAGTAAACATAATATGATGCTGATAAGGGTAATTTGAGAATTTAGAAATTTAGTCTATGTTTTTTTAAAGATAACATTCTCATTAATAGAGTAATAGTTAGAATGAACTCAAAAGGATATTTTTTAAATTAACACAATTTTTTTTTATAGGGTATTTAACACAAATATCAATCATCATGAATAGGGAAATTCTTTTTATATTTTTTTAAGAATTAGTCTAGGGATACTCCCAAAGTGTACTCCCATATATACTCTCAAATCTTAACCGTGTTATCTCAATTATTAAATGGTTAGGATTCCTAGTGATGTGGCAATAGAAAAGACAAAATAAGCCAACTAAAATCCTGACCCTTAGTGGTTGGTAATAAACTGTTAAGATTAGGGAGTATATTTGAGAGTATAAATGGGAGTACCCATAGAGTGACTTTTTTTAATAGAGATTATATTAACCAAATGAGGGTAAGAACGTAATTTCCTTATATGTACACTTTAGGAGTATCCCTAGACTAATTCTATATATAAATAATCATCTTATCAAACCGTAAGCCTTTTCCTCATTCGCAAGGAGGGCCTCCCGAGAAGGAAGAAGGAACCCTCCCTCCCTCCCTCCCGTGTTCAACCGTTTGCTACCGAGAGCAACTCCCGCCGGCGTTTGCCTGAGTCCTCTATTACGTAATTCTTCTTCCTCAGGTAAGTCCGCCGTTCAACAGGTTTCTCTTCTCCTCAAAAATCGCAAGCCCTAATATTCTTTTCCCCTCTCTCTCAAAATAGAACTAGATCTAATCTACGACATGTCGAAAATCGAATATTCTGGTGGCGTCAATTACATATTCAGAGTCGTCCATAAAGCCGAGTCCTCGTACATAGCATACAAGGTATGTATTTTCAAATATCAAACCCTTTTTTCTATTTCCTGTTTCTGTAAAAATTAGTCAGATTATTTTCCCTATTGTAGAAGAAGTCGCCGGACTACGTTGAAGATCCCTTGCAAAGGCTTCCGCGCATAACGCTTAATAATGGAAGTACCTTTCGACCAATGGTTGAGTTGTTCTCGGTGCAAATCATGAACCTCAACAGCAGCTGCAACATCTTCGGCACCATCAGACACGTCTCTGGAAACCAAAGGCAATACCTCTACAACCGAAAAAGGGAGGAATCCGAATCCATTGACCCCGAAAATCCTCTTTTGCTGATTGGTCCAGTTCAAGCCATCTCAGGCTACTGGAACTTCGCCCTCCTTGTGGATCTCACGGTCATGGATAAGGACAAAGATCTGCCCCTGGTCACTCGTGGGCTGATGTCGTGGAAGTTTTGCAAAGATCCGCCCGGACATGTGTATTACCAACCCCTATCCTACGAGGTTGATGGCGACTATGGTGATGATTATGATTCATGTTACGTGAGAGTGAACTGCATTGTGCTAAAGCATGGGGTGCAGGCTACTTTGACGGTTACGCTCATAATCGGAGATGGGGAAGATCCCTCTCATGTTTATGGACAGATTACTGCTTGCAATTCCACCTTTTCAGAACGAAGTTTGCTTTTCCGAAAGAAATCGAATGAGCACATTGATGTAAGCCCTGGCAGCTCATTCCTTTGTGTCAAGATCCCTAATAGCCGTGCCATTTGACTCCTTCCTTATTGTTCGAGCCGATGGATTATGACGCCATTTCTTCTGATGTGATTGTCAAGGGCACGGCAGAGTTCCGTACTGAATTCTCCGGTACATTCGAGAAGCGTATTTGTGGCCAAGGCGGCAGTGAGATCCTAGTGACGGTTACTTGGGCTTGAGATAGATATCTACTACTGATAGAAGCTACTACGATTGATTTTTTGATTCTTTGATATTAAAATTTAGGTACCGATAGAAGTTACTACGATTGACTTTCTATTCTTTGTTATTAAAATCTAACGGCGCCAAAGCTCATATGCAATTAATGCTGGACCCAGTTTATGTTTGGTGACTTCCCAAAAAAACCATTTGTTTTAAAAGTGGGGCTCTAATTACAATCCAATAACTGCTGAATTTTGAGGTAGGCAGTTCTTTCATTCATTATTCTTTGGTATTAATTTTCAACAATTCATTATCTTCAATAATTTGGGTTAGGTTGTGCTTGGATGGATTTTTAGGATAACTTTTGGCGACTTTTAGCATAAAAAGATGTTTGGATGTCACCGTGCAAAATAACGAAGTAAGCAGTCTCTTCATTCGTAAGGCAAGTCGCAATCACCATGCAAAATAGTGGGACCCTCCTTTATTCCAAATTTTTTGTTTCGGTTACAATTGACCCACCTTTATTCCTCATTCTTTGTTACAACTATAATTATATTGATTGGTGGAATGTGAATCTATAGAAGTTGTAAATTGCAACACCTTAGAAATTAACCGGGCACTTTGGAATGTTAGCCGCCGTTTTGGAAAGTTGTAACGGCTCCCCTTCCTTTCGTTTTTATTTCTTCTTTCTTTCCACTGTTTCTCGCATAGCCTCTATAAAAGGGATAGGTCAAGTGCAGTTGAGAAATTAACTCAATTTGAGACGAAAAATCTTGATGATTTGAGACGAAGATATCATGAACTCAATTTTCGGTAAGATTTTTCCAAATCGGATCAAGGGAGACTATGAAGAAGTTTTTTCTTGCTTACAAGATAATCTTAGTTATACCAGAAGATCAAAAACGATCTTGAAGAAATTTATGCTCTTCTAAGCTTCATTCTTGTTGGGTATGGGACCCATATTTATGTGGGCCCATACTCATGAGATTGAGAGACTTGTTTACACATGTGGAAGTCTCCACATGTGTGTTGGGGTTTAAAAGATACCCATCCTCGTTTCTTCTTAGAATGCTAAGAGGAGTTAAAGAAAAAGAAATAGTTGTATAGAACCTTGTGTGAGAGAACTCTTGAGAGATCTTTGTATTTTCCTCTTTCACAAAGAGAGAACTAGAAAGGGTTTTGTACACATGAGAAGAAATTCCTCAAGTTAGGCGTAGGAAGATTGTATTCCTCTTTCTTCTTACATAGTGGATTTTCTTTTGGCGGGCCCATGGTTTTTTCCACCCACATTGAGTGGGTTTTCCACATAAAATTGGTGTGTTCTATTTTACTCTATCTAGTTGTTTATTTCATTTCCTATTATACTTATTTGATTGTGTATATTGGTTTAGTGCTTGATAAAATTCCTAAGTGATTCACATACAAGGGAAGATTTTCGCATCTCCCCAACAATTCGTACAACAAAGAAGACCTCTTTTTGCAGAGAATAAACCTACTCTGGTTTTTGCCTGTGAAATATCTGAGGAAGAAGCCCAATATCTATCTCTCTGAAATTGGCAGCAATTGGTGGTCGTTGTAGTAGAGGGGGGAGACGAATTCCAAGCCGATATCTTCTACGACAACAACTTCTTGATCTTCTTCCATGCTGGAATTACCTTTACTCTCGCTTCAAGTCTCTCTTTCGCTACCTGTCAGTCTTCATTTGTTCATTTCTAATTATCTTTCGATAGTTGCAAATATCCTTTAATGGAAACTCTCTATCTCAAATTGTTTGCTCCTCAATCTATGGTTTTGTTTTGATAGTTTTATCATTTAATATCCTTTAAATGTCGTAGCTCTCTCTTTCTCCGTTCCAGTTTTGTTTTAGGGATTAGGGACATTGAAGGGGTTAGACTTGCAGAACTTTGTTGATAGAAGATAGAGGAGCTAGAGGTCATGATACTTTTTGTAGCATACTTAACATGAGGTGTCATGTTTCTCCTAAACTAATAAACTAAGCTATGATGTGGTGATGTGGGCTGTTTAATGCTTCTTTATCAACCTTCTCACGAAATATAACAAGAAATATTTCAGAATATTTCTTGCATGAATTATCAAAATAGATTGCATGAATTGGACTATTGAAGGTATACCAATGCTAACTCCTTTTCTTATTGAATTAAATGATTTGCAAATAACCAATTAATACAATCCTTTTCAATCCAAAACTTTCTCTATACTAACTTCTTTTCCTTCTTTAAAGTCAGAACAATCAGAAAAAATTCCTTCAAATCCTTCTATATTTTCTCCATTAGGATTTTTTAATGACTTAAATTCCTTTAAAACCTCCTAATTTTTCTCCACCAATAACTAACTTCTAAAGTATTGTTTAGTTTTGGGAGATCACTTTTACCTCTTTAATTCTACAAGTTTCTCTCCACAATTATTTCCTAACAATCATATTCTTTCATAATTATAGCTTCCTCCATCTCCTCAGCTTTCCCTTGTATCACGAAATTTCTACTTTCTCATTTATCTCTTAAATCTCAAGTTCTTTTTGGTAAGACCTTCAATCTCTTTACTTCTCTCTCTTAATTATTGTATAAATTTCAAACTCAACTCTTAACTTTTCACATTCTCCCTTTAAATTTATTCCCGTTTTCTACTGTCAAAAGAAGCAATAGTCAGAAGAAGAAAAAAAATGCAACCCATCTATGATCTATTCCAATTGATACCTGCAAATGCACTCTATCCCAATTGATATCTTTATCAATATATGTTTTTTTTTTTAAATTTCTTCATTAGGTTATGAAGTACCTCCACTCAGGGGCAGAGCCAAGATTCTCTTTGAGGTGGGGGCTAACAATGGAGGGTTCGGAGGCGTAGTCCCAGAAACATTTTTAGGGCCAAGTTCATGGGCCATCGTGTTTGTCTGTTTGTATAGAATATATTTTTTCTCAAAAGTTTAGGAGGGCTTGGGCCCCCGTTCTCCCGGCTCCGCTCCTCTCCCGGGCTATTAATAGTATAGTTTTTTTAATCCAAAATTTCAGGGGAGCTTCGACCCCCCTGAGCCACATGTTGCTCCGTCCTAATGACATATCATGCGGTGTAACTTTGATGACAATTAAGTTAATTTTTATCTTCTTTTATAACCATATTTTTAAAATTATAATCCATTACAAGGTATATTTTTGGAGCTTCGTTTATCTTTTGAATCGTAGATAGGTTTTACACACACCCAAAAAAAATCATTTCACGCATTATTTAGGATTCACATGGGTGGAAAGATAATCGGGCATTCAAATGATTGTGTTCCTTGAGTTAATCTTTGCTAGATCAGTTGAATAGTAATAATAATTAATAAATATTAAATCTTACTTATGTCTATAATTTGGGTGACTATTTTCAAACTAATTTTATTAATAATAATTAATTAATATTAAATTTTACTTATGTCTATAATTTGGGTGACTATTTTCAAACTAATTTTATTAAAGACAAATTTCTTTTGCTTATATCTCAATATAATATTATTCTATGCATTTTTTTTCCCTTTTGGTGTTTTCATGCATCACATGGGCTTTTTACTAGTACGACTACTATAACTCGGTTGGTCTCCATGTGGCTCGTCCATAGGCCTCTATTTGATCTCTAAATTGTTGTCATGTGTTGCCTTCTTATTTAAAGATTAATAGTGGACCCCACTTCACCCCTATGTGAATCCATAGTTACCAGACATCCATATTATACCCATAGAATACTTGTATAATATTTTTAGGTGAGGTTGTCGTTTAAAACTACGTACTCGTCATGTAACGAATTATATGCATATCATCGTATAATACCCATTAATGTGCGGATTACGTATTAAACGCGTACAATACACACATTTTTGCATTACTTTTATCATGTTAAACACATATTCCATGTTAAATGATTGTTATTAGTTAATATTATGATTTTTATTTATTTATAATTTTTGAAAAAAAATTTATTTTTTCGTACTTCTACCATGTTTTTGCCGTACAACACCGTATTTCTCTAACGGATCATTACCGTATTATACCAGTACCCGTACTTGGTAACTATATGTGAACCCATAATTAGTCACTAGTATTAATTAGGGTGTTGCCTGGGAGAGGGGCGAAGCCGGGGGACGGGAGGCTCTAGCCCTCCCTAATCCTTTGAGAAAAAAAATATATACCTTACAAACAGACACAAACCGACGCGATGACCATGAACTTAGCCTTCAAAAAAAATTTGGGGGCTACACCCTGAACCCCCCATTGTTAGCCCCCCTACGAGACAATCCTGACTCCGCCCCTGTTGGCGCGTACCTACTTATAGAGTTTTTTTTTTTTTTTGGTAAAGAGATAATTGTAATGATTACAAACTTTTAAGTAGGAATTACAGAGGTACTTGGCCCAAGACTACTAATTACAGTGGAGTGAAGTTGGTGCCTTTGTAGACTACAATTGAGGGCCGATTGAGCAAGATCATGTGCCATAGTATTTGCTTCTATGAATATAAAAGAAAAGGTTAAACATATTAGAGATAGGTTTAGAGAATATAGAGTGGTGTAATAAAGTGAGATGAGATATAGTGTATCTCATCTCATATCTAGGTAGATATGAATTTGAAATTGATTAGTATCAAATCTTAGATTTGTTTAGGATTAGATTTGATTATGATGTGATATCGTTTCTATCTTGAGATTCATGTAATCTCTATATAATCCCTAAGGATGAACCATTGTAATCATCCAATTTATTCAATAAAATCCATTTTCCATCATGGTATCAGAGCGGGTCGATCGGACCTTATTTTGATTTTTTTTTTCTTTCCTTTAATCTTGTTTTTCCGGCGGGCGGCAATGCCGCCCGTCCGGCCAATACCTTTTTTCTCCCCTAAAGTTGTAGCCTTCACCATTTCTAGTCTCTCTATCATTAATACCTTCGAGTTCTTTTTTCTTTCAAATCCCTGGCTGACTTCTCTTTATGTGATATTGGGAGAGATCATGACAGTTTGATCTAGTAGACCACCGGCTCCGACAGACTCTAAAATAAACGGGATGAGACAGTGATGGATTTCACAGACTGACGGTGACCACCAATATGTACAATTGGATTTTCCGGCGACTTTTCAACAAAGCTCAATGATTTCAGGGTAATTTTTTGTTTGTAACAATTACAAGATCTTTTTTCAAAGGATCATGCAATTGCGGGAGGGTATTAGAGATAGGTTTAGAGAATATAGAGTAGTGTAATAAAGTGAGATGAGATATATTGTATCTCATTTCATATCTAAGTAGATTTGAATTTGAAATAGATTAGTATCAAATCTTAGATTTGTTTAGGATTAGATTTGATTATGATATGATATCGTTTCTATCTTGAGATTCATGTAATCTCTTTATAATCCCTAAGAAGGAACCATTGTAATCGTCCAATTTATTCAATAAAATCCATTTTCCATCAAAACATCCCTCCAGACCGATTAAAGCTCGGATATCCTCCACTATTGGGTAAATATCAGAGTGGATAAATATCAGACTCCCATTTTATTTTTATTTTTGTGGCTTTATATTTTAATTAACTGATTAGAGGCATACAGTTGTTTTTTAATCCCTGTGGGTTATCTATATTATAATTAATCATGCAATTCAATCAGGTGATTGCACATTTGCACTTTGAAGAACCGAGAACTTGCGTGGAAAAAATAACAATATTCAAGGGACAATTGGAGGTGGCGTATGGCTCCTGTTGCAGAGTTAAGAGTACCTTTCGATGATAGACAATGGGTCGAAGAGATTTGTTGAAACTCACAGTGACTAAGTATGAACTCAACGCGGGGTATCAGAGATAAATAGCGGTTTCTGGCACCTTATGACAAGGATGAATAAATTGTGGCTTTGAAAGGTCAATGGAAAAACTAGTTTTACATATTATGGTTTAGTTTTTCCCAAATTTTGAAATATTTTTTAAACTTTGCAATTCTGATTAAAATATGCGGTTTTGCACAGTGACACTTGAACTCCCTGTCTATTGTGATATTTTCTCTGGAGTTACACAAGCAGACTAGGACTCTACAATTAGACTAAAATAAAATTATTATTGATAAATTTCTCTAAACTTAATTGAGAGACATTTGAGACAAGAGAACAATAAATTGACAAAATTAATCTCTCTATTTTCCTTTCATTGCTTTCACTTCTTTCATTGTAAAACAAATAACAACGTATATTATTACTTAAAACTGTTTTCTCTATTAGGTTCCGTGGCACGGGCTTATTACTAGTTGCTATTGAACTCGTGGAGAGTTTCAATGGCAACCACACCCACACCCACAGGCCAACACATGTCCATTTTAACTCGTAGTAATTTTGGTTTGAGATTTATTAACCTTTGGGATTCAACAATATAAGCTTGGTTTTTTAAAAAAAATATTGACACTGAGTTCAAAATTCTGAACCAGAGTTTAAAAAATTTAATATTTTTTCCTAATATATTGTTGAATCCCAAGGATTAGTAAATCTTAACCACAATTAATTGAGGTTAAAAAGGACAAGTGTAGGCTCTATCCAAAAAAATTATAAGTATTGTATATGTAAAATAAAAAAAAATTATTAATTTTATTTATAAAATGGCTCTATCCAAAAAAAATTATCCGTGGCTACTCCCCCGAACCCTCCACCCCATTGTATTTTGTGGCAATTAATTTTTTTAATACATGTACATTGGCCCTAAAGAAAATTTTCTGGCTCCACCCCCTATGCTATATAGCAAATTTGACAAATCATGATAATAACACATATTTGAACAGTCAAGGCATGCAAGCATATATGAACTGTCTTAGTTTATTTCCATCTGCACACAAGTCCTAAAGGGGTCTCAGTAGCAAATCCTATTTTTAATAGGCTTTTTGGACTAAATCAGAGATGCTTTGGCCTAACCTCGACTTTAGCTATCGAAACTAGTACTATTGGCAGACAAAAGGGAAGAGGGCAATTTTCACTCCCCTATACTTTTGTGATTTAAAATATTATCTGGACGCTTGCTATGTTTTGTCTAATAGTTTGCTGGTCTTTTGTAGCTTTTGACAATAAAAGTTATTGGTATCTACACTGATAGAAAAGGGATTATTGAGAATTCTTGAATAACTTACAGGGTTTATATAGAGATTACAAGATAGACTTTTTTGAAAGTAAATCAACATATTCTACTCATACCAAATCTAATCTAATCCACCCTTGATTAATGCTAATCTAATATTGTGATGAGATACACTTGAATGATGTAGTGTATCGCATTCACCTTATTACAATATTCCTCTATATTCTCCAATAATCCCCCTCAAACAAATGAGGATTGTAAAATCATCATGTGTTTGTCGTTTTAAATTTTAAATCTACTTAACACCTTTTGATCTTCGCTTGACACATTTGATCTTCATTGCATGTTTAGTTGAGTTTGTCTAGTTACTTGCTTGTTGATGGACGTGGACAAATCAAATGGGCCTCTAGGGCCAAAGGAAAAGGGCCTCGATGGACCAAAGAAGTGTTTTTATGGACCTAAAAGAAAAGCCTAAAGGGGCTTGGGAAGCAATGCCACTAATGGGCCTGACAGGGCTCAATGGCCATGAAAATTAGCCTCTATGGCTAGAACTGGGCCTCCATAAGCCTAAAAAACTGGTCTCCATACCAAGAACATAGCCTCTATGGACCTGAATTGACCTCTCGGGCCTTTAATGGCCTTTTATGGACCTAGATGATATATTCTCTTTTTTTCCAAGCAAGCAATATGAATGGAGGAACTAGTCTGATGTAAAGACAAGCAAGAGATACCAAAGATGAGAAGAATGCATCTAATATCCTTTAGGCAAAATGGTGGCTTTAGGTAATGAATGAGAGTAGGATTCTGTTTGGGGGTAATGATGGTGGGGTGAACGAGGGTGTTCATAGATGGAGAGGGCTTATTGATCATGGGAAGGAGAGAGCAGCTTCTAAGAGCAGGCAAAATGGTTGTCTGACACAATCTCATTGTAGCGAGTGAGCGCATTGTCGCCCCTCAGGCCTAGAGACTGATCCCCCCAATTGTAGGCCTCCAGGTGTCCTTCGGAAGACGAAGGTTGTTGACCAGAACGCGAGCAACACGTGGATCCTCAAGTCCAGAATCTTCAGAGTGGACAAGCCTCTCCCTAACCCTCAAGACTGGCTCCCACGGTCGAGTAGGGATTGGACCCAATGGTTTCTACCTCGATCATCATCACGGGCAAAATCACCCATGCCTCACGCCTCCCAGGTTATTGTGAAGTTGGAACTACGATTGTTTTTTGGTTAAATAGCGAAATTTCTATCCAGACAGCTCCCTTTATTGGCCAAAAGTTGTGATACATAGCATTCTAACATCAAAAGTGGAGACTTCTCTAGATCGTTTGGCATATTGTTTTCCTTGCTGGCCAAAAGAAGTGAGAGCCCCCGAGTCTTCAGGCTGGTGCATCACTCTACACTGCTTATATGGGTAACGAGCAAACTACAAGAAAGCTTCAAGATCCTCCCTATTTGCATTACAAGCTTTCAGAGACATCATCTTCTCAGTTTGCATTTCCAAGAGTTTATTACATATACAGTCCGCAGTCAATGAATCCACTCCAATACAATGGGCCATTATCAATTGAAGGCCTTTACAAACAGCTAGCAATTTTATAAGGTGGTCCATTCCAACATTTTGTATCAAAGGCTATTAAATGACAGTTTATATTCTTTCATTTGAAACTTGAATTAGTCTAGGGTTACTCCGAAATCCTAACCACAACCACGTTTAGGATTAGAGATGATGTGGCATTAGAAAAGACAAAATAAGCCAAGTTAAATCCTGGCTCGTAGTTGTTTGTTACATACGGTGATGATTAGGGAGTACCCATAGACCGACTCTTTAAACATATGGAAATGTCTATTTTAACCATGCTTAAAACAGGGCTCAGTTTTAAAGTTAGGTATTAGCTGCAACTAAGTGAGAATAATAGCTTCTCATTTCACTTGACTGGTTTGAGTTTTAAATTGCAAGACATGATTCCCCATTGTAACAAGTATACAAAATAACAAAGATATAGGCCACATTCTTATTGAACCACATATTATGTCATTCTGGGATCTGGAAACATCAAGTGAAGACTGTAAACAGAAAACAGCTGCTCAGAAGCAGTTGAGACCAAATCCTGATTGACTAGTCTTCTTGAGAGCAACTCGGCTGAAATCCAGCTTATGATACACACACAATCTAAGTTCAGTAGGATAGAGAATATGCTAAAATATATTTATTGCTTAAAAGGAGACTTTAAATGGTTGAAACGGACTGGTTCTCTGCAAGTTGGTTGTTAAGGAACTCGAGCACGGAAAGGCGCTGCACATGCAAACCATGTGTGAATAATAATGCAAGGATCTGTAAAAAAAAACAAATATGAGGCAGATGGAAGAATCTTACCCGTTGTTCGAGACCAGGTTCATCAGGAATCAATGTCAAGGATTCCAAGCATTTTATGGCTTCTTGAAATCCATCAACAGCCACATCCTCATTTCCAAGACTCTTGTCCACGTCAGCGACTTTGGCGAGAGACACGGCAACATCTAAAATCTGAAAAACAGTATGGAATTGTTGAGATATATTAATATTATAGGTATAAATACACTGTATCATGTTTTTAAGGGTATTATTGTAATCTTCTTTCATAAGTACTATAAATAATAGAAAGGGGAATAAGTCCCTAATCTCTCACATTCTCTTATTCGCTTATTCTTCTTTTCATCTAGGGTTTCTCTTTCTACTTGGTATTGGAGCAAGAAGATATGACCTGCATATTTTCAAAGGAAGTGTTCATGAATAGTACCGTGAATAGTTGGTCAGATTTAATGGTATATTATTCTGAATTTGTTGAATATATTTCTGGAATTTCTGAAAAATGCTTAAGAGGGTTTTTTCTCAGAGTGTCAAGCAAGAAAAAAAAAATCCTTTTTTTGAAAATCTGAATGGGGCTTTTTCTCCGAGGGAAAATTGCTATCAATTGATGAGTTTAAATATTTCAGAACTTCTAAAACTCTTTTGAAAAAATTTTGTGAATGATTGAAGTCGGGGTGGTATTTTTTTCTCTCCATTTATGACTGTTTGTTGATGTTTTAGGGGTCCCGAATCTTATATTTGAGATTTAGGGAATTTGTGGAGATTTTACAGTTATTTAAGGGAATATTATTAGTTATCACCAATGTTGACTAAGAGGGGTCTGAGACGATTTCCAGGATATCCGGGAATCCTAATTCGATGTCTATCATAAGTTGTTACAATGGTGATAATGCTAGTGTACAAATCACAACTATAGAGTTGGATGACATTAATTTTCTGGAATGATCCATTCTGTGAAGATGTAAATCGATGGATGAGGGAAACTTATTTACTTGAATGGTAGGGTGAAGGAACCCTCTAGGATGATACGTCGTATGACAAATGGGAACAAGAAAAATCTTATAGTGAAGTCATGAACCTATGGTTACTCAATTCAATACAATCATACATCAGTAGAGATTTTATGTTTTTTCATACATCGAAAGAGATTTGGAATAAAGTTACCAAAACTCATTTCCAACATAAGAACATTGCCAAGGTGTATCAATTGAAGAAAGAAATTGCTACTCTTCAACGGGGGGAGAAGAATTTAGCTACTTAATACTCTCCTCTTCAAGGACTTTGGGAAGAGTTAGATCATCATTAGGTAATAAAGTAGGACACTAATTAAAATAGAGATAAACATCGATAACGGGTGGAGCATAAAAGAATTTGACTTCCTAGCTGGTTTGAACTCTGAGTTTGAGTTAGCTAGGGTTCAGATTTTGAGAAGAGATGAGAATCCCACTTTAGATCAAGTTTATTTTATAGTACAAAGTGAGGAAAATGGAAAGAAGGTTATGCAGCCCACTCCGACTAGTGATCATTCAGCCCGTACTGCATCTCTAGAGCTCAAAACAGGGAGAAAGACCCAAACACGAAAAAACAGACCCTTGAATGATAAGGATAAACTGAAATGTGATCATTGTGGGAAGACTCGGCATACATGACAAACTTGTTAAGATCTACATGGCAAACCGATGAGGTATACTTGTTATGAGAAGCAGGTGAATGCTCCTACTAGCAACATTGTAGCAATATTACTCCTTCCTTAGGTACCTCTGCATCAACTCCTTCTATAGGAAGTACCTCATCAGCCTCTGACAACTTCTCTATGGCTAAATTGATTGTCTCCAATGTCTTCTAAATCTGATTGAAGGTCCTTCTACCTCCACATCATTTGCTTAGTTAGTTATTCATGCATTTGCTAATTTTATAAGTCGGTCCTCGTCCAATCCAACCTGATTATTGATTCAGGTGCATCTGATCATAAGACTAGTTTGTCCTCTATTTTCTCTACCTATATTTTATCGAATGAAAAAGATAAGAATTATTTATGGATCCCTTTCCTCTATCTCCAAATTTCTAATAACTTGTCTCTTTCAGATGTTCTTCATATTCCTAATTTATTGACAAACTTGTAATCCATTGGTAATATAACTAAAAGTGTTAACTATTGTACAATCTTCATTTCCTACCCATTGTGTTTTCCAAGACTTACCGACAAGGGAAACAATTAGAAATGGTTGTGAACCATATGATATCTACCTCCTGGATGTTGTTGGTTCTCCTTCAAATTACAGTCTAGTAGGAGTCTTATTATAAGTAATAAAGATGCCCAAATCAAATTGTGGCAGTCATCCAGATTATTTATCTTTTCAGCCTTTAAAGATAGTTTTTCCTAACTTATTTGAGTTTGTGTCAAATCGGCGTCTACAATGTGTAGTGTGTGAATTATCCAAGCTTTATAGAACTACTTTTTCCCCCATTTATGAATAAAATTTCTTTTTTATTGATAAAATTTATGAATTAAATTTCTTCTCATTCCAACTTGTTCATTCTGACGTCTAGGGACCTACTTTTATTTTGTCTATACATGGCTATAGGTATTTTATTACCTTTGTGGATAACTTCTCTCGATGTAATTGGCTTTACTTGATTAAGACCCATGATGAAATTCCAAGCATCATCAAAAGTGTAATAAGATGCTACTAACACAATTATAGACGAAAATTAAGGTCTTCTAATTTGATAATGTACGAGAATATTTTGAAGGTGAACTACAAAAATATTAGAACATTATGATATGATAAATCATAGTACATGTCCATATACTCCAACAAAATGGGGTAGAAGAGAAAAAAAGTTGTCACCTCATGAAAGTTGCCTGAAGATTCACAAGAATGCATGTACCGAAGAAATTTTGAGCAGAAGTAGTTCTTACAGTGGCCTACCTTACCGATTATATGTTATCTTGAGTACTGAAGTTGATGTCTCCACAAAACATTCTTTGTCCAGATCAGCCCCCCTTTGTTGTTTCTCCTTGAGTCTTCGGTTGTACATGCTTTATTCATGTCTTAGGTCCAAATAAAACTAAATTGGATCCCAAATTCATTTAGGGTATTCTCTTAAGGTATTCCTTCACTTCAAAGAAATACAAGTGTTCTGATCCAGGTTCACAAAAAATGGTTTATTACCATGGACGTCACATTTTTTGAGTTGAAACCTTTTCTCGTTCCCCTACTTCTCTTCAAGGAGAGCATAATTATTTGGAAGAGATGTAGCATTCTTCGATTCCTCTTACTCAACTGGTCATTGATGTCAGGAATGTTCTTTTTCAGTTTGTTCAAAGCCAGCACTTAGCTCCTACTAATACTACTACTGAGAAGAACTTACAAGTTTACACCAGAAGCAAAAAGGAAGAAGAGACCACGGTGATAAAGCTAGCTACCAATTCAAATTCCTTTGAACTAAACCCTGATTCAGATTCAGGTAATCCAAATTTCTCTTTGGTGTATGTTCCTACAAATGATGATAACGCTCCCATTTTCCTTGAGCAATTCCTATGCATATTTGTCTCCTTCCTATTTTGTTTCTTGTCATTTGTTTCTTCTGTCTTTACCTTCCAATTTCAGGAGACGGTCTTTGGTCCTAAGAGATCAGAACTTTAGTCAAGAATGGTACATGAAAAATGATAGAAACCCAAAGGAAATGAGCTAGTTGGTTGTAAATGGGTGTTCACTATGAAACACAAGGCTGATGGATTGATTCAAAAGATGTAAGGTGAGTTTATTGGCTAAGAAATATACACACATACACATGGGATTGACTACCGAGAAACATTTAGTCTGATTGCGAAGATGAACTCTATCAAAATTTTGCCATCATTGACGGTGAGATTTGTTTGGCCTTTAAAACAGTTGGATGTGAAAAATGCTTCATTCATGAAGATTTGTAGGGGAAAATATATCTGTCTACTCCACTAGAGTTCAAGCTTCCTAATAGTGAGAAAAAAATTTGCAGATTAAGAAAAATGAGTTATGGATTGAAACAGTTGCCACGAGCTTGGTTCAAGAAATTTAATCAGACCGTGATGAGGATGAATTACTCACAGGGTCGTGCGGATCACACTCTCTTTGTAAGACATCGTGGGCAAATAATTACAGCTTTAATTATCTATGTTGATGATATTGTGGTGATAGATAATGATTGCTACATATTGAGAAGTTGAAAAACGTTTCTAGCACGGGAGTTTGAAATCAAAGACCTAGAGTATAGTATTTTCTGGGTATAGAGGTAACTCACTGTAAGAAGGGCATCTTTATATCACAGAGAAAGTATACCTTAGACCTAATTAAGGATACAAGGAAACTAGGTGCTCTTACTACTGCTCTGATTGAGCTGAACAATAAAATGAGCACCACTAATAGAAATTACTTGAAGATAGAGATTAGTTAGTCGACTTATTTATCTTTTCCTCACCATGCCAAATATTGCATATGTTGTTAGTGTGGCGAGTCAGATCATGGATGAATCTCGGACCCAACATTATAAAGCTATTAAAAGGATATTACGTTATTTGAAGACTACTCCAGGAAAAGGTATATTATTTGTTAATCATCGACATTTCCGTTTAGAAGCTTATAGTGATGCTGACTAGGCTGGAAAGGTTGACAATAATAGGTTTCATTAAAGGGTATTGTACCTTTCTTGGAGGTAATCTCATAAGTTGAAGGAGTAAGAAGTAAAGTGTAGTGCTTGTCTAGTACAGAAGTCGAGTATAGAGCAATGGCCCATGGTGTGGCTGAATTGTTGAGGAAAAATCTCACTTCGTGGTTTGAGAATTAAGAGAGATGTTCAAATAAAATATTCTGTCAACAAAGCAGCAATAAACATCATTCAAAATCCTGTCCAGCATGAATGTACAAAACACAGAGATCAAATGACTATTTCTCAAAATTTTTGTTTGCTGTTTGTTACATCCGGAAACCAACTTGCTAATATTCCCACTAAAGGGTGTTGCCAAAACAACCTTTTTTTTTGGTTATATATATAGGAGTACAAGGGGGTGGCATTGGGTCACAAGGGAGTGAACCCGAATCGAGAACTAAAAGAAAACAACATATGCGAAACAAAATATAATAATTTTACAACAAAAAGAGTAACCAGGCCGAATCAAAATTCTGCTGAGTGGAGCATCAATGCTTAAGGTAATGGTCCGCCCTAAGGCAGGTTCTAACATAAGGTGAGCAAGAGTCCTCGAAGACCCTTGAGTTCGGTTCTTTCCAAAGAGAACAGGCTACCGATACAATTAACAATGGGTCCCCTTCAAAGTCCTCTTCCCCTACGCCCCAGTAGCACCGAGAACTTACAGGATACGAAGTCCCGAAAGGAATAGGGGAAGACCCAATTGAGTCTTAGGCGTGAGAGGAAATAACCCCAAACCTTATGGGCGAAAGGACAATGTAGCAGGAGGTGATCTACTATCTACTCAGCGTCTAGACACATGAAACAATCGTTTGGCCATCTATCACCCTCTACTCATAAGGTGATTGCATGTTAGTATCTTATCCAAGACTACAGTTCAAAGAAAGAAGGATACATTCGGAGGCAATTCTACCTTCCATACCAATCTAAAGGGGAAGGGGTGGCCAGAGGATGGAAGGAGAGCTTGATTAAAGATTCTCAGTGTGAATGACCTTTGGTGTCTCGAGACCATAAGCCGATGACCCTGAGGGAGAGGGAGAGGGAGAGGGAGAGGGAGAGGGATAGGGAGGGAGGGGGGAACTTGTTGAAGTCTAGCTAGGAGATTGTGGAGGATGACTAGCACCCAATTGTTGAGGTTGCGCCTCAAGCGTGGGCACTAAACTCTGTTATTAGGGGGTACCTCGATGTAGGACTCCATTGAAGTGGATCTATCTGAAGCTAGTAACCATATCAGACGGAAGTCGGTATTGAGGGTGGTGGGACCACACCATTTGTCCATCCAAAAACAACTTTGTTACCTTGCTCCACTCGAAAGCTGATGTTGTTAGAGAAAAATTCACAGCCTGACATGATGCCTTTCCATAAGCCCAAGACGTGAGGGCTTAGACTACCGCCGGGGGGGGGGGGTCCCAGACGGAAGGAGATCCATACTTGGACGTGATTACCTTCCTCTAGAGGCTTTCAAGTTCAAATCCAAATCTCCAAAATCATTTCCCCAGGAGGGCTTTGTTGAAGAGGGAGAGTAGGTGAATGTTCAGGTCACTCATTTCAAATGGGAGGAAACTGTTTGTCAATCTACGAGATGGTATTCACGGATCACCACTTTCTCATTCCAGAGAAAATCCTTTGGATATTTTCTAGCTTGTTTGCTACCGACGAGGGCCTGGAGAAGAGGGAGAGGATGTAAGTCGGGAAGTTGTTCAAAACTTAGTAACAAAGTTTTCGAATAATTCCCGAATTGTTCCCAAACTATTCATTTTTTAACGGGTAACGTTTAAAAATGCTTCTTTTTCCAAACTAACGAATTATTCACGAATAATTTCCGAACAAACAAATTATTCTGAACTTATTCCAAATGAAGATTTCTCACAAATTATTTGTTCATGTTATTCGGAATTCTAAAATAAAAATGAGGGTAAATGGATTTTCTATTAGCAATATAATTATTACTAAAACCCCGAGACTTGCTTCTCATTAAGAAATCTTTGTTTGAAAGTTTATCCTACGAGATTTCCATTAGGAGTTGTAGCTCGAAAATTTATCTACATCGGTTTCAATTTTCTTGCTTGGCCCTCGCAAAATAAACAAGTGCCTCAATATCAGATGGCTACAACCAAACGGCTTAGAGGTCCTACCCCGGCAAACCAATTGATGCTTGTAGTTTTTAGGGTTCATCTCACCTAATTTTTCTGGGAGATCTCCCTGCGCTACCGGATTCAATCTGGTCTACTTCACAAGTCCCTCAATCTTTTTGGTGAGAGGGACCTTCATATAGACAATGTTTGTTTGTTCACCGGAGAAGAAGCTAGATGTTATAGAGTTTTCACCACCGGAGAAGAAGCTAGATGACGTCACAGTTGCCACACAGTTGCTCAAACATAGAAAAAGAGGAAAATATCAACCAAAGAGCATGGTTGTTAAATCCTTGCGATTTACGATTCAAATCTTACGATTCGATTCGAATCCCAAGCAAAACGATTCAAATTGGAGGTGAAAATCTTATTCGGGTAAATCCCATTTGATTTGCGATTTAGATTACGATTCGCGATTCAAATCGTACGATTCATGCGATTCATACGATTCGAGCATGAAACCTCTTTTACGGACCAACACTTAAATTTATTTTTATTATTATTTTGATTTTCTAAAGGTACTTTGTCTTTTAAGAAGAGAGAATAAACAAAAAAACCCCTGTCATGGACATGCCAAAACTCCTATTTGGGTTGTCTCTCTGTTGTTGTGAAACGGGAAAAAAAAAAGAGGATGGAGAAAGATGATGGAGTTGGATTTTGAGAAAACTTGATAGTTTATTTTATTAATATTTTTATTTGTACAAGTCTTTTGATACTTGCTCTCATACAGTATGATGATATGAGTTTACTATTGTTGATTTATCTTTAAAGATATTAGGTTTTTATTTTTTTCATTTTATGGAGATCATTCGCGTTTTTTATAATGTATGCAATGAAATATTCATTACTTTATTTTATCAATAGATATGAATAAAATCTTTTGGATAATAAATTATTCTGTTTTTTTGATTTATTAAATAATTTTTTAAACAAATTTTTTTAAAATGGATTGAATCTTTCGATTTATGATTTGAATCCCGGTTTGAATCGAATCGGTCCTAAAACGATTTTACGATTCGATTCCGATTTAACAACCTTGCCAAAGAGAGGGATTTGGGGAGATTTTGAAGGAGTTTCAAGGATTTTAGGAATTTTTTCATTTTCTTGAAAAATCACACTTTGGTACCCATGTTCATAGTAACAAAATTCTCTGAATTTTTAAAAAATTCACGAATTATTCGCGAATTTTAGGTGTACCGAATTATTCTCTGAATTATTCATGAATTTTAGGCTTGTTGAATTATTCGTGAATTTTGCGAAAATTTCCCGAATTTCACGCATTATCCCCAAATTTCGCAATAATTCATTTAGTTTGACAAAGTAAACTACTTAATTTGTATAGTATCTCATCAAATTATTGGATATCATTTTATAATTATTATTTTTCCCCAAATTGTTCCTGAATATTTCCCAGATTTTTCCAAACATGACTCTTCACCAAATTATTCCTGAACCCCGACTTTGTCACTATACCCATGTTTAACAACATTTGTCATTCGGAGTTGAAGTGCTCCTCTTTTGAACTACCTTTGACAAAATTTTCCTAATAGGTAAGAATTTTCTTCAAATTAAAATGGAGTGTTGTATAATTAGTGTGTTATTAGTCCTAAACTAGAGCAAATGCATCAATTTGATGCATTGATACTAGATTTCTACGTTCAAAAATCAAATTTCTTACTTTAAGGAGGGAAAATTGGGAGAAACTCAAAATTTTCAATTTTTTTCCTTAACTCCATATGGCTTTGATCGTAGGTTTTAGGGTGGGTTGGATTATTGATGTATTATATATGGAACTCTTATTGTGTATTTTTATTATTATGAGTGATTGATGGATGCATGAAACATTTTGTATCTTTGCCCCCATTCCCATTGCATCTCCTAAGTCCTATGTACAATTTTTATTTTTTTATTTTTTTATTCTCAAATGTGTATTGACATCTATTTCAACATTTCTTGAAGGTTCACTAAAAAGCTTCTTTATTTTTCTCTTGACATGTATTACATTCCCTGCAAAAATGATATACCTACAATATACCATCTCTCCAAAGTGTGACATATCCCATGATATCAACATTCAGAACCTTGGCTTGAAATAGTATGAACCATGAGGGTTGATGGGGAAGGTAAATCGAGAAGGGGGAAGGAGGTTCGAGAGTGATTGATGGCTCTCAGAATTGTTTCTTAGAACATGAGAAGAATGGATAACAAGGACAAGTGTAATTAAATCAACCAAGTGTCTTTGTAAATTAAGCCTTCAATACTCTCACTGCAAGAGACTAAAATTGAGGAGATGCAGGGCGCTGTAATTTAAGAAGTTTGGGGTTCTCAGTTCGTTAATTGGTTAGCTATTCCCTTAATCGAGCATCCGGTGAGATCCTCATCATCTAGGATAAACGGGAGATAGAGATTCTGGATTCGGAAGTAGGAACCTTCTCTCTTTCTGTGTAATGTAGGGTAGTGGTGGAGGATTTCACATGGGTGTTTTCAGGTGTCTAGAGTCCTTCAAATGGTTCAGATTTTATAGGTGTGTATGGTCCTTCTAATGGTTTGAATTTCCATTATTTTGGGGATGACTTGACATCGGGGCCATGTGGAGTGCTGCTTGGTGCCTAAGAGGTGATTTTAGTAGATTCAGGTTTTCTTTTATAATTTTAGTGCATTCAAATTCTTTCCCTCTCTTGTTCAGTACATATATTCGGGAGAGGAAATTTTCAAAGGATCTGAGTCCTCAATTCTCATGGTCTGCTCCTCCATTGGGTGGAGCTTGACGAACTAGTCCGCTTCCGTCCAGGAATTTTTAGATGTTCATAGCTCATATTTTCTGTACATATGGAGTCACATTGTTTCCTGCGACTCCTGAGGGTTGTTTTTTAATTTTTTTGAAGTGAATATTTTGTGTCCCTTTACTTGTAACTCTCACCAATTAATACAATTCTCCTTACTTATCAGAAAAATAAATAAATATATCCAGCAAAAAATACAACAATATCTTTACACATAAAACAAAAAAAGAACAATATCTTTGTAGTTCAAATAAACAAACAACAGCAAATTAATATTTTGAAGTTATATGCAATAGCAATTGCCAACCTGGGACGGGACATTTGAACAATCTTTGATGGCATTACGGCGAACATCCAAGGAACGAGAATAGTAAGATTTTGCAGCTTGCAGGTCTCCATCGTAGTATTTAAGATCTCCAATTTTATTAAGTGAAACAGAAAGTGTGTGTGTCACCTGTAGAGAAAGAGGTTACACAGAAAATAAGACTCGTGCAGCATTGTTAATCTACATCAGCGAATGTTTGTCATATATTTCCAATCCTAAGGTTTACAAAACAAATTTTGAGATTCAATAACCTCCAGATCATCCGTTGGAAATTTTGCAAGGAGATCGGCACTCTCTTCATAATAAGTAGCTGCAGACCCAGCATCTCGCATTGCTCGACTGCAATTTACGTATTCTAATTAGATTTCATGCAATTATACACTGCAAATTATGAATCACGATCCACTTGAAAGGCATCAACGAGGTAGTCAAGAAAATACAGAAAAAGAAATTTCTTCTGCACAGATACATAGATATGTATAGATATAGGAGCCATGTAGCATTTGCCTGTTGCATCCCATGCGTGACAAGTATGTGTGCTACGTGGTTTAGTTGGTCATCAATCTCGGCAGGCCTTCCATGAGTTAGAAACCCCTTGAGCAGGCAACATTCCAACAACAGAGCAGCTTGCTGATCGCTTGATCTAAATCGCCCATTATAGAGCTTAGTTATGGATGGTAAAATATAATTTGCACAATGGTAAACAAAATTAATTACAATTGCCCGACTCAAATGGTTAGGATTTCTAAACAGCATAATCTTCGGGTTGTAGCTAGCCCAAGGGGTAGCCTATAGAATTAATGGCCCTGGATGATGACAGAGTGTGCCATGAGGCACTCATTCGTGTCATGTGTAGAGGTCTCTTATTAAGGCATCAGGTACAGGTAGTGAGATATGATTTTAAATTTAAGTGCATATGCAATTAAGGAGGATATGGGCTTAATAGCAAATTTGGGTTCGTCGTGTAACTGGCCACAAAAGCTGGAGCAGGTCTTGGATGATGATGATATATATTATTTTCTCAATTGTTACTCTTCTTAGTATCAGCAAAGTTTGTAGGCTGGGATTGAATCCGCGACCTTAGTGTTGCAACAATGGATCAAGGTCACTAGCAAAAGCTAGCCCACAACTAGGCAGAAGCACAAGTTCGCATTGATTCAATATCTTTAGCCTCCCAAGTCCTAACTGCTACTCAAGTATTATGTTGAGTGCAATACTTGTAAAAACAAAAGTGTAGATTATTACAATCAAATACTATATTGACCTAGAAACACGAAAACAACCTGTGGTAAACTTCAAAAGTAGTTTTAGGGAACTAGTCAACAGAAATTTGGTAAAACGCAACAGTCCTCACGAAAATCCAATGTTCAAAGAGAATTAGCACACCAGCAGCTAACAACACGGTAGAACACAACTGTATTGCCATTATTGCTATGAATGCAATATATTATGTTTGAGAAAAATTACATGAAGCATCATGCATTACTTGAGAAGTTCAACTATTTCAGTAGATCATCAATTTTGTCGAACCCGTATTAAATGATAATAGACCAAAGATTAACAACCATAAGTACTGGACTCCCTCCCTCTCACCAAAAACAAGAAGCAACCTACTGTCAACCTCCTTCAACTCCTTTTCCAAACAATTTTTTTTTTGCAATGTCCCATTAAATTGTAAAAGTTGCAGAACTTAATACTTCACTAGCCAGATTAATGTCAACGGACCAAAGAATAACAAGCATAAGTACTGAATTAATTATTCGGTCCCTCCCTCTCACCAAATAAATAAATGCAACCCCCTGTCTGACCCCTTCAACCACTTTTCTAAACCTTTTTTTTTTTTGCTATCTCTATCCTCATCTCTTGCAAAACCCATTCCCTCTTCTTTTCCTCACCTTCAAAACCCTCACTCTCTCTCCTTGAAATCCCTTTCCCTCCTACGTCCAACCCTCCAAGCTCTCTCGGTTTTGCTTTTCTTTGGGAACACCCAACTCAACTTAACACAGGGGACTTGTGCATTAAGGTTTGTATTGTGGCCAAATTCATCTTCACCACCAACCATGGTTCAAAACATCGGTATCGGATGGAGTAACAGTAAGGCGAGCGTAAAAAAGATATGATAAGAAACGCTTCGATATGCGAGAAAAAACTTTGATACCTTGCATAAAACTTCTTATAATGCAAAAATTAAGTTGATAACAAACTAAATGAAGTACCTCATTTTGATAAACATGTATGAAAACACAAACCATAGTCACGTAGCTATGTATAGACAATACCATCTAAATATGAAAATTAAGTTAAAAACAAACTAAATGAAGTACCTCGTGCTGATAAACAGGTATGAAAACCCAAACCATAGTCACTTAGCTATGTATAGGCAATATCATCTAAATATGAAAACCCTAAATTCAATGAAATATATAAGAAAATATTGATTTTACAACCATAAAGTATTGGCAAAATGATACAACCTTAATACCACATCGAACACTGTGGGCTCTGAAAATGAAGAGTGGTAAATGGTAAATATGCCAAACATGATTACAATATTGTGGCCAATTCATATAAGCGTGATATGTGGTCTGGTATATCTGTTGTTGACTGGCATCTAGAGCATACACTATCGCGGTCAGGTACAAACCTGAAAACTGTATACTCTGTCCATTATTTTCACTCAATGTCTAGGACTGAGAATATGTACATAAGCTCTAGATGAGTGGGATTGGGCATTCGATTTTTTTAATATAAAAAAATGATGAAAAATTGTCGTTTCTCATAGAAAAAGTTTTTGATTTTTTAAAAACAGTATCATACAATATGTTTGATTATTTAAAACAGAGTTGAAAACGTGATGTATTGAAGTGTATCGAAAGGGTACCAGACGTATCGGAAAGGATATAGAGCGTATTGGACTGATAAGCTTGATAGTTGATACCCTTTCGATACCTTGGAATAATTCTAGGTACCCGTGCAGGTGTATCAAAATCAAATACCTCAAAAACCGACATGTATTGGACCGATACGTATCAATTTTTAGAGTATGCCACCAACATAAGGGTTTCTCCAGCTATAAGAGGTTCCGAAGAAAGTAAGAGAGCATTGAGACTGTTTCTATCAGTTAGTTATTTGATAATAGAAGTGGGTCTAGGATTATAAATTGATGGAATATCTATCAAGTGCATGATTTTGTGATTAAATCATATTGATAATGTTTAACAAACAATGACATATCATATATTTCACTTAACAAACCATTAAACACCACATATTTCACTTAAACCTGAATTGTTATCTTATTTAATTATAAGTGATAGGTGACATGCTATTTTTTGGATATATTTTCTAATTATTAATAAATCAAATTACTGATATTTAGTTTTCTTAATGAAACATTCGGCTAGGGGGATTGGACAAGCAAGCTTTCTTCTATGTGCAAATTGTGTTAGAGCCAAAAGGGTTCCATGTGTTGTCATCAACTCTCCTCAAGTGATAAATTTCAGCCCAGTATTTTTTTTTTTGATCGGTAAACGCAATTTATTAAAGCAAAAAAAAGGCTACAGATTCACAAAAAGTGAATCAGCACGAAAAACAGACAAGAAAACAAAAAACGAAGAACAACTTGCAAGCAACCAAGCAGCTACCAAACCAAGCCCAACAAAACGACCCTTTCTGATACTATGAAATCAGAGCATCGAAGTCTATCAGTCTGGCACGTGGCATAATGAGGCATCTTTTCTCACTTTCTGTTCAGAAAATTAAAATTTCAATGGCTGTTGTTCATAGGGTAGAAATCCAATATCCAATAGTGTATAGTGCGAGGTGAACAAGAGTTTTCTACAGGTGGCAAATCCAGATGGTCACCCATCAAATGGACTGTCTGGATTGGTTATGTGTCCATTGTTGGGAAAACGGGTAGAAAGTAGAGGACATCTAGAGGATTCAAAAAATAAGAGAAATTAACAATCAAGAGAGAGAGAAAGAGACTGAGAAAGTCCTAGGATCAAAATTGGGGGAAGTATTTCACTAGTGAAGAGGTCGGGAAATTAAATTCGTTGCGGATTTGAAGTTAAACCCTCCTTTCAACCCTCAAAATATGACAATTAAAGGAAATTACTAAGAGGCAACCCCGAATATAATATACACCTTGGATACAAATCCAATGCTACAAACAATGATCACTAGCCCCATTACAGAGTCCAATGCACTTGATTACCTCCTGCAGATAAAAGTGATTGGTTAGAAAGGTCGATTGCCAAAGAGGAGATTCTCAAAGTGACTGATGGGCTAGGGGGAGACAAAGCCTGAGGTCCTGACAGTTCCATCACCTTCAATAAGAAGTATCGGAGTGTGACTGGGAGGGACTTTGTGGAAGTGGTGGAAGAGTTCAAAAAGGAAGCAACCTTCAACACAGTATTACAAATCTCATTCTCGGTTTTTATCAGCCAGAGTTTTTCTCGGGAGATTTTCAGATATGAATTTTTTCGAGTATTTCTCGCCTAAATCTCGGGAATGATTAAAAAAATATATTAAAATTACAAGTAATAGTAATAAATATCATCAAGTTATAAATTCCTAAAACCAACAACATTGCATATTCTTCTTGATACTTTTAAAATCTCGGTTAAATTTCGGCTAAATCTCGTGATATATACAGGATAAAAAGAGAAAATTATATTTCTCGCAAGATTTTTTAAATATTGCGATAAAAACGGAGTTTTAAACTTTAAATGTTTTTCTCGGTTTTTCTCGGGAGAAATTGGGTATTTCTCGGGAGATTTGT
Source organism: Tetracentron sinense (assembly GCA_015143295.1). NCBI lineage: Eukaryota > Viridiplantae > Streptophyta > Magnoliopsida > Trochodendrales > Trochodendraceae > Tetracentron > Tetracentron sinense. The sequence continues at coordinate 5,533,548 of CM026563.1, forward strand.
AACAGTGACATAGAGACAAATTGCACCTTTATATCCTTGATTCCAAAGAAAGGAAACTGAAGGTATAACCAACTTTCATCCTATCAGTCTAGTAAAAAGCGTTTATGAATCATTGTCAAGGTAATTGCTTCTAGGTTGAAGAATTATCGGTATGATAAAAAGTGTATAAAATCATCACCACGGTTATTGCTTCTTGGTTGAAAGAAGTTAATGAATTATTAGTTTCTCCAACTCAAGGTGCGTTAGACAAATTTTGGATGGATTCTCATGGATAAGGAATGTTTGGGATACGAGGATTTGCAAATGAAGTTAAGGACTTGTTTATAGATATGGAGAAGGCATGTGATCATGTTAACTAGAATCGGGACTATATGCTTCGGACAATGAGTTTTTTTGGAATTGGATGGAGGGAATGAATGTGAATATGCTATTTCTATGGCTTATTTGTCAATGCTTATTAATGGCACACCACTGGGTTCTGAAGCCTTAGAAATCTTATGCAAGGTGATCCATTTTTGTCGTTTCTCGACATCATGGTCACTAAGGATCTGAGTAGACTCTCACCCTATGTTTGGTTGCCAAGAAAATAAGTGAAAACATGGAAAAGAAAAGAAAATGAGATAAAACGCAACTAAGAATTGTATTAGAAATCTAAAATTTTCTGTTCTTTTCCATGTTTTCACCTATTTTCTCGGCAACAAAACATAGCATTAAGGAAGGGCAAGGAAAGAAACGTGATAGAAGGTTTCTCTGTTGGCTTTAATGGTCCACTGATATCCTATTTTTATTTTGCTGATGACGCTCTACAATATTTCTCATCTTCAGTTGAGATACCTGAGATGCGTTCTCCAAATGCTTTGAAGGTGTCTCGGATCTCCATATAAAATTTAATCAAAGCGAGATTTATATAGTATTGAAACCAAAACCTGGGTTGCTAACTCACTAACCATCACGCTTGCCCATGCAACAAAAAAATAAATTCAGAGTGCAAAAAGTTGATGGTATAAGTGAATGGCAGAAAGTCTTATCTTACAAAGTTAACCATTTTCCTTCCATGTAATCTTGACATGTTGCTTGGTGCTAGCTATTGTTTAAAATATGTGGACCCGGAGGTAGAAAGATTTTGCAGCAAACTTACTTTATAGAAGAAAGCTATCCATTAAGAGGAGGGATGAACACTTTATATGCAACTCTTTCAAACCTTCTGATCTATTCCGGCTTTGCTGGCAACTAAGCTGGAGAACTTGAAATGGGCTTCCAATGGAAAGGGAATGAAAATGCTCTGAGATATCATTTGGTAGACTGGGAAACAGTATGCAAGCCCAAAAATGGATGAGGGGTTGGGTTTTAGATCTTTCAAGGTTATGAATAAGGCGCTCTTGGAGAAATGGGCCAAATGGCTAGAGGTATGGGATAGTGCCTGAAAACCCTGTGGATGAGGGTGAGAGGTGGTAAGCTCAAAAGTAGGAATGTGTGAGAAAGTAGATATTCTCAGCTACAGCATGTGGGTTTGAAAGGTATCATGAAGATATAAGACGACTTCCAAAAACAAACAAAAATAGTATCAAGTTGGAAGCCGATAACAAGGCGAAGTTCCGTTGAGGATATATGGTGTGGTGAAAATCCTTTTAGACTTGTGTGCCCGGGATTGTATAATCTGGCAGAGGAAAAGAATGTTTCAATGGAAAGTTACATCGGGCAGATTTGGAGAAGGGTGGTGTGATCGTCGAAATTTAGAAGAGGTGCAAATAATTAAGTGGAGATCATCGCATATTTTGTAAGCTCCAAGGAAAAATTGACACCAAAAAATGAGGAAGGTCATCATATTTGGATCAGGGATCCAAGAGGCAGATTCACAGTCATACCATTGCCCTTTCTAATAACCAAATATTATGGACTAGTAACTGACTGTCGATCATTGAATTAGGTTTCAGAAAAAGCCAGTGTGTCTTTGAAATGACAATATTGAGAACAGACCAAAACCCCACCCTCAAAGGAATGACATGATGATCTATACAGAAAAAGTGAAACCTCGCTACTTCCATACAAAAGCAGAACCAGGATATCTTGGAAGGTGAGAGGGGAAGGAATTTCCAAGAGAAAGATAGAGTTTTGAAGGTGAGGAAAAGAGGAAGCATGTCGAGTTCCGAGAGTGTCGGTGATGAACAGACAAAAGAAAAGGTTGGAGAAAGGGTTATTGGGGGAGGACGGTGGTTATTTGTAAGAGATATTTTCGGTTGTGAGAGAGAGAGAGTTTTAAAGGTGATTGTGAGTTTAGGGATTAGTTTACCATACAATAATATCTCATCCAGTATCCAGGTTTCGCCTTACAGCTGCAACTCAGTTCACTTCATCGTATCTCGTGTGAGTCAAAAGCATCTCTAAATCTAAACCAAATATTTGTTTCAACACTCCACCCTTCAAACAAAAGACTGGCAGGAGATCATTCCCTTAATTACTTAGATGTCAAGATTTAAGGAATATAATAAAAAGTAACAAGCATATGTACGGATTTATTAAGTATCTAGACAAAGTGGATAAGTGTATCAAACATCAATAACCGATCATGCAGGCCACTGGAAGCAAAGTTTTCAAGCTCAGACCAAATCTCAACCATAAACGAAGAAAGACGACATTCAATATCCAAACTTCAATAAAGTAAGAAATGTATTAACTTGAAGGAATTAAAGAAAAAGAAGATAAATGACAGACCAGCAGTCACCAAGCATCCCAAGGACTGCCCCTAGCTGTGAACATAACTCTGAGGTGTTGCCCAAGCTTTCTAACTGCTCTCTTATGTCCTCTGCACAAAGACTAAGTCTTGATTTGGCACTGCCTATATTTTGGGCATGAAATGCCTGCACATGAAAGAGCCAAGGACTAATTTCACATAGGCAATCCGACAAATGAAAAAAAAGTGTAATTTCTAATTTGGAAAAAAGAAAATCCTCTATAAATTAATATGCCAAATCGTTATTTTAGATAATTAATATCAATTGGTGCAAACCAAATCACTAGTATTCCAGTTGACAAAGTTGATGAACTTGTCCATATTACATTCCCCATCCAAACTCACCCTCATAGCTTGTTGTATCAAGAAAGCACCCCTCTCCAAAGAAACATCCTCATATATCACTGGTTTGTTTTCACCTGCTACTTCCTCTGGATCGGTTTTAGCATGAGGTCTCTTGATTCTAGCATGACCTTCGATAAAGCGATCCACAGTGTTCTGAAGATCCGCGTCAGCCTCAATCTTTTCTATGTCAGCTCCACACAACGGACAGTCATTAAAGCGTGAGATGCATGCTCTGGTATAACAAGAAGTGAAAGGCAGTACCAGGTAAACAGTGATAATATTTTAGAAATGTAATATAAGCAAACAAAATTAAAATACTAGATATGCTTCTTATCTTCTTACTTGCAGTATTTATGGGAACAAGGCACACATTTGCTACTTTCGAAGACAAGCGCTTGGCATATCATGCAGCTAAGGGGACCTAACTTGAACGTATGAGCATCATATCCAAATGGGCACTTTGGAGACACACTGCCAGAGTCATCAGACTCCTTTTTAAGCTTTCCCTCATGTTCTGCCTGGTGTTTGTTATGGTTTTCACCGGACTTCCTCGGACAGACATCATCAGGGCGGGCCGCTTTAGCAAACGGACAAACAGATGTCATCTTGATCAATAATTCCCTGTTTCAAAAACATATTTTATTAAAAGAAACGTCATTAAAATTAGAATGTACAATACTAATCTTAGCAAGATATTTAGCTACACAGTTTCCATGCAAAAAAAATACATATATTCTCACATAAATTCAAGATCTCATCAATAATGCAAGATCAGCACTTATTTATCTCCATCTTGTTATATTAAAATGGGCACTCTGGAGACACACTTCATTGATTTAAAAATAATAATTGATACGTAAAGGTAATTATAATAAAAGAGGGCCAAGCTTAGATGATACAGGAAAATAGAAAAAGTAAAATCCATTACCTAATAAGAGGGACAGACAAAGTAAAACTGTACAAAACCTATCTGGATTCCACAAAAAGAGAATCCAGTTAGGTCCAAAAGGGATTCCTAGGTTCTTCAATATCCTAGAAAGCATAGGACCAAAGGTGTAGGAGTCATAAAATCTTCTCGATCACCGCCTAAGCAGATTTAACCTTCCCATTAGAGACACCTTCATTCCACCAAAAGGAAGCATCTTCCAAATAATTCTACCTTGGCCTCTGAATAAGTGTAGAGACCATTTCAAAATTAAATCCTTGAATCATCAAGGAATTATACCAAGGAACCCCAAATTGGACAAGAAAATGATTCAAGACTTCCAACACAATCTTGAACGAAGAAGCTTCACAGATTAATGACTTCCAACATGGGTTACTTCAAAGATTAATAACTTAGCAAGGATATGGTAAAGTATTTAAATCCCCTACATTGAAGCTCTTGCCTTTGCTCCATTAGAGTCCTCAAAGCCAATCAAACCCAAGAAAAAAACTTTAACACCCCTTATACTTTAGTTTCAATAACAACACTAGCATATGATGGGATAAGGTAGTGACAAAGAAGAACAAGACCACTAGTGCCAGATGGCCCCCCATTTCCACTTGAACCGATATAATATATTTTTCTTTCTTTCTGTTTTGGGTAAAAAATCTAAAATTTGGTCCGATCTTACACGAGACTTATTACCAAAAATACATGGATATTTACATCATAACTGCCACATGGATACTTTAGAATATCACTCAAAAGGCTTTACTTTCATTATTCCATACTAGCCAATAACTTCTGATAAATACAATGATGAACCATTATGCAATTGAAAAATTCCCTAGCTACAGAACTTTTCAATCATTTACAAAATTGTATCCTCTAGTGTTGTCCCTCAAAATCCTGGCATTTCATTGTAATATTTCGTAGAAAATGACATCCTATCTGTTGCAACCTTGTCCATTAAAATATTTTCCCCCCACTGTTAAATGTTCAAAGATAAGACCAAAAGAAGGATTCTTCAAAAAATACGACCTCTAGAATTAAATATTTTTTTTAAAACAACCATCAAACTCTATCAACTATACAACGTTAAGAACTCATACAGTTCTAAAATTTTGATTTCATGGGAAATTTCTCATTTTAAAAAAGAGAAATTTCACAAGATATTTCAAAATTGTGTAATTATCAGTTCGAGGGAATTTTTTGGAAAAATAAGAAAACTTGGAATTTTGTTAGTGAAACTTGAGGAAATGTTGACCTATACATGAGTACACACTTAGAATTGTAATAAGACAAATTGTGGGGGGCAAAAACTATAAAACTACTAGTTGATAGGCACATATGATACTCTGACATCTAAAATTACGTTCATAAATTGTTGCTAAATCTAATAGTCATACAAAATAAGTTTTTTAAAAAACTCAAATAGTACAATCAACAAATACACTAATTATCTGATTTTTATTTTTTATTTTAAGTGAGATATAGTATTCCAATTAAAAATATGAAATAATTTCCTAACTATTAAAAGTTCATGTCCCCCAAATTTTGAAGTTATATAAAGACTCTTAATGTTTTCCATTTTACTTCTTTAAATTCATAAAAATGGGTTGTAATCAACCCAAAATGAGTAGATCTATTTATTTCATGCAAAATCCAGAGATCAAGACCCATTTTTTTGAAAAATCAACGATTTTCAACACTTTTTCTCCAAATTCTGAAAATTGAAAAAGCTTCAAAATTTTGACAATCTAGGGTTTAAAAAATTGAAATGGATTTATTCTAATGATGATCTACAAGATTTATGTGCTAACCATATTTTTTGAAATTTTATTTTTTAATTAAAAAATAATCTTTTTAATTAAAATATAGGTGTTGTTTTTCCGTGTATTGCATTTAGTTAAGTATACATAACTTGCATTTGAAACTCTTTAATGATACATATTAATGTTCATGAATTCTTTTTATATAGTTTTCACTTTAACATGGCGCCAAAGAAAGACAAAGGTCAAGTGACTCGGGCCAAAAAGTGTCTCAAAGATAAAGGGTGGCAGTATGGGGAGTCTATAGACAGGTCTAGGCATCTTATAAGATGCAAGTACTGTGGATTTATGTCTCAGGGTTGTGAGATCACTCGATTCAAAGTACATTTGGCGGGTGTAAGAGCAAACATTCACCCATGCCCTGAGTGCCCCCAGGAGATTAGTCTGAGAATGATAATACATCTGAATGAGAAGAAGGCTGAGAGGGAGCGAGTAGTGGCAGAGAAGGACATGGTGGTGACAATGATGATGGTGATAGCATTTTTCTAGAATTCCATAATACCCTCAATAATTCAAAACCATTAAAATAAACTTGTAAAATTCAATAAAAATCATTTACCACCCTATTATACACTCAATTAATCAGCTATCAAATCAATTTTACCAAACTAGATGATTAACAACAAAAACCCCAAACTTGTGTTTTAACAAAAACCCTCGCTTTTACCCCTTTTCAATTTACACCACTCCTCTTCAAATTAACAATTTTCCCAACATTACAACACCCCAAGGAAAGGCTTAGATGCAAGAAATGCAATTACTTCATGCCCACATCATGAAACTCAAGCTTTACACATACTAAACCCCAATTTCTCAAAAAATTAAAAATAATAACTTTGGGGGGAGAAACTTACCGATGAATTGCGTGCTTTAACTTCAAAATGGTTCCCCAAAGTTTATCTTTGATGAAGGTTGAGCAAAAGCCAATAAAAAAAAAGGAGTTTTGGGGCTTTCGGATTGAACTTTTTGCCCAAAATGAAGGCTGGTCGGCGACGGGATAAGGTTGACCGGAGACGGTATAAGGTTAACCGGCGGTTGAGATTGGTCGGAGGTGGTGCCGACGGTGGCTGGCGGTGCTCGGGTCTTTGAGTGAGAGGAGGGAAATGGGAGGGGAAGAGAAGAAAGAAATTAAAAGAAAATGAAGGCAAGAGGAGGAAGAGAAGATAAGAGAACGTGATCTCTTCTTAATCTCTCCCTTTTAAGGCGAAAATACCTTAATGCCCTCCTATTGTTTTTAAGTTTCTTTTAGAGCTTGAGGGTATGTTTGGAAAAGAAGTGATACAAGTTCATTTTCAAGAAGGAAAATAGTCACCTCCTCGGACCGAAGAGGTGACTTCCTGTCTCGTCCCCCCTTTTGGGGCCACATGTCCCCTTTTTTTTCACAAGGAATCTCACTATACATGGACTCACACACAAGTTCATAAGTTCACAAGAAAATCATGCATACTCAGATCCTCGCATGCTCACAAGGAATCCCAACTTTCGCAAGAATCACAAAAACTCACAAGAATATGATTATCGCATGACAAGATTTACTTGGTTTTGTTTTCACGCGAATACTGTTAAGAAAAAGGTTTTGATAACTACTTTCACGAATGTTATTCTCTAAGCTTATGCATATTCATGATATTATTCACTGTTAGTTAGTAGTTTGTATATCACTGAGTATTTCATGTTCAGCCGATTATTGACTTCAGCAGGTGCACGTGTTCCATTTGATGTTTGTGGTACAGAGCCTTGGATAGAGGACGAATACTATGATCTGGAGCCCTCTATGGACCACTATCAGGATGATGGATCACTGGATAAGCGGCTCGATTTTGATTTCTGTTGAGAGAGGGAGAGAGATCATACTGATATTTTATGTATGTTGAGAGTGGGACTTGTCAACTCCATAATTTTGGATATGTTCTATTGGTCCGAACTTTGACTGAATTATAGGAATATTTTATTATAAATCGTTTCCGCTATGTTTTACAACTTGTGTGCTCTGACAGGATGGTAAGTATATGTGCCTTATGTGTCATACAGGATGGTATGATACGGTGGTCCGAGCTAAAGTTTCCCTAACTCCTAAGGGGTATTTTGGGTCGTGACAGAGAAAGCCTCGAGGGGATCTAAATCCTTACACCCAGTTGAGGTGGCTTGAATAGTTGAGGAGATAGTCCAGGTGCTGGATGTCCCAATAGATGTTCGTTCGCCAGGGATAGTGACTCAAAGCGTGGCTATTGGAGAAAGGGTAGGCTCAGGGCCCCAGGACCTATTCCTTGGGAATGAGATCAAGGAAGTGGCGAGCTCTAATTTCACTATTCGGGAGCCTTCAAAATTATCTCCTACGAGCCCTATTCCAGTTTGTTTTGCGGAAGTGGGCTGGGAAGGAAAGCAAATGAGCTACTTGTGCTCCCCTCGCGCAAGATAGAAACTCCATATTCTTCTCAAGGCCAGGACTATCAAGAGCAGGGAGATATAACACCCACTCCCTTAATAGGTAAGCCTAAACCCTCCTATCCCTTTATCCAGCCTTTGCCACTCCGAGGTGGGGTAAGGGCATATACGGTGAGTTCATTATGCTCACAAAGTGATTCTTCTGTTTCAGGGAGGCACGATACCACAACTTAGTGATGACATGGGAGCAGGTGTTGGTTTATCCCAATCATCGGGAGCTAAGGATCTCGTTGAAAGTAACCAAAGACCAGAGTCAGTACCCCTAGATTTTAGTTCTCAGGTCAATCCTACGAACTGAGGAAGTGGTCCCCAAGGTGACACAAGTTGTAAGCCAGTAGAGTGGTCGTTTGGGGGGTCTAGGTCAATTAGAGGCACTTGGTAAGTTCTTGGGTCTGTCATTTGTAGACCGTGAAAAGGAAGCTAAAGCTTTCTTCTTAAGCCTTGAAAGCGATAGTGTTTAGCAGGTAGACCTAGGGGAGGGGTGGTTGCTCGGCGTCAAGATTGCAGAGATTGGAGTGGGGCATTAATTATGATAAACCTGGGTCTAGAAGCATGTCTTGCAATCCGAAGGTCGAAAAGGGTCATTCCGTATCTAGATGACAGGTCTCTCCGTCATATCAGGGAACATTTAGGGGTTGGTTACGTGGAAAAACATGTGGCAGTAATGCGTCTAGTCAAGTCCAAAAGGCCGACTATCCTGTGCATCCAATAAACCAAACTAGAGGTGGTCCAGGAGTAGGTCATTAAAGACATCTGGGATGTCTCGATCCCAGGTTGCAATCTGAAGGTCGGGAAGGGTCATTCTGTATCTAGATGACAGGTCACTCCATCATATCAGGGAACATTTGGGGTTGGGTTCAATGGAAAGACGTGTGGCAGTAAAGCGTCTAGTAAAGTCCATCTTGTGCATCCAATAAACCAAACTTGAGGTAGTCCAGGAATGGGTCATGAAAGACATCTAGGATGTCTCGATCCCAAGTTGGGTAGCTCTTCCATCATTAGGGGATTCTAGAAGCATTTTGTTAATCTCAGATAAAGACAAGTTGCAGCTAGAAGAATCCGAGTTGGGGGCATACTCGATATCCATTTATTGTCGTTGGGTGGGAGAGGAGTTTTCATGGGTATTCTCCAGGGTATATGGCCCCTTAGGTGGGTTAGACGATTCATCTTTTTGGGCAAAGTTAGACGATTTCAGTGTCCGATGGGATGCCCCTTGGTTTTTGGGGGTGATTTTAACAGTGCTCTATTTTCAGATGAGCGAAAAGGCGGGTGCATGGTTTTTGCTAAGATTAGGAGATTTGGGGAGTTTGTTGATTGATGTTCCTTTGATATGCCACCACTTCACATGGGCCCCCTCAGTGTCTAGTGGGTTAGTAAGCTGATTAGATAGATTCCTATGTTCCCCGGATTAGGAAAATCATTTCCCCGATATCATTCAATCAGGCCTGCCTTGTCCTACCTCATACCATGTCCTGTTATCCTTGGAGTTCAGGCATTTTCGAGTGGGGTTGACTCCATTTTGGTTTGAGAATATGTGGATTAAGGATGATAGGATTAAGGGGTGGTGGAAGAGGTGTGGAACCTCAAAAAGAGCCAGGGACCCACAAGTACGAGATTTGGACTCAAACTCAAAGCCCGTTTGAAGGTTTTGAAGAGGTGTTCAGTAACATCCAAGTGAGACTTGCTAATCTCTTAAAGGGCATTGGTGAGTTGGATGTATCTGAGGAATTGAGACCCCTCAACCATGAGAAGTTTCAATTAAAATAGGCAATGAGATTGGAGTATTTGAATACAGTCAGATTGGAAGAGATCAGTTGGAAGCAGAAGGCTAGAGTCCGCTGGCTCGAGGAGGGGGATCGTAACACAAAGTTTTTTCATAGGATGACAAATTTTCATCGGAAGTGTAACTTTATATCCAGATTAAAGGTGGATAGTGAGTGGCGGGAGGGGCCTGATGAGGTCGCGGGCAACATCGTTTCCTATTATCAAAATTTGTACATGGAAAAGGAATGATAGTGCCCACAACTAAACGGCCTCCCATTTGAGGTGTTGCCCGTGGATCTGAGGGAGTCATTGGAGGTACCTTTCTAGGAGGAGGAGGTGTTGGGTACAATTCGGGCCATGGCAGGGGATAAGACCCCATGGGCTGACGGTTTTACCATCGAGTTCTACCGAGCTTATTGGGAAATTATTGAGAAGGACCTCATTGCGGTCATGGCAGAGTTGTATGAGACAAGGCGTTTTGATAGAGTGCTAAATAACACTTTCGTCGTATTGATTCCAAAATAGAAAGGAGTTGCGGATATTAAAGATTTCTGGCCAATCAGTCTCGTGGGTAGCGTTTACAAAATTCTATCAAGGGTCTTAGCAATTCGACTCCGGAGAGGGTCTCATCATATCCCCCCTACAAGGTGCATTTGTGGGTGGAAGACAAATCTTGAATGGTATCTTGATAGCAAACAAGTGCATTGATGTCATGCTCAAATTGAAGGTTTCGAGATTTTTGTGTAAAATTGACATGGAGAAAACATATGATCATGTTAGCTAGGAATTTTTGGAGTATGTGCTGAAGAGGATGGGGTTTGGTCCAAAGTGGTGTCACTGGATGCGGATGTGCATCTCTTCAATTTCATCCTCCATTTTGATCAATGGTAGCCCAGTTGGCTACTTCCAAAGTTCTAGGGCTTAAGGCAATGGGATCCTATCTCTCCTTTCCTATTCATCATTGTATCGAAAGCTTTGAGTAGGATGTTGTCTCAAGCCGATGGTACGTCTTCGAAGGTTTTTCCATAGGCAGTGACATACTGCGGATATCCCATCTTCAGTTTGTTGATGATACCCTCATCTTTTATAGAGCATTGCGTTAGGACCTAGTGTCCCTTAGAGGTCTCTTCCATTGTTTTAAAGCAGTTTCAGGTCTTCGAGTCAACATGTCTAATTCGAAAATAGTTGGGGTTGGGGAGGTCTTGGAAATTAACACTTTCGTACGTAAAATGTCTTGGATGCAGGGTGGGACATCTTCCATCGATATACTTGGGTATGCCATTAGGGGCCAGTTTTAAAGAAAAGGCAATGAGGGCTCTGATCCTGGAGAGATTTGCTTAGCGGTTGTCAGGGTGGTAAGTGTCTTTCTTATCCAAATGAGGAAAGTTGACCCTGATACAAATTACTATGAATAGTGTGCCAACCTCTTTCATGTCCACACTTATTATTCTTCGTTCGGTGACAACATCCCTAGAACGCTTGCAGAGGAAGTTCATGTGACGCTTAAAAGGGGGTCAGTTCAAATATCATATTGTGGAATGGGGTAGCATTTGCAAGCCTAATGCGTATATCGACGACCGCAAGCACACTCCCGAGAGTGAACATCGAATCTTGTCCCTAGTTACGAATAGAGGATGCTAGTCTTAGTAGTGTGTGCATGGCACGACTTGTGAGATCCGGGGATCAAAGTCCCATGAGGGTGTGAGTTGAAATCTCTGCCCATTCTTAACGTGAACATATACTAACCTTGCTAATTAAGGTTGCGGTCTAACAATATGAATTCGAAAAACAGAAAAGAAAAGGATTTCCTCTAGCTAGGGCCACTCTGGGCCAACATCTCTAACTCACCACATGTCCCTTTAATTCTTTTTAATTGTGGTTAAAATTTATTTATTTATTAATACTAAAGAATCTAATCTTAGTTTTTAGAGAGGGGGTTGATAAAGCAAGAGCGTTACCATTAATAAAAAAATATTCAACTATATTAAAAGGTGTTAGAGAGTGGAGTAAGTAATATGGAGTGGGAGTGTGGGACTTGCCACATCCAAACAAGTGCGAACTTTGTCTACATTTTACAGAAGAGGAATAATCCCCTCCTGATACGAGAAGGGGAATGAGTTCTATCTCACTCAAAAACCCCTTTAACTCCAATTGAACTATGGTTAAAAAGTTTTAATTTATGTGGTTAGTTTTTCTTCCTAAAACTAAGGATAGTAGCTTTAACTCTAAAGATTAGTGAATCTTAACCATAATTAAAGAGAGTTTTAGACACGTGGCAAGTTTTAAGGGGGTGAGACGTCTCACTCCCCTCCTCATTGGAGGAGGAGGGGGTTATTTTTCTTAACAAAATATAATCTTGTGCAAGGAGATCCAACTTTCAAAAGGTTTACTTTTTGGTCTAGGAGAATGGTTGTAAATAAACTTTGGAGAATAGTTAAGTCCATGCTCTATTTTGAAATTCTCACAACAGTTGGTGATAGGGATGTAAACAGATGTAGATATTATACATATCCGATTCATATCTAAATCTATTTAGTCACATAATTATCCGGAGCGGAGCGGATTCAGATAGTAAAATACTATCCGTTTGTAATCGGATATAGATTCGGATACTGTTATATCCGATTTGATAAATATCCATCCGATTATATAATATATATAAATAATATATTTTAAATTTATAAAATTAATATAACCTTTAAAATATATTTTTAAAATTAAAATTTATATATTTTTATATTTTTTAAATATTAATTTACATTTAAAAAAAAATAATCGGATAATTCAGATATTTTAATCGGAGTCGGATACAGATATCATATTTCACTATCCGTCGGATATTTATTTGGATTTAGATATCCGGATATATAATCAGATACTAATTCGGTTATATCAATTTCTGTTACAATTTTTATCCCAAAATATAATACATTTTCCAAGAAACAAATAAAGAAGAATTCCGGAAAAACGCGGTTTGACAAAAAAAGAAATCTGCTTCAGGCTTTCAGCTTTTGATAGAAGCATCGCCGAAGGGATGTTTCGAAAACTGCAACAAACTAAAAGTAGTCAAATAATGCGTTTCTTAATAAACGTGTTTACAGAGAAAAATATATAATTAAAAAAGAGAATATAAAATCTCTCTCTCTCTTCTTATTTCAACTCTCTCACTGTCAGTCAGCTAGTGTTTGGCTGGTTTGCTGTTAGGCTTTTTCTATTTAGCTCTGTCTATTGCTCTGCAAGTCAAAGAATAGAAGCCATGGGTTGGTTTCCCTGCTCTGGAAAATCGAACAAGAAAGAAAATAAGAAGAAGCCAGACGATCAGATCCGACCCATCCCGGGTACTTCAACGATGATTTCCTAACAATATTAGAAGAATTACTTTAATCAATGTTGCACTCAAATATTCCTTATAATTGAAGACCAAATATTTTGTTTTTTGAGGGATTTTTTCTGCATATTTATTTATTTATTTGGGGTTTGCTTTATAGAGATTAAGGTTGGGATCTTTGGATGATCTTCCATGTAACCCCAAAACCCATTTAGGGTTTTAGATTGTTGTTTGGATCTGCTTAAATTTGTGAGGAAACGAGTCGGGGTGTTCAAGTAGAATTATAATGTCCTTTTCAATTTAGGTGCCTGGTTATCTTTTTTTTTTTTTTTTTAAATAAATTTAGTTTTGTTTGCAATTAGATATTAAGTGGATCTTCCTGATCGGTAGTCACACTGTTCGGATCTTTGTGAAGAAACCCTTTTGTGTATTTGTCAATGAAATTTGGGATTTTTTTTTGGTTTTTCTCGGTTGGGTTTTTTTGAATTGTCTTTGGTTAGTTACCGATAAAAAAATGTATTTGGATAGTTGGGACTTGCCCAGATTTCTATTTGATGTAAAACTTTATTATTATTGAGTTATCTTTTGGCGGTAGAATTTGGGAAAATTCTAATTGGTTTAGGACTTAATTTAGGTTCTAAGATCCTTGGCCTAGGGTGAAGGTTTACTATATGGATGAGGGTACTGTGAGTAAGTGGGACTCTCAAGAGGGCAGGTTGTTCTCGGGAGAGCCTGAATATCTCTTAGGAAGAAGGGCGGGCTTATGGTTAATCCCAACAGCTCTCATAGAGAGAGTGGACTCTTATCTGTTTGAGAGTGGAAATTTTTGTATCATGTAATTTTTGCATAGTGAAAGTTCTTGATTGTATTTGCCTGTAGAGTTACTTATTGTTGGTGAACCACATATCTTGTATGGTGCTTGTTTGTTCTTTATATCTTTTATAATTATTATCAATGTTTCTGACATTGCCAACGACCCTACGATCGCATTTTGCACAACAATTGGTATCATATTCATAGCGAGGTACGGGGTTGTGATAGCTACGTCGGATTTGAACACATTGTTGGAGGTGGAGAAAATCAATTGGAATGTCGATTTAGCTCATGGCAAGTCAAATGTCAAGACCTGCAGATCCAACGGGGTTTTCACAAGATTGTTAAAGATGAAGAAGTTGATTAGTGTGCAAATATCTAAGACTCTAAGCTTTGCTTAAAGTTGATCAACATCCGAAAAGGCTAATTAGAACATCCTAAAGAGGGTGGTGGAGAAGACATAAGATGAGTGTTCCTAGGTGGTTTGATAAAATTCAAGCCAAGGTGGAGATTGTTGAGATTTGCCTAAAATTCTATTTGATGTAAACTCTCCTATTATGAAGTTATCTTTTGGAATAGAATATTGGAAACGTTAATTGCTTTAAGACTTGAATCTAGGTTCTAAGATCCTATAAATAGGCCTAGGGTGTAGGCTTATTTTATGGTTGATAATATGTGAGTTAATAAGACTCTTTGGGAGAGCAGGTTGCTCTCAGGGAGAGCCCGGGTATTTCTTAAGAGGGAGAACGAATAGTTCTTGGAAAGAAGAATGTGCTTGCGATTAATACCAGTGACTCTCGCTGAGAGTGCACTATGTGTTAGAGTGAAAATCATTGTATCATGTAATCTTTGCATAGTGGAGGTTTTTCAATATATTCGCATGTGGACGTAGCCCTGTTGTGGGTGAATAACTTATATCTTGTGTTGTGCTTATGTGTTTTTTTTATATCTTTGGTTGTGTCAATGTTTCTCACATTGCCATTGAGCCTACGATTGTGTTTCCACACAACACAAATCATGAGTTCTTTTATTTTATTTTATAGAATTCTAGGTTCCAAATTCTTTCTCTGATATGTTCTCATACCTTCTTTTGGGTAAGTGAGTTTGGCGGTTTGGCAAGGAGAGGGAGAGCTTTGGTGGAAAGTGATTGTGGCTAAATACGAGCTTGCATCTTCTTGGTTGCATATGGGAGTTAGAGACCCCCACGTTGTGGGCCTTGGAAAGGTATTATGGGGGTAGCTCCGTCCCTAGCTCCTTTCATCAGGCTCAAGTTGGGTAATGGAGTCGACATCCGGTTTTGGTACAATGTCTGGAGTGGTCAGTCAAGACTTAAGGACGATTTCGGGTCCATTTTTCTTCTAGCTCTCAACTAAGGGACTTCTATTGCTGAGTGTGTTGAGCACTTGGGTAGTGCTACAGTCTGGTGTCATAGATTTAGGAGAGTTTTGAATGATTGGGAAGTTGAGGACATGAAGAGGCTTCTGGCTCGGTTGAGTTCCTCCTACCCCAGATCTCAGATTAGTGATTGTAGGGTGTGGTCCCGTAGCAACATCGATCAATTTTCAGTACAATCACTCTTGCAGTCCTTTGACCTTGCTCCTTTGCGATCATTTCCTTATAAGACTGTGTGGGTTAACCAGGTTCCCACGAAGGTATTATTCTTCCTCTGGTTTGCGACTCTAAATAAAATTCTTACTATGGACCAATTGAAGAGGTGAGGGTGGAGCTTAGCCAACCGGTGCTATTTATGTCTGAATGCGGAAAAGACTGTGAACCACTTGTTCTTGCACTGGCCGGTTGCCTTCGGGCTTCGGGCTTGGTTCTTGGCTCGTATGGGTGTAGAGTGGGTCTTCCCTCTTTTTTTTTTGAGCTTCTTATTTGGATGGCGCTTGATGACATTGGTGCGTGCCAAGGAAACCATTTGGATCTTTTTCTCGGGTGCCATTACGTAGGTTGTTTGGAAGGAGAGGAATGGTCGCGTATTTGACAGTTCCTCTTCTTCACCTCTTCAGATACGTTCCCGTGTTTGGCAATCGATTGCGGATTGGAGCTCCACAAGTTCGGTGGGCCAAGAAGTGAGGGATGCCCTCCTCTTTTGAAGCAGGCTTAGTTGCTATGTGCTTTTATTTCCTTGTTAGTTAGCTTGCTGTGCATACTCCTATTAGTTTATGTCTCTATAAACTGTTTCATCTTCTTTTTATATATATATATATATATGCTTTACTGATCAAAAATAAAATAAAAATTAGGGCTCTTAGGCAACAGTTTACTCAATCTTGAACTTTAGATTTGGGTCGAGTCATCCCTATTCTGCAGATGCTATCTCTTTTTCATTTTGAAGCCTGAATTTCTAATGAAGCAAAACTTGTTGATTTTAATTATAATTGTTAAGTGAAGGTTCAGTAAGATTAGATTATGATTTGGGTGAGATTTGTTTCTGTTTTTTCTTCTTCTGACTACGCGTAAGCTTGAATACCTGAAGGGCATGTCACCATATAGATTCTAAGTCAGGGTGCCTTCTCAAAATAGATTAGTCTTTTACCAAGTGCTGAATTATTTTCGGTCCTGTAACTGTTGTATGATGGATGTAAGATGTGGCAGTATAGATGCAGATTATTTTTTTTCCCTGCCTGATTCGAAAAGGTCTAAGCTAATTTTTTTTCTTAGGTGTTTGTTTTGTCCTTTTTGTTTTCCTTGTTTGCATTCTGAGCTGTTGATGGTGGTGGTATTCCTTTTTCCTCCGTTGTTAGAACCAAATAAGAACCCTCATTTGGCTTTTGCTCATGCTGTGCTTTTAATGTCATCTTCTTTGTTCATTCTTGAGATGTCGTTAATTGTGGGACTCTTTGTCTTTGTCATTTTATTTCCAGATAAATTGAAGGTGAATCCCTTGTTAGATATAAAGGAGGAGGTCTCTAAGGATGGAGGATCTGATCACATTGCAGCACAGATATTTACATTTCGTGATTTGGCAGCTGCAACAAAGAATTTTAGGGCAGATTGTCTTTTGGGCGAGGGGGGTTTTGGTAGAGTTTATAAAGGACGATTGGAGAAAATCAACCAGGTTAGCCAGTTTATGATATTTTGGCTCATAAAAAAAAATGAAACAAAATAATGAGAAGCTAGTATAAGTGTTGCATATGCTTGTTCCATTCCACACCGTTCTGTTTGCTTGTAATACTTTTATTTTAATTTTCCCTCTTGGTGGGACCTCTTCACTGAGCTTTTAATTGTTATTGGGGTTAATGTATTTTGCCTAAGTCATTGAGCTTCGTACTATATAGTAAGTTGGTCATGAGACATGAACATTGTTATTGTGTTTGGTGTAGATTGTAGCTATCAAGCAACTTGATCGTAACGGGTTGCAAGGGAACAGGGAATTCCTTGTTGAAGTATTGATGTTAAATCGACTCCACCATCCTAACCTTGTTAACCTAATCGGATATTGTGCTGATGGAGATCAGAGACTTTTGGTTTATGAGTACATGCCATTAAGATCTTTGGAAGATCACCTACATGGTATGTATTGTGTACTTGTACCAGACCCAAAGTTCTATTATGTTTTTCCTCATTATGTCATTGTAACTGTTTTCTTTACACAAATTTTAAATAAGCTCTACCTATTTAGATTAGTGTTACCAAACACCACTTAACTGTTTTCTTTACCTTTCATGAGCCATCTTTTGATAAATCACCGCATCCGTATTTGTCTCATATGCTTAATTGTGCAGATCTTCCGGCTGACAAGAAACGACTTGACTGGAACACAAGAATGAAAATAGCTGCTGGTGCAGCGAAGGGCTTGGAGTATTTGCATGACAAAGTGAATCCCCCTGTTATATATCGTGATTTGAAATGCTCAAACATTTTGCTTGGCGAGGAGTTTCATCCCAAGCTATCTGATTTTGGCTTGGCCAAACTGGGTCCTGTTGGGGATAACACACATGTATCCACTAGGGTGATGGGCACGTACGGATATTGTGCACCGGAGTATGCAATGACAGGTCAGCTGACGCTGAAATCAGATGTTTATAGTTTCGGGGTTGTTCTTTTGGAAATCATTACTGGTAGGAAAGCAATTGACAATTCAAAATCCACTGAGGAACACAATCTTGTTGCATGGGTAAGAGCTCTGTCTTCTTCACTCGTTTAATGTCTTTGTTGGTGAATCGGTTTTGAGCTATTTCTTGTCCTTGTTTAAATATATGGTGGTGCCAATCACCGTTACTGTTCCTGCAGACCACCATTGCATGAAACTGAACTGTTTATTTTGTGGCTGCATCTTCTGTCAGCCATATTCCTAAAGCATACTGATAGTGATGGGGTGATCTTAGCTGCCAAGGAAGACTAAAATTTCAGTAAAAAAGCCCATGCTTGGAGGATTAAGATCGTTGAATAGCATCATTTTTGTGACATGGCCTGCCCAAGAGAGTGATCTACTAACTGGGCTGTCCAGATAGATGCATTGAGGGGGTCACATGTAAAGTATGGTGCATGGCACCACCATATATTTTTGCTTATTGTTATTACAATGTTGATAATATCTCATTACATATCCCGTAGTTAGTTTCATTAGGTCATGATGGAATTTATTACTGTCCTTTTCTCTTCTCTTTATTTTTTTTTACTACTCTCCTAAACCACCCAACTGGCCATTTTGGCCCCTAGCCCTAGCCACACAGGATTAAACTTCTACCTCAGTGTGATCATTCAACTGTTACATGACATGATACATTTTCTTTCTGTGGAACCTTCTTCTTAAATGTATCACTACTACTGATCATATTGGTGAACTTTGAATACCTTCTCACAGGTTTGGGACTGGAGGTTGATTTAAATATCTGTCTTATGGACAAGCCCACTACTTTTCATGCCATGGTTACATGACATGATAAACAATATCTGTGAACTCCCTAGTTTGGGGGTTGTTGGTTTTCCCAAAAAAATCCACGTGGTCTCATTCTGTCTTGACACTCCCTACTCAAATTGTAGTTGTGAGAACTGAGAAGCTCTTACAATTAATGCCACTAGCGCTCCTATGGTCAATCCAAAGGCTTTCTCTCCTCCTGCCACCGCTATGCTAGCTTGAATTTTATCAAACCTATCTGCTAATTATGACAAATTACATTTATTTTAGAGTTAAGTACCGTTTTGTTGCCCTAAACTTAAAATATCACTGTTTAGGGCATGGTTTGAAATATTTTACCAAAGAGGGTACGTATTTCAATATTACCCTTATAGTGTTTTGGCTTTTACATGCATAGCTTAAGGGTAAATATGTCAAAAGTATGCCCTTTTTAGTAATAAAAATATAAAGGGTACCTTATTTTATAAATTTGTTAAAAGCATGCCCTTTTAAGTAACACAAATATAAGGCATGCCCTTTTAGGTGAAGCGGCCTTTATTTTATTTAGATATTAAGTTTATACTCATGCAATTATGATTTTAAGTGAATTGTAATATCTAGAAAAACAAATTTGAAAATTTATTAGACCCCCAGTCTTTAGCTTCCTAACATTGAACAACACCCATCCCCAATCCAGAGTGTGCCTCTACTTAGTGCTACAATGATATGTCCTAATTTTAGGTAATCTGCCCATAACTTCAGTTGGTTGGCTGGGTTATGTCTGTGTCCCATATACATATTGTCAAGTTTATTCCACAGGTTGAATTACAAAACTACGTAGTCAAGTTTAAGTCTCCAATGATATGGTGATTGCACAGCAATTTTTTGTGTGAATCCATTGCTTCTCTCAGTTAGATTTCTTTTCTTACAACTCACCTATAAAATAACCCTAATTGTATTTGACTGTTTTACAAGAATAATCCATTTAAAAAAATAAAATTCTTCTTTCAAAACTCAACTCATGATAACTAAATATTATTTTACAAGATGCAATTTTTATTGTTATTGATGAATAAGAAAAATCAAAGAAAAAATATCAGTTCTTGTTGCAAAAGTGGTGCCTTCTTTGGGTCTTTGTGAATTCGCGTCTCATGGACTTGATTGCAGGCACGACCCTTGTTCAAAGACCGGAGGAAATTCTCTCAGATGGCTGACCCAATTCTCCAAGGGCAGTATCCTGTGAGGGGTTTGTACCAAGCTCTCGCTGTTGCTGCAATGTGTCTTCAGGAGCAGCCGACCATGCGGCCACTCATAGCTGATGTGGTCACAGCTCTGACTTACCTTGCTTCGCAAACATATGGCCCCGATAACCGGCGAATCCAAAGCTCCTGCACAGCCCCCTCCACTCCTAGAACAAAAAGGGACAACGATAAGTAACTCAATGGTGGCAATGGGTCTGAGAGAGAACAAGATGGAGGACTAAACTGAGACATCTATCCTTGGAAGCAAGTTGAGATTTCTTTCACACATTATGAGATTGCTGTCAATCCTGCCAGCCATGCCTACTGATTTGGAAGACTTTGATCGAAGCTTAGTGGTAGCACTTGTTGGCTGCACATATGATGGTGCTTGGTTATCAAATTTTGTATCACTCCAGATAACAGGGGCACCTCCCAACTCTATTCTGTTTGATATCACAGGAAATTTCTGTTTTTTTTTTTTTTTCTTTCACTTTTCGCTGTACATGTGAGCTTGGATCATTGTATCGAAATGCCTTTTCTTTGGACACTGCCCTCCTTATACATTTAAATCTCCATTTGGTTATTACGGTCCATGCTATCTCTTTCCTCCCTCTTTTTTCAATTGGTTTTGCTAAGTAGTGGAGTTATATTAACATTTATCTAAGCTTTATATTAAATTAAACAGTTGCAAGCAAACCCACATGATTAAGCAAACCACATTGCATTAATCATGTGGGTTTTGAATAACTTTTTGAGATCTTTCATGCATCTGAAAATATGTAGTATGCTTTTCACTACCTTCAGCATTATCTGCTTCCAGAAGTCTATTTGGGTATATGGAGAACCGATTTGAAGATGCTTAGTTCTTCAATACTCGTACCCTGTTACATCTAATCCTCCGCCTCCCTGTATATGTTGGTGCTTAGATTGCAGATATTCTCCGTGCTTTATAGTATAGCTACTTCAAAATCTGAAATTGACAGCAGTTAATTTGGTCATATTTTTCCTCCTCGCCCAAACCAAATTGCAGATATTCTCTGTACTTTATAGTATAGCTACTTCAAAATCTGAAATTGACAGCAGTTAATTTGGTCATATTTTTCCTCCTCCCCCAACTGAACATTTGGGTTTCTACCATTTCAAGTAGCTGGGATCCCTAAACCTTGAATTGGATTTGTTCAACGGCGATGAAAGATCACATATGAAATGATGATGACGACACTGAGGATGCTGATCACTAGGAGATGTAGCTTGAATGTATTAAACGGTGATATGATCATAAATGTCAGAATCAGGATGGTTTTGAAATGCAGATGCCTTTGCAGCAACTGGTATCATATATATGTATATAAAAGCCATAATCAAGTTTTTTCTTTATCCTTTTTCTAGACCCCCCACCAACTCCTTTTCTGTCTTCATTTTTATGATTCTGTTTAGCTTAAAATTAAAAGTCATTCAAGTATGTGAACATATAACCACATACTGTACCACTTAGATCCTTGCAAAAATAGACTATTATGGAGGGAGCCAAATCCTCTAAGGCAAATCCTTTGACACCCCTTAACTGTGATTAAGACTCACCGACTCCTAGGGTTCACCCACCCATCCTTGTTTTTTTTTAAAAAACATTAATTGTTTTTTTAAATATTAAAAAAACCCTAAAAGCAGTTTTTGAATTTTAAAAAAAAAAAAAAAAAACAAGGATGGGTGGGTGAACCCTGGAGGTGGGTGAATCTTAACAACAGTTTAAGTTGAGGAGTGTCAAAAGGAACACGTGACGACCTCAAGGGGTGATTAGAGGATTTGGCTTCATTACGGAGCAGTGGAATATGCGGAGTATCCGTCTTTTATGGCGCTTGTTGCACCACGAATCTCTCCGGTTGTACAATAATTGGATAGAAGGCCATGACAATCAATGATGTTGCGGTCCACCAAGGCAACAGTGGCTTTGGTTTTGTGTGGTATAAAACTACATTCGTCCAAGCTGACTGCTGTTGAGTGTGGAGTCCGTCCAATCTCACCCGTTTTTGTCTCAAAGCATATAATGCATGAAATATGTTTTCTTCCCAATCACACGGGATCCTCTACAGTTGGAACCTGCCCAGTAAAGTCCAGGAGTAGCAACACTTAGACCCGTTTAACTCTAGTTTGTCTGCATCAACCCCTAACTTAAGTGATCACCCTACTTGGTTATTAGAAGAAAAAATTAAGGAAAATCAAAACGCTCGGACACCTATCAAGTCATTGCCCCATGGACTTAGCCGGGACGAGATGCTTCTGTAGAGGATCTGAAGTGTTTCACAATATATAGAGTTCAGATTAGAGGACCACAAGGTCTTCTTCCAAGCTGACCTCTCCAATCAAATTTAACACATAATTGGGAAAACATTGGGAAAGAGAAAATGACAAAAAATAGAACAATTTTTTTATTGCCAAGTGTCTTTTAGCAATTGGGTGGTCCGTTTGGAAGAGGACCCTGAGGTCTGTTTACCATTTTCCCAATTTATATTACCCTTTTATCTCAATCTGATACCAAACAGGTTTTTGCTAATGCAACTTTAAAAAATGTACTTGAGGAACACATAGTAGGGCAGTTAATCCATATAAATACAGTGTCACCTAATGAGAACTAAAAATCCAAATAAATGAAGAGTGTAAGAAAAAGAAAAGAGAGATTCCAATTATTTATCCACGCATCCGAAGCTTCTTCAGTCATTATTTTCTTCTATCCTTATATTATTACTTAATAATAATAATAATAATAAAAGGATGACCGTGGGCTTTGTGTTGATTTTGTTCGACAAATTACAAAATACAAATATGTAGCTCTTCCAAATGATACTGGTACAGAAGGATAGCTCGCATACCCAAAACCAACAACTACATGTAGTAGGCAGAAAACTCGTTTGGTACAAACTACAAACACAGGACAACATTTGAGCCTGCTGAGAAAGGCCAACTTCATGGCACTCAGAATAACCCCATGAAATTTTGCTAATTTTCTTTCTCTTGGTGGCCTTTCATGTCTTTCTCCAAGGTGCTTGGGCTCCGTCCCTCAATGGTAAGACTTCCCCCTCACTGGGATCCTCAACACTAGTCAGCTTCTCCTGTTACATTCAATGAATGCAAATATGAAATCTCAATAAAACAAAAGAAAAAAAACACAATATGACTGACTACCGATTAATATGGCATATTGCAGAAACTCCGATATATGGGAAAGGTTTCCTGTTTGTGTTCAATTGGATTGCTTCTTATGCGGCATAAAAGCTGGATGCATGACTACCTGGTTGTTGATTTTGAACAGTTTGTAAGTTGGGCCAAAAGTTGATTGACTACACCCCAAAACTTGCACAAACAGCAACATCTCTGACTGCTAAATGATTAATCTTCATTGTGGAGGTTGGAATTGCAGCTGATGCAGATTGTATTCCTAGAAATGTTTTTTTTTTTTTTTTGTAAATTTATTTTTATACAGTAGACCTCTATTAAACGAACTCCTTTATGATGTTTTGGGAAACCAACTTGTCGCGCTGTGAATGACTATTAATCTAGTATCCATCCTTTAAAATCTTCAACTAATAATATGTTTGGTGACTAGTCCGGAATCAGGATATCATCAGGCATCCCCATCACTTATCTTAATCATTACATAATGCCTAGGAGTGTCATAGCAAGTCATCCAAAAATTTAAGTGGACAAATCTACATAAAAGCTTACCTTGTTCCTGTCACGCCATCAGAAAGGTCTAAGATAGCGGACCAATTTTTCTTGTGGGTAAGTCTTGTGTGGACTCTTGATTAACTCGTAATTGTGAAAAATCCGGATGCGCAGATCTACAAAGGACACTTAATCATAAGGGGCGTTCATTTACAGATTCACAAAATTCACTTACGCAAAAATGCATCATGCCACGACAAAAAAAATAAAATGCATCGTGCCCGTGCGCTTTTTTTCATATGGATGTGTACCCAAGAGAAAGAATTTACTATTTGCTTTGAGCTCAAAAACGTTCACTTTTTTTTTGAATCGCCAACATGAGGGCAATGAATAAAAGGTCAGATGATCAACACCAATACTGAGCATGGTCATGGAGAAATCTTGCCAATTTAAAGAAGAGACCGCACCCAGAAAAAAATTTGATATGTAAGGAATTGGCTCATGTACCGTGGAGAAGGTTGCACTTTAACTTGGCCAGATTGGTACTGCAAGGTAGCCTCCAACATTGATTCTGCCATAACCACCTGCTTCTCCATCTGTTCAAGTGATGCCATTGCTTCTTCATATTTTTCCTGCACATGAAAGCTGTTAGGGTAGGAGAAGATTTATCATGCAACAGAACGGAAAATAAAATAAAGTATCTGGTCCTGAAATATCGACACGGTGAGTGGAGGACGAGAAAGCTACACACTCTACCAAGCCATCAGGTCTAGCTATCTCAGCAACTTGCTGCAGAGTAACCATGCATGTGTTTCGGGTATGCCGATATTAAACAAATTTGATGAACTGTTTATGTTTCACACTTAAAAATATCAACAAAAAAAAAAATCATCTTCCCATTTGAGTTTTAATGGATTTGGAGCCAAGAAGGAGAAATATGTTTCCTGTGTTGCCACCATGTTCAACACCTTAACAAAACGAAAGATTTATCTATATTTGTTTTCGATTGGTAATAATAGAAATTCATTGAAAGAAGGGAGGAATGTGCAGACAAACAAGCTGTAAAGCTATTGCGGGAAAAGATAAAGAGAAATGATTACACCCTAATTGATCAAGATACAGGGATACTTCTCCAACATATTTCAATCCTCTTCAGTCTCCACCTCTCCTTTGGTAAAGGAGTCTGTTTCATTTGCTGATCTAGAGATCCAAGAGAATGAGATGTTCTATTAGATGCTCAGAAGTCAGAACACAAATGCTTTTTCATCAGCCTGTTCGAATGCATTTGATGAGTCCCCTTCAATAATCATTAGGGAAAATTCGAGCTAAATAGCCAACAGTATGCATTGGAGGAGGGAAAATCATTCTGACATATTGAAATATTTGTCCATAACAAACTATAAATGAAATTCAATCCCGATGGACAAATTTAATAAGCAACTCCAAGTCAATTCCCTCACTTTGTGAAACAAAACCTATCTAAATTATTATCCATCAACATTTATTATCACTAGAGGAAATATTAATAAGATGGGAGTAAGACACTAAGATTAGGATAGCACAAGTGAAAACACCATTAGAATTGAGCATATTGAAGAAAATCTAGAAATAGCCCCATTAGATTATATTGAAGGAGAGTTAAATGAAATGGGTACAACAAAGACCAATTACAGTACCAGTGCAAAGGAGTGGTATGGACTCTGGTGCAAGTCAAAATCTCTAAAAAAAGGCAAAGGGAATGCCGAGAAGCACATGGATTGAGATCATACAAAAAGATTTAAAAACAGTCCTTAACAAAGAAATGCATCTTGACAGAATGGAACCAAAATAGTTCCGATAAGGCTCCAATGATGACGATGATGGCGATGATTTATAATTAAATAAAGGCTTTGTAATTGTGTAGGTATAATTGTTTTTTTCAATATGTTATCTGTGAAGCACAATAGAAGTTCAACCACAAAATTCAATTTTGAGAGATCTGGGAGAAACTGCCTCACATACACATGCAAATGTTACAAACTTGTTCCTCTAAGCATAGAAAATCTAATGAGAAAATGCTTACTATCCAGAATAGCCAAAACCACAAAGACAAGAAGAACACCTGTAGCACATGAGCTGCATTTTTCTGAGCAGCTGCATCTTGCTCAGCAAATCTGCGAGCATCTTCTGTTACCCTTTGGTCCTGCTCTATCCGCATCAATACCTATAAGATGAGTAAGTAATCCAGAAATTACAACGACAAGTCCATAAACAACACAAGTGGAGAGAAAAGAGAGTCACGAGATCATCCTTCCCCAAAAGAACAGCAGATACCCATAGAGCAAAAATAAACCTCAAGCATGATATGTTCTTGTTCCTGCTTATCAGTAAGGGTCTTCTGTAGCTCAGCTACCTCTTGCTCCAACTGCTCAACCTGGAGAAATCAAAAGGATCCTCGGACGTTTTAAAAAATAAAAATTACTTGTACTTGGCAAATGAAGAAAAATAAAACAATAGGATCTCGGTGGCCGATCAAGCACGTAGCCATATGGAAACATTTTTACACCACATAGTTGGCTTACTACAAACTACAAAGTATCAAACATAAATTTGAATCTTTTAAAATATCAGTGCCTTAACCCAACTATTTGTGGTTGGCAACCAGAAACATAAGTTTTCAGTGCATTCTAATAATAAGATTATGAATCAAATTTCAGACAAGATCTCTGACACATTCTCTATTTGAGTATTTTAAAAAGAATCCCAAACCCATGAATAGGCTCAGGATATAAGTTGCTCAATGAAATGCAAGCATGGGGAAGGTGCAACACTTGTAGAAGAAAGGGTCTGACCACAAAGTGGTAAGGAAATCATTTTTTTTTTATTGAACTGCACAAGGTGATGAGACAACGTATCAAGTTTTCAGCACATTTGCAGAGAAATCTTTGTAGCATTATCTCAGTACTGATCCTTATTATGATTAAAATTACCACAGTTAAAGAAAAATTGCATCTGAAGAAACAAATCATGTACTGGAAACAACAAAAGAGCAAGAATTCTTGACCATCAAAATCAAATCTGGAAACACACGATTAGGCTGCCTATCAACAAATCCATTAGCCTCTTTATGAACAAAAGTAGCCAAAATAGAACCACACTTTTGAGACAGAGAGAACCACATTTTGCTGCAAGACAATATTGTTTCAAATAAGAGTTGTTACAATATTAGTTTGAAATATTACTCAAAATTTTACAATATGTATTCCAGAAATTAAATTTACTTTAAAATTTCGGTTTAAAGAACTAAGAATTCTTCGCTTAAAAAATATACATGTCAGAGTTCTTTTGGCTTTGAAGTTTTAGGAAGAACTGCAGTCTGGTATACACAGGACAGTAGAGTATGTTTTCAGTTGACATTCTTCATTGATTTCCACAATTTGTATATTTTTTGTTATAGAAGTGTGGCTCATCTAAGTATATACTCTACCTTCATAGTTGACAATTGTCATATAGTGTTGAATCAAGTATTCTAGATTGCACTTCTTTTCTTTTGACTGCCTTTTCCCTCCATTTTTATTTAGATAATATAAACTTAGGTACTTTTGTTTGTAATAACTTATCCGGATATTGAATACGATTCAGTTTTCTTAATATTTTGGTTTTACTTTTTACTAAAAATAAATCCCTGTATTTATTTGTATCCTTTCAGCTTATAGAATTATTTAATAAATTTCCCATTTTTTTCCTTAACAATCTTTAAACCAGCTCAGTTAAATTTGCTTCCAAATTAAATGGTGATCTCTCCAGTTTGATGGTTAGTCCAATTTTTCCATATGTTGAAAGCATATATTCCCATGCAAAACGTGTTAGCAAAACATTCTTTTGAATCAAGCATAGTCCAATTCGAAAGAACTTGTGAAATTACCAATTTACCATAAAAATGCAATGCAGTAAATCTACACCATTTATGCTTAAAATGAGAAATAGATCTTAAGATGACTACTTTACAATCAGAGAAAAGGAGCTCAGAAAACATGTTGCATCTCCAAATTTAATGCTAAACTAGAACATGTTACAGTCAATTTTTACATGATGTATGAAATAACAAGCAAATATAACATAGCAAGAAGAACAGCTGTCTTGTCTAAATGTGCTTCAGATATACCCCTGCACTCAATTGCCGGCGGTTATCCTGCTTGACCATCTCCATCAGTGCTGTCTCGAGCTCCTCAGCTCTGGTACATAACAAGAACCACATGGAAGTTCAACATTGTATTAGAAAATATAAAAAAAACGTTGCCTTGTGGCAAATTAACTGACATAGTTTCATAAATGACATTTTACAGATAGCGCCTAAATCATGCCATGCTGTTGTGCCAGAAGCATTTTGTGTTTCCAGAATCAATTGCCACATAGAGATTTATAACTGCCATTCAACCCTTAGATTTTAACACTCTTTCTTAAGCAATTCTGTCTAGAAAACAATCGATGCAGACACAAGGATGAAGATTCCACAAAGCTCTTCAAATCTATCACATTTAGAAAGCCATGGAAGGACATAACAGAAAACAAAAGCACCAATGACAAACAGTGTTGAAGTATTCATGGGTAAAGCATGGCTAAATTTTTGTAATTGAGGTAGCTTAACTGATGGAAACAAAATAGATATTAAATAGTCTCCATCTCCAGTTATCCATATTTTGGAAATTTTATGAAAAGCTACCATATAGGAGCTCAAAGACTCTAAAAGGAGCTTTAAATTTACAGAATGGAACTCTTACGCTTGATGCAGTGCAGATGAGGTAAGTCTCAAAATAGAACCCATGACAGTGTTTCACGGTGCATTGGATTTGGATCATAAAATATGCCATGTGAGTTGTTTTTAAAAATCCTATCTCATTAGTTTGTTCTAGAGTATGATGATCCATACTACAAATGTCCAACCAACCTTGGAAAGATACCAAATCCGAATACGTTATAGAAAGTACCAACCTGAGAGTAGCGGATTTTTTCTCCTCCATCAACCTGCACAATTCGACCTTCAACCACACTACCTGCACGTAAGTTGTTTATTCATTAGAACTACAACAAGTTGTGAGGGAGTTGCTTAAATTTCTCTACCAATTAGCAGTCAAAACTCTACTCGAATAAAAATGATGGGAAATCCAATAATGATTACCCAATTATCAAGTGCATGATAATAAATTAATAATCTTTCTTTACAATGCTAACTAATCATCAACGCTCCTAGCTCTTCTAATAGGGTGAAGTACATGTGTCGAAAAGTTTTGGATTCTGACACTCCATCTAATCCTTTGCTTGCATGGCATACTTTAAAATTTCGATACAAACACGAGAACGGGGTGGAGCTGGAGCAGCATATTTTGGCTCATTTTCAGATTCCGACACTCCATCTAATCAATGTTTGGCACTTATGGATTTACTATTAGTTTCTCTTCCTTCGCTTGCATGGCATACATTTGGAATTTTTATGCAGACATGAGAACAGGGTGAAGCACCATATTATGGCACAGTCGAGGAGCACTAGATCACATGCTCCATAATAGCCTATGGAAAACATAAGAGGGAAAATTTTTAAGTAGTTCTATATAGGCATCTTATTTTAGCCCTTTGTGTCTAAATGCCTTAATTTGGGAACCGACAGAAAACAGAGTCAATTAGCTTTCAAATGAGACCAAGAATATGCCACTCGGACATGATTTAAGTGAGTTATGGCCAAAATAAAAGGAAAGTGCAGATCCACCGAGGGATTACAAGTAAGATGGATTTATTCTAAAGTCAGAGCAGAACTTTTATCAAGTCTCATGACTATATAGTTTAGGATAATTTTCAGAAATAGCTTGGTTTTCAGGAAGTTTTCTTTCCATTTCCAGGAATTCTGTTAATTTTCCAACAAGTAGCTTTTGTTAGAGTAAAGTTCTAATTCAAGTAAGGAAAATTCCAAGTGGGTCGGTGTGGATACCCAAAGGGACTAGTCCTTGGCTCGAAGGCTTTGGGACAGCCTCCGTTACCCAAAAAAAAAGTGTAGGGAAACTGGAAAAATGCTGGGCAATATGTGAAAAAAATAAAATAAAGCATTACTAATTATGAAAAATTATAAATAAATATTTTATATATTAGATATTTATTTGGGCTATTTTCTTAAAAAAATTAGGACATGTTTTGAGTTTTACTGGCAAAAAAATAGCTACTTTTTCAAAAAGTCACGAAAATTTTGTGCATTGGTCATTCAATGAAAGAGGCGCAAATTATTCAGGACTGTTTGAAAAAATCACAGCACATTCCTACTATGATATGGTGAAAGAACATAAAGCAAACATCTGATGTAAGTGAACCTTTAAAGTGCAATAAATCAAACATATACTGTCTGTTATATGTGGACCTTGAAAGGTCATATATGCACCAAAACAATCAATCTCTTTATTAAAAATGGAAGAATAAAAAAAGTCATCTGTTCTTGAAGATCTGGAACGGAATCTACCTCCACATCCCCTGTTATACTACTAGGAAATTTGTCCAGATTAGTAGACCCAGACTCCAAATGAGATATATCCCTCTTTGCCCACATATCGCCTAATCCTTCTGTTGTATTGGCTTCTGTAATCAGTGATGCAGGATCATGCTTGAAACTGTAAAGCTTAGATGCAAGACCCTGGGAATCCCTCCACACACGAAGCCCTTTCGATCTTTCCTCAACTGCCGCTAGTACAGCTGGTCGATGTTTTTCTCTCAAATGTTGCAGTCTAGCTTCATTTACGGCTTGGTAACCCATGCAAGCAGACAAGACAAGTTGGCTGCTGTCAAATGTTGAGCCAGCAAGAGACTGCAGTAAAGTAACTGCATCTCCAGCATCCTTAGTTGTAACTAATGCAGGACCTACAAGAATCAGGGTGAAATTAAACTCCATGCTTTAAGAAAATTCCTGTTAGCATACCACTAAACACATCACACCAATCATAAAACCAAATGTTTTTCACCCAGTACCATATAACTCCATCAAAGCAAACGCTGTTCGAAATAGCATGACACGATTTCCTTCAAACAGAAGCACATCCCAGACTCGAAGAACTGAAGTCAAAATAAACCCATCAGAGGGCAGATAATCTTATCAATTTTGAGAGTGCAAGTTCAATGACCAATAAGATGACCAAATATCAGAAAATTTAGAGTCAGCTTTGAATTGAATTGAATTGCTATAGATGCAACATAGAACCTGACCACTTTCCCATGGAAGCATATTCATAAAAATGGAAAGGAACCATGGTCCAGTAACCCATGCCACCTGCACTCCCAGGTAATCCAGATGATTAACTGCACCAGAAGCATAAATGAAATAAGAAAACAACTCAGCCTGCTGCCTATAATGAAAATATCGGAAAAAGGATAGTAATAGTAACAATGATAACAAGAGACAAACTCAATTTGGGAAATCTCTCGCGCACTAACTCCTCAAAAACAAGTTGATCCACCTGACAAAACAGAAACTTAACTGAATAAATCTTTAGCTACTGAACACTGTTCATCTGCAGTTATTTAGGTATCCTCCTCTTCTAGTTTACGGTGAGTCGGTGACATCACAAAAATGAAATACTTGTTAACCAATCTTGAATGGTCAGAACAGAGGTACAATAAACATTACCTGAGATTCGATCATTTCCTCTGAATAGTAGCCATCAAAGTAATTGTCGATAATACCCATCAAAGCCCTGAGAGATTTTATCAAACTCAGAGTCAATAAAGCCAATTCAGCTGTTACTATGACAAATGTAAAGTTTATCATGCTCCACAGATAGAATAAACTCTGTTCAGCCGTCATTAAACTATTCTTTAATAAAATAATTGAAGACAATCAAGCAATTAATAAGACAGCTGTAATGTTGATCATGCGACATATACAGAGAATGCTCTATCCAGCAGACTTATAAAATCATTCTTCCACAGCTAGCAAAAGGAGTATCCCTGTTGAAAATAGCATGGTAAATAAGCTTTCACACCTACCAAAATGCATTTTCCTCAGGCATTAGAAGTAGCAATAAGCCGGCAAAGAAATTCATGGCCTGCATGTGCATTGAATTCAAAAAAAAAAGTACAAGAACTTAATCAACATCACATGAGGACGGTAAATTTTATTGAATAGGGCAACAGAATGGAAGTGGAAATATTACTAGTAACTGCAGAAAACAAAAATGCACAATGAAACACAACTATCTCGGTAGAAGTCTCATAATATGTGATAAATTTGATTACTCTCTCATACTCCATAGTCTGTGCAATTACAGGTTAAAAAAATCCAACACTCAGATCCTTCTATACAATTTGGTTACTCCCCCGTTCGTTTAGGCTGACAGAAAAAATTCAGTCCACCAAATGATACTTAGGAGCATATCCTTGCCATTTAACAAGAAATTTCGTTGCAGTTTCTCTAGATTATCTGCCACTATAGCCAAAATAGTGAAGAGTGACATGAAGTATATGAGGATGCCTGACACCTTTAGATAATAAAAATTCAGTCCACCCACTAATTAAGTGAGTTTGACACCTTTAGATAATAGCCTGGATTTCCGCCCTGCCAATCTCTTCTCCACACGGTAGTAGCATTTAAATGTGCAAATATCTTGGCAGGAGCAAGGTCGGTCAAATCGTCTGTAGGTACATAAACTGCTTGAATAGAAGATATGGATCCTTCTTTTGTAGAAGTAAATCTTACTTGCGCACTATCAATAACCAGGCCAAGAAGCAAAAGTACTTATGAGGGGCTCCCAAGGGCAATCCTAGGTAAGTGGTAAGGAGAGAGGCACTCCTGCATCCCAATTCCCAAACACTTTGCCAACACATCCGATGAGGGACATCGCCTACTCCAAAATCGGACGCTGTTTTAAAGCATTTGAGAATACATCTAAATTCCCAAGTACATCATCTGGGTGCAGTGGTGTCACAAATAATAAGGGTGGCCATCCACAAAGTGAAGATGGTACACTATGGGAGTTTGGGGTCCAGGATTGAATCCCTTAATGGTAATGCCCTATGCTTTACAACTCAGCCGACTCAACGCTTCTGCCACAATAATACACATAAATGGAAGTAGACGGTCTCCTTCTGTGAAACCCCTTATTAGGAACCCGTTGAGTACCATTGACAACAAATTGAGAAAGAAGCCGTTAAATAACACATCCTCATCCAGTTTCTCCATTTAAGGCCAAACCCTTAACACTTGAGCATATAGTCCAAGAAACCCTAGTTGACAAGTTTGGAGAAGAGGACGATCCTCTTTGGACGAAATTATAGCAAGGGAATATAGGTGTAAAAATAGATGGGAAAGTAAAGATGTGGGAGAGACCATATGGGGTGAATTTATGAAAAGGGATAATGAAGGCCCTTCCGAAGTTTGTAGATCACCTTGATTTTCGGTGGTAGCGGAGCAAAGATTTTCTTTTGCATAGATAGATGGTGTGGGCAGACTCCTTTAAGGGAGGAGTTTAGATCTATATATATGATTGCCTTGGAAAAGGAGGCCAAGGTCGACAATTATTAATTTGGGATGCTGGAGTGGAGGGGTAGTGCGGAATCATGTCTTAAGAAGGAATGTGAATGATTGAGGGCTTTGGGCCCTTGAGACTTGAGACTCATAGGCTACAGAATATCCAACTAATGAGGGAAGAGATTGAAATGAAGTTTTGGTGAAGAGAGAATCATGTTGGTTCATGGTCAAATCTTTCTTCCAAGCTATCTCCAAGAGCCCAAATCAAGCATCCCCATTTAGGGTCATCTAGAGCGAAGTATTCCGGCAAAGGTTTCCTTCTTGTGGATAACGACGCTTGATATAGTCTTGACAACAAACATCTTATAATTATAGGATGGGAACTATGGTTTAAAAAAGCGCCGAAATCGTTACGTAATGGTTTCGGTGGCCTCCGATACCCGAAACCGTACCTTTACCAGTTTATACCGAAATAAATCGTAACGGCCGAAATAGTTACGTAACGGTAACGTTTGTAGGACTGGGTTCCGAAAATCCCTAAACTCATTCTAAAACCTCAACTTTGCTTCCTCTCTTCTTTTCTACCTATTCTTAGTACATTTTTTTCCTAAAATCCTTTTGTTTTTTGTTGATTAACAACTTGATTTGGGGTTTGATTTAAGAATCCGAGGCAGGTTCTTTATTTTGGGTATGTTTCAACCCTCCACCCATCTAATTTCCTTATTTCTAAATTTTGAGCTTCATATTGGCTTTAGAAGTATCTTGTTACTCATTTATTATATGTTTTTTGTTTTGTTTTTTTTCTATTTATTGAGATTTTTTGGGCAAAAAAGAAAAAAAAATAAGTAAAGGCCGAAACCGTTACGTAACGGTTTCGGTCGTGTCCGTTACGGTGTCCGAAAGCCTTTTTTTAAACTATCATGGGAACTCCCTTATAAATGTTACTTATGTATGAAGTAAGGTTTGAAGAATCCGAACGTTCGGTCATTTCAGTCCCTAAACCTTGAACAAGAATTCACGAAATTTCGAATTTCGACCAAAATTTCTGCCTTTCTTTTTTTTCAATTTTTTATTCATCCAAAATATTCTCCCAAAATTTTGGAATTTAGGCCGAAATAATTAATTTTTTTAATATGTTTTAAATTTTATTCATGCTTTTAGTAATACAATAGTTATAAAGTTAAAATTATCTTTACATAAATATACTCTGTTTTTATTAAACTTTATGGTTTAATCCTTTATAATTCATTCAACTATAAATTTTATACTTTATAAGTTAAAAATTTATGCGTTATATCACATGTACAATGGATATAATAATATTTAAAAATCTATATTTGTTAAGGCCTTGTTATTTTTGAGACAATTGATCATTGAACTAGACAATTGATCTAATGTTTTCTTAAGGCCTCACTATACATTAATATTACAATATTACATTTACTAAGCCACAAACATAGGGGAATGATAAACATATTTGTTAAGGCTTCACTATATGTCAATATTACATTTATAGTGGCCATCTCTAAAGTTTTCTTAGACAATTGATCATTGAACTAGACAGTCATGATATCTTTAAGTTCAATTACTTTGTGAGCCTCTTATCTGTGGCTAATCAAAGATGTTGCATTTGCCTATGTTTTACTCAGTCTCTCTCAATCAAGTGTTTATGGCCTATATATATGGGCATGAACTTCAATTATAGCCATATGTGCCCACATGCAGTTAGCTTGCCGTCTACTCATTTCCTCTTCCACTTGCGGAGAGCTATCCAACACTAATGGTCATTTTTTCAACTTTCAAGTAGAATATGTTGTAAGATATATGATATAGCCACGTATGAGTTAGGACTAGGCAATGGCCTAAAATCTAGTGTGTTGAGATCAAGATTGGATTAACAATAATAATTAAAATCATAAAATAGCAATCCTATCACAAATAAATATTCAAGAAAATTCAAGAAAACAATTTTATAAGGATTCGAGGCCACTTCACAAACCTACAATACAACCCTTAGTAAAAAAAAAATACAACCCTCAGTTATATCTGCGAGGGTTGTATGGAAGTCTATGCTTCCACAAGCTTAGGTAATAACTCTCAATTCAATGTAGGTTTTCTAACCGTTTCTAGGGTTTCGAAGGGTTGTATAGGGTTAGGGTTTTTGGATTTTAATGAATAGGGTTTTAGGACCTTAATGTTTTAGGGTTTTGCAATTGTAGGAAGGCTGTTTCTGCAATGGGTAAGGGATTCAGAGGCTGTAATAGGCTAATAGCAAGAGTAGGGACCGTCGGAATGTGTGACAGCAAAGGGGAGAAGCTTGGATAGCCTATGGCTGCAGAGAATGGCTGGAACAGCCTATGGCTGATCTGGGACAGCATGATAATACCTGTGGCAGAAAGGTTTGGGATGGGAATGGGGTACGGGCCGTACGGCAACCAAAAGGGGTTTGGGAGTGGCTGTAACAGCGAGAAGGAGGGCTGCAGGGGCTGAAGTTTGCTGGGAGAGTGTTGGGGGAGGCTGTGGGTACACGGAGGAGGGATAGGAAGGCAAGGGGGCTGGCGGCAGCAATTGGAAGGTCAGGGTTTTGTTGGTTTCAATGGGAAAAGAGATCTAGGATTTCATTTTGGGTTGTTATCGTTTCAATAAAAAAAAAAACAGGGAAATCAAAGAGAGAAAGGAGAACAAGAAAGAAAATATCAAGAACATACCTTAGAATTGTTAGGGAATCACAACCATTCACATGAGAATACTCAAGAGTACTTTCTTTCGTTCAAAAAATTCATTAACTAAAATTTCCAGCAAAGTAGGGGTTCAAAATTCAAATAAGTGCAAAACCCTAATTGTTAAAAGACTAAAATAACCAAACTAATGAAAAGACTAAATAACCTCACCAATGGAACGACTAAAATAACAAAACTAATGAAAAGACTAATAGTAAAAGTCCAACCCATTGGTCTTTCTCCTAACTAAAATAAATCATGGTAAATCAGCCCATATGCACACCTTCTTAATGTGGGGTCTTTCCTAATAAACCATGTGTACACATGAGGTCTTCAATGCCCCAAATTATCAATCCAAAGTGACATATGGGCCTTCTTCTTCTTCTTCCACCTCTGGTAAACCTTAAACTCCTTGTGATGCTGGATATCCGCATCAATATATGTACGAACTCAAAAACCAGCGAATACAGAATCCAGCAGTAGAATTAGATCCACTTTCTAATCAGATAAACCAAAGTACTTATTGTTAATAGACAGCAGAAGCCCAGTTCTTGAAGGACAGAATCAATCAAGTCTTTCTCAAATCTCTGGTAATATCAGATATGTATTTGCGATAACCAGATTAAGCAAATATACAAATCTGAACAGCAGATAAGAACCAGGGGCACCTCTGCAAAGTTGAGTTTCATCCAACGACACAGAATTTCAACAAGGTTTCATTATTCTTGATCTCCTGCCAAACAGGCCCATTCCAGTTGCGAAGCAATACAACTCAAACATCCAGTATTCCTTCAACCAATAATGATTATTCACCAAATAGCATTGCAAATTTGTCATGTCAATCGGCTAGCATCCTCAGAATTTCTCGAGTCCCGTACTTTCCACATACCACAACAAAAGGCATTGATATGAATTTTTAAAGGATCATGACTCTAAGGCTATAAGACCTACTTGACACAATGTCTCTACTCTCTCAAAAATCCATTATAACCAATGAATCCTTGCTCAATAGGATTTGCATTACCTATTGAGCAGGGATCAAAGTTTATCCAAGTAATAGCTTCTTCCGGGGGTACCAAACGACATGCACATATTGAGGGAAAGGAGATAAGGATGCAATCGAAGTCCAATCCCTCAAAATATCATTATCAGATATCCCTCTAAACAAATAGAGATAGATGCCCAATGAGGAAATCTAAGCTTGATCTTCTCAATGATGATATGCATGCTGAGAACTTGTCTTTGAAGATCCTTGTATTTCTCTTTTCCTGTATAATCCATAAGATCACACTAGGCACTGGTTGGGCTCATTATCATGTGCCCATATCCATTCCGTGAACACTGCTATTTAAAAAGATGAAAAAAAAAGGTAAATCGGTAGCTCTTAATCTAGGAAAAACTCAAAATGGGTCCACCCACCTGCTTCCAACATTAAGAAATCCTTCCTTGTTACCTTGTGTGAAAATGGAAGCACGGTCTTGTGAACTCTGACTTGAAAGCCTCTTTTTGCTGGTTCTCAATAAGATTCAACTCAACTAAATAGTATGTCTACAAAGGATTACACCCACGCTTATCAAAAAGACTCTTGTGCCATTGATAAAAAAAAGTAATGCCCATGCACTGACCAAGCACCTACGCTAAATAAAATTTAGCCATTTCAAGATGTCGTGCATAAGCTAGTAACACTACCTGAATACTACGAATGATACCACCAAACCTAGGTCACTAGTAGGTAGTAGCGTAGGCTGCTGTTGCAAGTGCGCTGCATACACCATAAGCATCCAACACCTGAGTATAACATTGCTGATGAACTCACAAGACATCGAGACCAATCTAAATCGAGCAAAAATGAAGAACGACTCCCACGAGACAAAAGGAGTAGTTCGGATCCCCTTGCCATTAAGTTAGCTAAAACAATAAAACACCGAACTTAGCTAAAATGCCAACTTATCAACACTTTTATTGATAATTCTAGAACTAATATTTTACCAAAAATGGTAAAAAAATAAAAATAAAAAGGTTCTGGAACTAATCTATCACATGGAGTTGCAGACATGAGCTAAGGACACACAAGTAAATCTAATGCAGACATCGGAGCATCAAGTGTGTGAGTGTATGAGCGAAGGAGGAGGAGAGCCCCTACACATGTTTCCTTGTGGATGGACGACATGTACATGGGGTTGATTCGAGCTTTTGATGGATGATTTGGAGCGTTGAAGGCCTCATGTGCACATAAGATTCATCATGAAGACCCCACATTGGGAAGATGTGCACATGGGAATAAATCAGCATGTCTCTTTATGTTAGGAGTTTAATTTGGGCTTTTATAAGGCCCAAATTGGGCCTTATGTGTGGTACTAGTGAGTTATAATGTTAATTTAAGTAATTGATGGTACTTTAATCTTATTACATGTTATTAGGTTTTTATTATGTTTTAATCTTGACCATCGATTAGTTTAATGGCCTAGATTTCGTAGGAGGTTTTAAGAGCCTTTATAAATAGTTGTAAAGACTCTTTAATGAGATACATAAATTTTATGAAAGAAATATGAGAGTTTTTTGGCTTTTAGAATCTCCTGTGATGGGAATGGTGTGATACCAATTTTGGAGTGATTCCAAGGTAATCTTTCTATTTTCTTCTTCTCTATCTCTCTCAAATCACTATTCATGGGTTACTATTCACAGCAACTATTCTCCATTGTTTCTTCTCTCTATTTTTTTTTTTTCTTTACAAAACCGTAATTACACAAACCCTAGATACCATTATCTTGCTGCCCCCAAATCCCTAGCCTTTCTCCCATCACTGTTACAGCCCCCCAGCCCAACTCCCAGCACTGCTGCACCTTTTCCTAATTCCTACAGTCCCCCCTATTGCTGCCACACCTGTTCCCAAGTCCTTGTGGCTGCTGTAGCATTCCCCAATCTTCCCCTATTGCTGTCACAGCCATACTACAAGCCCAGAACAGCCTATACCTTATTGCCACAGCCCCTTGCAGCATTCCTATTGCTGCATCAACACAAAAACCTTCTTTCCTGCTGTCCCAAGCCTTCTATAATCCCCCTCTGCTCGCTGTCCCCTTACCCTACAGCCACCCCCAGTCCATATTAATTGCTTTCCAAGCAAAAGTTCAACCCTAAAACCCTAAAGAGAGCCTTTCCATAAAGCAAAAGTCAAAACCCTAAAACCTAATTCTTTTATAATTCCCTTTGTTATTGCTGCTGGGTTTTTTTTGTGATTCAATACAACAATGTTTGAAACCCTAAATCACATGCATATTACAACCCACTAACACTTGTTGAGCCTAGACCTATCTTTTGAAATCCTCAATTGAATAAGGAAATTACATTATTATTGAACTGAAATCCCTAAGTTAGTGGAAGTTCTTACTTCCATTACGATCACCCAATTCAGATTTGAATGTTCATTATTACAGGATTGTGACTTGACCTAGGATATTACAAATTCCCTTATGGGCTTTCTTTATTGTAGTTGTGGAATCCTAAGTAATTTTATGATTTTCATTATTACCACAATTCAATTTTGATTTCTCAATCATATCATCCTAGATTTATTAAACTGTCCTGCATCAAATCCCTCAATACAAGTCTTGGTTAAACTTTCAAGTGGAGTGTGTTACTTGTAAGAGAAATAATGACTTGACCAGTGGAGACCTCAATTGTGCTTAAGAGACACTGCATTATTAGCCAAGCATAGCCTTGGGACTTACGAATCTAGGATTTTAATGATATACTGAAGTATCAATTTTATCCAATTTGCAATACTAACAGTTCTAAAACCATAGCAGCCAATTTGAGTTGCATGATGGAAATCGATATCAAGATGCACACCAAATTGGAATTAGATAAAATCGGAGTCTCTCGATATTTAACATTATTGTTTAGTCCTTTTTCCCAACATAAAACATGTAGTCCATAAAGTTAATGCCATATGTATTAAATTATACAAGTTTGATATCCTTAAGCATATGAACTCTTTCAATCCCAAATACCTGACAGTACCCAACAGAGGGGTTATGTCGAGCATATGCCGTAAGTAAACGCCTTAAAGCATTTCTACCATCCTCATCCAAAGCAGGATGACCTGGGAATGTTCGAGGCAAATCCTGCAAAGAGAACATAAAAATTAGGTTAATGAGAAACTTGGATTGCAATACCGTATAAACCAAGGTGGCACCTACAAATTGAAAAGATTGAACTTTGGAGTACAAAGCCCATGCATTTAATGACCTTCTCAATCTGTCCTTTCCATTTCTCAGGTGCGCGTACATTGTCTCTTGATCTCCCACTAGAATTGTTCAATACCGAACTATCATGTTCCTTGCTGTCACCAGTATTTGCATCTGGAGCTAGCAGATCCTGGTAATATCTCTCCACCCGACGTGCCCTCACACCCACAAAGGCTTGCCATAACTGTAATTACAAAAGTAAATAAAATATGAAGCTTATTTACCACAATATGTCCTCAAATAGAATCAATAAAATCAAGAGGATTGATTGTACCTCTCCCCTAAGAGCCATCGGTACTCCCCCGTGAACAAGGCACTCCAGCTCTTCCTTCCAAGGAAAGAAAGGTTCTGATGAGACCCCAACACCAGCACCAATTGCCGCCCCATAGGCATTCACAACGTCACTTGAAGGGGCGTCTTGAATTGGATCTGTTCTGTCCACATCGTAGAACTCTTCTTCAGAATCCTCTTCAAAAGCTCCTTTTAAGGGTCTCGCATCTTCAATCGGAGGGAGAAGGTTTCCACTTCCAGCATCTTGATCTTTCGGACGATTCTTCCTCTTCTTGACACGAAAACTCATCATATGTTCAATAGTGCCAAGGGACGGTCTAATTTGAGCCCATATTTGGACCTTATGGGTTTTTGTTTCCTTTTCCACAGTCACCACCTCCTTTTCCGGAACGTTTTCAGTTGAATCCTCAAAAATGTGATTCCTGCCACTTGAATCATCCTCTTCAATACCCTTCTCCAAAGCAGCCTCAGCTTCCTGCCCAGTAGCTTTAGCAAGCAATGCCTTGTTATCTTCCTCCTTCGATAAGCCGTTTATAGGCAGTTGAGCAGACTCTGCTTGCCGTTCCAGGAAGTTCGTCCATCTATCCGATCTTTCCTCTTCCTCCTCCTGAAAACATGAATATATCACAAAAACAGGACAGGCCACCTTTAAAAAAAAAAAAAAATTCTTTTGGACTAGAAAGAGTGAAACCTACGACTCATATACCTTGTATATATTAGCATACTCCCGGTATCTTTGTAAGTGTTGAGGTCTCACAGCGAACCCATAGGTGTCCCTGTTCACAGTAGAATCTATTAAATTCTCAAACCCAATTAATCAATCATCCCAATTCCAAAATTCACCAA
Organism: Tetracentron sinense; assembly: GCA_015143295.1. Lineage (NCBI taxonomy): Eukaryota > Viridiplantae > Streptophyta > Magnoliopsida > Trochodendrales > Trochodendraceae > Tetracentron > Tetracentron sinense. The sequence goes on from CM026563.1 coordinate 5,575,060, forward strand.
TGAAACATTGTCAGCAAGTTCAAGAAAACATCATACATCACAAACTAAAGCAAAACAAGACGGAAGTAAGTTCCTGTTTTTCACCAAATAAGAACATAAAATTGCAAACTATAAATTAGAAAACAGTAGAATACCATAAAATTGCAAACTATAAACTAGAAAACAGTAGAACACCAAGCAAGATGTTGTTCATTTTACCTGGAATCGACCTCCAGAGAACGCCTACTAAATTTGAACAACAAAATATTCCACTAAGCATTCAATCCCACTGCCCATAATGCTGAGCATTGCCTCAGCACGAACTCAAAGCACTAACCTTCATACCACTTTTCACACTTCACATCGAAATTGAGACCTACTACGCACATTACAGTAACCCTAAACCCTAACTCCCAACAAATCAAATACGTTTCAAAGACAGTAAAAATTTCTTTTACTAACTAAAAAAGACGCATTCCTCTCTTCGAAGAAAAAACAAGAAGAAAATAACTAAAAATCGAAGTGCCTGTCAGGTACTGCTTTGATCATAACCTAACAAGATGAAGCGATGGACAGGATCAAGAAGAAAACATGAATCGCATGCAACATTACGCTCACCTAAGAGTAAATTAGACATGATTTTACTCTATCGATCGAAAAGAGAGAAAATGAAAACCTATAATCAGAGAGAGTTTTTCTGAGAAGTGATTTGCGAGGATCTCGGGATTCAAGAACGCGTGGAAAGATCGGGAGATTGAGAAATTCACCTCTTGTGCTCGAATGAGATGAGAGGATTCTCCTTCATCTTCGGATGGTGGATCGATCGATTTGAGAGGGTTCGCGAGGTTTCAGTTCGTCGGTAGATGAGGAAGATCTTGCTCCTCCTTGATTTCTCTGCAACTGAATCTCCCTCTTCTTCGCTTGCTTGCTCGCTTTCTACTCTGCTCGTTGTTATTGTTACTACTAAAAGAGTCAGAGAGAGACAGGAGACTAAAAGCCCGAATATTGCATGGTGAAATTTCCTCCGAGGAAAATATACCATATGATCAGACACAGAAATTTCTTCCTGTGACTGCCATGGATGTATGCCACCTGGCACTTTATCATTTTGTTAAATTTTTTTAAAACCCTACTTTGATTTTATATTAATTATAAGGTTAATCTGACAAATTAGGACTAAAGAGACAACTGTTGCTTATCTGTTTTTGAGTGAAATCCTTCTAAGCTAACTGAATCATGGGTGTATTTATAATAATTAATGTTGACTTAACTCCAAAAAAAGAAAAAAAGAGTAATTATCACTAATACTAAACACTAATCTAAATAGATGAGTGTTAGCCCATAAGCATATTTCAAATTTGTTTCAAACTCTTACTAACTATGGTGCAACACTTGTCATTACTGAATTTCAACAGGTTAGGAATTCACAAATTTGGAACAAATAAGTTGTGATTACAATTAGTTCTAAAGTTAACAACAAAGTAGCGACCCACATTGCTACAATAGTGAACCTTTTTTTCAATTTTTATAAATGTGGATATGCCGAGCCTTAAAGACTAAAAGACTAGTCTCACGTGGTGCGTAGGGTATCCATACAATTGATATTAGGGGGACTCAGGAATCGACCTCGAGACCTTCATAATATGTTTGGTTGTTGAGAAAATATATGAAAACATAGAAAAGAAAAGACAACTTTTAGTTATGTTTTGTCCAATTTTTTTCTTTTTCATGTTTTCACTTATTTTCTTGGCAACCACACATAGGGGTTTATGGTTGTCCTTCGGGCAAGTTTATGTTCGTCCTTCGGAGCTAGACCCCCGGGGTTACTATAGTGAACGTTTAGTGACCCACATTGCTACTAAGTGAGTGTTTGGGTGATAAGATAAATTCTGGCACTACACACTACAATCTGAGAATGACGTGTCCCCTACGCGCATAATATTGATGCCAACGAGTGGCCACTATAAAAGAAGTGCTGGGTCAATCTCGCTTGCTGATATCTTTTTCGTACATATTTAAGCATGATCGTTGAACGACAAGAAACACGAACAGGACAAGAGAGCTTTAGGTTTTTAGTGGTAGTTAAAAGGGTAAAAGTAACACTGCGGAGGGGGAGAGCCCGGAAAAAACTGTCGGCTAGATTTTGGAAGTTCATGAGGGGGCATAAAGCAGCAGATTGTATTGTTATTTGTGAGGGGCTACCGGGGTAAATCTGTGGGAATAATTGTGAGCCCTTCACGAGAGCGACCCATCTTGCGTCCTTTTCTTTTCCTACCCTACCAAAAAAAAAAGGGTAGGTGTTATGGTTTACCCAGGAAAGAAAAATCAGAAATGCTAGCCCAGTCACAAATCTTCCTAAAACGTAATTTGATAACTACAAATATCAAATATTTCCTGATTATTAGTTTTTTAATCTGTTAAAATATTAAACAAATTCATGTGTTATACTTACCATTGTTTTCTGTGGAAAAATTTGGAGTAAATATGATTATGACTAGCACTCCTCAAGAAAAATAAGGAGTAATGAAATTTTGACGGGGCGACCGGGGCAGCTCCTATATGAGTGAGTGGTAGGTTAAACTCATTAAGAAAACTAGTTTTATAATGGGAAATAGAAAACGGACCGAGTCAGCTCAGAAGTTGACCCAATGACCTCATTGGTCCAAGCCCCTTTTTTATCCTTCAACTGTGGTAAATCTTAGGGTTAAGTAATCTAACCATGATTTTTAGAAAAAAAATTACATTTTAATTTAGATAAGCTTAACCATGATTAAATAGGAGTTAAAAGCGACATGGGACAATTGGGTTCAGGACTATTTTATAATATACACACATTATATATACATACACACACATTGGCTGAGCTAGGAATTTTTCCTTAGGGGCCGAAATGCATGTATTAAGAAAATTAATGTTTTTTTGGAGAATAATCAAACAAGCACGAAATATTATGGGGCCTAAGGTTCGAGGTGCGGGATGTTTTTTTTTTTTAGTAATAGATTGGTTATAAAAATCATCAATGTTGCATTCCAAAAATAAAGTCGATACACAAAAAAAACAATGAGCCCTCCCTTTTTTTTTTTCTTTTATTGTTTGAGATATACGTTTAGGCCGCAACGCCGGTTAGGTGTTAGTAACTGTTCAGTGAGTGGGCGGGTGAAGAGTATATACAAACTCTCATCCTCTTGGGAATGGAACCCCGTACCTTCCCCCAAAGCAAGGGATACACTACAACTGGGACAAAGCCCTAGTGTGTGAGCCCTCCTTTTTGGAGAGCTTTTATATAATTTTTTTTTTTTTTTATAACTCAATTATGTAGACAGGCACCATGACACACACGCACACACACCAGGGATAGCATGAGGCTAACCCCACTGCCTTTTCTCACAAAAGTGTACCTGATTTTTAGAGGAGGCAAGGAGCCTTATGTACACGGGCATAGACACGTTCCCATCCGATGTGAGACTATTTAAGCTTTTTTTTTTTTTTTTTGTTTTAACTCAACACACAGGCACCAGGACACACGCACGCACACACCTGGTATCATGAGGCTAACCCAAACTAAATCAACTATATTTTTATTATTATTTTGGGCATGATTCTTTATGTGTGCACGTTCTGCTAGCAAAGCGTGCACGCTTCCTTAGCTCACTGGTGCCCCTTTTAATCCCTTCAAATGTGGGATGCGCATGTGTAAACAATCTTTCTCTTAATTTTTTTTTTTTATATTATACATATAACTCCTAAATTTTGGAAGACCAATCTTTTTTAGATAATCAATAATTACATCTTAATTTGGGGGCCACTATATCCAAAGATTAAATATTATTTTTAAAAAAAATTATATTTCTATGATAAAAAAAACAAATTTTTGGGGAGAGGGCATTATATACAAAAATTATATATATTTTTAATTATACTTGCATAATTAAAATAATCAATATTTTTTGGGGGCCATGGCCCTTCCCCACCCCTGGCTCCGCCCTATATATAATAATAATAATAATGATAATAATAAAAATAGTAATAATTACAATGGTAAGTATGGTCTACTAGAATAAAGGGCGGAGCCATGATTTTCTTGGTTTCGAGGGATTGAAAATGTTAGTAATTGTCAATAGGCTTGAGGATGATAATTAGACGGGTATGAATTATTCAGGATTCAAGGGTTGAAAGATGTAGTGTTTAGAAAAAAAATGAGTGCTAAGTTCATGGGTCATCTCCTCCATTTGTAAACAATTTTTTTTAAAAAAAGGTTAATGGGACAACTGTCCCCTTTCACATGACAATACCCTCTTAAATTAAATAACATCATATATTATTATTTTTAGTTTGGGGCAATTGTCCTTTCCCATGAGAGCTGTGCAAAACCTTCTCTAAGCCAAAACCAAGACATGTCATTGCTTTCAATCAAAAACCAACACATGTCATTGCTTTCAATTTAAAAAATAAAAAAAACTTGGCATGTGTTCATGGGTGAAGCAGGATTATATAATAGTGGGCACACCCATTCTTGATTAGAAATAATAGTAATTGTTGATGAATTTTGTGGAGAAAGATTAGATGAGTACAAAATATCATGAGTCTAGGGGTACGCCCCCGAAATTTTTTTGACAACTAAATTCTCGAGTCTTTTCGTCCATACATTTTGTAAAAATCTTATGATTATTATTTCTCCTTATATAAGGGACAACTGTCCTCATACCTCTGAGTTAAATAATGAAATTAAATATATAGTATAATATTATTTAGGAGACAACTGCCTCCTTGTTTCATTAGTATGCCCAATTAAATTTTTAAACAACTTAGTATAAAAAATATGAGTACGTATTCTGTCCAATTGCAATTTAATATGAACAGTTCAACCATACTTACATAGCCCCCCTTTAACTTTGGTTAACCCTTATGATTAAATTTTTTTCTAAAAATAAAAGTTAGATTGTTGAACCCTAAGGGTTAATATATCTTAACCATAGTTAATGGAGATTAAAATGGACAAGTGTGTGAACTCAAATATGATCCCAACTCAAAACATAAATATTTCCCCAAGTTCGGTGGCAACTGCCCCCCAATCCCATGCTATATCGAAAAAAAATGAAAAATGAAAATTTTGGTTTTCAAAAGTTGAGTGGGGCACGTAGGGCCGGCCCGTCCATTAAGCCATCAAAGCCCGCGTTTTAGGCCCCAAAAAAATGAAGGCCCCAAAGTGTGGACTTTGATGGCTTTATGAACCTGATTTAGTGAAAAGAAACTCTAAAAAATGCCATACTGAAAAAAAAAAAAAAAAAAGAGCTCATTTTATAGTGAGTCCGATTAAAAAAAAGCCTCATTTAGAATTATTGCTTTATGCCTCCAAATGGCTTGGGCCGGCCCTGGGGGCACGTTCCCCCACATGCCCCCCACTTGGCTCTGCCCCGGCATGTGTTTGTTTTTGGCCGAGAGTAGGGCTAGCATGCCTCTTTCATGGCCATGCCCTCCTAAATTAAATAATAGAAGTATACAATTTATTTTTATTTTTCAAAAATTCAGGGAGGCACCTTCCTCCCCCGATCCCCCCTCCTCTTGCTCCCCCGATTATGGCCAACTCCAAGTGGGATGGACCAAAAACTCAAATTTTGTCCCCCCCCCCCCCCCCCCCCCCCCCCCCAAAAAAAAAAAAAAAAAAAAAAAAAAACCACAAACATGGGATAGTGCTCTTGTCAACTTCGTCCTCACAGTGGGATGTGGATGTTTTTTTCATTTTACTGAGATTATATCATGGTAAAAATAAAATCAGTTTGTCTCTTACTTTTTAGATCTTTGTGTAACAAAGGTGCTTTAGAATTTAAATTTTCGAGGATCCGAGGCAGAGAAACACTGTCGCAAAGGAAAATGAGGATCCTAGTAAAGAGGTTAGAGGCTACCCTACCTGGCTACTAAGTTGTAAATAGACTAAGTTTGGACTTGACTGAAAAGGCTACTAAGTTGTAAATAGACTAAGTTTGGACTTGACTGAAAAAATTCAAGTCATTTGGTTGCAGAGATAATTTTTTTTTTTTTTTTTTTTTTGGGTAGTCGATATCATTTACCTACGTCACTTGAGTCAGCCCATCAGAAATTAGCATGGGCAATGGAGCTCTTTCTGCTCGTATCCGGAGGGATTGGATCGATATCATTTACCTACGTCAGTAGAGTTAGCCAGTCAGAAGTTAACATGGGCAGTGGAGCTCTTTCTGCTTGTATCCAGGGGGATTGGATCTCAGACCTTCCCCTTGCAAGGCCACGCCCCTACCACTCACGCAAGAGGCGGGGTGAGATAACTTATTCATAATACAGTGATCCATTGTGAAAATTTAAAACACCAAAAGCACGTGAAAAAGTGGAAACAATAGAGCCCTTCTCAGATCTCACATAAAATCATTTAAACCCCCCTCCCCCTTTGAAACAAGTAGAAGAAAAAACTTTAGGAGTATGATTCTCGACCCGGGTTGTCAGTCTGAGTTGGCATGATACTCAGCTTAAAACCAGGTTCTAAGCTGAATTTTAGACAAAATACTAATTGTAAGTGGATCATATTAGGACCAGAATCTGTCTCAATTTGAATCGTCCCGATTAAAAATCCAACATATCGGAACATGATCCATCGGATTCAGAATTATCCAATTCGAATTCGATTATTTACTTAAAAATTGAATTCGATCCTATTAATATTTTTATAAAATTATATTATCATTATTGAATCGAATTTTAATCATATCGGATCACTATTGTTCCAATTCTAATTTGATTTTAATCAGATTCAAGATCTTAGACTCGTATCTTATCAAACATCTTTAGTATTATAATGGGAGAGGCAGGTGTAGCCTGAAATTTCCAAAATTCCTAAACTACCCTTATATAAAACAAAACTTTAATTTAATGTTTTACTTTAATTCCCAAACTACCCTCATCTATCTATCTATTTAAAGAATATTACACAGTCAATCGTGATTGAACTCAGGGAGAGTTCAATTGCACCCGCGGGTTAACACATGTCCCTTTTAACACCTATTAATTGTGGTTAACTCCTTCTCCTTGCTCTCACGTGCATCACACGTGCCATCCGCTAGTATCTATAATAGGACTAGCCGTCTAATTGGATCGGACAGGGACGACTAATACACGCATAAGCCCATAGGGGCGTGTATAGACTTAGAGAGACAGAGTGGGCTTGTGCCCTGCACTATTTGAGGCAAGCTTAGCTATAGTCCGACTCAATTCAAATTACACTCAATTAATAACCGGAGCTTCTTATGGGCCTTCAAATCTAAGGCCCAATCGAATCATTAATTCTATGTTTCGACGTTTAGGTTGATAACAAAATAAAGAAAAGCTAACGTCACGCCCAATAACAACACGATAGATCTGTTTGAGAATACGAGAAACAAAAAATCTAAAACCTCCTCCTCTCTCTCTCTCTCTGCAGCATCCCCCATCCCATCGAGTCACCGATTAATGGCGTAGTTTAAGGAACCGAATCTCTCCAAACCACTAACCTGAGCCGGGTCCGAATTCAACATGTCGGGACTTAAAGTAATCATGGTGTCGTCTATATGTAGCAACTCGTATAAGATGAATAAATTGGTGCGCAGGATAAGCAATAGCAGTGGTACTGCGACGACGAGAAAGAAAACTCCGGTGGCTCTACGTAGTAGTAGCGCAGAGCGAATTTCGGTTGGGTTGAGAGATGGACGGCGGTTGATATCGTGCGCATATTTCGGTACCGTGTCGGACAAGGGTTCCGGTACAAACAAAGGGTTTCGCTGTAAAAAACCCTTGTGGTATTCTTCTTCTGAAACCAAAGAAGGTCCAGGTGTTGTGGCCGCCATGGATTCTGAGAATGAGGAAGTTCGTGACTTGAAGAACCATCTACGACCGCAAGAACAACAGCCTCAGACATTACTCACATTGCCTACAATCTTGACGCTCGGTCGTGTCGCAGCTGTGCCGCTTCTTGTTAGCAGTAGGTTTACATTTCTCTTTCTACGTATCTCTAGGTAATTGTATTGGATGAGATTTGGATGATTATCTTATTCTGAATTCAGGTTTTAAACTGGGTTTTTGATCATTTTGGGTAAATTTGGTTTGAAACTGGGTTTTGATTTTGCCTGGGTTTTTGTTTTTGAATTTTGGTTGTGATGGATATTTTGCTTGGACTTTGGAGAGAGGAAGTAGTTTTTTATTGCTAGGTATTTGGTTTGATTGTTTTATGATGTTAGGAATTTTCTTTGATCTGTGAATGTGGGGTTCTATGTTTCTGAGTTTGCCTCGATTTGGTACTGCTCTCGCATCCTGCTCTGAGACAGTGCTTAGCCCTAGATGTCCAGTCAACCGCTACGCCTTATTTTGGGGAGAAACTTATGTGTTGATTGGTGTTAAAATGTAGAGTCATTTGAATTTCTGTCATCAAGACCGAGAGGATATTAATTCTAGCTTAAGAACAACATATTTTAAACTGGAAGATAGGGCTGTGGGGACGAGCCTTGTCTGTTGGAACAATCGATCTTTGATCTCTTGATTATGATGTGATTCTGATGATAGGAGATGAGGAGTCCGGTTAGATTTCTCAGCTGCCACATGAGACACTTTCAAGATATATATAAATGCACTTGACTAACTATTGCATTACCCATCTTTGGGGTGGGGTGGGGGGGTGATTATGATGTGATTCTGATGATAGGAGATGAGGAGTCTGGTTAGATTTCTCAGCTGCCACATGAGGAACTTTATATATATAAATGCACTTGACTACCTATTGCATTACCTATCTTTGTGTGTGGGTGGGGGGTGGACGATAAAGTTGAGTTCAAGGCATAAGATTAGGAACAGTTAATTACCAAATCACGTGGAAGGAAACAGCAGGGCATTAGGTAAGTGTATTCTCCTTACCAAAACCACTGGACTTCCATAAGAGAAAATCACCAGTCTATCTGATTTGCGATCGTAGGGTGAATGGGGATCTCAAGATAGTCCATCCTCCAGAAGATTGATCTAGTTTGTCATTGCTTTACTTGAAGGCAAAGAGATTATAGAAGAAAAACATTACCAACTTACTTAAGGCTTTCCCTGTGTCCAAAACCATTGATTCCATACTAATATTGAAATGGAAGTGGACATCGACATAATTGAATTTTTTCCTCTCCCATCTCGGAGTTGCCTGAATCTTACTCTATTCCTTTTGGATGTTCTTATATGCCTGGTTCTCAGTAGCGTGATCCCCTCCAGTATCCATGGTGTGGTCTATCCTTCCACTTCCAAGAGCTATTACATGGGCACTTTGGAAGGAGAGATCATGAGAGTTTTTGAGGATGTGGCTGTCTCCCTAGATAGGATCCAGCAAGAGGACATCTTATCTTACCATGGTGCTCTATTCTATTAGGGAGGATTTTGACAACTTACAGGTTGCATCACTTTACCCTTAATAGATCTTTTGTAATATATCATGTGGGGCGGTTATCTTTGTAGTCTATTGCTTTTCCCATTCTTTTACTGTTTTTCTTTCCTTAGTTGTTTTTTCCTTTTGGTTTACAGTCAATGGGCTTTTTCTTCCTTATACCATATTTTCTCTGCTTTTATATATATTTCAGATTACCGATCCAATTTTTTATTTTTTTGCTCAGTGAATTAGCAAGGCACTCTGTTATTTGGCCAAGTTTTGCCCCTCCCCGCCCAAGCAAAAAAAAACCTATCAATAACTCTTCCTCAGAATAAGTTTCCTGGCTCTGGATTTTCGGCCAACAATTTGACTTGTTCAATTAGTTCTGATGTAAGGGGAATACCCATTTTCTTACTTAAGCCAAAATACATTAATTAATAATAATGAGTAACTTGGCATTTTTTACTTGAGAATTCATGCTTCACAATAGTTTTTTTTTTTTTTTTTCCTTTGAAAATTAAAGATCATCTCACCAATCTTGACATGTTGAAGGGAAGCAGCGGAACTGTAAACCAATAGAGAATATGTGGGTAGATCAGGAGAGTCTTCAAACACGCTCCATTCTTATAGATCATGATAAAACATGGACACAAATAGATCATGACAGAGGTATCAGTTATTGTGAAGGAAAGCAGCGGAACTGTAAACCTCTAGAGAATATGTGGGTAGATCAGGAGAGCCTTCAAACGCGCTCCATTCTTATAGATGATAAAACATGGACACAAATAGATCATGACTGAGGTATTAGTTATTGTAGATAATTTGTTGCTATGAAACTAATGAGACGTAATCCAATCTAACATATAAAAACAATAACATCTATAGGTCTACCTAGAGCTCCGTACCTTGTGTTGCTGAACGGATGAACGTAGTCCATTTGCTTCTTTCTGCGGTCATGTCTGAATTATGTGCCTGAGGATTTAAGAGTATTATTACTCTGTACAGCCTTCTTTTCCATTATTTATTCAGTTCTATTGGTTAGTCAGAGCTGTGCATTTGATGAGGCTAACCTATTAAATTTTCTCAATAGCTTTTTACATGAATAGTTGGTGGGGAACAACGGCTACAACAAGTATTTTCATTGCTGCAGCAATTACAGATTGGCTTGATGGATACATTGCTAGAAAGGTCTGCAACTGTTTAATTTCTGACTGCATTTCTTTGATTCTTCCTGTTTATCACACTTTATTCTCTAGGGCTAATTGTTTCCATGTGTCTCAGATGAGGTTAGGCACAGCATTTGGTGCTTTTTTGGATCCTGTAGCTGATAAGGTTTGGTCTTTCTTCCATGAATTTCTGGTTGTGGGATTAGGCTAGTTAAGAACACATGTTGTTCTGGGTCTGAGAGGAAAAATATATAAAAGGAAAAAATTATACTACATTTTATTTCAGTATTGTGTACGAGTTCTTCTACTTGATTATGTTGCTTATTGAATGCAGCTCATGGTTGCTGCAACATTGATACTATTGTGTACCAAACCGTTGGAAGTTGCTATGTTTGGACAAGTACCATGGCTACTAACAGTACCTTCAATTGCTATAATTGGTAGAGAGGTGATTACCTATTCTTTACTTCCCTGTTCACGCATCTGTAAATATTGGTGCATTTAATTTTAGATGATTTCTTACTAAGGTCCACGGCCTTTCTTCTTTTTTTCATCAATGCAACTTTGGGGTCCGCCACACGATCCCTGTCGGCCATTTTAGTCTAACACAAGCAATATCTTTGGTTGGAACATGTGTTATCAAGTCTCTTAGATCCTTTAACTTGCATTGATTCACTGGTGTCATCATTGGTTTCATTAAACGTGTCCAAACCCTCCCATCGACTGACCTTATTTGATTACCTATCGCAGCCACTCCCAGATTTTTTCAAATGTGCCCATTTTTAATCTTATATTTCTTAGTGTTTTCACTCATCCTTCCCAGCATCCTCACCACAAATGCACATATTTTATGAATATGTTGATTATTGATTGCTAAACATTTTTGCTCTATAAAGTGTAACTGGTCTTATTTTGTCATATAAATTCTCTCTTAGTTTGATCTGAATGCATAGATTGCATAACACTTTGGAAGTATACCTCCACTTAATCCACCAACTCTAGATTTATGGGTAACATCCTCATTAATCTTTTCCCATGAGTAATTGAGTCAAGATACTTGAATTGGTTGCTTTGGGGCATCTCTTGGCCATTAATCTTAACTATCTCCTCACTTCAATCGGAAAACTATATGGGTCCATGGCCTTTCTTATTTCATTATAGCTAGGGTTTTTTCACTCTGGTTTTACTAATTCTACAAAGTTAATAATGTTCTCTAGTTTATCTGGAGTTAGCGTCTTTACCTAGTTTGAGGCCATGCACAAAATCTTCTTTTAACAACTTTTAAAAATGTCCATGCTGCCTTCCCTCAATCTCTTATCCTTCACTCAGACTCATCATTTTTTTTAAACACATCTAAGCATGATCTACATCTCCATTTTCCCTGTCCCATACTTCTTGCATCCTAATGGACATTTTTCTCATCCTATAGCAATAATGTTTGCCCTCACTATTCAATTTCTTTTGTTTTTAGCATTTAATTCTTTCTAGGTAATCCTAAAAAAAATCTATAACAGCATATTAGATAAAACAAGAGGGGATATGAAGAGAAATCATCAAACAAAAGGAAAAAAATGTCGCCAAGTAGAGGATCCTCAGTTCTAAAAGAAGAGAAGAAATAAATCTAAGCAATATAGAAAAACAAATGGAAAAGGTTTACATAAGGTTTACTGAGCTAAACAAGACATCCATTCCTTGACACTCCTTTAGCCAAAGAGTTGGTCACATCATTAGCAGATTTGGGGGCCCTAGAGAATAAGATTTTCATTTGAGCTACTAAGGAATGGATTATTAAATGACATGGGTGAATCTCGAAGGACCTCTAAGAACACCAACTTCCCAATGAATAATATTTCTTGAATCCCCTTTTACAATGAGAGAAGGAAGATCGAGAGGGGTAGAAGAACTTGGCCGCATAGTAAAGATAGGATCTTGGTTTGGTTGGAGCTCACCAGAGTCACTACACCAGTTGGACCCAAAAAGCGAAGAATGAAACTTCCTTCACCATTTCTATTAGTCCTGCCCCCATCAGCAGGCCTCGGATTCTCCAAAGAACTCCCATCAATTAATCTTAAAAGATCGGGGGTAGGTCTCCAAATGATCTATCTAGGGAGCACACAAGGCGAAGACTGCTACCAAGACCCAATCTTTAACAATGTCACTACTCTTCACCCTTATAATAGAGGTGTGCTAACCACTCAAGAGGAACCCGAGCAATGGTCCTATCAATCATCAAGACCACGCTAGAATACTTCCTGTTGCATATTTTGTTGTTCCTATCTTCCCAAATCAACCACAGAATAGTGTGAATAACACCATTCCACATAATCCCACCCCTCATCCCCTAACTGTGCCAACCCTCCACTGAAGAAGGACCCTCAAATGTCATAGGACATAACCCAAACCTGTTCAACATGAGAGAAAGTAACACCAATTACTCCAAGACACCTTGTAGTGGAAAAAAAGTGATTGATGGATTCCTCATCACACCCGCACATAAAACTACTATGGAGAGAGGCAATTGTTTTTCCTTCTCCTCTGAAGTATGTCACAAATGTTTAGCTTGTCAGTTGGGATCCAAATAAAAGCTTTATCCTTTACGACGGGGAGGGGGCTATAGGGTCCAAACCATCAGGAAAAGATATTATATCTCACTAAAAAAGCATATTGAAGAGAACATACCAGTTAGGGTAGGGGACCAAACTCAAGAATCATGGTCTGAAGGGAAAATGAAGACCTCTTTAAGATCCTCAAGAAGATTTGAAAGGTCTTCAATCTCAATTGATTTGACGACTCTACTAAAGTTAAAAATCCAAGCGACTACAGTGCCAAACTCAAGAATCATGGTTCCTTAGGGAAAATGAAGACCTCTTTAAGATCCTCAAGAAGATTTGAAAGGTCTTCAATCTCAATTGATTTGACGACTCTACTAAAGTTAAGATCCAAGCGACTACAGTGGGGAGGGAGAGGCCAAATTAGAGATAATCCTATTTTGCATCTAGCAAAGATTGTAAAGACGAGTATGAGAATGGCTAAGGCACCCCCACCAAAGATCTTCCCATAACCTAATCCAATCTCCCGCCCCACATCATATCTAGTGAAATGAATGAGAAATGAGAGAAGGTTGGATATGGAATGAGGACAACTAAAAGAATCCAATTTTCGCATCTAGATAAGATTGTAAAAGACGAGTATGAGAATGGCTAAGGGGATAACACCCCCATCAAAGATATATCCATAACCTAATCCAATCTCCCACCTCACATCATATCTAGTCAAATGAATGAGAAATGGGAGAATGTTGGATATGGAAGCCCATTGACTATTTCAATGTGAATGGCCATATTAGATCCCACCCATTGGGATCCATCTCATATTTGTTGTTAGTGATTGAAGCATATTTACTATTTTGTCAAGGGGAAATCTCCATAACCACTTACCCAACAATGCCAAATTTCTCTCCTTAATCCTCCCTATGTTTTTTTTAATCATTCCTATGTTCAAACCACCTTCTCTTTTGGTCTTAGAGACAACCTCCCAACTAACCAGATTAATCTTTGTGATCCCTTGATTATCATAAAGGAAGAAGTTATTGATTTTCTCATGAATTTTTAATAACCTTGCCCAGCGCTTTGAACAAAGATAAGTAGTAAGCCAGGAAAATAGAAAGGATGGATTTGATAAGGGTAAGTCTGCCTCCTAGAGAAGTGTTATTCATTTTCCACGTAGCCAATCTCTTGCTTAACTTCTCAATGTTTGAATCCCAAAAATTCCATAGACTTGGGTTTAACACCAAGAGGGAGGCCAAGGTATTTAATAGGCCAATGCGAAGTGCCACAACCCAAGATGATAAGCCAAAAGCAATGTTTCAACTTTCCATATTTGCAAGGTTCCTGCCCATTATACAACTTTTGTCCATATTAATTTTCAATCTTGAGATCGGCTAAGAAACTTAAGCATATACTTGAGATTCAACAATGTATTTACATCAGCTTCACAAAAGATGATAGTGTTATCAGCAAATTGAAGTTGGGTTACTTACCCAGTTCCACCTTTCCTACCCACTTGGAATCCCCCTATCATATTGCTATTGACAGCTCTCGATATTAGCCTGCTCAGGGTATCCCACACGATCATGAAGAGAAAATGAGAGGAAGGTCACCTTGACGAAATCCCTATTGAGGATTGAAGAAAACTCTTAGGGGAACCATTGAGGAGAACAAAGAAGCTAACCGAGAAGACATGGCCTTTAATTCATTTCTTCCAACTGGACCCAAAGCCTTAATTGGCAAGGGAATAATTAAAAAAAATTCTCAATCAAAGCTGATGGAGAGGGGCACCTTGGCGGAGAATCAGGGAAAAATTTGCAGAAAATTCTTTTTAAAAGCCTTTATTGGCAAGACAATAATCTATAAATTTGATTTTAATAGGATGCATTGTCATCCTATTTGCTTTGGAGGCTCTCATATTATGGTTTCACATGTTATGGATGATAAAGGGGAAAATGATACCCTTATTATGATGAAGAATTGTAGTTCCTGCACATATCATATCTGGTAATGATAAAGAAGTGGCAAACACAGACCTTTGAAGCATTCTTGTACGTTTGCTTGCTTAAGAACTTCAATTATTGGACGATGAGTGTTGTTCCTTAGTCTTTTTAACTCCTTTGAAATTTCTAGCATTATGATCATGCCATATTCTGGAGATTATAAAGTGGAAACTATACAGCAAATGCATTGCATTCTAGGATTCCTCATTGGCAGGCATCTGGACATCTTTTTTATTATTATTATTTTGATGAAGCCAAATCCTCTACATTGATAAATGGATTTGGCAAATCTGGTTATCATCCCTTGAGGTCTCCACGTGTCACTTTTTGGCACCCCTTAATTGTGGTTAAGATTCACCCACCCCTAAGGTTCACCCAACCATTTTAAAAAAAATATTAATTCTTTTTTTAAAATTAAAAAACTGTTTTTAGGGTTTTTTTAATGTTAAAATATTTCAAAAAAAGAATTAATATTAAAAAAAAACAAAAATGGTTGGGTGAACCCTAGGGGTGGGTGAATCTTAACTATAGTTAAGGGGTGTCAAAAAGTGACACGTGGAGACCTCAAGGGCTGATAACTGGATTTGCCAAATCTGGTTATCACTGTAGAGGATTTGGGTTCTATTTTGATACTGGATGACTATAGATGCAAAAATACCCAAAAAAATATGGAAGATGGCTCAATAATCTTAAATAGGTTGCCATTAAAAAAATCTTCAAAAGGGCGTACAAACACAATTTACCCTAGGGTTTGGGCTCTTTGGCAAACCGCTGCTTTTTGTGCCTGAAGGCGGAAGAGTCTGTGAATCATTTGCTCTTACACTGCCCGGTTGTTTTTAGGGTTTGGGCTTATTTCACAGCTCGGATGGGAGTGGAGTGGGTCTTCCCTTCCTCCTTTCTAAGCTTCTTATCGGGATGGCATTTGTCGGCTTTGGTGGGGGCTAAGGAATCCATCCGGACTCTTTTACCCGGTGCACTTTCGTGGGCTATTTGGAAGGAGAGGAATGAGAGGGTCTTTGAGAATTCCTCTTCTTCTGACCAAAGGCTCATATCTCGGGTGCGGCAATGGATATTGGTATGGAGTTCCACAAGTTTTATGGGACAAGAAGTGAGGGATGCCATTTATTGTTGAGGTCAACTAGTAGCCATATGGGCTTGTAATCGTTTTCTTCCTTGTTGTTGCTTGTGCTTTGGTAGTTAGTTTACACCTTTGTAAACTGCTCTTTGCTTTAATAGATATGATTTACCAATCAAAAAAAAGAGAGAGATAAGAACTACCATGCCATGGCAAGTTGACCACTAAAAGTAACAAGATCATAAGTGACATGTCTTTGAATGATCTGTTGAGACTTTTCCTTATAATGCTTTCCACGTGATGGACACATCTCATGGGACAATGCTAGAACTTTGGGGCGGGCATTTAATCATTGAGGACAGTTGGGCAGTCTCCTGTAAGACTATTTTTAGGGTTCTCCGGGTTTCTTTGTTGTTGATTTAAGGTAAATCAAGTATGAATTTTCAGCTCGTCCCATGCTTATGTCCAATAAATAGATCCGTGTTGCTAGAAACTCGCAATGTTACAAGGAAGCTGGTTATGGTTTCGTATTTTATGATGCACTGGATGATATGATATCTATTATGAATTGACTGTGGGTATGCGATACGCTACAAGCGATACGTATGGGTTTCAGTAGCCCCCTGAACGATATTTATACTGATATGAAGTGGGCGATACATATCGTTTATTAGTTAATTATGTTTTTATTCATTGTGTAATTGTGTTTGTTATTTTGTCTTTGAGTCGCTTCCCATAACTTATTGGTAATTTGTTATGACTATTTGGACTCATTTGAATGTTATAAAATCTAATTTGATTTTTTTTCCAAAAAAAGGAAAGAAAATGTTATATGTATCATCCGAAACCGATATGTATACGTTTTGGTTGAGACTGTACATCTCCCGAAACCGTATTTTTAATCCTTGCATGGGCATCTCCCCCCTGCCCTCTTTTTTTTTCATCTATATGCGGGCATCTCGGCAATGCTATATCCTCTGCGCCTCACCTGGCTCATTTCGATCAGCATATGTCAGTAGAACCTTGGGAGTCGGAGATGGGTCTTTAAACCTGGTTTAGCCAGGGTTCTTGTTCTGCTTTAAATAATGTTGCCCTGCAAAGTGCTTGGGGTTGACATCTTTAAGTTGGGGATCCGAAAGATATTCTGTTGTGTAGTTGAATATTCTTTTGTGATGGGCTTGTTCTCTTTTGATGCAGTTGGTTCTCTAGGTTTGATGGGTTTTTGATTTTTTTGTGAGAATATGTAAATTGAATTCAGTTTGTGGCAGAAAAGTCACCACTGATTAACTACCTGTGAAACATGGTAATGGAATCAAGATGTTTTCATTTTTTGGCCAAGCTGATTGAGTACTTTTCTTTTTATGTCATTTTTCCTTTTGTAACTGTTTACATTTTTCCTTTTGGTCAAAGTGTTTCATTTATGATTGTTATCTTACATATTAATTTGCAAACTTTTGTAGATAACAATGTCAGCAGTTAGAGAATGGGCTGCATCTCAGAATAGTAAAGTTCTTGAGGTTCTTTCTGTGCACCTCTTTTCCAACTGCTGCTTTTCTTTTGCAAAACCATCAAAGTTAGTTGTAAACTGCTCGTTTTATATTGTTACAAAAATGTTATTCGTGTCAGGCTGTTGCTGTAAGTAATTTGGGGAAATGGAAAACAGCCACACAAATGACTGCACTAACTATCCTCCTGGCTACCCGAGACAGCAGGTTCGTAATCTTTTCTTTCTGGCTCCAATATTCCACCTGACCAGAAAATAAATTATTTTGGAAGGATTTTAAGAACTTTTCTAATATATTTGCTTTTTCCTGTTTGTAAATTCCCCAGTCTTGCAGGACTAGGGTTTCTTGTTGCCACCGGTGTTGTTTTGCTTTATATCTCGGCCGGGCTCGCAGTCTGGTCATTGGTTGTATACATGAGGAAAATATGGAGAATATTGCTGAAGTAGTATGCATGACCTTCCACTTTATGTTCAGCTGCAAGTGTCTCATCACACGGGAGTTGTTTGGAACAACATTTGGGATTTGGATACTTCTTTATACTTTTTACAATGCCCTGTTCGATGATCCATCACCGCTTATTGAAGTGGGACTTCTTCAGATAAGTACTGAAAGGTAATCTGTTTTCCCTACGCTTCCTGCAGTTATAGAATAGGTTCAGTTGAAAACTTGATGGAGGGAGGGAGTGGTTATTAGTCTTGTTTATTTATTGGTTGGCAAGTGATGGTAGGGGCTGGCCCGGATTTGAAGATTTAAGTTGGTTAGCGTGGTGGATCTTCAGTGCCATAGTTTGACCCAAGGCAAGACTGTTTCTTTATAGCATGGTTCCTCCTGCAGTCTCTCAAGTGGAGGAATAATTATTTTTTATAGGAATTACTTTAGGGAACATATATTGGAATTTGTTGGGAAAATGTTCAAATGAATTTAACGCAAGGGAATGTAAATTTGAATTACAAGTGCTGAACAAACAGGGTGCTAGATTCTTTTATAGTTTTGAAAGGAAATGCAATTACAGAAATAAAGAAGAGTTGAGATAGATTATGACCTAACATACTCTATATTATATTTATATTTTTCTGATATTTTGTTATTGTATTTTTTTGATGAAACATACTGCCACCTCACCTCTCTCTTTTTGACTGGTGTGAGCAGTTAAAGGCTTAAGTTGAGATTGAGGTCTAAGTTTGTGTAGTGTGAGTTTTGCTAATAGTTCACCAAAAAAAGCCAAAGCCCCAAAGTGGGTATGTTTTGAGTTTGTGTTGACCATTGGTCCCACATCGCCTACCAATGGTCAGGTTCCTTCTCCTTTCCACCTCACCTCACTTTTTTTTTTTTGAGAGGTGTGTGTGGTTAAAGACTTAAGTTGAGATTGAGGTTTGAGTGTGTGTTGCTAATAGTTTACCCAAAAAACCAATGCTCCAAAGTGGGTGTGTTTTGAGTTTGTGTAGACAATTGGTCCCACACTGCCTACCGATGGTTGGGTTTCCTTCTCCTTAAGTACTCTCTCCTCACTCCTCTTTTTTTGAGAGGTGTGTGGTTAAAGTCTATGTTGAAATTGAGGTCTGGGTGTGTGGTGTGTTGCTAATAGTTCACAAAAAAAAAAAAAAAAACTTTGACTGAAAATATAATTTTAAATAGAACCAAATGATGAAGCAGGTGCATGGTCCTGCAAAGGGGTGGTTTATGTAAGGTGATGCTGAGGTCCTCCAGACCATGCATGTGGAGTAGTTTTATGACACAATTGGTTCATAGATTGATAACAGGGGCATTCTGTAGCATACGCATTGCTACTGCTCGGCATTTTCATGATCTGAATCACATAAGAGTGTAGACACCCTGTTTGCCCATTTCTCTTTCATTTCAAGTCTTCTTGATCTTCTCCAAGGCCATAGGACTCATGTCATAGAAACCCATTCTACCAACCTTAACTCGTCAAGCATGTGTGGACTACAAGGTTTACAACCAAGCATTTCATACTTTTGCTTTTCAATATGGGTCGTTTTCTCCATAAACGGCCATAACTTTTTGGTCTATACCATTGTGGTCGTTTTTTTTTATAAAAGATTTTTTCTCATAAACGACAAGTCATTTTGCACTTATTCCTTGTGGTCATTTATATTAAAAACGACAAGAAGAACTCAATTTTTGGTTCAGCAATTCTTATAGCGTCTGCTAACACCTCTTGGACTAAATTACTCCCATAATTTTTGAGATCTCAGGGAATTCATAGCCAACAACCCCAAAAATAACATTTACATCTCTCCCTATAAATACTCAATCCCTCTACCCATTTCAAACATCAATTCTCTACCAGCAATTTTTACATTTATGTCAATTCTTCTCCTAATCTTCCATTTTTTTGTTTGTTTGTTAATATGAGCCGTTAGATAGGATTTGAGACCTATCCCTCTCCTGTTATGTAGTTTGAATTCCTATGACGTGTTTTGCTGTTTAGGGGCTCCAAATGAAAGGAGGACGGGTAGGAACCTTTAGGCATTTTAGAACACTTTTTTGTTAATTTTTTTAGTTTTATTTGATATGAGCCAAATTGTTGCAAAATCACCCTCTCATTTCTCTAAAATTTATTACCCTCTATGATGCATTTTGCCGAATTGGGGGCTCATTGTGAAAAATAGGGACAATGAGATGTCTCCCTAGTATTGGAACTCTATTCTT
The DNA here is from genome assembly GCA_015143295.1 of Tetracentron sinense. Lineage (NCBI taxonomy): Eukaryota > Viridiplantae > Streptophyta > Magnoliopsida > Trochodendrales > Trochodendraceae > Tetracentron > Tetracentron sinense. The sequence continues at coordinate 5,595,401 of CM026563.1, forward strand.
AATTCTTAAGTTGTTGAGCATTTTTTGCTTAGGTTACCTTCTCTTCCCCCAAAATTCACTACCCTATGACGCGTTCCGCCGAATTGGGGTTCCTTGTAAAAAATAAGTGAATGAGGGTATTTCCTTCATATTAAGGTATATAGGTATTTTTCAAACTTGCTTTCTTACATTTTGCTAAAAAAAAATAGAAAAAGAGTAGGAAAGATCATTTTCATGCATTCATGGGATTTCTAATCTCCCTAGGTTAGAGCAGGTTTAATGTCCATTTTTTTTTTAGAGTATAGTCACTTCTTTAAAAACTCAAGCTAACATTTTCAACTCATTTTCATGCATTCATAGAGGTTTCTAATCTCCATAGATTAGAGTCGTTATAATGGTCACTTTTTTTATGGTATAGTTTCTCCCTTTAAGCACCAACTCAGTATTTAAAACTTTGCTCTTCCTTTTAGTCTATCTCTCTAGTTGTTACGAAATTCCTACAAAACATTAAGATCCATTTGTTTTAAAATTGTTGAGTGTTAGGGTGTCTAGATTTGCTATTTTTAGATTTAGATTTTCCATCATTTTCAATTAGCTTGAATCTAGAGTCTTTTAAAAAAAAAGAACAAGTTAGAGTCCTTAGTATCCCTCTTTCACCTTCCTTTTGAAGCCGATTTTTCAAATTAAATTTTTAGGGAATTTTGAAAACATAAGTTACCTTCCTTGGACGAGTGATTTTGGGTGCCTAACACCTTCCTGAATTACAATAGAACCTCTCTTCCTAGAATCTCACATCGGTTTCGCAGTTTCTATTTTCTAAAAAAATGAATTTTAGTGACCAATCACACCACAACTCAATGATTTGTGGTGACTCAGTATTTGCCATATTAGCATTGCTTTATGCGTACTAATGTGAAGAATGCTTCAAACTAATTTTTTAAAATAATTTTTCAAAAAATTTCGCTATATCACAATGAGCTTTGTAAACTGAAATTGATGTTTGGTTCTGCACTATTTTCAAGCCCAGGAGGCTCATTGCGATGACAGAGGAAGAGACATAAAATTGCTACAATTGGGAAAAGAATCCAGTTACCTAAAACAACCATTGGGGGTGGCTGATAAGGGTCATCTTAGCATGCTTTATACGTATTAATGTGAAGAATGCTTCAGACTAGTTTTTTTTCTTCTAATTTTTCAAAAAATGTCATTATATCATAAAGAGCTTTGGTAACTTGATGTTTGGTTCTGCACTATTTTCAAGCCCAGGAGGCTCATTGCGATGGCAGAGACATAAAATGGCTGCAATTGGGAAAGGAATCCAGTTACCTAAAACAACCATTGGGGGTGGCTGATAAGGGTCATCTTGTCATGTACCCTCTTGGCAATATATAACATTTTGTGGTTTGATACGCACCAGAGGAACCACTGATCCCAAAAGCTTGAACTGATGAAAAAGAGCGCAATCTAACTACTTATCTCATGTCCCAACTTTTCGTATCTCAGCAGCAACATCATCAAAGTAGGATGTCTGAAGATGAATATGAGCTAGCAAGTGATACCCCAACTAAAATTTCTCGATGGTTCGTGATGGCGGAAGGCAGTTGCCATAAAATGTTTTTGTAATAAGTTTTTATTGTTTTCACTTTCCTGTGTTTGGTTTCTGAGAAAATAAGTGAAAAGAGAAGAAAAAATTAGACAAAATATATCTAATTTTTTAAATTAGAAATTCAAAATTTTCTTTTCCTTTCCATGTTTTGACATATTTTCTCACCAACCAAACATAGGTAAGTTAGAGAGATGACAAAGATTAAAGAAAAAATTATTGCTGCCTTGTGGTTCTCTTTCCCTATTTCATTTCATGGATTTTGCTTTGCAGTAGAGCTGTAAATGTGGTGATTAAGGAAGACATAATTCGAATAGAGATGCTGCCTCTTAACGACAATCATGTAAATCACATTGCCTTGCCATCGTGCACTCCTTGGGAATTTTCCGAGAAACTCTATGGTATGTCACAAAAAACTCTACAAGCCCCATCAAATGTAAAATGATTAAGTACATTCACCAATAGAGGAGTGTACCACACTGAAAAATCTAGCAACATGTGGCATACAGGCACTGGTTCTTGGACCTACACTGATAATTGCACATCCGACAATTATACTATATCCAGGGTGGCTGCCTGCCCTTTCTGGTAGAGAGATTGTCTACCACAGTCACACTCACATAGAAAAAATTTTAGAGACACGTAAGGACACATGAAGCTGTTTCTTGTATTCAAAGGGCCTGCACAAGAAGTGGATAGAAAAGGTTAGCCACCTTAATTTGTCTTTTTCACCATTGACAGCAATTTAGAGAATTCATATTCATATCAAGGCGAATTAAACTGTTAAAAATGGAATACCAAGAAGCGTTTCTTGTAGATTTCAACAAGCTCCTGTGGATCACGCCGGGTTTGTTTATAGGCCTCGATCTTACTCATCTCCTACACAACAAGGTTCAACAAAAATAAAAACCAACACCATTATCACGATTTAATCATTTAACAACCAGAGCCATTATGAGTACACAATCACAGAAACGTTGGACTCAGAACTCTATCAATCATTATCTTCTTCAATAAGGGGGAGAATTAGACCAGTAAACAAAGTCAAGATCCTACAAAAAGCAAAAGATTTATTAAGTTATATTCGAATACCCAACTCGTGTAAAGTGGATACAGGTACTTTCATTTTTTTCCCGCTCCCCCCCCCCGGCGGAAACCCATATATCTTTTACTTTTCCTTTTTTCTTGGTAGGAGCTCATATACCTTTCCAAACCAAAATAAAACACCCACATTTGACAAACCCAAGTCCATAAAAATACTCGAAACCTGAACATCCCTCTTGTACTTCCTCACAGACCATAAACATTTAGGAGTTCAGAGCATGAATGGTTAAAAACCAATGTTAAAACCGGACCAGACTGGACCGGACCGGTTGAACCGGGAACCAATCCCTCCACCGGTTTTCAAAGAACCTCAAAACCTAAAACCTCAATAAACTTCTCTTTTATGTGATGACTGTCCCAACCAGAGTTGAACCATTCAAATATCCGACTGGTTCGAATAGCATTTTTCTTACCGTGTTCGCAATCTTTTGACCAGAACAAAAACCCATTAATAGAACCATAAGAACAACAAATAAAATGACTCATTGTCTTCATTTTTTGCAAAACAACTGAAAGTTCAATGTTGATGGTCGAGAAGATAGAGAGAGCTTTGAGAGATAACAATGGCTTCCAAACAGAGGGATAGCTTTAAGAGATAACAATGGCTTCCTAACATAAAACTTTAAACCCAAATGATCCATGATTGTCTCTGCTGCCAGTGCATGAATGGTAGAATTTCTCTACCGCATTACAAAGAAAATCTTCTACCTGGTGTTGTTGCTCGTCTTGTTTGGCGAGAAAGGGGTAGTTTTAGGCAACCAACCAAGCCTATGAGCAACTGCATGTAGCTGGGGTTCTTGAACACTAAGCAGTTTGATTCTGAAAACTCGGTACTTGCAGAGCCTTTAAAGCTTTAAATGGGTTAGATGAATATATCAGAGAGAGAGAGCAAACTCAGTACTTGAAGAACCTTAAAACTTTAAATGGATTAGATGGTGTGAGAGAGGGAGAGCTATTAATCGATTCAATTTGACTTATTCTTCTCTTTTCCAATCAATTTCTTTTCTCAACATTAAAATAACTATGAATTATTTTCTCAACATCAAAATAATGACAACATGGCTTTATTAGAGAGAGAGAGAGATGGAGTAAAAACAAGGATAAAAAGAAGTACAGTTCAACCAGTCTAATTGTCTAGTTAAACCGGTAAATTGGTAACCAGACCTTCCACCAATTCAATGTCTGGTACGGTTTTAAAAACATTGGTTAAGACTACACACAACCTATATATTATATATTATTAGAATGACTACAGCATATAATTTGTTTTCTCTTGGTGGGTAAGTGGTGAGCAAAACCTGAAAACTCAGAGCTGCAAGTCCATATCTTAACCAAATAAGGCAATGCACCATACTAGATAAATTGCAAGAACTTTTACTGTGTGAGAGGACCCTTACTAGCAACAACACCCAAAAAAAGGACACTTAAAAGCAACAAGCTCAAGGACGGCAAATATTTAATGAGAATCCAGAAATACAAATAAAGCAGATGATTCTTTTGGCTTACCTCAATCCATGCTGCCAATTTAGGCCTGCCTGTCGCGACATCATACTTTTTTACATCCAATAAGTAGGGTTGAAATCTTTCAATAAATGGAGCATAGGCTATATCCACCTGAAGATTGCATATTTGCACTTGCAAATCAGAGATGCCACATTAGAGCAAAATAAATAATATGGTTCTTACCTTAACAGAGTTCCCAAGCTGTTAATTGATATTTGGATCGACATGAATTTATTAGTATAAGGTTGTATACAAATAAATTAAATGATGACGGCCCCCAAACCCATCCTCCTCAAATTTATGAATCTCATTACAATTAAGTGACATTTGGATCGATTAGATTGACAATTAACAGGGTCTGTATAGGTAGATAATAAAGCAATCCTGATAAAGATAATCGTAATTGATACCATAGTTTGAAAACTTAGCGAGACACTCGAGTAACTTGGCCGAGTTACTTGACTCGACTGAATTCGAGTAGAGTTGCCTCAAAATTTGAATGAGATACTATTCGGCAAGTTACTCGGGTGACTCGGTAGGGTAGAGTTGAGTCAAGTTTTTCAATTTGTCAGACTAGGTCAAGTCACCGAATGGTATTTTTATCATTTTCAATTTTTTTAAAACCTACATTCGAACATCACATTGTTTTTGCATCATATATTTTTGCAGCTGAAAAGCCAACTTGCTATGAGTTCTGTAAAACCTAGTTTTTAGGTTGCAAAATTATCCTACTTTGGGTTCTTTTAACCTAGGTTTTTTAAAGTCATTTGTGATTCAATCTTGGATAAAATGCCAAGAAATTGGTAATTGCCTAATTTATATATATATATATATATATATATATATATATGGAAAAAGCTAGAGATCACGCCGTATGAGAATCTCTTATTCTTCACGCAGTGAAATGATGATGGCAGAATTGTAATTATTGAAAGAAAGTTAGTCAATATTTCAAACTTAGTTTTTTTTGTTAATGTCAAGTATGCCACTCATAGCAACTACAATTACCAGTCTGCCACCGAAAATTGCTTTGCGTGAACTCTAGCACGTCCATATATATATATATATATATATATATATATATTACTTATATATTCCGAGTTGGACCGAGTCGAGTTTTTTTTCAAAGTTTTTCGAGTTACTCGACCCAGCTAACTTTCGAGTCGAATCGAGTTTTCGGGTTTTTGAACCATGAGTGATACTAATCTAATAAAGATTGGGTTACATCAGTAATGATTGTGATGAGATACACCAGTAATTATATTGTGTATCTCACACATCCACTATTACCAGGATATTTTATTTTGCTAATACTCCCCCCCAAACTCATAGGAAGAAAAAAAAATCTTCATGAATTTGCAGTTAATAGAACTCCATCTTTTGATGTGCGTAGATTGAAGGTGGTGGTATGAATAAATGCAGTCAAGTTGAGACCGTGTTGACTCAGCTCCGAGACAAAATGACAATAGAAAATAAACTAAATGTGAGGGGGCATCGTGCTGCCCGTCAGAAGATAAAATCAACAAGAGAGAAAAATCAAGCCAAGGTCCAATCAACTGCTCTATAACATTGTAGAAGACAATTTATTGATATTTGATCGATTAACCCTAAACAGTTCAATAAAGATAATAAAAGAATCCTGGTAACTGGGTCACAATGGTGTATCTCATATACATATTATTACCAGAATATTTTATTTCCTTAATAATACTACCTTCTAATGCTTGATGAGAATGCTAACCATCTTATCAGTATTTGGCAAAAGGAATATAACACAGCAATAAGGAAGAAACTAAATTATAGGTGTTACCAGACTGAATTGGCCGAGGAAGAAAGGCCCATCATCAAATTTGGAAAGAGCTGTTTCTATGTAATCAAAAGCAGCACCTGGTGCAGTTTACCAATGAAGTCAGCTTTTTTTTTTCTTTCTTACAGTTTAGATCATCAAAGTAAGCAGGTGTTCAATCTCACCAACTTCATTTTCTGCATCTCCCTTGAATGAAGTAATCACAGATCTATTGAATGTGTCGGTGTAGGATAGTAATTCTTCTGCAAGTTCTCTCTTGGCAGGATCCTATAGTTTTCAGGGTATGACTTATGTCAAAATTTTGAAGCTAAGGAGATTCTCCATCTAATGGTACAAACATATCCTCCATATCTTACATCTGGGAAAAGTGGAGGCCCTTCAAAGTGGCTATCAATATATTTAACCAAATCAAGACTCTCTCCTCTGACTTCGTTGTTGTGTTCCAGTGAAGGTACCTGCAAAAAGACAGCATTTCATAAACAAGTCCTGAAAGGGAAAAAAGGAGTTAGAAATTGGATCTAGTGACGTTCTTTCGAGAATTGGACTTATTTTTATAGGAACATACAATCATAGTTATCAAGTTCTCCGATTTTTTCAAAAAATCCTGAATAATAACCGACTTTTTCGTCAAACGATAAATTCACGAAGTATTCGCGAGTTTTGGAAAAATAATGACTTTTTAAAAAGACGTGAATTTCGTTAATTAAACACGAATTATTCACGATTTTTGGAAAAAGTCTCAAATAAATGTCTAGTATATGAAATATATTTGTTTATACCTTGCTAAATTAGTAATCTTATTTTATATTTTTTCATTTTTTACCCGACATTTTCTCGATTTATTTCCGAATTTTGGAGATTTTTTCCAAAGTTTTTCCTAGCCGAATTAATCCCGAAACCCGACTTGGTAACTATGCATACAATAGCAAGAAAGATCAGTTTGGCCGAAACTAATTCTTTTAGTTTGTATACTAAGTTTCCATGTCTTGTAGTAAAAAATAGTTCCAAAAGGCTTAAGTTCCATGGGTGTAAAAGATATGCAAGCAAAAACCTTTGGAATATAAATTTCTGATATTAGAAATGGAACCTTAGAGGAAAAAATTACCAAAATAAGATGCATTAGAACAAGCAACATTACAATGGAATGTAAATATGTAATAGTCATTATAGATGTTTATTTACCGGTTTAATTGCAATAAGTATGAACAGAAAGAAAGATTTATACCACCCAAAAGTTAGCTAATAATGACATTCCTCCTCTGTAGGAACCTATATAATTCAGTCTATTCAGTTATTAAATGATATTTGTAAAGCCAATGGGTGTCGAAAAACCACGACCTGGGTTCAACACCCATCCTTATCTGCTAACTCACTAACCATCACACTTGCCCAGCCAAAAAAAGAGGATGGTTTTTACTAATATCATATTATTTTTCTTAGTATTTTATTTGACCCACTTTTCATCTCCATGAAGTTGAATATTAGCATTGGTTACTCCATCGCATAACAGCATTACCATGTTGGGTGCAAAAGAATATAACCTTATTCGCAGGGTAGACTTTCTCCTTGTACCAAGCAGGTCTGTTTTGTAGGTCAATAGGAACCAATTTTATTTTATCCTGCAATCCCTGGTGCTCAAAAAAAAACATCACAAAAGGCCAAAAGAATAAGCCATTTAAAAAACAATAGAGATATATTATAGTACCAACACTGCCCAAATACTCTATAACCGTGAACAATGCTGAACACAGATCATGAAGAGAACAGAACAACACCTTACAATTCCGAGTAATCCACACTCGCTGCGCATACGGGCATGTGTAAGATATATACAACCTTCATGAAAGAAATCCAAGAGTTTCGATAGTAAGATAATTACAGGGTCAAATCCGAACAAAATTGCCCAAGTTCTCATCTGGGCATTGTAACAAACACATAAAGGACAGAAACCCAATTACAGTAAAATATTCAACAAAGTGCAGTAAATCTGAATCAACCTCGTCGTTCCGTCAAAGACAGATGGTGGGCTCGATGTAGAATCCAGAGCAGGTGGAAGAACCTCCTCCACACTTCTGAAGAGAGAGAGAGAGAGAGAGAGAGAGCACCATTAGCCCGTATACTGATTCATAGACATAACGATTCAAAAAAGTAGAATCAAACAAGAAAATCTTCAATTCAAAGAGACCCAGAAATCAAAACCCAAGAAGAATGGATATTTTAATAAAAATTTGAATATTACCCAGTCGCCATAGCTGTTGCTCGAGCTCTGGTGTTCTTGGAGAATAGAGGAAATGGTCTGTGCAAACAAAAGAACACTTGAAGCGTGGAAGGTTTGGTGAGAGAGATTCTTTTAATTATCTTAGTAGAGTCAAAGAATGATTTCGGGAGATCCCTTGAGGGCGTCAGAGATGACGAATTATTACAGCAGCTTACAACTAAAGCAGCCATTTTTGTCGATTGATGGTTTCTTCCTCGAGTTGGGATCATATACAATCGTCATTTAATCTCCCAACTTAATAGCACCCACAAGTCAACACGTGTCCCTTTTAATTGTGATTAAATTTTTTCATTTTTGGAAATATGATCATGTAACTGATACTAAACACACACCCCTAAGGTGCCATAAGGATAAGTCAAAGCAACAACTACAAAAGGGACTATCTTAAGGAGATTTGTGATTAAGATTCACTAATCTATTTATTTGTATCCTTAAATTTTAGAATAAATAATTAACAAAAATATCAACCCTAATACTTGAAATTCTCTACGGAGCCTTCTTTTAACTCCTCTAGCTAACAACTTTAACGTTTAAAGCTCATATATTTTTTCTTAAAATTCAATGTTAGATGGTTGAACCCAAAGGGTTACTGAATCTTAACCCACAGTTTAGGGGTATTAAAAGGAACATGATATGGGAGGAGTCGTTATAACTTATAACCGTAGAGAATTTCAAGTGTAACTTTTTTTTTTTTCTTTTTACTTTGGGTGCGTTCGTTTGACGAGAAAGTGGCTAAAAAAAAAAAGAAAAGAAATTTCATTTTTCTCGCAAAATAATCATCAAAAGATGGATGAAGTTTTTGAGAGAAAGTTTGTCACTATTAAGAAAGCGTGATAAAATGAAAGTGTATTTCTTGCAAACCAAACACAAGAAAAATGCAAAAAAACATATTTTCTTTAGCTTTCCTTCACTTTCTCGCCAAACGAACACACCTTAATACTATGTTTGATTGTCAAGAAAATTGGTGAAAACATAGAAAAGAAAAGAAAATTTTAGATTTCTAATATAATATTTAGTCGTGTTTTATCTAATTTTCTTTTCTTTTTTTATGTTTTTACTTATTTTCACGACAACCAAAAAGGTGAGTGAATCTTAACAATAGTTAATTAAGGGGTTTTGAAAGGGACATGTATTGACATGTGGGATGTAATGAGAATGTTATCAGAATCGGACCGGTCATCGAACTGGTTGAGTGACCGGTTCCCGGTTTGACTGGTTCGACAGGTCTGATTCAACCGTGTCCTTTTTTATTAAAAAATAATAATAATAAATTTTTACCCATTTATGATCGGTTCTCAACTAGTTTTGACCACCGATTCCCGGTTCAACTGGCCGGTTCTTCCGGTTTTCACGAAAAATGACCGGTTTTCAAAACGGTCTGGTTTTGGGGGGTTTGAGAACCAGTGAGGGGACCGGTTCCCGGTTTTTCTGATTTGACCGGCAGATCCTGTCCGGTCTGGTTCTGACAACAGTGAACGAGACTCCTTGAAGTTTTTCAATCCCTTTCCGCACTCACATGCCTAGTCGTCAGAACCAGGATTGCTAGTTGGGGTATTACCAGCATCAGCATGCCCTCCAAAAGCACCATAGCCTGCAGCAAAAATTTGATTGCTCCATGATGTGCACCTTGATGCCCATGCACATCACATACCCAGCATTATCCTTTATGTGCATATCATGCACGTAATCATCTCCTTGAATCTCTCTTTTTATGTTTATATTTTAGATTGAGAAATGCTAGTGAGACCGGAAATGGCCGAGACCATATCGAGAGTCGAGACCGTGCATTTCTCTTTTAGATTACCTACAATAACAGAATCTTGAATTCAACAGTCACTTGCTTTGCTATTTTAGATAACTAATTCCTTAGAAGTGTTTGAGTATATTATGAAGTCTATTGCCAATAAATTGTAACAGCTCCATTGAGAGTAAACAAGTTGATGAATAATCAATTGTTCCAAAGGAACTTACACTATGTTTGGTTGTTGAGAAAATAGTTGTGTTTTGTCCAATTTTCTTTTCTTTTCCATGTTTTCATTTATTTTCTTGGCAACCAAACATAGGGTTAAGGTTTACGGCCACATCGAATTCAAGATTTTGCATTCAATACGATCATAAGGATAGTATCACTCCACTGTTCGCATTTGCTTATCTTGAAGAACCCTATCGAAGATCGAATGATCTGGAAACACAACAAACCCAAACCCTCTCGGTCTCTCGATCTGTGATCTTATCATTCCCCCATACGATCCAAAATACAACGTTTCTATCTTGTATTCTATGAAATTACTCCAATGATCTATAGCTTTCCTTGACCCGAATCCATCTCTATCTCTGAATTTTTGCTTCTCTTCTCTCTATGTTTTTCCTCTTTTTTTTTGGTTGAGACTATCCATCACTTAATGCATGATCCTAACGATTTACCTATACACCTCCACACTTTAAAGTATACGAGAATTGGAGTAAAAATTTTATGACTCAGTATATATTTAATAAAATTCCCCTCCCACTTCGGAGGTACTATAAAATTTTTAAGAGTATATCATTAATAAATTTCCCCTACCACTTTGGAGGTTCTCTAAAAATTTTATATATATAGAGAGAGAGGAGTATATCATTCATGGGTGTTCATGTATGGTCACAAATATTATCAAACATGCAAGGTTTCAATTATAAGGAGGATAGGTTCAATAACAAAGTTAGTCTTAAGATTGTTGGAAAAAATTAAATACTATTGAAAATATATAATTTATATCAAGGTTATAAGCATAACTTACATAATACCATGTCGAGCTCAAATTTAAAAAAACTATTCAAGTTTCGATTGAGGCACAATACTTTTTCTCATGACTAATGAACTTCTGACGTGACACCTAACTCAAAAGAAAAACTCAATTCAAGATATAAAAAAATGAAGAGACTGTAATTTCTCTATAAGAAACTTTTGAGGTGAGATCCTTTTAGAATGTGTTCCTCATAAATCTCATAACATCACACTAAATGAAATAGGTTACAAATCGTAACTCTCATTTATATATGAGAAAAACAAATTACAAAATAAAAGGTTACAAATGCTTAAAAAAAAGATTAAGCTGGGCTGAGTCTTTTGTTACATGTACTTTCAGGAGCACGAACAGAATGCCCGAGTCCAGCCAACACCTGGCTATCACCCCCACTCGTCCTCTTCATAGTATCTTTGAGTAATCTTGGCAAGATCTTCCACGGAAAATCTTATTTCCACCATGGGATTTGAACTTCTTGCATACACCTGCATCAATAATTTCAAAGTTAGTTGTTTCTTTTTGTTTGTCTGATTTGCAGTATTTAGAGTCCATTTTATACTATATTTACTTCTTGAAGTACATGTAACAGATTAGGATAATTAATATTCTATGAACTATAAATACCACAATAAGAAACTTAGAAGAAGATAAAAAAGAAGAGATTCGCATAATGTGGACAAGTAAAAATGAAAAACCTTAGACGGTAGGGAGAGAGATGACTCTCTTCATTATCGGCCATGGTGGGTATACATTGAGAGGGAAGGTTATTGTAGCCATGCACACCTGCAAATCAAGGATTTATTAATTAGTAAACAAAAAGGGCAAGAAATAATCTAACAAAAACAATTTTTCCTTCTCTTTTCAATTTTTAATTTTTTCCAGCTAGTTGTGCCCATTTTATAAAAATACCTGGTGATTCAACCCGCACGGTTGATCAGGGAAACGCCTAGAGGCAACCCATAGGTCCATTAGAGAAGCTTAGTTTTTACTTCCACTCCTCAATTATCTTTTAACCAACGACTCGTTGCACCAGCTTGGCTGCAACATATGAACTTAATTACTTTAAAAAAAACTCAAGCAAATGAAAAAAAGAATACATAGAGAGATGAAGGGATATTGAAGAGCTAGGCTTCATATGTAGGCTGAGCCCATGTGTTTTAGTTCACCTGCTTTAAGTAATAACTTTATGAAAGAAATTTTTGAAAGATCTCTCTTTGGGCTAGTAAGTGCATATATGGAATTAAACAATAAAAACCAAGGATTATGAGAATCATTTTCACTGAATGTTGCAACCTTAAATAGATCTTCAGGTGTATTTACTATATATGTCACTCCTTTTGCTATATTTGGATTGTTCTTTCTATAACTGGCACAATGATGGGATGTTTGTTTATAAGTACCGAGTTGCTCGGTTTTGATTTAGAAGGGGTAATATTATTTGGTTTATAATATGACTTACATTAAGATGGCTGAAAATTGTTTTTATTTTATTTTATTGTTCTCGCATAAGCAGGTGTACAAGAATAACATGGGTAGGGCTGTATTCGGGCCGGGCTTGGCCAAGCCCGGCTCGGCTTGAAGTAGCTTGATCGAGGCCCGAAGCCCGGCTCGGCCCGAAAACAGGTTCGTTTGTGCGGCCCGAAAAAAAAATTTGGCTTGAAGCCCGGCTCGGCCCGAATTGATTCAAGCTCAAGCCGGGCTTGGCTTGGCTCGAGCTCGGCTTGAATCCATTTTTTTTTTTAAAATAAAATTTTATATTATTTATATATATAATAATGATATATATATATATTTTTAAAAATAATTTTCGAGCCGAGCCGAACCTCAATCGAGCTGGGCTTCGAGCCGGGCCGAGCTGCACAGGGGTGGGCTTGAGCTTGGCTTGAATTGGTTTTCGGGCTTTTTTTTAGGCTTGGCTTGGCTTGTTTGAGCCCAAAATTTCGGGCCGATCTCGGGCCGAACCGAGCCGAGCCGAGCCGCACCAACGGGCCAATCGGGATTTGTGCTGCCCTAAACATGGGCTAATCATAGTTGTGACATTTGATATTTCAATTCTTTTTTCTTGAGAGATTGATAGAAATTAATTGTTGCATTATTTTATGTCGTTGCTTCAATAAGATACTGGAGATAGGTTTTTATGAAGAAATTTGGCACAATAATTGCTTCCCATTTTACAGAATAACAAATAAATATAAATATTGAAAATGTAGAAATTTACAAATCCAAATCACTTGCTTTAAGAAGAAATTTATGAGGGAATATCTGAAAAATCTCACTATGGATTGGTGAGTGCATATATGAAAAGAAAAAAGAAAAATACATAATGAGGATTATGGGAATCATTTTCATTAATGATGCAACATGGAACAGATCTATACAGGTATATTTGTTACAATTGGAGATTCTTTCTATAAATGAGCACAATGAGGGGGTGTTTTTTCTGTAAGTATTAAGTAGCTTGGCCTTGATTTAGATGGGGGTAATATTACACCAATTTCTCCCATTAAAACGCTTTAAGTGACCCTGGTATATTGAACTTGTGATAGCATGCATTCTCAGATTTGAACCTTGAAATAAAATATAAATATGAAATTCGAAATCCGCCAAGAGTAGGCCCTCATGCATAGCCGTTCCTGAGGCTATGCTCTTGTGTGAGGAATGGTCTTAGCCACTTGTTCAACAAAGGCATTGGCAATGCAGACACAACTATGCGTACATTAGGGCCAAACTTCTTCCGGGAGCACAAGACCATGTCTGAAACAATTGGATTTAAGCCTGGTGGGGTGTTAATTTCTTGGGCTGGGTCATCAACTAGCAAAATGTTGTGAAGTACCACACCAATATATAATAGCAAACTAGCAAGAATAGGTGGGTGAACCCTATGGATGGGTTGATGGCCCATTATACACCCCCGTGAAGTTCACTTCCCAACCGATTTGGGACTAAAACCCGGGATACACCCTAACGCACGCGGTAAGAAAGAATCAAATTTGGTTTTTTTCGGTGGAAATGTTATCATGTAACATGCCCTTTTGGAGTGGTTGCTTGGACTTACTCTTATGGCACCTTAGCGGCTACCTAAGGTCTGATTGTGTGCGAGTTTAGTGTGTGTATTAGTTACATGATAACATTTTCACAAAAAAAAAAACCTTATGGATGGGTAAATCTTAACCCTAGTTAAGGCTCTGTAACAAAAAACTCCGTTTTTCTTAAATTGACGAATTAAACGAGCATTTTTGGATTGCCGAATTATTCACGAATTATTGGAATCCTAAATTATTCCAGAATTTTTCAAATTATTCTTGAATTTTTCGAATTATTCTCGAATTATTTTTTCAAATTTGGCCAAAAACTAATTATTTTGTATATTTTAAAAAAAATTGTTCGGTATATTTTTATATTCTAACTCTATTATTTATTTTTTCCGATTTTTCCCGAATTTCTCTCGAATTATTCCGAATTATTCCGAACTTAACCCATACCGAATTATTCCCGAATCCAGACTTTGTCACTATGAGTTAAGGGGTGTCAAAAGAGACATGTGGCGACTTCATGGCATAACCGGACTCCCCGATTCATCGTAGAGGATTTCATTCCAATGGGTAAAGGAGTTGGTCATTCTTCTTAAACGGCACCATAGAATTTTTCCTTTTTTTTTTTTTTGAAATGATTTTTTTAACAAATCCGACCGTTGCATTGCTCCACCCACTCAAGCCACAGTACTCCCCATTCATATATAAAGGATGAAGGAGCCGTTAGACTTCATTCTCTGTCCTCACTGCCCACTTTATTTCTTTCATCTCTCTGGCTCCGATCTCCTTTTCTCTACTTGCAAAAATCCCTTTAATTCTCTTTCATTTTCCTTCCATCATTCTCAGATTTTGAAATTCGTAAGAATCTCCATATCAAGGAGGCCATTTCGAAAACCAAATGGGTGTCAAGTTCTGGGAAATCGTCTGTGCTCAACAGAAGCTGCCTCAGAGACTTTACCAATTACAATGAGGCGAGTTGTGACAGATTTGTTCCTGGGGCTGTTCTCGTGGATCTTGAGCCTGGAAATATAGAAGTCAGATATTTCTGCTGAACACAATTGAGCTAAGAGGAAGGACCTACACTGAAGGTGCTGAGTTGATGATTCCGTTCTTGATGTTGTTCAGAAAGAGGCAGAGAACTGTGACTGCTTGCAGGGTATGTTCTTGAATCCCTCTTCATATATATCTTATTTTCTCTACTCTTATTGTTCTTCTCTTAATTTCTCTGCTTTGATCATTTCTGCTTGTTCTTCCCCAGTTCGTTAGGCGTAGATTGGTTGGTTTTATTGATGTTATGTGATATGATGTCTGCCATTCTTTGGGTGGATGAACTGGATTTGGAACGGATTCTCTTCTGATTTCAAAGATCAGGGAAGAATATCCTGATAGATTGGAATGATGCTTACCTTCTCTGTCTTGTAATTCTTTTGTTTATACTGTCTGCGTAAGTCAGATTTTTGTCACCAACTCAAAAACCCCACCATGAAAAACAGATAGATTATCACTTCCCTCTGCCATTAGGATTACATCATAGACACAGAAGCACACAAAACCCAAATCGAAAAAAACGTTTCCAAGATTTTTTTTAAGAAACACCCTACTTAATGCCATTTTTCGATTATGATCCCCTAAGTAGAGGAACAATGGCAAACGGTTCTTAAGATGTCAAGGCATTTTAGTCATTTTCCCTTAACGGCACTATAAAGTTTTTAATATTTTTTCCAAATCCGACCGTTGCATTGCTCTACTACGGCTCTACCCACTCAAGCCAGAGAGACTTCACTCCCCTTCATATATAAAAAGGGTAAAGGAGTTGGTCATTTTCCTACACCATTAAATTGTTTTCCCAAATTTTCTATTTTTCTATTTTTATTTTTTTTTCAAATCCGACCGTTGCATTTCTCCACACACTCAAGTCACAGTACTCACTCCCTCTTCATATATGAAGTTTAGGGAGCCGTTGGACTTCACTCTGCCCACTTCTCTCTGGCTCCCTTCTCCATTTCTCTACTTGCAAAAACCCTTTTAGAAGTTCTTTCATTTTCCTTGGCGCGTGTGTTCAGTTGAGGGGAATGTGAGGACAAGTAGGTGAAAGTGGGAGTTTCACCCTGTTCGGTTTGAGAGATTTTGAGCTTTCACCTAAACTTATTCCATCATTTTGCTGGAATTGTGAAAGAAAGTAAAGTAAAAACTTCAAAATTTCAAATCTACTATTTTGTATGATTATATTTCTAAAGAGAGTAAAAGGTAATTTTTAAAAAATTTATACTTTCCCCCAAGGCTGGCCCAAGCCATTTGGAGGCCTAAAACGAAAATTTTAAATGTTTTTTTTTTATATTATTAAAAAAATTAACTATAAATGAGGCCTTTTTAATATTCTAAATAGGCTTTTTTAATATATATATATATATATATATTTTTAATGGGGCCTAAAGCAAAGGCTTTGATGACTTAATGGATGGGCTTGGCCTTGCTTTTCCCTAATACTTTTCTCTCAAACCAAACACACAAGAAAAATTATACAATTCTTTTATTTTACTTTACTTTCTTTTCTCTTACCCATTTACCCCTCAACCGAACACACGAGAAAATACATTTACACCCCCCTGAGGTTTGACGAAAATACACATAGACCTCCTCAGGTTTTAGAAAATACATTAGGCACACCTACTTTTCAAAATAATGACACTTACACCCCTTCAATCAATTGACCGTTAGTCAACTGACAAAATGGTGATGTCATGTGATAAAGTGGTGTAAAATGCATTCTCTACTAAAGTTGTCATTTTCCACTTTTCTCATATACAAAATTGCCTCCTTATTTTTAAATGAAGCCAAATTCTCAGTTATCACCCCTTGAAGTAGCCACGTGTCCCTTTTGACACCTCTTAACCGTGGTTAAGATTCACTCACACCTAGGGATCACCCGCCCATCCTTGGTTAATGTCTTAAAAGCAGTTTTAATTTTTAACAAAGAATTAATATGATAGAAAAGGGACACATGGATGGGTGAGTGATCCTTAGGTGTGAGTGAATCTTAACCACAGTTAAGAGGTGTCAAAAGGGACACGTAGCCACCTCAAGGGGTGATAACCGTAGAGGATTTGAAAATTTATAAAGAACCCAAATTCGGTGATAACCCCTTGAATTAGCCAAGTGCCCCTTTTGACACCCCCTTAACTGTAGTTAAGATTCACCCAACCCTAGGGTTCACTCACCCATCCACATGTCCCTTTTCTACCATATTAATTCTTTTTTTAAAATTAAAAAAACTGTTTCTAAGGCTTTTTTAATATTAAAATATATTAAAAAAGAATTAATATTTAAATAATAATAAAAAAAACCAAGGATGGAGATGGGCGGGTGAACCCTAGGGGTAGACCCATCTAAGGGGTGTCAAAAAGGACACATAGCTACCTCAAGGGGTGATAACCCTAGAGGATTTGGGTTCTTTTTAAATTTTCAAATCCTCTACGGACCCCTTGAGGTAGCCAGGTGTCCTTTTTGACACCCCTTAAATGGGTCTACCCCTAGGGTTCACCCGCCCATTCCCATCCTTGGGTTTTTTTTTTTAATTATTTAAATATTAATTCTTTTTAAAAATATTTTAATATTAAAAAAGCCTTAAAAACAGTTTTTTTTTAAATTTTTTTTAAAAAAGAATTAATATGATAGAAAAGGGACACGTTGGATGGGTGAAACCCAAATCCTCTACAATTATCACCCCTTGAGGTCGAGGTGTCCTTTTTGACACCCCTTAAATGGGGTTAGATTCACCCACCCCTAGGGTTCACCCCTTGTTTTTTTAAAAGGAAAATATTAATTCTTTTTTAAATAATTTAAAAATAATTTTTTAATTTTAAAAAAAGAATTAATATGGTAGAAAAGGGACACGTGGATGGGTGGATGGGTGAGTGAACCTTAGGGGGGTGGGTGAATCTTAACCACAGTTAAGGGGTGTCAAAAGGGACACTTGGTGGCTACTTCAAGGGGTGATAACCGAGGATTTGACTTCATTTAAAAATGAGGGGTCAATTTAAAAGTGGAAGTAGAGAGGGCATTTTTGGTAGTTTATACCACTTTATCACATAACATCACCATTCTGTCAGTCAACTAACGGTCAATTGCTGGAATGGGGGGGGGGGGGGGGGGTCTATGTGTATTTTCGTCAAACCTCAGGCGGTAATGTATTTTCTCATTTTCCTTATATCATCCCAGATTTTTGAAAATACGTTAGATTCTCCATATTCAAGGAAGCCATGGCGAAAACCAAATGGGTGTCAAATTCTGGGAAGTCGTCTGTGCTAAACGTGGCATCAAAGCAACCGGCAGAGAGTCTGAATGGCAATTACAATGAGGCGAGTTGTGACATATCCTGGGGCTGTTCTCATGGATCTTGAGCCTGGAAAACGAAAAATGACGACTCTTGGCATCATTAAATTAATGCACACCGCTTGCTCTCTTTTAATTTCTTTTTATTCGAAATAACAGCTTATTGCGGTAGGTTTCAAATGAGGAACGAGAAAAGGTCGAGATACGCAAGCATTAGAGCCGAAAAGCTATGATTAAGATTTGAGACAGTTGATTGGTCAATAGATGAGGGCTAGAGAAATGGACGACGAAGATCTACAGAAGGTTATGAAGGAGGTGAAAATAGGTGAAAACATTTTAAAAATACGAATTCCTAATACAATACTTAGTTATGTTTTGTCAAATTTTCTGTACTTTTCTCTGTTTTCACTTATTTTCTTGGTAAAAAAACATAAAAGAAAAGGGTAGTTAAAGGAACTTGTGAGTGCAATTGAACTTGGGAAGTGATTGGACAAGATCCAGATTCTTTTGCTTCACATGATGCTCTTTTACACCGTGTCGGTGAAGGGGTATGTGTGCTACAAAGTAACGGGCTCAGGATTGTCTCTAGCGAAGCCAAAAAGCTCCTCTTGGGGTTCCAGTTTTTGAGTGGCAAAACCCAAATCCTGTAGGTCCATTTGTGAATGTTAATGTTAGTAAACGTTTGAAAAAAAAATTTATTTTGTGGTTTTGGGAACATTGTGTATGGGGGAGAGACAGAAAGCTCTCAAAGGAAAACCAGGTAGAGGCCTTCTCCTTCTCCACCCTTCTTCAGTTCGAGATTGCCGGCGACCACCTAGGTCTCGGATTTTCTATGGGTTTGGGAACAACGTTGAGAGATTTTCTCTTTCCCTCTCAAGACCAAAGGAGATCGCTCCAACCAAAGGGGAAAAACAAGTCTTATTATATCGGATTCTAGGTCTAGCTATTCTCACACCTAGGCATTTTTTTTTTATTAGTTGAATCTTGGTTTTTTGATTTTCTCTATTTGCAATTATGCATTTTTTAGGGTTTCGTTCGTCATTGGGGATTCATAAATTGAAACGCCCATTAGCCATGATTCTAGGGTTAATATTTTTAGTTGCATATGATCTCTTCTTATTTGCTGATCCAGTCTTTGTAAATGTTAGATTTGAGGTGTTCGCCAATTTAGGGTTTTGGAGTTTTAACTTCGAATTGCAAATTTTATCTTCCAAATCTCATTAGTAGGGGGTTTAGGGTCAATTTTTTCGCTACTTTTTGTGTTTGGGATGTTCGCTACTTTTTAACTTCGAATTGCAAATTTGTTCCTTCGTGTTTTTTCAGATTTCTATTGGGGAGAAAAGAGAAAAGCTTCTATTAGCTTTAAGGCAGGTCTGATTTTTTGCATTGCAAGATTTTAAATATGGTAAGAAAGCTGGATGGATTTTTCCTGTTCTCATCTAGAAAATATTTGTAAGATTATCTGTTGACACATTTCATTATGATCCGTGGCAGCATGATTTTGTTTTTGGTCTTTATTTATTGATAAATTTGAGTTATTTGATTACTAGATTTACCTATCTAAACATCAGTCTTCCTCTACATCATTTTTAGAGGGATTAGTGATCAAATAAATGAATCATTTATTTTGCCTCTGTTTTGCTATCTAGAGGGATAGCAAAATAAATGATCATTTATTTTTAAATATTAAGAATTGTTGTGGAGCAATTTTTTTTTTTTTGCCTCTGTTTTGAGAGTAATTTACTTAACTTTTTTGGAATTAGAGAATAATTATGCTAAATTTAGAGATTTTTTCTTTATAAATTTACACCAAATATAAAACGTCTATATCTAATATGATCCTAACAGATTCTTAAGTTCAGGGAAGAGCACAATACGCATTTCAGAGATGCCGAATTTATAACTGGGTTGAAAGCATTTTTTTCAAGTGGGGATGGTTCACGTTACATTGATATGGATCATAATATATTGGGTAATCCTTGGGTAATCCACTATTATCTTCTTCACAAGGATTACCCAATATATTATGATCCATATCAATGTATTACAACGTGAACCACCCCACCACCCCACTTGAAATAAATGCTTTCAACACAGTTATAAATTCGGTTCTTCCCTGAACTTGAGCCTCTGTTAGGATCATATGATCATCCATTTATTTTCAACTCTATAATCCAAATTCAAATAACATGGTTTAAAGGAAATGAAGAGACAAACTTATCTTGATTTGCTATATTTGGTGTAAATAATTTAACATAATTCTCTAATCCCTAAAACAAGATTCATTTATTTGATTTAAAACAAGATTCTTAATATTTAAAAAGTTTAAATATAAAGAAAAATCTATTGCCCAATTTCTATAGGAAGACTGATGTTTAGATAAATAAATCTAGTA
The DNA here is from genome assembly GCA_015143295.1 of Tetracentron sinense. Classification (NCBI taxonomy): domain Eukaryota; kingdom Viridiplantae; phylum Streptophyta; class Magnoliopsida; order Trochodendrales; family Trochodendraceae; genus Tetracentron; species Tetracentron sinense. The sequence goes on from CM026563.1 coordinate 5,616,217, forward strand.
ATCAGATGACTCAAATTTATCAATAAATAAAGACCAAAAACCATAATGAATAAAGACCAAAAACCAAATCATGCTGCCATAGATCATAATGAAATAAGTCAACATATAATCTTACAAATATAATTTATGCAATAAGACAATGAAAGCTACCAATTACTATGGCTATGCCAATATTTTCTAGATACTCTTAGAGTCTAGATTAATATGTATAACAGGAAAAATCCATCCAGCTTTCTTACCTTATTTAAAATCTTACAATGTAAAAAAACAGACCTACCTTAAAGTTCAAATACTCCCCAATAGAAATTTGAAAAAACAAGAATGAAAAAATGATCAGTTAGAAGGGAATCCCGAACACAAAAAGTAGCTAAAAAATTGACCCTAAACCCCCACTAATGAGATTTGGAAGATAAAATTTACAATTCGAAGTTAAAACTCCAAAACCCTAAATTGGCGAACACACTAATCTAACCTTTACAAAGACTGGATCAACAAATAAGAAGATATGCAACTAAAAATATTAACCCTAAAATCATGGCTAACAATGGGTGTTTCAATTTGCGAAAACCCTCAAAAATGCATAATTGCAAATAGAGAAACTCAAAAACCAAGATTTCACTAGTGAGAATAGTTAGACCTAGAATCCGAGATAATAAGACTTGTTTTCAGATACAGACTTGTGGAAAACCCTTTGGTTGGAGCGATCTCCTTTGGTCTTGAGAGGGAAAGAGGAAATCTCTCGGCGTTGTTCCCAAACCCAAAGAAAATCCGAGGCCTAGGTGGTCGTCGGCAGTCATGAACCAAAGTTCCCAAAACCACAGAATAATTTTTTTTTCAAATGTTTACTAACGTTAACGATAGCATTTAAAATACTGGCCACACGTCTCTCGGTCTATGGAACCCCGAGAGGAGCGAGATTTGAGAGACAAGAGCTAGGTCAAGTCAAGCTGGCTTGTTAGCTCTGCATGATTTGGCTTGAGGTGTCATTTAGTCTGAAACCAGTTGAGTCCAATTTTTAATTGAGCTTGAATGTTCAAACGATATGGATAAACTAGTTGATTCTTATATATGTATGGTGTTGAAATTGTTCATGGAATATGTTATTTACCTGGTTATGCCATCCTTCCCTTTGTTATTTTGTTGAATGTTGAATGCAAAGACTATGCTTGATAATCGATCAATAGAAAAAACAAAAAATACTATTGCATAATAGCCAAGTGAGAACTTAATGGACTTCTATCTTCGTGGTTGCGGATTGTTTGGTGATCATTTTTTTCTTACTCCTGTTATTTGGAATTTGAATGATATTTCAATATTGAGGTTTTTTTTTAATGAATCGAATGTTATTGCAATGTGTCTTATCTTATCATTTGTGATTTATAGCTTGCACATCATTTAGACTCAATTTACTTCCATGTAATCAGGTCAGACTATGATTTTTTTTTGTGACACACAATATTAAATAGAATGAATCAACGAGCAAGCGATAGTTCGTCACTCCAAAAATTATTTGGTAAAAATTAATAATTTTATTTGTAGAAATTTTATTGGATAAAAAACTAAGGCCAGCCAAGTATTTAGCTCTTAGTGCCTAGAACCTTGCAATTAAATAAAAAGGATTAATGTAGTTAATACTTATCAATTTGGCATGTAAAGGGGCTAAGAACCATTGTCATCTATGTTAAGAGAGAGTCACCACCGACTCTCTCCTTTTTTTTAGAAGTCTCTTTATCCCTCTTTCTCTTCTAGACTTCTCTCCCTTTCTCTATCTTTCTAGAAGATTCTTTTGTTTCCCTCCATTCCACCTACCTATCCCAACTATAAATAGTTGGTTGGTCCTCTTGTTTGTGCATACTAGTTGTAACACCCCATTTTTACACCCTTGAAATCTTATCTTTAATTATTTTTTATTTTGTTAATTTGATTTATTTTAATTTTGTTTCATTTTAGGAGCTTTGTGAATCTTGAGAGAGAGAGAAATCCAAATCCAAAACCCATGACTAAGACTCCAATTCACCAAGCCCATGTTTACAGCCCATGTGCACACTCAGCCAAGCCTTGGCCCATGTTTTAAAGCCCAATCTCTCAAGCCAATTGTGCTGTTGCATTGTCGTAAGCCCTTTTTTTTTTAAAAAAAAAAATCCAAACCCAAGCCCTTGTTCAAAACCCCAAGATCCCAAGTCCCCATTCAAAGTCCAAAGCCTGTTTAAACCCTCAAATCTCTTAAAGCCCAAACCCATTTTCGAATTCCACTGACCCAAAGCCCAAATCCCAGTTGTCAGCACCCTATTTTTACACCCCCTTAACCGTGGTTAATTAATTTAGCTATGGTCCAAACCCTAGTTAACCCTAAGCTTAACCCTAGGTAGTCCTAAACCCAAACCCTAGGTAGCCCTAGCCTAACCTTAGTAAGCCCTAGGTATACCCAAGGCCCAAGCCCATTTGACCAAACTTATACCTAGACAACTCAATCAAACCCAATTACCTAATTTTATTACCCAACCAAAATATAAAAAACATTCAAATATCCCCAAAAATCTCAAAAAATATAAAAAATACAAAAAGACCAAAAAGAGACTTGTAGGACCTCCTTAGCTTTGGTTAGCTCATCTAACCATGGATAAATACTCTCTAACCGCGGTTAGACTTAACACTTGTGCACTTGACCTCCCCGGTCAACTAAACCATAGCCTTCTAGGCTAGACCATTTGACCATCCTATGCACACACACACTCCCCCTAGCCTCAGCACGGGCTCATGTGCCAGAACTACGCTCGGTCTGATCTCACCATGTGAGTACGTAGGCAACCCAACCCTAGCCATCTAGCTTTCTATTTTTCTTGGATTAGCACTCACTTAAAAACTTTGGACAGAAATTAAACTTTGAGATTATAATTGGCTTAAGTTTAGGGAGTAGGTAACCGTTATAAAACGGGGGTCTTGGGGTGCTTAACACCTTCCTCAGGGCTTAATCGAACCACTTACCCTAACTCTGATTAGACTATTTGCCTTATCCAAACAAACAAATACCCGGGACCTATCCCTAAGAATGAATAGGTGGCGACTCAAGTCAAAACATATAATTGTGAAAGTGGGTAGGAAGATCCCATGCTCACAGCTCTGGCGACTCTGCTGGGGACTTAGTTCAAGCCGGAACTTAAATTTAAGCCAAATAATCTCAAAATTAATTAAAATACCTAAGTATTTAATTAAGTGCCGATTCTTTATATTTTTTGGGATGTTCCTTGTACAGCGCATTTCATGCATAGCATACTAGTGTAAAAACCTAATACCCATTAGACAGACTTATTACGCTCATGGCTGTTGGATGACTATCCTCAGTGACAGGGGCTTAACAGTCTTGGAGGTCCGCGGAATTACTTCTGCTGAGTGACTACTCTTAGGGAAGGATTCTGAACGCTCCCGCTTACACCAATCGTCCCAGGTATGTTCTATACCGGGGAGTCGCATACGGTGTTAAGTGATCCCCCCATCCTTTAGGAACACCCTGCATTACCCCATCATGCATACATATAGAATAGGCTGATGTATAGTCTACAAGCAGCCCCACCTGGAGGGATACTCCAAACCCTAACCTGCTTGCACCCTATACCTGTCTCAATCAGGGTTGATTACCCGGATATATCTTGCCCGGATAAGCACTCACTCAGGGGCATGTAATGAGCCAAATTTGTGCTTGTAATAAAATACATCCTACTCCATCTCTGGACATAGCACATGAGGTTCAAATCTTCGGCGTATAGGTCTTCACTTAGACCTATCCCCCGCCTTGTCCTTATAGGCCCCTGGTTCCCTACAACCCAGGTAAAGCATACCAGACCCCTGTCCGATTGCCCTATCAGGATACATGTGCCATGTCACACCCTAATCAAAAATAAAATAAAAAATAATAATAATTTTTTTTTGCATTTCATACACAGTACACTTACACAGAGTCTGTATATTTGTCCAGGGTAGATGACAGGTCCATCCAGGATTGTTCCGCCAAATGGTCAGCCTCCTAGGTCCATGCACCTGACCTCCCAGGGGGCATGTGATCCGGATCTCCGTGAGAAAATTGAGGCACTGAGTCGGGATCAGCGTCTCACTTGGGCCCAGTACTACAGATTGGGTAACACCCTAGACCTGTCCACGGTTAAGGCAGATTGGCGCCTCATTAATGCTGCCGTCCAGTGTTGGAACCCTACCTATATGGTATTCCGTTTCGGTAAGAACGAGTTGTGTCCAACACTGGAGGAGATACAACGCATTCTCGGCTTAAACATGGAAGGTGATGCCATAGTACCGCGCTACAAGGCAAACTTTCAGGCAGATCTCTCACGATTCTTACGAATCAGGCCTGCCTCCTTGCAGTACGATCCTAGCGGCACTTACGACCGGATGTCCATTGAATTTCTTGAGAAATTGTACCGGCCCAAGTGGGACCCTAACTCCCTAGAAACTGAGATCCCTGGTCTCAATGCCTTTACACTGATCATCATGTCACAACTGGTGCTCTCGAAAAGTCGTGCATTCGCCAACTCAGTACTGACAGGGATAATCGATGACATGTGGGAATCAAAGACGGTTGTCCCAGTCATTCTTGCAGAGCTACTCAGGGCTCTCAACCTTGCAGCAGGACGCAGAAAGGGCATCTTCCACGCCAGTGCACCGCTTTTACATCTGTGGATGGTCTCACACCTGCCCACCATCTTACCGGTACCCGACGTACCTCGAGATGCATACAGCCTGCCCAGGAAGATTTCACAGAATCAGGGCGAGATCGTGACTTCGGATGTTAAGACTCTCTACCGGCTTCTCCAAGACTTGACAGAGGAGCAAATTACATGGGAATGTGTGTGGCTGGTTCGCAGACAACTACCACGCGTCGTCATAGCAGGAAGACGATGTATGGTCCTAGCAGGACTCACCGGCTCTGCAGCCTATGTACCACTTCGAGTCCTCCGCCAGTTTGGACTCCCTCAACGCATACCAGTAATAGACAACCTGGAGACAACCTGGAGAATGATTTCGTCAATTTCACAGTGCAATCTGAATGCCTCACCCGTCGATTCCAAGCAGATTAGCGAAGCTCCAGAAAGGACAAATGGCCAGATTTTGTGGTCACAACTGGACCACCAACTGATTCTGCATACCGTATATGGGTAGAAAATCCTGACCTTCCACCCTGCATGCCAGCGCCTAGTTGCCTACACCAGTTGTAGCCCCATCTCGAGGAACCATACCCATAGCTGACATGGCGGTGCCCTGGACAGACTTCTTCTTGGAAAGGCAGCTACAGATCCAGGAGAGAGAAAAGCAGCTTAGACGAGCCCAGCGCGTATTCAGGCAGCAGGAAGTAGGGCAGAGCCGTGAACTCATAGCCATGCAGGAGCAGGTTGACAGCCTCGAGCACACAGTCCGATCCTTGTGGAAGAGACACCGGGTGATATCAGAGAGAACTCCGTCCTTCGGGCCCAGTTGCACTTTCATCAGGAACAGCTTGATAGTGCGAAAGAGGAGATGACCAGTCGGATCCGTCAGTACGGATCCCATATGTACAATGCCTCAGAGATAATCGAGCGCATGGAGGTCGAAATCACATCTCTCCAGCAGCAGCTCATGGACCAAGGGGGCATCCCCCGACCACTTGACTTTGCGATCCCGGACGGACCTGCCTAGGATCGAGTCTTTTTACTTTTTTTTGAGTCAGTCCTGTACTCACTGCACCGTTATCACGCATCAATGAAAAATCTTTTTTTCTGGCATCATCTCTCCTCATCATGCATATTCATGGTTAATCGTTGCATCTTTTCAGTCAGCATGAGCCGACCCATGACTCGTTCTCTGACTGCGATTCTCGCAGAAGTCGCAGAAGCAGTGTTGACCGAGATACCAGTCACGGAGCTAGTACCGTACCGGCCGCCATCTGAGAGTAGCTCAGAAGCAATGACAGAACCATCAGACCATCAGCAGAGAATGGATGATTTAGTGCAGTCGCATGATCGGGACATCGTCGCTATGCAGAACAAGTTAGACTGAGTTTTGGAATCCCTAAACATTCTACTTGGTGCCCGAGCCGGGGAACCCTCTGACCGGATCCCCACAGATAACCCTGATCAACCTCGTCCAGAGCCACATCAGCCTATCCCAGTCATCATCCCTAATCCTGGATTGCTCTGCTTCTGCTTCTGCATTTTCAACAGTCAGCTCTTCAAACATCCGAGCGACGCTGAATACCTCCGGTTCAGGAATCTCTGAAGATTCGATGCCGGCTTGAGGGTAAGGGATATCGGTAACTGGTGCAAAGGAGATTTCTGGTTTACTTTCAAAGATTCCGACTGGGAATGTAACAGAAATGTGGGGTCGAGGCTCAGGTTTCGTCGACTGTTTGTTTTTCCGGGTTAACTTCGAGAGATAGTCCTCGTACCTAGGCTTGTATCCCAGCCCGAATGGTGAAGTATAGCGAGGTGGCATGTATCTCTTTTTCATGCCCTGGTTTCTGGCTCCAAGGCCCTGTCTTGGCTGGTATTTCATGCGAGCCATCATCTTGACAAATGGTGGCACTAACTGCTGGCTGAGTTCTTCCGCCTGGGAGATCGAGCTAACTTGTTCGAACTGGAAGGACATGAAGGCTGAACCCTGCCCCAGCTCTTGGATATCCCCAAAGGAACTTGCCAATTCCTCCGAAGGAATGATGACTAGGTGGTCATCCTGGATGAATTTGATCCTCTGATGCAAGGAGGAGGTAATGACTCCGGCCGTGTGGATCCACGGCCTCCCTAAGAGCAAGGTGAATGAGGCAGGCGCATTCACTACCTGAAAGTTGGTTGTGAACTGTGCAGGTCCGACTCCGATGGTTAAGTCGATGTCTCCCAGGTTCTGCCTGGTGGTATTGTCAAAGGCTCGGATGGTCATCGGGCGCTTCTTCACTTGGCTGAGGTCCAAACCCAGGCTTTGCAGAGTAGATAGAGTGCAGACATTTAGGCCAGAGCCGTTATCAATGAGCACTGAGGAAAGGGTTCTGTCCATGCACTGAACTGCAATGTATAGGGCCCGGGTGTGGTCCCTGTCTCCTTCGGGTATCTCTTCTTCAGTGAAAGAGATGATTCTTGATTCGAGCACCTGCGCCACCATTTGCCCTAGTTTTTCAGGCGAGATGTCCGGTGTGACATGGGCATTGTTAAATACCCTCAGAAGCTGCTTTCTGTGATGTTCAGATGTCAAGAGGAGTCCCAGTATGCTGATCTGTGCTTGAGTTTTACCCAACTGCTGGGTGATATTAAACTCTTCTGCCTTCTCAAGGATTTTCAGTAGAAGAGCTGAATCTGTTGTCTCTTTTTCTGGGTCTGACACCCCTGCCTTGTCATTTGCCTTCTCTTTTACTAGCTCAACTGCTGGTGGTTGGTACACCCGACCGGATCGAGTAAGATTGGCTATATACTCGTTCTCTAGGATAAGAGAGTGAGGGGCAGGTACTTTGTTAAGGCTGAAAGGCTCAGATGAGATGTAGGGGATCTTGAATGGGACAGAAGATGTCGAGGCTTGAGTAGGGACTGTGGGCCAATTGGCGGGACAGAGAATGGTGAATACAATTTGCTCTTTGTCAGTTTCACGAGCGGGTGACTGTATTGGGCCTTGGATAGCTTGAATGTTTTCCTGATGGGGAGGGATAATGATCGGTGATCGGTATGAGGGCCTGATGATGCCATCACTGACTGCGGGTGCACAAGGTTTCAGATGTCTTACCCCGGGCTCTTCCCACTCGATGAAATTGATTTGGTTGTTATGTGGGGGCAGTGGCACCTGATTGATGCTGGTGTTGCCAGGAGCTAGCTCAACCTTGCCAGAATCCAAAAGGTCCTGGATTGCGCACTTCAAGCCGATGCAATAGTCTGTCGCATGGCCTGGGCCTCTGTGAAAGGCGCAGTTTTGATTAGCATCATAGTTCTTGCCTTGTTTGTCTGGGGGAATGAGAGGGGTAGGGCCTCTCAATTCGAGAATACCCTGTTTGGTTAGAAAGTCAAGAAGTTGACTGAGGGTATAAGAGAGAGGAGTAAATTTTCTGATGGGACGAGGTTGCCCCTGGTCTTGTCTAGCCGGTCGAGTGTTCCCTGGTGCTGGCTGTTGCGGAGCGGCCGGAGCCGGTAGTCTGATGGGTGTTGCGGAAGCCACCAAGTTGATGTTCTCTTTCATTTTCTGATCACGGGGACCACTATTTCTGCTTGTAGAAGCTACAGCTGTTCTAGGAGGATCAAACCCAAGACTGGAATGGATGGCACCACTCTGAATTACTGTCTCGATACGGGCACCCGTCTTGACTATCGTGCCAAAATCTACAACCGGTAGGGTGACCCTCAAGGTCGAGTAGGGCTGCTTTAGTATGCCCATAAAGATGCTCGCCAGGTCCTCTTTAGGGATAGGAGTGGAGACTTTCGCAGCCATCGCCCTCCAGCTTGAGGCTTATTCCAGGAAAGATTCATTATTCCTCTGGCTCATCTGTTCCAGTTGGCTCCGCTGAGGCCGAAGCTCCTGATTGAAAGAGTACTGCTCGACAAACATGTCCATTGCGTCTTGCCAGGTCTTGACTTTCTGTTTGTCAACTGACATCCACCAGGTGAGGGCTGCTCCCTTCAAGCTTTTCTGAAAATACTGGATCAACCATGGCTGGTTCTTGTTGTACAAGAGCATGTCCCCCAGATATATCTGCAAATGTTGTTTAAGACAGCCGGAGCCATCGTATTTGTCAAAGTCTGGAACTTTGAAACCTGGGGGCACGGCATCCCCAGATGAGAATGTGAGGTCTCCCAGTGATAGAGCGGGATTGGCAGATGCCCCTCTCATCCTTCTCATCTCCTCCTTCATTTGTTTTATCTCCTCATGTTGATCTTTGAGGGACGGTGTAGGGTCGGATGCTGACGGTCTGTCCTGATGGACGTGGGAGGCCCTGGGTTGTTCCTCATACTGATCAAATTCTGCTTCTCTTCCGCCAGTTGTGGGTCCAGGATTAGGGATGATGACTGGGATAGGCTGATGTGGCTCTGGACGAGGTTGATCAGGGTTATTTGTGGGGATCCGGTCAGGGGGTTCCCTGGCTCGGGCACCAAGTAGAATGTTGAGGTATTCCAAAACTCGGTCTAACTTGTTCTGCATAGCGACGATGTCCCGATCATGCGACTGCACTAAATCATCCATTCTCTGCTGATGGTCTGATGGTTCTGTCATTGCTTCTGAGCTGCTCTCAGATGGCGGCCGGTACGGTACTAGCTCCGTGACTGGTATCTCGGTCAACACTGCTTCTGCGACTTCTGCGAGAATCGTAGTCAGAGAACGAGTCATGGGTCGGCTCATGCAGACTGAAAAGATGTAACGATTAACCATGAATATGCATGATGAGGAGAGATGATGCCAGAAAAAAAGATTTTTAATTGATGCATGATAACGGTGCAGTGAGTACAGGACTGACTCAAAAAAAAGTAAAAAGACTCGATCCTAGGCAGGTCCGTCCGGGATCGCAAAGTCAAGTGGTCGGGGGATGCCCCCTTGGTCCATGAGCTGCTGCTGGAGAGATGTGATTTCGACCTCCATGCGCTCGATTGTCTCCGAGGTATTGTACATATGGGATCCGTACTGACGGATCCGACTGGTCATCTCCTCCTTCGCACTATCAAGCTGTTCCTGATGGAAGTGCAACTGGGCCCGAAGGACGGAGTTCTCTCTGATATCACCCCGGTGTCTCTTCCACAAGGATCGGACTGTGTGCTCGAGGCTGTCAACCTGCTCCTGCATGGCTATGAGTTCACGGCTCTGCCCTGCTTCCTGCTGCCTGAATACGCGCTGGGCTCGTCTAAGCTGCTTTTCTCTCTCCTGGATCTGTAGCTGCCTTTCCAAGAAGAAGTCTGTCCAGGGCACCGCCATATCAGCTATGGGTATGGTTCCACGAGATGGGGCTGCAACTGGTGTAGGCAGTTCCCTAGGCGCTGGCATACCGGGTGGAAGGTCAGGATTTTCTACCCATATACGGTATGCAGAATCAGTTGGTGGTCCAGTTGTGACCACAAAATCTGGCCATTTGTCCTTTCTGGAGCTTCGCCAATCTGCTTGGAATCGGCGGGTGAGGCATTCAGATTGCATTGTGAAATTGACGAAATCATTCTCCAGGTTGTCTATTACTGGTATGCGTTGAGGGAGCCCAAACTGGCGGAGGACTCAAAGTGGTACATAGCCTGCAGAGCCGGTGAGTCCTGCTAGGACCATACATCGTCTTCCTGCTATGACGACGCGTGGTAGTTGTCTGCGAACCAGCCACACACATTCCCATGTGATCTGCTCCTCTGTCAAGTCTTGGAGAAGCCGGTAGAGAGTCTTAACATCCGAAGTCACGATCTCGCCCTGATTCTGTGAAATCTTCCTGGGCAGGCTGTATGCATCTCGAGGTACGTCGGGTACCGGTAAGATGGTGGGCAGGTGTGAGACCATCCACAGATGTAAAAGCGGTGCACTGGCGTGGAAGACGCCCTTTCTGCGTCCTACTGCAAGGTTGAGAGCCCTGAGTAGCTCTGCAAGAATGACTGGGACAACCGTCTTTGATTCCCATATGTTATCGATTATCCCTGCCAGTACTGAGTTGGCGAATGCGCGACTTTTCGGGAGCACCAGTTGTGACATGATGATCAGTGTAAAAGCATTAGGACCAGGGATCTCAGTTTCTAGGGAGTTAGGGTCCCACTTGGGCCGGTACAATTTCTCAAGAAATTCAATGGACACCCGGTCGTAAGTGCCACTAGGATCGTACTGCAAGGAGGCAGGCCTGATTCGTAAGAATCGTGAGAGATCTGCCTGAAAGTTTGCCTTGTAGCACGGTACTATGGCATCACCTTTCATGTTTAAGCCGAGAATGCGTTGTATCTCCTCCAGTGTTGGACACAACTCGTTCTTACCGAAACGGAATACCATATAGGCTTAATTCTGTCAAAGGCTTCTTGGCATTCGGCTGTCCAAACTGTTGGTGTATTCTTCCGAAGAAGCTTGAAGATCGGTTCGTAGATCGGAGTGAGCTGAGAAATGAATCGACTGATGTACTGAATTCGGCCCAGGAAACCACGGATCTCCTTTTCAGTTTGTGGTACTAGCATTTCGATGATGGCTCTGGCTTTAGCTGGATCGACCTCAATGCCTCTTTTACTGACTATGAAGCCGAGGAACTTTCCTGATGAGGCTCCAAAGACACATTTGGCTGGGTTCAGTCTTAGGCCGAATTCTCTGAGTCTGTCACAGAGTCTTTTCAAGTCTTCAGGGTGTTGCCTGGCAGTAAGTGATTTGACGATCATGTCATCCACATAAATTTCAGCTATCTTGTGGATCATGTCATGAAAAAGTGCCGTCATGGCCCTCTGGTAGGTTGCCCCTGCGTTTTTGAGTCCGAATGGCATGACCTTGTAGCAGAACGTGCCCCAAGGTGTAATGAAGGAAGTTTTCTCCATGTCTTCTTCTGCCATTCTGATTTGATTATACCCAGAGAAACCATCCATGAATGAGAGCATCTCGTGCCTTGCAATATTGTCGACTAGGATATCGATGTGCAGGAGAGAGAAGTTGTCCTTAGGGCTAGCCTTATTCAGATTCCGATAGTCGATGCACATCCAGACTTTTTCATCCTTTTTGGGTACTGGCACGATGTTGGCCAACCATTCAGGGTAGTTTGCTACTGCCAAGAAGCCTGCATTGATCTGCTTTTCTACCTCTTCTTTGACTTTTTGTGACCATTCGGGCCTCATCCGTCTCAATTTCTGCTTAACTGGTCTGACATCCGGGTTCAGGGGCAGTCTGTGTACCACCAATGCTGGGTCTAGGCCAGGCATGTCAGCATACGACCAGGCAAAGACATCACTATAGCTTTTCAGGAAGCTGATCATATCTGTTCTTTGCTGTGGGCTCATAGTTGTGCCAATCTGAACCAGCTGAGGGTTGTCTTCGGAACCCAAGTTTACTGTCTCGGTATCCTCGATGTTCGACTGTAGTAGCCCTTCACTGCGTTCTAGCAGGTCCAAAATCTCCTGAGGCGGTTCCTCATCCTGTTCTGTTTCCTGCTCTGAGTCATACTCAACTTCTGAAAGCTCAAGGAGGGTTTCAGGGGTAGCCTTGTCGGAGGCAATTTCCTGGCAAATCATTAAGCTTAGTTTAGCATGCTTATGTTTTTATGTTTTGTTGGCTTCAGGACACTAGGCCTTCCAAGGGAAGAGTCCGTGTGATTTCGTCATTAGCCGAATGCAAATGTTTTTGAAAAACATGTTTTTGAGTCAAAACTCCAGATTTTCATTAAAAAAAGTGGGCTGTTTACAAAATTGACTTGACAAAATAAAAAAGAGGCCTATAGTTGGCCGACATTTTGGACTTTTGCAACGGGAGCAAAGAGAGATAGATTAAGAAGAGGGGGGAATGATACTGCATCATTGCTTGATCTGACCAACCTTCCCTGCACTGTGCTTTCCCTGGCCCTGTGCGGCCTCGATGGTGAGAGCCTCAGTCCACCAACGGATTAGTGGCTGGCGACTGGATGATGCTTCTGCGCTGTTGGAGATGGTGCACACCTGTTCTCCCGCTGAATGCTCTGCTTCTGCTTCTGCATTTTCAACAGTCAGCTCTTCAAACATCCGAGCGACGCTGAATACCTCCGGTTCAGGAATCCCTGAAGATTCGATGCCGGCTTGAGGGTAAGGGATATCGGTAACTGGTGCAAAGGAGATTTCTGGTTTACTTTCAAAGATTCGACTGGGAATGTAACAGAAATGTGGGGTCGAGGCTCAGGTTTCGTCGACTGTTTGTTTTTCCGGGTAACTTCGAGAGATAGTCCTCGTACCTAGGCTTGTATCCAGCCCGAAATGGTGAAGTATAGCGAGGTGGCACGTATCTACTTTTTCATGCCCTGGTTTCGGCTCCAAGGCCCTGTCCTGGCTGGTATTTCATGCGGGCCATCATCTTGACAAATGGTGGCACTAACTGCTGGCTGAGTTCTTCCGCCTGGGAGATCGAGCTAACTTGTTCGAACTGGAAGGACATGAAGGCTGAACCCTGCCCCAGCTCTTGGATATCCCCAAAGGAACTTGCCAATTCCTCCGAAGGAATGATGACTAGGTGGTCATCCTGGATGAATTTGATCCTCTGATGCAAGGAGGAGGGAATGACTCCGACCGTGTGGATCCACGGCCTCCCTAAGAGCAAGGTGAATGAGGCAGGCGCATTCACTACCTGAAAGTTGGTTGTGAACTGTGCAGGTCCGACTCCGATGGTTAAGTCGATGTCTCCCAGGTTCTGCCTGGTGGTATTGTCAAAGGCTCGGATGGTCATCGTGCGCTTCTTCATTTGGCTGAGGTCCAAACCCAGGCTTTGCAGAGTAGATAGAGTGTAGACATTTAGGCCAGAGCCGTTATCAATGAGCACTGAGGAAAGAGTTCTGTCCATGCACTGAACTGCAATGTATAGGGCCCGGGTGTGCTCCCTGTCTCCTTCGGGTATCTCTTCTTCAGTGAAAGAGATGATTCTTGATTCGAGCACCTGCGCCATCATTTGCCCCAGTTTTTCAGGCGAGATGTCCGGTGTGACATGGGCATTGTTAAATACCCTCAGAAGCTGCTTTCTGTGATGTTCAGATGTCAAGAGGAGTCCCAGTATGCTGATCTGTGCCTGAGTTTTACCCAACTGCTGGGTGATATTAAACTCTTCTGCCTTCTCAAGGATTTTCAGTAGAAGAGCTGAATCTGTTGTCTCTTTTCTGGGTCTGACACCCCTGCCTTGTCATTTGCCTTCTCTTTTACTAGCTCAACTGCTGGTGGTTGGTACACCCGACCGGATCGAGTAAGATTGGCTATGTACTCGCTCTCTAGGATAAGAGAGTGAGGGGCAGGTACTTTGTTAAGGCTGAAAGGCTCAGATGAGATGTAGGGGATCTTGAATGGGACAGAAGATGTCGAGGCTTGAGTAGGGACTGTGGGCCAATTGGCGGGACAGAGAATGGTGAATACAATTTGCTCTTTATCAGTTTCACGAGCGGGTGACTGTATTGGGCCTTGGATAGCTTGAATGTTTTCCTGATGGAGAGGGATAATGATCGGTGATCGGTATGAGGGCCTGATGATGCCATCACTAACTGCGGGTGCACAAGGTTTCAGATGTCTTGCCCCGGGCTCTTCCCACTCGATGAAATTGATTTGGTTGTTATGTGGGGGCAGTGACACCTGATTGATGCTGGTGTTGCCAGGAGCTAGCTCAACCTTGCCAGAATCCAAAAGGTCCTGGATTGCGCACTTCAAGCCGATGCAATAGTCTGTCGCATGGCCTGGGCCTCTGTGAAAGGCGCAGTTTTGATTAGCATCATAGTTCTTGCCTTGTTTGTCTGGGGGAAGGAGAGGGGTAGGGCCTCTCAATTCGAGAATACCCTGTTTGGTTAGAAAGTCAAGAAGTTGACTGAGGGTATAAGAGAGAGGAGTAAATTTTCTGATGGGACGAGGTTGCCCCTGGTCTTGTCTAGCCGGTCGGGTGTTCCCTGGTGCTGGCTGTTGCTGAGCGGCCGGAGCCGGTAGTCTGATGGGTGTTGTGGAAGCCACCAAGTTGATGTTCTCTTTCATTTTCTGATCACGGGGACCACTATTTCTGCTTGTAGAAGCTGCAGCTGTTCTACGAGGATCAAACCCAAGACTGGAATGGATGGCACCACTCTGAATTACTATCTCGATACGGGCACCCGTCTTGACTATCGTGCCAAAATCTACAACCGGTAGGGTGACCATCAAGGTCGAGTAGGGCTGCTTTAGTATGCCCATAAAGATGCTCGCCAGGTCCTCTTTAGGGATAGGAGTGGAGACTTTCGCAGCCATCGCCCTCCAGCTTGAGGCATATTCCAGGAAAGATTCATTATTCCTCTGGCTCATCTGTTCCAGTTGGCTCCGCTGAGGCCGAAGCTCCTGATTGAAAGAGTACTGCTCGACAAACATGTCCATTGCGTCTTGCCAGGTCTTGACTTTCTGTTTGTCAACTGACATCAACCAGGTGAGGGCTGCTCCCTTCAAGCTTTTCTAAAAATACTGGATCAACAATGGCTGCTCTTGTTGCATGTCCCCCAGGTATATCTGCAAATGTTGTTTTGGACAGCCGGAGCTATCGTATTTTTCAAAGTCTAGAACTTTGAAACCTGGGGGCACGGCATCCCCAGATGAGAATGTGAGGTCTTCCAGTGATAGAGCGGGATTGGCAGATGCCCCTCTCATCCTTCTCATCTCCTCCTTCATTTGTTTTATCTCCTCATGTTGATCTTTGAGGGACGGTGTAGGGTCGGATGATGACGGTCTATCCTGATGGACGTGGGAGGCCCTGGGTTGTTCCTCATACTGATCAAATTCTGCTTCTCCTCCGCCAGTTGTGGGTCCAGGATTATGGATGATGACTGAGATAAGCTGATGTGGCTCTGGACGAGGTTGATCAGGGTTATCTGTGGGGATCCGGTCAGAAGGTTCCCTGGCTCGGGCACCAAGTAGAATGTTCAGGAATTCCAAAACTCGGTCTAACTTGTTCTGCATAGCGACGATGTCCCGATCATGCGACTGCACTAAATCATCCATTCTCTGCTGATGGTCTGATGGTTCTGTCATTGCTTCTGAGCTGCTCTCAGATGGCGGCCGGTACGGTACTAGCTCCATGACTGGTATCTCGGTCAACACTACTTCTGCGACTTCTGCGAGAATCGCAGTCAGAGAACGAGTCATGGGTCGGCTCATGCAGACTGAAAAGATGCAACGATTAACCATGAATATGCATGATGAGGAGAGATGATGCCAGAAAAAAAGATTTTTCATTGATGCATGATAACGGTGCAGTGAGTACAGGACTGACTCAAAAAAAAGTAAAAAGACTCGATCCTAGGCAGGTCCGTCCGGGATCGCAAAGTCAAGTGGTCGGGGGATGCCCCCTTGGTCCATGAGCTGCTGCTGGAGAGATGTGATTTCGACCTCCATGCGCTCGATTGTCTCCGAGGCATTGTACATATGGGATCCGTACTGACGGATCCGACTTGTCATCTCCTCATTCGCACTATCAAGCTGTTCCTGATGGAAGTGCAACTGGGCCCGAAGGACGGAGTTCTCTCTGATATCACCCCGGTGTCTCTTCCACAAGGATCAGACTGTGTGCTCGAGGCTGTTAACCTGCTCCTGCATGGCTATGAGTTCACGGCTCTGCCCTGCTTCCTGCTGCCTGAATACGCGCTGGGCTCGTCTAAGCTGCTTTTCTCTCTCCTGGATCTGTAGTTGCCTTTCCAAGAAGAAGTCTGTCCAGGGCACCGCCATGTCAGCTATGGGTATGGTTCCACGAGATGGGGCTGCAACTGGTGTAGGCAGTTCCCTAGGCGCTGGCATGCCGGGTGGAAGGTCAGGATTTTCTACCCATATACGGTATGCAGAATCAGTTGGTGGTCCAGTTGTGACCACAAAATCTGGCCATTTGTCCCTTTTGGAGCTTCGCCAATCTGCTTGGAATCGGCGGGTGAGGCATTCAGATTGCACTGTGAAATTGACGAAATCATTCTCCAGGTTGTCTATTACTGGTATGCGTTGAGGGAGCCCAAACTGGCGGAGGACTCGAAATGGTATATAGCCTGCAGAGCCGGTGAGTCCTGCTAGGACCATACATCGTCTTCCTGCTATGACGACGCGTGGTAGTTGTCTGCGAACCAGCCACACACATTCCCATGTGATCTGCTCCTCTGTCAAGTCTTGGAGAAGCCGGTAGAGAGTCTTAACATCCGAAGTCACGATCTCGCCCTGATTCTGTGAAATCTTCCTGGGCAGGCTGTATGCATCTCGAGGTACGTCGGGTACCGGTAAGATGGTGGGCAGGTGTGAGACCATCCACAGATGTAAAAGCGGTGCACTGGCGTGGAAGACGCCCTTTCTGCGTCCTACTGCAAGGTTGAGAGCCCTGAGTAGCTCTGCAAGAATGACTGGGACAACCGTCTTTGATTCCCATATGTTATCGATTATCCCTGTCAGTACTGAGTTGGCGAATGCGCGACTTTTTGGGGCACCAGTTGTGACATGATGATCAGTGTAAAAGCATTAGGACCAGGGATCTCAGTTTCTAGGGAGTTAGGGTCCCACTTGGGCCGGTATAATTTCTCAAGAAATTCAATGGACACCCGGTCGTAAGTGCCACTAGGATCGTACTGCAAGGAGGCAGGCCTGATTCGTAAGAATCGTGAGAGATCTGCCTGAAAGTTTGCCTTGTAGCGCGGTACTATGGCATCACCTTTAATGCTTAAGCCGAGAATGCGTTGTATCTCCTCCAGTGTTGGACACAACTCGTTCTTACCGAAACGGAATACCATATAGGTAGGGTTCCAACACTGGACGACAGCATTAATGAGGCGCCAATCTGCCTTAACCATGGACAGGTCTAGGGTGTTACCCAATCTGTAGTACTGGGCCCAAGTGAGACGCTGATCCCGACTCAGTGCCTCAATTTTCTCATGGAGGGCCGGATCACATGCCCCCTGGGAGGTTAGGTGCATGGACCTAGGAGGCTGACCATTTGGCGGAACAATCCCAGACGGACCTGCCATCTACCCTGGACAAATATACAGACTCTGTGTAAGTGTATTGTGTATGAAATGCAAATTTTTTTTTTTATTATTATTTTTTATTATTATTTTTTTCATTAGGGTGTGACATGGCACATGTATCCTGATAGGGCAATCGGACAGGGGTCCGGTATGCTTTACCCGGGTTGTAGGGAACCAGGGGCCTATAAGGACAAGGTGGGGGGATAGGTCTAAGTGAAGACCTATACGCCGAAGATTTGAACCTCATGTGCTATGTCGAGAGATGGGGTAGGATGTGTTTTATTACAAGCATAAATTTGGCTCATTACATGCCCCTGGGTGAGTGCTTATCCGGGCAGGATATATCCGAGTAATCAACCCTAATTGGGACAGGTATAGGGTGCAAGCAGGTTAGGGTTTGGAGTATCCCTCTAGGTGGGGCTGCTTGTAGACTATACCTCAGCCTATTCTATATGTATGCATGCTGGGGTAATGCAGGGTGTTCCTAAAGGATGGGGGGATCACTTAACACCGTATGCGACTCCCCGGTATAGAACATACCTGGGACGATTGGTGTAAGCGGGAGCGTTCAGAATCCTTCCCTGAGAGTAGTCACTCAGCAGGAGTAATTCCGCGGACCTCCAAGACTGTTAAGCCCCTGTCACTGAGGATAGTCATCCAACAGCCGTGAGCGTAATAAGCCTGTCTAATGGGTATTAGGTTGTTACACTAGTATGCTATGCATGAAATACGCTGTACAAGGAACATCCCAAAAAGTATAAAGAATCAGCACTTAATTAAATACTTAGGTATTTTAATTAATTTTGAGATTATTTGGCTTAAATTTAAGTTCCGGCTTGAACTAAGTCCCCAGCAGAGTCGCCAGAGCTGTGAGCATGGATCTTCCTACCCACTTTCACAATTATATGTTTTGACTTGAGTCGCCACCTATTCATTCTTAGGGATAGGTCCCGGGTATTTGTTTGTTTGGATAAGGCAAATGATCTAACCAGAGTTAGGGTAAGTGGTTCGATTACGCCCTGAGGAAGGTGTTAGGCACCCCAAGACCTCCGTTTTATAACGGTTACCTACTCCCTAAACTTAAGCCAATTATAATCTCAAAGTTTAATTAAAATGTCCAAAGTTTTTAAGTGAGTGCTAATCCAAGAAAAATAGAAAGCTAGATGGCTAGGGTCGAACCCGAGTTGGGTTACCTACGTACTCACATGGTGAGATCAGACCGAGCGTAGTTCTGGCACATTGAGCTCGTGCCGAGGCTAGGGGGGGAGTGTGTGTGTGCATAGATGGTCAAGGGTCTAGCCTAGAAGGCTATGGGTTAGTTGCCGGAGAGGTCAAGTGCACAAGTGTTAAGTCTAACCGCGGTTAGAGATTATTTATCCATGGTAGATGAGCTAACCAAAGCTAAGGAGGTCCTACAAGTCTCTTTTTGGTCTTTTTGTATTTTTTATATTTTTTGAGATTTTTGATGATATTTGAATGCTTTTTATATTTTGGTTGGGTAATAAAATTAGGTAATTGGGTGTGATTGAGTTGTCTTGGTATAAGTTTGGTCAAATGGGCTTGGGCCTTGGGTATACTTAGGGCTTACTAAGGTTAGGCTATGGCTACCTAGGGGGGTTTAGGACTACCTAGGGTTAAGCTTAGGGTTAACTAGGGTTTGGACCATAGCTAAATTAATTAGCCACGGTTAAGGGGGTATAAAAATAGGGTGCTGACTCCGGTCTCTGCTTATAAAAGGCAGGTAAGAGGGGTGAATATCCTTATCTTCTTTTCGGGTAAGAGCTCTCTCGAATCTCCTCTCCATCCCATTTTCTTCTAACCGCGTAACGGCCTTCATTCTGGAAGATCCCATCGCCTACCTTCCAGGCATACCTGTTAGCATCTCAGTAGAAGGCTGAGCCACCTCCGACGATCCCATTGTTCCAGCGAGTTGCAGACCAGCCACTCTCCCAACCAACTCCAGCTCCGGTAACTCTCCCACCCTTTTTCTTCTTTTTCCTCTTTTGCTTCATTCCTTTTCTTTTCTTTGACCTAATAGAGAATAGGGATCTTCTCTCTCCTGCAGCTCCGATCTTCTCCTCTGGTGAGCTCCATCGCCGGTGCCAGTGTCTCCATCATTGAGATTCGGCCGACATCTTTTCTCTCCTCAGGTAACGACTCGAGCTCCCTTCTCATTTCAGTTCTCTTTTGCTTTAGATCTGGAAATCCCAGATTTAAGTCTCTAGTTCTTCATTTCCTTTCTCTGCTTATTTTCCTGTAGATGGCAGACCCATCTCTGGTGATTTCTTCTTCCGGTTAGTAGTTCATCACCTCCCTTCTCTTCCTCTGTTATCACTATTACCGGAGTTCCCTCTCAATCCTTGACTCATACTTGAGGTAAGACCTCATTTTTTTTTGTTGTGACATGATGATCAGTGTAAAGGCATTGAGACCAGGGATCTCAGTTTCTAGGGAGTTAGGGTCCCACTTGGGCCGGTACAATTTCTCAAGAAATTCAATGGACACCCGGTCGTAAGTGCCACTAGGATCGTACTGCAAGGAGGCAGGCCTGATTCGTAAGAATCGTGAGAGATCTGCCTGAAAGTTTGCCTTGTAGCACGGTACTATGGCATCACCTTTCATGTTTAAGCCGAGAATGCGTTGTATCTCCTCCAGTGTTGGACACAACTCGTTCTTACCGAAACGAAATACCATATAGGTAGGGTTCCAACACTGGACGGCAGCATTAATGAGGCGCCAATCTGCCTTAACCATGGACAGGTCTAGGGTGTTACCCAATCTGTAGTACTGGGCCCAAGTGAGACGCTGATCCCGACTCAGTGCCTCAATTTTCTCATGGAGGGCCGGATCACATGCCCCCTGGGAGGTTAGGTGCATGGACCTAGGAGGCTAACCATTTGGCGGAACAATCCCAGACGGACCTGCCATCTACCCTGGACAAATATACAGACTCTGTGTAAGTGTATTGTGTATGAAATGCAAAATTTTTTATTTTTTATTTTTATTTTTATTTTTATTTTTCATTAGGGTGTGACATGGCACATGTATCCTGATAGGGCAATCGGACAGGGGTCCGGTATGCTTTACTCGGGTTGTAGGGAACCAGGGGCCTATAAGGACAAGGTGGGGGGATAGGTTTAAGTGAAGACCTATACGCCGAAGATTTGAACCTCATGTGCTATGTCGAGAGATGGGGTAGGATGTGTTTTATTACAAGCATAAATTTTGCTCATTACATGCCCCTGGGTGAGTGCTTATCCGGGCAGGATATATCCGAGTAATCAACCCTGATTGGGACAGGTATAGGGTGCAAGCAGGTTAGGGTTTGGAGTATCCCTCCAGGTGGGGCTGCTTGTAGACTATACCTCAGCCTATTCTATATGTATGCATGCTGGGGTAATGCAGGGTGTTCCTAAAGGATGGGGGGATCACTTAACACCGTATGCGACTCCCCGGTATAGAACATACCTGGGACGATTGGTGTAAGCGGGAGCGTTCAGAATCCTTCCCTGAGAGTAGTCACTCAGCAGGAGTAATTCCGCGGACCTCCAAGACTGTTAAGCCCCTGTCACTGAGGATAGTCATCCAACAGCCGTGAGCGTAATAAGCCTGTCTAATGGGTATTAGGTTGTTACACTAGTATGCTATGCATGAAATACGCTGTACAAGGAACATCCCAAAAAGTATAAAGAATCAGCACTTAATTAAATACTTAGGTATTTTAATTAATTTTGAGATTATTTGGCTTAAATTTAAGTTCCGGCTCGAACTAAGTCCCCAGCAGAGTCGCCAGAGCTGTGAGCATGGGATCTTCCTACCCACTTTCACAATTATATGTTTTGACTTGAGTCGCCACCTATTCATTCTTAGGGATAGGTCCCGGGTATTTGTTTGTTTGGATAAGGCAAATGATCTAACCAGAGTTAGGTTAAGTGGTTCGATTAAGCCCTGAGGAAGGTGTTAGGCACCCCAAGACCCCCGTTTTATAACGGTTACCTACTCCCTAAACTTAAGCCAATTATAATCTCAAAGTTTAATTAGAATGTCCAAAGTTTTTAAGTGAGTGCTAATCCAAGAAAAATAGAAAGCTAGATGGCTAGGGTCGAACCCGAGTTGGGTTACCTACGTACTCACATGGTGAGATCAGACCGAGCGTAGTTCTGGCACATGAGCTCGTGCCGAGGCTAGGGGGGAGTGTGTGTGTGCATAGATGGTCAAAGGGTCTAGCCTAGAAGGCTATGGTTTAGTTGACCGGAGAGGTCAAGTGCACAAGTGTTAAGTCTAACCGCGGTTAGAGATTATTTATCCATGGTTAGATGAGCTAACCAAAGCTAAGGAGGTCCTACAAGTCTCTTTTTGGTCTTTTTGTATTTTTTATATTTTTTGAGATTTTTGATGATATTTGAATGCTTTTTATATTTTGGTTGGGTAATAAAATTAGGTAATTGGGTTTGATTGAGTTGTCTAGGAATAAGTTTGGTCAAATGGGCTTGGGCCTTGGGTATACCTAGGGCTTACTAAGGTTAGGCTAGGGCTACCTAGGGTTTGGGTTTAGGACTACCTAGGGTTAAGCTTAGGGTTAACTAGGGTTTGGACCATAGCTAAATTAATTAACCACGGTTAAGGGGGTGTAAAAATAGGGTGCTGACAGCTGCCCCTCTTTGTCAGAGAATGCCGTGATTGGCGATTTGAACGACAAAGACTGGAATCATCCGATTTTTATACCGAGATTGGGCATTGGGGAATGCAGCATGGTATGATGTGCAAGTGGTGAATGCATGTGGAGTGATGTGGACTATTGCTAGAGGATAGCGAGTAGCTGAGGGAAAATTGGGTGTAGAAGTGGTGTGGTCCCCAGGGGCTCCACCGGGGAATGCGATTGAGACGGTGTTTCCTAGATCGGATTTACCGAATCGATCGAGGGACACACGGAATGTCGAAAAGGAAGGACATACTAGTGAGACCGCGGTGTGACGAAGTTGTCACGTAGCTCCAGAAGGTCAACGGACACCTGAGGGTGTCGCAAAAGGGAGATACGCTAGTGCGATTGCGGTGTGACGAGGTTGCCACGTAACACTAGGAGGTCAAATGACACACGGGTGCGTCACAGAAGAGAGACAAGCTAGTGGGACTGCGGTGTGACGAGATTGTCACGTAGCACTAGAAGGTCGAGGACACACGGGGGCGTCACGAAAGAGGGACAAGCTAGTGAGGCTGCGGTGTGACGAGATTGTCACGTAGCACTAGGAAGTTGAGGACACACGGGGGTGTCACAAAAGAAGGATCGGCTAGCGAGTCTGCGGTATGACAAGATTGTCACGTAGCGCTAGGAAGTCAAGGACACAGGGGGGCATCACAAAAGAGGGACAAACTAGTGAGGCTGCGGTGTGAAGAGATTGTCACGTAGCACTAGGAAGTCGAGGACATACGGGGGTGTCACAAAAGAAAGATCGGCTAGCGAGACTGCGGTATGGCGAGATTGTCACGTAGCGCTAGGAAGTTAAGGACACACGGGGGTGTCATAAGGGAAGGATCGGCTAGCGAGACTGCGGTATGACGAGATTGTCACGTAGCGCTAGGAAGTTAAGGACACACAGGGGTGTCAAAAGGGAAGGATCGGCTAGCGAGACTGCGGTATGACGAGATTGTCACGTAGCGCTAGGAAGTCAAGGGACACCCGGGGTGTCACAACGAAGAGAGACCTGTGGGAGGTGATGCTGTTATGTGGCGAGATTGCCACAGAGCACACAGGATGTCTGGAGGTCTCAAGGTATGATGCCAAATGAAACTGGAATTGCCCAAGAGGGAATGAATTTTGATCATGTTGAACACTGCTGAGAGGTTTTAGCCAAGCAGGTTATGATGCTATGTTGTCATGCAGGGATGAAAACAAGGGTGCTTTCCCATGACTCTGTGGTGATCTGCCGCTGACGGAGATGCATGGCTTCGGCTTCCTTTGCTTGATTGCCGGGGCTACTTGGTGCAGGTTGGTACAGACAGGCTTTGTTACCAAAAGTTTGTTTTTGAAAATCTTTTCGTAGAAAAAGTGTAGAAGACTTTTTATGAAGATTTTATTTTTGACAAAAATGCTTAGTTAGCTGTGATTTGCCAATAAATTGCCTAGGTTTAGGGCTTATGGGATTTGTTCGGGAGCGAGGTACATGACTCAGAGCAAGATGCTGGGGAATAGACAAATTCGTCCGAACAACCGCTGATAGGCTTCTGATCTCTTGCTAGGGAAGAGTACTGTTATGAGCCGCTGGGCTTCTGCTAGACGTCTGTTGGGGACTTAGGGAGTGCCTATTGCCTGGGCCCTGTTGGGGAGTGGATTTCTGCAGTGGTCCACCCGCTGGGGAATTTAAGGCGCGTTGGGGATTTTCCACTATTGCGCACATGTTAGAGGGGATGTCTTCTGACTGACTTTCTGCCGGGGCATACTTGGGGGTTGACCCTCTGCTAGGGTATTCCCTGCCGGAGTCTCTGTTGGGGATGCAGTACCACTGAGAGAGGCTGATCTGGGGATGCTTAGGGGGAATCCGATGAACCTGCTCACTGCCGGATGGTTGTTGCCAAACTGATTTTCAGCTTTTTCTCCATTTTTTACCCTTGGAACGACCAAGTCATGGGGTTCGCATAATTTTTGCACGATGAGGTCGTTTCCGGTTTTCCTCATGCCTGCGAAGCTGATTGATTTTCGTCCCTTTTTTGCCCCTAGTCACGAGACTAGGTCTGGGATTCGCGTAATTTTTGCGCAATGAGGCCGTTTCCGGTTTTCACTCATGCCCGTGATTTGTTTGAGGGTTCGGATCTTCTCCCTTCACTGCCCTGATTGACATTCGCTGGGGATTGATACTCCACTGGGGATATAGGCGTGATATTGTACTTGTACTCGCAGTTTCTAGAGGATCTGGGAGGGCTTAGCATAGAACAAAACGTTGGCTAGGGGACCGAAGTTTGGGACACCCTTAAATTCTGTTGCAACTCACTTGCATGGGGGTTTTCTGTTGAAGATAAATTTTTTGTTGGGCTCCACTAGGGATTGTCCTCTTTGGTAGAAGCTGATTGTTTTGGGATTTTTTTTTTGGACGAGTTTTTTTTTCTTTTTTTGGGAAGTGTTTTGGGAGAAGTTGATCTTGTTGGGGGGAAAGCCCGGAAAGATTATTTTTGCTCATAGAGTCCCTAACTTGGAAAATATTTCAACTTCTATTTTGGAGTTTCATTTGATGGAATATTTTGTAAACTTGATGTCAACTCCGTCGTGAGAATTGGGAGAATTTGTCTCTGTTTGGGGAATGACTCTGTGGGGAAAAAGCTGTTCCTGTGGGGAGAGTTTTAAGAAGAGGAAAAGATTCTGAGGGATAAGTCCCTTTCTGCGACCGCACCTGATTTGTCAGGTTGCCTACGTACCCTTTGCAGGATCAGGTCATGACGTAGTTCAAGCAAAATGCCCCAACTGGACGAGGGAGGGTGTCCCTGAAAGGTTTTTGTGAGAGAAAGATTGTTAGGCTTGAAGGGCTAACTAGCGTATTTCATTTATTTTTGTAAAAAGGTTTACATTGTTGGGGGTAAGGAGTGTGCCAATGACGGCTTCCTGTCATTTCCCGGAGATCCTACGAGTACAAAGTGCCTGTCAGACCTAGACCCTAAGCGTAGTATCGTTTAACTTTGTCCATGTTGACGGGCTCTGGGAGGTCTTCGTCATCCATACGTCCGAGTCGTAGGGCACCGCCAGAGAATTTGTCTCGGACTATGTATGGGCCTTCATAGTTGGGCGTGAACTTGCCCCTCGGGTCAGGACGGTTTGGCAATATCTTCCGGAGAACCAGGTCACCGACTTCGATGCTTGACTTTCTTGTTAAAATCCCTAGCCATGCGCCTCTGATAGGCTTGAGAATGATTCATGGCTTTCAATCGTCGTTCTTCAATCAAGTTCAGCTGTTCATACCGGGTTTGTGCCCATTCTGATTCTGATATTTCTGCTTCCATTAACACGCGAAGTGATGGAATCTCTACCTCGATGGGGAGGACTGTTTCCATATCACAGGCCAAATAAAATGGTGTTGCCCATGTTGAAGTTCTGATGGACGTTCTGTAGGCCATGAGAGCGTATGAGAGCATCTCATGCCAGACAGAATAATTGGTTGCCATTTTCTCGATGATCTTTTTCAGATTCTTATTGGCTGCTTCCACTGCTCCATTAGTCTGTGCCCTGTATGGTGTGGGTTATGATGTTGAATCTTGAATTTTTGGCAGAGGTCAGTCATCCCCTTATTGCAGAAGTTGAGAGCGTTGTCTGTTACAATCTCGAACGGGACATTGTATCGGCAGATAATGTCTCTCTTCAAGAAACGTTGAACCACAGAGGCTGTGACGTTGGCATAAGAGGTTGCCTCGACCCATTTCGTGAAATAATCGATTGCAACCAGGATGAATCGATGTCCGTTAGATGCTTTCGGAGCTATGGGTCCGATGACATCGATGCCCCAAGTAGAGAAAGGCCAAGGAGCAGTCAGGTTGTGTAGCCTTGTCGGCGGTGCATTGATCTTATCAGCATAAACCTAGCACTGGTGGTATTTTTGTACATGCTTACAACAATCAGCTTCCATAGTAGACCAATAGTAGCCCAGTCTGAGAATTTTCTTAGACAACATCAACCCATTCATGTGTGGGCCGCAAGTTCCTCCATGAACTTCTTCTACTACCTGTGCTGCTTCACTGGTATCGAGGCATCTGAGCCATATCAAGTTTGGCGATCTCTTGTATAAAATGCCCCCTGATAGGATAAACTGGATAGCCAGTCTTCTGATTGCCCGACGGTCTGTTTTTGTGGCATCGAGAGGGAAGGTCCCGTCCTCGAGGTACTGCTTGATGTCTGCATACCAAGGCTTGTTGTCATTCACTGTGTCCAGCTCGAGGCAGTAGACAGGCTGATCCTGTTGCTGAATTTTAATTGGCCAGAGCATGATTCCCCTGGAAATCTGTACCATAGAGGCGAGAGTAGCCAATGCGTCGGCAAATCTGTTATGGTTCCTGGATCGGTGACTGAAACTGATTCTTCTGAATCAAGTGATTAGTACATTGAGATAGGCTAGGTATGGGACCAGCCTGGCTTCTCGGATGGTCCAAGATTCATTTGCCTGATAGATTACCAAAGATGAGTCCTCGTAGACGTCTATCTCCTCAATTCCGATACCCAGGGCTTCTTTTAGTCCGGCTATGCATGCTTCGTATTCTGCTTCATTGTTGGAGCATCTTAATTTCAACTTTACAGAGATAGGGAGATGTCCCCCCTTGGGTGAGATTAGGACTGCTCCTGCCCCACGTCCACGACTGTTGGCAGCTTCGTCAAAATATAACTCCCAGCCGGAGTATTCTTGCTCTTCTGCTTTTGCGTACAGGATGGCTTCGTCCGGAAACTGATCATGTACAGACACATAGTCTTGTGTTGGGCTGTGGGCCAAGTGATCTGCAATCGCCTGCCCCTTGATTGACTTTTGAGTCATGTATGTAATGTCGAATTCAGACAACATCATAAGCCATCGGGCAGTCCTTCCGGTAGTGGCTGACTTTTCCAATAGATATTTGAGTGGGTCCATTCGGGAGATCAGGATTACCGGGTAGGAAAGCAGGTAGTGCCGAAGACGCTGAGTAGCCCAAACCAGTGCCAGACATGTTTTCTCCAGCGGGCTGTACCTTTCCTCATACTCTAGTAAGCGCTTACTGATGTAGTAAATGGCCTGTTCTGTTCTGCCGGTCTCATCATGCTGTGTCAAGACGCACCCCATGGAGGTTTATTGTACTGAGATATAGAGTAGTAGGGGTCGTCCCGACGTAGGAGGCACAAGTACTGGAGGATTCAGAAGGCACTGCTTAATTCTGTCAAAGGCTTCTTGGCATTCGGCTGTCCAAACTGTTGGTGTATTCTTCCGAAGAAGCTTGAAGATCGGTTCGCAGATCGGAGTGAGCTGAGAAATGAATCGACTGATGTACTGAATTCGGCTCAGGAAACCACGGATCTCCTTTTCAGTTTGTGGTGCTGGCATTTCGATGATGGCTCTGGCTTTAGCTGGATCGACCTTAATGCCTCTTTCACTGACTATGAAGCCGAGGAACTTTCCTGATGAGGCTCCAAAGACACATTTGGCTGGGTTCAGTCTTAGGCCGAATTCTCTGAGTCTGTCACAGAGTCTTTTCAAGTCTTCAGGGTGTTGCCTGGCAGTAAGTGATTTGACGATCATGTCATCCACATAAATTTCAGCTATCTTATGGATCATGTCATGAAAAAGTGCCGTCATGGCCCTCTGGTAGGTTGCCCCTGCGTTTTTGAGTCTGAATGGCATGACCTTGTAGCAGAACGTGCCCCAAGGTGTAATGAAGGAAGTTTTCTCCATGTCTTCTTCTGCCATTCTGATTTGATTATACCCAGAGAAACCATCCATGAATGAGAGCATCTCATGCCTTGCAGTATTGTCGACTAGGATATCGATGTACAGGAGAGGGAAGTTGTCCTTAGGGCTAGCCTTATTCAGATTCCGATAGTCGATGCACATCCAGACTTTTCCATCCTTTTTGGGTACTGGCACGATGTTGGCCAACCATTCAGGGTAGTTTGCTACTGCCAAGAAGCCTGCATTGATCTGCTTTTCTACCTCTTCTTTGAATTTTTGTGACCATTCGGGCCTCATCCGTCTCAATTTCTGCTTAACTGGTCTGACATCCGGGTTCAGGGGCAGTCTGTGTACCACCAATGCTGGGTCTAGGCCAGGCATGTCAGCATACGACCAGGCAAAGACATCACTATAGCTTTTCAGGAAGCTGATCATATCTGTTCTTTGCTGTGGGCTCATAGTTGTGCCAATCTGAACCAGCTGAGGGTTGTCTTCGGAACCCAAGTTTACTGTCTCAGTATCCTCGATGTTCGACTGTAGTAGCCCTTCACTGCGTTCTAGCAGGTCCAAAATCTCCTGAGGCGGTTCCTCATTCTGTTCTGTTTCCTGCTCTGAGTCATACTCAACTTCTGAAAGCTCAAGGAGGGTTTCAGGGGTAGCCTTGTCGGAGACAATTTCCTGCCAAATCATTAAGCTTAGTTTAGCATGCTTATGTTTTTATGTTTTGTTGGCTTCAGGACACTAGGCATTCCAAGGGAAGAGTCCGTGTGATTTCGTCATTAGCCGAATGCAAATGTTTTTGAAAAACATGTTTTTGAGTCAAAACTCCAGATTTTCATTAAAAAAAAGTGGGCTGTTTACAAAATTGACTTGAAAAAATAAAAAAGAGGCCTATAGTTGGCAGACATTTTGGACTTTTGCAACGGGAGCAAAGAGAGATAGATTAAGAAGAAGAGGGGAATGATACTGCATCATTGCTTGATCTGACCAACCTTCCCTGCACTGTGCTTTCCCTGGCCCTGTGCGGCCTCGATGGTGAGAGCCTCAGTCCACCAACGGATTAGTGGCTGGCGACTGGATGATGCTTCTGCGCTGTTCGAGATGGTGTACACCTATTCTCCCGCTGAATGCTCTGCTTCTGCTTCTGCATTTTCAACAGTCAGCTCTTCAAACATCCGAGCGACGCTGAATACCTCCGGTTCAGGAATCCCTGAAGATTCGATGCCGGGTTGAGGGTAAGGGATATTGGTAACTGGTGCAAATGAGATTTCTGATTTACTTTCAAAGATTCCGACTGGGAATGTAACAGAAATGTGGGGTCGAGACTCAGGTTTCGTCGACTGTTTGCTTTTCCGGGTTAACTTCGAGAGATAGTCCTCGTACCTAGGCTTGTATCCCAGCCCGAATGGTGAAGTGTAGCGAGGTGGCACATATCTATTTTTCATGCCCTGGTTTCTGGCTCCAAGGCCCTGTCCTGGCTGGTATTTCATGCGGGCCATCATCTTGACAAATGGTGGCACTAACTGCTTGCTGAGTTCTTCCGCCTGGGAGATCGAGCTAACTTGTTCGAACTGGAAGGACATGAAGGCTGAACCCTGCCCCAGCTCTTGGATATCCCCAAAGGAACTTGCCAATTCCTCCGAAGGAATGATGACTAGGTGGTTATCCTGGATGAATTTGATCCTCTGATACAAGGAGGAGGTAATGGTTCCGGCCGTGTGGATCCACGGCCTCCCTAAGAGCAAGGTGAATGAGGCAGGCACATTCACTACCTGAAAGTTGGTTGTGAACTGTGCAGGTCCGACCCCGATGGTTAAGTCGATGTCTCCCAGGTTCTGCCTGGTGGTATTGTCAAAGGCTCGGATGGTCATCGGGCGCTTCTTCACTTGGCTGAGGTCCAAACCCAGGCTTTGCAGAGTAGATAGAGTGCAGACATTTAGGCCAGAGCCGTTATCAATGAGCACTGAGGAAAGAGTTCTGTCCATGCACTGAATTGCAATGATTCTTGATTCGAGCACCTGCGCCACCATTTGCCCCAGTTTTTCAGGCGAGATATCCGGTGTGACATGGGCATTGTTAAATACCCTCAGAAGCTGCTTTCTGTGATGTTCAGATGTCAAGAGGAGTCCCAGTATGCTGATCTGTGCCTGAGTTTTACCCAACTGCTGGGTGATATTAAACTCTTCTGCCTTCTCAAGGATTTTCAGTAGAAGAGCTGAATCTGTTGTCTCTTTTTCTGGGTCTGACACCCCTGCCTTGTCATTTGCCTTCTCTTTTACTAGCTCAACTGCTGGTGGTTGGTACACCCGACCGGATCGAGTAAGATTGGCTATGTACTCGCTCTCTAGGATAAGAGAGTGAGGGGCAGGTACTTTGTTAAGGCTGAAAGGCTCAGATGAGATGTAGGGGATCTTGAATGGGACAGAAGATGTCGAGGCTTGAGTAGGGACTGTGGGCCAATTGGCGGGACAGAGAATGGTGAATACAATTTGCTCTTTGTCAGTTTCACGAGCGGGTGACTGTATTGGGCCTTGGATAGCTTGAATATTTTCCTGATGGAGAGGGATAATGATCGGTGATCGGTATGAGGGCCTGATGATGCCATCACTGACTGCGGGTGCACAAGGTTTCAGATGTCTTGCCCTGGGCTCTTCCCACTCGATGAAATTGATTTGGTTGTTATGTGGGGGCAGTGGCACCTGATTGATGCTGGTGTTGCCAGGAGCTAGCTCAACCTTGCCAGAATCCAAAAGGTCCTGGATTGCGCACTTCAAGCCGATGCAATAGTCTGTCGCATGGCCAGGGCCTCTGTGAAAGGCGTTGTTTTGATTAGCATCATAGTTCTTGCCTTATTTGTCTGGGGGAAGGAGAGGGGTAGGGCCTCTCAATTCGAGAATACCCTTTTTGGTTAGAAAGTCAAGAAGTTGACTGAGGGTATAAGGGAGAGGAATAAATTTTCTGATGGGACGAGGTTGCCCCTGGTCTTGTCTAGCCGGTCGAGTGTTACCTGGTGCTGGCTGTTGCTGAGCAGCTGGAGCCGGTAGTCTGATGGGTGTTGCGGAAGCCACCAAGTTGATGTTCTCTTTCATTTTCTGATCACGGGGACCACTATTTCTGTTTGTAGAAGCTGCAGCTGTTCTAGGAGGATCAAACCTAAGACTGGAATGGATGACACCACTCTGAATTGCTGTCTCGATACGGGCACCCGTCTTGACTATCGTGCCAAAATCTACAACCGGTAGGGTGACCATCAAGGTCGAGTAGGGCTGCTTTAGTATGCCCATAAAGATGCTCGCCAGGTCCTCTTTAGGGATAGGAGTGGAGAATTTCGCAGCCATCGCCCTCCAGCTTGAGGCATATTCCAGGAAAGATTCATTATTCCTCTGGCTCATCTGTTCCAATTGGCTCCGCTGAGGCGAAGCTCCTGATTGAAAGAGTACTGCTCGACAAACATGTCCATTGCTTCTTGCCAGGTCTTGACTTTCTGTTTGTCAACAGACATCCACCAGGTGAGGGCTGCTCCCTTCAAGCTTTTCTGAAAATACTGGATTAACAATGGCTGGTTCTTGTTGTACAAGAGCATGTCCCCCAGGTATATCTGCAAATGTTGTTTAAGACAGCCGGAGCCATCGTATTTGTCAAAGTCTGGAACTTTGAAACCTGGGGGCACGGCATCCCCAGATGAGAATGTGAGGTCTTCCAGTGATAGAGCGGGATTGGCAGATGCCCCTCTCATCCTTCTCATCTCCTCCTTCATTTGTTTTATCTCCTCATGTTGATCTTTGAGGGACGGTGTAGGGTTGGATGCTGACGGTCTGTCCTGATGGACGTGGGAGGCCCTGGGTTGTTCCTCATACTGATCAAATTCTGCTTCTCTTCCGCCAGTTGTGGGTCCAGGATTAGGGATGATGACTGGGATAGGCTTATGTGGCTCTGGACGAGGTTGATCAGGGTTATTTGTGGGGATCCGGTCAGGGGGTTCCCTGGCTCGGGCACCAAGTAGAATGTTGAGGTATTCCAAAACTCGGTCTAACTTGTTCTGCATAGCGACGATGTCCCGATCATGCGACTGCACTAAATCATCCATTCTCTGCTAATGGTCTGATGGTTCTGTCATTGCTTCTGAGCTGCTCTCAGATGGCGGCCGGTACGGTACTAGCTCCGTGACTGGTATCTCGGTCAACACTGCTTCTGCGACTTCTGCGAGAATCGCAGTCAGAGAACGAGTCATGGGTCGGCTCATGCAGACTGAAAAGATGCAACGATTAACCATGAATATGCATGATGAGGAGAGATGATGCCAGAAAAAAAGATTTTTCATTGATGCCTGATAACGGTGCAGTGAGTACAGGACTGACTAAAAAAAAAGTAAAAAGATTCGATCCTAGGCAGGTCCGTCCGGGATCGCAAAGTCAAGTGGTCGGGGGATGCCCCCTTGGTCCATGAGCTGCTGCTGGAGAGATGTGATTTCGACCTCCATGCGCTCGATTGTCTCCGAGGTATTGTACATATGGGATCCGTACTGACGGATCCGACTGGTCATCTCCTCCTTCGCACTATCAAGCTGTTCCTGATGGAAGTGCAACTGGGCTCGAAGGACGGAGTTCTCTCTGATATCACCCCGGTGTCTCTTCCACAAGGATCGGACTGTGTGCTCGAGGCTGTCAACCTGCTCCTGCATGGCTATGAGTTCACGGCTCTGCCCTGCTTCCTGCTGCCTGAATGCGCGCTGGGCTCGTCTAAGCTGCTTTTCTCTCTCCTGGATCTGTAGCTGCCTTTCCAAGAAGAAGTCTGTCCAGGGCACCGCCATGTCAGCTATGGGTATGGTTCCACGAGATGGGGCTGCAACTGGTGTAGGCAGTTCCCTAGGCGCTGGCATGCCGGGTGGAAGGTCAGGATTTTCTACCCATATACGGTATGCAGAATCAGTTGGTGGTCCAGTTGTGACCACAAAATCTGGCCATTTGTCCCTTCTGGAGCTTCGCTAATCTGCTTGGAATCGGCGGGTGAGGCATTCAGATTGCATTGTGAAATTGACGAAATCATTCTCCAGGTTGTCTATTACTGGTATGCGTTGAGGGAGTCCAAACTGGCGGAGGACTCGAAGTGGTACATAGGCTGCAGAGCCGGTGAGTCCTGCTAGGACCATACATCGTCTTCCTGCTATGACGACGCGTGGTAGTTGTCTGCGAACCAGCCACACACATTCCCATGTAATTTGCTCCTCTGTCAAGTCTTGGAGAAGCCGGTAGAGAGTCTTAACATCCGAAGTCACGATCTCGCCCTGATTCTGTGAAATCTTCCTGGGCAGGCTGTATGCATCTCGAGGTACGTCGGGTACCGGTAAGATGGTGGGCAGGTGTGAGACCATCCACAGATGTAAAAGCGGTGCACTGACGTGGAAGACGCCCTTTCTGCGTCCTGCTGCAAGGTTGAGAGCCCTGAGTAGCTCTGCAAGAATGACTGGGACAACCGTCTTTGATTCCCACATGTCATCGATTATCCCTGTCAGTACTGAGTTGGTGAATGCGCGACTTTTCGGGAGCACCAGTTGTGACATGATGATCAGTGTAAAGGCATTGAGACCAGGGATCTCAGTTTCTAGGGAGTTAGGGTCCCACTTGGGCCGGTACAATTTCTCAAGAAATTCAATGGACACCCGGTCGTAAGTGCCGCTAGGATCGTACTACAAGGAGGCATGCCTGATTCGTAAGAATCGTGAGAGATCTGCCTGAAAGTTTGCCTTGTAGCGCGGTACTATGACATCACCTTCCATGTTTAAGCCGAGAATGCGTTGTATCTCCTCCAGTGTTGGACACAACTCGTTCTTACCGAAACGGAATACCATATAGGTAGGGTTCCAACACTGGACGACAGCATTAATGAGGCGCCAATCTGCCTTAACCATGGACAGGTCTAGGGTGTTACCCAATCTGTAGTACTGGGCCCAAGTGAGACGCTGATCCCGACTCTGTGCCTAAATTTTCTTACGGAGGGCCGGATCACATGCCCCCTGGGAGGTCAGGTGCATGGACCTAGGAGGCTGACCATTTGGCGGAACAATCCCGGACGGACCTGCCATCTACCTTGGACAAATATACAGACTCTGTGTAAGTGTACTGTGTATGAAATGCAAATTTTTTTTTTAAATTATTTTTATTTTTATTTTTATTTTTCATTAGGGTGTGACATGACACATGTATCCTGATAGGGCAATCGGACAGGGGTCCGGTATGCTTTACCCGGGTTGTAGGGAACCAGGGGCCTATAAGGACAAGGCGGGGAGATAGGTCTAAGTGAAGACCTATACCCCGACGATTTGAACCTCATGTGCTATGTCCAGAGATGGGGTTGGATGTGTTTTATTACAAACACAAATTTGGCTCATTACATGCCCCTGGGTGAGTGCTTATCCGGGCAGGATATATCCGAGTAATCAACCCTGATTGGGACAGGTATAGGGTGCAAGCAGGTTAGGGTTTGGAGTATCCCTCCAGGTGGGGCTGCTTGTAGACTATACCTCAGCCTATTCTATATGTATGCATGCTGGGGTAATGCAGGGTGTTCCTAAAGGATGGGGGGATCACTTAACACCGTATGCGACTCCCCGGTATAGAACATACCTGGGACGATTGGTGTAAGCGGGAGCGTTCAGAATCCTTTCCTGAGAGTAGTCACTTAGCAGGAGTAATTCCGCGGACCTCCAAGACTGTTAAGCCCCTGTCACTGAGGATAGTCATCCAACAGCCGTGAGCGTAATAAGCCTGTCTAATGGGTATTAGGTTGTTACACTAGTATGCTATGCATGAAATGCGCTGTACAAGGAACATCCCAAAAAGTATAAAGAATCAGCACTTAATTAAATACTTAGGTATTTTAATTAATTTTGAGATTATTTGGCTTAAATTTAAGTTCCGGCTTGAACTAAGTCCCCAGCAGAGTCGTCAGAGCTGTGAGCATGGGATCTTCCTACCCACTTTCACAATTATATGTTTTGACTTGAGTCGCCACCTATTTATTCTTAGGGATAGGTCCCGGGTATTTGTTTGTTTGGATAAGGCAAATGGTCTAAGCAGAGTTAGGGTAAGTGGTTCGATTAAGCCCTGAGGAAGGTGTTAGGCACCCCAAGACCCCCGTTTTATAACGGTTATCTACTCCTTAAACTTAAGCCAATTATAATCTCAAAGTTTAATTAGAATGTCCAAATTTTTTAAGTGAGTGCTAATCCAAGAAAAATAGAAAGCTAGATGGTTAGGGTCGAACCCGAGTTGGGTTGCCTACGTACTCACATGGTGAGATCAGACCGAGCGTAGTTCTGGCACATGAGCCCGTGCCGAGGCTAGGGGGGAGTGTGTGTGTGCATAGGATGGTCAAAGGGTCTAGCCTAGAAGGCTATGGTTTAGTTGACCGGGGAGGTCAAGTGCACAAGTGTTAAGTCTAACCGCGGTTAGAGAGTATTTATCCATGGGTAGATGAGCTAACCAAAGCTAAGGAGGTCCTACAAGTCTCTTTTTGGTATTTTTGTATTTTTTATCTTTTTTGAGATTTTTGGGGATATTTGAATGTTTTTTATATTTTGGTTGGGTAATAAAATTAGGTAATTGGGTGTGATTGAGTTGTCTTGGTATAAGTTTGGTCAAATGGGCTTGGGCCTTGGGTATACTTAGGGCTTACTAAGGTTAGGCTATGGCTACCTAGGGTTTGGGTTTAGGACTACCTAGGGTTAAGCTTAGGGTTAACTAGGGTTTGGACCATAGCTAAATTAATTAGCCACGGTTAAGGGGGTATAAAAATAGGGTGCTGACTCCGGTCTCTGCTTATAAAAGGCAGGTAAGAGGGGTGAATATCCTTATCTTCTTTTCGGTTAAGAGCTCTCTCGAATCTCCTCTCCATCCCATTTTCTTCTAACCGCGTAACGGCCTTCATTCTGGAAGATCCCATCGCCTACCTTCCAGGCATACCTGTTAGCATCTCAGTAGAAGGC
Source organism: Tetracentron sinense (assembly GCA_015143295.1). Taxonomy (NCBI): domain Eukaryota; kingdom Viridiplantae; phylum Streptophyta; class Magnoliopsida; order Trochodendrales; family Trochodendraceae; genus Tetracentron; species Tetracentron sinense. The sequence goes on from CM026563.1 coordinate 5,652,197, forward strand.
TGAGCCACCTCCGACGATCCCATTGTTCCAGCGAGTTGCAGACCAGCCACTCTCCCAACCAACTCCAGCTCCGGTAACTCTCCCACCCTTTTTCTTCTTTTTCCTCTTTTGCTTCATTCCTTTTTCTTTTCTTTGACCTAATAGAGAATAGGGATCTTCTCTCTCCTGCAGCTCCGATCTTCTCCTCTGGTGAGCTCCATCGCCGGTGCCAGTGTCTCCATCATTGAGATTCGGCCGACATCTTTTCTCTCCTCAGGTAACGACTCGAGCTCCCTTTCTCATTTCAGTTCTCTTTTGCTTTAGATCTGGAAATCCCAGATTTAAGTCTCTAGTTCTTCATTTCCTTTCTCTGCTTATTTTCCTGTAGATGGCAGACCCATCTCTGGTGATTTCTTCTTCCGGTTAGTAGCTTCATCACCTCCCCTTCTCTTCCTCTGTTATCACTATTACCGGAGTTCCCTCTCAATCCTTGACTCATACTTGAGGTAAGACCTCATTTTTTTTTTTTTTAAAGTTCATTTATCTTTCTTCTTCTTTTCTGATTTCATTTTGTTTTAATTTTTGAACTTCATTTTTCCTTTCCAGTTCAGTGAATCTGAAGAGTGCATGCATCTTCTCGCCTCTAGTATCAACTCGTCAATACTTCCGGTCGAATCCAGTGGCTCCTCTTCTTGTTTTTTGTTGAGGTAAAAACCTATTTCAATCCAATCTTAATCTCCACACCTCTCGGGTTTTTCTGGTTTTCAACATTTCATCCTTAATCTAAAAGTTTCTTCTATTTTATTTTGTTATTATTGTTCATCTTTCTGCATGTTCGATTATACAGAGACTTGAGACCCATCTCTTTCACCATCATCGATTCCATCTCCTGCAACTCTTCTCCGGCATGCCAGCTTCCCCGACGAACTCCGATTCGCACCCAAGGTAAACTTCTTTATTCCTTCATTCATCTCTTTCCTGTTTTTATTTATTTTTTATTTATTTTGGTTATATTGCTACTGTTCTCGTTTTTCTTGATCTGAAATTTCTAGATCTAGATCTAGATTTTCCAGATCAAGATCTAGATCCATCTGATCCGAATTTCTTCTCAATTTCTTGTTTTCTTTGCTATTTTATGTCTTCTTATTTAGTTCATCTTGATTTGCTAGATCTGTTTTGTAGTAGTGGGAATTATATTTTCACCCATGTTTGTTCCAACTCCAATCACCATCATCTCCAGCGATCTTCAGTAGCTCTGGTCTCAGTCCCTCTTGCTCGAAATCCCTCTTCCGGTCAGTAGATCTTCATGTAATCTCACTTGGTTCTCTCATTTCTTTCTCTTTCAATCCAGCTCCCTTCTTGCTAGTCTTCGATCTTTAGATCTAGATGTTTAGACTCTGTAGTCTTTCCATCCCTAGCCTTTTCATTTCTAATACTTGTTTGTTTTCTTTGGTTTTCATTTTCAGATTTTCATATCATCTTCTCCGGCCATAACTGCACTGCCAATCTGAATTTTCTTTTAATTTTGTTAAATTTGTAAATCCTTTGTTGGATATTCCTTCTTTCTTCTCTTGGATCAACGGAGCAGCCACCAAGAGATCAAGCATAGACCTACTTGCTTATTTATGCCTTGATTTTGTTCAAAACTTGAAGTTTAAAATTCTGGTTTTGTTCAAAACCAAGACATAATGGTCTGAAGTTCCTTCTCTTTTGTTAGTTTTGAATGTTTCCAAAAGGAGGGAGTTGATGCTTGTTTCTCCCATGGGCCCCTTAGGGTCACTTTTTATATGTTGGGCTTATCATCTTCGACCTCAATACTATTGAGCCAAAGTTGATTGGCCATTTTTGGTCTATGGGCCTTGGCCCAGTAGTTTTTCTTGTGGCCTTGGGTCAAGTTATTTTTCAGCCCCAATTAATTATTGTTTGTGATTTATAATTTATTCCATGTGTGTGTGTATGCAAATCATAGGATTAGGCCGTAGTGTTTTTTCATTTTTGCCTACATTGGGCACCTAGGTGGATTCTCAACCCTAAATAACTTGCCTACCCCGTTAGTTAGTCTTATACAAAAAAATCAAAATATAAAAATTCAAAAATATTCAAATAAATTAAAGGCATTGGTCTATCCCCCCGGACCTAGAGCAGGGTCTGTTTAAACCATATCCAATCCCGCCCTGCTCTTTGCCTTTAAATTATAATTTATCAGTTAGGCCTCTTATTTGCCTAGGTTAGTCATTGACTAGTTAAACTTGCCAAAATTAAAAAATACAAAAAAAAAATCGAAAAATACAAAATAACAAAAACATTCAAAAAATCTAAAATAAAAAAGAAGAAATCTACCCTAATAAATGAACGCCCTCTAGAGCTCCCCCATGAGCACTTAGGCCCGTTACCAAATCCTGGAGTGAGATTCATAAATCTCAACTCCGCTTCCCCCAACTCAAGCATGAGTTGGAAGTGACCACACACTCCGAAACGAGTATAAAAACAGTCACTTCCCCGAACTACTATTAGGGTCTAATTCCGACTAACCGGATAAGTAGGCAGCCCGAGCCAGGCTTCGACCCCAACCCAGGATAGAAATTTTACACCTAATTTATGCTTGTTTGTGCTTGATTAGCAAATTATTAATTGTTTAGGAAATTTTAAGTGATTTTAAATATTTGGCTTAGACCTAATTAGTAGGATCATTACATGGGGGTCCTGGGGTGCCTAGCCCCTTCCCCAGGACTTAAAGAGATCTCTTACCTAGACTACTCTAGACCGTAGGCCCCTTACCTTGGATTATCTTAGGACCCTATTATCCCCTATAAAGCAGGTGGCGGCTCTTCAAATAAGTTTAGCGTTATTCCTCTACTCTCAGACCTTGCCTTCACATATAGAGTTGAGAGAGGAGGAAAGGCGGAAAATTTATATGATTACACTAGTAACACACAAGTCTTAAGTGTGTGTGAGTGATCTCTAGTGTGAGTGTAAGTGTGAGTGTCTCTTGAGTGTTGCACATTTTTGAGTTAGTGCATCAATAAAAGTTTCTTTATTCAGGTTTCTGCTGCTATTATACTCAACAATTTGTATTAGAGCCAAGTTGTCAGAGGCCGGTGTTCGAGCGCTACGAAGGAAAAGCCATGTTCGTGCATAGTCCGGGACTGTGAAGCCGATTGATCTGGGATCAAGCTTACTTGGTGGAGTACGTGAAAACATACCAAGTCACGATGGTGGATTTGGCGAGCGCAACCGGTGGGATCAAGAAGCTTAACAACCAAAATTACAGCAACGAGAAGTTTTGTATAGATTCGTACCTGTAGGGATAGGATCTGTGGGAGGTCGTTAATGGTAGCGACACTAATCCACCTCCTCGAGAGAATGTTGATGTACTAAGGCGATGGAAAATTAATGCAGGGAAGGCTATATTCATGCTTAAAAAAACTATCGAAGAGGAGTTGTTTGAGCACATTAGGGATGCAGACACACCCAAAGTAGCATGAGACGCATTTGCAGCCCTCTTCTCAAGGAAGAATGATGCAAGACTACAACAATTGGAGAATGAGCTCATGTCAACCTCACAAGGAGAAATGACGATCAACCAATACTTTCTGAAGGTAAAATCTCTTTGCCGTGAAATTTCACAATTAGATTCAAAAGCTTTATTAATGAAGATAGGATGAGTAGAATCATCATCCATGGCCTGAGACACGAGTATAGTGGGTTCATCACGACGATTCGTGGTTGGCCAACTCAGCCAACCGTCTTAGACTTGCAAAATCTATTGGTTGATCAAGAAACTCTAGCAAAACAAATGACTGGAGTTTCATTAAAGAATGAGGAGGCCCTCTTTAGCAGTAGAAGAAGAGGTAGGCCAGGAGGGCAAGTAATACCCAAGAAGGAATAAGGTAGATCAAGGAGGCTGCAGGAGAGGAGCTCTCAGATAGGGGGAGTTCAACAAGGCCAAGATAGAGATGCACGACAGTCCAGACGGCGTAGTGATGAATGCTACAACTGTGGCAAGAGAGGTCACTTCGCTCGAGACAGCAGAAGGCAACTTGGTGACATCCAACAATCACCAAGGTGGAAGCAGTAGCGAAGAAGAGTGGGATGTTGAAGTATCCTTCGCTGTGATTGAGCAAGTCGAAGAAATCTGCTCAGAAGATGGGATTGTCTTAGAAGAAAAGAAGGTAGATGATCAATCTTGTACGATCACAAATGAAATAGCAGCAAGTTCTATTGTGACAGAAGCAGAAGACATGACACTTGCTGCAATACAAAATTATGGAGCAATCGATTACAACAAAGACTAGATCGTTGACTCTGGATGCTCCAATCATATGACTACAGATAAGGATAAACTACTCAGTGTGTCTAAGTATAAAGGTGATCGAGTAATGGTGACGGCCAACAATTCAAGACTGTCAATCACACACATGGACAAGATGGTGATCGTGCCTCGCTTCAGTCCCCATCAAGTTCAGTTACAAAACGTCTATCATGTGCCAGAGATGAAGAAAAATCTATTGTCAGTATCACAACTGACAACCTCAGGGAATTATGTGGTGTTTGGGCCAGAAGACGTCAAGGTGTATCGAAGCTTGAAGCCATCAGATACACCATCATGGAGGGACGAAGGTTAGAATCCATCTACGTGATGTCAGCAGAATCAGCATACGTAGACAAGACTCGAATGAGTGAGACTGCAAATCTATGACATGCGCGGCTAGGACACGTCAGCTATCACAAGTTGAAAGAAATTATGAAAAAGTCGATGCTCATGGGTCTTCCACAACTAGATATTTGAGAAGATATCATATGTGCTGGGTGTCAATATGGTAAGGCTCATCAACTGCCCTATAAGGAGTCAAAGTTCAGAGCGAAAGAACCCTTAGATGTATTCAGGCCAGTAAAGTAGGCATCAATCAGCGGCATGCGATACATGGTGACCTTCATCGATGACTACTCAAGGTACATGTGGGTATATTTTCTTTTTTCTGAAAGAAAAGTCAGAAGTATTCTCCAAGTTTAAGGACTTTCAAGAGAAAGCTGAAAGTGAAGTCGGTCAAAAGATTCGGTGTCTACGCACTGACAATGGGGGAGAATACACGTCGGATGAATTCTTAGCCTACCTTAGAAAATGCAAAATCCGATGACTGCTGAGTTGTGCTAGCACCCCACAACAGAATGGTGCTACTAAGAGAAAGAATTGACACCTTGGAGAGATCTGTCGGAGCATGCTACATGCAAATAATGTGTCTGGACGATTTTGGGCAGAGTGTATGAAGACAGCAGTTCACGTGATCAACCTGCTACCACAAACAAGGCTTGGGTTTGTCTCACCCTTTTAGAGACTGTAGAATATCAAACCTACAGTAAGTCACTTCCAAGTCTATGATTGTGTGTGTTACGTGTTCGTGCCTGATCATTTACGAGCCAAGTTTGATAAGAAGGCTCTTCGCTGTATCTTCATTGGATATGATAGCGAGAGGAAAGGGTGGGGATGTTACGATCCCAAAACTGAGTGTTGCTACACATCACGAAACGTAGTATTTGACGAGGCTTCATCTTGGTGGTCATCACAAGAAGTAGTACTGCTAGATTCCAAGGATTTGGAGAACAAGCTATAGGAGAAGCTGGTGGAGTCAACTCAATAAGAAGATTTACATTCCAATCAAGAAGTTGAGCAACAAATTCACCCACCAAGTACTGGGTAAATAAGAAGGGAAGAAGATCGGCCTGCAGTATTACAGTCCGACTCGCCAAAATCACCAAATAGGTCTGTAGATCCATGGAGAACCGGTGTACATCACAAAAAACTGGAAGAACTTCGGCCAAGTCAACATGAAGACGGTGAAGAAGAGTCAAGAGCACAACTTTGTAGGTCTACCAGGTAGAGACGGCCAAATCTGAAGTATGCCAACGCTGCTCTTGCTGAAGAAGATGGTGTAAGGGAACTATCTACATTCGAGGAAGCATCTCAGAGTCTTGAATGGAAAAAGGCAATGGAGGAAGAGATTCTAGCACTAAAGTAGAATCAAACCTAAGACTTAGTCCCAAAGCCCAAGGACGTCAAACCCATATTATGTTAATGGGTTTATAAGGTGAAGACTCATCCCGATGGTTCCATAGAGCGATACAAGACTCGACTCGTTGCCCGAGGTTTTTCTCAACAATATGGGCTAGACTATGATGAGACTTTAGCCCAGTGGCAAAGATTACAACGGTACGTGTCCTTCTAGCACTAGTAGCTAACAAATCATGGAAGCTATGCCAACTGGACGTGAAGAATGCTTTTCTACATAGAGAAGTAGATCGGGATATATACATGAAGCAACCCAAGGGCTTCAAAAGTGGAGCGCATCCCAACTACGTTTGCAAACTAAGGAAAGCTCTTTATGGATTAAAACAAGCACCGAGAGCATGGTATTGTAAGATAGCAGAGTTTCTAGTGCAAAGTGGATACTCAGTTGCGCCAGCAGACTCGAGCCTGTTCATCAAGAATAAAGGTGAAAAACTCGCAATAGTGCTAGTCTACGTGAATGATCTGATGATCACTAGAGATGATGAAGAGGAAATTCGAAGAACAAGGGAAAATCTCTCAGTTCGGTTCCAAATGAAGGAGCTTGGAGAACTTATGCACTTTCTTGGACTTGAGGTGGAACATACGCAAGAAGGTTTGTTCCTATGCCAAGAAAAGTATGGGAGGGATCTTTTATTGAAATATGGCATGTTGATTGTAAACCAATTTCTACTCCCATGGAAGCCAACACCAAGCTATGTTCGGAGGAAGGCGATGACTTGGAGGATTCAACCATGTACCGACAATTAGTGGATAGTCTAATGTACCTAACATTGACACGGCCCTACATATCTTATGCGGTTGGAGTAGTAAGCTGGTTCATGCAAAAACCGAAGAAGCCTCATCTAGAAGCGGTTCGACGAATACTCAGATATGTAAAGGACACCTTTGACTTTGGTATCCTTTACAAGAACGAAGGAATATGTAAGGTGACTGGCTACTGCAATGCAAATTATGCAGGTGATCATGACATGCGTCGATCAACCACGGGGTACGTGTTCAACCTTGGTTCGGGAGCAATTTCCTGGTGCAGTAAAAGACAGCCAACGATATCACTATCAACCACTGAAGTAGAATACAGAGCACCAACAATGGCGGCTCAAGAGAGTACATGGTTGATGCAGCTAATGAAGGATTTACATCAACTAGTTGACTATCCAGTGACACTGCATTGTGACAACCGATCAGTAATACAATTGGCTGAAAATCCAGTATTCCATGCCAGAACCAAGCACGTGGAAGTACATCACCACTTTATTAGAGAGAACTCAACATTTCCAAGCTTGGAAAGTTTTGAAAGCTACTGGGCATGACAAGTAGAAGAGTTGGTGTTGAGGGAGAGTGTTAAGAGAGAGTCACCACCGACTCTCTCCTTTTTTCTAGAAGTCTCTTTTTCTCTCTCTCTTCTAGACTTCTCTCCCTTTCTCTATCTCTCTAGAAGATTCTTTTGTTTCCCTCCATTTTGTGCCCCACTCCATTCCACCGACCTATCCCAACTATAAATAGTTGGTTGGTCCTCTTGTTTGTGCATACTAGTAACACACAAGTCCTAAGTGTGTGAGAGTGATCTCTAGTGTGAGTGTAAGTGTGAGTGTCTCTTGAGTCTCTTGAGTGTTGTACATTTTTGAGTTAGTGCATCAATAAAAGTTTCTTTATTCGGGTTTTTGCTGCTATTATACTCAACAATCTATGGTGTTGTGCTGCTGCATTGCAAATGCAATATGCATACATACACATATAGACAGACGTTCTGAGTCTCTCTGAACCATAGAGTATTTACAAATTTAGATCTCTGAACCAAGTGCCTTCCTAGTTCTGGGTACTTAGGTGCCAACTACAACTATGTACTATTGAGGTATATTTACACCACCTATGTATATTAGTTATCGAAATCATAGTTCATGATTAGACATAAGATATGCTTTCTGAATTTCCAAAACAAGGTAGTGCGATAAATTAATGAAGATTCAAACGAGATTGTGAGAAGATTAATTAACTCAGATTTGCGAATGAATTGAGTCTGCTATTTAACACTACCCTAATGAGCACAACTATAACAGAGCAAGCTAGCGACCAAAAAGGCAAACAAAACAATAAAATATCACTTAATCCACCATTTTATTACTATTGGACTATAACACAAAATATTTGGATAAAATAATGGACAAGAAGGGGAACAGCGTTTCCCAAATGAGATAAATTTTGCATAGAAAAATCATCTTCACAAATAATAATGTCCATCTCCTCTCAAAATTCTCCCCACTTGCATTCATAGTGGCAAAGTCGGGGGTTTGGGAATAATTCGGCAAGGGTCAAGTTTGGAAAAAGTCAGAAAAAAAAAGAAATAATTTAATAGTTTTAAAAATATATCAAACAATTTGATTTTAAAATATGCAAAATAAGTAGTTTAAAAAAGAATTATTCACAAAATTCGGGAATTCCCAATAATTTAGGAATCCAATAATTCAACAACTCAAAAATACGCAAATAATTCTTGAATTTGTGAAAGACAGAAACGGCGTTTTTTTATTACTATGCGTTCCTTACAATATTCAGTGGAAGACCACTCGATCAAAACCAGCATATGCCATTGGAAGTTTTCAGCAACTATCAATTAGCTTTCTAGAAAATCCACTGCCTATTCTCTTTCCAAATACCCCAACAGATGCCATAAGGAAGCAACCAAAGGACCATTTGTCCAAGCAAGACAAACCTCCTAGTGGGTATCAAACGTTAACTAAATACAAAATGAGTTGATGGGGGGAAAAGACCCAAGATGTACCCAAAACTGAAAATTAAAAGTTCATATCAGAAGTCTTCATGGGAAGTCTCTTCTAAGACTTATATAAAGCTTCCCTAGTATAAATTATTCTTTTAATCGTTATCTATCTGGAACAGATGATCTGATGCCAAAGCAGGTATTTTTTCCGTGATGGTTTCTAAGAAATTAAATGCAAAGGATATTTGTGGTAGTGATTGAAAGAGTCAAAATACTTTGTTTGAAAGTGTGAAAATGAAGTTTCTAGTTGATAATACGAAGGCAAATTACATGAAATCTAAACCCCCTCAGATCAAGGTTTTAAAACATGGTTTTGGGTTGCGGACACTACTGAAACTGTTGTGTAATGCCAAAACCATTACGTAATAGACGTTACAGTCCAAAATATAGTGTCCAAATTTTTTAGTCGTTTCTAGTACAACAACACTATTATATTACTAGCAACAATGCTTTGTAAAAACAACCCCTATTAGCTAGGTCCTTTTTTTATATAAAAAATATATATTTGAAGTTGTTTATACTAAAGAATGGCCATTTTTTTAGACAATAAGGTAACATATTTTATGATTTTTAGTGAAAACGACACCCTTAATGTGTCGTTTTTAGTAAAAATGAACATTTTTTTTAATAGTGACGATATCGATTCGGTGTCTATCAAAACCTTTGCGTAATGGTTTCAGCAATTTAGCAATTTTTATTACCGTTCCCAAAGTATTGGACGTCTCTTGTTATTTTTTTTATGATAAATTGGTAAACTAGAAGTGTTGTCGAATCATGCATATTGTTGGATTGCCCTCTTAAAAGAAACTGAAGCACTGCTTTCTATCTATGTTGGTACATTTTCAAATGATACATGAGAATATTCACCAATGTATGATCCCATGATTTCATAATCCAAGCTTGGCGTGTTTTTTTTCTTCTTTTTTTCCTTTTTCAATCAAGAAAGACTTTTCAAAAGAAAATAAAAATAAAAAGTGGAAGCCCACGTCGCTTTTCTTTCTCTAAAGCAAACACTCCTAAACTTGGTTATTATTTTATTTTAAGAGATAGAAACCTTAACTTTACCTCAAAATGTTCCTTTTGTTAAATCCAAACTTGGATACGAAATGTTTCTTAACTTCTGAGATTTACAAGTCTCCAAGAGCCCCACGAATCCCAGGCAATAGCATTGGAAGAATTGCCTTCCACATCTAACCAGCTGCCAAGGCAATTTTTAAGTATAAGTAGAGCTTCAAGAAGGGCCCTTGCCTCTGCCGCCTCATTAGAATCCTTAATGCAAATAGGACCAACATTTCTCCTTTATCATATATGAAGAGTTTCTTTATCCTGGATGGATACTTCTTCCCCGGGATATCTTTCTTATTTTCACCGTGGGATTTGAACTTCTTGCATACACCTGCATTGATAATTTCAAAGTTAGTTGTTACTTTTTGTTTGTCTGATTTGCGGTATTTATAGTCCCTTTTCTATTCTATTTGATTCTTGAAGTACATGTAACAAATCTTCTATGACCTATAAATACCACAATAAGAAACTCAGCAAAAAAAATCCATATTACTACAAAAATTGCTAACAAAAGTAGTTACTACAAAATGTGGACAAGGAAAGGAGAAAAACCTTAGACGGTAGGGAGAGAGATGACTCTCCTCATTATAGGCCGCCATTGGTGGGTATCCATTGAGAGGGAAGGTTATTGTAGCCATGCACACCTACAATTCAAGGATTTATTAATTAGTAAACAAAAACAACAAAGAAATAAGCTACTAAAAACAAAATTTTCACTCTCTTTTCAAGATATCGACCCAAAAAAAAAAACATACAATATACAAAATCCTTGGAATCCCACTTTGTAAAATACCCGGTGGACCAGGGAAAACGCCCTAAAGCAAGCAACAGGTTCATCAGAAAAGCTCGTTTTTTTCTTCCACTCCTCAATTATCTTTTAACAAGCGAGTCTTTGTACTAGCTTGGCAACAACCAACCCACTTACGTTAATTACAAAAACAAAAGCAAATGGGAAAAAGGGATGCATATGTATGAAAAGATGGAGGGATATTCAAGGGTCAGGCTTCATATATAGGCTGGGCTTTAAAGTTCACCTGCTTTAAGTAACAACTTTATGAGGGAAATTTTGGAAAGATCTCTCCTAATTAGGTTGGTTAGTGCATATATGGAATTAAACAATGAAAACTAAGGATTATGAGAATCATTTTCATTGAATGTTGCAACTTGAAACGGATCTTCGGGTGTATTTGCTATATATGTCACCTCATTTGCTATATTTTGATTGTTCTTTTTGTAAATGGCACGATGAGGCGGTGTTTGTTTATAAGTACTGAGTTGCTCAATTGATTTAGAAGGGGCAATATTATTTGGTTTATAATATGACTTACTATCTAATGGTGCTAAGAAAAAAGATGTATTCTCGGCAATTTTTTTTTTTTTTGTTCTCTCACAATATTAAGCAGGTGTACAAGATCAAAATGGGCTAATCACAATTGCGAGGCTTGATAATTTTTTTCCTCGACAGATTGATAGAAATTATTGCATCAGTTTATGCCGCTGCTTCAATAAAGATATTGGTAACAGGGTTTGTATGAAGAAATTCAGCATAATAATGCAATCAAGTGTTTTTTTCCTATGTAAAAGATCTTCAAGGTGGGACAAGCCGGACATTGGGACCAATTTTCATGGAAGTGCTTCCCATAGCACTTCCCATAGCAAATCGATATAACTATTGAAAATTTAGAAATTTACTAATCTAAATCACTTGCTTTAAGAACTTTATGAGGGAATATCGAAAAAAATCTCAAAATGGATTGGTGAGTGCATATATGGAAAGAAACAATGGGAATCGTTTTCATTGAATGATGCAGCAAGGAACAGATCTATACTGGTATATTTGTCGCTAGCAAAATAAAAGACAGGTATCTTTATTACAATTAGAGGTTCTTTCTATAAATGGGAACAACAATGAGGGGGGTGTTTGTTTAGAAGTATTGAGTAGCTTGGCCGTGATTTAGATGGGGTAATATTACACCGACGACGCATATTCAGGGTATGCGTTTGCTTCCATTAGAACACTTTTAAGTGAGACCATATTATATTGAACTTGTGAAAGTATGCATCCTTAGATTTGAACCTTAGAATGTGGAATTTGATATCCGCCAAGAGTATGCCCTCATGTTCAACAAGTTCCGCTTGCGAGATGCCTTATGTAGAAAACTAGTCTCGACCGGGCCACCAAATTGATCAGCCATTAGGTTTTTGCCATTGTCTTGTTTTCTGTGAGGAATGGTCTTAGCCATACTGGTTCAACAGAGGCATTGTCAATGGAGACACAACTATGCGCAAAGGAAAATAGGAGGTGGATCAGGAGTTGCAAAAAACCATTCGACTCCAACTATACCTCAAGTCATTACAATGAAGGCGCGAGAACTTGTGTGTGTGTGAGCTATTATTTAAATAAAATTAGTTATATTTTTAATTTTTTATATTATTATATAAAGGAAAATGATTCGGCAGAATGCGCAGGCCTCTACAGTCGCCATGTGTCCCTTTTTAACACCCACTAACTATGGTTAAGATTCACTCACCCCTAGGGTCATCTATCTAACCTTGATTTTTAGAAAAAAAAAATATTAACCTCAAGTTAATTGAGCTTAACCACAATTAGAGGATTTACAATCTGCCATGTCTCCCTTTTAACACCTACTAATTGTGGTTAAGTTTCACTCTCTCTTAAGGTTCATCCATCTACCCTTGGTTTTTAGAAGAAGAAAAAATATTAACTTTAGTTTAATTAAGTTTAACCACAATTAAAGAGAGACAAATGGAACGCACGAATCCAGACCCATACAAAAATTACAAAATTTTAAAAGGGGTCAAACTCCCACTACATAGTCAACAATTAACTCTTAATTTGGGGGGGCATATATATAGATGTAGATTCTATTTTTTTTTTTAAAAATCTACTTAAAATTTCTTTTGATGTTCGTTTTTCCTCATTCACAAATGGGCTTTATATTCCATCAAAGAAGGAGTTGTTGGGTTCTTTATCTCTCTTAGATCAAGTAATGACTTTACAGACTATTTAGAGTCTTAATGATTTGGTCAAACTAATTGTTGAGCATTTGACTAAGATCCAACAGTCACTCTTTGCCAAGATACTCAATTTGGCTTAAGGGTGATCCAATGCTCTATATTTGACAATATCAAAATGATCTCATGCACATGAATGTATCAAGATTAAAAATAAGAAAGATACCATATAATATATTAAAAAATAATCATACATATGTAATGATGCAAGGTCCATGATTGTGAATATGCATAAGGAGATTCATTTGAGGAATTTATCCATCAATCATAGTCGTACAATCAAGGAATTGTAGCCAATATTCTTCAAACTTAAACTCGATCACCACTCCACAACCCACAACTGATGTCTTTGCAAGATTGTAGCCAATATTCTGTATGACATTCGGGTAACAAGAGATTCATCCTCTCCCTATTATCTGTGTAATCTTGGCAAGGAGATCTTCCCCGGGATATCTTATTTCCACCGTGAGATTTGAACTTCTTGGGTACACCTGCATTGATAATTTCAAAGTTAAGTTGTTACTTTTTGGTTGTCTGATTTGCGGTATTTATAGTCCCTTTTCTATTCTATTTTATTCTTGAAGTGCATGTAACAGATCAGGATAATTAAATTTCCTATGAACTATAAATACTACAATAAGAGACTCTTTAAAAAAAAAAATCATATTACTCAAAAATTGCTAACATTAGTAGTTATTAAGGGCGCAAAAAGTAGACTAGGAAAAGAGAAAAACCTAAGATGATTGGGAGAGAGACGACTCCCTTCATTATAGGCCATGGTGGGTATCATTTGAGAGGGAAGGTTATTGTAGCCGTGCACACCTGCAATTCAAGGAATTATTAATTAGTAAACAAAATCTCTAAAGAAATAAGCTACTTATAAAATCATTTTTTTCATTCTCTTTACAAGATAACCACCCAAAAATAAAAATAATAAAAAAAAAATAATAATAATAATAATAATGATAATGATAAAATAATCCTTGGATGCTCATTTTGTAAAATACCTAGCTGGTGATTCAACCCACCCAGTTGACTAGGGAAACCCCCTGAAGCAACCAACAGGTTCATCTGAAAAGTTAAATTTTTTTTCCACTCAATTATCTTTTAACAAGCAAGTCTTTGCACTAGCTTGGCAACCAACCAACTTACATTAAAATAATTGAAGCCAATGAAAAAAATGGATGCATGGAGAGATTGAGGGATATTCAAGGGTGGTCAGGCTTCATATATAGGCTGGGCTTTAGCGTTTAACACCTCCTTTAAGTAATAATTTTATGAAGGAAATTTTTGAAAGATCTCTCCTTGGGTTGGTGAGTGCATATATGGAATTAAACAATAAAAACTGAGGATTATGAGAATCATTTTCATTGATTGTTTCAACCTGAAACGGATCTCCTGTATTTGCTATATATGTCACCCCATTTGCTATATTTAGATTGTTCTTTCTATAAATAGCACAATGAGGTGATGTTTGTTTATAAGTACTGAGTTGCTCGGTGTTGATTTAGAAGGTGTAATATTATTTGGTTTATAATATGACTTGTTGCTGAGAAAAAAAATGTATTCTCTGCATCAATAAAGATATTGGTACAGAGTTTGAATGAAGAATTTTGGCGCAATAATGCAATCAAGTTGTTTTTTTCCTATGTAAAAGATCTTCACGGTGGGACAAGCCGGACGTTGGGACCAATTTTCATGCAAGTGCTTCCCATAGCAAATAGATATAACTATTGAAAACGTAGAAATTTACAAATCCAAATCACTTGCTTTAAGAACTTTATGAGGGAATATCTGAAAAACCTCAATGGATTGGTGAGTACATATATGGAAAGAAACAATGGGAATCCTTTTCAATTTTTCATTGAATGATGCAGCAAGGAACATAACTATACCAGTATATTTATGGCCAGCAAAAAAAAAATGACAAGTATATTTGTTACAATTAGAGGTTCTTTCTATAAATGATCACAATGAGGGGGTGTTTGTTTAGAAGTATTGAGCAGCTCTGCCTTGATTTAGATGGGGTAAATTATACTGACCCGCATAATCAGGGTATGTCTTTGCTTCCATTAAAACAATTTTTTAAGTGACCGTAGTATATTGAACTTGTGTAAGTATGCATCCTCAGATTTGAAACTTGGAACAAAAAAAACAAACGTGAAATTCGAAATCCGCCAAGAGTAGACCCTCATGTTCAACTATAAAAGAAGAATAACCCACTCCTACCCCATCATGCAGGACCCTGATGTTTAAATTGGTGTGTGGTCCCCGCCAGCCCACCCTTGGATCAAGCTGAACATTAATGGTGCTGCTGCTGCGCTCTACCTTCAGGTCTGGTCTGGCTGCGGGGGCAAGTATGGTAGCCTGAAACCATGAAGGGCGGTGTCTATGTGCAATTGTGAACAGGTGGTACATTAAAGGGCTCTGTTATTCTAGCTGAAGTTGGAAGACATCCCGCAGGAAATCAGGTCGGCACTATCAGGGGCGGAGCCTGGAATTTTTCATGGGGGGGGGGGGGCCAAAGTGCATGCATACAAAAAAAAAATTGGTTTGAGGGTATGGGATTTGGGGGTTCGGGGCGTAGCCCCCGAGAAAAAATTTTTTGGGGTAGTTTTTTTATTAAAATTTTTTTTTTTCTCGGTAATACCTTTGAGGTTACCACGTGTCCTATTAATACCCCTTCATTGTGGTTAAGATTCACCCACCTATCCTTGATTTTAAAAAAATATATCAAATTTCTTTTTGAAACCTTGTTAAAAATTCACTAACTCCTTCAGATTAAAATTATTTAAATATTTTTTTTCTAAAATCAAGGATAAGTAGGTGAACCATGAGATTGGGTGAATTTTAACCATAGTTAAAGGGTGTCAATAGGGACATGAGCATAAGGGGACTCCATTGGGGGGCCACTATATATGTGACAAAAAAATTGGGGGGGCCAAGTATACTAAAAATATATTTTTTTAATTGAGGCCCCCCCCCCGGCTCCGCCCCTGGGCACTATCAAACCAGTGGCACAACATCTTCATTGAATCTAATTCCAAAGCAACCCTCTCCCTCTCCTCTCAGACTCTTGCTACTTGTTCCAAAATATTAATGTCCCGGACTTTTGAAAGTTCCACCAAAAGAACAGAGCCTCAATGGTATCTCAGATTTATCAGGTTCAATTTAATTAGAAGTTCCACGTGTATGAAACTTAAAAAATCTGAAATTTTTGTTGGAACTTGAAAGTTCCATATTTGTAGAACTTTTGCACTTTGAATAATATAGTTCTAGACATTAAGGCTCCGTTCTTTTGGTGGAACTTTTAAGTCTAGAACTTTCTTTGTTTCATGCCTAATTTTACATGATGTCTAGAACTGCATTATTCCATTAAGTGCAAAAGTTCTACAAATATGAAACTTTCAAGTTTCACAAAAAATTTTGGATTTTTTAAGTTTCATAAATGTGGAACTTCTAATTAAATTGAACTTGATAAATCTGAGATACCATCAGCTAAAAGGGTTAGAAACTCTCTCCCCTCTCTTCCCAGACTCTTACCTTTTGTTCCACAACATTAAAGTTCCGGACTTAAAAAGTTCCACCAAAAGAATGGAGCCTAAGTGAAATTAGGTAGGAAACAATGAAAGTTCTAGACTTTAAAAGTTCCACCAAAAGAATGGACCCTATAGACCTCCTCAATCTTAACTCCAGTATGACTTTTTGACTTTTGGGAAATCCATTCTCTAATTGAGGATATTCGGACTTCGGAGACTTCAGCCCTGTTTTGACAATGTGGTCTTCCAATTTGTACGTAAACGTGAGATTAATACTGAGGTTCATTTGCAAGCTCAGACTGCTCTGAACATGAGCCTCAATCTTCCTTCTTAGCAATTAATTATCTCCTTACTAAATAAATAAATAAAAAGTCATCGAGTTCCTCTTGTGAGATGCATTATGTAGAAAACCAGTCTCGTCTGACCGGGTTTACAACAGAAGTGATGGCTGTAGTGCAGAGCCAGGCAGACCATCGGCAGCAGCTACTCTTGGCTGCTGTATGCACCCCTCTGCATTTGAATTTATATCTCTTGCCGGTCTGTAATTCACTTCATTCCTTCTCTCCCTACGCAACTTTCAAAGTATAATTCTGATAATCTTATCCTTGTCCTCATTGGACAGTGGAAGAAACTGGATTCCCGAGTAACCTCCTGCTGATAATTGCTAGTATGGCATTTGTGATTCTCAGTGTCTACGCGCGACTGGGATTGCTAAACATGTGCATGTTTGACTCCATCATTTGGACTGAACTATGGTAACCATTCAATCAAAGGACTTCTGAATATTTTAAAAGTACATTGTATACAATAATAATTTGTATGAGTTAATCCATCCTCGAAACTAGTACGATTTACACCACTTATTTTGATTTCAGCCCTTATTTTTTGAATAAGCCAAATTAGCTCTATTTTTAAATTTGTCCAACACTACCTTGTGTGTTGCAGTGCAACGCATCAAAATGAGAGTAGATACTCAAGCCACATATATTCTGTACACGCTCTTTCTTGCAACTATTCTTATTTTATCTGTTCCGCGCCCTTAATTAATAGCAGTGAGAGGAACTCTGGAGTCTCTGAAGGACTGAGCCGCCTCATATGCCCCTAATATATGTTTTGCATCTCCATTTGCTTGCTTTGCAGACCTTGCATCCCAGAATGACTTTAACAATTCCTCAAAAGCTGGAGTTCTGAGTTCTTCAATGGATGCCACACTCGGTAAATTGAACGACCTCTTCCTCGGTGTTGAACAAGATGGTTCATCCACCTGGTTGTTAGAAAGGGATTTTATATAGACAAATTTTGATCAAACAATGAAATTTCACTGACAAAAGTAACTTGTTTTCCAAAAAAAAAAGTGCCAACCCAACTTGTGCTTACCGTGTATTCGTCCACCAAACATTTTCCTGCATTTTCTGTGATCTCCATAACCTTGTGGTAATGACCGCTCCTTAGTTCCCTCATATCCCCGCAGCAAGGGACAATCATAGAGTCCATGTTTCCACATGCATCGTGGTCGAGTTTCAATGAATCTGCATGACTTGTCTCCTTTTATTAAAATTTCATACAGGCATAGTAACAAAGATTTCCGATTTTTTAAAAAAGTCTCGAATAATTCGCGAAGTTCTCATCGAACGATTAATTCACAAAATATACACGAATTTTAAAATAAAGCGCAGCTTTTTAAAAAAGTCACTTATTTCGCGTGCAAATTATACATGAAAATTTTAAAAAGAGCAGTAGTTTGCTCCACTGGTGAGGAGCAAACTATTGCTCCACGCTCAACTGCTATAAACTCTAGTTAACTATTGTGGTTAATTTATTTATTTTTTGTCTAAAAACCAAGGGTAGATGGGTGAACCACCCTAGGAGTGAGTTATTCTTAACCACAGTTAAATGGAGTTAAAGGGGGACACTTGGCATTAAAAGGGGACTCGAGACGCACCTCCTTGCATCACCGACCGAGGAGGTGATTATTTTTCTTTTTAAAAATAACCAAATAAATACCTAATATATGAAATAAATTCAATTATAATTTTCCTAATTAGTAATCTTATTTATTATTTTTTTCATTTCTTGTCCGACATTTTCCTGATTTTTACCGAATTTTTCCGTAGCCGGACTCCACTTTGTGACTATGCTCACGGGAGGCTTAAAAAGAGAAATCGATATACATGAAACTAGCACTTACATTCAATGGAGGAAAGAAGATTCTTGTTTGCAACATCTGCATCTCCAAGTGCAGATGAGGCAGCAGAAGACAATCGAGCACGGAGCATCTGATTGGCTTCCATTCCACCTCTACAAAAACAAAACCAAGTAAGAAAGATATAACTGAGTGCCCTCAGATCGAAAACTACTAAGATCAAATCTACCAGAAATAACTTACTTGATAATAGAAGCCACAGAAGCAACATTGCCTTCTTCCAGATTGAGCAAGGATTCTTGAGCATTCCTCCATTGTTGTGCACCCATTCTCACCTTGATTATACTGCACATTTTTATCAGGAAACATTAGGTGATTAGGACCCAAAAAAAATAGACTTCAAACAGCACAATTGAGCAAATATAAGTGAAACTAACAGGTAGGCTGATATCAAGTATCATCATCCTGGTATTTCCCTTACCAGTGCTGAAGACCTTCCTCCAATCCATTCTTTCCACTTTCCACTGCTGCAGTATCCTCAAGGTAGTGGGTTTCAGTTTTGTCAATGTAAGTTGTCCATTCATCTTTGACAGAAGAAGTGAAACCTTGCATGGTTGACATTTCTTGCTGTAGCTTGTTGGTTCTGCAGGCGGCACTCCCCTGAAGGCCAGCTACTGCGGTTTGAACCTAAGCAATAAACAGCATATGCAGAACTTTAGATGGCCCAGTCCCCTGAGAATAAACTTTCATGCTCCATGAGGAAGCTATATTGCATGCATGTCTCTCTCTCCCCAAACTTCTCCAAAAATGCCTTTTGATAATTATGATCAGGCTTACTCTACCAAGAGTTACTGCATGCTGTAGGATATGAGAATTCATGGAATTTAAATGCTTAATAGAAATCAGATCATCTTGATGAAATATAGTATGTATCGTTTCTAATAAAGGCTTCTTGGTAAAATATAGAAAATTTTGTTTCATGGAATGACTGGCTCATGGTGAAAACTGAAAAAGCCTCAATTAGATCAGCTAAAAAAACTCAGCCAAGATTGATTTCTTTTACGACTTTGCCATTTTCCAATCATTTCAAGAACATGCAAAAATAGTGCAGTTATAGCCCTAAATAAAAATAATACGGCATTACAAACAAGAACAAGTCAGAAAAATAACTCTTGACATTAACTCCAAGAAAATATATACAAAAACAAAAGGTATCAATAGAGATGGTGCATATCCCGAGTCAAGATCATAATTAATCACGTTTGAACTCGGGAGAGTTTAATCACACCCGAAGGTCAACATTTGTCCTTTTTTTACCTCTGTTAACTATGGTTAAAATTCATTAACCCTAAGGGTTCATCAATCTAATCTTGGTTTTTAGAAAAAAGATCAAAAAAAATATTAACCCTAAGGGTTAAAACTTGTTAACAACCAGAGTTAAAAGGGCAGTTAAAGAGGCTTTGGGAGTGTGATTGAACTCGGTAACAGGATCCAGACTCACATAGAGTTAAAACATATAATTATCAAGTGGTTCCACTGTGAATAACCTAGCACTACTTAATCATTTAGTTTGCATGAACCTATATATTGAATAAATTTCAAGACTTCACTATTTCATTGCAGTTTTAAGTGCCCCCAAATCTTAGAAAATTTTGTAATTTCCAGAAATTATTTTCCTGGGATGGAATAACTTGAAATTCTCCAAGAACACTATATAGTAAAAAAAATAAAATCCAGCTAACGCGAATTCTAGATTAATTTTCATTTATATGCCTAGTAGATGATGGAACTGGTGCACAATTTCCATGGGCAAGACCAAACTACAACAAGAATCCACAGTTTGCCTGATTTTTTTGCCCTTAGATCTGCGGAAGTTACTAGTGACCTACAGCCAGGAGTACACCAGATGCAAATCAGTGAACCATACAAGAGCAACGAGGTACCATAGTGATAAGACATCTGTTACATCACAATGATAAATATTGTCTGGTTACTTTATAGTTCACTCATAGAGGAAAAATCATTAACAGTAAATGAGCTTCATTAAAAGGCTACACTCACTTAAATTCATAGAGAAGGATGCATACCAGATTTTTCTTCCTAGCGTTCGAACTTGCTAGCAGGTCTGCTACTTTTTCTAACAGCTGCCTCTCTTCATTAGCAGCACACTC
Organism: Tetracentron sinense; assembly: GCA_015143295.1. Classification (NCBI taxonomy): domain Eukaryota; kingdom Viridiplantae; phylum Streptophyta; class Magnoliopsida; order Trochodendrales; family Trochodendraceae; genus Tetracentron; species Tetracentron sinense. Next base: position 5,672,973 of record CM026563.1, read on the forward strand.
CTACAGATATAATAAAAAAACAGATCGTGGTAAGATGAGCCGTTCATACATCCAACCAAAGGAAGGTTTAAAATGGAAATCGGTAGGTACCTCAAACTTCTTTTCAAGTTCACATAATTTCTGGTCATTGACTGTTTGTGCTTCTTCCACAATTTGGGTAAGTTTGGATGCATGCAGATCTAAAGTCTTGAAGAATTTCACTGTAATTTTAGAAATAGATCGTGTTGTCTCCACTGCTCTGCAGTGTCCCTGTATATAATGTAGCAAACAAAACAATTTAATTAGAAAAGTGATGCCTATGCAAAATCTCCCAATTGCATTTGATGAAACATAAGAACTCCCAGTTGCCAACCTCACGCTGTTTTTGTGCATATACAGCTAGCTTCTCCTCTTGACTATTTAGGCTACTTTGAAGATCATTAAGTATCAAATCAGACTCCAAAGCAGTTCCTTTGAAAAGCTGTGTTACAGGAATGAAGGTCTCAAACAAAGTGACAAGGTGATAAGTAGTAGAAGGTTCGCTTAAATAGGAGTAAGCAATCCTTACATCCTCAAGGGCGGAGGAGTGCCTTGAAACTTCTGAACTTAGATTTCCAAAAATTGACTCAGAATTTCCATCAAGCTCCCCTGCTAAATCATCCAAAGCTTTGATACCGGAACCATACATGGTTTTCAGCTTTCCCAGCCGTCCTCGAAGTTCTTCAGTAGCCTATAAACAGATCAAAGGTTACACTTTTATGTCTAGATTGGCAATTGAGTCAATATTAAAGGCATTTGACTATCTTTTATATCTTACCTCTGCTTTTGTAGATACAAAGGATTGCATATCTTCCTCCATTTCTTTCAGTTGCTGCTCCTGTTGCGTTACAGAAGCTGCAACAGTCTTATGCAAGATTTCAAGCTGCTGACTCAATTGGGACTGGAATTTCTGGATAAGAACTTGGTTTCCATCTTCTATTTTATCCTTCCGCTCTGCAGACCAACCATGGATAGCAATATCAGTAGCAATGAACTCCCCTTGTATTTTGTACAATACAATAAAACATAGTTCACTTCTCAAAAACTGGATACAAACCAATTTTGGTGAACAAGCCAGATACATCTGATGCTGCATTCTCGAGCTCCGCTCGCAGATCAAATGCTCGTTCAATAAGTGCTTTCTCTGAAATATAAAACAATGGATGTCATGGTCTGAAAGCTATGATGAAGCATAAATAGATCCAATAAATTAATACCATTATATTAAGTATTGAGTCCCAGCGATGGAAACAACACAGAAAAATGTGTATGTGCCCTCGCCTACGTACAATTTACAAATGCTATAATACCCGACAGAATTAGGGAGATAGGTAGAAATCCTGTCTGAATAGATGCCCCAAAGCACTTGCCTAACATTCATTCCCAATTAGGCAGTAAAATAGAATACAAATGTTAAATAGGCATTAGAAAAGTTTGCCGAAGGAACATTTTACTCACCAGATCTGAGGAGATTGGAGATCAGGTACTCCTTTTCTTTGATTGTACCATTTGCCTGTCTATATCTTTCTTCTAGATCAAACAAAGTATGTTGAGTTTCCTCAAGTTTTTTCTGCAGTTAAGACAATAGAGAAGAATTATTTTCTTGCATTGATGAAAAGCTGAAAATAGTAGTACATAGTTCAACAGAAAGGTGAGGAGGTCCGGAACATGATCATCTGACATCATAATACCTGAGACCTTTCAAGTTTTTCACTTAATTCTGTTGTCAACTGTTGCTGAGAATTGTAGATCTCCTGAAGCTCCATTAGTTGCTGTCACAAGATGTTACTTGGTTAAACCTCTAAAGAGAATACATGTAAGGAACTGAATAACCTTAGAAGATGTGGAATGTACCTTGTCCTTGGATTCTGAATCAAGTTCCATGCGCTCTATTTTCTCAGTCATGGCCTGTGTAAACACAGAGATGGCAATAATTAATGAAATGTCTAGTTCATTATAAAACTCTACAATGCTGTCTTCATTTGAAACATGTGATCTATAATCCAACTAAATGGTAAGAGCTCTTTTATCAATAAAAGAAAAAAAAATTAAATTGTAAGAGCTCTTTTAACGAGAAAAAAAAACTAAATGGCAAGAGCTGAACCTTCTTCTCAGTTTCTTCATGCAGGAAACGATCCCGAGGTATATAGATGCCATTCTTCTCTCTCGCAGCAAATACCTCTGGTTAGAAATAGATAACATAAGTTACATAACACACAATTGCATACCTCAGATCCTAAGTTTGACATATTATTTAATTTTAAGCACCGGATTATTTTAAAGTAATTGGTAATTTATCAGATTGTATTCTCATTTTCTTCAGAAAGTGAGAATGAGTAAAACAATAATCAGGCACTCAAACTAGGAAGCACTCAACAACCTTGCTTAAGACGGTCGATCTCAGTATACAAATCCTTGATCACTGCAGATTTCATCATCTTCTGATTAACCTGAAAGTAACAAGAAGGAATCCTTATGGTGGGTTGCAATGGAACAGAGCTTAAATTCAAAAGCACAGAGAAGAAAGAATGGCACCAAAAGACGGTGACCAAATCACTGACCTCTGGCTTGTTCTTGATATTTTTGGCACGATGTGCATAATCTAGTGTGCTGAGTGTCTCATCCAAACAGTGGATGGAAGGTGATATTGTGGCAATTATGCATGTCTTGGTTTTCCCTCCCAAGGAATCCCTCAATAGCCTTGTTAATTTACTATCCCTGATTTTCCAGGTAATTCCTTTCATTAGTTCGTCAAACATTAGAGGTTTAACAGCATATTTCAGATGCCAGTAGGAAATTGTTAAGATGATTATAATCCTTACCTGTATGGAACATGACCTGAGTGCTCAACTAGTGCGTTAATGACACGACCAAGTGTAAGCAAGCTTTTATTGATTTCCCCGGCCTCCCTTGCTCTTCCCTGCAAGCATAGATGTCTTTACGGTCAAATCTGAAGTGTAAAGTTTCCTGATGCTTTGATGTATAACGAGCATTTGGATATCATGAACCGTGCGTTAGAACCTACAACTGCAAGATTCTAGTTATCTCTAACCACGCAATAGATGCTGTAACAGTATGCAATATATCGCCACTTGTATTATATACAATCTGGCCTCTATATAATAAAAGTATGTGTACACATGCCAGCAGCACTCCATTACAATAACATATAAGAATAACTAATGGTAGAGGTTTCATACATCTCTTGCACCAGAACGTGAAATATTCTCAGAACCAGCAAGGTCAACGAGATTGAGCTTCCCGCATTTGATCAGTTCCTCCCCCTCTGGTGTGCACTCCTTAATGTGAATTGTGATAGAAAATATAGAGTGGGAACGACTGCTTTGTTTGTTGAGAAGAGTCTCTGCAGTGCGCCTCTTAGCAGATCCTTTCTCTAAGATTTTATATATTTCATTTGCAGTGCATACAATCTCTTCTTCGAGTCCTCTCACGAAAACACCCCCTTTGCCATCTTCCATAAGGGCAATTGGCTTCTTCGACTTGTCATCTATGAATTTTGAACATTCTTCCGGGGCCAAGAGATCCGTTATTTCCTCATTGTACAGCTCTAGAAATGTAACTTTCATGCTATACTCAGCATGAGCTTCAAGTATATCAAAAATTTGCCGAACAGCCCTTGGGATAACACCAGCATCATTTGGGAATTCCCCATTCTACAAAGACACCAAAATCAAGCAGGAGAAACAAAGATGAATCCACAGAAAGCACGGAATTATATACATGAAGCAAATTCATGTATAAGAACAACTATAAAACCTTTGCTTTCTTTCCTCCTCCTTCCATTGTATAAGTTTTCCCCGTTCCTGTCTGACCATAGGCAAAAATAGTGCAGTTATAGCCCTCGAGAACTTCATGCACAATAGGAGAGACAGCTTGATCATACAAGTCCTTTTGTTGGGATGTTGGACCAAAGACCTAAACAGTAGTATCCACAATTAGGAAAAAAAAAATGTGGTTCCAGTGCCTACCCTAGTCAAGATAACTGCAAGAGTTACAATTAGAGGAACAAAATTGAATTTCAACCAGAGGAACAAGATTAAGTACCAAACCTTGTCAAATGCAAATGTCCTATCAATCTGCTTGTTAGCTATGTTCTGAATCGCACATACTTCTCGCCTATGCTCATTGCAGGAAATCACCACGGGCGTGTTCACCCTCATTTCGTCCTCGCTCAACGGCCTAGAAACAAACATATATAGTACAATATCCAGTGACAAATTCCTCCAATAACTAGAAGCATGAACCAAAATTGGATTTTCCTTACCTGCAACGGAGAAGAACCTGAACATTAACCCCTTTATCTTTATCATGCTTATTACTCAAATTTCCATCCCCTGATCGCAGATCTCTTGCAGCCCTGTCGCTTGACCGTGGAGTCTGAGATGGTGAAAGAGAGACCAGTCCCCCTCTCCTTTGTTGCTGTAACTGTAAAGAATCCATTTCTGATGGTTCTATAAATCTCCTGTTGTCCTGGATGAAACATCGAATATCAGTCTCAAAGCATAACACTCCATAATGTTGGAACCCAACCTAGGAACCCTAATTCAGCCCAAACGATCGAAATGTCAGAGTTTCCAAGATCGACGAAAAAAGCTATGTATCAGACAGCTAACAAGAATTAAAGAAAAGAAAAAAATTAAATCAAGATAACAGAAAAATCGAGTGCCGAATCAACAAATACAAAGAAAATATACTTCCAAGAACAAATACACAGCAGAAATGCAGTAAAAAGTACACGGTAATTACTAGAACTTAATCATCAAATCCAAAACAACAAAAACCCTAGAAAAAACAAACAAATGCAGTGAAACCTCACAGATCGGATCGAAAACGATAGATCGGTCCTTCTATCTACGACGAAATCAGAGTAAATGAAACAGTGTAATCGAGCTAAAAACTTACTGTAAATCAATCGGCCGGCCGATAGAGACCTTCAATGCGGGAGAAAAATCCAAGACGAATCACAGAAAACTAAGAAAAGATTCAAGAAACTATTGCGATGATTTCAAGCAGAGAGAGAGCTCGCTACGATGAATTCGGAATTTTTTTTTAGGTTAAAATAGAGAAGAGTTACAGACGAAGAAGAAATAAGAAGAGACGCTTTACAGCTCTAGTCTTAAACTGGAAAACAAAATTAAATTAGTGCCGTTAGAGGACGTTTAAAATCAAAGAACCGCCTTCGATTATTAACGTTAACGACGTTAAAAAACCGTTTTATCTTCATTTCCGACCGTTAGATAGCTATACATTTTGAAAAATATTATAAGGTTTTTGACTTTTGAAATAAAAGGCTTCAAAATAGCCCCCCGGCTTTCAGATATTACGAAGGTGGCCCTCCTCCTTTGCTCCGGGGAAGGTTCCTGGATCCAGTCCCGACTCCCGAGTGGGGTGTGCGGTGGTTGCAGGGTGGAGCTACGAGCAAGGATGGCACGTGTCCCTTTTGAACTTTTGGAAAAAAATAATTTTTTACTAATTTGTTAATTATTTAATTAGGCATAATCATGGACAAGGGAGAAGTTGTCCCCTAAAAAACTTATATTGTAGGATAAAGCTTCTGAGACCCCCTTAGGGCCGAGACCACTGAGGCCGTGCTCTAAGAACGTGGGATTTCAGGTGGGGTCATTCCGTTCTTAGAGCATGGTCTCGGCCCTAAGAGGGTCTTAGTAGCAAAGTCCTATATTATATTATTTAATAAGGCATAGGGCAATTGTGATCCCTTAATTTTTTGAAAGCAACATAATTCATTTATATCATTTTATTTAATTATTTAACGGAGCATAATTATGGAGTCAATGGACAACTGCCCTATAAATAAGAAGAAACAATATCCGTAATATGTCCGAATTGTATGGACAAAATGACCCAATAACTTAATCGTAAAAAAAAAGTTGTCCATAAACCCTCATCTCCTTAAATTTAAAATATTTTGTATCCGCCTAATCATTCTTCACAAAATTCATCAATAATTACTATCATTTTCAATCAACCATCGTGTGCTCCCCCTACTAGAAAATCCTGGCTCCGCCCTTACGTAGTAATATCCACCTTCTTAGCCAAACTTCAAATGTTAGGCATCAACCCACTAACCTATAACAGATACTAACACTATTACCTGGGATTGCGGCCTAACCGCGTGACTTATACCGAAAAGAAATGATATCTAGAAGGGAAAAAAAAATCACTTTTTGGTGAGCCTAAGATAGCATTCTGATCTAATTCTAATAAGAATTAATAACTAATTACATTTAGTCTAGGAAAATAAGAGTTGTCTTATTTTAGATCTTATTTTACATGGTATGTTTGGTAAAAAAAAACTTATTCTTCAGTAATTTGTTTGGTAAAAAATGCTAATAATCACTTATTTGACCATTTTTTAAGAAAATAACGTAAGTTATAGACCCAATATTGTTACAAATATACAACGGTGTGCATTCATATTACATAAATTCTATACGAGTTACATTTGATTTATCCTCATTACAAGAAGTATGTTAAAACCATAATTAAATTGACCATAGATTACACCAATCCATCCATAATAATTTTAGGTATTCGTTTTCACTCAAGGCACGTCTCTCTTCTTTCTCTCTATCTCAAGCGAATGATCCGTGTTATATGTATATATAACGTACATCAACCAAAATGAAGGCTCAAAGAAAAGTGTCCCTTGTAAAAATAATTGATGTTAAGTAGAAGGTAAATTGTAAATTGAAAATAAAATTCTACCATAATTATTTTTTATCTGGCTATGCATAACACCATAATAATTTTGGATTTTCTTTAAAAAAATTAGTAACATCATAATTATTCTGTGTTTTCTTTTTAAAAAAAAAGTTTTTAAGAGTTTAACTACAGAGCGGATCTCCTACTTCACAATGGATCACCCTTTTTTTAGTTAAATGCAGTGGTATCGTAGTAATTATGGAGAGATGTAGAAAAATTTTACAAAACACTTTTCGACATAACTACAAAAGTTTCGCCCCAGGCAAAAACGGGAGCTCCGTTTTTCGCCATGAAGCAGAGCTCTTCTTTGAATTTAAACTATTGTTTTAATCGACAACTTTTGCAATGTGAAAAGCAATCATATTTGCCAAAAAAAAATTGTTTGAGAGAGCCAATGCTAGCTTTCCATTTTTTATATTATAAAGAAAATCTATTATAAATAAAATGGGCCTGTTGGAAACATTATTGAATTTTATCATAATAACAAAATTATCCTTATGCTTATTTTCTATAGTATTATTCTTAATAACAAAATTATCCTTATATATTTTTTCTCTCTACCATCATACACCATTAACAAAATTAGCATTAGAGAATATAGCCATTAAAACAATTGAATTTTCATTATTAAAAAAATGACCCTTACACTTATCTTCTCTACTATTATAATGAACAAGATAAAATTATCATTACATCTTCATTATATCTACCATTATACACTATTAACAAAATCACCTTTAGAGAATATAACTATGATCGAATGTTGCCATTATTGACAAAACTACCCTTACACTTATATTCTATACTATTGTAATGAAAATGACAAAATTATCATTCAACTTATATATCTTTATCTCTATTATTATAATAATTATTTACTCTTCTAATTTATCTATTGATATAATAAGAATGACAAATTTATCCTTTAACACTTTTATCTTTTCTATCTCTATTATTATAATGAGAAAACTTGGGAGCCAAGAAATTTTACACAAAATCAATGAACCCTTCTATTACATATTTAGAGGTAATTTTGTCTTTTCTTTTTACAAAAGTACACCTCTCTCTCCTTCCATACTTTTTCACGTCTTTTGTTACAGATTTAGAGGTAATTTATCCTTATTACAAAATTCTCTCCATTGTACGCCTTTCCACCCATAATTTTTCACGTATTTTATTAGAAATTTAGAGGTAATTTATCCTTGTTTACAAAATTCTCTCCATTGTACACCTCTCTCCTTCCATACTTTTCCACATCTCTTCATGTCACACATGTAAATCACATGGGTTTCATTATGGTCCCTCTTCCCACTCTCTATCCCATTTTCCTCTCTCACGTGCGATGCACGTGTGATCTCACTAAGATCCCTCCTCATTCTCTATCCCCTTCCTCTTGCATCACACGTGTGACCTACTAGTATATTATGTAAAAGAAGATAAATTGCATCGTATGTGGTGGTGTCAAAGGTGCCCCGCGTGAGAAAGGAGTGATGTCAGCGGTAACAGCACCCTCAATTTCAAGAGTAATAGTCCTAAGTCATCCATTTAAAACTCTTAACTATCTTTTTAACTGTAATTAATATTTTTAACCTTGTTTTTTTAAAAAAATTAGAAAAAATACAACATTAAGGGTTAGTAAAACTTAACCACAATCAAAAGGAGCTTAAAAGAAACATGTTGAGAGTTTTAAGGTTGCAAAATGCACTCCCCACGAGGAGCAGATTACTTTCCTAATTTCAAACTTTTTTTTTTTTTTTTTCAGTAAGGAGGGTGTCCGAGCTGCTTAGAGCACCCGACTAGTCCCCTGGACACGTGCAACACCTCCAAAGTCACACACCAAAAAAGACGGAATAAATCCTTGAGGTCGGGCAACAGAAGGAAAGGATTCGAACTCAAGACCTCAGCTTCCTTATACGTGGTCCTGGCCTGCAGCCCAACCCCCCCCTGTTGGTTTCTAACCCTCAGTTGCTTTCCAGCTCTGATTGCTGTTTTCTGCATTGTTCTCCTGTAATTGTAGTCTGACAAAATTGTACGCTAGGTGCAACATATCTGCGAGCAAATGAGCAGTGTTGTCGCCCATGGGGCTCAACAGGCAGGTGATTGGTCCACTCCAATAAAAAAATAGTAACCCTACGTTTGGTTGTCGAGAAAATAAGCAAAAACATGGAAAAGAAAAGAAAATTAGATAAAACACAACTAAAATTTGTATTAGATATCCAAAATTTTCTTTTCTTTTCCATGTTTTCACCTATTTTCTCGGCAACCAAACATAGCATAAATGTAAAATATATTTTTCTTTGAAAAAATGATTATTTGATATTGTTTTCTGTCTTTTATTGGAGCAACCAACAGTCTGCTGTAGCCCAATAAAGGTTCAGCCCTTGGTTGAGGGTAAATGGGTGGGAGAAAAGAAAGTGAGAAGTAAAGTAAAAAATTGTATAATTTCTCGTGTGTTTGGTTTGAGAGAAAAGTATTAAGGGAAAATATAAATTTCCAAAATTACTCCTTGATCTCTAGGAATATAATCATACAAAATGGTAGAATTAGAATAGTGGGGTTATTACTTTACTTTCTTTCACCATTCCTTCATTTGGTTGGATTATGGTTTGGGTGAAAGTGATTCACTGTAGAGAAAAATGAGATTTTACTTCCTTCAAAATCCCTCAAATTGAACATGGTGAAATTGAAGGTTTCTCCCACTGACATAGATTGTCCCGCCCTCTTCAAGTGATCGCCCCGAGCCGAGCGAGATTGGAAACCGCCTTAATGATTGTTCGTAATGGGCCCTACCATTTGCCTATTTATATAACAGATCGTATGTAATGTAGTTTTTCTTTATGTAACTTTGTCATCCCGTCCCTTTGATATTCCAGGCCTCCCTAATAACCCTTGAAAATTAGGGTGCCCCAACCATACAATATTCTTTCAAATCTGAATGGGGGCTTTTTAACCAAATACACAGGCAAGGATCGGAACCATAATTAGAGAGCTGGCCCATGTGTTGCCTATGAACACTACATTGCAGGCCGTCAGGCGTTTATGTGGCCAAACAGGTGGGGTTGAGCTATTTTTGTGGGAATTTGCGTACGAAGAAGCAAGCTTTGTAATTTTGCTTTGAAGGGAAAAGAGAGATGTCCCATGGCTAAGCTTTATCTCAGCCAAAGCTTTTTTCGACAAGGCGTTTTTAAAAGCTTTGTTGGAAAAGGATTAGGAATTTTGGAATCATTGTTGCATGTGTCCAGCTGATGATTACTGTGACCACTATTTGGGAAATAGGGACGGTTCCCTAAATGCATCTAGACCGTACATGTGGACAGTCTCGATTATGATGAGGGGTAATGAATATGATGATTGGGCGATATTAATTGACTGATATTAACTGACTTCTCAAACTATCATTGGGCTGGCTAAAAACGAAGACAATTTTTTAGCCGGAGATGCGGAGCTTCCTTTTTTACACTTGGCACGTTTGTAATTAATGATGGAGGTTGGGGGCAATTTTGTAACACAACATAATTATACATTTGCCACCCAATAGTATAAAAAGAGAGGAGCTCCACACAACGTGTAAAGCAGAGCTCCTCTTTATATTTAAACTGAAAAAACAAAAAAGGGATATTTATTGGACGATTAGGATAACTGGATTGGTAATATCATTTACCCAGCCAAGATGTACGTAGGCCCTCTTATAATTAATATTTTGTAACATGATAATCTCTAAAAATTAATAAATTTATAAGAAACCAACTTAATTCTATAGAGCATAATTAATAACTAGCAAATACCCCGTGCAATGCATGGGATGAAGAAAGACTTGAAAATTTTTAAGAATATTAAAGAACATTATAAATTATACTTTATTTTATTATATTATAATTCAAACATAAAAAAATATAAAGAGAATAAATATATGCAAACTAAGTGACTAACCTAAGGCAAACTATAGAGACCCAGAAATAAATAAAAATTAATTAATTTAAATTTTGAAAACCCAAGAATTTCAATTAATTCAGAAAGTAAATAGAAACATGGGTTTTGATTTTCACCAAAAGCTTTAAAATTTTACTCACCCTAAAAGATCAATTATTATTTAATTTAGAAAAAATAATAATTTTAATAATTGGATTCAATATTTAATTAAATAGAAGTCTTATTTTAATTTTAAAAAAAACTTAATAATTCTTATCAAGTGAATGATCAATTAATAAGGGAGAACGATCCGTCGTCCCTTTTGACACCCCTTAACTGTGGTAAAGATTCACCCACCCATCGTTTTTTTTTTATAAAAAAAAAAATTAAAAAATTAAAAAAAGAATTAATATTTTTTTTCCTAAAAACCAAGGATAGATGGGTGAGCCCCACAGTTAAGGGATGTCAAAATGGACACATGGTGACCTCAGGGGCATAACTGGATTTGCCAAATCCGCTTATGACCGTAGATGATTGGTTCCTTGTTGGCTAACCATATTTTCATATGAAACAACCATCTTTAAGGTGAATAATGGCTTCATTTTGGGTTAGTGTTGTGTTAAGTCAAGGAAATGGATCCATGGTGGGTTTGATCTACATGTTAGTCAAACTCGACCCTAACATACATCGATAGAAATCCAACAAACCACCTATTTCTCACAGCCAGTCACTAATTATGAATATATGTGGCAACAATAAGTATTCTATGCCCTAAAAGAAGAGGAGCTTTGATAGTAAATCACACCCACTAGTTGAGCATATTAGCAAGAACAGTAACATTTCAAAAAAGAGAACATGTCCGGAAAAAAAAAACATGTAGTTATAATATATATAATAGATATAAGTGAAGTGGACTTATTGTCCCTGACTGTAAGACGGCTGGGTAAGCCACCAAAAAAATTAGAATTTGGGCCTTTGGGGGATCTTTTCTCCAGTACAGGACCATCTCTTTAGGGTGCCCTTGATTTCTCTAACTTCCAATACAATCTCAATCTCTGAATTTTATCAACATCGTCCCATATTATCTCACCCTCTAAATTTTAAATTTTGAATGATAGAATGTTTCCTTATTTATTTAAATCTTCAATCACATAAAATGGTTTTTGATAATTGTTGGTGCCATTTCTCAGACACACTTCCTCCCATTGTAGATATGCAGAAATTTGACAAATAATCCATTACACAAATGCTAATGTAAGTTTGATATTTATAGTACTTGTATGTACGTACAAAGCATAACCAAAAGTAGAGGAAACTAAATAGCTATGCATTCATTTGTTCGGTCATTGCAGAGAATCATGATAAGTTTTGCCCCATCAGTGCCACCATACACAACACCAGCTGCACCCTATGCTTCGTTATATGTTGCCTCTCCACCAATGCCTGCAGACCATACCCTACACCTCTAGCATGGCCACCTGTAGCTCCTTACGCAATGGCTACAACCTACCCTGCCCTCATACCCTTACTTATCACTTTATGGCTTTTACTATTGAGGGCGTAAAGGCAGAGAAGACATCTGATGGTGCACAGAAAATGAAATTACTAATCTTTGGATTACTATGCCATAAACATGGTGCACAAACACGAGGCTGAAATATATCATTTGTTAGGTTTCAAAAGTCCAAATATTTTGAGAGAGGAAAAGAGAGAGAGAGAGAGAGAAGGAGAAATGGGAGGAATGCACGAGTTTTTAAAAAGGTAGTAGGTCACGTAAGGTGAGGTGAACAGATGCAATAAAGGATGTGGAAGTGAACAGGGTTTGACATTTGAACGGGTAGATAGAAAGGGAGAGAAAAGATGTGGCTTATAAAATTAATTGAGCATTTAAAGATAGTAGTAATTAGTATTTTTGAAAATAATTGTATATATTTATTCTTTAAAGCCGTTTAGAAAGAGAGGTGAGAGGTTCCTAATAAATAGCAAATAATGGTGGAGTGTATAACATAAGTTCCAACTTCTTAAGTAATAAAGATAACAATTAAAAGATAATTAGGGGTTGAATGATTTTTGAAAGTGGTTTGGAGGGAGGTGTAAAGCCAAGCGTTATTGAGATAGGAATTGAAGGTTTGGAGGCAGCTATCATTTCCCTTAACATTTATTTCAGTAGGCCTACACGTTTCTTTCTTCATTAATTAAGTTTTTTTTTTGTAATCATTTTTAAAGTTAAAAGAATGGGTGTTTTAGATTCCAAAGATATCATTAAAATTAAAATTTCATGGACCATTTTACTCCTTATATTTTCATAAAACTATGACCCGTGTTCAATGGATTTTAGTCTATAAGAGGGTATTTTAGTCATTGGTTCATGGTCTATTTAATTGGAACACATGGCATCATGGTAGTGGTCCAAGTAATTGAAGAGACTTGGCTGGTTCTAGTGGTAAAAATACATTTATTTTCATGTAATTAATGATAATTAATTAAGCAAACAATGTGGCATTTTCTAATTGGATCAACAGGACAGACAAGTGGCATCAACTTGAAGAAAGAATAGAGAGATTTAAGATATGCCATGTGGCACCAACCAGCATATAGTATAGAATAGAAGTATATATCTCTTATACTTGCTATTTAATATTTAAAAATTAAAATAAAGCTCTAATATATTATTAATTATAAGAAAATTTTTTATACTATATCAATACACAATGATAAGATTCTTATAAACACTTTATGATGATTTTGATATCATAGATAAACTTTAGGATGATTTTGGTATCAGGTAAAGAAATGGATAAAATTATTTTAGATATTTTGACTATGAATCATAAATGATCATATATAGTATAAAGTTTTAGGTCTAAATGTGCTAACACATAAAATTTTATGTGTCAAAGTGACAACCTTTTTGTATTTTGTGATAGGTCCTAATGTCAGTAGGCTTGTTCAATTGAGCTAGCATAATATCTTTTGTTTTCAGTTTAGTTTAGTTTTTTTTTTTTTTTTTTTGGGAGTACTAGCATTATACATTTGTATACATTTGTATCTACATGAAGCTTATATAGAAAATACAATACATTCAAAAGAAATTATAAAAATAAAATTTTGATGGACTAATATTGTGATTCTTATATATAATACTCTTATAATTAATATAATTTCTTTCCACCAAAGTTATTAATTACAAGTAAAATCAATTAGAAGAAACTAGTAATCACTAGTCAAAACACCCACATCCTAAATCTCAAAAGACCATTCCCCTAAATCCATATTAAACCTAAACAACGATCACACTTCAGTCATCAGGTCTTAAGATAACAATACAACAATAATGAACAGCATACCAGATCACTAAGAAGAGATGAGGGTTGTGTAGTTCAAAAATATCAAACTCAAGGGGCATAAAGCCATTAAAGATCAAACAGAACGAAAAAAAATACAAAGTATAGCTGACACAAAAACCATTCACCATTCAGTAAGGTAAGATGTTTCACCTCTTGTATAGTGGATTAAAGCCAACAAATTAAGCTAGGACACTTAACACATGAATCGACCTACAAAACAAAGGCACAAAGCTATTAGTGATTCACAACACAAAATTCAAAGGAATGTGTTACAACCCGTGCTTGTATATGTTATTACTATTGTTATTTTAGTTAGTTTAGTATTGGAATTTGAATCCATTTAGGATAGTAGTTTCTATTTTGTTATCGAGTCTGTTTAGGAGATTTCTCTTTCTAGTATTATGGTGTCTTGGATTGTAAGTCCTATATATTTGATGAATTGGAAACGTTTTTGCTTAATTACTGTGCCTAGCAACGAGATCATCCCTTACTCTCGACCAAAGTGAGATCGTTGGGACTTCGGTCCTAATAGTGGTATCAGAGCTCCTCCTGGGCATGCCTGAAAGGAAAAAGAAGAAGCAAACTCCAGCCATGGATCAAAGGATTACTCAGTTTGAAGGAAGTGTTGGGTCTCCTCCGAGGCGGAATGGCTGTCTTGCAACAAGACCGTGAATGCACGAATCAGATTCTGGAGCAGCTTTCTCTTCGTACACCACCACCACAGGATCGACACAACACTCAACTTGAGGAGGCAGGATCGAGTGTGGGAAACTTGGGAAAGCCTCCCAATTCTCGGCAGCCCACTCAGAACCAAGGTGACTTTGGAGATGGAAGGTTGCAGCCCCGAGTGGCTTGCCTAGATTTCCCAAGGTTCGACGGGCAGGAGCCACTTGAGTTTCTCCACAAGGTGGAACAATTCTTTGATTATTACCATATAGCCGAACATTAACGTTCCATGTTGGATTCCTTCCACATGACTGGGCCGGCGTCAAATTGGTACAGGTGGTTTGCTCGGGAAAACCCCAATCCCTCTTGGCGGTTGTTGTCATCAACACTATTAGTGCATTTTGGACCTCTAGATTATGAGAATTTGGATGGTCTACTCGCAAAATTAAAACAAGGGATTGCATCGGTGACCAGTTATCAAGAAGACTTTGAGAAAATTGCCAATCGGGTCGAAGGTTGGACTGACTGAACATTAATGAGCTTGTTCATTCAGGGGTTACGCGATGAGATTGGTCAAGAGGTCTTGATGTTCAGACCAATGAATTTGCAAGATGCTATGCGTTTGGCGTGATGCCAGGAAGAGAAGTTACAGTGGCTTTGCCAAGGGGCCCATCTAGCTCCAGTTCGACCAACGATGTCGCCGACCAATAATCTTGGAACAGTTGCTGGGGCTTCGAACAAGTCCACCAACAATGCTGTTATGGCCCAATTAGGAGAATATTGGCTGAGGAAATGCGGTCCTGATGTGAGAAGGGATTGTGTTTCAATTGCAATGAGAAATTTGTTCCTGGACATCGATGTAAGACTATGCAAATCTATATGTTAGCTGATTCTAATGATGAGGAAGCCATAAACGCACATGAGGACAAGGATGAGCCAATAGAAGGGTCCTTAAGCGCAAGGGCGGAGCCAGGAAATTTTCATTGGGGGGGCCGAAATACATGTATAAAAAATTAATGGATTGAGGGTAAGGAAGTTGGGGGTTCGGGGGCATAGCCCCCTGAGAAAAAAAATTTTGGGGTAGTTTTTTTCTTTTGAGTTTTCTTTCTCGGTAATGCCCTTGAGGTCGCCAAGTATCCTTATTAATACCCCTTAACTATGGTTAAGATTCATCCACCTATCCTTGGTAATTTTAAAAATTATCAAATTGCTTTACCCTAATTAAAATTCACTAACTCTTAAGGTTAAACAAAATTTAATATTTCTTTTCTAAAAACCAAGGATAAATAGGTGAACCCTAAGAGTGGGTAAGTGATTTTTAACCATAGTTAAGGTGTGTTAATAGGGACATGTGGAACCTCAATGGGGGACTACTATTTATGTAACAAAAAGATTGGGGGGGCCACTATATTATATAAGACAAAAAAAAAAAAAAAAAATTTTTTTTTTGGGGGGGGGGGGGGGGGGGGGACAACTATAGTAAAAAAAATTAAAACATTTTGAGGGGCTCATTATTTCACACTACCCTAAGAGGGAATCCCAAAAAATTTGGGGGGGCCATGGCCCCACCCCGCCCCCCCGGCTCCGCCCCTGCTTAAGCGCTATCACAGGCCTAACTCGGGCCCAAACCATGCAATTGGCTGAGCGAATTAGGAATGTGAAGGTGAGCGTGCTCCTTGACTCAGGAAACACTCACAACTTTTTGGCGGAGACAATGGTGAGACAACTTGGGTACCCTATTACGTGGAATGATGGGTTTGATGTGGTGGTTGCTGATGGAGGCCGAATGCACTGTGGAGGGCAATGTCACTCGGTGGATATCCAGTTAGGCCCACTCACCATTACTACCAACCTATTCATATTATCATTGCATGGAGCATATGTAATCCTTGGTACCCAATGGTTGCAGACACTTGGTAACATAGTTTGGAACTTCAGGAAATTAACTATGACATTTGATCTTCATGGCCAACAGTACGTACTTCATGGAGTACGCAACTCATAGGTCCAGTCTATTAGTCAAGAGGGAATAGGCCGTTTATTGCGTCACAACCCACCAGCCTTAGTGGCTCAACTAGGTATTGAAGATGGACTTGTTGCTGCAAGTGATTGTGATCCATTGCCTCCTGATTTCGTTGAGCTATTGAACAAGTATAACACCCTTTTTACAGAACCCAAGTCTCTTCCCCCAGTTCGTAGTCATGATCATCGCATTCCCTTACAACTGAGTGCGCAACCTGCTAATGTACGGCCGTATCGGTATCCCCACTTACAAAAGAATGAAATTGAGAAACTCATTCAGGAGATGTTAGAATCCAGGATTATCAGACCAAGTTCTAGCCTTTATTCGTCTCCAGTATTGCTCGTACGAAAGAAGGATGGTTCGTGACGGATGTGTATCGATTATCGGGTCTTGAACTAATCCACAGTAAAAGATAAGTTCCCTATCCCAGTTATTGATGAATTGATTGATGAATTGCATGGGGCACAATATTTTTCTGAATTAGACTTCTCGGGGTACCACCAAATACGAGTCTACGAACCTGATATTCCTAAAACCGCCCTAAGACTCATGAGGCCTTATATGTTCAATGTGCTGCGACGATTTGTATTGGTATTTTTTGATGATATTCTCATATACAGCCATGACTGGGAGCAACACATTGAACATATAAGGCAAGTGTTTAAAGTGCTTAAGAAGTCCAAGTGTACTTTCGGGCAACATGTTGAATACTTGGGACATATTATATCAGTCGAAGGGGTAGCTGCAAACCCAGAAAAAATTCAGGCCATGGTTAAATGGCCAAAGCCCACTACTCTCAAGTCTTTGCAAGGCTTTCTTGGAATGACTGGATGTTACCGCAAATTTGTACAAGGTTATGGTCAAATTTGTGCCCCACTCACTCGACTCCATAAAAAAGGACTCATTTGGCTGGGATGGTACAACTGAAATTGCCTTTCAGAAATTAAAGGATGCAATGTCGACCACGCCAGTTCTTCGATTACCTAATTTTTTGAAGGTGTTTGTGTTAGAATGTGATTGGCGGAGTACTAATGTAGGATGGGGACCCTATTGCTTTTTGTAGTGAGGCACTGTCCGGCAAGAAACTAGCTTTATCTACATACGAAAAGGAGATGCTTGCATTTGTTTTCATGGTGCAAAAGTGGAGGTATTATTTGTTGGGAACACACTTCAAAATCAAGACAGACCATCAAAGCTTGAAATATCTTCTTGAGCAAAGAGTGGGTACCCATATGCAACAGAAGTGGGTCTCTAAACTAAATCACGCATAAGAGGGGAAAAGACAACGTTGTTGTTTCTGATAGCTTAACTCGCATGCATGAGTTAGTTGGGTCTGATTCATCTCTGTTGGCACTCTATACCATACACAACAATAATGATTGATATCCGTAATGAATTGGAAAAATTTAGATACTCGGGATTTGATAGCAGTTGAAATGTAACCGTCAAGTTGTCCTCAATTACAACTACGATGGTGAGTTGCTAAGATTTCGAGGATGAGTTGTAATTCCACGCCATTCAGGTTGGGTGCGTAAGTTATTATCTGAATTTCATGACACTCCGATAGCTAGACATTCAGGGGTGACCTGTACTTACAAACGACTAAAGCGAGCATTCTACTGGCCAGGCATGAAAAAGTCAGTCCACGAATATGTTATTCAACGTGACGTATGTCAGAGAAGAAAATCTGAGAGTCTCTCTCCACCGGGATTGCTGCAACCGCTCCATAGTCCAACATTCCAACATTGGTATGGTTTGATATATCAATGGATTTCATTGATGGGTTGCCTTCATCCCTTGGCAAGAGTACGATATGGGTCATAGTAGATCGGCTTTCAAAGGCAACACATTTTATTGTCATCACTCACCCTTATATTGCAACTTCTCTAGCTTGTATTTTTGTTCAGGAGGTGGTACGACTACATGGGATGCCAACCTCAATAGTTAGTGATCGAGATCAGGTCTTCCTCAGTTTATTTTGGACTGAATTATTTCGTTTGCAAGGAACGAAGTTAAACATGAGTTCAACCTATCATCCACAGTCTGACGGTCAAACAAAGCGAGCAAACCGATGTTTGGAGACATATCTACGATGTTTTGTTAGTTCTCAACCTAAGCAATGGGTGAAATGGATGCCTTGGGCGAAGTGGTGGTACAATACCACATACCATGAATCAACTCGCATGAGCCCCTACAAAGCCGTGTATGGTCGGCCTCCCCCTTTAATTACAAGTTACATTGATCAAGGTACTATGGTTGGCCAGTTGGAAAGGGAGCTAATGGATCATGATCGTATCCTTCGCCGACTAAAGGAGCATTTAGCCATTGCTCAAGAAAGGATGAAGCATCAAGCATATAAACATCATACGTTCCCATGAATTTGTAGGAGATTTTGTCTATCTGCGACTCCAACCATAGAGGCAACTGTCCGTTTCCGTGCGGTCCAATATGAAGTTGGCACCTAAGTTTTTTGGTTATAACGAATTGGGTAAGTGGCATACAAGCTGGAGTTGCCATCTACGGCCAAAATTCACAATGTCTTTCATGTTTCATGCCTCTAAAAGAAGCTGGGATCAGCGATTCATTCATCTTGTAGTTCAATTACCCCTTTAACCAATGAAGGGTATTTACAGCCGGAGCCGGAATCTGTGTTGGAGCGTAGGGTTCTTAAGCGTCACAACCGTGGCATGGTATGCCATTGGAGGATGCCACTTGGGAAAGCAGGCCTGATATTCAACGTTGATTTCCCAATTTTATGCCATGAGGACATAAGACATTTTTTTAGGGCGGACTATTGTTACAACCCGTACTTGTGCACGTTATTACTATTGCTATTACTATTGTTATTTTAGTTAATTTAGTAGTGGAATTTGAGTCCATTTAGGATAATAGTTTCTATTTTGTTATTGAGTCTGTTTAGGAGATTTCTCTTTTTAGTATTAGTGTCTTGGATTGTAAGTCCTATATATTTGATGAATTAAAGGAGAATGGAAACGTTTTTGCTTAATTACTGTGCCTAGCATCGAGATCATCCCTTACTCTCGACCAAAGTGGGATCGTTGGGACTTTGGTCCTAACAAAATGACTATACAAACAGGAGAACCCTTTTCAAAAAATATCCTCTTAACAAATTACATTCGAGCATGAAAGATCCAAGATTGAAATAATTTCCAAGCAATTTAGTTTTCCAAATTTCTTCCATAAAACTTTCTTTACGTCTAACCATAGTTGCAAAAAAGCTACGTACATAATGGGAATGAGGAGCCTATGTCATTTCTTGCTTCCCCTTTCGTGGGTTTTTTTGAGTCTAGCTTCTCGGTCAAGATAACTGTGTCTAACACATGAATCAACCTTGAAAACAAAGGCTCAACGTCCGAAGCCAAATGCAATTAGTGACTCACAACCAATGTTACTTGGTTTGCCGGTTCGCTCTATTCAAATTCGGGTTCGTAATTCGCAATTCGCCACTCTAGAGTGAACCCGGTTCGCTAGGGGTAGGATAAGTCGGTTCGCTTAGGTTTTTAGTTTGGTTCGCTTATATAATATTAATATATTATATAAATAATTGTATAAATAAATATATTATAAATAATTATTTTAAAAAATGCATTAAAAATATATTTAAATTTAAAATAAAATAAAAACAAAAAAAAATGGTTTTATCGCCGATTCGTGAACCCAAAAAACAAATTCGCCAAATTCAAAGTATAAGTTCAGTGAACTTAAAGAACAAATTCGTTAAATCCAAACAAAAAGTTCGTGAAATCCGAAAATCAAATTCACTGAACCATAGCTATTGGGTTCGCTGATTTTCACGAACTGGAACGAACTGAACCACGAACTGATTCGCTCCGAACTAGTTCGCGGTTCGAACTAGTGGGTAGCGAACTAGGTAACTCTGCTCACAACAACAAAAAAGTCAAACAAGATAACAATAAAAACAGCAGATCTCTCTTCAGAAAACATCATCTCTAATAAATCACATTCGAGCATGACATAATAACGACCTACAAAATCAACATAACAAACCAGCTGAGGAAAGAAACAGTGGTAAACTACTTAAAATTAGAGAAAATCATAAGACAGAACCCTGACCAACTCTCTGCTTCGATCTACTTGGGTTAGCTAAACTAGAAAATGCACAGGAACTACACGCTAAGCGAATCCACCACTAAACCAACCCATGAGACATTAAACACCAGGTGAGGCACTTATTCAGCCAAGCAACAGAATTACCACACATCTTGAAAAATGCACGTACAAACTGGATTACCGAAGTTAACAATCTAAGCCAACAAGATCCAAAATAACTTTCCCATGAGCACCCTCTTGTGCAATAGTTATTTGAATTATCAAACCGATTTTGTTTTTTATCTTAACCCGGTAATAACCAAACCAAGTTAGAAACTTCAAATAGCCCCTCCAGGCTCCAACACACCAACTTCTTCAAACAAGAACAAGACCCCAAGATTCAGGATGCCCAACTTGAAACAAAAAAATAATAATTAAGTGAAACATAGCATTTAAATTAAGGACGAAACTCATTATTACCAACATTGTTTTAATCATTGATGCTTCCAAGAATCACTTACATTCCCTAAGAATAATTAGAGTGATTGTACTGATCTAAAAATAATAATAATAAAAAGGGCGACTGTATGGACAAATAATGGACAAATGGAATCATGACAGATTTTTTGGGGCAAATTGTGAAATAAGGCAGTCCAGGTAAAGAAAATCCCCAGGAGATAAACAACAGTCTACAGGTGCAATCTTAAACTGTGTTAATATGCCTAGAAAAAGGGTCCGAGAAAGGAAAGTGAATGAAAAGAAAGTTTTTTTTCACACCAGTTCTATTAGCTAGAAAATGTTTTAGAAGAATTTCATTATGACACTAGAGTGAAGAGTATTGACTACCGAAATCAGGCCATTGGAGGGCTCTCTCTCGAGAGGGAGGTAGGGGGGAATTCCCTTGATTTTAAAAGGAAAATTTTGAATTCAGAAAGTGGTTTCTGGAGAAACCACAACTTTCTCGCAACCAAAACACACAAAAATGCAGTATCACAAAAATAAAGTATCTCGAGGAAATGTACTTTCTCCAACAATTTGCTCGTCAAAAGAACAGACTTAGTGGGCAGTAACTAATTGCATAGCAACCTGAAAAAATCGACCATATGGAAGATTCCTATTAATTAATCAAATAAAAAATATTCTCAATTAATCTGAAATGACAAGATCCCACTGAAATTCACAAAGCAACCCCCTTGTGTAGTCATAACCCGCACTGCAAATGAACCTCTTGTGCAACTTTCATTTGTACTAACAAAACAATGGCCCAACACCAAAATCACCACTCTAATTCCTGAAAATCCAAATCATACTTGTTAAAATAATCAATAATACAAAATTGGAAAGCAAACTCAGAAACTAAAGAGAATTGAAGAAAAAAATGGATGCCAGTATGTGACACAACCTCGCCCTAAATGTGTCCCAGAAACTCTTTCCTCCCTGAAGTACAAGTAAAAATAATTAAAAGAAATTAGTATCACTTAAAAACTCGAGCCCCTAAAAGATCCTGAATGTACAATTTGAAAGGAATCTAGTAAAATTAAGGAAAGGTTGATACAAAATGAATTTGAAAGGAACATTAAGAACAAAAGAATGAATAAAAGGGTTAACAGCAGAAGTAAAAAATCCCACAGAATACTCTAGCTGAAGTTGGAATATCGAACAGCAATTACCCCAATAAAAAAAAGAAATTCCATATCGGACAGCAATTACCCCAATAAAAGTAAAACTCCCCAAGGGTCCAACTTCGGATGCAATCTTTACCGAGTTAGTAACTAACTGCACACCAGCCTGGAAAAATCCGACCATATGCAATCTTTAGCAAGGCAGTAACTAACTGCACACCTACCTAAAAAAACCCAACCATGAATAGAAGTCCTCAAAATTGAACTTGAATACAAAATCCTAACTATTGTAGATGGCGGATTATTCACATTGCTATATAAGCCCCACCTTGACAATAATAGGTGTCACGTTGCACCCTATTTGTCTTGTTGGCAACCTAATGCTATGTTGGGTTTTCATGGCGTATCCCTATTTTTTATTTTAGATATTTCATAGTTGTCAGGGTAACTAGATCTATGGTGCTCAAATCATCAACTTGGATAAAATTTGATAGACAGCAATATTATGAAGACAATAAACCCATTGTTATGTTGCCCATGCAATGAAGCTAAATCACCGGGGCACTATTAGAGTATGGAGGATGATAGCACCTACTATAAAAGTTTTTGATTCAGGCTTCATAGATCTTGTTAAGCTGGCAACACTGAAATGCTCAAAATAACAAACCAAAGACATGTCATAGATACCCAATATGGCGTTAGGCAACTAACAAGACAAAAGGGGGTGCAACGTGACACCTATTATCGTCAAAGTGAGGCTTACGAGGGAATGTGTAAAATCCACCATCAACAACTATCTAAATGAAAAAAAGGATCCAACTGAATTATGGAAATCCCTAGTGCAGTTGTCAACTTGTCATGTTATTGTACATTTGTACTTGAATGAACCCTTGTGCAGTAGTCATCAATGCCAAAGCAATTAGACCCAAAAAAAAATGACAAAGCGGCAATGTCTCATCATCAAAATCATCCCATCATTTCCTGAAAATTCTATCAGACCTACTAAAGGATCAAAGCTACAAAACTGGAACAATATAAGAGTAAGGAACAAATAAAAAATGAAATCCTACTATGTGACACAGCACCGTTCGTGAATGCACCCAAGAATCCCATTCTTTAATCTCTGAGGAACAAGTAAATTGATTGGGAAATTCTAGTAGCTAAAAGATGGAGAAGTCCAAAAAAAATTAGAGACCACCTTCTTAAATCAATAAGACAACAAAACCATTAATCAGACTCCCGTTATCAGGTAGCAGAATCGCCATAGAACAAGAATGAATAACCGTGTACCACATGACAAAAATTCAAGGAAGTGCCTTGCAGACGGAAAAAAAAAATTCCATGCGAGAGGCCTTAAAACAATTTAGAGATGGAACAAAAGAACTGCCTTGAATGTTGCTAGGCCATCTAACACATTACAATCTGGGGAAAGGAGCAATGTTCATAAAGAAACCCCTATTGTGCAGTTCTCATCTGTACCGCAAATGAACTCCTTGTGCAGCAAATGTACTAACAGTATGGCTCCTTATAAAATCATCCCCTCTAGTGGGAACCATACTTGAAAAAAGATGAACCATACAAAACTGGGTACCATACTTGAAAACGAAAAGGGCAAAAAAGTAATACTGAAACACAGCATGATACAGTCCAAGAATCTCTCTTCTCTCTCCGCAGAACAAATAATCTTAGTATATATCACAAGAAGATATAGATACCAAAACAAAGAACTCTCATAAGAGACTCCTTTTCCAGAGACAGTCAACAATATCCAACTGAGGGTGGCATCCAACACTTTTATAGTTTTATGGAACCCAACAGAACGGGTTTTTTTTCCACTGAGATGAACCTTACACATCACCTGGAAGAAAAAATACACAATGCCCAAAGACTAATACAAAACCCATGAAGTCCACTTCGGTTGCAACCACAACCAACTGAATAACTGAACCACTTCTGCAGTTGCAAGTTCAGTATCAAGCCTTAACAATCCTGAGACCATGAATGCAGAGAGTTATTGTGTGGTCATGTGCAGTCAGCCTCATAATCTTATTGGGTATAACTCATGATTTTATCTTTATGTATTATAAAGTAGTACAAATTCTGGTAAGAACAAAAGTTCAAGTTGGACAATCCTCAAAGAGCTCAAAGGAAAATCCATAGGCATTTCATTTATTGAGCGGTCTATAACCCCTTTCATCTTTTTCTCTCATTTAGAATTCAATATGATTCCGCATCCTGATCCAGTTGTTGAGACAATAAAAAAAATGGTCTTTGGTTGCTTGGGTCATTGAGAAATTCCAAGGAAAATCCCAGTTAGCTTATCTTAGTGTATTCCCACAATAAGGAGATGAAGACTATCCTACCCGGGAAAAAAAGAAGACAGTCCTTCCAACCATTTAGTTTACAACCTCGGGGGCATCACGCGTGAGAATACTCATAAGCCGGTCCTAGACCTGCACGCCTCACTCGTAGAGATCCATACTTATATGAGCCTTTGCCAGCCACTGTAGATAAGTTTGGAACCAGGGCTGGCATCTTGCCTATTTATTCCATCTTTCGGGCATAATAGAAAGAATTCAAAACCATCCAATTTCAGATTCTAGGCCTCTATTTCAAAGCTTTTATCACAAAAGTCCACAGACTACCTAGTTGAAACCAACAAGTAAAATCCACTTGTGCTGCCATCCCGATGAAGTCTGGCACCGTAGTCCGATCCGGGGGAGTTACCTCGATCCCGTTAAGCAGCCTGAAGGATTTGTCACTCCTCAAATGAGAATAAGGTAGTGACACACGATGACCAATCCGCTCTTTCATCTAATGATGCCCGACTGACATTGAACCCATTTCATATGATGGGAGTTGCCGGTGTATCGCTGCTCTGCTATATAAGGAGCTGTGCAGCAGCTACAAAATGGGAGTTCGATGGAATATATAATATGGATATACAAACTGTTGCCCAAGTATACAACCTTAGAGAGGGGGGGGGGGGGATAAGGACCATGGCAATTTAAAATTCTTTCTACTTCCTTGAGCGGAATTTCAACTTTTACAAATTAAAAGGAAATAGAAATTATGCAATTCTACAATAAATTCAAAACAACGAAGTATAGAGAAGAGAGAGAAATCAAACACAATTTGACACATGATTTGTTCTCGAGGTTCGGCAACCCGCCTATGTCCCCGCCTTAAACTTCTCCGCTCAAGGATTCACCATGATTTACTCAATCGCTCAGCCTTCTTCCCGGTGAAGGCCAAACATTTACAATCTTTCTTACGAGTCGATATCAAACCTTGAAAGGGAATAATCCTCTCTAGACTTGGTCCATTTTACGGGTAGTGACCAGACCTTACAAAGCTCCCCGCTTCAAAGACAAGACTCTCACAGACATCTTGATTTCACGCTTGTATAGAAGTGTTTGACAATCATTTTTTGTTCCTTAACACAAGCTGAATGATCTCTCTAAAGCTCACTGAAAATCTCTCAAAGTATGGAGTTGAATAGCTCAAGAACTTAGATTTGAGGATTCTAGGTTAAACTCTATAGATTTGGAAATCTAAGCTTGGAGTGAATGATTTTAATGATTGGAAGTACTGAAGTTCTATGATTCTTATTTATAGCCCAAGAGGTTTTATAGCCGTTGAAAGAACATTGAAAATGAAATTAGCCCTGGTGATATCCACTTCCATTGTTAAAAAAGATGCTCGGTTGAAAGCCTAGTAATAAAGTCATAACCATCCTAAGAAACATAAAAAAAAGAATTCTCCATGTAACTGTTTGCAATCAACTTGATTAGAAATGCAAATTTCAAAAACAACAATGAAACCCTTTGAGATTTAATAGTATCGCCATTCCATAACAAAATTGTGAACCGAATCACATCCAACCTAAACATTATGAGATACCTTTCAGTAAAACAATATATATATATATATATATATAGAGAGAGAGAGAGAGAGAGAGAGAGCAACTAGACAAACAAGAATAAGCAAAAAGCATCACAATAAAACTCCCCTGTGCAATGTTAATCTCTATTGTCATGCAAACTCGAAGTCCATACTCGAACATAAGTTGGCATTCCTAAAAATCAAAACTAAGAACTGCTAAAATACTTATAACGCATAATAGGTATCAGGATAAAGTAACAGTATATTGAGGGGAAGGGAAAAACACATTTGTTCGCTCATCGTTTGCACCCACAGTCTAATTCACACTAATACAATATTAGGTTAATCAAAATCCACCTTTGAAATTGAATTCCCCACCTTAAAAACCAAGCGCAAACACTACGCAACTTAATAGTATAAATTTTGAGCAAAAATCTAAACTAACAAAATCTGATAGCTTTATGTGAACCGTGATGCAATAACCTTAGTGATGTCCACTTTAGTTGAACAAAGCGATGCTCAATCGCAAGCACAGTAATAAAGCTTTGCCTGCATTTAGAAAAAAGGAACTAACAATTCTTCGTGTAACTATTTTCAATCAATTACATTAAAATATGTTAAAATAAAGTTTAACAAAGAAAACCCCCTGAAATCCAATGGCAATGCAAATCCATATCAAAGTTGCGAACAGAATCAACTTCCACCTTGAAATTATAAGTTACCTAAGTTGAAGATTAAACCCTAGGAGAGAGGATGAAGAAAAAGAGAGGAAAAGAATTAGGGGAAAATGTTGATTAGAGAGTTACTCTCTCCTTCATCTTTATATTATAATAACCTAATGGTGGCAATTACAAAAATACCCTTAATGAATGATATATTATGTCACACCTACATAATGAATCATATCTCAACACTCCCCCTCAAGATGAGCATAGATATTCAACATGTTCAGCTTGTTAAGAGCACCTTCTAAACTACCTCTGGTAACTCTCTTTGTGAGTACATCAGCCATTTGGTTTCCCGTTGTAACAATTAGTAAACAAAGATTTCCTGAAGCAACTTGCTCTCTAATAAAGTGTCTATCAATTTCAATGTGTTTAGTTCGATCATGTTAAACAGGATTCTGACCAATATTGATGGCCGCCTTGTTATCACAAAACATCTTCATAGGAACATCCACCTTCATCCCCAAATCTTGTAGTAAAATCTCTAGCCACAATAATTCTGCTACCTCATGAACCATTGCCCTATACTCTGCTTCAGCACTTGACCTAGCAACTACACTTTGCTTCTCCAAGTGATAAGGTTACCACCAACGAAAGTACAATATCCTGTGATAGATCTCGTCATCTACACTTCCAGCCCAATCAGCATCAGTGTAAACTTCCAGTCTAGAGTGATCATGGTTAGCAAATAGAAGACCCTTCCCTGGAATAGCCTTCAAGTACCTCAAGATTTTCTCCACTGCCTCATAATGAGCAATCTGAGGTTCATGCATAAACTGACTACATATGCAATATCAGGTTTAGTGTGAGAGAGATGAGACGACCAACTAGTCTTTGGTACATTTTTTTGTCCTCTAGTAACGGGCCATCACTCAAGCTCAGTTTATGATTCTGCTCAATAAGAGTGTATGCTGGTCGAGAACCCAATTTTCCAGTATCCTTAAGTCTAAGGTATACTTCCGCTGCGATATGAAGTGCCCTTCTTTGATCGAGCAACCTCAATTCCCAGAAAATACTTCAAACTACCCAAATCCTTGATCTCAAACTCTGTTGCTAGGAACTTCTTCAGGTTTTGAATCTCTAGTGAGTCATTTCCAGTCACCACAATGTCGTCTACATAGACAATTAATGCTGTAAGTAACTGCCCCTTTTTCTTAACAAAGAGAGTGTGATCAGCATGACTCTGTAGATAACTCATCCTCTTTACAGCTTGATTGAACCTCTCAAACCAAGCCCGAGGGAAAAGTTTCAGTCCATAAATAGATTTCTTCAGTTTGCAGATCTTTCATTCACTGTTAGGTAGCTTGAACCCAGGAGGAGGGGACATACACTTCTTCTTGTAGGTCTGCATAAAGGAATGCATATTTTTACGTCTAACTGGTGTAGGGGCCACAAGTGATTAGCTGCCAAAGATAAGAGAACTTGTATGGAGTTCATTTCAGCAACTGGTGCAAATGTCTCCTTGTAGTCGATCCCCTAAGTCTGAGTATATCCCTTAGCTACCAGTCTTGCCTTGTACCTCTCAATTGATCCATCTGCCTTATGTTTAACAGTGAACACCCATTTACAGCCAGCTGTCCTTTTTTTTTTGGGAAAGTAACTCAACCATTTTCCATGTGTTATTCTTGACTAGAGCTCTCATTTCTTCCATCATAGCATCGCACCACTTAGGATCAGAGACAGCCTCCTGAAACCTGGAAGGTAAAGACACAGAAGAAATAGACGACAAGAAAGCAGAATAGGAGAGTGATAAAAAGGCATATGAGATGAAATTAGAGATAGGATGAACTGTACAATGACACTTCCCTTTGCGTATGGCAATGAGAGTAGTATCATTATCAATATCAGGAACAAAAATAGAAATCATAGGAAGTAATGAAACATTGTTACCTGGTTCAGAGGGGTCAGAATTGGGAGATGGCCTTATCACAGTGGTACCCTCCTTTTCGCGTCTGGTCTAAACCTGTAGAACCTTTGTAATAGTAATCTCAGTAGGAGCAACAGAAACACAAGGGGTAATATCAAGAACCATCGTCAGAAGTGATACTGAAGGCAAACTCTTCCAACAATGCACTATGCTCCCCCTAAAAAGATGTAGGGAAACGAGGAAAAAATGGAACACTCAAAAAAAAAGTGACATCCATGATCACAAACCATTTTCCTGAACCAGGATCAAAGCATCGATATCTTTTTTGTGTGGAGGAATATCCCAAGAGAACACCCCGAAGGGATTTGGGATCCAATTTGGTTCGATTAGGACCCAAAATATAAATGAAGCAAACACAACCAAAGACACGTGGGGGGATAGGAAACAGAGGTTAGGCTGGACAGAGTAGTTGATATGGAGACTTCAACTTCAGTACCCGAGATGACATTCAATTAATCAAATAGGCGGATGTGTGCACTGCTTCAGCCCAAAACTTCTGTGGGATATTCATACCTGTCAGTAAGCTGCGAGCCACCTCTAACAGATAACGGTTCTTATGCTCTACCACCCCATTTTGTTGGGGAGTATAAGGACATGTACTCTGATGAATCATGCCATGATCAACCAAATATTGCCTTAAATTTCCCTCAATGTACTCTTTTGCGTTATCGGATCTGAAAATTTTAATCTACTTCTCGAATTAGGTTAAGACCATTTTGTGAAAGCGCTTAATGAGGTCCGGGACTTCAATACGAGACTTCATCAAGTAAATCCAGGTATGACAAGAGAAATCATCCACCAAGGAAATAAAATACCGATAACCATGCACAGATAAAGCAGGGGCAGGGCCCTAAACATCAGAATGAATCAACTGAAATAGATACATACTTTTATTCATACTTGGAGAAAAAGTAGTTCTACAATGTTTGGAGAGTTCACATACTTCACATTGCAGACTATGACCAGGAACATACTTAAACAAGTCCAAGAAGACCAACTGCAAAGACTTAAAAGATAAATGACCTAGACGACTGTGTCATAATCTGATTTTGGCATCATTATTACTACTACTAAGACGACTACTACTCTGTAAGGCTAAATAACCGTGATGCAATAACCTTAATGATGTCCGCCACTTCAGTTGAACAAAATGTCCACTTCAATTGAACAAAGCAATGCTCAATCGCAAGCCCAGTAATAAAGCTTTGCCAACACTAAGAAAAATAGAAAGAACAATTCTCCATGTAATTAATTGCAATCAATTACATTAAAATATGCTATAAATGAAACTTTAACAAAGAAAACCCCCTGAAATCCAATGCCACTGCAAATCGATAAAAAAGTCGAGTGAAATCAACTTACACCAGGAAATTATAAGTTACCTTTCAGCAAAAGGATACAAATAACAACTATACGAACTAGAACAAGTATAAGACATCATATTAAAACACCACTGGAAAAAGAAATGCTATTTTTTAAGTTTATTTCACTCGATGATTCATAATAAGTCGATAAAAAAACATTCAAAATACAATACGCTACTCCATAAAATTCCATGGGAAGTATTGAAAAACTTGGTGATAACCACTTCCATTGGAAAAAACGATGCTCAGATGAAAGCCCAGTAATAAAGCCATATCCTTCCTAAGAAACAGAGAAAAAAGAATTCTAATGTAACAATTTGCAATCAACTTGATTAGAAATGCAAAATTCAACAATAGCAATGAAACCCCATGAGATTTAATAGCATAGTCATTCCATAACAAAGTTGTGAACCAAATCACATCCAACCTAAATGCGAACTCGGAGCCCCTGACACGAACTTAAGTTGGCATTCCTGAAAATCAAAACTAAGTCAACTGCTAAAGTACTTCTAACACATAATAGGCATTTAGATAAAATAACAGTATATTGATAGGAAGGGAAAAACTCATTTGTTCGCCCATCGTTGCTGCCACAGTTTAATGTGTTACCTAAAGAAGAAGGTAATCGATTAAAGGATTCAGCTATAGTATAAACATTCATAACACTAATACAATATCAGGTGAATCAAAATCCACCTTTGAAATTGAATTCACCAACTAGAAAACCAAGCACAAACACTACGCAAACTGATAGTAGAAATTTTGAGCAAAAATCTATACTAGCAAGATCGGATAGCACTATAAGAACCGTGATGCAATAACCTTAGTGACGTCCACTTTAGTTGAACAAAGCGATGCTCAACGCAATCACTACACAACTTAATACTAGAAAATTTGAGCAAAAATCTAAATTAACAAGATCTGATAGCATTTTGTGAATAACCGTGATACAATAAGCCAATTACCTTAGTGATGTCCACTTCAGTTGAACAAAGCGATGCTCAATCACAAACCCAGTAATGAAGCTTTGCTTGAAATAAGAAAAAAGGAAATAATAATTCTTCGTGTAACTATTTTCAATCATTTACATTAAAATATGCTAAAATAAAGTTTAACAAAGAAACCCCCCAGAATTCCAATGGCAATGCAAATCCATATCAAATTTGTGAACTGAATCAACTTCCACCTTAAAAATCTGAGTTAAGTATCAATAAAACGATATAACTACATGAACTAGAACAGATATAACACATTATATAAAAAACCTCAGTGAAAAATTTCACTGGATGATTCATAATAAGTCGATCAAAAAAATTGCAAAATAAGATACGCTACTATAGAAAATTCCATGACAAAGTACTAAAAACCCTGGTGACTCAACGTTCATTGGAAAAAACAATGCTCGGTTGCAAGCCTAGTAATAAAGTCATAACCATCGTGAGAAACATAGAAAGAAGAATACTTCATATATCTATTTGCAATCAACTTCATTAAAATATGCAAAATTCAACTATAGCAATGAAACCCCCTAAGATTTAATAGCATCGCCAATCTATAAAGTTGTGAAACGAATCACCTCCCACCTAAACATTAGAGAAACCTTTAAGTAAAACTATAAATATATATATATATATATATATATATAGAGAGAGAGAGAGAGAGAGCAACTAGACAAACCAGAATAGGAAAAAAGCATCACAAGAAAACTCCCTTGTGCAATGCTAATCTCTATTGTCATGCGAACTCGGAGCCTATACTCGAACTTAAGTTGGCATTGCTGAAAATCAAAACTAAGTAAGAACCGCTAAAATATTTCTAACGCATAATAGGCATTATAGATAAAGTAACTGTATATTGAGGGGAAGGGAAAAACTCATTTGGTCCCTCATCGTCTGCGGCAATAGTCTAATGTGTTTCCTCATGAAGAAGGTACTCGATTAAAGGATTCAGCTCTAGTAAAAACATTGAACACACTAATACAATATCAGGATAATCAAAATCCAATTTTCGAAATTGAATTCACCACCTTGAAAACCAAGCGCAAACACTAAGCAACTTAATAGGAGAAATTTTGAGCAAAAATCTATACTAACAAAGATCTGATAGCACTATGTGAACAACCGTGATGCAATAACCTTGGTGATGTCCACTTCAATTTAACAAAATGTCCACTTTAGTTGAACAAAGTGATGCTCAATCGCAAGCCCAGTAATAAAGCTTTACCTGCACTAAGAAAAATGGACAGAACAATTCTTCGTGTAACTATTTGCAATCAATTACATTAAAATATGCCAAATAATAATTTAACAAAGAAAACCCCCTGAAATCCAATAGCAATGCAAATCCGTATCAAAGTTAAGAATGAATCAACTTCCACCTTGAAATTACAAGTTACCTATCAGTAAAACGATATAACTACACGATCTAGAACAAGTATAAAACATCATCTGAAAACACCACTGAAAAATAACAAGCAATTTGTTAAGTCAATTTCACGGGATGATTCATAATAAGTCGATCAATTCTTCGTGTAACTATTTTCAATCATTTACATTAAAATATGTTAAACTAAAGTTTAACAAAGAAACCCCCCAGAAATCCAATGGCAATGCAAATCCATATCAAATTTGTGAACTGAATCAACTTCCACCTGAAAATTATGAATTAAGTATCAGTAAAACGATATAACTACACAAACTAGAACAGGTATAACACATCATATAAAAAACCCAACGAAAAAGAACACGCAATTTTTAAAGTTAATTTCACTGAATGATTCATAATAACACGATCAAAAAAATTGCAAAATATGATACGCTACTGAATAAAATTCCATGACAAGTCCTAAAAACCCTGGTGACATGAACGTTCATTGGAAAAAACAATGCTCGGTTGCAAGCCCAGTAATAAAGCCATAATCATCATGAGAAACATAGAAAGAAGAATTCTCCGTATATCTATTTGTAATCAATTTCATTAAAATATGCAAAATTCAACTAGAGCAATGAAAACCCTTGAGATTTAATAGCATCGTCAATCCATAATAAAGTTGTGAAACGAATCACCTCCCACCTAAACATTAGAGAAACCTTTAAGTAAAACTATCTATATATAGAGAGAAAGAAAGAGAGATACCAAGAGTGAGAGCAACTAGACTAACCATATTAGGAAAAAAACATCACAAGAAAAATCCCTTGTGCAATGTTAATCTCTATTGTCATGCGAACTTGGAGCCTATACTTGAACTTAAGTTGGCATTGCTGAAAATCAAAACTAAGAACAGCTAAAATACTTCTAACGCATAATAGGCATTATAGATAAAGTAACTGTATATTGAGGGGAATGGAAAAACTCATTTGTTCCCTCATCGTCTGCGTCAACAGTCTAATGTGTTTCCTAACGAAGAAGGTAATCGATTAAAGGATTCAGCTCTAGTATAAACAATGAACACACTAATACAATATCAGGTTAATCAAAATCCAATTTTTGAAATTGAATTCACCTTGAAAACCAAGCGCAAACACTAAGCAACTTAATAGTAGAAATTTTGAATAAAAATCTATACTAACAAAGATCTGATAGCACTATGTGAACAACCGTGATGCAATAACCCTAGTGATGTCCACTTCAATTTAACAAAATGTCCACTTTAGTCGAACAAAGCGATGCTCAATCGCAAGCCGGTAATAAAGCTTTACCTGCACTAAGATAAATGGAAAGAACAATTCTTCGAGTAACTATTTGCAATCAATTACGTTAAAATATGCTAAACAAAACTTTTACAAAGAAAACCCTCTGAAATCCAATGGCACTGCAAATCCTTAAATAGTTGTGAGTTGAACCAACTTGCACCTAGAAATTATAAGTTACCTTTCAATAAAAGGATATATATAACAACTATACGAAATAGAACAAGACATCATATGAACACCGCAAAAAGTAACGCTATTTTTTAAGTTTAATTCACTCGATGATTCATAATAAGTCGATCAAAAAACATTCAAAATACGATACGCTGCTCAATGAAGTTCCATGGCAAGTATTGAAGACCTTAGGGATATCCACTTCATTGGAATCAACAATAGCAATGAAACCCCCTAAGATTTAATAACATCGCTATATATATATATATATATATATAGAGAGAGAGAGAGAGAGAGAGAGATGGATAGAGCAACTAGGCAAACCAGAATAAGCAAAAAACATCACAAGAAAACTCCCTTTCGCAATGTTAATCACTATTGTCATGCAAACTCTGAGCCCATACTCGAACTTAAGTTGGCATTCCTGAAAATCAAAACTAAAAACAGTTAAAAAACTTCTAAAGCATAATAGGAATTAGGATAAAGTAATAGTATATCGAGGGAAAGGGAAAAACTCATTTGTTCGCACATCGTCTGTGCACACTATCTAAAGTGTTTCCTAAAGAAGAAGGTAATCAATTAAAGGATTCAAATACAATTTAAACATTCATCATACTAATACAATATTAGGTGAAATCAAAATCCGCCTTTGAAATTGAATTCACCACCTTGAAAACCAAGCGCAAACACTATACAACTTGATAGTAGAAATTTTGAGCAAAAATCTATACTAACAAGATCGGATAGCACTATGAGAAAAACCATGATGCAATAACCTTAGTGATGTCCACTTCAGTTGAACAAAGCGATGCCCACTCGCAAGCACAGTAATAAAGCTTTGCCTGCATTAAGAAAAAAGAAAAAATAACAATTCTTCGTGTATCAAAGTTCTGAACTGAATCAACTTCCACCTTGAAATTATGAGTTACCTATCAGTAAAACGATATATATTAAAAACTACACGACCTAGAACAGGTATAAAACATCCTATGAATACCCCACTAAAAAAGAACACGCAATATTTGAAGTCAATTTCATTGGATGATTCATAATAAGTCGATCAAAAAAAATTCAAAATAAGATATCCAATAAAATTCATATGACATGTACTGAAATCCCTGGTGACATCAACGTCGAATGGAAAAAACGACGCTCGATTGCAAGCCCAATAATAAAGCCAAACCCATTACGAGAAACATAGAAATAAAAATTCTTTGTGTACCTATTTGCAATCAACTACAATAAAATATGCAAAATTCAACTATAGCAATGACAACCCCTGACATTTAATAGCATCGCCAATCTATAATAAAGTTGTGAAATGAATCACCACCTCCCACCTAAAGATTATTAGAAACCTTTCAGTAAAACTATATATATATATAGAAAGAGAGAGAAAGAGAGCAACTAGACAAACCAAAATAAGAAAAAAACATCACAAGAAAAATCCCTTGTGTAATGTTAATCTCTATTATAAAGCGAACTCGAAACCCATACACAATGTTACGTTGCCATTCCCTCAAATCAAAACTAAGAGCCGCTAAAATACTCCTAATGCATAATAGGCATTAGGAAATAGAAATTGTATAATATGGGAAGGGGAAAACTCATTTGTTCGCCCATCGTCTGCGCCCACAGTGTAATGTGATTCCTAAAGAAGGTAATCGATTAAAGGATTCAGCAATAGTATAAACAATCAACACACAAATACAATATCAGGTGAATCAAAATACACCTTTGAAATTGAATTCACCACCTAGAAAACCAAACGCAAACACTACGCAACTTAATGATGTCCACTTCAGTTGAACAAAGCGATGCTCAATCGCAGGCCTAGTAATGAAGCTTTGCATGCACAAAGAAAATGGAAAGAACAATTTTTTGTGTAACTATTTGCAAATAATTACATTAAAATATGTTCTATTAAACTTTAACAAAGAAAACCCCCTGAAATCCAATGGCACTGCAAATCCATAACAAAGTTGTGAGTTGAATGAACTTGCACCAGAAAATTTCGAGTTCCTTTGAGTAAAAGGATATATATAACAACTATACGAACTAGAACAAGTAAAACACATCATATGAAAACCCAACTGGAAAAGGACATGCTATTTTTTAGGTTTATTTCACTCGATGATTCATAATAAGTAAATCAAAAAACATTCAAAATAAGATATGCTACTCAATATCAAAAAACATTCAAAATAAGATATGCTACTCAATAAAATTTCATGGCTAGTATTGAAAACCTTGGTGATATCCACTTCCATTGGAAAAAACGATGTTCGGTTGCAAGCCCAGTAATAATGCCATAACCATTCTGAGAAACAAAGAAATAAGAATTCTCTGCGTAACTATTTGCAATCAACTTCATTTGAAATGCAAAATTCAACAATAGCAATGAAACCCCCTAAGATTTAATAGCATCGCCATTCCATAACAAAGTTGTAAACCGAATCTCATCCCAGATAAACATTATGACACCTTTCAGTAAAACAATATAGAGATACAGAGAGAGAGAGTCGGAGAGAGAGCAACAAGACAAACCAGAATAAGCAAAAAACATCACAATAAAACTCCCGTGTGCAATGTTAATTTCTATTGTCATGCGAACTCAGAGTTCAAACTCGAACTTAAGTTGGCATTCCTAAAAATCAAAACTAAGAACTGCAAAAATACTTCGAACACATAATAGGCATTAGGATAAAGTAACAGTATATTGAGGGGAAGGAAAAAAAAAATTTGTTCAACCATTGTTTGCGCCCACAGTCTAATGTGTTTCCTAAAGTAGAAGGTAATCGATTAAAAGATTCAGCTATATTATAACCATTCATCACGCTAACAGAATATCAGGTGAATCAAAACCCACCTTAGAAATTGAATTCACCACCTTGAAAACCAAGTGCAAACACTACGCAATTTGATAGTAGAAATTTTAAGCAAAAATCTAAATTAACAAGATTTGATAGCATTATGTGAATAACCGTGATGTAATAAACCAATAACCTTAGTGATGTCCTCTTCAGTTGAACAAAGCGATGCCCAATCGTAAGCACAGTAATAAAGCTTTGTCTGCATTAAAAAAAAAGGAAATAACAATTCGTGTAACCATTTTCAATCAATTACATTAAAATATGTTAAAATAAAGTTAAACAAAGAATACCCCATGAAATCCAATGGCAATGCAAATCCACATCAAAGTTGTGAACAAAATCAACTTCCACCTTGAAATTATGAGTTACCTATCAGTAAAACGATAGAATAACTACACGAACTACAACAGGTATAAAACATCATATGAAAACCCCACTGAAAAAGAACACGCAATTTTCTAAGTCAATTTCACTTGATGATTCATAATTAAGTCGATAAAAAAAATTCAATATAAGATACGCTACTCAATAAAATTCCACGACAAGTACTGATAACCCTGGTGACATCAACGTCCATTAGAAAAAATGACACTCGATTGAAAGCCCACTAATAAAGCCATAACCATCATGAGAAACATAGCAACAAGAATTCCCTGCGTACCTATTTACAATCAACTTCATTAAAATATGCAAAATTCAACTATAGCAATGAAACCCCCTGAGATT
Source organism: Tetracentron sinense (assembly GCA_015143295.1). Lineage (NCBI taxonomy): Eukaryota > Viridiplantae > Streptophyta > Magnoliopsida > Trochodendrales > Trochodendraceae > Tetracentron > Tetracentron sinense. Next base: position 5,710,736 of record CM026563.1, read on the forward strand.
TAATAGCATTGTCGATCCATAATAAAGTTGCGAAACGAATCACCTCCCACCTTAACATTATGAGAAACCTTTCAGTAAAACTATAAATGCATATCTATAGAGACAGGAGAGAGAAAGAGAGCAACTAGACAACCATAATAGAAAAAAACATCACAAGAAAATTCCCTTGTGCAATTTTAATCTCTATTGTCATGCGAACTCGGAGCCCATACTCGAACTTAAGTTGGTACTCCAAAAAATCAAAACTAAGAACTGCTATAATATTTCTAGCGCATAATCAGCATTAGGATAAAGTAACTATATATTGAGGGGAAGGGAAAAACTCATTTGTTCGCACATCGCATGCGCCCACAGTCTCATCCCACTAATACAATATCAGATGAATCAAAATCCACCTTTGAAATTGAATTCACCACCTTGAAATCCAAGCGCAAACACTACGCAACTTGATAGTAGAGATTTTGAGCAAAAATCTATACTAACAAGATCGGAAAGCACTATGAGAACAACCGTGATGCAATAACCTTAGTGATGTCCACTTCAGTTGAACAAAGCAATGCTCACTCACGAGCACAGTAATAAAGCTTTGCCTACAGTAAGAAAAAAGGAAATAACAATTCTTTGTGTAACTATTTCCAATCAATTAAATTAAAATATGTTCAAATAAACTTTAAAAAAGAAAACCCCCTCAAATCCAATGGCAATGCAAATCCATATCAAAGTTGTGATCTAAATCGACTTCCACCTTGAAATTATGAGTTACCTATCTATAAAACAATATTACAACTACACGAACTAGAACAGGTATAAAACACGTAATTTTATAAGTTAATTTCACTCGATGATTCATAATAACATCAAAAAAAAATTTAAAATAAGATACGCTACTTAATAAAATTCCATGACAAGTACTGAAAATCTTGGTGACATCAACGTCCATTGAAATAAACAATGCTATGTTGCAAGCCTAGTAATAAAGCCATAACCATCATGAGAAACATAGAAGAATTTTCCGTTTACCTATTTGCAATCAACTTCATTAAATATGCAAAATTCAACTATAACAATGAAACCCCCTGAGATTTAATAGTATCGCCAATCCATAAATCATAATACAGTTGTGAAACGAATCACCTCCCACCTAAACATTATGAGAAATTTTTTCAGTAAAACTATATATATATATATAGGGAGAGAGAGAGAGAAAGAGAGCAACTAGACAAACCAGAATAGGAAAAATACATCACAAGAAAACTCCCTTTTGCAAAGTTAAGCTCTCTTGTCATGCGAACTCGGAGCCCAAACTCGAACTTAAGTTGGCATTCCTGAAAATCAAAACTAAGAACTGCTAAAATACTTCTAAAGCATAATAGGCATTAGGATAAAGTAACTGTATTATTGAGGGGAAGGGAAAACTCATTTGTTCACCCATCGTCTAATGTGTTTCCTAAAGAAGAAAGTAATCCATTAAAGGATTCAACTATAGTATAAACATTCAACACACTAATACAATATCAGGAGAACAAAAATCCACCTTTGAAATTGAATTCACCACCTTGAAAACCAAGCACAAACACTAAGCAACTTAATCCTAGAAATTTTGAGCAACAATCTATACTAACAAGATTTGATAGCACTATGTGAACAACCGTGATTCAATAACCATAGTGATATCCACTTCAGTTGAACAAAGCGATGCTCAATCGCAAGCCCAGTAATAAAGTTTTGCCTGCACTATAAAATGGAAATAACAATTCTTCATGAAACTATTTGCAATCAATTACATTAAAATATGCTAAATTAAACTTAAACAAAGAAAACCTCCAGAAATCCAATGCCAATGCAAATCCATTAAAATGTTGAGAGTTGAATCAACTTGCCCCTGGAAATTACGAGTTACCACTGAGCAAAATGACATATATAATAACTATACGAACTAGAACAAGTATAAGACATCATATGAAAATCTCACCGGAAAACGACGCGTTATTTTTTATGTTCATTTGACTTGATGATTCATAATAAGTCGATCAAAAAACAATCAAAAAAAGATCCGATAATTAATAAAATTCTATGGCAAGTATTGAAAACCTTGGTGATATCCACTTCCATTGGAAAAAACGATGCTCGGTTGAAAGCCCTGTAATAAAGCCCATACCATCCTAAGAAACATAGAAAAAAGAATTCACTTTTCAACAATAGCAAAGAAAACCAAAGAGATTTAATAGCATCGCCATTCCATAACAAAGTTGAGAACCGAATTACATCCCACCTAATCAATATGATATACCTTTAAGTAAAAAAAAAAAAAATATATATATATATATATATATATATACACACACATAAAGAGAGAGAGAGCAACTAGACAAATCAGAATAAGCAAAAAACATCTCAAGAAAATTTCCTTGTGTAAAGTTAATCTGTATTGTCATGCGAACTCGGAACCCATACTCGGATTTATGTTGGCATTCTTGAAAATCAAAACTAAGAACTGCTAGAAATACTTCTAACGCATAATAGGCATTAGGATTAATTCAATGTAACAGTATATCGAGGGGAAAGGAAAAACCCATTTGTTAGCCCATCGTCTGCACCTGCGCCCACAGTCTGATGTGTTTCCTAAAGAAGAAGGTAATCAATTAATGGATTCAGCAATAGAATAAACATTCATCACATTAATACAATATCAGGTGAATCAAAATCCACCTTTGAAATTGAATTCACCACTTTGAAAACCAAGCGCAAACACTACGCAACTTAATAGTTGAAATTTTGAGCAAAAATCTAAATAAACAAGATCAAAAATAGCACTATGTGAACAACCGTGATGCAATAACCATAGTGATGCCACTTCAGTTGAACAAAGTAAAGCTCAATCGCATGCCTAGTAACAAAGCAATACCTGCACTAAGAAAAATGGAAAGAAGAATTCTTCGCGTAACTATTTGCAATCAATTACATTTAAACATGTTAAATTGAAATTCAACAAAGAAAACCCCCTGAAATCCAATGGCAATGCAAAACCATAACAAAGTTCGTTCTGAACTGAATCAACATCCACCTGGAAATTATTAGTTACCTTTCGGTAAGAAATATATATATATATATATAAACTAGAACAAGTATAAGTTATCATAAGAAAACCACACTGGAAAAGAGCATGCCACTTTTAAAGTTTATTTCACGTGATGATTCATAATAAGTCAATCAAAAAACATTCAAAATAAGACAAGTTGCTCAATAAAATTTCATGGCAACTACTGAAAACCCTAGAGATAAACACTTCCATTGTAAAATAAAAAGATGCTTTGAATGCCAGCCCAGTAATAAAGCCTAAACAATCCTGAGAAACAAAGAATTCTCTATATAACTATTTGCAATCAACTTCATCAAATCAATTGAAAAAAATAATCCTTTGGTGCGTACCCATTAATAAAGACTAAACCACCCTGAATAACATAGAAATAACAATTCTCAGTGTAAATATTTATAATCAACTTCACTAAAATATGTAAACTTCAACTTTAGCAATGAAACCCTCATATATTTAATAGCATTGTCAATCCTTACCAAAGTTGTGTATTGAATCACCTCCCACCTGAGCATTATGAGAAACCTTTCAGAAAAACAGTGTATATACATATATATATATATAGCAACTAGAAAAAACAAAACAAGAACAAAATATCATATGAAAACTCCATTGTGCATTGTTAATCTCTATTGTCCTACGAACTCAAAGCCCATACTCGAACTTAAGTTGGCATTCCTAAGAATAAACACTAAGAACCACTAAAATACTTCTAACGCATAATAGACATTAGGAATAACTAATTGTATATTGAGGGAAAGGGGAAAACTTATTTGTTCGTCCATCGTCTGTGCCCACAATCTAATGTGTTTCCTATAGAAGAACATAATCGATTATACAATTTAGATACAGGTTAAACATTCATCATGCTTTTACAATGTCGGGTGAAATCAAAATTCGCCTTTGAAATTGATTTCACCACCTCAAAAACTAAGCGCTAACACTACGCAACTTGATAGTAGAAATTTTGAACAAAAATCTATACTAACAAGATCGAAAAGCACTATGAGAACAACCGTGATGCAATAACCTTAGTGATCTCCACTTCACCTGAATAAAGCAATGCTCAATCGCAAGGACAGAAATAAAGCTTTGCTTGCAATAAGAGAAAAGGAAATAACAATTCTTCGTGTAACTATTTCCAATCAATTAAATTAAAATATGTTCAAATAAACATTAAAAAAGAAAACCCCCTGAAATCCAATGGCAATGCAAATCCATAACAAAGTTGTGAACTGAATCAACTTCCAATTATGAGTTACCGTTTAATAAAAAGATATATAACAACTACACGAACTAGAACAAATATCTTTACTATTATAATGCGAGAGCCTTGCGTAGATGAAATTTTTGAAATTCCCTAAATACCCTTATATAAAAACAAAATATTGATTTAATGTTTTACTTCAATTTCCAAACTGCCCCTTGCCTTTGATTTAATGTTTTACTCTAATTCCCAAACTACCCCTTGCTCATCTATCTATTTAATTAGAATCACACCCAATCGCGATTGAACTCGGGGAGAGTTCAATTGCACCTGTGGGTTAACATTAACTCCTATTAATTGTGGTCAACTACTTACCCTCACGCTCATGTGCATTGCACATGCCACTAGCAAGTTCAATCACACCCGTGGGTTAACACGTGTCCCTTTTAACTCCTATTAACTGTGGTTAACTCCTTCCCCTCGCTCTCACGTGCATCGCACGTGCCACCCGCTAGTAAAATATAATATGAAAACACCACTGAAAAAGAATACGCTATTTTTAAAGTTTCTTTCACTCGACGATTCATAATAAGTCTATAAAAAAATTCAAAATAAGATACGTTACTCAATAAAATTTCATGACAAGTACAGAGAACACTGGTGACATCAACGTCCATTGGAAAAAACGACGCCCGGTTGCAAGCATAGTAATAAAGCAATAACCATCCTAAGAAACATATCGAGAAGAATTCTCCGTGTACAAATTTGCCATCGACTTCATTAAAATATGCAAATTTCAAAAATAGTAACGAAACCCCCTGAGAATTAATAGCACACCAATCCATAACAAAATTGTGATTCGAATCACCTCCCACCTAAACATTATGAGAAACATTTCAGTAAAACTATATATATATATATATACACACACATAGAGAGAGAGAGCAACTAGACAAACCAGGATAGGAAAAAAACATAACAAGAAAACTCCCTTGTGCAATGTTAATCTCTATTGCAAAGTACACGCGGAGTCCATACTCGAACTTAATTTGGCATTCCTGAAAATCAAAATGAAGAACTGCTAAAATACTTCGAACACGTGATAGGCAATGGGATAAAGTAATTGTATATTAAGGGGAAGGGAAACTCATTTGTTCGCCCATCGACTTTGCCCACAGTTTAATGTGTTTCCCAAAGAAATAGCTAATCGATTAAAAGATTCAGTTATAGTATAAACATTCATCACACTAATACAATATCAGGTTAATCAAAATCCACCTTTGAAATTGAATTAACCACCTTGAAAACCAAGCACAACCACTACACAACTTAATACTAGAAATTTTGAGCAAAAATATATACTAACAAGAGATAGCACAATGTGAACAACCGGGATGCAATAACCTTAGTGATGTCCACTTCAATTGAATAAAGCAATGCTCAATCGCCAGCCCAGTAATAAAGCTTTGCCAACACTAAGAAAAATGGAAAGAACAATTCTTCGTCTAATTATTTGCAATCAATCACATTAAAATATGCTAAATGAAACCTTAACAAAGAAAACCCCCTAAAATCCAATGGCACTGCAAATCGATACAAAAGTTGTGAGTGGAATCAACTTGCACCAGAAAATTATGAGTTACCTCTCAGCAAAAGAATAAAAATAACAACTATACGAACTAGAACAAGTATAAGACATCATATCAAAACCCCACTGGAAAAAGACACGCTATTTTTTAAGTTTATTTCACTCGGAGATTCATAATAAGTCGATCAAAAAATATTCAAAATACAATACGCTACTCAATAAAGTTCCATGGCAAGTATTGAAAACCTTGATGATATCCACTTCATTGGAAAAAACGATGCTCGGTCGAAAGTCCATTAATAAAGCCATCACCATCCTGAGAAACATTGAAAAAAGAATTCTCCGCGCAACTACTTAGAATCAACTTGATTAGAAATGCAAAATTCAGCTATAGCAATGAAAACTCCTGAGATTTAATAGCATCGTCATTCCGTAAAAAGTTGTGAACTGAATCACATCCAACCTAAACATTATGAGATACCTTTCAGTAAAACAATATATATAGAGAGAGAAAGAGCAAAAAACATTGCAAGAAAACTCCCTTGTGCAATGTTAATCTCTATTGTCGTGCGAACTCGGAACCCATACTCGAATTTAAGTTGGCATTCTTGAAAATCAAAACTAAGAACTGCTAAAATACTTCTAACGCATAATAGGCATTAAGATAAAGTAATAGTATATTGAGGGGAAGGGAAAAACTCATTTGCTTGCCCACCGTTTGCGCCCACGGCCAAAAGTGTTTCCTAAAGAAGAATGTAATCGATTAAAGGATTCAGCTAAAATATAAACATTCATCATACTAATACAATGTCAGGCGAAATCAAAATCCACTTTTGAAATTGAATTCACCACCTCGAAAACCAAGCGCAAACACTATGCAACTTGATAGTAGAAATTTTGAGCAAAAATCTATCCTATACTAACAAGACCGGATAGCACTATGAGAAAAACCTTGATGCAATAACCTTAGTGATGTCCACTTCAGTTGAACAAAGTGATGCTCACTGCAAGCCCAATAATAAAGCTTTGCCAGCATTAAGAAAATAAACAATAACAATTCTTCGTGTAACAAATTTGTGAACCGAATCAACTTCCACCTTGAAATTATGAGTTACCTATCAGTAAAACGATATATATAACAATTGCACGAACTAGAAAACGTATAAAACATCGTATGAAAACCCCACTGTAAAAGAACACGCAATATTTGAAGTAAATTTTGCTGGATAATTCATAATAAGTCAATCAAATAAATTCAAAATAAGATTCGCTACACAATAAAATATGATGAAAAGTACTGAAAACCCTGGTGACAACAACGTCCATTGAAAAAAAGGACGCTCGGTTGAAAGCCTAATAATAACGCTACAACAATCACGAGAAACATAGAAATAAGAATTCTTTGTGTACCTATTTGCAATCAGCTTCAATAAAATACGCAAAATTCAACTATAGCAATGACACCCTAAGATTTAATAGCATCACCAATCCAATAAAGTTGTGCAACGAATCCCCTCCCACCTAAACATTATAAGATACCTTTCAGTAAAACTATATATATAGAGAAACTGAGGTAGAGAGAGAGCAACAAGACACAAAAGAATAGGAAAAAAATATGACAAGAAAACTCCCTTGTGCAATGTTAATCTCTATTGTAAGAACTCGGACCCCATAAATGATGTTAAGTTGGCAGTCACTAAAACAAAACTAAGAGCCGCTAAAATACTTCTAAAACATAATAAGAATTAGGAAATAGTAATTTTATATTATAGGAAGGGGAAAACTCATTTGTTCGCCCATCGTCTGCGCCCCCAGTGTGTAGTGTTTCCTAAATAAGAAGGTAATCGATTAAAGGATTCAGCAATAGTATAAACATTCAACACACAAATACAATATCAGGTGAATCAAAATACATCACCTATGAAATTGAATACACCACGTAGAAAACCAAAAGCAAACACTACGCAACTTAATAGTAAAAATTTTGAGCAAAAAACTATACCAACAAGTTCTGATAGCACTCAGTGAACAACTGTGATGCAATCATGGCCAATATTGAAAACCTTGGTGATATCCAGTTCCATTGGAAAAAACGATGTTCGGTTACAAGCCCAGTAGTAATGCCATAACCATTCTGAGAAACATAGAAAAAAAAATTCTCCGTGTAACTATTTGCAATTACCTTCATTAGAAATGCAAAATTCAACAATAGCAATGAAACCCCCAGAGATTTAATAGCATCTCCATTCATAACAAAGTTGTGAACCGAATCACATCCCACCTAAACATTATACGATACCTTTCAGTAAAACAATATATAGAGAGAGAGAGAGCAACAAGACAAACCAGAATAAGCAAAAAACATCACAATAAAACTCCCTTGTGCAATGTTAATCTCCATTGTCATGCGAACTCGGAGTTCATACTCGAACATAAGTTGGCATTCCTGAAAATCAAAACTAAGAACTGCTTAAAATACTTCACACATGATAGGCATTAGGATAAAGTAACAGTATATCGAGGGGAAGGGAAAAACTCATTTGTTCGACCATCGTTCGCGCCCACAGTCTAATGTGTTTCCTGAAGAAGAAGGTAATCGATTAAAGAATTCAGCGATAGTATAAACATTCATCACACTAATACAATATCAGGTGAATCAAAATCCACCTTTGAAATTGAATTTACCACCTTGAAAACCAAATGCAAACACTACGCAACATGATAGTAGAAAGTTTGAGCAAAAATCTAAATTAATAGTAGAAATTTTCAGCAAAAATCTAAATTAACAGGATCTTATAGCATTATGATAGCATTATGTGAACAACCGTGATGCAATAAGCCAATAACCTTAGTGATGTCCACTTCAGTTGAACAAAGCGATGCTGAATAATAAGCACAGTAATAAAGCTTTGCCTACAGTAAGGAAATAACAATTCGTGTATCTATTTCCAATCAATTACATTAAAATACGACAAAATAAAGTTAAACAAAGAAAACCCCCTTAAATCCAATGGCAAAGCAAATCCATACCAAAGTTGTGAACTGAATCAACTTCCACCTTGAAATTATGAGTTACCTATCAGTAAAACGATAGAACAACAACACGAACTACAACAGGTATAAAACATCATATGAAAACCCCACTGAAAAAGAAGACGCAAAATGATATATAACAACTATACGAACTAGAACAAGTACAAGACATCATACGAAAATCCTACTGAAAAAGTACTCGTTATTTTCTATGTTTATTTCACTCGATGATTCATAATAAGTCAAGTCAAAAAACAATCAAAAAAGGATATGATACTCAATAAAATTCCATGGCAAGTATAGAAAACCTTGGTGATATCCACTTCCATTGGAAAAAACGATGATCGGTTGAAAGCCCAGTAATAAAGCCATAAACATCCCAAGAAACATAGAAAAAAGAATTCTCTTTTAAATAATACAAAAGAAAATCCTAGAGATTTAATAGCATCGCCATTCCATAACAAAGTTATGAACCGAATTACATCCCACCTAATCAATAAGAGATACCTTTAAGTAAAAATATATATATATATAGAGAGAGAGAGAGAGCAACTAGAAACACTAGAATAAGCAAAAAACATCACAAGAAAACTCCTTTATGTAAAGTTAATCTGTATTGTTATGCGAACTCGGAGCCCATACTCGAATTTATGTTGGCATTCCTGAAAATCAAAACCAAGAAATGTAAAATACTTCTAACGCATAATAGGCATTAGGATAAAGTATCAGTATACTAAGGGGAAGGGAAAAACTCTCGTCTGCGCCTGCGCCCACAGTCTGATGTGTTTCCTAAAGAAGAAGGAAATCAATTAAAGGATTCAGCCATAGTATAAACATTCATCACACTAATACAATATCAGGTTAATCAAAATCCACCTTTGAAATTGAATTTACCACTTTGAAAACCAAGCGCAAACAATCCACAACTTATTAGTCAAAATTTTGAGCAAAAATCTAAACTAACAAGGTCAAAATAGCACTATGTGAACAATCGTGGGGCAATAACCATAGTGATGCCACTTCAGTTGAACAAAGCAAAGCTCAACTGCAGGCCTAGTAATAAAGTAATACCTGCACTAAGAAAAATGGAAAGAAGAATTCTTCGCGTAAGTATTTGCAATCAATTACATTAAAACATGTTAAATTGAAATTCAACAAAGAAAACCCCCTGAAATCCACTGGCAATGCAAAATGATAACAAAGTTCGTTGTGAACTGAATCAACTTCCTGGAAATTATTAGTTACCTTTCAGTAAAAAACATATATATAACAACTATACGAACTAGAACAAGTATAAGATATGATAAGAAAACCACACTGGAAAAGAACATGCTACTTTTAAAGTTTATTTCATGTGATGATTCATAATAAGTCAATCAAAAAACATTCAAAATAATACAAGCTACTCAATAAAATTTCATAGCAAGTACTAAAAACCCTGGAGATTAACACTTCCATTGGAAAAAAAGATGCTTGATTGCAAGCTCAGTAATAAAGCCTAAACCACCCTGAGAAACAAAGAAAAAAGAATTCTCTGTATAACTATTTGCAATCAACTTTATTAAATCAATTGAAATGATCCTTTGGTGCATACCCATTAATAAAGCCTAAACCGCCCTGAATAACATAGAAATAGCAATTCTCAGTGTAAATATATATAATCAACTGCACTAAAATATGTAAATTTCAACTTTAGCAATGAAACCCCATAGATTTAAACAGCATTGTCAATCCTTACCAAAGTTGTGCATTTAATCACCTCCCACCTGAACTGTAATAGATTTCAGTAAAACTATATATATATATATATAGCAACTAAGACAAACTAGAACAAGAATAAAACAACATATGAAAACTCCCTTGTGCAATGTTTATCTATATTGTCCTGCGTACTAGAAGTCAATACTTCAACTCAAGTTAGCATTCCTGAAAATCAATACTAAGAGCCGCTAAAATACTTCTAATGCATAATAGGCATTAAAAAAAAGTAACTGTATATTGAGGGAAAGGGGAAAACTCATTTGTTCGTCAATCGTCTGAGCCTACAGTCAAACATGATTCCTATAGAAGAACGTAATCGATTAAAGGATTCAGATACAGTTTAAACATTCATTATACAAATTCAATGTCAGGTGAAATCAAAATCTACATTTGAAATTGAATTCACCACCCTGAAAACCAAGAAAAACACTACGGAACTTGATAGTATAAATTTGGAGCAAAAATTTACACTAACAAGATCCAATAGCACTATGTGAACAACGATAAAGTAATAACCTTAGTGATGTCCACTTCAGTTCAACAATGTGATGCTCAATCGCAAGCCCAGTAATAAAGCCATACCTGCACTAAGAAAAATGGAACGAAGAATTCTTTGTGTTACTATTTGCAATCAATTACATTAAAATATGATAAATTTAACTTTAACAAAGAAAACCTCCTAAAATTCAATGGCAATGCAAATCAATCATAAAGTTGTGAACTGAATCAACTTCACCTAGATATTATGACCTACCTTTCAGTAAAACGATATATATAACAACTATATGAACTAGAACAAGTAGAAGACATCATATGAAAACACCACCAGAAAAGAAAACGCTATTTTTTAAGTTTAATTCACTCGATGATTCATAATAAGTCGATCAAACAACATTCAAAATAAGATACGCTACTTAATAAAATTCCATAGCAACTACCGAAAACCCTGGCGATATCAACTTCCCTTGGAAAAAAAACGATGCTCGATTGCATGCCCAGTAATAAAGCAATTACAATCCTGAGAAACATAGACAGAAGAATTCTCCGTGTTACTATAAGCCATCAACTTCATTAAATTATATAAAATTCAACTATAGCAATGAAACCCCCAGAGAATTAATAGCATCGTCAATCCATAACAAAGTTAAGAACTGAATCACCTCCCACCTAAACATTATGAGATACCTTTCAATAAAACTATATATATATATAGCAACTAGACAAACCAGAATAAGCATAAAACAGCACTTCAAAACTCCCTTGTGCAATGTTAATATCTATTGCCATGCGAACTTGGACCCCAGACTCGATGTTAAGTTGGCATTCCCTAATATCAAAACTAAAAGCCGCTAAAATACTTCTAACGCATAATAAGCATTAGGAAATAGTAATTGTATATTAGGGGAAGGAGAAAACTCATTTGTTCGTCCATCGCCCACTGTCTAATGTGTTTCCTAAAGAAGAAAGTAATCGATTAAAGGATTCAGCTATAATATAAACATTCAACACACTAATACAATTTCAGGTGAATTAAAATACACCTTTGAAATTGAATTCACCACCTAGAAAACCAAACACAAGCACTATGTAAATGGAAAGAACAATTCTTCGTGGAACTATTTGCAAACAATTACATTAAAATATGCGATATTAAACTTTAACTAAGAAAACCCCCCCGAAATCCAATGGCAATGCAAATTCATAACAAAGTTGTGAACTGAATCAACTTCCACTTGTAAATTATGAGTTACCTTTCAGTAAAACGATATTACACGAACTAGTACAGGTATAAAACATCATATGAAAACCCCAATGAAAAAGAACACGCAATTTTTTAAGTTAATTTCACTGGATGATTCATAATAAGTCAATCAAAAAAAGATTCAAAATAAGATACGCTACTCAATAAAATTCCATGACAAGTACTGATAACCCTGGTGACATCAACGTCCATTAGAAAAAACGACGCTCGGTTGCAAGCACAGTAATATCCACTTCAGTTAAACTCAATTGCAAGCCTAGTAATAATGCCTTACCTGCTTTGAGAAAAATAGAAAGAATGATTCTCCGTGTAACTACTTGCAATCAACTACATCAAAATATGCTAAATTCAACTTTAAAAATGAAAAGCCCAGAAATCCAATGGCAATGTCAAATGTCAATGCCAATCCAAAACAAAGTTGTGAACTAAATCAACTCCCACCTAAAATTATGAGTTACCTTTTAGTAAAAGGATATACATAACCATATGAACTAGTACAATTATACGACATGATATGAAATCCTCATTGAAAAGACATGCTGTTTTTAAAGTCCATTTCACTCGGTGCAACATAATAAGTCAAATCAAAAAACATTAAAAACAGGATACACTACTCAAAAAAATTCCAAGGACTTTACTGAAAACCCTGGTGATATCAACTTCAATTGAAAAAAATTATGCTCAGACGCAAGCCCTATAAAAAAGCTTTAACCGCCCTGAATAACATAAAAAAAACAATTCTCAGCATATATATTTGCAATCAACATCATTAAAATATGAAAAAATAAATTTGGCAATGAAACCCTCTTGAGATTTAATATCATTGTCAATCTCATAACAAATTTGTAAATTCAATCACCTCCACCTGAACATTATGAGTTACCTTTCAGCAAAACTATATATAGCAATTACACAAACTAGAACAAGAATAAAACATCATATGAAAACTCCCTTGTGCATTGTAAATCTCTATTGTCATGCGAATTCGGAGCCCAAACTAGAACTTAAGTCGACAATCCTGAAAATCAAAACTGAGAACTGCTAAAATACTTATGACACATAATAGGCATTAGGAAAAAGTAAAATTGTATATTGAGGGGAAGGGGAAAACTCATTTGTTCGCCCATCATCTACGTCCACAGTCCAATGACATTACAGAAGGAGACGGTAATCGATTAAAGAATTCAGCAACAGTTTAAACATTCATCAACAATAATACAATGTCGGGAAAAATCAAAACCAACTCTTAAAACTGAATTCACCACCTTGAAAACCAAGTGCATACCTTAAGCAACTTAATAGTAGAAAATTTGAGCAAAAATCTATACCAACAAGATCCAATAGCACTATGTTAACAACCGTGATACAATAAGCCTTGTTATTTCTACTTTAATAGAACAACGCGATGCTCAATTGCAAGCCGAGTAATAAAGCCTTTCCTGCACTCAAAAAAATGGAAAAAACAATTCTTTGGGTAACTATATGCAATCAAATACATTAAAATATGCTAAATTGAACTTCAACAAAGAAAACCCCCTGAAATCCGTTCACAAAGCAAATCCATAACAAAGTTGTAAACTTAATCAACTTCCACATGGAAATTATGTATTACCTTTCAGTAAAAGGATACATATAACAACAATACAAACTAGAACAAGTATAAGACATCATATGAAAACCCCACAAGAAAACAACACTATTTTTAAAGTCATTCACTCGGTGATTTATAATAAATTGATCAAAAACCATTCAAAACAGGACACATTACACAATAAAATTCCAAGGTAAGTACTGAAAATCCTGTTGATATCCACTTCAGTTGAAAAAAACGACGCTCAGTTTGCAAGACTAGTAATAAAGCCTTTTTAACACCCTGAGAAACATAGAAAGAAGAATTCTCGGTGTAACTATTTGCAATCAACTTCATTAAAATATGCAAAATTCACCTTCATCAATGAAACCCCCTAAGATTTAATAGCATCGTAAATCAATAACAAAGTTGTGAACCGAATCACCTCCCACATGAACCTTGTAAGATTACTTTCACTAAAACGATATATATAACAACCTTATGAACTAGAACAAGTATCAGCCATGATATGAACACCTCATTAGAAAAAACATGCTATTTTTAAAGTCTATTTCACTCAAAGATAAATAATAAGTCAATCAAAAAACATTCAAGACAGGAAACACTACTCAAAAAATTCCAAGGCAAGTACTAAAAACCCTGTTGTCAACTTCAATTGAAAAAAAATGATTCTTAGTTCCAAGCCTAGTAATAAAGTCTTCACCGCCCTGAATAACATAGAAAGAACAATTCTCAATGTAAATATTTGCGATCAACTTCATTAAAATATGTACAATTCAACTTTAGAAACCCCCTGAGATTTAATAGCATTGTCAATCCATAAAGAAGTTGTGAATTGAATCACCTCCCACCTGAACATTATAAAATACAATTCAACAAAACTATATATATCAACTAGACAAACTAGAACAAGAATTGAACATCATATTAAAACTCCATTGTGCATTGTTAATCTCTATTGTCATGCAAACTTGGAACACATACTCAAACGTAAG
This sequence comes from Tetracentron sinense, assembly GCA_015143295.1. Classification (NCBI taxonomy): domain Eukaryota; kingdom Viridiplantae; phylum Streptophyta; class Magnoliopsida; order Trochodendrales; family Trochodendraceae; genus Tetracentron; species Tetracentron sinense. The sequence continues at coordinate 5,725,767 of CM026563.1, forward strand.
TTGGCAATCCTGATACTCAAAACTGAGAACCGCTAAAATACTTCCGACGCATAATAGGAATTATGAAAAAGTATAACTGTATATTGAAGGGTAGGCGAAAACTCATTTGTTCGCTCATCATCTTCGCACACAGTATAATGTATTTCCTAAAGGAGAAGGTAAACAATTAAAGGTTCACCACTTTGACAAAAAAGAGCATACCCTACGCTACTTGATAGTTGAAACCCCCTGAGATTTAATAGCATCGCCAATCGATAACAAAGTTTTGAACAAGATCACCTCCCACCTAAACATTATGAGATACCTTTCAGTAAAATTATATATATATATCAACTAAACAAACAAGAATCAGCATAAAACATCAGAAGAAAACTTCCTTGTGCGTTAATCTCTATTGTCATGCGAACTTAGGGCACAAAATCAAACTTAAGTTGGCAATGCTATAAATCAAAACTGATAACTACTAAAATACTCCGGACGCATGAAAGCCATTAGAAAAAGGAAACAGTAGAATGAGGGAAAGGGGAAAAAAACTCATTTGTTCGCCCATCTTATGCCCCCAAAGTCCAATGCCTTTCCTAATGGAAAAGGTAATCGATAATCTATTAAAAGATTAAGAAACAGTATAAACATTCATCACGTAATCAAATGTCAGGTGAAATCAATCAATATCTACCTTTAAAATTGAATTCACCGCATCAAAACCAAGCACATACCTTACACAAGTTAATAGTAAAAACTCCGAGCAAAAATCTATACCAACAAGATCCGATAGGGAACAACCATGACGCAACAAATTATTTGACTTGTCAATCCCAATACAAAGACAGCAAACCAAACTTGGGTAAAGTTGAGAGGAAAAGGGACAAATCAAATCCAGATTGGGTAAAACAGCCACTGATTAATCAATCTATTAGTATATGTGTTTGCTCCCTGAAAAATAAATATGTCAATTAAATAAAACAAGTGAGTACCCCTAAAAGAACAATTCGTATATCCATACAAAAATCAAAGATCAAACTTTGATCTGGATTGCCAAAATAGTGCCGAAATAGACGAATGAACAACAATTAAGATCAAAATCAACGCACCGACTGGGCACCACACAATTATGGATGAAAGAGAAGGAATGAATTGTTCTCCACTAAGTTATATAATGCATCTTTCTACCTGGAAAAACAAACAGCAATTTTTAAAATCTGAATCACTCAGTGATTAATAATAGTCCATCAAAACCCATTCCAAAAAAGACACTATTCAATAAAATTCCAACACAAGTACAGAAGATGCTAGCAATATCCACTTCATTTGAACAAAGAGACGCTCAATTACAAGCCCAATAATAATGCCCTGAGAAAATAGAAAGAACAAATTTTTGTGTAACTATTTGCAAACAAATACATTAAAACATGCAAAATTCAACTTTAAAAATGAAAACCCCATGAAATCGAAAGGCAATGCCAATTGCAATCCAAAACAAAATTGTGAACCGAATCAACTTCCACCTGAAAATTATGAGTCATCTTTCAGTAAAATGATATATATATAACCATATGAACTAAAACGAGTATAAGACGTGATATAAAAGCCCAATTGGAAAAAAAACACGCTATTTTGAAAGTTTATTTCACTCGGTGATACATAATAAGTCAATCAAAACATGATACGCTACTCAATTAAATTTCAAGGGAAGTACCGAAAACCTTGGTGATATCGACTTCAATTGAAGAAATCAATACTCAATTGCAACCTCAGTAAAAAAGCCTTCACCGCCTTGAATAACATAGAAAGAACAATTCTCAGTGTAAATATTTGAGATCAACTTCAATAAAATATGTACATTTCAATTTTAGCAATGAAAACCCTGAGATTTAATAGCATTGTCAATCCATAACGAAGTTGTGAATTGAATCACTTCCCACCAGAACATTATGAGATACCTTTTAGTAAAACTATATATATATAACTAGACAAACTAAAACAAGAATAAAACATAATATGAAAACCCCCTTGTGGATTGTTAATCTCTACTGTCATGCGAACTCGAAGCCCACACTCGAACTTAAGTTGGCAATCCTGAAAATCAAAACGGAAAATCGCTAAAATTCTTCCGACGCATAATAGGCACTAAGAAAAAGTAAGTGTATATGAGGGAAAGGGGAAAACTCATTCGTTCGCCCATCATACGCGCCCACAGTCGAATGCCTTTCCTAAAGGAGAATGTTATCGATTAAAAATTCAGCAACAGTTTAAACATTCATCACATAATCAAATGTCAACTCAAATCAATATTCACTATTAAAATTGAATTCACCTCCTTGAAGACCAATCGCATACGTACGCAACTTCATTATAGAAACTCTGAGCAAAAATCTATACCAAGAAGATTTGATAAAACACTAAATAACTGTAAAGCAATAATTATTTGACTTGTCAATCTCAAAACAAAGACGGCAAACCAAACTTGGGCAGTTGAGTGGAAAAAGGACAAATAAAATCTAGATTGGGTAAAACAACCATTGATTGATCAATTCAACAATATATTTGTTTGCTTCCTCGAGAATGAGAATGTCAATTAGAATCATGGTTTAAAATATCAATACGTATCGTCAAATACGGGCCGATACGTATCCTATTTGGAGCTACCCGATACATTAATACACTTGATAAAAAAACTCCACTGTATCAGGCCGATACAAGCCCAATACACTCTATACGAAGATTTTTCAGTCAATTTTTTTCCTTCAATTTACACTAGGATCCACAATACAGACCCGATACATAAGTTATTTACATAATGTATTATTTAAGTAAATAATTTTAACTTAATTTTACTTTCTTTTACATAAGATATTTAATAAGTAAATAAGGTTATCCCCTTGGTAATGATGCCCCAGCCCAACCCTACTTATCAAGAGCCACTAATTATGATGGACAGATCACAACTCAATAGCAGACATATGTACAAATGTACCTGGGCATGTACTGCACGATGATGATTTGGACATAATGGTGTCATCATGTCTATGCACTACCCAATTCCTAATCCAACGATAATGTATGAGCTGGTATTGAGCTTCTATCATATATGTAATTTGATTCATAAATACAAGGGTATGTATTTTCATATTTTTGATTTATGAATACAAGTAAGCTTCTATCACTTGGTTAAGTAACTATGATTTGTATTTATGAATGCACGCCTTTTCTAACTTACAAATTTGTTAACTCTCATATGTATGATTATAAATGTAGTTGGATGGAGACTTTCAATTAGTTTGTTTTCAACTTATATTTGTATTAAAAGGGGTTTTATGCAAAATATCCAAGTTTTTCTTTGCGTATCCAAGCTTTTTTTGGGTCTCTTTTTTCTGCCGTATCCAACCGATACGATACGGTACCGATACGTATCCTATTTTGGATTTACCGATACGACAACCGATATCGATATTTTGAACCATGATTAGAATTAACTAGCAAGTAACCCAACAAGAAAGTCTCAAAAAGTACAATTCATATATTCATACAAAACCCAAAAATCAAACTTCAATCTGGATTGCCGAAATAGAAGAACAATAGTTTACCAATAGAAAGGACCAAGCAAAGATCAAAATCAATGCACCAACTGGGCACCACACAATTATGGATGAAAGAGAAGGAATGAATTGTTCTCCACAAAGAATCTTGCATCTATCTATCTAGAAAAACAAATGGCAATTTTTAAAATATGATTCACTGGGTGATTAATAATAAGTCGATCAAAATACATTCCATAAGGGACAAAAAATATTCCATAAAGGACAGTACAAAAAATATTTCAGTCTCAGTTAGAACTTGAAAGGCATCAAACAGTTTTTTAATTTTAAAAAAAGAATTATTATTTTTTAAAAAAAACCAAAAATAGGTGGGTGAACCCTAGGGGTTGGGTGAACCTTACCCACGGTTAATGGGTGTCAAAGGAGACACGTGGTGACCTCTAGGGGTGATAACCGGATTTGCACTGCCAACTTGAAATAGCTCTCCTATAACAATCACCTTCTTTAATTCTGAAAAAAAAAATCAATAATGAATAAAAGAGTAATACCAAAAAGACCCTACGTGCACATTTTTGAAAGGGATTCAAACACAATTAAGGGAGAAAGGAACAAATATCAGAAGGGATGGTCATGTACTTGATTAGAATGTGATTCTGATGATGTTGGCCATAATCAATTAATCATTGTGTTCCCTAAAGAAAAGATACATCGAAATGGAGGGTTAAACAATCTCAAGGAAGTCTGTAGCAGGAGTAACTTTTTTAAAAAAAAAGAGCTAAAAACAGCGGGAAAAAAACAAACTACACATCTCCAGCAGCAATCCTTCCACAAGTTGTATCTTTGTATAAAACACCATCCAAATTAATCTTGAACATAAAAAATCCTATCCAAGATAGCAAGACCCAACTGAATTTCACAAAAGACCCCTTGTGTGCTAGTTTTCTATACTTACAGTAAAACAGCTCCGTAGCATCTAAATCATCCATTTAAATCCTAAAAATCTTGCAAATATAAAAAAGGGATCCAAAAATACAAAAACAATCAACCAAACTTGGGCAAACTTCAGAGGAAAAAGGAGAAACAGAACCCTGATTGGGAACACACTGATGAATCAATCCAAAAATTTATTTGTTTACTCTATGAACAATAAAAGAAAATGAGCATAAATTTTTTAGTACCTCATAATGAAAGTCTCAAAAAGCACCATTCATATATCCCTACAAAACCAAGTGATCACACTTCCTTCTGGTCACAAAAACAACCATTTACCAATAGAATGGACCAACCAATTATCAAATCAACCCACCAACAGGGCACCACTTGATTATAGATGGAACAAAATGAATGAATTGTCCTCCACTATGTTATATCATTCACAATCAACTTCATTAGAATTTGCTATATTCAACTATAGAAATGAAAACCCCCAGACATCCAAAGTCATTGCCAAATCAACACAAAGTTGTCAACTGAATCTCCACCCACCTGGACATAAGGAATTACTTTTCAGTATAAACATATACATCAATCTGACGAACTAGAAGTCTAGAACAACAATTATAAGAAATCGTATGAAAACACCATTGTGCATTGTTAATCTTGAATTGCCAAGCAAACTCAGAGATTGCAGAAACAAAGAAAAATCCCTATGTGCCAGAAAAATCCAAACAAGTACCACGGAAAACCTCATCTCTAAAAATCCAACAAACACCCAGGTCATATATAGTCAAATGATGTATCAAGAGTGCAAAATTACTATAATCAATTGGAAATCAAAACACCACACAAAAAACAAATAGAACAAACTTTCCTTCCTTTGGAAAATTCATCAATACTAACAGTAGAACAGCTACTGAACATCAAAACTGCCCTTTCAATTCCTAAAAATCTAAATCAGATTCTTACAACAAAATATATATATATATATATACACAAAATAGGGAAATCAAACTTTGGGTAAATTTAAGAGGAATGACAAAAGGAATCCTGATTATGTAAAACAGCCTATGAATCAGTCCAATAATTTATTTGTTTGCAACCTCAAGAACGAGCAAGTCAATTAGAATATCTAAAGAGTACCGTTAAAAGCCTCAAAAAGCCACTTTCATATATCCATGCAAAAACTGGTGATCACACCTTCAATCTGAATAGCAAAAATAGAAGAATGAACAATTGTTCACAAATTGAAGGGACCAAATGAGAATTAAAAAAAACCACCCACCGAGGAGCCACCACGAGATTTTAGGTGGAACAGAAGGAATAAATTGTCATCCACTATGTTATATCTCTCATCTATCACCTGAAAAAAAAAGTGCCATTTCAAAGCCCGACTCACTTGGTGATGCACTAAGTCGATAAAAAGAAAAAAAATTATTCCAACCAGGATACTCATCTTAATAAAATTCCAAGGCATGAAAAAAATCAACTGCCTGGAAAAGGCATTATAAAAATCAAACAAAACTTCCGGACAATTCAATATCAACCATAAGCAATTCACGTACTAAAAACCCCAGTGATATACACTTTAGCTATAAAAAAAAGGCTTCTCAATTGCAAGCCCATTAATAAAGCCTTAACCAACCTGAGAAACATGGAAAGAAGGATTCTCTGCGTCATTATTGATAATCAACTTCAATAAAATATGCTAAATTCTACTTGAGCAATGAAAACCCCGAGCTCCAATGTCATTGCAAATCCATACCCAGGTGTTGCCAACTAAATCACCACCAGCCTGAACATTTTGAGTTAACTTTCAGCAAAACTATATATAAATCATCCCAATGAACTGAACTAGATCAAGTATAAGACAGTGTATGGAAACCCCCTTGTGCATTGTTAATCATTATTTCCATGCGAACTCAAAGCCCAAAATCAAACAAATTTGAGAATCCTGAAAATAATAACTGAGACTCAGTAAAATACCTCCGACACATCAAAGCCATTAAAAAAACTTGCAATAAAATGAGGAAACAGGAAAAACTCTTTAATTTACCCATCGGATGTGTATGATGTGTCCACAGTTCAATGCCTTTCCTGAAGGATAAGGTAATTGATTATAGCATTTAACAAAGGTTTAAAGATTCAATATGTCATCAAATATCCAATTTTGAAACTAAATCACCACCTTGAAAACCCAGCACATACACTAAGCAACTTGATGGAAGAAACTAATAGCAAATATTAATTTATTTTTTAAAACTCATAGCAAATATTTATACCGACAAGATCAAATACAACATTGTGTGAACATCCCTGACGCAATTGTTATTTGACTTTTCAAACCCTTAGAATAGCTCATTTAAGCAATCAACTTCTTCAATCCTGAAAAATAAAATAAGCAAAAAAATATAATAAAAATCCGAATTGTCCAATTTGAATGGGATTTGGAAAAATCAACTAGAAATGGCACAAAATCCAGAAGGGAGGAACTCGTTATTGACAACAATAATTCCATTAATGTTGTCCATAATTAAAGGAATATGGCACAAAAACCAGAAGGGAGGAACTCGTTCTTGATAACAATGATTCCATTAATGTTGGCCATATTTGCTATGTTACATAATGAAAAGATGGAACGAATTGGAGGGTTAAAACACTCTAAAGGAAGTCCACCGCTGGAGTTAATAAAAAAAATTATGACAAAAAGAGAAGTAAAGGCAGACGAAAAACCCTTACGATTCATCTCCACCTACAACCATTCCCTGAGCAGTAAGTAACTGCATTCAAAACTCGTCCAAATGAAACTTGAACACAAAAATCCTATCTACAATTCCAAGATCCAACAAAATTTCACAAAAGCACTTGTGGTAGAACAGCCAACTTAACATCGAAATCGCGTCGGCATTGAGATTCCGGCCCTGGAGGTTGGAGTCCGGTGGTGCAAGATGGGTTAGGTGGGTTGAGGCTGTGACTTGTCGGTGTGGAGAGCGAGAGCGAAATTGCAGTACCCATCTGCAGAGAGAGAGTGCGTTTTCATGGCCTCTGAGCAGATGGCTTCAATGGAGGGAGACATGGCAGAGAAGGCAACTTAGAGTAGCGTTGCTGCTGTTAAAGTTTCAGAGATCTCGTGATTCGCGAGAGAGAGAGCGAGAGAGAGTTTTTTTTTTCATTTTTAGTTATTTCTTTGGTATTCAACCCCAACGGAATCTGGTACCGGACATAACTGAAATCTCTCTCTGGTACCCACGTTTGGAAATGGGTTATATGAGTCAACTCGTTTGAGATTATCGGGCAATCCTAACGGTCCACCAAGGTTGCAAAAGAAATCATACATCACTGTTCTACATGAATACTAGCAAGGAAGTCATGTTGATGGTCCGCGATCCATTCCCGCTTAATATACTCTCACCGTTTGGCTCAACTTCAAATGCTCTAGGCTATTGAACCCCCTAACCCATGAACATATACCAACACTGTGAACTCGGGTTGCAACCTAACCGTATTGCGATACCCCAAAAAGAAAATCAGAGACCTATTTTGTCAATGCTGCAAGAGCAGTAACAAAAATAGTTATAGTTTTGGAATTTGGATCCAAGACCAAAAATGGGTTTCTCCTTTCTGATAGCAATAAATCCAATTTTTCATTCATTGGATTCAGATTGGCTGATATAAATCACAAATAGGTATTCTGTGAAACCATCACGATCTTTCAGGATTTAGTTCAAAGGCGGATCTGTTACATGTTACAAAGTTAAGCTCCAAATGTGGATGCGAACTGCATGGGAATCGAACTTTGGTTATGTGGAGTATGCTGCATGCTATAAGCACTCAAGGTGGGAAAGTAAGAGATACCCTCCTAAAGATGGGTGGGTTCTGTGATAATAGATGTTCCAAGTGATGTGATAGTAAGGCTCACTCACCCTACTAACACTAACAAACTATCGGAATCTCAATAAGGCGTCCAAAAAAAAGTAGAAAAACAAAAGGGGTATGTACTCACGAAGGAAATTACCACCCATCACTTTCTCAAAGAACTGAAGGTACTCTGTTTGGTGGACACCCAGAAGCAAAATGCTATTCAAGCTCCAGTTGATTAAGCCTTAAGCATCATAATATGCCTGGTAATGAAAGACTACGAAATTAAAGTTCGTGCTTCAACAAGAAAAACAGGAAACACGGTTAATGGAAAAGGGTACATATCAATATCATACAAGGTAAGTAAGCATGAATCAAATTTGTGAAGAGGGAACATGCATGATACGTCAGTTTTGGTGTGAAGTATTAGATGAAGAAAGAGTGAAAATAAAAGTATAAATCAGGTCATCTTAAATGACAAAGCAGATACATGGATATACAGGTTGGATGACAATAATCAAAATCTTTAGTGAAATTCCTCGTAGCCCAGGAAGATTTATGTCTAGCACAATTGAGTTTATTTATATAGAAAGAGAAAAAAGGCTACACAAAGGCGATGATTCTTTTATTTGTTAAAATGCAAAACCACGTAAGACATATCTTCCAAACTGGAACCACATAAGATTTAACTAGTTAATAAATAAACCGAGGCAGGATTTTAGCTTCAGCCATAAATTTTAGCATTTTGAAGCAAGCAAGGTCTTTTCGGAATGTTCTTATTCCAGGTTTTGCAACCACATTATTTTGAGTATGGGAACAAGTTTTTCGAGAGAACTCGACATTTCATCCTGAAAGAAATGTAAATCATCAAACATGTTTCTTCCCATCCCAACACTAAAATACAGCATATAATTTTTGTTTTTATCTAAAAGATTCATCTCAAATCAATTCACAGGAGGCATTGACACAATAGTATTTAACGTAAGCAATAATAAATTTAACATAATATTTGATGTGTCCCATATGTTAGAATGTATTGATGCACAAGCATAGCTACCACAGCGAGAAGCGAAGCTCAAAAAATCTGTACGAAACGATAAACAATAAATGAGACATAGGCGCCTCATTTCCATTGTATTAGTATGGGTAGTAGATTTTCTCTTACATGAGAAATGTGTGGAGAAGTAGGCACCTTACGTTCCAATTCAATGATACTTGCTTAGGGTTTACACCCTAGGCTTCATGTCCTACATACATAAGCCCTCTTTGACCACTCAATGAGACATGATGGAAGCGAGTTTTCTAGGAAGCGAACATCCCACCCTATACATAGTTTCAGCAACTATGTGCACAACATCAAGGATGTAGAAATAATTATTCCCTAAAAGAGAAAGGAGAAGTAGTAAGCTTATTTGCAAACTTAAAGGCTCACAACTGCCAGACATTTGCACCATACATTCATGATTACACATACAAGTAAGTGTATTACCACCTTGAGATGATCCGGCATTGATTGGAGCCCTTAGATTAAGTCTATAAGCAAGAGCAGAGCACGTCATACACTTTATCAGTGTGCACTTGACCAAAATCACAAAAATGATTACTGCAAAACAGATTGTGAAAGAAATACAATGGTTGCAGAGATAATTGACTTGACAGGGCACATAAGATTTCCAAGCAATTGTATTGACTAAAATTGGATGCACAAACAGGCATCATTCAGAGCTTTTTTACAACGATACAAGAAATCAGTTACACCTACCAAAATAACCTATCAGAAACTTGAGTACCTCCTCTACACGACAAAAATATGGACAATCTACAGAAACACATGGTGTCAGACTTCAAAACTCGCTGAGAAAGCATCTATGGCTGAATGGTTAAAGCACCAACCTCAAAATTGGCAAATTTGTAGGTTTAATCCTGCTAAAGGCAAATACTAAAATCAAGTAAGCACTCACCAGGATAAATCGAGCATTTGCGTGTGGTTTGCTCGAAGTGTATACACCATCCTTCCGGACCTATCATGCTCCTATAAAGCTGAAATTCACAAAACTAAGAAGGTCACAGAAGGAAGGAGATACCAGTATGTATGAAGACAACCATATGTGCATGGCAGCACCATCTCATGAAGGTGCAGAAAGCACCCCATATAATTGAGAAGAAAAAACAAACAATTGGAGACAAAGGATGCATTATCAAAGAAGGAAGTCATGTATAAGAATTTCAATTTACCAGAGAACAAGTTTGGAATGCTATAATGTGTTTATCAATTGATTCTACAATTGAGCTGCTAATTTTTTTTTTTTAAAACCACCTTGCATTTATTTGTGTCTTCACTAACTTGATTCAAAACCAGAATAATCACTGTATTGCATTGGCTTATAAACTCCACTGTCTCGCTCTTTACACTGCATTGCCCGTCCGAAGCCCAGATGGGTTACATCAAGTTGGCAGCAGGTGTAAAAAAGCCCTGCCAAAATCCTATGACATATCCTGAAGGGGAAAGAACAGGATTCATGTTGCCAACCACGAGTATTTGGGGTAATGCATTGATGATGATGATTTGGCTTTTAAGACTCAAGACGAGTTTAGCAGTTATTTCAATTTCGTTTAAATCCTAAAAGGGGGATAAAGTGATCATAAAAATACTTCAACAAAACACAATTTATAAATCCACTCGTCAATCAAGTTGAGAATAACCCAAATGCTCATTCAGTTTCAATCAATTACTGAGTTTCTTCAAGCCCCTTGCTGACATTACTACATCAATTAAAAAATATTTGTTGCCACCCAAATTTAGATACTTAAACCATTCATCTAAGATTGGTATTAGTTAGATGTTTTCATTACAATTTTTTCGCCCACAAAATCTTTAAAACCAACATACCATAAAGACACTTTATAGATTGGCTTGAGCTCTTTCTTGCACTCAATATCTTTTATTTAACATGTCCTTCGTATTTGATTAATCGAGTTCTAAAAAATGTCTAATCCAAAGCATTAATTCACTCTTAGTACGACTAAATTCACAATAATTTCCTCAAACTTACTCAACTCTACTCTGATTCTTCAACCCACACCCATATAGTTAGATACAAAATTTTTGACATATTATGCGAATCCAGACGGTTGGCTGAGCAATGAACTTATACCCTTAATTTTTTAAGGCCATTCACATGGGAATTTTCTAGAAATTCTCACAAATTTTTTAAAACACAAGAAACACGAAAATGAAGGTTGTTCTTCGGTTAATAACATTTTTTCATGGAAAGAACGCTCTTAGAACAAAGATCTCTCACCAGAATGAGGTGGGAACAAAGTTCTCTTGTCGAAAATAGGGTGGGAACGAATAACTCGTCGGAAATGAGGTAGAGATACCCAAAGTATTTTCTTTAAATGATTGGGATAAAATGGGAAAAGTTCGCATGTGCGAATAGATGCACATGTGTGTGGGGCATTTAGATAAGGGTTTTCAAAACCTGGTTATTTGGAGAAGAACCTCATACTAAAGGGGCAATCTGGGAAAAACCCCCATAAGGTATCTAAACATACAATACCCTTAGATCTGAACCGTCCAATCTAAAGATGGACGGTTTGGATGTGTTCTTACGAAGACACACTTATCCCTTAATTTTTGCATGGTTGTTTGGTTTTTCAGGATGTTCTTGTGACATGTTACTGCCGGTAACCAATTAAAATTGGGGCCAGATGAACGGCCACAATTCTAAGATACTTAAGCTTTCCATACACTAAGGGTATTGAAGTGTTACTCTGCAATATAATAATAATAATAATAAATCTTATATACTAAGCAAGAGTGTGTCTGATGTGGCACCTTTCAATGCTCATATTGCTCTTATAGGAGGCCACGTCATCTGGGCCATTTCCGGGAAAAAAAACAACACCAATCTCGTCTTTTGAAATAGGAGAGAACATTTCAAAAAATCCATAACTGTTCCCACTATATTATCTACATTCTAAAAATTTAGAACTCCCACAGTCACATTTATCTACAATCCAAACGTTTAGAACGACTCCCCTTTCACATGTTTGAAAGATTTTCAAAAAACAATTTCTTCATCAATCAAATATTTTGGTTCGTGGGTGGGCAGTGAAGGAGCTCTACTGTGGGTGGTGATCGGTAGCAAAGGAGCTCTCTATGAGGAGGTCCACTTCTCCAACCTAAACCTGCTTTAATTTGCAGGATTTTCTAGTTCGTTTAATCAACACCGCAGCAATCGTCGTCATCGAATGAATGGATTAATCAGATTCACGTGTTGAATGATTTTGATCTTCATTGTGTATTCAAGGAAGCAAGTGCCTAAGCCGGTCGTTGGAGTATTGCTTCTAGGTGTATTACCATCAATCTTAGCCTTTCTAAATTCATTATTTAATTATTTTATTTTCTTTTATTTTCTTATTGTTGTACACAGAGATTACATTAAATAGTGAGGCACATGTCAAATCTTAAGAATTTTGTGCTCCTTTGTCATTAGATATTATTGATTTTCTAAATTTTCAAACTCTTGGGATTTTGTTTACTGTTAAATAGTTTACGTGCTTTATAGTAGTAGTATATGACCTTTTCCTTCTTTGGTTATTTTACTGAAAGACTATTATGCATTTCTTCTTTCTTGAAATTAACAACAAAAAAAAAACTGACAAACATTGATAATTTCCCCAACCTGACTACCACTGGAAAGGGGAGTTTGGTATTTAGAAGGGTGGAGCCTTTATGATGGTTCCTCCAGCATTACTACCTATGAAACCCAAGCAGATTGGATGGACATGTGGCGCCTTCATATTATGTTTAGGACACGTGGCAATTATTGAGGGCCTCTTACACTCTTTTTCTATCTTTCTCCTAAAAGTCTTCTATTTCTCTCATGGGTAATAATTACTTTTGAAACGGATCTAGTGGGGGCATTTATTCAAACGGTTTTACCTCTCCTTTATTAAGTGTGGACATTTATCGTACCTTTCCCTAATTTTCTCCATTTATTTTTATTGTTATCTTTTAAAGATACAAAAGGTTTACCTTTTATATTTCCCTAATTTTCTCATCTAATTCATATCTTTTAAATTAGACAAACCAATCTTTACTACCATTTAAAGAGTTCTTTCAGTTATGGACTCCATAAGCCACAACCCATTTTTAGTAGTTTTTTTTTTCGGTTACTACTTATTAGCAGAGAAAGTTTTTTCATTATGGGATTCACCATCATTTAAAGAGTTTTATTAGTTACAAAAATGTCTATTTATATATAGGTGATTTCGCTAGAGAAGGCAGCTACCAAGGACTATGTGTGGAGAGGTCTTGCCTCAGGTGAGTGCCTTAATGCTAACCTTCAGAACCTCCAACCTCTTATTTGCGCGTCCTCTCAATTTTGGCATATTTTCTTGAATTGTTTCCACATAGCTCTCCAACCCATTCATGTTCTCTTATTTGCCTTCAATATGCTACAACCCCTTAGTGCATAAACTTATAAAAACTATTGACCATTTAGTAGGCTTTGGCCTCAACACTGGTACAACAGAATCGGTAGAGGAGATTATATCATTTGCTATAGTGCTTCTATCACCAAGAGGATTTGTGTTGCAACTGTTGGGAAGGAGTGACAGCAAGACAACAGCAAACAACAACATTCTAGGGCCAAATTCTATTGTGGCAATGCTCCGTGGATTCTATCATCTTTTTACTTGATGGGTTTTGTATACGAAATGATGAAAATGCCCTCTTGATGGGTTCCTGATGTTTGCTTGGATGTTGAACTGGTTAGAAAAATTCAAAATTGTATTTTTCTTATTCACATTGTTTTGCACTGGAGCATGGATGAATGGCTACCATGAACTCTTATTCAATTTTTTTTCTTACTTACTGCTATACCACTTCTTTTTATCTTTTGTTATTTCCGTGCATTGCACGGGTTTCTTACTAGTTTTCATTAAAAAGGCTACTTATCATCCCTTTGATCAAGAGTTATGTAAGGTCCTGTGGCTATGATTCGCCCACCCCTAAGGTTACACTCTTAAGGTTTCCACGTATCTTTATGACACCCCTTAACTGTGGTTAATTAAGATTCACCCACTCCTTGGTTCACCCGTCTATCCTTGGTTATATTATTTAATATATAAATAAAAATACTGACAATTTAATTTTAAATATTATCAAATTGTTAAACCTATAATTTTAATATTTATATGCTAATAAAATCTTAGTTAGACTATTTTTTATTTTCTCCATTTTTTTTTATGTTTATCATCGATAATTATTAATTTTTAAAATTATTCTTTTTTAAACACCGTTCTTCACACAATAGTTTTTTTTTTATTCTTCTTGAAACACCCGTGCATCGCATGTAGTACTCGCTAGGGCTCCAAGAAAGAGGAAAAAATAGACTTGGTAGAAACCATACTCTTATATGTTATTCTCTTTAAACTCAATCAAATATTAGATTAGTGCAAACTCTTTATATGAAATTTATCTAATCTATTTGTGAATTAGATTTCCATTCATTCTGATTACACATCCATATGGAGTTTGTTTCTTTAAAACTCTAGGGTTGGTTGGGTCATTTGTATGTATTAGGGGCCTTAGGATTTTAGTATATGGGTTATGGATAAATCGGTTGATAAGAGCTGGGGTTATGGCCATGGGTTTGTATTAGTAGACGAGCTATTAGTAGCCACATCTCATCTCTCCTTCCATTTGTTAGGTGCATCATCTTGCCAATGAATTAAAATTTTTAATGATCTTTCCTATATGATTTGGAAGCTCTGTAATATTTTTATACATTGGACTAAAGGTTCTTTAGTGTATGCAGAACATTTGGATCCTTCCATTTTTTTGACGTATCCCCTCACGGTGTGTTTCATTTCATATAGATGAAGTATTATATCATTATTCTTATACCATTTACAACAAACAGACTTTCATTTGCATCTTATTTTGATTAAGTCATAATATCATTCATTGTTAATCAAAATATAAATAAGATAATTATTTATACTTGGTTTTCTATAAATATTTAGAGATAATAAGTATGTCTTTTTCTTTTAATTTTTATTTTCACACCGTGCATCGCACGGGGTTTTTACTAGTTTAAATTTTAAATAAGGAGGTTTAGCATAAATTTTATTAATGATAATGCTAGCATCAGTTTCTTTTATTTTGGTAATTCTTTGATGCTTCAAACGAATCAATTTTACAAAAATTTTAATTCATATAATTGATTTTATTGAAAACATGTTTGATATATAATAAGATCAGTTGTTAGTGGTTAGCAGTGGAAAGTGAAGCTCTTGCAGGTTATCCCTCAGTAGAAATGGATCCCATCTCAGTACTTTTCTCGTAAGAGAGGTCACACCCTACCACAACGGGGTGTGACGTTGGAAGATACTATAAAATTTTGTTTAGTAGAATTAAACCTCATAAATAACTTTTTTTTAAAATTGTGTTGTTTCAAAAATAATAATAATAATAATACATCTAGACAAAACTTTTGATTTCTATTTTGGAGAATGAATCTAGGAATTTTTTTAAAAATTGTGTTGTTTCAAAAATAATAATAATACATCTAGACAAAACTTTGGATTTCTATTTAGAGAATGAATCCATAAACTTTATTTAAAAATTGTGTTGTTTCAAAAATAATAATAATAATACATCTAGACAAAACTTTTTATTTCTATTTTGGAGAAAGGAAAATCGCTCCTTGATAACATAAGCCAAAATGGCCCTTGGATTGTATGGTTGGGCCAACCTCAGTCTGTCTACGCAGTCTCTCGTAAAGACCTACCCACCCCCACCCTTTTACTTGTATACAGATATAGGCTAATTTGCACTCAGTCCTCATTGGCATAACTCAATCTCATAAAGAAACATAAATGTTGAATAAAGTTGTCAATTTTGCTATAGATTCGTCTCATGTCCTCTGGAAATAAAATTAACGGAACTCGTGTGATGCATGTGAGTATCCAATCTTAACGAGTGCAAAAATTAGATCAAATGACAGGATTACAACTCTAACATACCAATGTCGTTAACATAAATAGCTCCCTAGTGCAAATCCATCAAATAAACCTTTTTAATTCGGCCATTTTAACATGAACTCTAAAATGACATAATCATTAATCAAACCCTTTTAGCATTACAATTTCACTCAATCCAAAAAAATGACATCAAAATGAAGAAAATGTTCTTTTTTTTTCAATCAACATTTTATTTAAAAGATATATAAATCCCTATGTAAGCATCAAGTTCGTCAAGAATGACAATAACCCAAAAATATGAAACACGCCCCCCACTCCCCCCCAAATAAAAAAAAAACAACCGAGCCAGTAAAAGTACATTGGCATGTAAAGTCGCCTAATTTTGATGCCTTAATCATACATAAAATATAGGTAAGTTGTGCATTTCATCAAATACCTACCCTACATTGCATGAAACAAAAATAAAAGGAATTTTTGACATAACTATTGATCCATTAGTAAATCTTTTTAGCATTTCCTTTGATCAATTTTTTTATATAAAAAAAAACTTTTAGTATTTATCATTGATCAAACCATTTAAGCATGAACCCCAATATGACTTTCTCGCTTGATCCAAAAACCAGACATCAAAAAGAAAGAAATAGAAAAATAATAATTTTTTTATCGAAAGATGTTACATGCCTTGAATAAGTAAATTGATCTCCCGCTCCTTATCAAACCAGTCTTTTGAGGAGTATTGGTCAAGGCACTTATCATGTTTGTTACGTACTTCTTTACCTTCTTAAATAAAAAATGAGAAATTAAATGAGAATGAGATAGAATTAAATCTCATTAAAGGAAGATCTATACTTTTCGGGCTAATTCGAGAGAGCCCAACACTTCACAAATCTCTTACGAAAGAAACTCATCTTCATTCATTAATTCTAAAAATAAAGGATTACAAATCTTAAACAGATACATAAATAAGTTATAAAACTACCCACTACAATAAACCACTCATAATAACTACTCATTACAACACTCACTAAATAAGCACATAACACAAGATACCAAAAATAATTTTGTAAGTATCAATTTCATCAAAAATGACAACAGAGCAAATACAAAAACAACAAAATAGCATACAATTTAGCAAAAAAAAAAGGTTTAAATTCATTGAAGAAGATATCTGGGCTCCAATCAAATAAAATAAGAATTTGTGGATTTTGGAGAGCAATCGAAAATGATATAATATATCACACACACACGCACAAAAAAAAAAAAAACCAGATGAAGATTGGTTTTAACTTGTTATTTATAGAAATATTGTAATTTTTTTTCTAAATCTAAGAGAGATAAAAGAGATGGTGTCGGGCCCCAAAATTTCATATTAGTCAAATAGGACTTTTGACTCGTAACACTGGATATCCAACTTATCATAAGATAATACAAATCATATAAAATACAAGTCTCAAAATTTGGAATCGATAGTAATAAAATTAAATTGATAATCCCTATAAATCATCATCCATAATAAATGACCAATTTAACCATAATTAATTTGGATCATCCATTATGATCACAAAACCCAACAATTAAAAACCTCAGCAACATGATCAATAAAATTTATCATATTACAACCTTTCTAAAACAATTAGAATACTACTAAATCAGTAGCAAGGGTATCAATCTAAGTCGATCTCTCATTCCCTATAATCACCTTCGGTCTCCTCTCTATACTATTCCTCATTTCACGGTCCTGGAGCGCATATATTGAATATTGAACCTACCAACAGTACCTGTTTGACTTAGTATTGAAAACACTCGGTGGATATAAAGCATAATTAACAATATAAATACCATATATTTTCAGTAATATCATACTTCATAATATCAGAGTGCGGAAACATATAAGCAGTTCATATAATCATTCAATGACATTTTTCATACTCATGACTTGTGCAGACTTGTGATACATATACAAACTCATGTCCATTCATATTAAGTTCACACCAATCCATACTACATCCATACCAATTTCTATTTTCATACCAGGGTTCCAAGATCCATATCATTTTCAATTATCATATCAGGGTTCCAAGGTCCATACCATTCTAAGGTTCATACCAATTTTCATGTTATTTTAGGCTTACCAATTCATATAAGGGCTTTATCAGTCGCATCATTCTAGGTCCATACCATCCGCATGTAAAATTCTATGCTTATACATTTTCACCAAATCCATACCATTCATACCAGGGTCCTATCAGTCGTAGGTACATATGCATCCTCAATAATGCGTAGCTTATACAGACTTACCAACATACTATGCAGTGACACTTGTATTTGACCGTGTCATGATTAATTTTCATCTAGCTTTTCTCTTAAGTTTTGATATCTTACTATCGAAACTCCACTATAATCACCTCATACCACAATAGTTAGAGAATTTTAGATTAGTGGTGTCATCCTCTAAGTATTGACCTATTCGAAAATTTAAACATTATAGAAGCATAAATAATCATAATTTAATATGTGAAATCACATCATAATAATTATCATTCAACGGTGTATTAACATCAAACGATGTTAACAAGGTTATCAATATCATCGCATAACCTAAAATTATAAATCTTTCACCACTCATTTCATCATATCCAACATACATCTCATCCTCCATAATCAAATTCATAACCATCGTTCATTTTTTTCATCCATATTAATCAAGATCCATCATGTGTCAAATTCCAACAATAATAATAATTAAAACAAGATCAACAATTTTATCATTATTCTTTCTCTTAGTTATTCCAAACCTTGAGATCAAATCATTGAAATCATATAAAATCATTATACTCAGTTAAGATTTTTCAATACCTAATTATAATATTAAAATCAACAATTTTTATTATTAAAAAACATTAATTAGGCAAAGTATCAAACCTCTAAAGATCGCTTCCTTGTGATCAATCACTTGCAAATGGTTTTCAATCTCAATTTTCAAGCTTTCCACCTTCTCCAATTGCAAACCCTTTGAAATCCTTAAATTTCTCATTTTTCTTTATCCGATACTCTTAAAATGTTTATTTTAACCTAAACCATGAAATAATAGGTATTTACAAGGTTGGAAGCCCTAAGGTGTTTTAAAAAAGTCAGAAATCAGCGTTTTCATGTAAAATTTCGTTGTCGCCGATCAACCACCCATAGAGTATTGATCAATCGACGCAAGTAGCTTCAATTGATCGGCGTCCTATTAAAAAAAAACTATTTTACTACTTTTTTGTTAACTTTAATTTCATGCAATCTAATCTTATAAATGAGCTACAACAAGCAAAATATTTGAATTTGGACGGATTGAGTAATAGGCATCTAAAAAATGTAAAGAAAAAGAGCTACAACATGTGAACTTGTGAATTGAATTAGAAGAAGTAGAACTTTATAGTAATTATATAGTTGATGTTTCACTTGATCTTCGTGTTTTTCTTCGTCATCCTTTGATTCTATTTGCAAATTATGCTTGAAATAAAACCATTGGGTTGTGCTCTCTATCTTTCATCCCTCTTTCTCTTCGCCCTCTCTCTTTAAGTTCAAAGATTTCTAAATTCGTGGTAGGATCTAGGGTTTCATGAATGGCGACTGAGAAAAGAAATGGAACGTAATGGACAAAATTAGGGCAAGAAAGAGAGAGAATAGTGAGCTGAAGGTTGGGAAAGAGAGAAAAGAGCGAGGACCGGAGAGGGAGAGAAAGAGAGGGTGTCGGTCCCCTTTGCCCAAATCGATCCCTTCTCTCTTAAGAAAGAGAGAGAGAGAAACATATTTGAAAATAACATGTTCTTGATAAAATTTCAATATAGCAAGGGCATTTTTGTCATGAAGATGAATTTCAATCAACGTTTTTAACTCCTCATTCTCTTTATATTAGTTAAGAAATAGTTTAGTAGAAATACTTGATTTTCGTTGCTATCGACCTTCTCATAAATCTTAATATGTTAACTTTAATCATGTTAATGCTATATTGACTTGAGTTTTAAAAACTCCGAGAAATTGTCAAGACATATAGCAAAATGGCATAATGGGGAATATGGAACCTTTTAGGAATCCTTCAACTATTATTCGACATGTAGGAACACTTCTCTCTAATTTGTTAATGTTTCATTTATGTACGTTAAAGGTGACAAATGGATCTTTTAATATCAAACCACGCAATTTAGAGGAATATAATGTTCTTAGGAATATCAATGTTGTTGATGTGTTTTACCTAAGGTGCAAGCATTAACTCTAGATTATAGGCTTTTAATATGTCGACCAACATTATTTGGTTAGCCGATTTGCTCGGTTCGTAATTCGCAATTTGTCACTATAGAGTGAACCAGGTAACATTGAATAGCCTAACTAAAATAAATACACATCGACTAAAAAATTATACTTACTAGTATAACCAATGGTAGGTAACGAGAAACTAAAAGCAATAAAACTAAAAGTGATCTAGGAATGAAGGTATTGTACTACAACGTCCTTTGGAATTTTTGTACATTCTAGGCTAAGTCCAAGTCTGCTTTGCTTATAAAGCCCTTCATTAGTGGATTTGACATTTATTTAATTTGACATAGAAATTAGTGGCTTAATTCAAAGTACATTTCAAATTTGGACTATAATAAGCTACAAGAGATGTTTTGCAACTGACAGCTGCAAATGGTTTCTCACGATGCCAAATAGTAAAAGAAGATTAGGGTTAACATTTGTTGTTGTCAGAAAAGTATAAGTAGAAGACATCACTGTATTTTGAAAAGCAAATAGAAGCTAAGCTTAACCTTGTTTTCTTATATGGCATTGTAAGGAACCTTTTGCTGCTGCAAAAGGTTTTGCAGCTAATTATTGTTATCCAAATCTTACATAGTAAGTGCTTAGTCTAGCAAAAAAAAAAAGTGCAAAACATTAAGGAAATGATTTTGTCTAGTTGTCACAAAAATGTAATAACTGTCTCATTAACCAATATCAAATCACAGCTAGTCCCAATTGGATTGGGGGGACAGTTAAATCGCACCCACAGGTTAACACTTGTCCCTGTTAACCCTTATTAACCATGGTTAAAATTTACTAAACCTTAGGGTTCAATAATCTAACCTTGAATTTTAGGAAAAAATGTTAACTCTAAGGGTTAAATCTTCTTAACCGGAGTTAAAAGTCTTTTTAATATTTGTTTTCTAAAAACCAGGTTACATTATTGCACTTTAAGGGTTAATTAATTTTAACCGTAGTTAAGAAGGGTAAACAGAGACACGTGTTGAATTGTGGGTGCAATTGAACTCTCCCCCAATTCAGTCACGATTGGCTGAATCTTATTTGATCTCCATTAACCTGGATCAGCATAACCAGCAAAATTTTTAACAAAAAAGTTGAAAATCCCCATAATGCCTTGTGTTTTGTAGCTTGTTGAAATCATACGCGGATTTATCATTTGTAAACACCTGTTAAAGTGATCTAGTCTTAGAGCATTCCTAGCAGCCTTATCAAAATAACTTTTATTTTGGTGAGCCAAAAGACTAAAAAGATGTTAAAATGAGTCTCAACAGCCTCAACAGAATGAAGAAATCGGTTTGGTGAGTCTACAGTACTCACCAAGTTTGGTGAGTACTGGAGACTCACCAAAGTTAAATCTTCTCACGCTTGGGCCCACACAAATAATAAAATAAGGTTTCTCTCTATCTCTTTCTTTTTGTGGTCCTACACAAACAATAAAATAATATT
Source organism: Tetracentron sinense (assembly GCA_015143295.1). Taxonomy (NCBI): domain Eukaryota; kingdom Viridiplantae; phylum Streptophyta; class Magnoliopsida; order Trochodendrales; family Trochodendraceae; genus Tetracentron; species Tetracentron sinense. Next base: position 5,747,819 of record CM026563.1, read on the forward strand.
TTTCTCTCTTTTTTATTTTTCGTTTCCCACACAAATGATAAAATATTGCTTCTCTCTCCTCTTTTTTTTGGTTAAAATGGTGAGGCTGTTGGGAATGTTTTAAAAAAGTGGCTCACCAAAACCACTTTTTGTGGGTTTTGGCTATTTTGGTGAGTGAAATTTGGTGAGGCTGCTAAGAATGCTCTTACACACTATGGGCCTGTCCCAGTGGTTGTGTGTCTCCCTTTGGGAGGTGTGATCAGAGTTCAAGTCTTGGTGTGGCCGTTGACCCGACTATGAGTGCTAATCCCCTAACCTAGATAGATAAATTGATTAGAGCCTGAAAAAGTAAATAAAAGATCTTGCCTCCAAAAACTCTAGCAATAAGGAACAACTCAGGGAAGGACACCAAAGACATGGTAATTCCGACCAATAGCCCGCCTACTGTAGCCCAATGATACAACAGGCCTTCTGCTCATTTGCTATCGCCTTAGAAGTTATAAGCATTCTGCTTATTTTATTCCATCCATCAAAACTCACGACTTGCTGCAAGTGGAAAGCGCAACCCGAGTCCGACTACCCGTGAAATAAAAAACTCCATTAATGGCGAAACATCAAACGGGGAATAATTTCAGAGATATACACGATTGCAACAAACAAAGCCATAACATTGGGAAAGATCTGCAACGGCTATTAACCAGCCAAATTTTACACTAATCAACTAAACTATCAATCAAGAAAGCTAACAGACTGATTACACGAACGCCCCACAAAAGATCGACTGAAATCCCTTCTCACAGAAGCAAAACGGGAAGAGAAACCCATTTACTATCATCCCTTTTCATCTCTGTAATACAAACGATGAAAACAAAGATCTAAACGTAAGAAAGAGTCGGAAAACCAACATTGGAAACGTTTTCCTGGTCATTCTTCTTGATCTTTCATAAGCATATCCATATTCTCAAGGAAGAATATGGTCGTCGTTCCTTCCATCGACACCAGTCGGTCGATGACCTCGACGAATGAACCGGGCATGCTGAGAAATTCGACGCCTCCGAGGCATTGGAGAAGACGAAGCTTCGATTCTTGGTTGGTGCAGATCAGCCAAGGACGGTGAAATCGGTACCAAGGGTCCATCAATACCATGAACGGCACAAGAGCCATCGAAATAGAGATTAGGTACAGTAACGAGTACGTCGTTGAAGGAGAGTCTTTCTCCATCAATGGCGACGAGGAGAGTGGCGTTGTGATGGAGAGTGGGGAGTCTGGTTCCATTAGGGAGGCTGAGGAAGGTTCGGTAAGGGAGGGCTCCGGCGACGGAGACGTGACGGAGGACGGCGTCGGCGTCGAGATTCCGGCCGTGGAGGTTGGAATCCGATGGTGCAAGATGGGTTACGTGGGTTGAGGCTGTGACGTTGTGGGTGTGGAGAGCGAGAGCGAAATTGCGGTACCCATTTGCAGAGAGAGCTTGCTATGGCCTCTGAGCAGATGGCTTCAATGGAGGGAGTCATGGCAGAGAATGCAACGAAGAGTAGCGTTGCTGCTGTTAGGGTTTCAGAGATCTCGTTCTTCACCATCGAGAGAGAGATCGAGAGAGAGAGAGAGATTTTGATTTTTAGTTATTTCTTTGGTATTTAACCCCAACGGAATCTGGTACCGGACTTAACTGAAATCTCTCTCTGGTACCCACGTTTGGAAATGGGTTATATGAGTCAACTCGTTTCAGTTGAGAAGAAATGCCACGGGCGAGTCGAGATTATCAGGCAATCCTAACGGTCCACTAAGGTTGTAAGAGAAATCATACATCACTGGTCTACATGAATACTTGCAAGGAAGTCATGTGGATGGTGTGAGATCCATTCCCGCTTAATATGATCACCGTTTGGTCCAACTTCAAATGTTCTAGGCTGTTGAACCCCCTAACCCATGAACATATACTAGCACTGTGAACTCGGGTTGCAACCTAACTGTACTGCGATACCCCAAAACAGAAAATCAGAAACCTATTTTGTCAATGCTGCAAGAGGAGTAACAAAAATAGTTATAGTTTTGGAATTTGGATCCAAGACCAAAAATGGGTTTCTCCTTTCTGATAGCAATAAATCCAAATTTTCATTCATTGGATTCAGATTGGCTGATATAAATCACAAATAGGTATTCTATGAAACCATCACGATCTTTCAGGATTTAGTTCAAAGGCGGATCTGTTACATGTTACAAAGTTAAGCTCCAAATGTGGATGTGAACAGCGTCGGGGTCGAACTTTGGTTAAGTGAAGTATGCTGCATGCTATAAGCACTCAAGGTGGGAAAGTAAGGAACACCCTCCTAAAGATGGGTTATGTGATAATAGATGTTCCAAGTGATGTGATAGTAAGGCTCACTCACCCTACTAACACTAACAAACCATCGGAATCTCAAGAAGGCGTCCAAAAAAAAGTAGAAAAACAAAAAGGGTATGTACTCACGAAGGAAATTACCACCCATCACTTTCTCAAAGAACTGAAGGTACTCTGTTTGGTGGACAGCCAGAAGCAAAATGCTATTCAAGCTCCAGTTGATTAAGCTTTAGGCATCATAATATGCATGGTAATGAAAGACTACGAAATTAAAGTTCGTGCTTCAACAAGAAAAGCAGGAAACACGGTTAATGGAAAAGGGTACATATCAATATCATACAAGGGAAGTAAGCATGAATCTAATTTGTGAAGAGGGAACATGCATGAAGTTCTGATCCTGTATGCACGATACGTCAGTTTTGGGGTGAAGTATTAGATGAAGAAAGAGTGAAAATAGAACTATAAACCAGGTCATCTTAAATGACAAAGCAGATACATGGATATACAGGTGGATGACAATAATCAAAATCATAACATGGATATCTTTAGTGAAATTCCTCGTAGCCCAGGAAGATTTATGTCTTGCACAATTGAGTTTATTTATATAGAAAGAGAAAATAGGCTACACAAAGGCGATGATTCTTTGATTTGTTAAAATGCAAAACCACGTAAGACATCTTCCAAACTGGAACCACATAAGATTTAACTAGTTAATAAATAAACCGAGGCAGGATTTTAGCTTCAGCCAGAAATTTTAGCATTTTGAAGGCAGCAAGGTCTTTTCGGAATGTTCTTATTCCAGGTTTTGCAACCACATTATTTTGAGTATGGGAACAAGTTTTTCGAGAGAACTCGACATTTCATCCAGAAAGAAATGTAAATCATCAAACATGTTTCTTCCCACCCCACTAAAATACAGCATATAATTTTTGTTTCTATCTAAAATTCGTCTCAATCAATTCACAGGAGTCTTGAAAAGTGAAAAGAAATTAACAATTTAGACTATGGCATTGACACAATAGTATTTAATGTAAGCAAAATAAATTTAACATAATATTTGATGTGTCCCATATGTTAGAATGTATTGATGCACAAGCATAGCTACCACAGCGAGAAGCGAAGCTCAAAAAATCTGTAGGAAACAATAAACGATAAATAAGACATAGGCACCTCATTTCCATTGTATTAGTATGGATAGTAGATTTTCTCTTACATGAGAAATGTGTGGAGAAGTAGGCACCTTACCTTCCAATTCAATGATACTTGCTTAGGGTTTACACCCTAGGCTTCATGTCCCACATACATAAGCCCTCTTTGACCACTAATTGAGACATGATGGAAGCGAGTTTTCTAGGAAGCGAACATCCCACCCTATACATAGTTTCAGCAACTATGTGCACAACATCAAGGATGTAGAAATAATTATTCCCTAAAAGAGAAAGGAGAAGTAGTAAGCTTATTTGCAATCTTTAAGGCTCACAACTGCCAGACTTTTGCACCATACATTAATGATTACACATACAAGTAAGTATATTACCACCTTGAGATGATCCGGCATTGGTTGGAGCCCTTACATTAAGTCTATAAGCAAGAGCAGAGCATGTCATACACTTTATCAGTGTGCACTTGACCAAAATCACAAAAATGATTACTGCAAAACAGATTGTGAAAGAAATACAATGGTTGCAGAGATAATTGACTTGACAGGGCACATAAGATTTCCAAGCAATTGTATTGACTAAAATTGGATGCACGAACAGGCATCATTCAGAACTTTTTTACAACGATACATGAAATCAGTTACACTTACCAAAATAACCTATCAGAAACTTGAGTACCTCCTCCCCCCCCTCCAGGAAAAAAAACTAAAATTAAAATGAAACTCTAATGCACAAGCAAATCCCATTCAGAACCTGTTAACAACAGCTCAGATCTATTGCTTCACCAAAATAATCTAACTAGAACTAGTGTTCCTTATCGTACAATTGAAATTGTCCAGCTCTTTTGAGTGGGAGCCATAAATTGCTTTGATGGTATCCCTACAGAAACTGCAAGCAAGATAAGCAGTCAGCCAAAGCCTTTAAGGGATAAGAAAAAAGCATTTGAAGATGAATGGACGAGATGATGTGAGTATGGGCGGACCTGCAAGCCTCCTTGTTGAATCTCTTCTCATCAATCCCATACAATGCTTGAAATATATCTGGCTCTACACGACAAAAATATGGACGATCTACAGAAACACACGGTGTCAGACTTCAAAACTCGCTGAGAAAGCATCTATGGCTGAATGGTTAAAGCACCAACCTCAACATTGGCGAATTTGTAGGTTTAATGCTGCTAAAGGCAAATACTAAAATCAAGTAAGCACTCACCAGGATAAATCGAGCATGTGCGTGTGGTTTGCTCGAAGTGTATACACCATCCTTCCGGACCTATCATGCTCCTATAAAGCTGAAATTCACAAAACTAAGAAGGTCACAGAAGGAAGGAGATACCAGTATGTATGAAGGCAACCATATGTGCATGGTAGCACCATCTCATGAAGGTGCAGAAAGCACCTCATATAATTGAGAAGAAAAAACAAATAATTGGAGACTGAAAGGATGCATTATCTAAGAAGGAAGTCATGTATAAGAATTTCAATTTACCAGAGAACAAGTTTGGAATGCTATAATGTGTTTATCAATTGATTCTACAATTGAGCTGCTAATTTTATATTTTTTTTAAAACCACCTTGCATTTATATGTGCCTTCACTAACTTGATTCAAAACCAGAATAATCACTGTATTGCATTGGCTTATAAACTCCACTGTCTCGCTCTTTACACTGCATTACCCATCCCAAGCCCAGATGGGTTACATCAAGTTGGCAGCAGGTGTAAAAAAGCCCTGCCAAAATCCTATGACATATATCCTGAATGGGAAAGAACGGGATTCATGTTGCCAACCACGAGAATTTGGGATAATGCATTGATGATGATGATTTGGCTTTTAAGACTCAAGACGAGTTTAGCAGTTATTTCAATTCGTTTAAATCCTAAAAGGGGGATAAAGTGATCATAAAAATACTTCAACAAAACACAGTTTATAAATCCACTCGTCAATCAAGTTGAGAATAACCCAAATGCTCATTTAGTTTCAATCAATTACTGAGTTTCTTCGAAGCCCCTTACTGACATTACTACATAAATTGAAAAATATTTGTTGCCACCCAAATTTAGATACTTAAACCATTCATATAAGATTGGTTTTAGTTATATGTTTTCATTACTCTTTTTTTCCCCAGAACATTCTTAAAAGCAACATAGCATAAAGACACTTTATAGATTGGCTTGAGCTCTTTCTTGCACTCAATATCTTTTATAATTAACATGTCCTTCGTATTTGATTAATCGAGTTCTAAAAAATGTCTAATCCAAAGCATTAATTCACTCTTAGTACGACTAAATTCACAATAATTTCCTCAAACTTACTCAACTCTACTCTGATTCTTCAACCCACACCCATATAGTTAGATACAAAATTTTTGACATATTATGCGAATCCAAGACGGTTGGCTGAGCAATGAACTTATACCCTTAATTTTTTAAGGCCATTCACATGGGAATTTTCTAGAAATTCTCACAAATATAACCAACAAAAGCTATGTTATCTCGAATATAAATGAAAGCCATGTTGTCCTAAAATTTGAAGGCCATTCAAATGGGCAGGATATTTAAGAAGAAATTTTTCAAGAAATTATAATAAACAAAAGCTATGTAGTCTCGAATAAACCTGAACGTCGGAAGGGTCTTGGAAAATCTCTTCAGGGGTGGCGAAGGAAGGACCTTTGTCGAGCTTGCAGCAAGCGCCGCAGTTCTGCGCGCACTTCCACGATGCCTCCTTCCTCTCTCCGCCGAAGCCGACGCTTTTGGGCTTTTCTTTGGGCCCGGCCTTATCCTTTTTCTTCCGCGGCCCGCACGTCGCGAAACGAACGGTGCTGATACTGGAGAAAGCCACCGCGTGAGACATTGGCTGAGAGCCAAAGAGCCTGTAAATGGGTTCGAGTCCAGTGTGTGTATATAGTAGTAGATAAGCAACTTTATTTGCTTGCTGTGTAGACCGGTAGGACGGTCTACCATCCTTACTGTGACGTGGTAGGGTTCGAGGAAATAGGGCCTGATCGATATCGACTCACAGTCAATTGCTATTGAACTCTCCCCGAGTTCAGTCGTATCCACATGTCAATATTCACTATCCTTGGGGTTGGTTTTTAGAAAAAAATATTTAACCCTAGTCAATAAATTTTAACCCTTACCCTATGTTTGGTTGTGGAGAAAATAAATAAAAACATGAAAAAAAAAATTAGACAAAACACAACTAAAAATCCAAAATTTTCTTTTCTTTTCTATGTTTTTATCAATTTTCTCGGCAACCAAACATAACATCAGGGTTAATATTTTTAAAAAACCAACAAAAATGATTGTGGGTGTACTTGAAATCTCCCCAAGTTCAATTGCAATTCAGTGTGATCCGTATCTTTTTTTTTTTTTTTTTAATATGGTGGTAATCTAACTCCTAACCAAAGTAAATAAGTAAATCTGGTAATCCTTTTTTCTGTTTTCAACTAAGAATTGTAACACGGATAGGTTTAGCTGTGTTAGGTAAATGACATCAACATCAAAAAAAAATTGCTGTGTTAGTATTCATTCCTAATAGTTAGATGCCTAAGCATAAAGGCTTGTGTGTTCCCATTAACCTAATTGGGGTAATAAATTTTTTTTACACTGCTGTGTCTTATTAACCTTAATAGATTAAGCATTTATCCCTAATATCAATGTTGATGCTGACCTTTTTTCTTTTATGCTATGTTTGGTTGCTGACAAATTAGATGCAAACATGGAAAAGAAAAGAAAATTTTGGATTTCTAATACAATTTTTAATTGTGTTTTGTACAATTTTCTTTTCTTTTCCATGTTTTCATCTATTTTCTCGGCAACCAAACATAAGTTTAGGGTGTCTGGGCCTCTCAGAGCACCTGACTAATCACCAAGCATGTGCAGACCCCTCAATTCACACGCACTAGGAAAGTAGGGATAACTCCATCATGGTGGCTAACAAGGGGAAGGGAGTGGAACTCAAAATTTTTATGCTAGCAAAAACTGGATGTCAAACAACAGTAATACCTCCACAGCAAAAATAAATAAATCAATAATAATAATAATTTTTATTTTGGGTGACATTATCATTTACCTATTAATGGTTATCACGAGAATGGTTATCACGAGGGAGTATAACTATTAACAGCCATCAGCCTTTGGGAATGGATCCCATGACCTCTCTCTCAATGGAGAATCCACACCCTATAATTGGAATAATCGCCAGGGTATAAACATCATAAAACTGTTACCAGACATCACCGATTAGGAATGGATCCCACCTCTCTCATTGGAGCCCTACAATTGGAGCAGGCGGCAGTGTATATAAACAACATAAAGACTCTTATGTGTCATCAACTTAAGTTGGTCAGCATTAAACCCAAAAGTTCATGCTATAAAATGCTGTTTATGCTTTTAGCTCTCAGAAACAGGGCGCCTTGCTCATCATTTATGGGGTTCCAATCACAGTGACATTTCCAGAACATTTCCTGCACAAAACACAAACAAGGTACCTAAGACTGGAAGGCATAACAAGTAGAGAAGAATGTTCCAAGAAAGTTCCTCTAGTCCAAACAACAGCACAGTTACTACTGACAATAGTCATCATGATTTGATCGAGAAGAAAGGGCAAATAATTATTGCAGATGTCATTGGTGCAAATGAAAGGTCCATTTAATTTTGAGCACTTGAAGGTGACTCGCTGCCCCTAGGAGAAACCCGATTATCATTGTCATCATCATCAGGACTGTTGTCATCCCTCGGACTGGGGCTGCGACTGCGACTGCGACCATTCATTGCAGGAGGGCTGCGATACCTCCCATCTGTTGAGGTCTCTCTTTCAGGACTCATGGGGCTTCTGCTCTTTGCCCTTGGAGACTCACTGTATTCTGACCCGTCATGCTGAGTGGCTTGTCCATGGTCCATTCGGGAAGGACTCCTCTCTTGTGGGCTGTTCTCATCAGGTGTTGGACTGCGCTTCCTCTCATTGGATGGAGGTGAAGGGCTCTTCTTTGGCTTAGGGCTCCTGCTGTAACTAGGGCTTCTCAATCTCCTCTCCTCGTACTCGACACTCCGCTCTCTCTTTGGAGGTGATCTGGACCGGCTGTCAGGAAAGATGATTTAGTACAATAAATGCGAAAGAACGACTGGCAAATGATAACAAGGAAATATATAAGTTCTGAAACTGCAGCTTGAATCCTTTTCCTCCTTAACTTTAAGCCATGCCAGATGGAATTTGTTGACACTAGATAAAATCCAAAGTAATCAACAGTCCACAAAAACAAAGAAATGACACCCAGGGGGGGAGAGGGGGGGCATCTACATAAAAAGAGAAAATGTTTGGCAACAAATTACCTTTTTCAAGTAAAAAAGATACCTCTAATTGGGGGAAATGAAAGAAAGGAGACACTGGGTACAACATCCTAATCCCACCAATATGTAACAATCTTGTGGATAGTGGATACAGCTGTATAACATAGACATGGCAACAAATCTGAGAACCAAATCCTCGGGTCATAGGATATTCTCAGCACTAATTGTATGAAAATTCATTGATTAAGTGGGGGAAATGAAAGAAAGGAGACACTGGGTACACAACATCCTAATCCCACCAATATGTAACGATCTAGTGGATACAGCTGTATAACATAGACTTGGCAACAAATCTGAGAACCAAATCCCCGGGTTGTAGGAAATTCTCAGCACTTATTGTATGAAAAATCATTGATTCATCATTCAGAACAACAAGGTAACAACATATTGCAGATCTTTAAGATTTAACACGTTTCAACAATCTCACCGAAACTAAGAACATCATAATGCCTTTCCTTCAGATTAGCCCATGGTGTTCAGTGTCCAGACACAGAATTTCTAAATTATCTGACAAACTTTAGGCACCCCATGTCCTGAAGACAATACATTCACAAGCACACCTCGAAAGTGACGTGTGCGACAGAATAGATAACTGCATCTTTCAATGAATTTTCACGAATAATAGAGACCTATAATAAATTATTAACAAACCTGTAACTGCGACTTCTGCTGTGATTTCTGCCCCGGGCTCTCCCTCGGCGAGGAGATGGAGATCTCGATGGTGATCGTGAGTAACTCCTCCCACGTCTGCCACATAAAATTCCTTGTCAATGCTGCAAATATTTAAAGATGAAAGCAAAGCTCAAAGTTCAACATATGAGAATACTTGAGACTCTTTGGACTATTCTGGCAGTTCCTTTCTATATGGCCTCTTTCTCCACAGCGATAACACTTGTTCTTCCAGTCTCCAGATTTGCAATCTCGAGCCCAGTGACCATCAATGCCACAATTGAAGCAGCGCCCAGATCCAGGAGGAGGACCTCTGCCGAGATATTCTCGAGATCCACCTCGGCCGCCACGTGGCCCCTACATCCCAAATTAAAGCACCATCAACATTGTAGATTGATTTAGATCATAAGTGAACTGACTATCAGTGGAATCCTACGTGACAATAATCAACACAACTAGGAAGTTTAAGTAGACATAAGCATAGCAAAACGAGGGGGTCAGAAATGTGCACATTTGACAGAGAAAGTCCACCAGATAGGACTTAGGAGATAGTAAGCGAGAATAAAAGAAAGTTGGCTGTGATGTTTGGACATGTCCAACAAAGACAACAGGGACAAAAGTAAATGAGGTGATAAAACCTATCAATCAACCAAATAAACATGTATTTCAAGACAAATATTTAATACAAGTGGTACCCGTTCTATGTCTTGAATACCTCAGACAAATGACTAGAAGAGCAGCTAAAATATTACACAAGATTGTCAAGAAACTGGAAACGGAATAAAAGCAACAAGATTTTGACCCCTATTAGTGTCTGACTGATCATCATCTTGTGAAATGCCATTTTCGATTTGTTTTCCTTAATCCATCCGGCAAGGGCTTCATCCCAACATTAAAAATAAAAATCCTCCAAAAGCTGTCCGGTAGGTGGTTATGGTCATATTTGTTTATAGCACAGTTGCAGAAAAAAAATTTGTACCATGAAAAAGTCAAACACGGAATATTTACCAACTAGCCATTTAAATATAACAGCCAGAAAGGATCAAAGAACTCCAGTCACGCTATGATTTCCAATTTTGGATAGGGAAAAATACAAATAAATCGCAGCATGTACCAAAGAGACATGTTAAAAAGTAAATCTACAAAGAAAATCTAAGAGTTCAGAAAACTGACCCCCTTCGCAAATTCCACTACAATACGACTTCCATCAAATTCCCGACCGTTTAAGCGATATCTTGCATCATCGGCATCTCGAGGATCACTAAATTCCTTTGGAAAAAAAAAAGGGAAGGACAAGAAACACGAAGTAGATAAACACATATTTGCATAATGTGGTGTGTGTAGTCAACACACTAGAACCTATTCAGAGGGGAGGGGAGGGGGAGGGGGAGGAGAGAGAGTTGAAAAGCTTACAATAAAAGCGAAGTCGTGCTTCATATCCACATCTCGTACTCTGCGGAAATGGTTGCCACAAACAGTAAGGCCATCATGACTTAAGAACCGAAGGGTAAGATACTTTGCCCCTTCACAGATGAACTAAACACCACTTCGAGACTTGTCATTTCCATAAAAACACGCAATAACATTACAGAAAGAATCGCCAAAGTCTCCTATACACACTGCAAGAATAGCCACCAATTCCACCAAAGGCACCCTCTCACCATAGACCTCCAGGTTAGGCAAAAGCCCAGAAACCTTCAATAAGATCATTCAAGTTAACATACATGACACGTGGGGGTGCAACCTTCTCACATAGACAGCATAATGAATATGTACACAAATCCAAGCACATAAAGAGGCTTGGGAAAGGCCCGAATCTCTCCTATACATCTCAATGGGAGACACACCCCACTCAGAGAAGAAAAAAGTGTAGGGACCTAGTATACAAAGCAGAGAGGTTGACCTCAATCACTTAAACTCACATATGCCGCTCTGTGGAAGAAAAAGTGAGATAATAATCCGTGCCCAAGGAGGATTTTTCTAACTCAACGCAGCTTTTAAGAATATAGTTGATGAAAGTCTAAGATTGGAAAAAAGTCCTAAGAGTGCTAAATGGCTATTTTAGAAGGATTTGAAGTTCAAATCACATTGAAAAACTATGGATTAACATTTGCAAGTTGCAACATTAAGACAAGATTGATGAAGTGCGAAGGTCATAAGCAGCAAAGTAACAAGAACAAAAAGACACATCTGTTGATGAGTTTTGGCATCTAGACCAAAACGACACAAAGTAAGACACGTGTTGCAAGGAAGATGCAGAGAAATGCATATAGCCTTCATTCATAATAACAACTGCATTGACAACTTGAATGGCAAGTGATGTGATTACCTTCCATATCTGCTGAAGAGATCTTCCAAATCACGTGAGCGTGTTCGTGAAGACAAGTGACCAACATAGAGGCGTGTACTACCATGGCGATCATCATAACGAGGCATTTTCCACACTGCAACAAGTATAACTGTATAAGTCCATTACCAACTGTCAATGGTACCATAGAAGTTATTTGCCAATTTGTTTAGGATTCAAATCCTTGATTTCATAATTATACATATAATATATAGATATAAACAAAGAGAGAAAAATTAAGAGTAAATATGCATACATTTGAAATAAAGAAACGGACAAAACATCTTTCTTACAGTAAACAACAAGACATAACATTTTTTTGCAGTTCTTATAAAAATTGGAAACCCTTGTTGGGTTGACATTAACCCTAGGGTTAATGTTGACCGAACCAACAAGAGTTAATGGGACACATGTCGATGTCGCAACAATGTAATTGCCAGAGGAAAATCTTCTGTTCTCCTTCGATAACTACTAGAGATGATGTCACAAAACATGTACAAAATGTAACATTTTTAGGTATTCACATGATTGTAGATTCCTCACTGTGTAAATGATTGAAATATAAACTTTGAAAACAAACGGTTCTGGGCCTTACGGCTTTAGAATGATCAGAGTTGAGGGTACCAGTCACTTATGCTATTTTAATTTAATTTTCTTCGTATCAACTGTTGAAGACATCCAGCTATACATCCCATCACCTATACTACGTAAAAACAATACTAACTTTAAATCATGGAAGTTCAAGTTGGGAGACATTTGTTTCCACTCAGAACAAACACATTAGAAACCTTTTTTCTCCACCAAGCATAAAGAAGAAGATGAGCAGGAAGGATAGATCTCATCAATATATGTGGATTCTTTCAACATTTGACTTTTGTATCCTCAGAAACTTGTAGAACGTTTGGTTTTTCATTGATAACACCCCCCAAAAAATTAAATATCAACTCGGATAGCATATCCAGCTCCAGGTATAACAGGATGGAACATGCGCTAGTTTTGAACCACCGATGATGACTCGTCTAAAACATGAAAAATTGCGCTTTTTGAAACATTTGCCAAATTTTCAAGCCGGGCATAAGAGCACGGCCACCATGGTCTTAAGTATCGGTATTTATAGAACATACCCAAATAAATTAATAAATATGTAAGCCACTGATTTAGCTAAATTCATCTCCGATTCACAGTGTTTCAGCACATAACAATACAAAAATTCTCTACAAATCCATGCTTTAAGCAGAAAATCATACCAGGTAAGAATCCCGAAACAAATAAAAATGAGCTTCTCTGACATATCACATATTACCGAATCAACAACACAAACAAATACACGACAAGTCCCCAAAAAAAATGGCAAAAAAGAAAGAAAGATATGAAAATAAAAAACACAGATTACCGAATCACCAAAATCGGAGGAAAAACTATCGAATTTTAAAGCGAGTATGAGATCAACAGCTTCAAATATCTCTACATGAAGAAAATCACAACAAGAATCGTTCAGATCCAGTCAAACATATAAAATTCAATACCTTTTATTGCATGCATAAACAATATGAATTGTATGCGAAAAATAGATAACAAGAACAGAAATTTATGGTGTCCGTAGTCCAACAATCGGAGAAACATATAATTTGTAAGTGATATTTCGCAGAATAATAAATAAAAACCTGTTCAGTATTGATCGGGAAACCCTAAATTCAGAAAAAAAAAAGTATAATAAAACCTAATTTGATGAAACGGGAGGATAAAAGAAATGCAAACCTGAAGAACACAAAGTCGGACGGATAAACCCTAACTTTCTCTCGGGAGGATGGATATACAAATACCTGTTCAACTCATGCGACAAAAATGACGAGCTTCGACGGTCTGGATGCGTTTAAATCAATGCTTCGTAATGAGCGGTGGATAGGGCTCTCGCTTCTCAGTTCGCCCTTTGATGAGGGCCCGGCCCAACCCGCCCTTCTTTTGTCAAAGACCACAAAATAAAGATATTTTTTTCCTCCTAGGGTCGAGTCCCGGCCTAATTTTGGAAAATCATCTTACTTAAGAGCTAAGCTTCATAAGGATCCCCGACCTAGCCCAGGGGTGTACACAAACCGAGCTGGCTCGATGGCTCGACTCCACTTGATCAAGCCGAGCTCAAGCCTAAATTTTAGGCTCAATAGAGTCGAGTCGAGCATCAAGTTGGGTTCGAAATTTCAAACAAGCCGAGCTCGAACCAGCCCTTGTTTGATTGGACAGGGCTCGTCAAAGCTCAATTCGGCTTGAGCTCTGCTAGGCTCAAATTATATATTATATTTAAAATAAATTATATTATATATGAAGTTAAAAAATTATATTATTTGTCATGTTCAGTGTACTATCCTATGCTCTTTAGTCATTTCAATAATAATTACTTGCTTTTTTAAAAAATGAAATCAATGTAGCTTTTTTAAATTACCAAAAAATGTAGCTTTTAATGAGAGTAGTTGATTCTTCTATGTAATAGTGAATTTCAAAGTCCTTTCCTATAACAACATTATTTTATTTTATTTAAAATACTATTTTATGAGAAAAGTTGAGGTCTCAAGGTTTGTGCCATCACTTTATTAGAGTAATAGACAATAAAGAACCCGTATGCTTGTTAGGAAACCTTTGTATTCTCATAGGAGGAGTAGGACACAGAACTAAATAACGCCATGTTAATGGCGTGAGAAGCTTAGAAAAATTATAGTGCCAACAAAAGTAGGGAGCAAAAAAGTTGATGTACATTGTATAGCCACAACTCTCAAGCCTCCCTTTTCGTTTCCTACAACAAGAATCTCGTTGGAGTAGAGCACATAAATCCGACGTCATCTACTATTTTTCATGTATGATTATTCTTATTTATCATTCCCCCTCTTCTCCTCCATTCCCAATTTTCTAGTGAAAATATTAATTAGATTCATCACAAAACAAGATTTAAATACTTGGGTTAAGTGTAACACCCCAAAATCTTATATGGGCTAAAATGAGACCTTAGACCCGAGACACTGCTTGTCTTGAATTTACCTTAAAGCATACAAGGTAATACTAAATTATGATCCTGAAAAATTCTCTTCTTAACATTAACACATTAATTCACTTATGTAACAAGTCTATCTAATGATAGAATTCATAGTGTCACAATCCTCCGAACATAATTCCCAACATCTATTAGAACTTTTAAGTAAAACAAAAGTCTAGCAATCTAATAGTATGGAAAGTAATCAAGGTCCATTGTTCCCTCATCGGGAAGGTCACCTTCTTCCTCTGCAACGTACTCCTCCTCCACTCAAGACTCCGTCACCATCTCAGAACATAACCCCGTCGACATAAAAAACATATCGTCTGAGTAACAAGCGGTTCGGTGAATACAAACTCCTAACTAGTAATATCAAAAACATCAAAATAGCAGATTCATCATTGGTAACACAATCATCAGTATAAGTAGGTTTATTGTAGCATTTCATAACATTATTCATACGAGCAAGCTTATCATGGTATTTGAAATATAAAACATGCATAAATCATAGTACGGAAGTCTTATAAAAATTTCGTCATTCTTTCTCTTTTCATATCTTACTATTCTTTTTTTTTTTTTTCATAAGTTATCATTCTTTTTTTTCGATTTCCATGTAAACATTATTACATGCGTAAACTTAAAATAACTTTTCACTATATAAGTGAAAGAGATTATTATACTCTACATATCGTATACCAATCATTAGCACTTTCTCCAATGCTTCCAGATTCACTTATGATTCTTTATCTTGGCAAGCGTTCCCTTAATCTTAAATGTATTGGTTTCGATCAAGTGCAAAACTCAATCATGCGGTAATACTTGTGTTGTGCTTGTATTCTTACTCGTGATTGTGATCTTTTCATGCCTGTGTGTATGTCGTGTCGTGAGTGAAGAGTGATAAGTCATCGGTTAAATAATACCTTAGATTATAAATCAAGTAACCATCAAATTCACAATTAATAATCTAGAAAATAGGACCTTAAACCATCATTTGCATACAAAACCCCTATTTTTACAATATTCCCTAAAAGTCATGGTAAAACTTAGATAGAAAATACATTTTTATAATAAATCATGCTCAAGTTTAATCCTACTTCAATATTAACCTTAAAACTAAAATACATTAATGGTCCATGACATTGATAGTGATAAAGTCGTATTTACATTTCCTATGTTGTTTATCTACGATCCTGGTGATTGAGAACACTCCTTAAGCAATCTCCGAGCTCGATCTTCCATCTCCAAGCAAAACCCTAGAAAACCTAGGTTTTTCTCTTTCTAATCTCTCTATTAGGTTAGAACACTTGGGATGTTCTAAATCCTCGAAAATAAGGTCTTATTTATAACCCTAGGGTAAAACCCTAAAAAAGCGCAAAAGAGCAATTTCTAAAAAAATTTACATTAGTCGTTCAAACACCCCTCGAAGGTCGTTCGAACGCCATCTAATGAAGGTTCAAGGAATGCATTGTTTTTGCAATTATGGCAGGTCGTTCGAACGGACAGCAGGTCATTCGAATGCCCTGCTCAGTTTCAGCATTGTTTCTCCACAACAACAGCAACAACATTTTTTTATCTTCAGCACCAGCCTATCAACACACTTATTTTTTTACAAAAAAAAAAAACTAACATTTATTTTCCTTTAAGCCTATCAGCACACTTTTTAATTTTTCATTTATTTTACTTTAAGTATTAAATTAAAATAAGGAAGTACCTCCCATTTGGATTCAATAAAAATATTTAGAAAATCAAATTCCTAGTAAATCAAAATTTCAAATTTCCAGTTTTAGGCTAAAAATGGAAAATTATGTCCGACGTAAATTTTCGATAGTCAACTAAACTACTTTAAACGTAATAATAAAATCACATATGTTTATTTAACCCATAAACATCCGTTTCTGGGAGAAATCATCCCAAAATTTGATAATTTATAATGTTGCTAAAACCACATCATTTTCTATGATTTATGAAGTTCTAATACTTAGTCGTTTTTAATTTAACTTAAGATCATTAATTAAGTAACGATGCATTAAATGCATGACATGAATATCAAGATTATCATTCGATGTGCACAAACCTCAAGACATGAAGTTTTGGCTCTCTACATTAGGGTTCTAGCATTAGGATATACCAAGAAAAAAACCTTACAATTTTTTTGAAATAACGACTCGAGCTTGAGCCAACTTGAGCCTAGCTCGAGCTTGAATCAAGTTTGAGCTCGAGCTTGGTTAGTCATGTTCAAGCCGAGCTCGAGTCACGCTTAACAAGTTCAAGCCAATCTTGGCCAAGCACGACTCAAATACACCCCTAATTCTATATGTTATATATGATATATTACGAGTCGATCTATTAATACTCCCAAATATACTCTATAATCCTAACTGTCTAGCTATAACTAATCACTAAGGGTTAGGATTTATTTTGACTTGTTTTGTCTTCTCTAATGTCACATAAACTCTAATCCTAACCATTTAAAAATTAAGTTAAACGGTTAGGATTTGGTAGTACACATTGGAGTACCTGACCAATTCATATATTACATTATAATATAATAATGTAAGACTTATAATAACTTAAGAGGTTATGTGTCTTCCTTATGTGTATGTGTAACATACTAAGTGCTCATTTGGTAGGTATTGCTATTTCATAGAGATCTAGCTAAAATAGATAGGCGACAAAAAGATCCATAAGAAATGGATATGGACATGGTAAAATCATTTAGCATCACACAATAATATACAAAGTTTTTTTGTAGAACTGTGTTTGGTAACGTCATCTTATTGTGTAAGGACAGTTGATGTAATTTTTAAATAATAATAATAGTAATAGTAATTATAATAATAATAATAACATTAATATTAACTGTTATTACAATAGTAATAGTAATAATAATAATAATTGTAGGGGTAGTTGATGTTATTTTAAAATAATAATAGTAATAATAACAATACTAATAATAATAATAAATATTACTCATAATAATAATAATAATATTAGAAATAATAATGTTAAAAATAAAAACAATAGCAGTAGTAATAAAAATAATAACAATAATAATAATTATAAATGGGCAAACGGTCAAAAAATGATGAAAATCTCTGTTTTGTCGTATATCTGGAATAGGCGAGCGCTTTGAGACATTTCATGTTTTTTTGTCTTTTTTTTATATAGCAAATAAGCACACTATCAAAACGGTCTAAAACGTGAAAACGTCTACCCACAATAGACATATAGACAAGTAGACCCGACAATCCAAACGACACCTAATACTAATATCTTTCTAAAAATTTTAACTTGTAACGTATTTCTTTTTTTAAGAAATTTAATGGAGGCTAAGAATCTTTGTGTGTATGTGTGAGCATGGGATCTTCCTACCCACTTTCACAATTATATGTTTTGACTTGAGTCGCCACCTATTCATTCTTAGGGATAGGTCCCGGGTATTTGGTTTGTTTGGATAAGGCAAATGGTCTAATCAGAGTTAGGGTAAGTGGTTCGATTAAGCCTTGAGGAAGGTGTTAGGCACCCCAAGACCCCTGTTTTATAACGGTTACCTACTCCCTAAACTTAAGCCAATTATAATCTCAAAGTTTAATTAGAATGTCCAAAGTTTTTAAGTGAGTGCTAATCCAAGAAAAATAGAAAGCTAGATGGCTAGGGTCGAACCCGAGTTGGGTTGCCTACGTACTCACATGGTGAGATCAGACCGAGCGTAGTTCTGGCACATGAGCCCGTGCCGAGGCTAGGGAGGAGTGTGTGTGTGCATAGGATGGTCAAAGGGTCTAGCCTAGAAGGCTATGGTTTAGTTGACCGGGGAGGTCAAGTGCACAAGTGTTAAGTCTAACCGCGGTTAGAGGGTATTTATCCATGGTTAGATGAGCTAACCAAAGCTAAGGAGGTCCTACAAGTTTCTTTTTGGTCTTTTTGTATTTTTTATATTTTTTGAGATTTTTGGGGATATTTGAATGTTTTTTATATTTTGGTTATATTTGAATGTTTTTGGTATTTTGAGATTTTATCATGTTTTTGGTATTTTGAGATTTTATCATGTTTTTGAATTTTCATATAGGTAAGGTTTTGACAAACTTAACTAAAGTCAAATTTAGTCAAAGAGTTTGGCTAAAAGATTATAGTTTAAGACATAAAGAGGGATGTGCCTTATGAATAGTAAATGGTCTATTACCAACACCTATTTTGTTGGATTGATGTTGATAATAGATCAAATACCATTGTCTTTAGTATGAAACATTTTTAAGAATGTCCTCTTTAAGTCCTTACACCATCATTTATCTTAAGTCCTTAAACCATCACCTACCCATTCAACATAGAACATGAAGGAAAAATAAAGAAATGAAAGAAAATGAAAACTCATCATCTCCCTTTTAAGGTGGTTCATTTACACAATTATTAATGATGTAATGTTGCTCTAAAGAATGTTAGGGAGGGGATGAGCTTTCACAAAAAATTCTAGAAAGAGGACTAGAATCTCAAAAGAAAACAAAATGAAAAAGAGAGGTATAGCTTTAGCTTCCACTCTCTATGGGCCTACCCATATCTACACTTGTGGGTACATAAAAAGGAAGAAAATATGTACATGGAAATGAAAAGAAAAAATGAGCATCTCCTTGCCTTTGATATGGGGTCCCTCTGCACCATTAGATTGGTGTAGAGAGGCCCAACTATGCTTGAGAAATGAGAGATCAAGAAAAGAGAACCAAATAAAAAAAAAAAGATAAAAAAGAAGAGAAAATGAAAGAAGGAGTGTCTACTCCTCCAAGAATTCTCCTTCAATGCTCAAAGGGGTAGGGTTTTAGAATCCACAAAGGAAGAGAGTTAACTCTAAGCTTTTAGTCTTAGAATTCTTTCCAAACTCTAAACCTTAGTTTCTTCTCCCTTCTTCAAACTCAAGAGAAACACAAGTGGGTGAGAACCTTCTAGGGGTCTTGAGGGATGGATCTAAGGGGCTAAGGGATTGGTATTTATAAGAAAACTAAGAGGTTGAGTTGTGTCTTTTACATGGGGGATAAAATGAGCTAGTGGGTAAAGACTTGAGTGTTGTAAGGTGAGTTGATAGATTGAGTGTTGTAAGGAGTGTAAGAGAGTTGGTGGGTTGAGTGAACTATGAGTTATATGAGTATGGGTTGTAGGATATAGGGTGTAAGAGAGGTGTAAGAGAGTTGGTGGATTGAGTGAACTATGAGTTATATAGGTATCGGTTGATGTAAGAGATGTGTAAGAGAGTTGGTGGGTTGAGTGAACTATGGGTTATATAAGTATGGGTTGTAGGATATAGGGTAGGTGGATATGGATATGTGGATTAGGTCTTATGGATCATGGGTTATTAGTAGATGGGTCATGGGTTATGATTATTGGACTTTGACTATGACATTTGGGCTTGGGCTATGGAAATAGGCTTTGGCTTAGGCAATTGGGTGATTGGGTATTTGGGCTTGACTACTTGGGTTGGGTAATAAAATTAGGTAATTGGGTTAACTAGGGTCTTAACTAGGGTTTAGTCCTATGGTTAAGGGTTTACCTAGGGTTTGGAACTAGGGTTTGGACCATAGCTAAATTAATTAACCACGGTTAAGGGGGTGTAAAAATAGGGTGCTGATAGTATGTATAACAGACAAATAACATAGTTTTATTCCAGATATTTTAATGTTACTACTTTTAAGTTGTAATGTTTTTGTTTTCTTTGCCTAGACCGTTCAGGTCCTCTAAGGGTTAGGACCTCAACCCAGTGAATGAGGGTCTGGCTCAGTAAGACATAGGTCATGCCTTAGCCTGACCCTTTGATAGCCCTACTTATGGAACACACATTAGGGGTTGAGAGTTTAAGAAGACACCCTCTATATCTGCCACTTGTGCACTAACTATCTCTATTGTGGCCACCTATCCACCTACCTGCCTAGGTTTCAGTAGGAGTAATACGAATAAAAAAATCACACCATTCATTTTTGAACTTTACTTGAGGTAAAATGAATTTGTTAGGTTGTTAGTCAACGTTCTTGAAGTATACCCCTACTCTGGTTGCAGGACGTGTATCCCTTCAGGAGTGTACTTAATTTTGAGAGCAATTGACTTGTCCATGATAATTTTCTAACCTAGCCAGTAATCTACTTATGCTCCGTTTGGTTTGAGGTAAAATAGGGAAAAGCAAATGAATTCCACGGAAAATATCATTTTTCGAGTGTACTTTCTTTAGGACAACTGATATTTTCCACAAAATTCATTTGTTTTCCTCTATTTTACTTCGAAACAAACGGAGCATTAATAGTAAATGATTGATGCCTTTTGTTAGAAAAAAAAAACATTTTTTTCCTTTTGTGTTCTCATAGGAACTCTAATAGGCGGTCAAGGCAAGGACCTCAACGAGTAGCCTGCGTGGTAAATCGCTGGACTATATCACCTCCTCAGTGAAACATCCTTGCACACATCAGCTAAAGACGCTTGTCCAAGTGTGATGCTTAGGCATCTACAAGGGGAAGGAGAAAATCCGTTGCTGTGATACTTTTAACTAGTTGCTTCCCTTGATTAGTAGTTTTATGATACTTCTAACTAGTTGGGAAGCAACGAGGAAAGTTCATTCACATACGCTGAGTATTAGTACTGAATGCTTGCTTTAGGGTGGGTTTCCATGCACTCTTGCTTAATGCAATTGAAACCTACTTCTAGCACAAACGGTAAAGGTTTTGGGGCAGGTTAACCATATGCAACATAAACTAGTGTGTGAGCCCATCATTAGGATGTCTTTGAGAGGAACTCTCTTAAGGTGAGTAGAAGTTCTCTATTTAGAACGACTCATAAATGAGGGAGAAAAAAAATAGGTGAATTAGGGAGGGAAAAAAAGGGAAAATGCTTCACGTATCCGTTTCCAATATGTCACAAAATTGTTTGTCCTCATTGGTTCACGTCTCACTTTTAAAAACTCACCAATTGTATTTAAAATTCACTCACCCCTAGGTTTAAGCAATCCAACCTTGATTTTTTGAAGAAAAAAAATAAATATCTTAATTTTAATTTAGTTAAGCTTAACCAGGGTGAAATGGGTGTTTAAAGGGACATGAGGACACAAGGTAAGATAAGCAAGGGGCCAAGGGTCCGCTAATCACTGCTAAAAAAAACTGATATCGTCTACTACAATGATATAGCGTGCCCCTCTCATGGGGAGGTCGTGGCTCTGAAAGAGTAATGTGATCTCGGAGGAATTTCCCACTAGTTGTTTACCACTAATCTTGACTATTAAAGGTAGGTGAATGATAAGTGAACCATGAATGTAAGGCCACTCATCATCCCACTAAGTAGAGAGGAAATCCGATAAGCACCTAATACCAACTCATTTCAAAATTCCGGCCCATGCCTGTCACGCCCCAAAATCCCCCCTAAGATAATTGAGAATTTTGGCACATGACTTACTTGACTTACTCCATTTAATGAGCTTTAAAGACATACTAAAATCTGAACTTAAAAATTTATTCAATTGAATAACATTTAATATCTCAACTGAACATCAATTAAAATCTGTAATTAAACTAAACATACATAATCTGAATCATCCTTGTGATTCTCAACTCTTTAATTAACCATATTAAATCTAAATATCCTAAATTAAAACTAAAACATAATAAACCGATTATAATCTCTCCGTAATTTAAACAATTTATAATAAACTAAAATAATAGTAAACCTATCCATCGAAATCCTATTCCTTTCGGGATGATCACTTACAAGATCTTCCTTACACACTCCTCTTCAACTCAAGGTTCCTTGCACAATTTTCAAATCTCGAGCCTACTGACAACAAAAGTTATAGGCTGAGTAACAAGTTACTCTGCGTATATAACAATCCACAGTAAACAATATCATAACGGTAAATGTATACAAGTAATAGTTCAATTACAGTTTACATACATAAATCAGAGTACAGAAACATTTTTTTTTTCAATTATTTCATGTGCTCACTTGTAATTATATTTCTTACTTATCTTGTTTTTTTTTTCCTTTCTTACTTTTTTTTCTTCATTCCTTACTTTTCTTACTTTCCTTCCATTTTTACTTTTTTTATTTTCCTATTTTTCTTCCATTCTTACTTTCTTTTTTTCTTACTTTTCTTTGAGATCTTTCTTAAAGTCAGATAACTAGTACATTTGGAAACTTATCTTAAAGCTAGGCACTAGCATCTTTTGAAATCTTTTTTTTCTTATTTTTTCTTTTCTTTTCTTACTTTTCTTTTAGATATTTCTTGAAGCCAGATAACTAGTACATGTGGAAACTTATCTTGAAGCTAGACACTAGCATCTTTTGAGATATTTGTCTTCTTATTTTTTCTTTTCTTTTTTTATTGTTCTTTGAGATCTTTCTTGAAGCCAAATAACTTGTACCTTTGGAAACTTATCTTGAAGCTAGGCACTAGCATCTTTTGAGGTCTTTTTTTTTAATTACTTTTTCTTTTTTTTCTTACTTTTCTTTGAAATCTTTCTTAAAGTCAGATAACTAGTACTCTTGAAATCTTATCTTGAAGTCAGGCACTAGCATCTTTGTTATTTAGACTTGAAGCTAGATATAACATATCCTTACATAACTTATACTTGAAGCTGGGCATGATATACCATCGACGAGCTTAGACTTGAAGTTGGGTACAATGTACCCTTGATTACTTACCTTGTCGGCATCCATTATTTATGAAAAAACTCGTTCATGCAATCTTATTTATGTGACTCTTACTTTCTTGTATTTATTATCAAATTGTGCGTATGTATATAACATTGTTGTGATTGAAAACAGTAATAAACCATCGGTTATATTTCACTCTTGATCATAGGTCGAG
Source organism: Tetracentron sinense (assembly GCA_015143295.1). Classification (NCBI taxonomy): domain Eukaryota; kingdom Viridiplantae; phylum Streptophyta; class Magnoliopsida; order Trochodendrales; family Trochodendraceae; genus Tetracentron; species Tetracentron sinense. The sequence goes on from CM026563.1 coordinate 5,771,507, forward strand.
GGCATCGGGAATTCATCATAGTAATTCACATCACCATGATAAAATCCTAAAACCACTAAAACCCTAACCAAAGCTTATTTATCTGAATGCACATTACTCATGCAGCAATTCATATCTTAAATCAATTATCAAGCATATAAATTCCATAAATTTAAATTTAAACATTAATAAATCAGAGTTTTTACAATAACAATAATAACATAAGTTCATGAATTCTACTTCTATTAATCATACATCATCATGGTTCTTCGCACTTCAAAAACCATAGCGGGTCATTCATCGTACTTTGTTTTAAGAAATTCATACATAAAGGTAGTAATCATAAAATCCTTATTTATACAAAAATCTAGGAATTACTCATTCAACATATTATAATTCAAAACAATTTTCGGCATACATCCCTTCCTCTACATACATTCACATATACTTTCATCATAAATCACTCTCCCCTTTATGTTATCGCATAAAATATTATATCTATAGGGTTATTCACATCCTACTTTAACAATTCTTATGAAATAATACATAAGAGATGATAGAAATTCATAGATCTCCTTTATATTCAAGTTCTTACTTAGATCTATTATTCTAAAATTTATTTTAGATTAATATTCATGAAATTGAGAATTATGAGTTATTATTTATGCTATTCACATCCTAATCATGTTCTTTACATAGATTTTATCATTAGATTCATACTTTAGATTAATAATTATAAAATTGAGAACTAGAAAAAGTTATTTAGCTCTCTTAATCGCTTCCCTATGATCTTACGCTTGTGAATGGGCTCGATCTAAGCCTTCACGCTCTTCTCCTTGCAAAACATTTGATTTTTCCTCTTAGATTTCTCAAAAATAAATTTTCTCTAATGGGAACTCTTTGAGAAACCCTAGCTTTTTCTTCCATTTTTCTCTCTAATAAGTTTTAGAATTATAGAATACCTAAAATTCGTGAGTTAAAGTCCTTATATAGGCAATACTAGAGTTTTTTTTTTTGGTTTAGAAACTAAATCATTTAAGGATAATTGGTGTTTACAGAGTTTGGCAAGGGAGAAGAAGAAGAGATCTCCTGACAGGAAAACACTTTAAGGAAAGAGTAACAACCTAAGCTTATATTGAGAGCAGTATGGGCCGCATTGTGAGCGGCTTGGTTGGCCTCCCTGTGCACAAATTGAAGCTTGATGAGATGATTGTGCTGCCACAGAACCTTCATATCCTCAACAATTGCAGAGATTTCCCAATGAGCGTGGGGAGACATCCCATCTAGAAAATCAATAATTTCTTTCGAATCAGACTCCACAATCACCTTTTTCCACTTTGCCATAGTTAAGACTTGAAAAGCTAATCGGATGGCCTCTGCCTCAGCCACACGGCCCGAGCTCCCGCCAAGAGGCCTAAAACAAGTACGAACTAAACAACCCCGATGGTCTCGCACAACAATCCCAGCACCTACTGCATAATTGCTCTGAAGAGAAGCTCCATCTGAATTGATCTTAAGCCAATCCAAAGGGGGGGGGGGGGGGCAGCCCACCGAGCCTTCTCTAGACCATCCCCCTGCTTGCCAAGTGAACCATACCCACCCCCAGGTAGGAGTAGCTCCCGAACCAAGTTCTCCACTTTAGAAATGGTAGTCACTGGATCCAAAACCAGTGAATTAAATCGAACCTCATTTCGCATCTTCCAAATATGCTAGAGCATGAATGCGATGCGGGTGACCAGAGGGCTTCTCAGGCGAGCAAATAGAGGTTGATCCATCCAACTCTTCCACCATTCTACGAATGAGACTGAAATCGAAGGCATGTGAATGGATAATTGCGAGCCAGACCAAATGCATCTTGCACACGGACATTTCAAAAATAAATGAGTAACGGTTTCTTCCTCCATCTTGCATAAGGGACACATATCATCAACCTCCATCTTCCAGCATCTCAAGTTTGCTCCAACCGCAAGTGCATTGTGGCACAATTGCCAAAGGAATGGTTGGATTTTGGGAGGAACATGAAGTTTCCAAATGGACTTCAAGTGCTTCCCCCCCATCTCATCATGAGAAGTGCTAGAACTCAACCTAATTGATTCCAACATCTGTTTTCCTAAGTGAGAGGCAGAACAAACTTTGAAGTTGCCTGATGTAGAATGATGCCAAATCAGTTTATCCGGTGTATACCCCAAACTTACTGGGATCTTACAGATAGCCAAGACTACATGAGGAGGCATAAGAGATTCCAATAGCGTCCTATTCCAACACCCCATATCTCTATCGATTAGGTCCGCCACCATCAAATGTCTGAGGGATGCACCCATAAGAGAAGTTGGTTTAAAATAGGGCAAATCTAGGATCCATGCATCATTCTCTACATTCACATGCTCTCCTGTGCCCACCTGCCAACGAAGTCCACATTGAAGAACATCCCGACCGGTTAACAGGCTCCTCCATCCCCACGAAGGACACCGTTCAATTTTTGCTGTCAGGAAAGTGGATCTAGGAAAGTATAAAGCTTTCATTAAATCAACCCAGAGATAAGAAGGTTGGGTGATCAGTCGCCAACCCTGCTTTGCGAGAAGGCCCAGATTAAACGCATGCAGGTCCCAAAAGCCCATTCCTCCACCCTTCTTCGCATTGCACATTTTCCGCCAACTGACCCAATGAATCCTCTTGTTTTGATCGTTGCTCCACCGGAATTTTGCAATGGCCATGTTAACATCGTTAATCCATTTCTTTGGGAGCTTGAAGCAACTCATCGCATTGGTTGGTATAGCTTGGGCCATTGCTTTAATCATCACATCACGCCCAGCCTAAGTGAGCAAGGAACCCTTCCAGCCTTGCAGACGATTCAACACTTGTTGCTTGAGATTGTCAAAGGTTTGCATTTAAGATTTCCCAAACTCCGCTGGCAGCCCCAAGTACATGTCATAGGACGCTAAGTTTTTGATTTTAAAGATTCGAGCCAATAGCCGTTGAAACCGCCATGGTGTGGTTTTATTGAAAGAGACCCCTGATTTATTAAAGGGGAAAATACATTTACACCCCATGAGGTTTGATGAAAATACACATAGACCCCCTCAGTTTTCTAAAAATGCATTAAGTACCCTTACTTTTTAAAATAATGACATTTACACCCCCTTCCAATAGTTGACGGTCAGTCAACTAATAAAAGTGCTGATGTCATCTGATAAAATTTATAAACTTCCAAAATTACCCACCAGGGGATGTAAATGTATTTTCATCAATATTACCCACAAAGCTGCACTTCGGAGAAAGCCTTGATCTAAAGGGTAAGGGGTAGGTCTCCAGCATGCTCTCAAGAAGCTCTAATGCTTCTTTAATCATTCCTTGCTGGCATAGACGACTCACAATGACTTTACATTCCTTAAACCTGGTTAACCATTTAAGTCTTCGTGCAAGATCCCAACATTCATGAAACACTCTTAGGTTTCCTTTCTTGCATAAACCCATGACCATGATTATCAGGAAACCTATATATATGTTGATAGAATAAGATGAAGGCTCTGAAAGGCATGACTACAAAAAAAATAAAACTCAGTATAATAACAATAACAGTAAAACAAATAAACTCTGCTACTAGTATCCAATTTAATTATGACAAAAATGGCCAACCCACACCATTTGCGACGATTAATAGCCCGAACTTGAGGTGTTTGTAGAATAATTGACAAGAACACAAGCCATAGGCCTCACAAGTAGGATATGAAGACTGATGGATCCTAATCTCAATATGAACATAATATGAGCATAGGAAAAGGCTGGCAGATATATAGTCGGGTTCAATGCTTAAGACACTTGAACCCACCATTCAAATCTACAAATCAGTGTAAGCACTATACCATAATCATTAAGAAACCCACAAATAAACAAGATACACATGGATCTTCACATCAACTATAACCTGAAATGGCTGCAATAAAACAAAAATAATGAGCTACAACTGAACATTTTATATTTTAGTTAGAAATTCATCATAGCACTAATATACAAGATACACATGGAGAAAAGCTTGCTATATTTCAACTATAACACTCCTATGATATCAATTCTCATAGACAATCTCAACCATTTCATTCAAACTAAAGAAACAAGATTTCAAAAGCTATATTTCAATACAAGCGCCACAATTCCTTGGTCTGTATCCATACAAGCACCACAATTCACAAAAAACAATTCAAAAGCTATATTTCTATACAAGCGCCACAATTCCTTGGTTTGTATCCATATAAGCGCCACAATTCACAAAAAGCCTTACAATTCACAAAAACCAATTCAAAAGCTATATTTCAAAGAACCCAAAAAACCATATTTCTAAGATCATAAATCCACCATTAAAGACTAAAAAACTCAGTAGTCATGCTGTTTTGTGAACCCTGTGTGTTGTGAACAGAACTTTGTGTTCCCTCAATTGCTTCTCTCCCCCTTCCAGCACCAGACCTGCCACTGCCACTCCTTCCACCACCAGACCTACCACTGCCACCTCTGCCATTCCCTGACTTTCCAACCCTCCCTCCACTTTTAGCTGGTGCTCTTTGACATGTGCGCTTGTTGTGACCATACTGCTTACATCTTTGGCACCTCACTGAACCTGACCTCCTACTACTTCCAGGGGTAGGCTCATCTGCTTCTCTCCTCCTATTCTTTTTAGGCCTACCAGGCCTTCAATGGAGAGATGGAGGATTGAGGATTAATGAACTCAAGGTCCAATACAGGCCACATGATCTCATCTGGTATAGGGTGGATGTGGTGTGAGTATGTCTTCAAATACACTTCCTTTGTGAAATAGGCATCCACAAACTCTTCAGGTTCCAATCTCTTGTAACGGAGTGCTGCCATTGCATGCTTGCATGGAATCCCAGTGATTTGCCAGACTCCACAGATGCATTTCCTTTTGTCAATATTTCCCACATAACCCACAATATCGTCTAATACTTCATAATCAGACCCTTCAACAAATACCACATTACAAAATCTTGACTTATCACCTATTTCCTTTAGCTTCCTTTTAACCCTCAGTGTTGCCCTTCCATCCCAAGTCAACCCCTTCTCATATCTCCTTTGCATTTTGGTCAAAAGTTTCCTTCTTAAGAACTCCATCATAGTAAGAATGGGTTTGCTTCTCTGCACACCCAACCACCCATTGAATGACTCTGTAATGTTGTTAGTAACATGGTCAGATTTTATTCTCTCATCAAATGCATGTGCACACCAAGTGGATGGATCAATCTTCCCCAGATACTCATATGCCTAGCTATCAAGCTTCTTGATTTGATCCATCTCGTAGTTAAAGGCATGTATGCTTGTGGCTTTGGAAGCCCTCTAAAAATGAGTCTTCAACTCTAAACCAAGGTGATTGGCACTAAAGTTACTGTATATGTGCCTAGCACAATACTTGTTATTTGCCTCAGGCATAATTTCTTCTATTGCAGGGAGCACACCCTATAAATAAATGTGCACATGTCAGTCATGATGAACACACAATAAAATGAAGTAATTTATTAAACATTTACATAAATGATGAATTACCTTTTGCCTATCAGTCATGAGTGTAAGGTCTCTCACATCTCCAAGAACACTATGTAAGTGGCAAATGAAAAACTTCCAGCTTTCCTTTGTCTTTGACTCAACCACAACAAATGCAATAGGGTAGATCCCTAGATCACCATCAAGTGCAAGAGCAGTAAGTAACATACCACCAAATGGGCCCTTTAGGAAGTACCCATCCATGCCAATGAAGGGTCTACACCCTGCTAGAAATCTCTGCTTCATAGCATCAAGGCAGAAAAATAACCTTTTGAAGGTGGGTTGATGATTAATGGTCACCCTCTCTAGTTCAACTCTAACCATACTCCCTGGATTTGTCCTCCTCACCATTTCAGCATATGTTGTAAGTTTTTCATAACTTTTCCCATGATCCCCTTCTTGAGCTTCATTTGCTCTTATTCTTGCCCTATACAGCCTGCTTTTACTATATTCAATTCCAAATGTATCTTTCAATTGAGCTTGCATCCCATTAATTTTCATATCCGGATTTGTCTTAAGATTCTTAAACAACTTTTTAGCAATCCATACTGAATTACCTTCATTTACCTGATCAACTCTTACACATGTGTGATCAGGTGTATATGATTTGATCTTGTAAGTGGTTGTGCCTGTTATAGGAGACACATGAATCCTCCAAGGACATCCATCAGCAGCACATGAGCAGGTCACCCTAACTCTTTCATTTTTATTTCTTCTTATATTGAACCCTTCTTGTACTACAAAGTCCTTTAGCATGTCCCTAAACTTCTGCAAAGTGCTAAACTCTTGACCAACTTTGAACATAATCTTCCCATCTCGTTCCCTTGCTAACTCTACTACCATATCCCTCAGGCTCTGACCCAGAACTGTGAATACCATCACTGTCCTCATCATTTGATTGATAGTCAGATAATAAATCATCACTGTCTTTAATCATGCATTCAGTGTCAAAAGCATTCATCTCCACGATAGCATACTGACATTTCCTAATGTCATCATCTCTGTCACCATCATCACTCTCAGCCCTCCAATCATATCCACCATCATCACTCTCAACCCTCCATTCATATCCACCATCATCAAAACATGGCAACCCCTCCTCCGGATAGTCCATGTAATGTAATTAAAATTGTTCATGAAATTAAAGACCATAAACAAATAAATGGTGGAGCATAACTAATCTGTAAGCTGAAATTAAATACCATAAACAAAAAAACTGAAACATGTGGCTCTAAGCTGAAAATTAGATAAATCATAGATAAATGTAGTTATGCCCAGTAAATTCTGAAAATGTAGACATCGATATAGGCCCCAATACCCCACCGGCCACAAAAAATAATCAAAGACTAGTTTAAGATCATCAAATTATGCAAGATAAGGTTTATGGAGTGTCATGATATTCTCCAATGATGGAATTGGTATGAAATAACTTCTAAATATGTGTGAACATATTAAAAGTAGATGGGTATCATTAATGAGAAATTTGAACATTAACAAAAGAAAGTTCCCCTTAGGCACCTTTAGAAAAAAGGTTTCAACTTGTGCTCAGAATGAAAAGATTAGTTATCAGCATTCCCCTTTTAAAAAGTGGTTATTCCCTTGGCTCACTTGAAGATGAAGCCAGTATAATAGATAGTAATGGGCCATTGAGTATATTTTTTTGGAAGGTAGCATGAGCAAATAATATGTCTCTAGTAGAATAGTGGTAATTATGTGGGTCAGAAACATCTCTTTTTGAGAGATCCGAGAAACATAAAGGAAGTATCACCAATACAACATATGATAATCTATATAATAAATATTTAGCTCTGATTAGAGAAATTGGCTTTGGCAAAGCAAAGAATATTTTCCCTGACATAGTCATAGTTCTAGAGGATTCATAGTAAAGGGGACCTCCAAACATATGTGGAGAGGATTTACAGTAAAGGGGACCTCCAGAAGAAAGAAAACATCTAAACATATGTGGATAAAAAGAAGGTCTAAAGCAGACATGTGGGACCTCCAAGCTGGTTATGTCCACACGACTTTGAGGTGTTCCATGCATATTATAAACCTCTTTCTTCAAGTGGGTTTTGTCCATACGCTTCTCAATGTAAGGTATTCCATTCCTATTCTAAAGATCCGAACCACATGTGGGACCTCCAAGTGAGAAGATGATGCAGAAAAATAAAGAGAAGAGAAAGCAAAGCGGAGAGGGATTACCGGAGAAGATGATGCAGTTGCCTAGAAGACCTATTGCCGTCGGAGCAGAGATGGTCTACGGTTTCTATTGCCGCCAACGAGATGGTCTAGGGATTTTTTGATTTCGTGATTTGGGGGAAAAAAGTAAACTTCGTTTATAAGAACAGGAGAGGGCCAAGCATGCTGGAGACCTACCCCTTACGCTTTAGATCAAGGCTTTCTCCAAAGTGCACCTTTGTGGGTAATTTTGATGAAAATACATTTACACCCCCTGATGGGTAATTTTGGAAGTTTATAAATTTTATTATATGACATCAACACTTTTATTAGTTGACTGATGGTCAACTGTTGGAAGGGGGTGTAGATGTCATTATTTTAAAAAGTAAGGGTACCTAATGTATTTTTAGAAAATTGAGGGGGTCTATGTGTATTTTCATCAAACCTCATGGGGTGTAAATGTATTTTCCCCTTTATTAAAATTCACCAGCTGTCTCGAAGCTAGTTCATATTGATGTAGAAGATCCACCAGGTGGTAAGCTTCCTCTATATTCGCTTTGATCACTATTAAACAATCGTCCGCAAATAGTAAGTGTGAAATGAGTGGGGCCCCCCGCGCCATTCTAAGCCCACTCAGATAATTGCTTTGAACTACTTGCCTGACTAAACTTGAAAGAACCTCACCACAAATCATAAACAAATAGGGGGACAAAGGGTCCCCTTATCAGAGACCCCTGGTTGGGGTGATTTGCCCTCTCGGCTCACCATTTACCAAAACAGAGAAAGAAGCCGTGGTAACACATTTGTAAGCACCCAATTTTTACACCTTGCTTAACCATAGTTAACCGCCGTTAACCATGGTTATTCTCGACCAAACCCTAGTAGCCCTAGGTAGACCATAATCCAAGCCCTAGTAGCCCTAGGTAGGCCCTAATCCAAGCCTTATTTAAACCATAAGAAAATTTAGAATTCAAATGGGTTCAAGGCCCATTTCAAGTAAAATCCCTAAGCCATAGGTAATACCCTAGTCTAACCCTACCTAAACCCTAGGACTCACCCTAGGTAAATCTTAGATCTAACCTTAGCCTAGCCCTAGTCCAAACCCTAAGCAAAGCCCTTACGGGATAGAGGCCCGTTTCAATCAAAAATAAAACCAAGTCCAAAAGCTTAAGTCCTAGTTTAACCCTAGGCTAACCTTAACCAAACCCTAGAACTAACCCTAGGTAGACCCTAGATCTAACCCTAGGCCTAACCCTAGATTAGCCCTAGCCCAAACCCTAGGCAAGACCCCATGGGCTCAAGGCCCTTTTCAAGTCCAAAAAAAAATAAAATGGATAAATCCTATTTTTGGGCCCAAGCAAGGGCCCACGATTTGAGTGGGACCCACAATGATTTTTCAAATTTGAATTTGGGAGCCAACTCCAAGTAGGGTAAAACCCTTTTTGCTTTACCCTACATAGGTGAGGGTAAGCCCAAAACAAAAAAAAAAAACAAAACAAAACAAAAAACAAAAAAAAAAACAAAAAAACCAAAAAATTTTCAACCAAAAGGTCAAGGCCCATGGCCTTTTAGGATTTTTTATTTTTATTTTTCATTTTTTTTAATCTATTAAAAAAAAAAAAGGGTTTGAATTTGGGCGCCAACCCAATGTGGCAAAGCCAACATGGGTTGGCCCATACCCATTTTAGCTAAGCCCACATTCGGTAAGTAAACAGTAACCAAAAAAAAAAAAAACCTTTAAACCAAATGGGGAAGACACTGTTCATCGTCTTCCCCATTGGTCCAAGCACCTGCCACACAGCCCCACAGCTCCCCTATGACCCCATTCTCTCCTCCTTTCCCTCCAAATTCCTAAAGTAATCCATTTGGGGTTTCTCTTTAAGAAAAAACAGCAAGATAGAGGGTGGGAGGCAGTCCCATCTCAGTGTAAAGCCGCCCCTACCCCTTGTGCGAACCAGCTGCACCTACACCTGCATTGACCATCCAATCACAGCCATCCATTCTCATCCTTATCACTCTCCCAACCTCTCTATTTAACACCCATTTGCACCCATGGTTGAGGGGACCCGGTTTTGGAGGAGGGATTCAAAAAAAAAAAAAAAGTTTCGAGCTCCTGTTCTCCCTTGGTCCAGACCTTATCATAGCCCCCACACACATTCCACCACCTCTAAACCACACCCAAACTTCTCACAATAGTCCCTAGTCCACCACACGTAGCCACTGTTAAGAAAAAAAAAGGAAATCCAAAAGATTACAGTAGCTTTCGGCCAGCCACACCTCCTATTCTCATCCATTTAAACCTCCAAACTCCTCCATTGTTATCCATCAAACACCCTCAGGCCCTACCAACACCTCCAACACTTCACCATAACCCTTCTCGAGCTCCACAGGCCTCACCGTACGCGCCACAGTCCCCTGACGAGCAACCGCGAGCTGTAGCCGAGGGTATACACCCCCACCACTCCTTTACGGTTTTCCCTACTTGTTACTTATTGTATTTGCCATTATAAAGGACCCCTGGTCCCATTCTAGGGGTCCCCTTTTTTGCTTCTGTTGCTTTTTTTTTTTCTTCTAAGTTCAGTGATGCAAAACCGTGTGGACCTCAACCTAGAGGCGTGGCCACGCATCCACCCCTCCCACCACCACGGCACACGACCACTCTGAGATGTCTGGGGAGTCCTCAATCGATGAGGAAACCCCTGGACCTCACTGGTAAAGCACCGCAGCCCCCACAGTCCTTTTTTTTCTTCAAAAAAAAATTCTAAAAAAAAAAGAAAAACAGATTGGGTCCACTGCCTGTAACTCACGTTTAACCCTGGTTAGACTCGGCCTTGGTCGAAACCAAGGCCATGGTTAGACTCTCCCCACTTCAGGCTACCCCTTTGTAAATTTTCAGCCCCTTAATTGCACATTAACCATGGTTAAATCGACCCCAAAGTGGGGTCGACAGTGTGCAGAAATGGCGAAATAGGTGACTTTGGGCCTCTGTGGGGCCCACGTACAACCTTCCCTTAGGCCTCACAAGGGCTCAAAGTGTTCCTTACATGGCAGGCTTCGCAACCATGGTCTTGGATCCCCAAGGAGTTGACCCAAACCGCGGTAAACTCGCCGCAAAGTTTTAAAAAAAATCTGTTTTGGTGGAAATCGTCATTTTATGTGGTGTTTTTCGGGGCAACTTTGGGCCTCTGTAGGGCCCACACCCGACCTCCCCTTGGGCTCCAAAAAGGCTCAAAATATTCCTGGCATATCAGGCTACCCATTAGTAGTCTCGGATTCCCGCGATTCCCCCGTTAACCATGGTTAAATTCACGTTAACTATGGTTAAAAATTTAATGAAAATTTTAGCTTTTTTGTAATTTCTGATATTTGTGGGGGCCCAGACCGGGTAGGAGGCTAGTCTAGGCCCTGCCATGGATCTTGGGCCCACTTTTGCCTCCGTAGGCCCCTTAACCATGGTTAAACTCACCCGTGGTTAACATTTAACCATGGTTAAGCGGCCCATGACCTCAGAAAATTCTGGAGAAATCATTAAAAAATCAAAAATATTCTCTGAATTCTAAATATATTTTTTTAAAATTTTTTTCATTGTGGTTAGGACCCTTAACCATGGTTAAAAACCTCATCCGGGTTGATTTTTAACCATGGTTAAGCGACCCTTAACCAGATAAAATCTGAAAAAATGATCAAAAATTCTAAAATAATTTGAGAAGTCGAAAAATGGTCCCACTTGGCCATTTAACCCTGGTTAAAACCCTTAACCATGGTGACCACCCCCCTTAACCGCGGTTAAACAGTCTTTGACCGCCGAAAAAATCTGAAAAAATCTCAAAAAATCAAAAAAATTCAAAAGGATCAAAAAATACGATATTGGAATTTTTAACCATGGTTAGCACCCCTAACCATGGTTAATCACATTTTTAACAACGATTAGCAACCCTAACCCTTGGTTAAGACACCTTGGGCCTACCGGGCCTCATCCCTTGGCCTACCGGGCCAAATCCTAGCCTACCGGGCCCACCCTTGGCTTACCGGGCTCAATCTCGGCCTACCGGGCCCAAACTAGCCTACCGAGCTTCACCCTCGGCCTACCGGGCCCAACCCTAGTCTATCGGACTTACCTTAGGCCTACTGGGCCCAATACCAAGCACTTGACCAACCCGGTCAACCACCCCTAGCCTCCCGGCTAGACCCTAAGCCATCCTTGGTGCACACACACACATACACCCCTTGCCTTGGCACGGGCTCATGTGCCAGAACTACGCTCGGTCTGATCTCACCCTATGTGAGTACGTAGGCAGCCCAACCCGGGTTCGACCCTAGTCTACGATTTCCTCCTTCTTAGATTAGCATTATCTTAAATATTTAAGGTATTTGGTTAAAACTGAGTCTAATTTGGCTTAACCCTAGCAAGTAGGGCACCACTGAAAAGTGAAAGTGCCGGGGTGCCTAACCCCTTCCCTGGACTTAACCGAACCTCTTGCCCTAATCTCGGACCGTAGACCAAGACCCTATCCAAATCCCGGGGACTTATCCCTTCCGAATGCATAGGTGGCGACTCTATACTACCCCGTGAGATGCAAACCAGGGTTTCACCAAAACCCGCGCTCACAACATTGGCTAATGAGATGCATCCAGCGTTGGCAGAACCCCATTCGCTTCATAGTGTCAAAGAGCAATGGCCACTCCACTCGATCATACGCACGACTCATATCTAGCTTCACTGCCATCATGCGCTCAACCCCCGTCCTTGTCTGTGAAGATAGTGAGTAATTTCATGTGCAACTAAAATATTGTCTGATATTTGTCTTCCTCGAATAAAAGCCGACTGAGATTGGTCGATCACATCTGGCAGACAATCCCTCATCTGATTTGCTAGTATCTTTGCTATCACTTTGTAAATAACGTTGCACAAGCTTATCGGCCTGTATTGATTAGTTCCTTCAGGGTGGGCAAGTTTTGGGATCAGAACTATATGGGTGTAATTCAACTCTTTTAGAAGAAATCCCCCCTGAAAAAACTCCTGACATCATTGCAAACTTGGGGGCCCACAGTGTCCCAGTGTTTATGGTAGAACCAAGCAGGCATGCCTTCCAGCCTCGAAGCCTTCAAGTGGCCAAATTGGAACATAACATCTCTAATTTCCTCCTGCGTTACTTCACGACATAGTTGTGTATTCATCTACTCAGAAACCTTATGAGAAATGAAAGAGGTGGTTTCTGTAACACCTGTAGGGTGTGAAGTAGAATAAAGAGCCTGAAAATGGGAGACAATGTGTTTCCTAATCTCCTCGTTTGAAGTCAGCCACTGGTGGTCCTCCGCTTTGAGTGTAAGGATCCTATTCCTTTGCCGATGGTGAACTGCCGTTGTATGAAAAAACTTTGTGTTTTTATCCCCACATGCTAGCCAATCCACTCTATATTTCTGTTTCCAAAAGACCTCTTTTTGTTTGTAGGCTTAATCCAATTCCCCCATAAGAAGATTCTCTTGTTGTTGAGCAGACCCCACTGTATTCCGCCTTTGAATATTCCAAATCTAATTCTTTAAGCTCTGAATACGATCTTGAAGATTACCAAACGAAGTTCTATTCCAAGCTTTAAGTTCGGTTTGACAGTTGCAAATTTTTTACAAACCTGATACATTGGAGACCCACTGCATTCTTTACTCCATGCAGCCTAAATCACTCGAGCACAATCTTCATGCTTATCCCACATAGCCTCATAATGGAATGAATACTTGCGCCTTCTTGAGGGGAGATCTGGTCCAATGAGAAGTGGTGCATGATCTGATCCAATAATTGGAAGGGTGCATACCACAGTTTGGGGAAATTGAGCTCTCCATTGAGTGTTGGCCAGCACACGATCCAACCGAGCCTCAATCCGATTGGGATGCTGCCTCTTATTACACAAAGTAAAGGGAGCACCATGACAGCCCAGGTATATAAGATTGGCTAAAGAAAGCATATCGTGAAAAGGCTTAAGATGGTTAAACGTGGGATGGTTACCACATACTTTCTCATGAGAATTAGTTAAATCATTGAAGTCAACTATACAAGCCCAAGACAAGTGAACATGTGGGCCGGTCGAGGCCATCCGTCGCCACAAATCATACCTCAAGGAGTCTTCTATCGGGCCATAAACAAAGGACGCCACCCATTCTTTAGCTAGCTGATTTTCTTTTAATCCGCGTTTCAATAAGATTCTTATCCGCTGAGATAATTGTTATTGTTACATCTTTCGTCCATAATAATGCGAGACCTCCTGACACCCCCAAAGGATCTAGGGTGAAGAAATTATCCAACTTTAGTTTTCTGGCCACCCATTGAACTTTTGGCAACTTATTTTTGGTTTTCATAAGAAAAATTATTGATGGCCTATACCGAAGGATATGATCCTTTAACATGTGAACTGTTAGGAGCCGGCCCAGCCCCTGGTAGTTCCAGGCTAACAGATTCATTGGGAATGAGGTGGCTGCTCCCTGGCAGGCACCCCGGACTTGGAAGAGGGAAAGTCATTAAAATTGCTAAAAATACTATTCACACGATTACTATTCATCTTATTTACAGTTTTACCACTCAACTTTAAATAATTCTATAGAGCTCGATTTTTATCGGATTTACCTGAAATTTTAACCATAGCTACTTTAAGTCATATAGAATCTACCTTAAAATTTTCATAAATTTTGGATGATGAAAAAGACCAAAATACCCATCTTATGATAAAGACAAATTTGTTTATTTTGATCATTTTCTTTTCTTTAAACCTTAACCATTGATCATGCAATACTTATAAGTTTAGTTAAAACTTTATATAGACATATTTAGACCTAGTTAATCATCAATTAAACATTATTGGACATCAATTAACATTAATTGCAATGTTTAAGCAGAATCTCCATATTTTCATTCAATGTGCACTAGTTTCAAGAAAAACAAGTTTTGAGGTCTCTACAATGCCAGAGGGAGGAATATGAAGAAATGCTACCCCAAATGCAAACTTCCGAACCCTTATTGTGGTTGCGATAAGGGTTGCTATTTTTTCTTGTTGACACATATGTTGCACACACAATGAGAGTATAGCACTCCCCTAGATATCCAATATCAATGTTTTTTTTTTTCTTTTGATAATTACAACATGTGATTTTTTTTTTTGTATGTCCCCAACCATTCAGGTCAGTATAAATCCTCGAGGGTGTGATGAGATTCAGCAACCCGCTACACCAGGTAAGTCCAAGAAAATCTTATGCGGGGCTGGCCCTGCTCCCGCTCTTAAATCTCCCTCTCGCGGTTTGAGATCGAATCCGCCTTAAGAGCGCGATTTCAGAATTTATAGAGCGCGCTTTTAGATTTTATAGAGCGTAGTGTTCACAAGAGCTGGAGAAAACTTCATTCTTCTATGCCATTTTTGTTCTCATTGTATCTCTAACTCAGTGAAGAAGACGAACTAGTTACTTCGGAGTCTTCAAAATTGTGAAAATTAAAAAGCCTTGTGAAAAGACAAGAAGTCTTTTCACACTATATTTTTATTGGCATTGGCTTGTCTCTGGCGAGGCCATAAAGGGCTTGTCTCAGGGTTCCATAGAATAGAGGACAAGTGGTGGAGAAGTCAAAATCATGGGGCCCATGATTTTGACTTCTCCGCACATAAATAGACATGTGGCGATAAGTGTGTGAGAATAAGGGGGAGAGATATCAAATGGGGAGAAGTCAAAAATCATGGGGAGAAAATAAATGACTTCTCCCCATTCTTATGCCAGTTGTCGCACAATGTATGGAACCCCAAGAGCCCTTTTTGGCTTCGCCAGAGACAATCCGAGGCCATTTTTATTTTCATTTTATAAAAGAAAGTCAGTAAATGTCTTTTCAACATTTTCTTTACAGGTTATTTTTTTCCTTTATCCTTTACTTCGTTGGAGAGATTAGATAAGAGAAGAGATCATTTACAGCCAATTGCGATTGAAGCTCTCCCAAGTTCAATCGCACCCAGAAGTCAATATGTGTCCCTTTTAACCTTGGTTGAAATTAATTAATTCAATAATGTTATATATATGGCGCTCCGGAGGCGCTCTCGACCCCATCCTAAATTCAAATTTGACGCTCTCGGGCTCCCGCTCCACACTCCCGCTCTCGCCCCCGCTTCGGTTACTTAGGGCTGGCCCCAAAGAGGGAGTGACAAGTCAAACCTAGAACGTTTTGCTTCATGAGATGTGAGTCCCTGGAGCCACTCGTTCACCCCTTTAGGGTTAATTACAACATGTGATTTTCTCTCAATTAACTCTTAACAACAAAGTGTAAATGATCATTCATGGTTTCTATTGCAAATGCCAAAGACAATTTGTACGACACTCACAGAGTATATTAAAGATAGAGGGGATTGCATTCGAAGGTATTTACGGCCAGATCAGTGCATATCAACAGGATACAAAATTGAGAGCTCATATTTATTACAAAATTTTGCCAGAAAATCAGTCGTTGAATTGGTTTCCCTCGAAAAATGATGAATATAGTGCATTCATGAAACCCTGGAAAGCATTGACTTGATGCTGGAGACCAAATTCAAAAGGTAATAAGGAGAGGGTTCAGAAGAAGAGAGGAACTTGATGGCTTGAAGGTGGTCAGAGGCAATGAGAATGTCAGACAGACCTTGATCAACTGCAATCCGAATGCCATTATTGATCACCATTAACTTTAGAATAAGGACGTCGTATTCAAGAAGATCATGCTGCAAATGCCACAAGAAGGACAACCCTAATGATCTCTTATTATACCTCTAAAGGCAGACCTTCCATTACGAAGTGAACCATCGCAATTGATGGTCCAATGGTCCTAGGAGGAGGGGACTAGATGCTTGAAGAATGGCCATGCTTGAAGGACGGCTTGAGTGGATATATATGTGTTACGATCTTAATTAAGACTACAATTATTTGAATAGAAAATAAGTACGTGATTTCTTTTTTGGGGAAAAAAATTACACGTGATTAGCATACAAAAAAAATGATTTTTTTTTTGTTATCAATAATTATTTACAGAACCTAAAGTAATAAAGTGAAACTAATTGCATTAACAACAAATAAACAAAAAAACTGATTTTTTTTGTTGCTAATAATTCTTTATGATAGCAAATAGGAGATCGAATCACAACCATCACGATTGAATTACGGGAAAGTTCAATCACACACACAGGTCAACACATGTCTTTTTTAATTCACATTAACCATGGTTAAGATTCTTTAACTCTTAAGGTTCCACAATTTAACCTTGGTTTCTCGAATAAAATATTTTAACCTTAAGGTTAATTTTTTTTAAAAAAAAATTCTAAAACCCTAGGTTGGATTGTTGAATCATGAGGGTTAATGAATTTTAAACTCTTAATAATGATTAATAGGAGCTAAAAATGACACGTGGGTTCAATCCGGATTGGCTGCCATTCTATCTCAACAAACAGAGCCTAAAACAAAAATGAGTTAGACAGATTGATTTTTTTTGGGTGGTGTTATGTGCACACCAATATTTGATGACTACACCCCATTTAAAAATTTTCTTATATTTTGAAGTTCTCTATATTTTTATATGTGCACCCCATTTATAATTTTTTTTATTTTTCAACCTAACTTTTTCTCTATTCGTCATCACCTCTATACGGTCTCACTTAGTCATTATTTCTCTATTAACCAAAATTTTCTCATGGTCTCAGCTTTTAGTATGACAATTTTGTTTATTTAAATTTTATTTATTTTATTGAAATTTATTTATATAATTTCTCATATGCCTTTGATTTTCTTTGTTTAATCGATAACTATTGAAAATTCAATTATTGTTTGAAAATTGTTGATTCTTTGAAATTCCTTCTATTTAAGTTATTGATATTGATAAAATCAGAAGAAAAAAAATAAAAAAAATAGTCTTATTGAAATTTTTTTACACCACCATAGTGTACTTGCATAGATTATTACCCATAAATATTAAATGAGAAATTTCAACCTTTAATTAAACAAGTAGTGGTTGCATTATTTATTTTTGGGTAAAGTGACTCTTAAGTGAAAATGAAGCTGACATTACCCTCTATTCTTATAATTAATAAATTTGGAGTTTGGTGTGTAACTATAAATTTTATAAGTATTTTTTTGATTTTGGTGTGCATTTAAAATTTCAAGAAATTAGTGGTGTGCAGTCATCAATTTTAAAAAATGGGGTGTAATCATCAAATATTGGTGTGCACCTAACACCACCTTTTTTTTGACGGGGGTAAAGCCCAAAAACGATTAAAGCCAAAGATAGTTACGTCTAACCACAAAAAAAAGAAAAAAGATGATAGTTACGCACCATACAAAATCTTCGGAAAAGTAAGGAACACGTAAAGTATTTTGTGCGTGACACGTTGCTTGGTTAAAGTAGTAAAAAAACCGCGTCAAAAAACGCGGTATAAGACCGCACAAACCCTAGGAGGAGGAAGATCTTTTCATGTGCACCTAACACCACCTCTCTGATAAGAAGCTTTCCAGGAAGCTGCAGGCCTTTGTCTTTATTTCTAGGGTTCCTCTCTTCTTCATCCTTTTATGGTAATTCTCTGCACTATCCGATCTTTATAGTTTCTCTTTTATAATTCCTTTCGTTGTTGTTCTTTTGAGGCAATTTCTGTGAATCTGAGCAATATATCCACCTGAGTTGCAACAAATTTTTTGTTTTAACGGAAGATATGTAAATTTAGCTGGTTTTCTGAATGATCGGTTTCATCAGATTTACCGGAAATCGAGTAGAGACGGAATCAGAACAGGTGGATTTTCTTTTGGAATAATTGATATTCTGTTCTCGTATGGTAGGAAAGATTTGCCCGATCTGCGTATATCCGATTTTCAACGAAGAAAAGTAGTTGTAGATGTGAAAATACTTTGTGGAATTTTTTTTTTTGATCGGTAAAATACTTTCTGGAATTGCTTTGAGAAGTGAACTTTTAGGGGTATTTGGAAGGTTCAATCGCTTGATTGGAAAGCAATTTGATTCTCTATTGACAGTTCCTGTATGTTTGTGAACAGTGATTTAGTGTCTTCATGTGCAAGTTTTTAGTACAAGAACCAATTGGTGATGTCTGATTGGGGAATAGCAACATACCTGGGTTCAAAACCCCTTTTGACCTGCCGGGGATTTGGGTTCAGGCATGGTTGAGTGATTTGCTATTGAATTTTAAAGGGGGTTTAAATTTATAATAGTATAAATGTCTATGGGTTTTTGAAGGGGAAACAAAGAAACTGGGACTGAATAGAGGAATTATTCCTCACAATTCTACGCAAAGATTGTGTTCCGACTGTTTATTTACTTTTAGCATCATGCATGATCTGTTGTTGAACTCCTTAATTCTGAGAAATTTTAGTAAAATCATTCCCTCCCATGGATGTTACTTGTGTCTTGACATATAAGTGACTTTTAACCAAACCCATAAAGATGGGTTTATTATTCATGGCAGAGAATGTTCATGCTCCAAAGTGCTGATTATATAGTTTTGTTTCTTTTTCTTCTGCAGGGGTAATAATTTTCATCAGTTCAATCCTTTAACTGCAAAGATTACCAGAATTTGCATAATCTTATATAACCAACAGCTTGCTTTGCAACCGACATAGAGGGACTTGAAAGTGACTTAAGAAACGTTATCTGGGACTTCGAGACTGGATTATTTTTTACTAGATAACAGGGTTATATCCTCTTTACTTCTAGAGAATCTCAAAGACATGCCAATTTCAGGATGTGAAAAGGTGTTTATTCATTTTTTCTATTTTACTACTAAATAAAATTGGGGAAGTAAATGGAATTTATTTTTTCTTGAATATTGATTAATCAATTTTCTATTGGCAGCCTGGGTTTAAACCCCTTGCTCCTAGTGAATCTGTTGTAGGTGTGCCTATCAAGAAAAGAAGGTTCCCGTTTGTTCGGCTTCCATCACCTCCATCTCAAATGCTAGCTTCACCCCTAGAGGACCCTAATCTGCTTCAGAAAGAAAAGTCTAACTCAAAGCAAGTGACATCTCCTTCAAACTCAGGTGGTGCAACAGAGGTCTCTGGCATTGCTGATACCGAGGAAAAAAATTTCCCGGGAAAAAAGGAAGAAGGTTATGCTGATAAAAATGTTAACCTGGTTCAGAGCAAGGTTAACCCCCCCAGACTTGATGTTGGGGAATTGAATCTTACAATGGCCACTGATTCTTGGGTTGAAACGGATAATGAAGGGAAACATTTGCTTGCTGATAGATCTGCATTCAAAAAAATTCCGGAAAATACTGAGCTGCAATTAGCACTAAATGAAACTCTTGCACTGCAAATAGGAGATGTTATAATCGGCAAACCAAAACTTAAGGGGGATGGCAAATCTAAAATTTCTAAAACACTGGGAAATACTGAATCGTTATTAGCTCCAGAACAACTTTTGGTTCCGACAGTGGCAGGTCAAAATAATCTTCAGAGGAGAAATAATGATGCCGAGTCAAAGATTGATGGCAGTCATCTGCGTCCGAACAGGTCAAACTGGGATTTGAATACCATGATGGACACATGGGAGGGCTCTATGAATGATGCGGCTACAGCTCATGGAGCAATGGGTATTGGTGGGTTGGATGCAGCTGGCTTAGACCGTAAAAATCCTGTGACAGGCTCAATAAAAATGGGTTTCAGGGAACGAGAAGGCAATGGTGTTGCTTCAGGAAAACAGATCTTTGAAGAGAGTGAAAACAGATCCAAGTTACCCAGCTTGTTAACACCTCCTGGCCAACAATGCAAGTCTGAGGATCTTCTTCATCTACGCCTTAGTCCATCGTGTCTCCAGTCAAGCTTCAGTCAGGAATATTCAAGTCCATCAACAAAAATAAATTCAAAGAAAGTTCCAGCTGATCTGAGCTTGTCTGGGGTGGTGTCGCCAACTAGCAATTTGAATTATTTGGGTGCTGGAATTGTGAAGTCTGAACCATTTATTGAGGGCTGTGAACAGGATTTCAAGAGAGCTAAAGTGAGCCCTCAGGAATTAGTAGATTTTGGAACCATAAAGCCTGAACAGGTTGAGGCGAGTGACCAAGAATCTGTAAAATCATTGAAGAGCAGCTTGAAATTGGCTGATGATAGACCTGTAAAATCTGAATCAGATAAATTAATACCAGAAACCTTCAGGACAGTAAAAGGGATATCACAGCAATCAGACCACCCCACTTGTGCCACGGAGGTGCCCAAGAGTGGGGATGCATTACACTGTTTGGCTGATGGTATTTGTACCATGGCTATGCCTATTACTGGACGGGGTTCAGGTCCTTCAGGGTCTTTTACTTGTGCAATGGGGTTGTCTATTAGTGGCGAGGTATCAAGCCATTCAGAATTTCCTAGTACCAAGGGAGTAAATGATATTGAGGAGGCACCCCAGGAAGCACGGGAAATTGCTGGGCGAGCCACTTCAGATATGGTGTCTAAATCTGTGAATCCTGATTCTAAAGAATCAAAGATTACTGATGATATGATTAATGCTGAAAGAACAGAAGTCTTAGATGGTTCGATTACTGAATCGCCCAGATTAAAGCTGAAGGATGAGCTTCACATGGTTTCACATGATAACAGTGAGGTAGCTGAAAGTGATGAGGAAAAGCTTGACATATCAGCTGATATGGGAGATGATTCTTACGGTACTGATTCTGAATCTTATGGTGATCATACAGTAGGCCCTCCTGTAGATATGGGGGCTAAACAACATGGTGGTGATGACGATGACTACGAAGATGGTGAGGTTCGAGAACCATTGGTGCATACTGCAACTGAAGGTGCTGTGTGCAAGGAAAGAGAAGCCGGATATGTGAATAATTGGGAATCAGATGATAGGAACGCTGATTTTTCTGGTTTAACTGATAATGATAATCTTGCTCCATCATATGTTGTGGACAGAGACATTAAAATAGAAGATCCTGTTGAAAGAAAGGAAGCTTATTCTAGTGGAGTATGTGATGACATTATGCGTAACGAGAACAACGATGGGAACATCAACAAAGTTGCATGTTTGCCAGGAATAGTGGCAGTTGAATTTCCAACTACTGGATATGGCAAGAAGAGGCTTGTTAAGGCCACTAAAATTAAACCATTGAACCTCTCAGGAAAGGAAAATGACCCAAAAGGCAATGAAAGAGAGTTATCATCTGATCAAGCACTTGGTGCAAGTCAAGGAACTGCCACAGGGGATGGTCAGAGTGAACCGGAGAATTTCAAGGGAACTGTCCTGGTGGAGACCAGCGATTCAATTCTCCCTAAGACGGAAGCATCTATAAATGACAATGAAGCAGTTAAAGATGCCAACGGTAGAGGTAACCGGAGCCGGATTATAAATTTGGCTCGAGCTTCTAATGGGCCATCATCGAGTAGAATGAGATCTATTCCTGTCAGGTCATTACCATCAAGAACTGAGAAGGAAAAATTTGCTGATTTGTTTCTCAGGGGAGATAAATTACATCCCCGAGGGAGTAGGTAATACCCTATTAATGTTAGCTGTTGCTTTAGCATTTTTCATATAGATGCACGGTTATTTTATTTTTCATTCCTTGTCATTTTTCATCCCTTGTCATTTTTCAGATGTGAAAGCTATATGGATGTTCCCTGCAAATTAGAAAGAGAGAGAAATCAAGATCATCGAGTCAGAAACTCTGGGCCGGAATTTATGCATGGCAGAAGAAGGGTCGGCCGACCAGACACTTTACGTGGCAATTGGGATTCTGACCATGACTTCATCCCAGATAATTATAATGGTCCGACTGGTTTTCGTTTCCCTAGGCCAAAAAATGCAACTGTGAGGCTTGATTGTGATGGTTATATTATTGGACCAGATTGTAGTATTGTGGGTGCTGGGAGGGGAGAGAGGAAGCCCTTAATTGATGAATTGCCACATTTCCGTCATCTTCCCTCGAGGAGGCGTTCACCTGGAGGGAGAGGAAGGCCTGTGACACACGGTGTTCAAATGGTTCGCAGACCTCCTAGAGATATTAGCCCAGATAGATGTGTTGGTGGAGGTGGTTCTGATTTAGTTAGACTGAGGCACGAAGCTAAATTCATAAGGGGTCCGCCAGATGACATGATGGATTCTGTGTTTTCGCATCCACAGTATGAGCGTGTAGATGACCCTTTTGTCCATGAGGACAGGAGCTTTTCACCTATTCAGAGGAGGGGCCCTCCACATATACCTCGAATTCGCTCAAAATCTCCAAGGTCCAGACCAGACGCTCCAGGCCCATGGTCATCTCCTAGACGAAGATCTCCTGATGGGTTTGATGGACATCCTGAGCTGACCCATCAGAGATCTCCAGCAGTTTATAGGATTGAGAGGATGAGATCTCATAATCAACGTAATTGTTTCCCTGAAGATATGGTGGCTAGAAGGCATGGTTCCCCTCCTTACTTGTCCCGTCTATCTAATGATGTAAGACACGATCAGCCAAGGTCATTCGTACCCAATAGGAGCCCTTCTGGCAGGGTTTTACCGAGAGGCACCAGGAGGTTTGATATTATAGATCCTCGAGAAAGGACAGAAAGTGACGACTACTTTGGTGAACCTTTGCATTTTGGTCGGTTTCATAAGCTTGGAGGTGATGGAGGTGTTGGTGAGAGAGAGAAATGTAGTGAAAGACGTGAACCTGTTCGTTCTATCCGGCCTCCTTATAACAATGCTGATGTCGAGAACTTTGGTTTTAATGTGGAAGATGGTCCTAGGCCTTACATATACTGTCCAGAAGCCGACACAGAGTTTCACGAAAGAGGCAGCTCAAGGGAAAGAGAATTTGACAGGCGGATTAAAAATCGATCTGGGATTGCTCCTAGGAGAACAAGAAGCACTGAAGAGCAAGAAGAAAATTACAGGCATGGTGGGCAGGTGTGGCACGATGCTGGTTTTGATGATGTGTCCAGAGTGAAAAGGAGAAGATTCTGATAATATTTATATGCCAAGGCTTAGATTAGGGATGTGGAGATTCAGTGGGGGTATAGGAGACTTACATAAATAGTTCTGTTAATCTGCATCCCGGAATAAGGATAGTAATTTATTTGACTGGAACTCAGAACAAGTTTCTAATTATTATACGCAGTTCTTAATGAAGTTCTCAAAGTAAGTAATGCAGATGCTCTCCTGCTGATCAATTTGTGAAGAGAATTCATCTTGGCCTTTGGGTGAAACCAACTGGCTGGCTGGTGCTCTTATTGGGTCTGTTCATTACACATAGTTTCTATTTCTTCGGGAGACATATTGCCAGGTCCTTTTGTACCTAATCATGCGGTATTTGCTACAGTATCTCAGGTTCCCATTACCAAGTTTTTGTACCGTCGTATATTATGTTGGCAATAACCTATATCTAAGGACCGATTTCGGCGAAGTGAGACCATTTAAATTCTTGAATGGTGACCCTCCTTTTAGTGTCCTCAGCTTTACACAGTTGGGATAGTTGGCGGGCCAGAGAAGATCACAAAGAGCCCTTTGAACTACTTTCCAGTCATCAAGAACCTCTTAATGGTGTAAATAGCTTTGCATCCGTCTTAATAACCTTTGCACATCTGTACTCTATGATGTCTGGTTTATATAATTACTCACTCTGCCTTCATGCATTCCTCTGACTATGTCCTTCAGATCCCTGAGCTTCAACTATGTCCCAGGATCTATAAGGTCCGCAATTCATGTGGCTGATGAACAGGGTAAAGTTGGTTGATGTATGTTTCTGTGGTGATGCAGGAGTTCTTAGCAGATCTATTCTCTACATAATCTGCTTTAATTGAGTTGTTGAACTTTACATGCTTGCATGGTGCTTGAATTCTGATGGTCCCAACAGGATCTATTACAGATGGATTCTGACTTGGTCACACTTGACATGGTATCTTCTTGAATCTAAGTCTATGATTATGATCTACATGTTATAGCAGTGATTTGTGGGGTCAAATGGCAGCCTCCTTATGTGATTCCATGATCTGTCTTGCATCAAGAGCAGTTATGGGTTCAGATTGTTGAAGGCAAATTGAAGAAGTCATACAGATTCTCCATGGCTTACCTGTGGGTGTTTTTGCTTCTGGAAGGTTGAGGTTCATAGAAGGCAATAGCATATCTTGGCATGAACTGTTCAGATGTGCTCTGTTGTCCTACACTAATCTGGCATGTGCTGTGTTCCCTGCTGGACCAAATTTTGGAACCTCGTTCTAAGGGTCAGCTACCTCAGTTCACTATTACTGACAAAGAAAATTGAAGAGTCTATTGGCTGTATCAAGAGGTGGAGGATGAGTTGGACTGTTGAATTTCATTTGGATACCAGCTTTTGCTAGAAAACTGTGCCCATAGTGGCAATGGGAAAACAGAGCTTTCCATATGCTTGATCTGTTTATGAGCAGTGGTTTGCAAATGCTGGCGACCTTTGTAATAATGTGTTTCATATGCGGTCATTGTTGTCATTCAACTGATTTGAAGTTGTGCCTTGATCTAGCCATGTGAATGATATCTTCGCATGGGCTTATGGCAACAGAACGTGGACTTATGAGATAACATGGCCAATGAAGGAGGGTGTTTTTCTGGGCCCTCTCAGAGGAGAACTTGTGCCAAGTTCCTGAACAAGTTAATTATGCCTGATGCCTCAGAAGTTTGTGGACCGGGAGGATGAGTTTTTTTGTGACCTAAGTTTGAGCTGCTATAATGTGTGATCATTTTGCCTTGGTGATCCTCATGTGTTTTGCAGGAGCATGCAGTGATTTCTTCCTACTCCAGCAAGGATGTGGCCATGTTCTGATGTCCTGTAGCCTACTAAAAACAACTACTTTACTTCTCTAATTCTAAGCACATTGCAGGCTAGCATGTTTGCAAACGTCTAAGTGCTGCTTGGTATTTTGAGGCCCAGGGTTTGACAGCAATTTTGTTTTTGTTATTTCAGTAGTGTCATATATGGCACTTGTGCAGACTGGCAGTGGAACTGGTAATTTGCACTCTAGCTCAAATTTAATCTTTGCCCTGGCTTAGTTATTATATGACTACAAACTGGTGATATCACTTCTACATAATCTGGTTCAATTCCTGCAAAGCCAATTGCTAAACCATGGAATTTATGGATTTGGGTTACTTGCTCCCTGTTTTACGTGTTTTGAGGTTACAGAAATTCCGGTTCATTGATGAGCTTTATCGTTTTCTCTTCTTCTGTGTTTTAATATCTATGAGATATGAGAAAAGAAGTGAAAAAAAAAGGAAAACTGTCCTGAAAGTAAAGATGTGGAAAAAAAAGTGATGAAGGAAAAAAAAAAAGGGTAGCTACCCTGAAAGTATAGAGCTATGGAACGGTTTGAACCCAGGTAGTGGTTCCGAAACCAAACCAGCTTTACTAACTTCGCAAGATGACATACTTAATATACTGAAGTCTGGAATTGTGTAGGGTACTAAAACTGAAAGATGAATGGTGTATTTGGGATCTTCTAGCTTTCACACTTCTGATTTGACTCTGCTTTTGAACGTCCCAAGCTTCAGGAATTTCTTATCGTGATTGGTCGGTTGCAGCAGGCATAAGTAGTATGAACAATTAATTGGGTTAACCAAAACCTCGGTTAAGAGATCCAATCTTTGGGTGTGGATTATGTCTAGTGGATAATTGATACAGGAAATAGCTAAATTGTTAAAGGGTGCTGGGAGAATCAAATGGAAATGAAACCTGGAGAATCAGAGATCACCCTGGTAATGAAGAGGTTATGTGGGTCATCATGTCAGTGTGGGTATTGCGTGGTTTCATATGCAGGAATGGGGATTAGAACCGTCTTGCTCTTGGTGGGCTTTCGACATGTGGATATAAAAAGGGGAGAAGATGTCAAATGGAGAGAAGTCAAAAAAACAAGAGAGAAAATGAAATGACTAATCCCCTTTTTTATCACCACATGTCGGACTAGTTGTACATAGGCAAGACAGACGGTTTTGGTCTTGCGAGAGCAAGACCAAATCCAATCCCACAGGAATGCTATCCCCATCAGCAAAATTAAAAAAAGTTTGGTACTCTTACTGTTGAAGTGGCATGTTATATCTCGTTACATGTGCAACCAGTTAAAAAGGACAAGTTATGTACTCTCACTGTTGAAATAGCTTACCCAACATTCTCTTTTTCTAGTCTTACTGTGGAAATGACTTACCTGACTTTATCTTTTTCTTTTAAGGTTGCTTCTTCAATCGATTGAGAAACCTAACCTTTAAAAAGTAACTACCAGTTTTGCTTTGTCGGTGAGAATTTGGAATTCAGATGACATACAAAAATATATATTACGATGATATGATCCGATTTCCTATGGATATGATAATGTACACAACTATCGCTTGCTCCAATGGTAGGGTGGGGCCTCTCTTATGAGAGAGGCCACAAGATCTATTTCCGATGGGTGATGTCTTACAAAGAGTTTCATTTCCTCTTACTAATTATTAATTTAATTGATTTAATTTAATTGAAAATTTGAATGACACTCATTGCCAACTCCCTCCGAGCGTGGTTTAAGGCTTGATCGTCGATATGAGGAGATCTTGGAATAAGCTCAAAGAGTGACACATTCCAAAGTTAGAGATGTCACAGAGGGAGATGCAGCGCTAGTCCACACATCTGCCCACTAACAATGCTAATCACTCTATCAAAATGCAAAAGATCATTTGAAACTTTGGCTTCGGGTTGGGGCAACAGTGCCTTTACTTTCATTTTATTTTTTAACCCTAAATAAAATAAAAAATCAACCAGTCACATACTAAGCATAGTCATTGAACCAACGGTTTGGGTAATTATTTCACAAAAGTCATAGGTATTTAACCTGAGAGTGCCAAAAGCAAAGGCAGTTTCACTTGAAAGAAAGCCCAAACGAGATTCTACAAAGGGGGACCCGGATCCAGAAGTATGAAACATTTTCTTTTTCAAGTGAAATCCCCTAATATGTATGAAAAAGTGTAAAAGTGCTTTTATTGTTATGGAATAAGAAGCATTCGTATTTTAATGCACATCTTTAATTTATTCGGAGCTTTGCTCATAGATAAAATTAATGTAAAGGCATGGCCCCACTGAATTACGGGTGTATTTGAGCCGAGCTTACTGCTTGATTTGAGCTAAAATGTTTAGGTTTGAACTTTGCTTGATTGAACTTAGATCTCCATTCGAGTTTGAATTTTATTCAAGCCGAGCTGAGGTTGGTTCAAGCTTGATTCATGGATTTTTTTTTATTTGATATGATTTAAAAAAAATTATTATTAAGTTATAAAAATTACTGTAATTTAATACATCTATACACAAAAATGAAATTATGGGATAGTCCTTCAATCTAGAGTAGAGAGCTAGGATTCCAATTTTTGCTTTTAACTTCTTAACTCTTTTGCTGTTATTATTATCTCTTAAAATTGATTTGTAATAAATTAATTTTTTTTTATAATCTATGATTAAGAAAATTAAATTATTATTTATATTAATATAAATAATATTACTACAAAATATTATATATATATATACTAGCGGGTGGCACGTGCGATGCACGTGAGAGCGAGGGGAGGAGTTAACCATAGTTAATAGGAGTTAAAAAGGACACGTGTTAACTCGGAGGGAACTCTCCCCGAGTTCAATCGCGATTGGCTGTGATTCTATTATTTAAATAGATAGATGAGTAAGGGGTAGTTTGGGAATTAAAATAAAACATTAAATCAAAGTTTTATTTTATATGAGGGTAAATTAGGAATTTTAGAAAAATCTGGCTACGCCTATCTCTCCTATTATAATAGTAAAGATATATATATATATATATATATAATATTTCAAGCTGAATCACATAGGATTTGACTTGAGGTTAACTTGTTTAAACATTTAAACTCAAATAAAAGCTAAACTAGGCTTGATTCGTGAGTTTAAACTTAGTAGAATGAACCTCGAGTGAATGGAGTTGAGTTGATAAGCTAACTTGACTTTTTTTTTTGGTTGAAATGATATCATGTAACTAACACACACATCCAAACCTAAGGTAGCCATAAGGTAAGTCCATGCAATTACTCCAAAATGACTTATCTTAAGGAAGGTTGATGACCCCTTATACACCCCGTCAAAGTCCAATTCCCAACCAAACCCTGGATAAACCCTAAGAGCATCTCCAACTGTACTCCATATCTCCATATATGGAGTACCGGCTCCAGAGTGTTACTCCAACCGTGCTCTATATATGGAGGAGATACTCCAAAATGCTACGGTGACCCTCCAAATATGGAGGAGGAAAGAGAAAATGGAGATTAATATCCATAACACTATTTATCCTCGTAAATACCATTTGTGTCCTCTTTTTTTTTGTCTTTCAATATTTTTTTAAATGTCATTTGCATCCTTTTAATTTATTTTAATAATTATCATTTTATATTGAAAATATTATTATGTTTTTTTTAATAATTGTTTAATTTTTAAATTAATTTATCAGTAAAAGATGCAAAAAAAAAAAAAAAACCAAATCCTCTACGGTATCACCCCTTGAGGTCACCACGTGTCCCTTTTGACACCCCTTAACCGTGGTTAAGATTCATCCACCCCTTGGGTTCACCTACCCATCCTTGGTTTTTTTTTATAAATATTAAATATTTTTTTAAAAATTTTAAAACTATTTTTAATATTAAAAAACTCTAAAAACAAAATTTTAATTAAAAAAAGAATTAATATATATTTTTTTAAATGGATGGGTGGGTGAACCTTAGGGTGTGTAAATCTTAACCACGATTAAGGGTTATCAAAAAGGACACGTGACGCCCTCAAGGCAAAAGTGGTGAATTATTGAATTTGAGAAGAAAAATAGGGAATAAAACATATGGATTGTTTTTTTAAAATAATAAATAGTGATTCGGAGATGAGATGCATTGGAGCAAAAAAAACTTTATAGTGGCCATATACTATATAAGGAGATGCTAAAATGGATTAAGATTTTGGAGTATAGCATTGGAGATGCTCTTAACAAGCTAGCTTTACTTTTTTTTTTTTGTGGTGTAAAAACAAGAGATGTTAGCTTGGGCCATTGAAGCTCTTGCAACTCATATAATTGGGACGGGACGGGGGTGCGCACTTTTTAAAATATCATGTATGGTTGGTTGGGATCGAAACATGGATCAAGGTTTAAGTATTGGAACTTGGAAGAGGGTACGAGTGGGCAATAATGGAATTGTAGGAAAGATTCTTGTTATTTACCCAATTACCCTTTCATAGCAGCAGTCCCAGCATCTTGAATTTTCATCTCTGCCCATCACCGTTTCAGGACCAAAGCCCTACCTACCCTACAATTACAAAGACCAAAGGGTCGAAACTCGAAACTCCCTCTCTCTCTCTCTCTCTCTCGATTTCTCCTTAACCCTCTCCTCTCTGTATAAGAAATCTCGTTTGAATCTCTCTTTTAGCGTTCATTTGATTTATCTATGATTCTTTCTTCAGATCATTGAAGTTTTATTCTTCCTTGTACCACTGATAATATTTTTTCTCTCTGTTTTGTTCGTGTTTTTTTGGTGACTGCGAATTTCCTTTTTTTTTGGTTTTTGTTTTGTTTTTCTGTTCGGCTTCCGATCTCCCAAATCGGCGACCAAAAATTACCATTTTCTTAGGTCGATTGCGACTGCACGCTTGAGATTATAGGAGGTAAGAAATTTTTTGCTTTGGTATGAATCAATGGTTCTAGGGTTTCGTACCTGTTATTTTTTTCTCTCAAATTTAGTTTGTTTGAAAATTGATTAGATTAAGAGGTGTTCTGCATTTCTTGTGGTTAAATTTGTGTTCAATTACAAAGTATATGGAATTCGTTATCAAGAAATTGGTTGCTTTTTGATGATTTAGGATGTTGATGAATCAAGGAGGCAATAGTGATACCGGAGCTCCGCGGGACCCCAATTCGCTCGAGGTAATTTCTAAGCTACTATATATATATTTGTTTGTTTTTTTGTGTGCAGGCACGCCTATATATTTTTTGTTTTCAATTTAATGATTGTGGTTGAAATAATGGTTACTTGACTGGTTGTAAATGGATTATGATGTTTTTTATTTATCATGTAAGCAGCATTATTGTAATGAGACGGGGTTGAAATTTGATGTTAACTTAGTACTTAGTAGGTTTATTAGCTCTATGGTTTTTAGATGAATTCTTCAACAAGTAATTTGGTTTACTCATCGATCTCTCTTCTTTCTTGAGAGAACTCAAACACTACTCTAAAACCCTATTGGGTTTACATTGAATCTAATGGTCCAAACCATGATTTTTTTTGGTACATGATCTAAATGCTATTTTCAATTATGTGGGAAGCTCTTCCATATATATGTGAGTAGTACATCTTTTCAAGTTATTTATCTAGTTTATCCTATCAATAATGTGTTCATTTACTTGGAATTCACTTACAATGTTTGTGAGACTTCATCATGCCCGTGGTATCAGAACTTGTTAGTGGAAAACTGGAAATTACTCCCATTTGTAGTTAGCAGAACACTTGCATCGTTCTAGGGCCGACATGACTTTCGATTGTTGAACTTAATTGTAAGATTTCCCAAGACTCATTCATATGCCCAGAATATTGTAAGTAGTTCCTTCTGTTTTTATGGGTTGAAGTTTCATTCACTTCATCACATTTCTAAGCTTTCACTTTTGGGAAATTAGGGTGTATGATTCATCAAATGGTACTTGGCACTCATAAAATTCGTTTAGAAATATCAAATACAATATTTGAGATCCGAGAATTTTTGAAAAAGGTGATGGAAATTCATTTGGGGTGATGCCTTATCTCTATGTTGACTTAGGGGTTATCCAATATATCCCTATGTCTCAGATTAGTGATAGACCAATCCCTGCTATTTGTCTTCTTACCAAATATCAGTATATATCGCATCATCTTGCAATGTATTACAAAATTGCGTAATTCCTTAGAGTGTGTTATAAAATATAAGGGAAATACCAACGAACATGTGAGATGTATTGGAGCTTTTTTCTTTCTTTCTTGGGTTTTCATCATCTTTTCACCGAATTTGCTTGGATTTGGGTTGTCAACCGCAAATCTACCCTATTTGGTGAGAATCATCAGCTAGAACACGTGGTGCAAAATTTTTTATATAGATTTTAAGCTTAATAGTAGGCAAATTAAGCTTATTAGTTGGAAAATTAACTTCGAAGGTGTGTCGTCAAGGCGTAGCTGAAGAAATAAGGACTAGAAACGCAGATTTAGAGGCCTAAATCCCATGAGGCTCTCACCTCAAAGTGTGAGGTGCACATGAAGTGCACACATCATGCCTTGAGGTCACCTTTTGTCAGAGGAGACATGCACTTCATACATTGATTGAAAGAGGGTTCTCACCATATAACCAACTTATTTTTTTTCTCTTTTATTTATTTATTTTGTTTAAACTAACAATTTATTTATTATGTTTAATATAAAATTTTTGTAGATGATTGATCTCACACTTAGGGTTTCCTTACCAAGGTTGTTAAATTGTAATCGAATTGTAAAATCATTTTAGGACCGATTCGATTCAAATCGTAAATTGTAAGATTCAATCCATTTTTTTAAAACTTGTTTAAAAAATGCAAAAAATTACTTAATAAATAAAAAAATAGAAAAAACTATTATCCAAAAGATTTCATTTATATCTATTGATAAAAGAAAGTAATGAACATTTTATTGCATACACTATAAAAAACATGAATAAACTCCATAAAATGGGGAAAAAAAAAAACAATATCATTATAGATAAACCAACAAAAGTAAACTTATATAATCATGTTGTATGAGATCAAGTATCGAAAGACTTGTACAAATAAAAAGACTAATAAAATAAATTATCAAGAGAAACTATCAATTTTTCCCAAAATGCAACTCCATCATCTTTCTTCTTCCATATTTTTTTTTTCCCGTTTCATAACATGTCAGCAACAAAGAGAAACCCCAAATATGGGTTATGGCATGTCCGAAATAAGGGTTATCTTGTTTCTTCTCTCTTCTTAAAAAACATAAAATACTTTTAGAAAATCACAAGAATAAAAAATATTTTTTAAGTATTGGTCCGTAAAAGGGATTTCGTGCTCGAATCACCTGAATCACACGAATCAGACAATTTGAATCACAAATCGTAATCAAAATCGCAAATCAAATAGGATTTACCCAATTAAAATTTTCACTTCCGATTTAAATCGTTTTACTTGGGATTCGAATCGAATCATAGGATTTGAATCGCCAATCGCAAGGATTTAACAACCATGTTCCTTACTAGTCATTACAGGGTTTTGAAGCTACTGGTTTGCAACGTTGATTTTAGTGACTCCTTTGCTAATACTTGTCAGAATCTAAAATCCAATTTTGCATTACCTTCGATATGTATTTATGATTGAACATCATTTTGCTTTTCAATATGTTATGAAAAAAAGGTAAATCTTATTAAGGCACTTTCTTACATATCATAACTTTATATTTGATGTGATAGTTTTTTTTTCATACACCCACCCACCCACATTCCATTACTTTTCTCAATTTTTCTTCCAATTTTCTCAATTTTAATAATAACTATTTAAAAAAAAAAACGGTAGAACGTTAGGCTCATGCTTTTGGAGGTCCTAATGCCTTGCCTCATACCTTCGTCTTTTAAAGACCTGATTAAAATGTCATTAACATTCTAAAATAACGGAATAATGATTATTAACAGCTTTTATTACGCCGAAATTATTTACCAATATAATGAAAATTTCTATTGCCATAGACTGTTATAACATATTTATTGACCATTATAACTGCCATTGTTAAAATCATGCAATCAATGATTCTTCTCTCTCTCTTCGATGGCAATGATGATAACAACGTGATGGTGCGGTGACCGCCACCGGTGATGATTGTCCTCTCTTCCGTGGTGACCAACCACAACAATTACAAACTCTCCATCTCTCTCTCTCTCTCTCTCTCTATATATATATATATATATGCTCCTTTCGTTTTGACGTGAATTGCCTGGGGTGAGTGGTTTGATGGTTATTCAATTTGTGTACCTGATTTTGGTGCAAGTTCGGGTCCATCAATTGTCCGTTCGACTTGCTTCAGGATCCAGTTCCTTGTCTCCCGGTCCGGGTTTTAGAACGCTTAGTCAAAGTACTTAAAATGATTGATGGGTACTTGCAAATTTTGAAGGATAGGTATTTCAGATGTTAAAGACCAGGTCAAGCACTAGTCATTTATGCTGGTAACTGGGTCCTAGTCAAGTATTGATTTTTTACACAGACTTGCTATATAATGATGAAAACTTCTTTTGGCGTGCAAAGCAGTTAGTCATTGTAAGGCTGAACTTATTTTAGACGGGCATGGGTTTCCTAGACAGTCTTGCACTTGGTTCAGCTGTGGAGTTTAGTGTCCCTCCTCTAAGTGTTCCAGGTTTTCTTACGTGTGGCAGTTGAGGTGGTGCCCAAAAGAGGTCCATCTGTTTTTCCAATTCACCCTTTATGAATGAGCACATTTCAGTTTATAGATATGTCTGTCATGAGGCAAAGGAGGGCACTTTTTCTCTCACATTCTAGATGTAATTTTTTTAAAATTTAATAGGGCTGCTTATTGAGTAGGGTAAGGAGCTGTCTTGGACGAATTACGTGTGGTCAATCTAAATGTTGCCTAATCAAATGGATGTTGTGGATTGGCCATGTAATTCCATCCATGTGGTTAAAAAATTTGGTGGTGGTGGTGGTGATCCTAGACCGGCCCATCCAGAAAGCCTAGTTCCATCTTATGAAGTCTTGTTTCTGTTAAATAGCTACATTGCTTTCCTCACATATCTATATTTACCTTTTCTTAAACCCATTAGTTCTGCCACTCTTAAGTCTTACTATACTCATGGTTGAGCTGTGCTGCTGCAGCATCAATAATAGCTTCCTTTATGGCAAGTCTCTAAAATATCTTACATTTGTTTAATTTTGGTAATAATTATGGCCAATTCATATATTGTTAGAGGGAGATCAGTACCCAAAAAAAAAACATTTATCAAATTAACTTTGATTCTTTTCTTGGCCAGGCATGTCAGGTTGTGGATGCAAGCCAAGGACATACATCTGCATATGCATCTTTAGCTCTTGGACATCCTCCTCTGCCATCGACATCATGGTCTGAAGCTTTATCAGGGACCATGCATAGGATAGCTAACAGATCTATTGAGACCACGAATTCCAGCTATCATCATGATCAGTATACAGAGCCACCATCGAGGGATGCTCAAGATGGCCTGAATGCTGCATCGCATGCCTCTACCTCATCGAGTTTGGGATCAGCAAGCGGACCACAAGAATATGCTGGCTATACATCATACCCAAGTTCTAGTGACCCTTATGGTTATGGCAATGCGGGATATCAGGCTTACTATAATGGCTATCAGCAGCAGACTAGTCATCCGAACTCTCAGCCAGTGGGAGCATATCAAAACTCAGGTGCTCCTTATCAGCCTCTTACCTCATTTCAGAATACAGGCTCTTATGCGGGGCCTACAAGTTATGCAAGCACTTACTACAATCCTGGTGATTATCAGACAACTGGAGGTTACCCAAGCGGCAGCTATAGTAATCAGACTAACTTGTGGAATGAAGGAAACTATGTAAATTATACGCCTCATCAATTTCCAAACTATACATCTTCAGATTCGAATGGTGCTCATAGTTCTAATACTGTAGCTGCAACTCCACTTCATTATGATCAACACTATAAGCAGTGGGCAGATTATTACAGTCAAACTGAAGTTAGCTGTGCTCCCGGGACAGAGAACATGTCTGTCACCAGTGCATCTACTTCGGATTGTGCAACTCCTGTTGTTTCTGGTGGATATCCAAATTCTAACAGCCAGCCACCACCACCTGGCACCACATCCTGGAAACCAGAATCCAGTTCATCTGAATTGCCGCCTTTGCAGGTTTGGGGTTTCTTGTCACATGCAATTTAGGAAGAAATTATACACCTTCACACACATGAACATGCCAAATGGATTAGAGTAGATTGGCAATAAGTGTCAAAAAGTCAAGAGGAACAACACTATACCTTTCATTGCTTTAAGTGCTCATTCTTCCTTATTTGTTTCGTGGGTATCTACTTAAATTGATAATTTTATTACATTCCATGATTCAACCTGGTATGTGGAATGATTGCTTTCACGAGCTTATTTTTTGTCATTGCCTCTTCATTTGTATACCTTTTGTCTTCACTGTTCGTTTTTTGGAGCCTATTTTTTGTCATTGCCTTTTCATTTCTATACCTTTTGTTCGTTTTTTTGGATGCATCCGATTTGTACTTGTGCTGATCATACAAATTTGTGGGCCTCGTTTAAATTTCTCGTAGATTCTGTAGCCTTCAGCAGATCACTGCTTCTTGGGCAACTCAGGGTAGCTTCTTGAAGGTCTGTTGCTTTGCAGGCTTACCCCTTCGCTAGATGTCTGGGATAATATTTTTTTTGTGACGGATGTCTAGGATAATGACTTTGGGGTTTTCCATGCTGCTCTCTTAGTGGGTGTCTTTCTGCCTGGTATGAATTAGAGTTGGGACAAATACTTTTTATGTTTTCTTGCAGAAGTTTTGGAATAAATAGTAATTTTCAAAAAGTGCATTATCCCCTAGAAAGAACACTTTTCACCCTTATTATGGGTAGACATGCTTCGCCTTAACTGGAGTACTTGTCTGTTAGGGGATGTGGTGTAGACCTTTATGTTCTTGTCCATGCGTAGTTTATAGCTTACATCAGTGAATTTCTGATTTTCATATATGACAATTGGATTTAAGACTTAATATTCATATGCAAACACCTCACCACCATCATGTAACCCTTTCCCAATTCTCTGTGGTTGCCTACATGAACCATGTCTAGCTGTTCCAGTCTTCCCAGGGTCGTACATTTTTATGCTTACGTTTATATATGTAGATTTAAGTAGACAAAGATTCCTGACTCCCAAGTATGCATCTGCGAGTTGAGGTCCCACAACCTCTACGTGTTGTCCAAAGCATGAGTTAAAGTATGTGTATTACACATTTTTCATTACAGCTGAGATGGATTATGAAGCGGGTTTATTTGTAACGTCTATTCTCAGCGTCAGATGCTGTGATCGACAACTGTATCTTCGCTTGATTTCTCTCATACCAATAAATACATTTCCCTTAATTATACTAAATATAAAGAGAATGAGTTGTTCGGCTCGCCAACATGACCGACCTTGCTTTTTTCATAATAGCCATCTTAAATTAAAAATTACAATGGCTTTTCATGGGTATAACAGTCATTGAGCTCTAAGCCTCTACAGCTTATTATTTAGGAGAATAACTAGAGATAAAGTGCTCAACAATTTTCTTCCTTAAAATTCTTTCCTTTCTAGGAAATGCATTTTTATCACTTTTAAAAAAATGGACATGCATTTTGTTTATTCATTTCTCACTTGTTCTTTTAGCTCATAGCTTTTGACCAAAGTCAAAGCATCTGGGCGACGCTTAGGTGATAAGTGTTCCCTACGCGAGGCATCACCTAGACATAGCTTAGGCAACCAAAGTATATTTTTTAATTTAAATTTGTAATCTAATGCTATTTTTTAGCAAATCAGGTTTTATGTTATAGGATATAGCGGTTTTTTTTTCATCGGCTCCCGACCTAATGCAACCCTCCTCCTTTATCCGGGCATGTGACTAGCAATGTAGTGTAAAGAGTGGCATGGCGATCCATTTGACAATATAGTTACATATGAGGTCAGCTATGAGTCTGTATGTTCTTACGTTGGTTATGAATGAATTACTGATGCATATTCAAGAGGAGGTCCCTTGGTGTATGTTATTTGCAGATAATGTGTTAAATGCAAAACTGGAATTGTAGAGGGATACCTTAGAATTTAGGAAATTTAAGTTAAGTCTGACCAAGACAAAATATGATGCAACTTTAGTAAAAACACATACACGTGGAGGTGGTTGTTAAGATAGATGCCTAGGAGATACACCAAAGCAATCAGTTCTGGTATCTAGGGCTCAATTATTCCTTAGGATGGAGCGATCAAAGAGGATGTTGTCTTTAGAATTAGAGCCAGGTGGCTAAAGTAGATTTGTGCTTCTAGAGTGCTACGTGACTAATACATTCCAATCTAAAACAATAAGACCAACTATGCTTTATAGAGCAGAATGTTGAGCTACTGGATACCCATTCCAAAATCATCAACCGGATCCGAGCTTGCATAAGAGGGGCATTGATGACAATGATGATAAATTAATGCTATTTGTATATTACTGAAAATTAAAAATCGAAAATAAATCATAGATTAGATTAGAATGTCACTACTATTTATGCATATGTTCTTTTTAAAATTTGGATGGAAATATCTCTAAATAACAAACTATGTATCGATCTTTTCCAAATTTTCGTGACTTATTGACTTTTTGACATTTTAAAATTATGATATTTATTGAAATTTCATCTCGACGATCAGTGTAGTCAAGGCGTCTAGGCGATGCCTAGGCGATTAGCTCCGGCTAGGCGAGGCGTTGCCTAGGCGATAAATTTAATATATATATATATATATATATATATATATATATATATATATATATATAATTACAGATCTTTCTCTTTATTTATTAAAGTCATTAAAAAAAGTGAGAAGCGAGACACATGTATTAGTAAGAGGAATTCTAGCTTTACTCTCAGCCTTGTATTAGTAAGAGGAATGTTAGCTTTAGTCTCAGTCAACACATGCCTTGTATTTAAAAAAAGTGAGAGTAGGGTTTGACTGAGAGTAAGTTTAGCACTCCTCATTTAGTAAAGTTGCTTTACTAATAGGAGACGAAGGAGGGAGAACACGAAGGAGAGAGTGGGAGAGCACGATGGAGACAGAGAGGGAGAGCATACGAAGGAGAGAAAGTGCAGCGTACCTGGAGGTGGAGCTATGTCTCTTCTTTCTTCTTCTTCTTCTTCTTCCTCCTTCGTTCTTCTTCTTCTTTTTCTGCAGATTTTGTTTTTGTTTTTAGGGCATATTTTCTTCTTCCTCATTCGTTCTTCTTCTTCCTTTTTCTGCAGATTTTGTTTTTGTTTTTAGGGCATATTTTTCTTCTTCTTCCTCCATTCTTTTTCTGCAAAGAGGGAGAAGACGCAGAGAGAGAGAGAGAGACGACAAATCGGCAAGAGGGACAAATTGGTACCCCTTTTCTTCTTCTTCTTCTTCTTCTTCGGTTCTGCTGTTTGGGTTCTTCTTTTTCCTTAAACAAAAAAGCCCTAAAATGGATAGAGTGATTAAAAGAAAACAATATTAACTAAATTAATAAAAAAATATTAACTAAACTAACCATTATTAACTAAAAAAAATAGTGTTTAAAAGAAAAAGCGCCTAGGCGACCGCCCAGGTGCCTAACGCCTAGGCGTCGCCTAGGCGCACGCCCAGTATTTTTCGACCGCCTAATCACCCAGTTGGGCGCCTCCCCTCCAAAAATGCCTAGGCGACCGCCTAGGCGACGCCTTGACTACACTGTCAACAATATCGTTATTTTGGCCAAGAAAATCTCAAAAGAACTATTTTTCTCTCATTAATTTTGTTCTTTTGCTTCTATAATGAGAATCAACAACTCCCTTAAAAATTATGGATCAAATCCATCTTGTTGTTGAAAACTTGATAATCTAGGAGGTTTTGGCCCTGAAAAAACACTAAGATTTGTGATTTCTTTGTTATCGTTGATTGTCTCCACCCTGTAGGAAGTACAAGATCACCCCTGGTGCTATTGTGAGATATGGCCAATTCCATGCACCATACTTCTTTTTCATAGGAAATGAATTATATACGTCTTTTTAGATATAGGTTAAATTAGCTTCAAATAGTGAAAAATTGTAAATGTAACAGTTTAATACATCTACGCTAGATTTGTTTAACAAATTCATATTTTAAGTTGAAAATTTGGAAAATTGGAGAAAACTAATTTTTCCCATTTGAAGCCTAATAGTGTTTAGACACCAATTAAAAAAAAGCCTAAAAGTGCTTAGACTTGAGTTTATTATATGTGATACATTGAAGTCTGATCTACAGATTGGCTGGATTTTTTTTCTGCGACAATAAGTTGTTTATTATTATATATGAAAATGTTAAAAAATAACTAAAAATTAAAGTATTTATTTATAAAATAAGTATAAGTGTATAACATTATTTTATATTGGGCAAACCATCACATGTTACACAATGTTGATAATCACGGTAAGTTAATTAGCGAAATAGTAAATCATGATCTATAGTAATTTTATTTCAAATATTAAAAAACTAATAAAACTATAGTTATTTACAAAAGATAATTAGATCAAATATGTGTATTGATTTAACCGTTACATATATTTCAAGTAGTTAGCTTTGCACGTCACATGCTGGCTCATATTGAATTAATGATTGTAACACTTTTTTCTTTAAATATTGCTCATCAAGAATTGAGCATCTATTTGAACTGGAAATGAAAATGGGCAGAAATACCTTAAGAATTCAATAAAAATTAAAGTGGAACATTGAAGATTGCACAATTTAACCAGCATAACTGATGGAGCATTTTTAAATTGTCCAAAATAACAAGGAATTATTAGAAATGAAAGAATTATAGGCAATAGGAAGCAGGGACATGAAAATAATCTTATGAGATGATCTCAGACGAAAATGAAATTAAAGGAGGGTATTTTAAGCACCTTTTATAATAGGGTTAGGGTACTTACTTGGCGTTGCATGTGAAGGAGCGTGCATGCCATGTTTCGACAAACTAATGATCAAGAATAACTTTTCTTCCACCCATTGAATAAATCTTTAGTGACTTCTATATTGATCATAAGAGTTGCAAGAGAAATCAAAATTCAAAAGTTAAAAAAGAAATCCAAAATAGTAAAAGTAAGGGAGGAGTAACTTTTCTGGGTAAAGCCAAGAGGAAGAACATAGGTAATATATTCTTACTTGGGACCA
Organism: Tetracentron sinense; assembly: GCA_015143295.1. NCBI lineage: Eukaryota > Viridiplantae > Streptophyta > Magnoliopsida > Trochodendrales > Trochodendraceae > Tetracentron > Tetracentron sinense. Next base: position 5,812,133 of record CM026563.1, read on the forward strand.
TTGATTCTATTGGCTTCATCCACAAGTTTGATTTTGAAATCCTTGGATGTAAACGGAAGCTCCCCAACTGTGTATAGGCTCTTTCTGCCAAGTGCCACCATAAGTAGGCAATCTCATTCCCAAGTCAGAATCTTTGTAAATTTTCACAAGCGCTGCCATGATAACTCTATTCATAGTTTTTTACACCACTTCACGAGTTATAATAACCAATGTTTTAAAACGTGAAGGCATGAGGTGAGGCATTAGGACCTCAAGATGCGTGAGGCGTAAGCCTCGAGGCCTGAAGCGTAAGCCTCACAAGAAAGCTTCATGCTATCTCGTTTTAACAAATAAATAAAATATAAGAAAGATTGCAAAAAGGTTCAAAAAGTTAATGAAAAATTATAGTATATATATATATAGTAGAGAGAGAGATACATTTATATGTATATATATAGTTGTATTTGTGTACATTGTTTGTGTGGATGCACGCGTACACATATGAAATACTATATATATTAGTTGAAACAAATATAAAAAAAAAACATTTAAGTCTCAGGTGTGGCTAAAAACCTAATATTTGTTAATGTTTGAGATGTACGTCACCCATGAGGCTCGCATGAGGCGTGTCTGTTGTGAGCCTCGTGGGGTTTAAGCTTCATGGTTGAGCCTCAAGGTGTTTTGTTTAAGCCTTGCCCCGAGGCGAGCCTCGAGGCATAAGCCTCACATGCTTTTTAAAACACTGATAATAACCTTCAAGAAACAGAAAAATAAAAAGCAATTGAAGACAAGCAAACAACAAGAAGAACAAAAAAAGAAAATGATACTGAATAAAAGGAGAAAACTGTAATCTAGTCAATTTCTTTTGCAATTCAACAACATAGAATAAGAAAAAATCCATTTGAAAAACCAAATTAAAGTCCAGGCAAAAAAAAAAAACTTATAATGCTACCAAAGAAAAATTAAGTTATATTTGTCTCCAATTAAATTAGCAAATTCATAGAATATAACTCACTGGTTCATGTCCTTGTCTGGTAACTCAGTGAAGAAAATTGTTTACTCTACACTTTGTCCCTACTTGCACTCAAGTGACCTCTCCATTCACTAAAGACCCGCTTTGAATTTCGGTTGATAGAGCTTCTGTTGGCTGCCCAGACACCGGCTTATGAGCCAAAGTGCAGGGTATGGAACCCAGTAGCATAAGAGTGTTGCATTGATATGTTTTTCGGCCTCCTCTTCCTGTATTTCATCTGTCTATTGAAGGAGGTGAAGTGTAGTTTTGGAGTTTAGTGTTGTGGGGTTTTTGAGTAGGTGGGCCTTTGCAATTCTGAGGGTTTTGTTTGTTTGTTGGGGGGGGCTTTTGAACTGGATTCATGGGATTTTTTTTTTTTTGAAATTTCCACTTTCAGATATCTTGAAATATGAGAAATAGATCACAATCATCAATTACCTCAAGCTTCTCTAAATATTAAGGAATCCCTCTGAGTAGCAATTCTTTGCCTTTCTTGCAAGAACTTGAACGAATCAAAGACTTGGTAAGGTAACTGCTCCCTCTAAAATGAGAAGCTAAAAAAGAAGGGAAAGATCAAACATCTTACTCCATTGCTTTCCAATACATTGACAAGGTCGTAGATCCGTTGCCGCTTAACTCTTGCAATCCCAAAAATATTTAAAAGTGCCGTCAACAAAGAGAATCACAGGCGACTAATATGAAAGTGCATGAAACTATATGGGTATTAAAGATTTGATCAAGACCTAATCGGCTCGCCGCATCAGTGATCCCGACAGCTAACTGTATCCCTGCCTCTCTTCCACTTCTCTGTTGTTCTCATTTGTCTGTAACAACACTGATCTGAACCCAATCCTCTTCATGAAGCCCCAATTTGAAAGGATAAGAACAGACAGACGCGGTGGGCAGAATTCAGGAAGATAAGAACGGAGGAGTCGCTGGGAAGAAAAGGATAAAGAACGGAGATGGAATCGCAGATGCTGTCGCTGATCGGAGGCAACATGTGGAGAAAGGAGAATATAAAGGGTCGTAATTTTAGATATTTGAAAGGGCATTTTAGGAAAACAAAAAGAGCAAGTTGAACGCCGCTTGAAAAGAGTTGTATTATAACGTTATAGATATGATGCTTATATAATACTCCTGCAGTCTTGCTATAATGCTATGTGGAACATCAGTATTGTCGCTCAGGTGTCAAGATAGGGATGATGAAGCCTGCTCGTAACTCCATGTGGATATGACTATATGAATATATGATTGACCTCCATGTAGATGTTGATAGTATTATTTCAGTATTTACTTTTATTGTGTACGTACTATGCTGTGAACAATGTATGAATGTTGCTTGGATATCTAAGTATCAAAAATGGTTGCCATTACGAGCTTTACTCCCTAGCGTTGCCTTACATTGTTGTATTTTATATTTTGAGTAGCAATCTTCACTTTTAGCATCTCCTTAAGTTTCATTGAAGATTTTGATGTTTTTCCCTAATTCTTTTTTAAAAATTTCCCTCCAACTGGGAAATATTTCACCTAAAAATATATATTTTGTGAACTTTCTTGCAAAATTTCTCAATATTCAGAGTGCAGAATTTTCTTTTGAAATTGAAGTTTGAACCTTACTTACACCCGCATGTGAGCCGTGAGGTAAGTGTAAATGTGACTCACCATCTATTGCTCAACAAGACTATCTCTTATGTTAAAAACCAATCTCATTGCACGGCCATGATCAGCTGTTGTATCACATATTTTCTGAAATGTATAGTGAATTCAAACCAACCATTAGAATGTGAGGTAAGTGTGACCCACAATTCAATGGAACCATCAATATTATTGTTATATTGGAATCAATCGATGGGCATGACCAGCTGATTGTATAAACTTTTCTTTAATGTTGGAGAATGTAGTGAATTAAAAAAACATTAGACTGGATGGCTATGGTTTTCTCATAGAAACAATTTGACCAGCTGATTGTATAAACTTTTCTTTAATGGTAGAGAATGTAGTGAATTAAAAAAACATTAGACTGGATGGCTATGGTTTTCTCATAGAAACAATTTTAGAAAAATTGGAAAAATGTAGGGCTAGAAAATAAAAATAAGATTATTAATTATGAAAATTAGAAACGAATATAATTCATATATTAGTTACTTATTTGGGATTTTTTAAAGAGGTCACGAATAATTTGTGAAATTCAAGACTTTTTCATAAAGTCATTTTTTCCCTTTCAAAAAGTCGCAAATACTTTGTAAATTAATTGTTCGATGAAGAAGTTGCAAATTATTCGGGAATTTTTGAAAATATTGGAGAACTTTCTTACTATGTTGCGAACAGTGTTTTTAAACCCGGACTGTTCATCTACCTGTAAAAGGGGTAGGTTCCTGGTTGAATGCTTACTGTCCAGGGTGGGCCAGTTGAACTGTTGATATCACGTGTTACAAACTTACAATATAGGATAATGGCAGCATCACTTTCTTTGAAGACTCGCTCTCTTTTTAATTAGAGAGAGTGTTAGTGAAAAACACGCGTCCTTCTCTTAATGGAAGACAATAACACATGTCTTCTCCCTAAAGAAAGTGAGTTTGAAAGAAAGTGACACTAGCATTGCCCTACAATATAGTATGTTATATATTAGCAAGTAACCAAGTCTTTCTTTCATCAAAACAATTCCCTATGCAACTCCCTTTACGGCAGTGTCCATGGCAGACGATGACTGTGATGGATGAATCTCTCTCTCTCTCTCTCTCTATGTGTGTGTGTGTGTAATTTATCTCTTCATCTCTCTTTGCAAACCCCGAACGGTCTCTCTTTGCAAACCCCACCTCGATTGTTGATCTTTGGCTGCGAGATATTCCCCCTTCTTTCCTTAGGAAACCCTACCCTTTTATTTCTCAAATCAAATTTTTTTTTCTTTATAAACTCTAAGTGGAGTTGGTATATATATTTAAAGTTCTTTTTAGTGCCTTAGGTGAGAAATTCTGGCCCAATTACCCGAAAGAACATTAGGAACAGATAGGTTGCTGTATTTCTGTCAAGGACCCAGTTGGGTGTCGACTCGTCGAACAGTTCAACCATTCCGATCAAATAGTGCACATAATTATGCCTGTTCTTAACACGAAACGATTTTAGTGGTTAATAAGACCATCAGTTTTATGACGGTCGGTGGTCCGAACAGACGGTTCATCCATCTGGTTCGATCCAGGTCTCAAGATACTGGTCCAGATAATGTAACTTGGACTGTCGAATCAGATAAATTTCTGTCAAAAAGAGAAAAAAAAAAAAGGAAAAAGAAAACAGATGTTGCATCAAAGATTTATGGTCATTGGATGAATGGGACTTTGCTACCCAGTGTTGCTTGAAAGAGCACATGCTTATTAGACCTGGTTCATGGAATTCTATTATTTGAAAGTATACATTGAACGTGCCTTTGACTAGTATTTTTTACATGGATTTTCAATTGAAGATATGACCATTTGGTGGAAACTAATGAAACATATAATGCTCTATCTCATCTTTCTTTTAACTAATTTTTTCCCTTTCTTATCTTTTTTTTAAACTAATTTTTTCCCTTTTGTATATCTGAATATCATATTCTTGAGAATCCTAAATCCGGATACTGTTCCACATTATTGTCCAAAATCATATGGTTTTTACCAAGAATTTTATTGAAGTGTCATCTTTTGCTAGATAATTACTTCACGAAAAATATGCAAACAGCAGAAAAAACATCTTATTGGCATTTTGAATCTTATAAACATTATCATAACAAAATATCATAACTTGTAGAAAAACAAAGTTATGGATAAACTTGTCATTTTATAGGGATTCTATGTGCTTGTTTGCCATTTGCTCTGCTGAACTGAAATATTTGCCTTTTTCCGGGTCTTCATGGCAGGCGGGTGCTATGGTTTGTGATACTCAAAATGGTTATTGGAAACATGGGGCTTCGGGATTCCAAAATCATCATGTCAATCAGATGCCATCATACTTCCAAAAGCCTTTGGATTCAAATCCGCCTCTGTATGACAGCTTTCAGGATCAACAGAAGACTGCATGTCCTCAAGGACCTAATTTACAATATCCTGCTACTCATCATGTTTCTCAGAATTACCAGCCACCCTTGCAAACTGTTCAATCTCTGGATACACGCCGTGTAAGCAAACTGCAGATTCCAACAAACCCTAGAATTGCTTCAAATTTGGCCTTGGGCTTGTCAAAAACCGATAAGGATAGCTCTACAACCGATGCAGCAGCAAAACCATCCTATATCAGCATTTCAATGCCAAAGTCTAATAACAAAGTATCATCTCTTGATGATGCTGATCCCACGCTTAAGGTGAGACTTTTGCTTTGGTTGTTCACTTCTCCTATCTCTAATTAACATTTAGATCTCTCTCTCTCTCTCTCTCTATATATATATATATATATCTGGGAACAGTTACTGTTGAGAACTATCCTGCATCCAAGTTCTGAAATACTTACCTGCTAAATTGTTAATTCTTTTGAAGTACTCTGTTACTTAGTTCGGTTTATTTATGCTTTGTTTACTGGTATGATATGATGTGATTATTGATCCCATGGTTTAAAATATCCATATCGATGTATGTATCAGTAATTCCATAATAGGAAATGTATCGATACTCTACGCACGGAAATGTTATAGGAAATTAAGAAAACATATGAAACTCATGGACAATTGAACCCAAACTTATTTCAATGCAAAGATAACATCAAAATATGGTAGTTAGAGTCCTATAGATACTATTTGAACTATCTATATGAATTTCTACTAAATATTACTTCATAGAACTGCAAATACCACACACATATATGTATATACATGCTATAGTGAGAGAGAAATTTAAGCATGGTTCTTAAATAAAACATACATTCGTGAGTAATGAAATACATTAAAAAAGAAATACATAAAGAGATGCCTTCTATAAAAAACACATTTTTTTTGATCGGCAAAAGCAATTATATATAAAAAGGAAGATTCACAAAAAATGAATCTCCAAGAGAAAATACAAAAACTACTCTAGAACATATAGGAAATATAAACCCCGACTACACTACAGTAAAACCTCATCCAACCCTATCTCCTCCCCATCAAACTTAGCGGAAACCCAATCTCGCAACAACGCACACGATCTCGCACACACTCTCTCCACCGGCAGCGAAACATTCTCAAACACCCTCCTGGTCCGCTCTTTCCACAATGACCAAGTGATCACTCCAGGGAGAAAAGCCCAAATCTGATCCACCGGGCTATCTAGCGACACTACAGGCCAACTGGATAGCAAAGCCTGAATGGATGTAGGAAACACCCACGCGACCCCCAATTGCACCAGAAAATACCCCCACAACCTTCTAGCAAACGGGCAATGAAGAAGTAAATGATCAACCGATTCTTTCTCCACCAAACACAAACAACAACGATTAGGGAGACTCCAACCTCGCTTTCTTAAGTTGTCCAAGGTGAGGATCTTATCTAGAAAGGCCAACCAAAGGAAAATGGAAACCTTAGAAGACAACCCATTGAACCACACCAACTAGCGCGGGAAGTCTACAATGCCGCCCAGGTTTGCTGCCTGCAGATAATCTTTCACAGAAAACCGACCACTAGAATCAATGACCCACGGCGATCACTAACTGACTCCACCAGCTTTGCCGACTCGAGCAGGGATAATAAAGATGCGAAATCGCCAACTTCCCAATCATTTAGCGGATGGTTGAAGGAGAGGTTCCAAACCACGACCCCCGCTCTCCTAGAGTACATGTCCGCAACTGACGCTGATTTGAATGGGGAGAGCAAGAAAAAAGACCTGTACCGATATTCCAAAGAGCCAGACCCACACCAATAATCAGACCAAAATTTGATCAACGCCCCATCCCCCAACTCCAGGTGAATAAACTTGACAAACCCGGCCCAACCCGCTACGATACCTTTCCAAAGGCCCATCCCATGAGGACCCCTAGGAAGCCTAGGTTCCCAACGATCTCTACTACCAAGCCGAGCCACTATCACTCCTCTCCACAAACTACCTACTTCTAATCCAAAACGCCAAAGCCGCTTTCCCAAAAGTGCCTCATTAACTGCCTTCATTGGCCCATATACTGAGCCCCCCTCTCTCTTTAGGCCTAGAAACCCATTTCCATTTCACCAAATGAAGCTTCTTGAGCACCACCTTCTCTTTTCATAGAAAGTCCCTTTGCAACCTTTCCAACTTAGCCGTGATTGGAGCCGGAATTCTGAAAAGGGACAAAAAATATGTTGGCAGACTGCAAAGAACATTCTTCAACAGGCGAGCATGGTGATAGCAACAACACATGAATAAAAGCTTAACTAAGCTAAGTCGTCATCATCTCTTACGAGGTTGACTATGTGGTTGTGACTTGTAAGGAACCTCTAGAAACTGTCTTCCAATAAAAGATATACGTTGGGCTTCTTCCTCCTTTAGAGTCTAAATGCTTTGTCTTACAATGTTGGAAATTAGGATCCTCATCATCTAAAGAGATGAACTCTAACCCTGCTATTGCTGGAATAACAGAGAAACTTAGAGATTCATTTTTCATCTTAAAAGTCTCTATGCTTTGTTTTGTAGCTTTCTGGAAATTAATCTCCTTGTCAACCTCCTAGAGACTACATTTATAAACATACATATGAGAGTTAAGAATTTTATTTGTTAAAAAAGGCGAGCATGGTGATAAACGGGTATGAAAACACAAACTGTAGTCACTTAGCAACTATAGGCAATACAATCTAAGTATGAAAACCTTACATTCAATGAAATACATAAGAAAATAATGACTTTGCAACCATAAAATAAATGACATACATGATACAACCTTAATACCAGTATACCACATTGACTTGTGTGCTGGCTCGAATAATGTGGTTCAGGAAATGAATAGAGTGGTACATGATAAGTGTGCCAGACATGATTACAATAATGTGGCAAACTCATGTAAACGTGATATGTTGTTTGGTGCATCTTTATGTACGTTTGCTATTGATATTGAATGACATTTGGAGCATACACTATCCCAATCGGGTGCAAACCCGAGAATTGTGAAATCTATGTTCCACATTCGAATTTGCTCGTTTTTTCATCCATTCCTAAGTCCTGGAATTTGGTTGAGCTGTATAAATCTAAATACCCTTAATTCCATTTATTTACAAAAAGAACCAAATAATGTTGGATTTCCTTGGTCATGGAATCTTTTTTTTTGACTGATCCTAGTCATGGAATCTTGACACCTCGTATCCATGTATGATAGCATTGTATGTGAACTTTCTTATGTAGATATGTTTTGTTTTGCTTTTGGTTATATATCCTTTTAGAGGTTTAAGGTTTAAGTGACATCTGCTGCTTACTAACTACTTGCTCCTACTGGAGATTTGCATTTAATTGATTATTCATTAAGAATATTGTGGCACTTTTAAGTTAAGATGACTCTGTTTTTTGTACTGTTCTTTTTGGAGGAAATTGTGGTTTCCTGCCCTGTTGTTTGCTTCTAGATATTGAATTTTTATTGCATTCTGATTTGATTGCAGCTTGGAATATTGCCCACATCACTACGTGCTTATGTGGAAAGGGCTTTTGGCCGTTTCAAAGATGATTCACAGCTGGCAGCTTGTCAAAATATAATGAAGGAGGTAAAGTCACATGGTTTAGAGTTTGGTACTTACAGTTTGTAGCTTCTGATTGCAGTATCTTATGTGTATTTCATCTCCTTTTCCTTTGGCCCTCTCAACCCACTTTTGCACATGGTGTTACTTCAAAACTATAATTTGCATTCGAATTGTGTTCATTAACCTTAAAGTTCTGAGAAGTTAAAAACAGATCGTCAGTCTGCAATGAATGAAGAATGGAAACTGGGAAAAGGGAAAAGTTGAAGAAATGAATATCTCTAACACCTGTGTTTTAAATATCTAATAGTTATTACTATAATCCAAGTTTCTCTCATCATGGATAATTATTCACGCTTTAACAATTTAACTCATTGAATTAATATCGTTCTATCAAGCTGGAGTCTAGCTATGTTGTTGAAAATATAGGTTTCGATTTGATCATGCAGGAACTCTGCTATTGATCAAATCAATTAATCTTAATTTGTAGATGGCACTTGAATAAGTTGATATCTGGGGCCTGGGCGGATCAAATCTTGAAACAATCTTCCTAACCACCCAATGCAAACCGTCAACATATTTAGCCTATGGAAAATGGATTCAGCAAGGAGATTACAAAACCATCTTCAGAATTTTTTGTCCCTTTGTATATATTCATAACATCTGCATCCTCGTTTGCTTGGTCAATGCCTTTGGTAAGGTTCTAAAGTTTTTTTCTCACTGAAAGAACCCCCGTGTAAGTTTTTGGACAAAATGACTTCCACTCTATCCATCTGTACTTGTAATTCATCGTTCGTAAAATTTTTCATGAACTATGGTTCTACAACAACAATAAAAAAAATAATCATCATCATCATTAGAGCCTCTTACTAAAACCATTGGGATCGGCTACACAATTCCTAGTTTGTGATTTCATTTTATGTGGGACCACATCTTCCTTAAAAGCATGGGGATTCTTTTTTTCTTCTCACTACCTCAATCCATGCCCTTTATGGCCTTCCCCTTGTCCTTTTCGATCCTTAAACTCTCATGGGCTTTTTTATGAAAAACATCATATTGTTGTTTTATATGCGTGGAATATGCATATATACGAACTTAGCTCTCTAGTCCCATCAACGAATCATTCATCTACATACAAGATACACCACTAGACCTCTTCCTGTAAATGAGCAGTTAATTTATCTATGACACTACAAAGATATGGCTTTGAGCCAAGCAGTGTGTTCAAACTTCAAAGCATCGCCTAGGCAACGCTTAGGCGACTGTTTTGCCTAGTTGGGACCCGAGCCTGCATCGGGGTCTAAGTAGGCGCTTGTTAAGATGCAGTTGCCCGAGACCCCCTTAAAGTCAGACATTATTATATAAAATATAATTGATATATTAAAAAAATGAGTTCTACTGTATCAGGTGGCATATGAGATATTTCTTAAATAGAAAGAAGAAAAAAATGTGTAGCATATAAAAGAACGAGAAGGTAAAATTTCCCTCTATCATTGTTTTTGTTCTGTTTTTTTTTTCCCAATCTAATTTATTTCATGCTTATTTGGCATTGATTTACTTCACTCTCGGTAGTAAACTATACTTTATTTTGCTTTTTTCCCTTTAATGTTTATAAATTACATCATGGTCTTTTTTATGTTTCATCTCTAGCGTCCAATCTTTATCTCAATAATATAGGGAAAATTTTAATTTTTATAAATTTAAGAAATAGAAAAATGCTGGTTCCCTCTAGGCATGCCTAAGCAACACCTCACATTAGGAATCCCAAAGCACCGCATGAACTCTTTGATTACATTGGCCAGGCCTTGATGTAAACCTACCATAATTGGAAACTTGTTTGTCTCTCCATCAGTTGTCTGCTAGGTACCGGGTCTACTGGCTTACTGCTCCTAATACTTATCCTTACACATAACAACATATCTAGTTGAGATTCCTTCCTTCACAGTACTTGCGAAAGTATATCTGGAGAACTTTTAAATGTGTTCTCCAAGTCAATACAGATTAAATTCCATATGAAGATTATTCTCTTCTTAAAACTTCTCCATCAATTGTTAAGTACGAATAGTCGAAGACACCCTCAATGGTTAACCTATCTGGTAGGAAGCTGGCTGGCTTTGGATATCCTTGCAATTTCATCATCACCATAATAACCATAATAATAATACTTACATTTTGATCCTTTTTTTTTTTGTGCCAACTAATCGGAGGTATTCTCATTCTTTTCTCCTTCCATTAGAAGGATTGGATTGTAGAGATTTTTTGTTATAATAAATAATTAGTGTAATCTTTCTCAGCTGAATTTAGGAGTATTGTGAGAATATTTTAGTTTTTCTTTTACTAGATTCTTTAGTGTTAGCTGTACTTGTCAAGATCCAAAGGTTCTTTTATATTTTTATTATTAAGACACCATTTCTGACAAACTGAGATTCGGGCATCTTTATTATTTCTGTCCACTCTTTACTGTCATGTTATTGAGATTTGAGATTACTATCTGCAGAAATTTGTTGTTGCAACAAATGGGGTTGTGACATTATTTCTTTATCTGACTTCATTAACGTGGTATTGTGACGCTCTTACTATTTTCCTTATAAAGGTTTTAGGTGAGATATTTTAGTATAATTGATCTCAAGTCTCTTTTCTTCATTTCAGATTATTACTAAAGGATCTGCTGATGGTACACTTTTCACTCGAGACTGGGATACCGAGCCTCTTTTCCCACTACCAAACATGGATGTGGTCAAGAAGGAGTATGTAACTCACTTATGTGATTTTCTGATTGATGATACAATTAGTGGGTTCATTTGATTTATCTAACCATCTTTGACTGTAACTTTCCTTGGTGGTATTTTCCTTTAATTGTTTTAGAATTGATCATGTTATCTGAGTAGGTGTTATACTGCTAAAGATAGTCTTTTAGACGGCTAGAGTATGAGTTTTTTCCTTCAATTGGGTAATCCTGTACTATTATTGTGTTCATTATGTATTTGGTGTCATAACCTCCTTTCCTTTAATTATTTTGGAATTGATCTTTTCCCATAGTGGTGTTACTGTTAAAGATGGTCTTTGAGACTGCTAGAGAATGAGTTTATTCCTTAAATTGGGTTACTCGTAGTTCTATAATTGTGTTCATTACATATTTAGTAGCTGAGGCCTAATTTTCTCTCCATTTCCTTATCAGTTTTAAGAAGCATTTTTGATGCTTCTCACATATTACTTTTGTATGAAGCATTGAAACAGCACCTTTTCTATTAAAGCACATTCAAGAAGAAAATAAGCTGCTTTTCTGTGTCGATGTATTTTTACCCAAAGATCTTAAGGAAACAAATTTAATCAGGCCTTTAAATTTACTTTTAAAAAAATATGGCTTTAAACTTTGATTCTAAAGTGCGTGCAAATTTATGATCACATATTGTATAAATTTATGATCACATATTGAATAAGCTTGTATATGGTCATTCAATTTAATTTATAGAATTGGGCATGTGCATGGTCAGATGGCATTGCAAATCTAGGTTCGCTTCAAAATTGTAAATACGAATATACGGTTTTTTTTTGTGCTAATGTTAGAATCTGGAATGCTTGTCTTCTTTGGCAGTTCCTTATCCCAACTATTTGGGGCCAGCAAATGGCCATTCTAGAATGTGGAATGGTGTTAGACAAAAAATTTGATTACCTTACTGATTTTGCATGTCTCTTCATTGTTGTCAATTATGAAAGATCCTGAGATTTAACAGCTAGGATCCAATTTGCTGTCCAAATTGTGTCTACAACATGGTTTTTGATCTTTAGATGATGTGCTGTTTTGCAGCAGTGTACATTTTTCAATCACTGGTTCTTCATTGCCAAAATACAAGAGTCCAAGTAGACGTGCCAAAAGTAGGTGGGAGCCTTTACCAGAAGAGAAATTGGTCGACAAACTGGCATCTGTCAATCATGTTTCAGTAAAAAATGTTAGTTGGGACCATTTAAAAGAAAGTGGCAGAGTGGTAATCTTTTCATTCTCTTTTGCTGATTTTTATATATAATGTAGGCCTCGGGCTTTCTTTGTTATTTATTATTATTATTATTATTTATTTTTTATTTTTTTATTTTTGTGTGGGAGGGGGGGTGTTCTCTCTTGTACGGAAACCACCATAACTATATGACCCTTTGTTTCTTGTTGACAATGATTAATTCAGAGGATTTTTTTATGCATTCTTCACTAAGTATCTACATTCGACACTAATTTCTGTTTGTTGGAAAGCAGCACGCCACCGCATTAGGATAAATGTATTAAATCTGTCAATTTTAAATCAAATCTTTGCAGTTTTCAAGTGGAAAAACTGAGAACAAGGAGGATAGTTGGAACAATGCTAAATTCGCACCACTGCAACAGCAAACTCCGAGTAAAAATATCCAGAGGCCAGTTAAGAAGCAGCGGCTCATTGATGGTTTCAATGCTGCTAATATTGATGATGCTTCTAGTGATAGTGATAAGGAACAGGGTTTAACAGCATATTACTCTGGTGCAATAGCACTTGCAAATACACCAGAGGAAAGGAAAAGACGTGAAAATCGCTCCAAGCGTTTTGAAAGACACGGACATCGAGCAGAAACTAAGCACTTTAGATCCAAAGCTTTTGGGGCTGGAAATTTATATACTAGAATGGCTAGTGCTCTGGTACTTAACAAAAATTGTGAAGATGGTGCCAGCAGGGCAGTTGAAGATATTGACTGGGATGCCCTTACTGTCAAAGGAACCTGCCAGGAAATTGAGAAACGCTACTTGCGCCTTACCTCTGCACCTGATCCCACCACTGTAACTACCTCCTGTCTCATTCATTCTCCTCTACATGCTTTGCGTTTAGATGGAGATTTTTAAATGATGATATTATGTACTTGTTGGTTGCTGAGTTTGTTTACATGCGTAATATGCCTAAATTGCCATGTCAAATGAAATGACAATCTTTTTGCAGGTGAGACCAGCAGAAGTGTTAGAAAAAGCTCTGCTAATGGTTCAAAGTTCTCAAAAGAACTACCTTTACAAATGTGATCAGTTGAAATCCATTCGTCAAGATCTGACTGTACAAAGGATAAGTAATGAGCTAACAGTCAAGGTATATTTCAGCATCCATTCTGCCCTCTGATTTGCATTTTTTCTTGGATATGTCATGATTTATACATTAAAAAAAAAATATTCCTTGTATTCTTCAACTTCCATTCCATTAGTCTAGGCTTGAGGAAGACACCACCTGTTTTGGAGAAGGAGAAGTGCCTTTCGATTGCTTTTACTATTCTGCTTTGACTATTAAGTCTTTCATTTTTCTTGGTTCAGGTGTATGAAACTCATGCACGATTAGCACTGGAAGCTGGGGACTTGCCAGAGTATAATCAGGTTGGTAGTTCACTGTGATTTGATATCATTTAGTTTTGGAACTTTGCTGTTTGGCATTGCCGTTGCTCTGTTCTGATGTAGCTTGAAGCTACTGCATATTCCCCATACAATTTAGTTGATTTCCTTGCATGGCGTAAACTTCTTTATGTGACTATTATTGATTTTTCAGTCCGAAAGCAGTTTTTTTCTCATTTTTTTTCCTGATGTGTACTGAGAAGATGAGGGGAATTGGGTGCCATTCCCAGTGTACTATTATGTACTGATACCTTCTGGAGATTAAAAAAAGGGCATCCTAGTTGTTGCTTCCAATGGTTATTTATGTGCACTATACTTAGACCTCCATGAATTTCTCTAGCCATTACCATTTTATTTTACCCATTGTACTACTCCATTTTTATATTTTTATTGGAAAAATGTCTTATGTCTATCATATGAACTAGAACTTTAAGGGATTGGAGGACAGTGGCATATTTCTATCCTTCCATTTAAGAGGTGTACACTGTTTGGTGCATCCAAAAGAGGGATGCCAGCAAGTTGAATTTCGATAGGTGTGAAATGGGCCCAGGATCTTCGAGGGTCAGAGGCATATTCTGGGATAAAGATGAGAGGACTAATTTAGTGTATTCAGATTCATTGGGGAGTGAAACCTAAACAAGCTGAAGTCGTACTCCTACCTCTCCTTTAAGGTCTAAAAATAACAGAGGTTTTGAATCTTTTATCATAATGGTGGAAGGTGACTGAGAAACTTTATTAGTTAGTCGTCTGGAATAAAGAGAGGCTATTGGAAAGAGAGGCTCGTGGAGATTATTGTACGTCATAAGTGAATGTAGGAGCTGGCCTCTAGTTTGAATACATATTCTTTCTGAGATCGGCTAATGACAATGTAAATTTCTTTCTAAAAGAGACATCTCTGGGAGGGCTTTTATGTTGATTATGTTACTGATTTAACCTTCATTGATGTAGCCTTCAAGAAAAAAAAGTGTGCTACTTATTTTGGAAATACATTTTTCACTATATTAACTGAAGTCATTGTGGAAGCTATCGTTATAGCCCTTGATAGACTAGAATGGCGAAACTTGATACGTGTGACTTATGGGATAAGGTAATTTAGAATAAGAAGTATTTAGTATTTACTATATGTAATAAATCCCAAATTACTTTCTAGTAAATCCCGTTTTTACTATTTCTTATGAACTTCAGTTTACCCTTTTTAGAAAGGGATAGTGAGTTCTAGAGATTGAATCATTGGAGCATAGGAGTTATTTGCTTTGTTTGATTAGGAGTTGTTATTCTACTTGGATAAAATTATTTATTGCAAAATAGTGTTTGAGTCTTGGTACTTTTTAGTTAATTAATAGGAATTATAATGTTTTTCTTTTTCATTGTTTGTTAGTTGGAATGTTCAAATCATTGATCTACTCATTGTGCGAATGAGGAAGCTATTGATGTTTTTGTACCGATAAAAGGGTGTATATTAGGGTACATGGGAAAGGGTGGATTTAATCTAGAGAGCACAATTTGTTTTTTGATTTTTTTCCCCTGGTGTTTTTATTTTTATTTTTAATGAAGTGAACTGCTGTCTTCTTTCTTTTTCAGAGCTTCAAATTGTGGATTCAACTAGGCCTTCTAGTATTAGACCCCATGAGTCTCCGTACTTTATCTACAGTTTTCGAGTTCTACTTTTGAATATTAGTTCTATGTACTAGTTCTGATTTTCATTATTGTTAGTAGGCGGTTTTTTTTTTTCGTACTTATTTAAAAGCTTTTTATTCTTTATTCCTATGTGTGTCATTCTTGCTTTTTCTCTTTTACTTTCTTTCGTCTTTCTAGTACTCTGTTTTCCTTAATTTTTAATAAGCCTTTTCTTCGTTACCAATAATGCAAATGAACTAAAATATCCAAATCAAATGAAAAAAAATAATCAAATGACCGTAAGGTTACTACTTTTTCTAAATGCATTGATGATCATTACCTAAGGAAGGGAACAAAAAGCTTGCCTATCAGATGATTATTTATGTAGAGGAGTCACCTGGCTACTTTTTCTAAATGCATTGCTGATCATTACCTAAGGAAGGGCACAGAAAGCTTGCCTATCAGATGATTCTCGATGTAGAGGAGTCCCCTGGCTGTATGACTTGACATAGAAACATGATTGTTAAACCATTTTATCAGCAATGGAGTTTGGAATATATCTTACACTTAGTATATTCATAATTGGGTGCTCCTTGCTTGTATTGTGGATAAATTTATTGTGGAGCCGCCTACATTAGGTGGATGTTTGTCTAGTCTAATTGATCGTGTACTTCGACATTTCCGTGTGAGGGTGTAATGCATAGTGTTGCAGCAGTAGTGTGCAACGTGTTAGTTGAACAAGGTTTTGGACAGTAGGAACTATCTAGGTTGAACATTTATTAATATTTGTGAATGTTCTTAGTTATATTAATCATAATGTACTTTGATTATATGTATTATCTCAATTCTTTTACTGATATGTTACTTTTTATAGTTATGGTTCCTTTTGTAAAGTTCAGATGGCCTATTGATATGCAAATCTTGAAATGAGTTATCAAGAGTAATTAATTGAGCCTCGGTGATGAAGGTAAAATGGCTCATTTGTTCTCTTCCTCAAAATTGAATTAGTAGCGCACTTGTGTGCGTATGTTGCATGAATTTATGCGTTTAAAGGAAAGTTACATGCTCTTTTTCCTTAATAGGTATGGAGTAAACACTTGCCTTCTACTTTATCATCTCCTTATCCCAACTATTCGTGGTCAACAACGTGAATCCTGTTTGGCCATTTTATCAAGAGCCAATTCTTTGCTTAGATTGTGTTATCAAATCAATGGAACATTTATGCTTATGCTGTTGTCAAACTTAGTATTGTTGCAGAATTTGATTAAACGAAATGTTCTGTACTAATTATAGACGTAAATGGACTCTTTATTTATTTGCAGTGCCAATCACAGCTGAAAAGCCTTTATGCAGATGGTATCAAGGGATGTCATCTGGAATTTTCTGCTTACAACTTACTTTGTGTTATTTTGCACTCCAGTAACAATAGAGATCTCGTATCATCAATGTCAAGGTCAGTCATAGCGTATTGTTTGCTAAATATCCGTACCAGGCAATGCATGTATGTGAAGTTGCAATATGGTCTAAGTTGGTACATGCCAAGGGTCTTTAGAAAGGCTTGAGGGTTTGAAGTTGTCAAAGGAATATGCATGTAGAATCTATAATACTAACCAGAGTGTTGGAGGTAGAAATATGAGAGCCTCCTGAAGGACCTGGACTATATGATGACAATTATTTACATCAGCTACCTGATGGTCCACTTAATAAATCAATAGTTGGGTGCATATAGTTTCCTGAAAACTGCAAATTTATGTCAGATAAAGTGAAATTACAATTTTGTTTACTGAAAAGACGACTGCATTTTTGTTTCATGCTAAACAATGTTTTAAAAGGTGTGTGAGGCTTACGTCTCGAGGTAAGATATAAGAAAAATTCCACAATTCCCAAATCATGCGGCTTATAAATTAATAGAAAAATAGGGTTCTAGGCACATAATTGAGAATTAAAAATCTTTTTTCTCTTTTTTCCTTTTATATATTTAGACTAACATTTCATTTATTATGTTTGATGTATTTTGGGCTTCTAAAACCCTTTTTGAGTGTCTATTTCGCATTAAGGACTTACTAGGAGTTGAAGACATTTGGCACCACTAAGCCTATTAATGTACTATTTCATTCTTCTTTGCAACTATTTTCAGAGTTGAATTTCGCCACATAAATTTTTGATATAGATATGAAGAAAAAAGGTTAATCGACGTTGCAGCATTTTCTTACCTCTGTTAAATTTATTTTGCCTAATGATTGAATCATTTATGGAGTGCTATATAAAGCTTTTGTTAATTTTTTCGATCTTTCTGCAATTTTCTCGTTTCTAATTATTTTGTATTTTAAAAATAGAGTGTGATGGTTAAGCTATGTCTATAGGTCTTAATGCCTTACCTCACACCTTCATGTTGTGAAAAGCGGTATAATCTGGTCATTAGCAGGGACATTCAAATATGAAAGACTAGATAATTCCTTGTGATACTATTGTAATCTGAGTGAGGTTTGGAACGTGAAAGCCTATTCAGTTTGGATGTCAGGACGACTTGATCCAGTTGAAAAATTATTGTGTTATTCAAAACTTTTTGAGTTTTTTTTTTTTATAGTGAAACTTTTGGAGTGTTAGGAGTTAGGACCTCTAAAGGTCGTTGTGTTTTTCAAAACTATTGGAGTATTTTTTTTTTAGGTAAAACTTTTGGAGTGATGTTAGGACCTCTAAAGTCTAAACACTAACTTGACCAAGTTTTGGTTTTGGTTTTGATGTCATACAACACCACCCCCCCTCCCCTTTTTGATGTCATACACCCATGGCTATGGTTCACTCGTCTTATTTTTGAGAGCTTTCGTACCTTCTTGGTTTTGCATAATGCGTGTGATGTAAATTTGATCTTTTATATTGGTGGCTGCCACTTTTAGACTAGATAAATTAAGAATGAGGTTCCCTGGAAGCTATATGCCAATTACCGACTTAGGGACCAAGGAATCAATAATGCTCTGTTAAGATTTTGCAACAGCTGTTGATTTGAGGATATTGATCTTCTTACTAGTCTAAGTAATCTTAAATCTTGCTTACTTCCATTTTAAACTGATATGCATGTTGTATTATGTATATCAGTTTAAACTCAAGAGGCTTGAAAGGAAACAAAAAAAAAAGTTTGAAGTTTGCTTAACCAATATTCCTACATTGCCTTACAGTATTAGTTTTGTGGATATTACATACTCGAGAATGCACACTTATAGCAGCTAATTAAGCAGCGAGGAAGCACAACTTGGTCTCGTATACCTGCCACTTGTGGTGGATCTGAACCCTTAGCCATGGCTATTTGTGCAATTAAAAGTCCAATGGCAATTATGATGAAATGACAAAAATGTGAAAAACTCGACCTTCGTTGTAGGGAAGCTATGTTCAAGGTAGGAACTCGCTTTCCCAGACTCACTTTCTCGGACAGGCTCGCTTTCTAGGAAGCTCACTTCCATCACGTCCCATTTAGTAGTCAAAGGGGGCTAGCTGTATGTGTGAAGTGATGGAATGAACCAGAGTCTATAGCCTAGGGTGTAGATTCTAAGCAAATATTGTCGGTTTGGAACCTAAGACACCTACTTTTCCACAAAAATCTCATGTAAGATAAAATCAAAGGTGTAGCTACCCATAATAACATAACGAAAATGAGGAGCCTATATCTCATTTCTCGCTTCCCCTTTCCTAAGGTTATTTTGAGCCTCGCTTTCGCTTCTCACTATGGTTATCTTTTTCGCTCCTCGCTCAGGTAACTATGGAATTTAATCGAAGAATGGAGCCTCCTTTTTTTTTTCCTCCCCTTTTTATGAGATCCATCTAGCTTAGAAAAATTATCATCTGAGTGGAAAATTGATGAGAAAACTCTGGAATGCCACAGGGTATCTATACCTAAAAATGTGTTGGTATTACCTAGTTGTAAGGAAGCTATGTATAGGTTGGTCCGCTCACTTCCCAGGAAGCTCGCTTTCATTACGTCTCATTAAGTGGTCAAATGAGGTTGTATGTGTGAAGTGATGGGATAGACCTGAGTCTAAACCCCAGGGTATATAGACCATGAGCAAGTATCGTTGGATTGGAATCTATGGCACCTACTTCTCCACAAATATCTCATGTAAGATAAAATCTAAGATATGGTTTCCCATACTAATATAATGGGGAATGAGGTGCCTATTTTTAAATTATCTCTTCTTGCTTCCTAATTATTTTTTAGCCCTACCAATCCAAAAAAAAATATGAACCTTGCTTCCCGCTTCTCTATTTTCCTTTGCTTCTTGTTTATGCTTCTCGCTTCGGTAACTCTGGTTGGTAATACTAATCTATTTTTACTCCTACCTACTGAAGCTGTCATTATAGTTATTTGGCGATAATTTTGACTGGACTGGACTTTGACAATTTGTGCTTAAGACAGATTTTGTTTGTTTAGAAGGGTCCTGCTGCTCAGCTATAGCATACATCTTCCTTTGCTACTTTAGAAGCATCCCACTGATAAGCTACAGTGTACTTACAAATCTGGCACAAGTAACTACATGTCTGGTTTTTTGGTCTGGAGTCTGATACAAACAACTAAAATGTAGTGATAGTATTCTCTCTACCAATTCACTAGTCTGATGTATTACTGAAGTGTTTCACATGTGTCTACTTTGCGTTCTCTTTCTGAAAAGTCTGTATTATATGATTGCGTGTAACAAACAAAAATTACTTGGATGCAATCCATTTCCCTTATCATTTTATCTCCCCATTATGAATTCATCTAGAATGCTGTACTAAATTTTATCATATTGAGTTTGATAAAACTTCATCATGTTGCCAGATTATCAGATGAAGCAAAAAAGGATGATGCTGTAAAGCATGCTCTTGCAGTCCGTGCAGCCGTTACGTCAGGGAATTATGTCCTGTTCTTCAGACTGTACAAGACAGCTCCTAACTTGAATACCTGCCTTATGGGTGAGTGTATATCCATTTTCCTGCACTCCTAAAAGACCTTAAGTTGACCTTTGTCAAAAAAACCGAAAAGGAAGTTCATAAATTATATCATTCTGCAGATCTGTATTTCGAGAAGATGCGCTATGAGGCTGTGAAATGCATGTCTCGTTCATATCGCCCTGCAGTCCCTGTTGCTTTCATTGCTCAGGTTTTGGGCTTCACCAGTGTCTTAGCAACAACTGAAGGAAGAGATGAGAAGGATACAGATGGGTTGGTGGAGTGTGAGGAATGGTTAAGGGCACATGGTGCATGCCTCTGTGCAGATAACAACGGAGAGATGCAGCTCGACACAAAGGTATGTTTGACTTTGTCCATGAAAATTAAATCTTCATGGGTAGCCTTGTGGATTTGAGAAAGAGGTTTCCCATTATGACTGACGTTCAAATTCTATTATGAATTGGGAAACAGTGGTATGACCAATACTTCGACCATTGAATTGCCCCTTTCTGTTAGAATACTTGAAAGTTCTTAGGGAATTTTCTTCTCATCAAACATAGAGTTGGATCTTAGCCATGCAAGTTGCGCGAGTGGACCAGTGTGAAACCTTAGTTTCGTTTCCAGTCAGAGACTAGCTGTTGATGACTGGGGCTATACCCCTTTCGAGCTCAGCTGATCCCTTACACGTGTTCTTATTACTGTTATATTATTTTCTGACTAAATGAGTGTCTGACATGCAGGCTTCCTCTTCCAGCCTTTTCATGCCGGAACCAGAAGATGCTGTAGCCCATGGAGATACAAGCCTCGCCGTTAACGATTTTCTGACGAGGACATCCTGAAGGCAAATTTGTTTGTATTCTAGTGTATTTAAAATGGGGTAGAAATTCACCGCAATTTTGATAATCTAATGAGTGAAAATGGGAATTGCTTGTTTTTAAATGAATTGGCCAAAGGTCGAGAGCCAGCCGTCGTAATTGTAATATTAGAGGGTATGGACGGTCATGGATGTATGAAATGGGAAAATACCAAATGAAAAGAATGGGCTCATTGATGTAGTACAAAGGGAAAGGAAAACAGTCTCTTTATTTGAAAGGCAACAATTGCTCAATTTATTATTTCAACAAATTGATACCAAATGCTGCGTCGCTCCTTCTGTACTTGATATATAAAGAGCGGGGAAAGGGAGGAGTGAGGAAGGGAATTAGCTTGAGAATTGTAGTGGTGAGGCCATTTATTTCTTTCTTCTCAGTTAAGAGTGCGCTCTGAGACAGGTTACCCAAAGTAGGCCTTGCAGAGAAAGATGTTGGACACTCTAGCTTGGGAGAATTTGAAGTCAATTGACTATTGGGACCTCAAATTTTTGTGACCTGCAAAATATGGTCTCTTGCTCCAAATAGGGTTGGGCTCAATGTTATCAGAACTGGACTGGTCATCGAACCAGTTGAGTGGCCGGTTCCAGTTCGACCGGTCCACTTCAACCGTGTCCTTTTTGTACTTTATTTTTTTAAAAAATAAATTTCATTTTTACCCATTTCTGACCAGTGCTGGCCACCTGTTCAACCGGCCGGTTCTTACGGTTTTTAAAATGGTCGTTTTTTTGGGGTTTGGGAACCGGTTCGATCGGCGGGTCTGGTTCTGACAACAGTGGTTGGGCTGCCCGAAGCACATGTGTACGATTTCTCCTGGGGTCATGAGGCGCCAGACTCACCACAAGTCTTCTTTGTTCCTACAGAAGGGGTGAGTGACGACCCATTTTTTTACAAAATGTGTTGTACACGGGAAAGAGGCTTGTGCCCACAATTACTTGGCGCTGTTCTTATCCTCATAATTTCTAAGGGTAAAGAGTGAAACTAGCAATCACATAACTATCTTTGAGGGTAATGGTTATGACAGCCAGTGAAGAAACAAGCACACCCTAGTATATGTCAAGACCAAGGAGATACTAACCTATACAAGGGTGGACTTACCAAGGGAACGCGACCAATACATGGTGGACTTCCATTTGCAAAAATACCATAAACATCATGTTACATGAATGGGTTTCAGTACAGCCACACCCCAGCAAACAAAGATAAAAGGGAGCAACCCCCATCTCGAGCACTGTTAACGTCTCTCTCTCTTCCACATTCAAGTTCCTCAAATATGCCAACGATTTGCATTAATAGAAACCTGATATGTTAGCAGGCTAAAATCCTTGACACAAAGGCATCAGCAAATAATAAGCTCCAATAAAATGCAACTGTTTTGCATTTTCAGACATCAAAATTGAGTTTTACCTTGCAATTAGAAGAGGTAATGTAATAAAGGGCCATATAAGTAAATTTGGTTCTCCCCAAATTCAAGGTTGGAGAGTCCTGAATCCTCTCTTTCTACTAGTTCATTAAGGTGCAAACCAATCCTCATTATAGAAAAGAATGAGGTTTTTTTTGGGGTGTCCTAGATTTAACAGTCAATAAGAAATGCACCTGGCAAATGAACTACCATGTTAGCAATTCCAACCATTTAGGGCAGCATCCGAAGCAACCTTCTCCAACTAAACCTTTCTTTGCACATCAATCTGCCTTTGGCTTCAACGATTTCCTTGTCGCAGACTTATTGAACCGACGGGTACACCGCCCTACAAATTTGAGAATCTCGTCAATCAGGATCACAGGGAGTGAAACTGCCAACACCAATAGCCATTCGTTGAGACTGAGAGGCACGATGCCAAACACCTGAGCAAGAAATGGCACGTAGAGGATCAAGAAGTGCAGGCCGAATGAGACAGACATGGCCAAAAGGAGCCACGGGTTGACCCATGGTGGCATCGTCAACAAGCTCCCGTCCTCAGATAAGGCATTTAGGGAGTTGAACATCTCGATCGCGACCAAGACAGAGAGCGAGAGGGTCATGGCTTTCACTTTGCCAGCCTGGAAGTAGTCACAGGGATTGGTGTCAAAAGAAAACACCTGAGCCCCAGCCGTGAAGTTTGAAGCTGTAAAACCCTCCCAGGAATGGCACTGTCCCCAGTCTGCGAGCTGGGAATAGGTGACAAGGCTGTGGCCATCCCCACGCAGATCGATGCCCAAGAAGGAATCATGTGTGTACCATATGATGAATACACCCACAGTTGCTATCCCAACATAGAGCCCAATGACCTGTACCAGTTAAATCATAAGGATTAAGTCAAGACAAGACAATGTTTTCAGAAGAGATGGCAGATCAGGAATCAGGGTGAAATCATGGGAGAAAAGTAGACAGCAATAGTACCAGATAGCGGAATAGAATCCAAGCACTGATCAGCGAGTCATCACTTCTTCGAGGGGGTTTCTTCATTATATCCCTATCAGGGGGATTGAATCCCAAGGCTGTCGCAGGGGGTCCATCAGTAACAAGATTGACCCACAAAAGCTGAACCGGGATCAAGCCTTCTGGAATACCTAAAGCTGCAGTTAGAAATATGGAGGCGACCTCACCTATATTTGAGGAGATCATGTACCTGCAATGATGTGACAAACACATGCCACTCAGTAACACAATGAACAAATAACAAGAAAAAAAATACATATAATAAAGGATTGTAGGAGATCTTAGTTTTTGTCAATTTCTGTTATATTAATAGCTAGATTCCCAAATATAGTCTTATGAGTTATGACTCTAATTCCAACTCTTAAGCCTATCTTTGACTGCTTTCAATTTCAAAACAAGGATAGTGCTTGGAGATCCCCCAAAATTGGCCTCTTTCCAGACCTCCTCAGCTACCTCATAGAAGTCTGGCTCTCTCAACCCCATCTCTTCAAATTTGAAAGGGGTTGGGCCCTTTACCAAAACTAACCGACTCCAATAAAATGGGGATATGATCCAAAGTCGGTCTTGGGAGAGCCCTTTGAACCATAGAGGGAAAGTGATCCTCCCAACCATCAAAGTATAAAAGTCTATCCAGCCAATTCAAGTTTAGCCCATCCTAGAAATTCGACCAAGTGGGCACCCATTCAAAAGGCTATCTAACAAGCATTTCTATCCACAAACTCTCCAAAGCCAACCATTTTGTTATTCCTACTGCATCCTCCTTATTTCTCATGAGTCATGAGTAAATCTAATAATGTAGAAGTCTCCTCCAAGGCACCATGGGCAAGTTCCATCAGGCCTGAACATTACCCAATTTTAACAAAAGGCTGAAAAATCAGCACCTGTGTGAAAACCCAACTGAAGTCATCCACCACATTGAGGCATGGATAAAGAATAGGCCCTTGACTCTGACTAATATTTCTTCATTATATCATTTGGATGAGGCCTGACTATTTAAGTTGAATCATACAGCAAGTAGAAGTACAAATGTACAATAAAGTATGGTTGGATCCATGGTCACCAATTCCGCATATTATATGGGTATAATACCCGTATAATACATTTAGGGGGTCAACGTTTAAAACGGCTTACTTTTGCCATGTTACGTATTATACACGTATTGTCGTATATAACAAGTTTAATACACAAATTTCATATTAAACACATTCAATACCAATATTTTTGCCGTCTTAAACGCATATTGCATATTAAATGATTGTTAGTAATGAGTATCATGATTCCTATTTATTCATAGCTATTAATTATTTTTTAATTTTCCTGTACTTTTGGCGTGTTTTTGCCGTTTATAACACGTACTTCTTTCCTGAACAGATCATTACCATATTATACATGTACCCATACTTGGTAACTATGGTTGGAACTAGATAGAAGCTCAACTACCAACAAAAACCAGAGATTCATATTGATTGTGCGACTGGAAACAAGGCAAATGTGAGAATAAATACCTAACAGAGAATTATAGATTTTAGTAGTTAGCCATCAAGACTGTTCCAAACCAACCAATAGATCAATGAACCTAACTAAAACGCCCAAAGCATAGTCTGATCTGATAGGCCACTAATATAGCAGGCAAACACCATTTTGTTTGCCACTTTGCCTTGCTGACAGAGACTTTTCAGCTAGTTATCAAAATAAAGTAAATGAAGACATACTAACTTCTCTAAGAACTAGGGTACCTTTCCATCAGAATCGTACTTTTCTCATTTTCGTGTATCCATTTATTGTATATCTTTTTTCAAGAGTTCAGGCTTTTATGTCCCTCCTTGCTAGTATGTCCTGATCTTTTTATATTAGTAAATGGGTATGAGACAATGCCAAATCCACCATGCCCAGGAAGTATAGGAGTCACCCCAACAAGCATCACATTGAAATGGCAACTGGAACATCATTTTAAGAGAAAACTTGTGCCATTCAAAAGGATTACTGCTGAAATGTCTTGCAACATGTGTGTTCTATGTGCACATCAACTTGGATTCTGGACCATCCAAATGTTAGGCTACTCATATGGATGACCATGTCTCAAAAAAAAAATGTAAAAAGAAAAAAAAAATTGCACTGATTAGGCAATGCCAACTATTTGAGGTAAAATTTTCATTGAACTAAATTATTCAGCCACCTCTATTTAACTGTCCAAGTCTTGGCTCTTAAGAAAGTAATTAGATACATTGAAATGTTTCTCGCCTTTTAAGTCCAGATTCCCTCTTAAAATAATCAGATATTTTTTTAATTTCTCAGTTATACAATATTGAACATTAATGATAATTTTTTTGATCAGTAAATGAGCAAATATATATATGAAGTAGAAAAGGGAAGCTACAAAGATAACTCCAAAAGCGAAAACAGAACAAGGTTCACGAGCTCATGACCTGGGCGTGGAACAAAGAATGAAGAAAAGAGACCCAATAGGCCCCGGATCGCCAACACACAAACCCAACCCGACATTCAATCTAACAAAATACCAAAATTCACCCCCACCATCCAAGAAGCGCACCAATCCACTATGAGCGCGTGGGCCCTAGCACGGATACACTGAAGAGAGGAGTGATTTCAAATTCTCTTGTTCCTCTCTTTCCAAATGGACCATGATATGACCCCCGGCAATATTGAACATTCAAGATAATTATATAGCAGAACATTTAAGTTTGTGGCAAAACACATCAAATATGCAAGTTATAGTGAAAAATAAACTTAATTTAGATGCATATGTGACAACTGAAAAGCTGTAGAGCACAGAAAAGGAGAAGAAATGGACCTGATAAAAGCCTTCATGTTGTCATAAATAGATCTTCCTTCACCAACAGCAGCAACTATTGTGCTGAAATTATCATCTGCTAAAACCATGTCAGAGGCTTCCTTTGCGACCTGGAAAGGACAAGGCACATCGGAGAGAAGTTTAAGCAAACAAACATTGCAAAGGACTATCAAATGAAAAGAATGATTTTAATCCAGGAAAAGCAAAATGACTACTGAAATAAGAATGGGCATCATATATATATGAACAGGAAACCTATGCATCATATATCTATCACAAGCAACCTATACACGAATTATAACTGCAAACTTATAGAGCTCAAACAAGAGCAAAATGTACAATCCCTATCTCGCACAGAAATTTATATGAATCCACACCCCTATAGAACATTTTTTCCAGCAATTTGACCCTATTACAACAGTCTACCACATAACCAATCACCACATCCATCACGATATTCCACCATGTGACAATATGTACAAAATAAACATACCTCTGTCCCAGCAATGCCCATCGCAATCCCAATATCAGCCAATTTCAAGGCAGGTGCATCATTGACCCCATCCCCTGTCATTGCAACCACCTCACCATCTTCTTTGAGCAACCTCACTATCTCTTGTTTATGCCTTGGTTCAGCCCTAGAGAACAGGAGCCCACCACTTTGGCTTAGATGTTTTTTCTGATCACGAAGATCCATAAACTCTTTCCCTGTTATGCTTTTTGAACTAATGTCTTCTTTAGGTCCAAATACACCTATTTCACGACAAATAGCTTCTGCTGTATTCTTGTTGTCTCCTGTAATGACCAGAACACGGATGCCAGCTGCTCTGCAGTCCTCAATTGCTTGGTGAACCTCTTCTCGAGGAGGATCCTGCGATCATTTTCGGGTTCATACAAATGATGTTAATCAATAAAAAATTGACAGCTTATAAGTGAGAACACAATTGAACAGAGGCAGTTGAACAATGAAAATTTGAAAATACAAATGGACCATCTGCCCACTCACCCTCAGTCCAACCAAGCCAACAAAAATCAGTTCACTCTCAATCGACGAATAATTGGATGGTTTAAGTAAAAGCTCATGAGATGGATGATCTTCATCACCATTATATGTTGCAAACTCATAGAGATCCTCCTTGTACGCGAAACCCAAACAGCGTAATGAATTTGTGGACATTTCATGAAGGGCTCGTAAAATACTATCCCTCGAATTTTGATCCAATTTTACGATGGAACCATCACGCAACTGAATAGAGGTGCTTCTCTCCAATACATTTTCTACAGCACCCTGCCACAATGTAGCAGTTTATATTAGAATTTTGAAGGCTTTTGCTAACTTTGAAGTGTCCTACAACAGGCCGAAAAGCTACGGACTGCTAAAAAGTGGTGCATGTTAAATCCCATTCAAAAACTTTGTCAACAAAGGACAAGCAGGTAAAATATCACTGAAACAAAGAAAACAAAATAGACACCAATCTTAGTCATAAAGGTTGGAATCATAACAGGGAGAGAGTAAGCAAGAGTAAAAAACTTGACTTCCGAAACAAAAACAGTTGAACAAAACAGTGCATACCATTTAATAGTGACAGAAAATAAAATCTAGCCTCCAAATAGTAATTCCACAGAGACAGAGAGAGAGTAATCCTTGCAGAGTTTAAGAAGTTTCGTTGGCAAGCCAATTCTTTGGTATGCAGATCCAAATAAAAAGGGATAGAGAGATAAGTCTCTTGCAAGTTGTATAACATGTATCGCGGAAATAACCAACTCTAAAAGATTCTTTCGACAAAATCCAGTTCAGACTACAATCTTAAAGACTTGCGAGATAAGATGAAAAAGACCAGCAAGGAACAATACTGACATCTGATATGATTGCATTGATGATTAAACCTTGCATTTGATGTAATATATACATTTGGCCAACAAGATAATAAAAAGATATACATCATGTTGAACTATACAACAGATTAAAAAAATACAGCACATTGAACAACTAATAATAAGATCAACTATGTTACAAAAATGGCATGTAATCATATATCAATGGGCAGGTGAAAAACATCTCACCCCAATAAGATGACACCTGTAGTGCACATCCTGGTAAAATTTCAGGAAATGGAGAATTTCTTTTGCCTTTTAAATTAAAAACACTATCTTATATAAACTTGTTGGATGTTGTTTTTGATCGGTAATCCGGGGAATATATTAATCAAAAGCAAGAAACACATCTGTGCAGTAAAATAAAGAGTTTACAAGATAGTAAACTCAAGAGAAGATCATACAGAGATAATCCTAGGTTGAAAAATGGAAAACTGCCTAACAGCGTTGACATAAAAATACCCCACACACATCTCCCTGAGCCTTCCCGACTTGCCAAATAGAACACCAAAAAATCTAACTCCACAAAGCATAACTTTAGGACTTGTTTTCGTTAGATTATTTTTTCTATTTGGATTGGTAATCAGATAATCGATTCAAAAATGACAAAATACAAAAAGAACCTTGAGATTCAAGACTTTATTGGAGGAGTAAACTCCACGATGGAAAGACAAAATAGATACAACTATCTTGCATAAACAAGGAGATAACAAAATCAAGTAGCCCACTATCTCCTATCTAGGGGTGTTATCGAGCCGACCTGAGTAGTGGGATGTTCAAGCTTGTTTATTAAGTAAACGAGCTCGAAAATCAAGCTTGAGCTTGGATTGTTTATTAAATAAACGAACTCGAGCTTTATCACACAAGCTCGAGTAGAATGAGTAGTTCGCGACTAGCTTGATTCATTAGATATAACTATTTATTAGGTTTGACTTCTACTTTATTACCCTTGTATAAGTAAAAAAAAAAATTATAGTGTTACATAAAATTTTAGGTAAATTTTATAATTGTATAAAAGATATTCTTAATTTCTTATTAAGTAAAATACATTATACAGTATTAATCTTTACTAGTATATAATAAATATACTTAATTTTAAATTTTAAATGAAGTATGTTTAGATATTTTAGTAAGTTAATTATATATATAATCGAGCCGAGTAGAGGTGTGTTCAAGCTTGGCTAATTAACAAAACGAGCTCGAAAATCAAGCTTGAGCTCGGCTTGTTTACTAAATAAACGAACGAGCTCGGGCTATTCGCGAGCACCTTTGTTTGATAACCACCCATACTCTTATCCCCTGACTCTTACAAGCTACGAGCAGATCATCAAACTCTTTCTAGGGCTGCATTAAAGCCAAGCTGGTTCGTGAGCTCGGCTCATTCGAGTCAAGCTCAAAAGCAGGTATTTCATGCTTAGACGACCAAGTCAAGCTTTTATTTGAGCTTGAATGTTTGAACAAGCCAAGCTTTAAGCCAGACCCTATTTGATTCGGCTCAACTTAAAGTTTGGCTTGTTTAGGGCCTGGTTTGGCTTGAGCTTAGCTCGGCTTAAGTTGAGAAGTTAAAAGCAAAAAGCCTAACCCTAACTCCCTAATTTTGGACCGAAGACTATCGATAAATTTTATTTTTGTGCATTATTAGATTAGTTTTGTGTAGTTTTTGTATTGTAATTTAATAAAATGATTTTATTATAATCATGTAAAATTGATCAGTAAATCTTGAAATTTGAATCAAGCTTGAACCAACACGAGCTCAGTTTGGCTTGAATCAAGTTTGAGCTCGAACAAGCCAAGCTTAAGCCTAAACATTCAAACTCAAATCAAGCTCAAGCCAAGCTTGAGCATGTTCAAACTACAAACCAAGCTCAAGCTTGGCCAAGCTCGGCTCGAATACAGGTCTAACTCTTTCGCCTCCCTAAGAACAAAATACCAAAATAGAAGAAGGTGCCTAAACCTTATGCATAACTGAACCAAGGTGATAGAGGTATCCTCGAACGTCCACTTATTCCCTTATTTTCAAATGATCCTAGGAAGAAACGACCTAATGAGCAGTTGGGGCGACTCTAGACCCTTAGAAGACCAACAATGTAAGAAGTTCAAAAGGGAATAGTTGAAGGCCCAACAGCCAACACACCCAAGTCAAGAAAGGAAATAACCCCAGACTGCAGAAGAAAAAGGACAATGTGAAAGCATATGATCCACTGATTCCTCTACTTGGGGTAGCACATGAAAGATGAAACATGGATTAGCCAGCCTCCATCCTTTGTCTTCAAATGCTCACACATGAGGATCTTATCAAAGATGCACAATTATTTTTAGATGTACAATTCCAAGTCAATATTCTATTCCAAAATTTTCTAATAATATCAGCAAAATTGCTTGCTTTACTATGAATATGAAGACTTATTCCAATTAGAAAGGACAATTCTAACAGAAATTCATATATGAACTGGTTTCTCCTATGGTATTATCTGAAATAATTGTATTCTGCACATCATGTACTGCATACTATGTTTCATATCCGTTTGCCATTACAAAAATTACAACAAAAAGTGGTTTTTGTTACTATCTTAATTCATGTTTCCTTCCTCTGTGTTGTAATATGCATGCTATAGTACAATTTTACTAAGTCCAGAGTCTAGACTGCAAAAGCAACCTGAACAACAAATCCAACTTGGTCCTTGAAGCAAATAAAAAAGAAACCAACTTTCAAATCCTCGTAACATAATAAAGACTGAAGCAATTAGCTGGAAGAGTGGCACATCAGGGAGATCAAGTGTAAACCAAGCTCCACACAAGACTTTAAGTTCACAATATAATATTCAAGCAAAAAAATTGCTCCTTCGACTCTCAGTATCATTTACCAACACTGAAAGAGGCAAAAAAAAAAAAAAAACTAGATTGTATGCATAGTTCAAAATTACTTAACTTGGTGTAACTAGAGCAACATAGAACGTGACAGAGGGACCAAATAACCTAGCCCGCCCTTATTTTCACTTGTTCTTCAAAAACCTGCATCACTCTTTCATCTTTTTTTGTCAAAACCCTAATCTTTCACCTCCTTCTTGTAACCAAAAATAAAATTCAGAAAAAAGAAAAGAAAAAAGGATTGTGGCACTATGTATCATTGTTTCACTGAAAAGTTTAATGAACCACACTGCAGCTAAGTCTTCCAAAATCAGAAGATTGCATTCTCTGCTGGGCGACTTTCCGAAATACATAAATAAATCCCACACAATTCAATCTCAAAGAAAGAGAGAGAGAGAGAGAGAGAGAATATTGTACCTTCACTAGCAATAAATTTCTTCCTGAGCTGGACTTCACTATAACTCCCATCGACTTCCGATCACGATCAAACTCGAGAGTTGCAATCCGACGTTCAATGACACTCCATCTTTGACAACAGCCTTAAATAACATAACAAAATGGAAGCAATCATGTGAAAATCCAAAAACATATGCTGTAAAAAAGATATAAAGTTAAGATTGTCAAGTTTCAACATACGTAGCACATCACTGGATCCCGAAGATGAACGGTCATTAAATCCTTCAGGGAGACCCATTTTTTCAACTAGAACCTGAAAACCAGAGAAATAGGCTCAAGGAAGAAACTTAATCACATTAACTAGTTTTAGCAGCCTAAGTTACAAGTATTCAAGGTTGTTAAATCGTAATCGAATCGTAAAATTGTTTTAGGGCCAATTCGATTCAAATCGGGATTCAAATCGTAAATCGTAAGATTCAATCCATTTTTTGAAAAATGCAATAAATCACTTAATAAATCAGAAAAATAGAATAATTTATCATCCAAAAGATTTTATTCATATCTATTGATAAAATAAAGTAATGAATATTTCATTGCATACACTATAAAAAACGCGAATGATCTCCATAAAATGGAAAAAAAAAAACCTAATATCTTTAAAGATAAATCAACAATAGTAAACTCATATCATCAAACTGTATGAGAGCAAGTATCAACAGAGTTGTACAATTAAAAAGATTAATAAAATAAACTATCAAGTTTTCTCAAAATCCAACTCCATCATCTTTCTCCTTCCTCATTTCTTTTCTTTTTTTTTCCCGTTTCACAACAACAGAGAAACAACCCGAATAGGGGTTTTGGCATGTCCGTAACAGGGGTTTTCTTGTTTCTTCTCTCTTCTTAAAAGACAAAGTACCTTTAGAAAATCAAAATAATAATTTTTTTTTTTTAAAGTATTGGTCCGTAAAAGGGGTTTCGTGCTCAAATCGTATGAATCGCATTAATCGTACAATTTGAATCGCAAATCGTAATCTGAATCGCAAATCAAATGAGATTTACTCGATTAAGATTTTTACTTCCGATTTGAATCGTTTTGCTTGGGATTCGAATCGAATCGTAGGATTTGAATCGAAAATTGCAAGGATTTAACAACCATGGAAGTATTAGTGAAATACCAAATAGCAGCTCTATCTGCACATATTTCCAACAACAGGAGGTCCTATACATATGTAACACCCTCTCTCGACAATTTATCGAGTATTCAAAGTACATAAGACAAAGTAAAGAAAAACAGTTGTTTGCCATGTCATCCATAGGCAGCAAAGATTGTTCACAGAGATAATACCTAGTACCTACATAGGCTGACCTCCACTTTAGGCGTTCCTAATTACCAAAGGGAATGGAAGCCAATTCCTGATAATTTATCCATTGGAGGTTGAGCAGCATGATTCTTACTTTTGTGATTTTGTTCGTCAGATAATTAATTGCTTAGAATCTCAGTGTAAGGTTTGGTCAACAGATTGTATTTCCACCAGGACCACCAATCAAACAACAAGATACTACTTACAATCAGAATAAATAGAAGAAAAGCAACCCTAATATAGAGGTCTCACCTTCAGTGCTGCCTCAGTGGGCATTCCATTGGCAAAGTATTGATGCCCTGATTGTGTGACACTAGCATCATTGCATATAGAAGCGATCTTTGCGATCATTTGCAGATTTGCATCCATATGACCAGCCGGCCAGTCATGTATCCTTCCATTAAAAGGACTGTACGTGGTCCCATCCACTTTGAAGGTCCGCATAGTATCTGCCGTAGGACCCACAGCGACGAGCTTCGCCACTGCCATTTGATTGGTAGTCAATGTACCTGTTTTATCAGAACAAATCACAGTTGTACAACCCAGAGTCTCAACACTGGGCAGCTTTCGGACGAGCGCATTCTTCTGAGCCATCTTCCGTGTACCGAGCGCCAAGCATGTTGTGATAACTGCTGGTAAGCCTTCTGGAATGGCAGCAACTGCCAATGCCACTGCAATCTCGAAATAGTATGTGCACTTCTCGAATGAGAACTTAAAATTCCTAGGCCACCCGTCCACATAATCCCAAGTAAGGAAATACTTCACATTGATGAGCCAGACCAGTGCACAGATCACTCCAATTATGGCCGTGAGGGCCTCCCCGAATTCGTTCAGCTTCTTCTTCAATGGGGTGTCTTCCTCGCTCTGTGAAGCTTCATGAATCTGAGAATGCACCTTTCCAATCTCCGTGTTCATACCCGTTTGGGTGACCAAGCAGAAGCAGTTCCCATTCACAACTGTGGTCCCTGCAAAAACCATACATTTTTTCCCTTGAATGTCTGCGTCTTCAGGAACAACCTTGTTGGTTTTGTTAACTGCTTCACTCTCCCCAGTCAATGAACCCTGTTCAACCCGGAAAGTAGAGCTTATCAGATTCAAAACCCTCATATCAGCAGGAATCTTGTCTCCAACCCTAAGCTCAACAATATCACCCGGGACAAGCTCCTTTGCGGGCAAACTGGGAATGGGTTTTCCTTCGCGAATCACCATTGCATGCTCGGATTGGATTTCCTTAAGAGCTTCTAGGGCTTTTTCTGCATTACTCTCCTGCCAGACTCCAACGATGGCGTTTAAGATCAAGATCAGGAAAATCACAAGAGGCTCCACAAAAGCTGTAATTTCCATCTCGCCCCCTTCATTTCCATCGAGCCAAGCGAGCACAAATGAAACAATGGCCGCAACAAGTAAAATCCGAACTAGAGTGTCGTTAAACTGTTCGAGAATAAGACTCCAGATTGATGGCCCCTCATGCTTCTCCAACTCGTTCCATCCGTGGATCTGACGCTGTTTCTCCACTTCTTCATTTGTCAATCCACGATTTCTATCGACCTTGTACTTCTTCTCACACTCTGCAACCTCTTTTGCCCACGCCGGAAAGATTTCTAGGTCAGAGGTTCGGGTTTCTCGCCTCCCATAATCTTGCCCTCCTTTTCCCATCGAAATTCAGTATGACAGAACTCGAGAAGTAAATCACAGCAAAGAACAAGAGAAAACGCAAACAATAGAAGAAAAATCGAATCTCCCTCCGGAAATCAATGAATTTCAACACAGGTATCTACCGATCCAAAATTACAGACATGAAACCCTAAATAAAATTCCAGATCTCAAAATAAGAGGAAAAAGAACGGTAGAACAAGAGAGAAAAGTAGGAATTTCTAAGATTATGGAGAAGATCGGTTCAGATTTTAGGGTTTAGATCACCTTCTCTTCTCTGTAAATCAGGTAGGAGCGCTTTAATCGCCAAAAATTATCGAGAAACGCGACTGTCCTCGTCCCTAAAAAGGATAGCAAATAACAGTACAAGAGCTCCTTCAATCTTTATCGTTAAAAATAAATAAATTAAAAATAGATATCATGGAAACTTCCGGATTGTTTATGTTGAGAATCTTGTGATTAAAAACAAAGGGAAGCTGGTTTTTTTTATCACATACAACTCACACACAATCTATACAACACACTCACACACACATATTTTCATCTTTTCTATCTGGCTGTAGTTAAGTTACACAGATGAATCATATGCTTAAGACTTAACGATTATTTATCAAAAAATCAGCTCAACTCTAATGATCCTGACCATCCGATTAGAGCCTTTGGAATCAGTGTTGATGTTTGGTATACTTTTTTTTATTTTTTATGTGTCATTATTTATTTATTTACCTTGGTGAGTTTAAGAGTTAGGTAATACACATTATGAACTTTTCAACTGTCACACTAAAATTCAAATTAATAATTTAGCAAATAACAATTGTCTCCGCCAAGAAGGAGAGTATTCCTCCTCGCTCTCACAAAGCCCTTTTGAGCTATAGTTAACAAGTTTCAATCTCTTTAGTTATTTTTTTTCAAAAACCCAAAGTTAAATATCTCCACTATAATGAGAGAAGCCCCCTATGATGGAAATTCCCATACTACCTCCTTAAAAAACCGTAGCCTGAATTTTTTTTCCCAATTTCCAAACTACCCTTGTATACAAATCCTTCATTTCATGTTTTACTTAATTTCTAAACTATTAATTTCTCATCTACGATCTACCAAATTACCTATTTCTCAAACTGTGCCTATTTTTGATAAATTCCCAAACTACCTTTAAGACAACCTTGATTTAATATTTTACTTAATTCTCGAACTACTGTTTTCTCATCTACACCTTTTGACACTCTTTAACTGTGGTTAAAATTCACTCACCTCAAACTACCCCTTTCTCATCAATTGCACTCACAGGTTAACACATGTCTCTTTTGACACTCTTTAACTGTGGTTAAAATCCACTCACCTCTAAGGTTCACCCTAGTCGGTCTCCCCCACCCCTCTCTCACGTGCATCGAACTGTACACACACGTACAACACGTGTGCCTTCCGCTAGTTTTAATAATAAGAGTTAGTAAATCTTAACCACAATTAATTAAGGGAGTAAAAATGAGAACACCTGGCATAAAAAAAAAAAAAAAAAGGGTGAGACAGTAAATCACCTTCTCATTAGAGGCAATTATTTTCCTTTAACGGAATAAGAGAATGTTTTGTTTTTGGAAAGAATGGGCTAAGATACTGGTAATGATGATATTTGGAAAGTTTGCCAAGCGTCATTAATGTCACTTGTTGAGATCACGTACTAAAATTTTACGCCGATTTTATCCTCCAGATCCACGTATGGATATGAAGGTTAATTCTCCATATCTTTAGCAGATTGTGTAACCTCATGACAGGCATTTGACATGTTTATTGTTGCGCTCCTTAGGCTAATTCTCCATATCTTCGACTGATTCTGTAACGCCATGACAGGCATTCGGCGTGTGTATCGCTGCCATGTTGCATGTGCGCTCCTAAGGCTAATTCTCCATTTATTCGACGGATTGTGAAAATTCATACCAGACATCCAATGTGTTTATTGTCGTCATGCAGCTCATGAGCTCTTGCATAGGCTCTCATAAGGGGATTACGAACGGAATGAGGGCATGGTTTCCCACTTCCTATCTCAATGGCATGCATATCTCGAGTTGAACCTAGGCGCTTCATCAGGGGGTTTATGAGTGGGTTATGGCCACCATTGTAGGAATGGCGACACGTGTATCCCATGTCTTATCTCATCGGCATGTATATGTCAAGCTGATGGCCAGGTATGATTTGTGGCACGCGTATCATTACTCATCTATTTGACTTGCATGTCACGGGCTTGAGGGATGAGAAAGTTTCCTGCCCCGCGGATGAAGTATTCATGTCATAAACTCGTAGCTCCGCCTTGCAATTAGCGTAAATATCTTATGTCGCCTTATCTTTTGCCACTTGAGAGTAATACCTGAATAGTGCATGACCTGCCTTCCATGTGTTGGACTCTTTAATCGGGGGATGTGTTGGGATTTATGGTTTGGAGGGCATCGAAGAATGGAGTGTGACGCCATGATAAGCAAACTGCAAATAATGATTCAAAACTATCATGAATTTTTTTCTTAACTAATGATCTATTTTAGAAAAGATTGTGCTTAGGGTGTATTTGGTCATTATGCTCTAAGGCAGTCTTAAAGCTGATTTACTGAGGTTTTAGATCGTTTCTTAACAGAAAGATACAAACTGTTTCACCTCTAACAAAACCATGGGTCCTACCTGGGAGCACTTAATATATGGGTCTACCCCCCACAAATGACGTCATTGAGTACTTCTACATCAGAGAATCAGCATTTCAGCTCCTTGCAGCATCATTCATCTAAGATAGATTACTATTCTTCCCTCACCCTCTGATTCATGACTTAGTTCACCCTCTTGTTCTTCCCTTATCTCTCATAGATCACCATTCTCTTATTAAGAATCTAAATCAATACGATCAGAATAGCTAATTTAGGTTGATCTACACTATAGATCTTACCTCAAATCATCATCCTTCAAATTCACATCATCAAAATCTTAATAAACAACTACTTTTGCATAAGAGTCTATAGAGAGAATTTGAGATAAAAAAATAAAAAATTAAGGTGGTGTTTTTGGACCTAACATAAAATGGGGCTGCCTTCTTTGCCTTCCTTGGTTTTTTATTTTTTAAAGATCTTAATTCTGTTTTGCAAAAAAAAAAAATTAGAGTTTTTTAATATTAAAAATATTTTTTTAATATCACCACTTGAGGTCGCCACGGGTCCCTTTTGACACCCCTTAACCGTGGTTAAGATTCACCCTTACCTAATTATGATAGGGGTGATTTGGAAATTATAATTATAAAAACCAAGGATGGGTGGGTGAATCTTAACCACGGTTAAGGGGTGTCAAAAGGGACACGTGGTGACCTCAAGGGGTGATATTAAAAAACTTTTTTTAATATTAAAAAAACTAATTTTTTTTTAATTTTCAAAAAATAATTAATCTTTTAAAAAACATAAGGATGGGTGGGTGAATCTTAACCATGGTTAAAGGGTGTCAAAAGGGACACGTGACAACCTCAATGGGTGATATTAAAAAACTGTTTTTGATATTAAAAAAACTCTATTTTTTTTTTTTTAAATTTTCAAAAATGAATTAATATTAAAAAAAAAAAAACCAAGAATGGGTGGGTGAATCTTAACCACGGTTAAGGGGTGTCAAAAGGGACACGTGGCGACCTCAAGGGGTGATATTAAAAATCTGTTTTTAATATTAAAAAAACTCTAATTTTTTTTTTTTTTCAAAAAAATTAATATTAAAAAAAAAACAAGGATAGGTGGGTGAATCTTAACCACTGTTAAGGGGTGTCAAAAGGGACACGTGGTGACCTCAATGGGTGATAACTAAATTTTTAAATAATAAATAATTAGTGTTTTAGAGTAAGAATAGTTTTTTTTGAAAATTGAAAGGATAATTTTGAAAGTTTATCAGTTTCTGTAAGTTAACTAGTGGTCAACTGGCAACTGATGGAGGAAGTGAAAATGTCATTATTTTAAAAAATAAAGATATCTAATGTATTTTTTGAAAACTGAGGGGCTCTATGTGTATTTTCGTCAAACCTTAGGGGTTGTAAATGTATTTTCCCTTAAAATATTTCAAAAAAAAAAATCACCTCAAATGAAAAATAAATAAAATATTTTATTTTGATTTAGAATAAGTACCATAAGGAAAAGTTCGGCAACCACTTTAAAAGGGCGTGTCTTAAAGACCACCCTCATGGTGGGGTGTATCCCGACATTTGAGCGAGAGAGGCAAGTGCTAAGAAATTTCAAGGTAGGATTATAGTAATATAATAACTTAGAGGTGTGTTGATTTTATTTATTTATTTTTATTTTATCAAAAGGTGTGCTGAATTAAATGGCACACGAAAGTTATAGGAAATTCCATGGTCGGATTCTGTTTCATCTATGAAGAACTGGTTTCCGCGGTTTATGGTTTTCATGATGGGAACATTTTGTCCCTTTTACCACCTAATTGACCCTACTTAAGCTTAGCTAAATTAAAGTTAAGATTTCAATGTTTTTAAAATACTAAGGTTAGATTGCTTAATCTTAAGA
The DNA here is from genome assembly GCA_015143295.1 of Tetracentron sinense. NCBI lineage: Eukaryota > Viridiplantae > Streptophyta > Magnoliopsida > Trochodendrales > Trochodendraceae > Tetracentron > Tetracentron sinense. The sequence goes on from CM026563.1 coordinate 5,851,456, forward strand.
GTAAGTAAATCTTAATAAGAATTGATGAGTATTTAAAAGTAGAGCGTGGATCAATGACAACCGATCATTTAGTTACACGATATGGAGACTGTGGGTACGCTAAGCATTTCATTACACAATGGAGTGCTCCATTAAGCATTCCACTCGAGAAATAAATTGAATGACTGATTACTTTGCTAAAATTTGTAACTCCATCGAGGAGTTGTTAATTTTTCCTTTTGAATTTTTGGATGTTATCAATGGTTTTCTAGTCGAAGATATAGTGTAATCTTTTGAGTTTTTTTTAATATAGCTAGTTGGATCGCCTTAACCCCAACTTACTCTCGCAAAACAAAGTTCTCTAAAATTTTTTAATGAAGCTTGAACGATTAATTAACGAAGTATTCATAATTATTTTTATAAAAATAACGATTATTTAAGTAATCGTGAATTTTGTAAATTAAACACAAATTATTAATGACTTTCTTTTTTCAAAATTTTCATTTTTAATCTCGAATTTTGTTTATTTATTCCAAACTTTTGTCGAGCTGAATAATTCTCGAACTCTGACTTCATAATTATAATTATGAATAGAAGGAACCAAAAAAGTGCCTATACTAGATTATTTTATAAATTATTTAAAAAAATTAATTAATAAAACTATATGTATTTTATATTTATAATTATCAAACTATCTCTGTCATAAGAGATATTTTGAATTGATGTGATTATCTATTTATCAGCTGTTCATAATTAATCTCTTTATAAAACTACCTCACTGTTAAAAATACTCGAGTCTTCTCTCCCAATGGGGGAACACACTTCTTACCACCGAAATAATGTGGTCTGCAATGGAGTCTATGCACAAACTTTTTGGTTTGAACGGTTCAATTTCAGAAAAGCTTTTTCATATTGACTAAAATTTGTCCTTAAAATAGTCTAAATAAAACGGGACCCACTATCTTAACTAAAATTGGTCTGCGTAAAGGTAGAAGTGAGACCCAAAGTCCCAATCCAATCCAAACCTATTGGGCATAAACTCTAACCAGACGGATTAAAGTACTACGTTTTACGTCACCACAAAAAAGTACTACGTTTTAAGACAAATTTCAGTTAAAATAGAAAAGATTTGTTCTTAAATAAATTCGTTTAAACTGGTAACCTTTTTCACACGAAGTTTTTTTCAAATTTTTGGCCCTCTGTTTATGCCGGCTTCCTCAACTCCTTAACGGTACGGCTAATATAAATCGAATCAAAACTTCCCAGTTGTGGCCTCTATTATGACAAAGGTTTATTTATTTATTTATGGGGGAGGTTGTCCGGGCCTCTTAGATCACCCGATTAATCCCAGGCACAAGAGAGGATATGAATCTTGTAATGGATAAAATTTGTAAAATGATTAAGTGTTGTGACGACGAGTTAATATTCATTGTTATGACAACGGATGAGTGACCCGTATTCAAATTGAGAATGAATTCATTGTCTTCAGGACAACGGATTCGCTATCCTAAAGATGAGTATAGCAGCCGTCTACTTGAACAACGGTTATTCTATCCGTATTCACATACACAATGAACCTGTGCTTAAGTCAACAACGAGATCGACTTACATGACGAAACATTCTACTTTGTTGCAGTGTTACCTGGTTCACCGGTTCGAATTCGGGTTCGTAATTCACAATTCGCCACTTTAGAGTGAATCCGGTTCGCTAGGGGTAGGATGAGTCAGTTCGCTTAGGTTTTTTGTTTGGTTCGTTAGCTTGGTTCGCTTATATAATATTAATATATTATATAAATAATTGTGTGCATAAATATATTAGAAATAATAATTTTAAAAAAGACATTAAAATACATTTAAAATAAAATAAAAAATAAAAAAAAAGGTTTTATGGCTGGTTCGTGAACCCAGAAAACAAATTCGTCAAATTCAAAGTATAAGTTCGCTGAACTTAAAGAACAAATTCATTAAATCCAAACAAAAAGTTCGTTGAATCCAAACAAAAAGTTTATGGAATCCGAAAAACAAATTCGCTGAACCATAGCTATTTGGTTCGCTGATTTTCACGAACCGGAACGAATCGAACCACAAACTGGTTCGCTCCGAACCAATTCGCGGTTCAAACTAGTGGGTAGTGGACTGGTTAACCCTGCTCTGTTGTTAGGTGAAAAACATTGTTTTACCATTAAATGCATTTAATATTAGTCATCTCAAACTGGTTTTCGACCCAGACCGACCTTATAAATAGTAGGCTCACACGTGTGACACGTAAGACTCAAGATCTGTCTGACATATTTGGTATTGATCATAAAGCAAGTTACATGGTCATCCATGGCCATCTATGGGCATGAATGAACATACAGAATTGAACCTATAAATACTCCAAAAGTTTCGGTGCACGAGGATCAGCAAATTTCACTAATATTGCTATCATTTCAATTTCTTTTATTGTACATCAGCTTTTTCATACCCTAACTTTGGCATCAGAGTGTATTACAGGGTGCACACCCTTCACCTCAATCCTTCTACTAGTAAAACCAGAATCCGAGGAGCAGCTGATGCGTGGACGTTCAAGAAAAATTCGACACTAAAATTGGCACTGTCTGTGGGAAATCTTAAATGAACCCCCACCATGATTGATCAAACCCCTGTGTTCTTGGCTGAGTATCTAACCCCTCAAACCACTCCTACTGCTTCAACCTCATTGCAAACTCTTAGACCAGAAGTTGGGCAAACTTCTGACTAGCTCAGGGGAGAGGCTTCTCAAACAAGTCAGATCTTGCTGCTGTTGCAGCAACATCAGTCCACTTTGACCCGTCTTACCAGCCTACAGCAATCATTTCACGAGAGGTTGGATGCTTACAAGCATGACATGTATGAATCGGATGTTAAGCCACTCCGAAGTCGCCCTGTTCGTTGACAGCTCCTCCTCACATCTTCTCCTCCAATAAGAGCAGCAGCATGACCAGCCTCCCTGCCGTTGAGAGAGAATCTTGACAACAAATTCGTGCTTATTCCTCATCCCAGTGAAGTTGCTCGTTCCCGTTCTCCACCTATCTAGCAAGCTCATACTGGACAACGGGTTCAAGCTCTTGCTGAAACACGAGACCTTAAGTATGTTCGTGCTGAACAACGTGACTCTTATACTCGTGCCGAACTGCGGGAGCCACGGGTCTGTAATACTCAAGAGCTAAATGCTCAAAATCTTACGGGGATCAGAGGACGTGGATGACTCCCAAGGATGTAGAGACCATGATCAGTTTGTCAAGGGCACAAGTGGAAGCTCTTCCGATCAATTTGCTCAGAAAGCAAAGGAGGACGTCAGAACCTCTTCCTTCTTAGATAAGATCAACCAGTCATACACTCCCTCAAAGTTTATAACGCCAAACTTTATCATGTTCGATGGAAGGACGGACCCTGTTGAACACCTGTTCAACTTCAAGCATGCTATGACTCTCCGCAATCCTGATGATAATCTCTTCTGTAAGGCCTTCCTGAACAATTTGATAGGAGCAGCTGCGAGGTGGTTTCATAACTTGCCTTCTGGTTCAATCAAAAGCATGACGGAACTAAGGTCAACTTTCATTGATCAATATATTGTGAATAAGAAGAAGAAAGCAGATGCGGATTCCCTATTCGCTCTAAAGATGAAGCCAACGGAGTCTCTGAGGGACTTCGTTCAGCGGTTTAGTTATGAGGTCTCTAACATCAACAAGGTCGAGATTAGTAGCAGCATAGCCGCATTCAAGAATAGTGCCAAAGAACTCCAAAATATATGAATCTCTTGCTCTTGACTACCCCACCAAGTTGGACGACATGCTAGTTCGTGCTGCTAAGTTCGCGAGATTCGAAGAAGACACCTCAGTCATAGCAAGGCCAAGGTAATGTAATCCAAAAGTCTTGGAACATTATGAATTTGAGACAATTTTTTTCAATAAATATGTACGAGTTGCACAACGAATTCATTTATATATATTCCGTCCTTGAAGTTCTTCATGAGATTATTTAATGACAAATCAAGAGAAGTAATCAAGTATTTAGTAAAACATCTTGAATGGAATGTCAAATGATTTATCATATGAACACAGTACTCACCACGAGACATATGTGACTCAATCAAATAAATTGTCATATGAGCAAACCAGTGACTTATACTAATGAAATGTCATCTGAGCATGGTGTCCCACCACGAGTCACCAAAGGTTCAACATATGAAATATCATTTGTTTGATTACATCCACGATGTTCTACACTACAGCACATTCGTAGTCTTGTACTATCACTTACCTCAAAGCATCCGTGCTCTACAACTCAGTGTTCTTGTATCTTATTATCTTTCAAGTGTTCTTATCAAGTGTTCCCGTGCTACATGCACTTTCAAGTGCTCTATGCCTTCTAAAATTTTTAGAAAGGTGATTAATTTATTTTCTTGGTTTTATGTTGCATGTACGTATTACGTACTCAATGCCTTGTGAATTTTTCAAGTGTTTTATCATGAATGTTTTATTAATGCGAGTAACGGAAGACAGTGTGCAAAAAAAAACTTTTCATTAAATATATCTCACAACAGGAGAATTACATTGCATAGCGACAGTAAAAGTACATCGAGAAAAAGACAAGAAAAGCTAGACAACGGGCTCAGTGTTGACTTCTAGAGCAGCTTCTGGCTGGACAATAGCATCATCCTCAACAGAGATATGTGGGTCATCGGGAAGCTCGGGTAGAGGAGGAGTCGGCTCTTCAGGAAGAGGGGGTCTTTCGACTCCTTGTACTTAAGCCTCTTCATCGAGCAAGACAACTTCAAGACCCAGAGCATCGGAGCGAGTTGTCACGTCCTTGGACTGTTGGGGGCTATCTATCAATCATCCTATATCTCGGAGCTCTTTCAGAAGTTCCTTCTCCGTCTCTCCCTGGTCTTCAAGCACCATCCGATTGACTTCCTTCTGATAGTAATCTCAGAGTTCGTTCTTCTGGGCTTTTTTCGCGAGCTCCGCCTCTTCGATTTGCTTCGCCAAAGTTTGTGACAACTCTTCCAGCTCCCCAACTTGGAGGTTGGCTGTAGTGGCCGCTTCCGATGCTTTCTTCTCGTCCTCAGTTGATTTCTGAGCAGCTTTATGGGACGCGTTCCGTTGATTCCGGTATATATCGGCTTCGGATTTGGCCTTCTCCAATTGAGATTGAGTTCTTTGCAACTCAATGGTAATCGCCGTCTTCTCCGCCGTTGCCTTTTCAGCCATGGTAATGGCTTGCTGCTTCCAGTACTCAAGCGCCTGACCAACGTTGTCATAGCGTTCAAAAGCTCTGCAAACGTATTGTTCAGCTGGTAAGAAAGAAGACAAATTCAATACGATAAAATATGAATTGTGAAGTGAAATATGTAAGGCAAAGAGTAGAAATTACCGTTGCAAGAGCCATGGTGCCGACGTTGTTCAGCCCCGTCCTTGTTAGCTTCTTTGTTGTGGCCACGTCAGCAGGCCTGGCTCACAGTTATGGCCGTTAAGCCATTGTTTATTGCAGTATCCGTCGTTGTCGGTGAACATGACCCAGCCTTGAAGACAGAGGCCCAGACAACGGGATCCTCCATTATCGCCACCTCTTGTGGCAGAGTAGTAGCAGCAGGAGCAGCTACGCTGACCATGGGTTGACTGGCAACCAACGGTTCAGCCAGCGTAGTCGGCTCTCGGACTTCTAGCCGTGCCGGAGTTGGAGCCATGACCGCCTTACCCCATTCTTGGCGGATTCTTTCGTGCTCCTTCTCCTTCCTCTTCTTCTTGGCCATGACCTCGGCCAAGGTTGCTGCCCTCTTTTTTGATGGTTGGCCAGTAGGGGCAGCGGCTTCCATTGTTGGGGGCAGGGTGAATGTAATCATCCTCGAGGATGGAGGCAGTATGTGCGACTGCCTTGGAGCCCTGGGGACTCTGATCAGTGGGGGGGGGGTAGCTTCTCCGGCCATCTCTCCTTCTTCTTCTTCTTTAAGTGTGGCAGCTTGGGAGGACGAGGTTCCGACTTGGACTGCAGCAGGGGTGATCCAAGCTACGCTATCAATATCCCGGTCTTGCTCTTCAGCCTCAATATATTTCATCGGCCTCTAAGTAACGTAGGGCCCTCCTCTCTTCGTAGCAATGTTCTTCAGGCGACGCTCCTTGTCCCTAGAGATGCCTTTGAAATGTGTCTTTAAAGGCTCTGCATAAGAGAAAAATGTATTAGTGATAACGGGAGATAGACAACAAAAGAGAGAAAAGAACAGAGAACGAGCCAAGTACAACGAACCTTTTTGAAAGACGTGAGGGACATGACGGGAGGATTCTAATCTCCACACAACGGAGACGAGGAAGGGCGACTCCTTCCACTTTCTGTCCAAGTCAGCTAAGCTCGAGATAAAGTCGAGGACCTTGGCACGCTGACTCCAAGTGTAGTATGGTCCGTCCTCCTCGGCACTTAACGACGTGACGAAAGTAAAAGAAGTGCCTAGTCTCTATATGGTATCCGTCCTTGATGAACTTGGTCACCAATGACATATATTTGTAAAAGTTAGGGTGTATTTGACCTGGTGCAAGTTGAAGAGCAGAAATGACGAAATCCACTATGGGATCCAGGGGAAGACGGAGTCCGGCCTCGAGTTGAGCGAGGTAGACAACGGTAGAAGAAGAACGACAATCAATGATGGTGTCGTCCCTCTTGAAGTGGAATTGGACGTGGAAAGGGATCTGGAAGAGGGTTTTGTAGTGATCCAATGTGTGTTTTTGGTACTTCTTGATCTGCGGAGAGGAGGCCACGTAGGCACCATAAGGTGCCCTATCAGGGCAACTGGTTTCGTCAACACCAGCAGCTCTAACCTCCTTGATAGACATGGCGAATAGAGGACAAGGTGGTGACAGAGAGAAACACAGAGACAGGGGAGAGGAAGGACAAAAGGACGAGGACAAAGAAGAAAACAGAGACGGAAAAGAGTAAAAAAAGAGAATGAAGAGTAAAGCAAACAAGGAACAAGAGCTTATCGAGTTCTGGACTGTGCTAAGGGCTGAGAGAGCAGAGGAAGCTTGAGTCTTCGGCGAGGTGAGATTTTGGCAGAGTAACAGTAGGGTTCAAAAGCAAGTGAAGAAGATGAAGTGATGTACGCCGTATTTATAGGAAATTTAAAAATCCAGGACGAGACTGACCTTCATCGTTGTCGTACACGTATGCAAGCACGGGGTCAAGATGGTCATTTGCGTAATTCAAATCGGCGTGTCAGACAGAAATTCGTGCAGGATGGAGTTAACCCTCATCCTCGTCATACACGTAATAGAGATCATGGGCATGATTGTCTTTTGACAGATAGAGTAACCGTTTGAGAGGTTAGTGCGCCTCGAGCTTCGCAAAGGCAATGATGACAGCCTGTCAATTATTAATGAAGCATAACGGTTTGACACGCGTGTGACATAGCTGGCACGATGATCCACATTCACGTACAGCTCACGCAACGCCTCGGTGTCTATGGGGTGATAGGTATTCTCCGCTTTGTGCGCCGAGTTGTTTATGATATTTTGAACTACGTTCAAGGCATCATAAATGGGTAAATTATAATTAATAAAATTCGTAAAATGATTAAGTGTTGTGATGACGAGCTAATCTTCGTTGTTATGACAATGGATGGGTGACCCATAATCAAATTGAGAACGAATCCGTTGTCTTCAGGACAATGGATTCACTATCCTAAAGACGAATATAGCAATCTGTGAAAGCGTCCAACTCAAAACCAATTGGCAATGAGTGGAGAGGCCTTACATGTATATAAGGCCACAACTATTTCTCTATTTAGTCGATGTGGGATTAATTCTCTTACACGCCCCCTTACGTGCAGCCCTAATTTTAGGTCTGTCACGTGCGCCTTTTTTTTTTTTTTGGGTCGTCAATCATGCAGCCTTTCTATTCGGGTCTGTCATCGTGAGTGTGAGCATAATTTGGCCGTTGGGCCTTTTGGGCTCTGATACCATGTGAAAGCGTCCAACTCAAAACCAATTGGCAATGAGTGGAGAGGCCTTACATGTAAATAAGGCCACAACTATTTCTCTATTTAGTCGATGTGGGATTAATTCTCTTACAGTCGTCTACTTGAACAATAGTTATTCTATCCGTATTCACATACACAACGAACCCGTGCTTATGTCAACAATGAGATCGACTTACAGGACAAAATAATCAGGAGACGACCATTCTACTCTGTTGTTAGGTGAAAAACATTGTCTTAGCATTAAATGCATTTAATGTTAGTCATCTCAAATTGCTTTTCGACTCAGACCGACCTTACAAATAGTAGGCTCACACGTGTAACACGTAAGGCTCAAGATCTGTCTAACATATTTGGTAATGATCATACAGCAAGTGGCATGATCATCCATGACCATCTATGGGCATAAATGAACATACAAAATTGAACCTATAACTACCCTAAGAGTTTCAGTGCATGAAGATCGGCAAATTTCACTAATATTGCTATCATTTCAACTTCTTTTACTATACATCATCTTCCTCATATCCTAATTTTGACATCGGAGTGTATTACAAGGTGCATACCATTCACTTCCATCCTTTTACCAGTGAACTAGAATCCGAGGAGCAGCTGACGCGTGGACGTTCAAGAAAAATTCCACACAGATCCCTTCTCAATGAGTGATGACTTGCAAGAGTGGAGCTCCACTCTCGCTGCTAATCACTAACTAATGCTATTAACGGTAGGTAAGTGATATCCCTAGCAAAAATAATAAAAATTAAATTGTCTTGGATGATCATCCATCTTAAAGGGTATGGGGATTGTAATCAATCCTATTTAAAACAAGTTCCACACAGATTGTTCTTTTTTTATTGCGACAAGTTGTACTTTTTTTTGCTCTAGATATACGGTTAGGCTGCGACCTCAATTATTGTGTTAGTATTTGTTCGAGTTAGCAGTGGGTAGGGACAGAGCCACATGGGGCCCCCCTGAAGTTTCGAAAAAAAATACTAGTCTTAATAGCCTAAGAGAGGGGTGGAGCCAGGAGGATACAAACACATGATATAGGTCCCAAAAAGACACGATGGCTCATGAACTTGTCCCTTAAAAAATTTTTGGGAGCTATGTCCCCTAACCCCCCATTGTTAGCCCTCTACAAAAGAATCCTGGCTCTGCCCCTAGTAATGAGGAGTGGAGTGCTTGCTACTCATCACCTAGTGGAATTAGATCTTGAGACCTCTTGCTTAGGAGGGCCATAGCTGCCACACCCTACCATTGGAGCTGGCAGCGGAGTGTCAAACACAACTTGTTATTGAGCGCAACCCTATTTGGCGCAAATACTGATTTTAGGTTGACTTTGAATTCTCTATTGTTAGAATACAAAAGCATTTTTCTAAGTGCTCTTTTAACTCTAGTTAACAACTTTAACTTAGAGTTAATATTTTTTTTTCTAAAAACCAAGATCAGATGGTTGAATCTATGGGTTAGTGAATCTTAATAACAATTAAGAAGTATTCATCGGGACTTATGCCTCATGAAGCGGAATGTCCTAGGTTCGACTTCTCACTCCCCACTCCCCCTTTGGGGTCAGTTCCACACGGGATTTTCCTGTACTAACTGTTTTGTTGGGTTGCGGGCTCTCGTCACATCCTTAGGATTAGTCTTGAACCCGAAGGATTGGGGACACCCCGAGTTAGAAAAAAAAAATCTTTCGAGTAAGGATGGATTGCATAAGGAAAGCTGCAAAAGTTTGCAATTAAAAGTGAAAAAATCTTAAACTAAGTTATATTTTCGGTGTCATATACTCGTATTATCTTTTTCAAAATGACTTGGAATCCTACTATTATCTATCTATTTCTATTACTATATATATACTTTTTTTTTTTTGGGTAGGTATCACTATATATATAAACGTATCTTGATTTTTTCTAAATTCCCAAATTGTACCATTTTTTAAGGTAATCTCAAATTGTACTTAACATAATCATATATATGACAAAAAATATTTTGCTTAATTCCAATACATACTATCGCTTACTCATTTTGCTTGATTTTCATACTATCCCTTAATTGAAATTCTCTAGGTTATAACCGACGGTTACGCCCATGTGTCCCTTTTAACACACCTTAACTGTGGTTAAAATTTACCCACCCTTAGGGTTCATCCACCTATCCTTGGTTTTTATAAAATAGTAAACTTGAAATTCTCTATGGTTATAACCGAACTTCTTGAAGTTCGATTATGTCACTGAGGTTGCTATGTGTTCCTTTTAACACTCCTTAACTGTGGTTAAGATTCACCCACCCTTATGGTTAACCCACTTATCCTAGGTTTTAGAAAAAAATTATGAAAAGAAACCCTATGAGTTAGTAAATTTTAAACAATATTTAAAAAATTAATATTTTTTTTTCTAAAAACCAAGAATAGATGGGTGAACTCTAGGGGTAGGTAAATCTTAACCACAATACACTTCTTAACTGTGGTTAAGATTCATCCACCCCTAGGTTTGGGTTCACCCACTTATCTTTGGATTTTAGAAAAAAATAAATAAACATAGGAGTTAGTGAATTGTAACTATGGTTTTAAAAAATAATATATATTTTTTCAAAAACTAAGAATAGGTGGGTGAACTCTAGGGGTTGATGAATCTTAACCACAATTAAAGGTTGTCAAAAGAGACACATGACAACCTCAGTTAAGATTCATCTACTCCTAGAGTTCACCCACCTATCCTTAGTTTTTAGAAAAAAATATTAATTGTTTTCAACCCTGGTTAAAATTCACTAATTCTTAGGGTTAAATCTTTTTTCATATATTTTTTTTCTAAAAACAAAGGATAGGTGGGTGAACTATCGGGTCAGTGAATCTTAATCATAGTTAAGGGGTGTCAAAAGAGGCACATGACAATCTCGAGGGGCGTAACCGGACTCCAACTATAGTTAGGATTCACCCACCCCTAGGGTTCACTCACTTATCCTTGATTTTTAGAAAAAATATTAATTTTTAAAAACCCTAATTAAAATTCAATAACTTCTAGAGTTACTTTTTTTTTCATATTTTTTAATCTAAGAACCAAGGATAAGTTGGTGAACTTTAGGGGTATGTGAATCTTAAGCATAGTCAAGGAGTGTTAAATGGCGACCTCAGTGACACAATCGGACTTCTCGCTCTCTTGACAAAATGCTTCAAAAGAAGAATATTTTGCCAAGGCCCCACCCGCTCCCTTTATTTGTTGTACCTAAAATGCCCCTAATGGTTCTCAGAAAGTCCCTATGTCATTTTTTTTATAACTAACATGTCTCACAATTTTTTTTTTAATCCAAAATATCCCTCAAGTTTTTATACCCAAAAAATATATATATTTTTTCAAAATACCATCATTTGGGTCCTTCTTTCCAATCTCTCTCCCCTTCTCCCCTCTCTCACGTGAATCGCACGTGCCACCCATTAGTAACTTATAATCGGACTGCAAGGAGTTCGGTTCCCGAAACAAAAACTTTTTAAATACTTAATTATAGTTAACAATTTTAATCTTTAGAATTAATATTTTTTAAAACTAAGGTTAGATGGTTGAATCTTAAGTTAGAAAATCTTAATCACAATTAAGAGGTATTAAAAAGGACACGTGTTGACCTATGAGACGTAAGTCCATCATAACAGTAGAGAATTCCAAGTCTTTTAAAATTTTAAAGCGGGATCATGAATAGTATGAAATTAATATTGACGGGTCAAATGTGCTAAAAAGTTAAAACCCTAACCACATTGATCCTGAAAATGAAAATTCCAACCTCAAATTACTGTTACCACTTTCGCATTAACCCATGTTCCCGAAAAAGCAACTCAGGTTAAGATTTTGTCACTTTTACGGCCAGCCTTGCCTCATGTAGCAAATCCTTGCTTGCATTTTATTTGGTATTTTTTTTCTCTTCCCAAAAAAGAGTGAGAAATTAAATTAGAAGAGAAAAGAATTTGATCTCAAATCTATTCTGGGTGTTTGGATTGGAGCCAAAAATTAATTCTTATAAAATATATTTTGTAAAATTAATTATGAAATAATCATTTTTTCAAATTATAGTGTTTGGGGAATACGAAGATCTGATCTTCGTATTCCCCAAACACTATAATTTGAAAAAATGTTTGGCAATTAATTTTATAAAATCTTTTTTATCATAATTGATTTTTGGCTAATAAAATCCAATCCAAATGCCACCGCCTTTTTTAGCTCATTCAAGAGAGTCCAACACCTTCCAATTTTCTCTTAAAAAAAAACACATAATTCACTCCTTGATTCCAAAATAAACTATTACAACTCTTAAATAAATACAATAATCAATTATAAAAGGAAAATGCAACAAATGCAACGGAACGTTGTTTTCATTATGTAATGAATTGACTATCCTTATTGATTCGCCCCCTTTTAAATACTCACTAACTTTACTTAAGATTCACTCATTCCTTGGGTTAAGCACACTAACCTTAGTTAATTTTTTTTTTCTTTCAAAATCTTAACTTTAATTTAGATAAGCTTAATCAAGGTTAAAGGGGTGTTAAAAGACACAGAAGGAAAAAAGGTAAAATAAGTAACAGATCCTAAGGTTCGCTAACCACTGCTCATTATAAAATAGGAAATGACTTACTGCGGCATTAGACTATGTAGTCTACTGTGCAGTCCTCATTGTTCCATGCTCTTTTTTTTTTTACCACATATCAGCTATAGTTAAGATTCACCGATTAAGCAATCTAATCTTGGTTTTTTTAAAATAAATATTAACTTTAATTTTTTAAAATTTAACCATAATTAAGTGTTAAAAGGAACAAGTGACCGTGACATTTGACCACGTAATCACATGCGTGGTGTGTGCTAACCGCTAATCACTGCCCTTATAAAATTACCCTAATAAACTATCCATTTACCATACCAACCAAACCCACTAGAAAAACACGTAACACATTTTCATTTAGAATTGAGATTCCGCACTTTCAATAGTGGTTCGAGTCGGCTTTCCATAAATTAATTCGTTAGGATGTGATGCCCGTTGATCCACCAATCCACAACTTTTCTTCGTCACATCAAGCTCTTTCTACGATGACATGACATGGACCTAATTTAAGTCAATGAATCAGACGGCATGAATTATTGAAGAGCAATAATTCGCTCCACGTGGCAGCAGCAAATTATTGGTCTTTTTGCTCTCACAAAGCTGCCGCCGTAAACTCAGGTTAATTTTTAATTTTATAGTTAAATTTTTTTAAAAAAAACAAATGATAGATGTGTGAACCCTAAGAATCAGTAAACTTTAATCATAATTAAAAAGAGTTAAAAAAGCGACACATGAAAAGAAAACCTCAGACGCCCCTCCTAGGGTCACCAAGGAAAAAGGTGATTATATTCCATGATTGAATAGTCTTGGGTTAATCACACTTGCTTCACACTATATAGTGGAAGCCTATTCAAAAGGTCAATTATCCGATTTGGAATCAGAGCAAATCGTGATTGACCCTAGGGAAGGGGGAATAGACGAAGGGCTGAAGGATGGAGCGTGCAGTCTGTAGTGTGGTATAGTGTAGTACGCACTTCTAGGCCCCTTCCTGGCTATTGGCTATTGGCTATTGGCTATTGGATCACCAGTGCTTTGTGTACTACGGACCCTCTGCCATCCATTGCAGTAGAGCCGTTTCATGAGCGCGGGGGGGGGCTAAGTGCAGTTCTTTGAATCAAACGTTGAATGAAATCGATTCCTTTTTAGATATCAAAATCTAAATCGGATAGGATAGATGGATGGATCTATCTTTCTATTCATATATATTACTAAAAAAAAATGGATGTGTTCCTATTAACCCTTATCAATTGTGGTTAAGAGTCAATAACCTTAAGATTCAAAATCTAACCTTAAGTTCATATTTTAAAAATATTTTTTCTAAAAATCTAGGTTAGATTGTTGAACCTTAAGGATTAGTGAGTCTTAACCATGATAAATAGAGGTTAAACAAGTACACGTGTTGACCTATGGGTACGATTGAAATCTCCCCGAGTTCGATAACGATTGGCTCTGATTCGATCTCCAACCATTCAGGTGGGGCCCACCAAACTGAAACTTTTCTCACGAAGGCTCTTATGGTGGATGACATTCATGAGGTATTAACGAAGGAAGAGGGGTTTCATATATTTTATACTCCGAGATCTGCATATTCATTTGCTCACCCCATAACTGATTTTGGGTCTTCCTTAAACATCAGGAGTTGTTTTGATTTGGTTCCTCTCCTTTCTTGGGGGTGTATTGAGAGGGGTGCCCCTAGTTTAGTTTGTGTTACTGAGACCGCAAAGGGCAGAGACCACACTGAGACCATGCTTGTGATGCATGGATCTCAAAATTTTATTAAATTTGTTGTTAAAAATTTGAGATCCGTGCATCGTATGCAAGGTCTCAGTGTGGCCTCGGCCCTTTGCGGTCTCACTAAGCATTTTCCAAACAGAAAAACGGTAAGGGTGAGTGAATCTTAATTATAGTTGATGAGTGTTAAAAAGTAGGACCAAGATTAATGAGAGTCATCCATCTCATTACATAAATGCAAACAAGGTAAACCAAGCATTTTCCTAAGAAAAAAGGCGCAAAAGGAGAGTCTCCATCGCGGTAGCTAGGTTTCAAGTTTAAACAATTTAAAGATAAAAGTTTGAGACGTACAGTATGTCAAAGTGGGAATGGGACACGGCACACTTGCATTGTGAATTGTGAAATGTAAGAGTGTCCATAGTTTCAAGGTATTCACATGTGTGTGGGTTGGTGCGGGAGGAGACTAGAGAACAGGGAAATGGTTGACAAATGACAAATGCTTCTTTGAGCACCACCACTTGGGAGAAGAAATATAAATCATTTTCTCCCTGGACTAGAAAATGAGCCCTGAGCCCTCTTTGTCTGTGTTTGGGTTGCAACGTAGATTCCAAGCATATGCCAAAGAGAAGTCGTTGTGTTGCTTTACATTTCTTATTTGTTAATTCTTTACCAAATAAAAAAAATAAATAATAATTTGAGAACAGAAGATACCAAGAAATTGCTTGTGTTGGCCTCATTCACCCACTCACTTTGGAAAGCTCCCAATCGAGTGTGGAAGTTCTACTTGGGTAATGTGGCGGAGAGAGACAAAATTTTCTTGTCCTTTTTAGGGGTATACTCGCCAACTCAAGTAAGTTAGTATATATTCATTGATTAGAAAGCTAAAAGCCTAATATTAAAAGCTGGACCAATGAGGAACAAATCAACCGTTGTATTTAAAACTATGAACTACACATATGTGATCATAAATCATGAACTCAGTAATGATTACCCCAAGAATGTATGTAGATATCAACTTTTCTTTGCGCAATTCCCTTACATTCCAATAAAAAACAACACATCCCATGCAGACATGTATGTCCTATCTTCTTCTTTTAACACAACCTCTAGAGAGACTAATCAAAATTTAAATACTTGACAAGTCATATGAGGCTTGTGGACTCCTATTTGGTGGGTGTGCAACTCATTTTAGGCTTGCATTTGAAATGGGTTTTCTATTCAGGCCAAACCAAGGACATGAAAGACCATTCCAGTCATTAAGCTCAATTTAAATAAATATGAATGGTTATTTTCATTACTTTTTCTTTATAATTTTGTAAAGACATTTCTACAAATTTAAGGGTTTGTAGAAACTTTGTAAAGATTGGAATTTTTAAAGTTCTACACATATTATACATTCCGTGCAAGCTAAGTAGTGCAATGTAACAAACAACTTTAGAGAAAGAAAATTGCATTAGGTTCGAAGAACTTTTGCTTTTGACTTTGGTGGGCCAAGTTCCCTTAAAGTAGTTCTTAGAAACAGTTTTCACTATTGAGATGGTGCCTTTCCAAACAATGAAACAAAGGGAAGCTTACTCCATCTTTATTGTACTATCGTGGAAGGTCCATCTCCCATTCTTTAATGGCATTGACTCTCTCTCTCTCTCTAGAAAAGCATGGCTGGTTCGGTAAAGAAGGTAAGCCAAGGGGGAGGCAAGTAATTCAAGGAAAATGATATATATATATATATATATATATATATATATATATATATATATATATATATATATTCCCTCCGTATACACTACCATTGGACTAGTCCAATGACATTGAAGGACTTTTAATTTGCTATCTCACTAAACGATGAAGTAAGTCAATTAATTATGACACCTGGCGGCTACCTTAGGTGTGTGTTAGTTCCATGATATCATTTCAACCCCACAAACTAAAAACAAAAGTATTTAGTTAATTAGGGAAAAGGATTTATGCGAAAACAATGCAGCATAAACACAATTTTTTCCAACGTCAGGGGCCTAAAGAGGTCCATGTGTTTTACCAACTCACCATCTCTCTATATGGCCGTCTTACTTTTTTTCATTTAAAAAAATATCGGAATAGAAATGTTTATTCCTTCTTGCCACATGGCAAAAGGATATTGGGTGAAACATGTCACAGCCGCTTTTCAGATGGCTCTGACAGTCAAACTTGGCAACCCCTAACCCCCAATCCCCAAAAGCCCTCCATCTTAGCTTCCTTGTGTTTACAAAACAGTTTTTTTCAACTTTCTGTAGTGTTGTTATCTTGGTTTCTGTATTGTTTTTCTAGGTCGTTGTTTTAAGTCTTATCTCCTCCATTTTTAGCGTCAGAGACTGGGATCTAAAAATCTCTTTCAAGACTCAGCCTAATGACTATAGTCATCGTTGCCATTGAAGCACTTATTCCAACTGCTTTGGAGTCGCCGCTGTATGAATCTCACCTAGGGACACATCTTTTGTTTGATCATGAGATCTCAAATAATCCCTTTGTTTTTTTTTTGTGTGTGTGTGTGTGTGAGGTATGCCTTATGGGTAGGGCTGCACATTGGGCGGGTCGAGTTGGGTTGGGTTGGGCTGGGCCAAAGCTTAGTTTAGGCTCAGCCCATCTTATTTATCATAGGCCCGAATCTAACCTGACTTGAACTCAACCCATGAGATAACGGCCTGAAGGCCCTGAACACAGTCCGACTTGAACTCAGCCCGTGAGATAACGGCCTTAAGGCCATGAACCCAGCCCATGTAAGTAAAAAAAAAAAAAAAGAGTTCCCCCGAGCTGGGTCAACCCATAACAACAAGGCGATGTGCTCTCTCTAATAACACTTCTTTTTTTAGTGTTACATTAATAATCATATAATATTTTATGAAAATACATATAATATTATATATTTTATAATTTACAAATCTACATGTTAGTGAGTTCGGGCTGAGTTGGGTTATGTGGGCTGGCCCAAGGTCGGCCCAAATCCAGCCCAAATTCAACTTCTGGTCTACAATTGAATCCAAACCTAGCCCAACCTACAAAAACCTCAGTCCAGCCATTCCTTACCATGGGTTGGGTTGGGTGGGCCTCAGGCTGGTATGGCCCATAGTGCAGCCCTAGTTATGGGCCATGGTTAGTTAGTTAGTAGGTAGTCAAAGCGAGCTGCCTGTTAGATCACGAAATAAAATTTCTACTAATCCATTAGGAATTTCCTTTCACACACCACCATAAAAAGGCTACTATGCAGCCATCATATTTAAGAATCACTCTATGGGTACTCCCAAATACACTCCCTAATCCTAACCGTTTTACTCAATTATTAAACAATTAGGATTATAATTGACGTGAAATTAGAAAAAAAACAAAATAAGCCAAACCAAATCTTGGCTCTCAGTGATTAATTATAACGGTTAGGATTAAGGAGTATATTTGGGAATACCCATAGACCAACTTCATATTTAAATGCAAGATCTAGTCTTAGACTAGGGGACAAAAGCAAGAGCTTAACTATGAACAACAGCTCAGTTGAAGAGTTAATCAGAACAACTGAAATTACGCCTTGACAGGGCTAGTTTTGAAGTTGTTGGAAAAAGTTTTAGTTGATAAAAATACCAATCCTGCATATTGTAATTTCCAAACTCACTGCCATAAGGCATATTTTTGGTTGCTCGGTTGTCCCTCAACCGGACCGGAGCTTCTGCTCATAATCAATCTAAAAAATCAATGTCATGAAGCACGAGCGCAAGTTGTGAACTGGGATCCCTTTGTGCCCTAATTAGGCGCACTAATCCCTTCCTCCACATGATATTAAATTAAAATAACATAATTTAAAACATGCATTGGAAAGCACAATGATAATGCAATTATTGAATTTTAAAAAAAAATTCAGTTTTATACAAGCAATCATCATGCATTTAAGGCCGTGAACTTCAAATAATTCGTTGAACAAAATACATTATGCACATTATACTAAGTAGTCATGCCCATATATGTTAAAACACGAATAAACATGTCTTATCCCCAAAAATTTATTTAGAAAAATACTTTATATCCAAAAATTACATCAAAGTGTGTAATCAATAGATGTCTGAAGTTTGTAAGAGATAACAACTATATTGGATGTCATTTTGAATGCACAAATGAACTTAATCATGTGTTCACCCATTTTCCCAAATCAATAGGCCGAAAACCTTAAAGCTCGTTAAACAATCACCAAACATACTTTATTTATGCATTCAACTACTTTATAGGCAATTGAAAGGTTAATTAACCATAAAATCTCTCCGGAGTGCCCAGATACTAGAATATGCATAAAAGTAGGTCTAGAATTGAAAATTAGTTATATTAGGCCCTTAATGCCACAAAAGGTCTTTATAGAAGCACAATCAACATAAATAAAACTCAGATAAATACAAAGGATACTTTAGGGATGGTCCAAGAGTTAATTTAGGTCTAAAAAACTTTCCAGAGTTCCCAAAAGCTGAATTAGGCATCAAAAATAGGTCTAAAATTAAAAATGGCCTTATTTGAGCACTAAATGCCATAAAATTCCTCTACAGCGGAAAAATAAACTGAAATATACCCCAAAATAAGGTTTTACAGCCAAAATTAGGCCAGGGGGTATAGGACACGCGCAAGATCCGTGTCGGACACGCTGACACGCGCGGGATTAGCAATAGGGGCACTGGAGTGCGCTTCACGCGCAGGTAACAGCACATCACGCGTGGCACATGCGCTTCACGCGCAGGAAACACGTTTCACGCGCTGGGTTGCGTCTCACGCGCGGAGTGCGTCTCACGCGTGCGCGGTTCGACGCGGTTACGCGGTCCGGTCTGGTTCGGGTTCGGTCCGAGAGAACCGGTCTGGTTTAGTGAACTAGTCATGCCTCATCCGGGTCGGATTACGACCCATTCGGGTTCAGATCAGGGTATCACGAGTTCGGGTCAAACCTATTCGGGTCGACTTGAGTTCGGTTCGGGCCACAGGGTCGGGTTGACCCTCGTGGACTCATCTTCTCAACCCGTTTTTATTTATTTATTTATTTAATTTTTTTTTTAAAACCCTAAAACCGTAGCTGTCCTTCTTCCATTGGGGGTCCTACCGGCCACCAATCCGGCTGCCGTCGATCCCAAAAGCTCGGCCACCCTCCGGCGACCAAAACCCCTCTGCCGGAATCCTATGCCGGCGACGGACGGCGGCGGAATCTCCGTCTAAAAGAAAACGGCCGAAAACCCTTTTTTTTTTTTTTGAAAACTTGATTTCTCCTTTTCCCGACCTCTAATCAGATCAAGGTGGGTCTTGAAATAACCACCATTAAAAAAAAAGGAACATTTTAAAATCATCTTTCATGGCATCCCATCACCGGAACCGGCGCATTCGCCGGAAAACCGAGAACCCCTTATTATCAACCTTTTATTATTTATTTATTTAATTCCTCTATAGCTGCAGATCCGAAACCCTATAGTAGAATTGAAAACACAGGTAAAGGTTTGTCACTTCCGATACCATCACAGGATGATCGATGGTTCTTCGACGATGAGTTTTCGCTGGAAAATCCCTCTCAGTCAAACTTAAACAGATTAATTACATGAAAAATAAATGTAAACTCTTATGAAAAAATTCACAGAAAATCCTGATGTATTCTTGAACATGATTGAGCACCAAGGCTCTGATACCACATGTTATATTTTTTGGATCTAGTCAATCAAAGATTCAAGAATCACATACCTGAGTCGGCCATTGAAAATTGAGAAAAGAACCTTTTGTTGTTGATACCGATGAAGCACACGGTCTTCAGATTCCATGACTCCTTTGCTCTTGATGGGGAAGATGCTTTTCTGCAGGCTTTCTTAGGAGTTGGATCTGGGACCGATAGCCTATATGTATTATTTATACTATAGGGTTTAGGTTATTAGAGTCCTAACCCATCAAAGAGACTATAGACCATCCTTATAACCCGATGTACTTAATTAATGCATAAAACACCACTGTTTGGCTACAACTGAAACCTTAACTAGAGTGGACTTTATCCGAGTTTGGACCATGAACATTACAAGACCATAAACCTTATAGAAAATCTTACAGTTAAGAGTCAATATCCTTAAGATTCAAAATCTAACCTTAAGTTCATATTTTAAAAATATTTTTTCTAAAAATCTAGGTTAGATTGTTGAACCTTAAGGATTAGTGAGTCTTAACCATGATAAATAGAGGTTAAACAAGTACACGTGTTGACCTATGGGTACGATTGAAATCTCCCCGAGTTCGATAACGATTGGCTCTGATTCGATCTCCAACCATTCAGGTGGGGCCCACCAAACTGAAACTTTTCTCACGAAGGCTCTTATGGTGGATGACATTCGTGAGGTATTAACGAAGGAAGAGGGGTTTCATATATTTTATACTCCGAGATCTGCATATTCATTTGCTCACCGCATAACTGATTTTGGGTCTTCCTTAAACATCAGGAGTTGTTTTGATTTGGTTCCTCTCCTTTCTTGGGGGTGTATAGAGAGGGGTGCCCCTAGTTTAGTTTGTGTTACTGAGACCGCAAAGGGTAGAGACCACACCGAGACCAGGCTTGTGATGCACGGATCTCAAAATTTTATTAAATCTGTTGTTAAAAATTTGAGATCCGTGCATCACATGCAAGGTCTCGGTGTGGCCTCGGCCCTTTGCGGTCTCACTAAGCATTTTCCAAACAGAAAAACGGTAAGGGAGAGTGAATCTTAATTATAGTTGATGAGTTTTAAAAAGTAGGACCAAGATTAATGAGAGTCATCCATCTCATTACATAAATGCAAACAAGGTAAACTAAGCATTTTCCTAAGAAAAAAGGCGCAAAAGGAGCGTCTCCATCGCGGTAGCTAGGTTTCAAGTTTAAACAATTTAAAGATAAAAGTTTGAGACGTACAGTATGTCAAAGTGGGAATGGGACACGGCACACTTGCATTGTGAATTGTGAAATGTAAGAGTGTCCATAGTTTCAAGGTATTCACATGTGTGTGGGTTGGTACGGGAGGAGACTAGAGAACAGGGAAATGGTTGACAAATGACAAATGCTTCTTTGAGCACCACCACTTGGGAGAAGAAATATAAATCATTTTCTCCCTAGACTAGAAAATGAGCCCTGAGCCCTCTGTCTGTGTTTGGGTTGCAACGTAGATTCCAAGCATATGCCAAAGAGAAGTCGTTGTGTTGCTTTACATTCCTTATTTGTTAATTCTTTACCAAATTAAAAAAAAAATAATAATTTGAGAACAGAAGATACCAAGAAATTGCTTGTGTTGGCCTCATTCACCCACTCACTTTGGAAAGCTCCCAATCGAGTGTGGAAGTTCTACTTGGGTAATGTGGCGGAGAGAGACAAAATTTTCTTGTCCTTTTTAGGGGTATACTCGCCAACTCAAATAAGTTAGTATATATTCATTGGTTAGAAAGCTAAAAGCCTAATATTAAAAGCTGGACCAATGAGGAACAAATCAACCGCTGTATTTAAAACTATGAACTACACATATGTGATCATAAATCATGAACTCAGTAATGATTACCCCAAGAATGTATGTAGATATTAACTTGTCGTTGCGCAATTCCCTTACATTCCAATAAAAAACAACACATCCCATGCAGACATGTATGTCCTATCTTCTTCTTTTAACACAACCTCTAGAGAGACTAATCAAAATTTAAATACTTGACAAGTCATATGAGGCTTGTGGGCTCCTATTTGGTGGGTGTGCAACTCATTTTAGGCTTGCATTTGAAGGTTTTCTATTCAGGCCAAACCAAGGACATGAAAGACCATTCCAGTCATTAAGCTCAATTTAAATAAATATGAATGGTTATTTTCATTACTTTTTCTTTATAATTTTGTAAAGACATTTCTACAAATTTAAGGGTTTGTAGAAACTTTGTAAAGATTGGAATTTTTAAAGTTCTACACATATTATACATTCCGTGCAAGCTAAGTAGTGCAATGTAACAAACAACTTTAGAGAAAGAAAATTGCATTAGGTTCGAAGAACTTTTGCTTTTGACTTTGGTGGGCCAAGTTCCCTTAAAGTAGTTCTTAGAAACAGTTTTCACTATTGAGATGGTGCCTTTCCAAACAATGAAACAAAGGGAAGCTTACTCCATCTTTATTGTACTATCGTGGAAGGTCCATCTCCCATTCTTTAATGGCATTGACTCTCTCTCTCTCTCTAGAAAAGCATGGCTGGTTCGGTAAAGAAGGTAAGCCAAGGGGGAGGCAAGTAATTCAAGGAAAATGATATATATATATATACCCTCCGTATACACTACCATTGGACTAGTCCAATGACATTGAAGGAATTTTAATTTGCTATCTCACTAAACGATGAAGTAAGTCAATTAATTATGACACCTGGTGGCTACCTTAGGTGTGTGTTAGTTCCATGATATCATTTCAACCCCACAAACTAAAAACAAAAGTATTTAGTTAATTAGGGAAAAGGATTTATGCGAAAACAATGCAGCATAAACACAATTTTTTCCAACGTCAGGGGCCTAAAGAGGTCCATGTGTTTTACCAACTCACCATCTCTCTATATGGCCGTCTTACTTTTTTTCATTTAAAAAAATATCGGAATAGAAATGTTTATTCCTTCTTGCCACATGGCAAAAGGATATTGGGTGAAACATGTCACAGCCGCTTTTCAGATGGCTCTGACAGTCAAACTTGGCAACCCCTAACCCCCAATCCCCAAAAGCCCTCTATCTTAGCTTCCTTGTGTTTACAAAACAGTTTTTTTCAACTTTCTGTAGTGTTGTTATCTTGGTTTCTGTATTGTTTTTCTAGGTCGTTGTTTTAAGTCTTATCTCCTCCATTTTTAGCGTCAGAGACTGGGATCTAAAAATCTCTTTCAAGACTCAGCCTAATGACTATAGTCATCGTTGCCATTGAAGCACTTATTCCAACTGCTGTGGAGTCGCCGCTGTATGAATCTCACCTAGGGACACATCTTTTGTTTGATCATGAGATCTCAAATAATCCCTTAGTTTTTTTTTGTGTGTGTGTGTGTGAGGTATGCCTTATGGGTAGGGCTGCACATTGGGCGGGTCGAGTTGGGTTGGGTTGGGCTGGGCCAAAGCTTAGTTTAGGCTCAGCCCATCTTATTTATCATAGGCCCGAATCTAACCTGACTTGAACTCAACCCATGAGATAACGGCCTGAAGGCCCTGAACACAGTCCGACTTGAACTCAGCCCGTGAGATAATGGCCTGAAGGCCATGAGCCCAGCCCATGTTAAAAAAAAGAAAAAGAGTTCCGCCGAGCTGGGTCAACCCATAACAACAAGGCGATGTGCTCTCTCTAATAACACTTCTTTTTTTAGTGTTACATTAATCATCATACAATATTTTATGAAAATACATATAATATTATATATTTTATAATTTACAAATCTACATGTTAGTGAGTTCGGGCTGAGTTGGGTTATGTGGCTTGCCCAAATCCAGCCCAAATTCAACTTCTGGTCTACAATTGAATCCAAACCTAGCCCAACCTACAAAAACCTCAGTCCAGCCAATCCTTACCATGGTTTGGGTTGGGTGGGCCTCAGGCCGGTATGGCCCATAGTTGAGCCCTAGTTATGGGCCATGGTTAGTTAGTTAGTAGGTAGTCAAAGCGAGCCGCTTGCTTAGATCACGAAAGAAAATTTCTACTAATCCATTAGGAATTTCCTTTCACACACCATCATAAAAAGGCTACTATGTAGCCATTATATTTAAGAATCACTCTATGGGTACTCCCAAGTACACTCCCTAATCCTAACCGTTTTACTCAATTATTAAACGATTAGGATTATAATTGACGTGAAATTAGAAAAAAAACAAAATAAGCCAAACCAAATCTTGGCTCTCAGTGATTAGTTATAAACGGTTAGGATTAGGGAGTATATTTGGGAATACCCATAGACCAACTTCATATTTAAATGCAAGATCTAGTCTATGACTAGGGGACAAAAGCAAGAGCTTAACTATGAACAACAGCTCAGTTGAAGAGTTAATCAGAACAACTGAAATTACCCCTTGACAGGGGCAGTTTTGAAGTTGTTGGAAAAAGTTTTAGTTGATAAAAATACCAATCCTGTATATTGTAATTTCCAAACTCACTGCCATAAGGCATATTTTTGGTTGCTCGGTTGTCCCTTCAACCGGACCGGAGCTTCTGCTCATAATCAATCTAAAAAATCAATGTCATGAAGCACGAGCGCAAGTTGTGAACTGGGATCCCTTTGTGCCCTAATTAGGGCATAACGTTCGCTCTAATAGAGTGCTGTTACACTCCGGTCCTACAATGGAGCAAGGTCCTCTCTTGCACCCCATGATTCCTAAAAATTCTCTTTGATGCACATGAGCATCTTTAAATTTTAAATAAACTTTATGAAATTACCACCGAGAAATAATGGAGACTGAAATTCCATTTTAAAAGGGTTATTGACAATTGCTCAAGTCTTCAGAGCTAAGATAATATCAGGTCTGCCCATTGCAAAACAGGAAACAGCCTCGATGACTTGAGCTATCCTGGATTTTGCTTAGTCTTAAGCCCATTAAATATATGGCCTGGCCTTGGGCTTGATATAGAATTAAAATTAAGCCCGACCCTGACCCAAATCTAATGGACCAACCCGAATGCATAGTTGTTTTGCCGGTGGTGTGCGGCTTCGCTTAGCTAGTAGTTCCCAGATTGGGCCAAATCATGGTCATCTTTGGGCCTGAAAATTGAGTTCAAGTTAGGTTCAGCAAACCGTCACCCAGTGGGAGGAATCGGCCTAAGCCCTTATATTAATAAAGACACAAAATTCTTTTTCAAAAAGTAGCTTTAGATTGTTTATTGAATAAGTGGTAAAATCACTTATTACTAAAATATTTATGGGACATTTGGATTGTATTTTATTAGCCAAAAATCAGTTGTGATAAAATTAATTGTGTAGAAATTAATTGTCAAATAATCACATTTTCAAATCATAGTGCTAGGGGAATACGAAGTAAAACAGTCTTATTACTAAATAAAAGCTTAACCTGAATTCCAATCTTATTATCTTTCGTAGTGAGTTCCCCCTTGAACTCCAAACCGTTGTATCTTTGGCAAATTATACCTCATTTATATTATTTGGTAGGGGACCCCCTAATCTAAAGTCCTGACATTTAATAAGATTGAAAATGAATCATGAATTGTGTTACTGAGTCCAAATATTTGGGATATATCAATTTTTTTTTTCGATGATGATGAAATAACATGGACAGTAAATCTACATACACTTGATATAATGCACATGAATCTAGGGCAATATCCCCACATGACAAGACTGACTCTGTAGGGCACATTTGTAGTGTTCAAGTGCGCTTCAAGGTAGGCGATCTTAAGAAGCCCCAGTCAAAATTAACTTCCGGTATGTGGAGCAAAGTTTGAAATTTGCGGAGATTTCGGTCAGCCAATCCGAACCGAAATCCTGAAAAATTGCGGGATCTGGACAAAATTTTCAATTTCGAAATATTAATATTTTATATAAATATTATTTTTTATTTTAAAAATTAATATATAAATTTCCAAAATTTCAATAAAAAAATCGAAATATTTCAAAATTTTAATAAAAAAACAATAAAAAAATATTAAAAAATAAAATTCCAAAATATCACCGAAATTCCAAAATTCCGAAATCCGACATTTGACCTGGAATTTCCAAAATTTCGACAAAAACCCTGTTTTCCGAAATCCACTATGTATCGATGTCGTTGGGGTTGGATGGAACCTAATTTTCAACGAAAATTAAAACCTCAGTGTGGTGACAGCTGCCTAACTCTACAAATGCGTGGAGACTCGTGTGGTTTGATTATCAAAAAAACAAAATCATACATTAGTTTGCTAATTTCCTACTCAAACACTCAAAATCTAAACGAACATTTAGATTACTTTTTATCCTCTTAAAATTTTTCCATGCTAGTGAGAGGGAAGGAGATCAATCTCTTTTAAGCTCCATTCTTTTGGTAGAACTTTTAAAGTCTAGAACATCAATTGTTTCATGCCTAATTTTACTTGATGTCTAGAACTATATTATTTCATAGAGTACAAAAGTTCTACAAATATGGAGCTTTCAAGTTCTATAAAAAATTTGGATTTTTTAAGTTCCATAGATGTGAAAATTCTAATTAAATTGATAAATTTGAGATATCATCAACTCAAAAGGGTTAGAAACCCTCTCACCTCTCTTCCTAGACTCTTACCTCTTGTTTTAAACCATTAGTGTTCCGGATTTTTAAAAGTTCTGACAAAAGAACAAAGCCTAATGGATTAGGGGTTTGAAAGAGCCAAGTGAGCTTGAAAAAAAGTTAGGTATGCTCTTTACTCTTTAGGGTCAGTTTGGTTGGCAAGAAAATAAGGCAAGAACTAATGAATATCAATCTCTTATTTTGAATGAATTGTCTCCTATAAAAATATAAAAGTAAACATGTTTAATAGAATAGTGTTCAATACATAGGGTAACATTAGACTAGTAAAAGTTAACTATTTCCTCCCTCTCACCCAGGGGCGGAGCTAGGATTATCTTGTGGGGGGCTAACAATGGGGGTTCGGGGCATAGTCCTCAAATTTTTTTGAGGGCCAAGTTCATTGGCCATCATGTCTGCTTGTATGGAATTAATATATTTTTCTCAGAAGTTTAGGGGGAGCTAGAGCTCCCGTCACCGTGGCTCTGCCCCTCTCCCCAGCTCTTTTTTTTTTGGTAGTGCCCTCTCCCCAGCTCCACCACTATTAGTACTATAGGAAAATTATATCAAAATTTTAGGGGGGCTACAGCCCCCCGGCCCCCATGTGGCTCCGCCCAGCTCTCAAGTGAGAAGTGTTGGGCTCAACCTTTTGTTAGTTATGGGTGTGTTTGACTTGTGTGCGTGTGTTTACCCTTGCCCACAAAAAAAAGAAAGGAAAAAGAAAAAGAAAGAAAAGAATATGAGTTGGTCCGGCACTAAATCATCAGGAGAGTTGGCCCGAACTAAACTCGGGGCTTGGAATTGAGTCCCAACCCAACCCAGTCTGCTAAAACCTTGGCCTAACCTACTGGGGTGGGCCGAAAGGGCCTTGGTCGGTCGTCTAAGCAATTTGAGATAGAGCAATAGTCCCTTCTTCGGCCGAGGAGGGGATTATTCCTCCTCGCTCTCACATAGCCGACCCTTCAACTCCCATTAACTTGGGTTAGCTTTTTTCTTTAATCCTTTAGTTACTTTGTTTTATTTTATTTTTCTAAAAACCAAGGATAGATGGTTGAACCCTAACGGTGAATGAATCTTAACCACAGTTAAATGGGGTTAGAATGAGGATACAATGGTACATGGCAAGAAATTGGAAGCCGAGACGCCCCTCCTCACGACTGATTATTTTCATTTGAAAAATAAATCAAAATTATAGACAAAAATACCCTTCAATTTTTTGCTGATTTATCAAATTGTTAGGATCATTAGCATATATTGGGAGGCTCCGGGTATTTTTTTCATCCGGTTGATCATTGTCAATCTCTCTTTTTCTTTAGTTTAGGCGTGTAGCATGCTAGCTCTACTCTCCAACCAAAAACCAATACTCCGAAAGCAAAGACATGTGTTCGTTTTGGCTGAGAGTAGGGCTAGCACGACTCCTCTCTCTCGCCCAACAGCACAAAACAATGGAAAGAGAAACAGTGATTACCAATGATGCTAAAACCCGAATAGAGTCTCTCTCTCTCTCTCTCTCTCTCATTTCTATCTTTTCTTGAAGTCTAAGCTTTGTTATAATTTATACTCGAGAACCCATTGCAGAGATCTGACATACTGGCCGGAAAAATGAGCTCCGTCTGCATATCGAGCTGCTTGAATGATGCTCGAGTCCCTGTAAGAGCGACGTACGTAAACCTGTACAAGTGGCCGGAATCTGACGCCGAGTTCGTGAAATCAGTGAGCTCTAACGTGCGCAGGGTTGGGTACCCGAGAGTGGTGGATAGTATTTCGTGTAGGCAGATATATCTGAGGAGCTACACGTTTTCAAAGAAGGAAACTGTGCCAGAAATGACTAAGAAGTGTTTGGGCAGAGTTAAAGAGAGGGTGGTTTATGGAAGGAAGAGAAAGGTTAGTGGGGGTAGTAAGGGAAGGAAGTTTATGGTGATGAGGAAGGTGAAGGAGATATCTTGCGCCACCTTGTTCTCCATTTTTCACAGGCTGCTATCTTGCACCGCCACTGTAGACGTCGTGGATCGTCGGGACATGTGAGTTTTTTAATTTAACAGTTTTTTTTACTTAAATTAATTCGAGAAATGGGTGTGTGTTCTGTTTCTCCTTCTGGGTTTCTTTTGGTTGTTCTTCTTCTGTTGCTTTGTTGAAACTTAGATACCCCTTCATGGGTTTGGAAGGAAGAGAGGAGGGACATTTTAAGGGGATAAGGGTTTTGTATATTTAAAGATTTTAGTTTGGAAAACTTGTTTATTTTGCTTCTCTTTCTGCTCGGTATTCTGAAAAATAATGTAATTTAATTCTTTGGGCATTGCTTGGAAGTTGGAAATGCGCTCTCTCTCTCTCTCTAAAAGTTGTTTAATTTACTTTTCTTCATTCTGATTATTCTTAGTAATATTGAATTTTCAATAACTTTAATTGTAGTTATTCTGGGTCTGCTATCTCTCTCTATGTTGCTTGATAAGAAGGTTTTATCTCTGTAATTATGCAAGACATAAAATTTAAATAAGGGCACGACAAATGGATGCCGGAAAGAGAAGTAGTTGTTTTTCAAAAGTTTGAAGATTGAAAATAAATATTCAAAATTTTGTAACATTTTGTTCAAATACCGTATCGAGAATCTGCCAGATGAGTTGGAAAGAAAGTTTTGACATCTACAATAACTACTTCACAAATATTTTCAAAATCTAGTGTTTAGGATGTCAAAAATGTGTTTTAATTTTGACACTGATATTAGTAAGGAAAATTAGGGATATATTAGGTATTTTAAAATTTTGTTTTAAGTTGTTTTAGATGTATGATTTAAATTAGTTAGTTAGCTTATAAATTAGTTTTTAAGTTCCATTTTATTATAAATAGTTGCTATAAGAGCATTGTTATTGAACTTTTTAGGTTTACTATAAGAAACTTAGACTTTGACGATGATCGAAGATTTGTTTTACTCTCCCTACTATAGGATTGTCCTACATGCATCATATGAAGTACAAAGAAAACATATGGATTTATGTGAAAAACTATGGTCATTGGTGTATGAACCAAGCCAGTTCTCACTCCACCTTTTCGGCTTAGTCACTCTCTCGTCATTCTTGAGAGTGGATGCCATTTTTTTTTGGAAATTTAACTATGAACAAGACTTGGGTTGAAGAGATAATGGAGCAATCCAAAATATGCCTAAAATTACAGATAAAATAAGGGTATTTTTGTTAATTATAATTCTCAAAATACAATAGACAAAGGCTTTTTTAGGTTGCTCAACCGGAGCTCTTCTTCATAATAAACTTTTTGTTATGTGGTTGGACCTGATCTAATTTGCGAGTGGACATATTAACTTCGACACATTTCAATTATTCGAATTCGAACCAAGTCTCCATCCTTGGGACACTTTCTACAACCTTGCACCTGGCATTACAAGGCATAAAGAGGAGGGGTAGTGTATGTAATTACAGCCATTTAAAGAGAAATTAGTGAGCATCTGATTGTTTTTATTTTTTATTTGGTTCAAGATATACGTTTAGGCTGCAACGCCGGTTAGGGGTTAGTAGATGTTCAGTTAGTGGACGGGTGGAGAGTATATACAAACTCCCACCCTCTCGGGAATGGAACCCGGTACCTCCCCCAAAGCAGGGGATACACTACCACTGGGAAAAAGCCCTGGTGTGTATCTGATTGTTTTTATTGCTTGCTATGATTTCAGTTTTGACATTCTGGTAAAGAGCCCATCAGTGATTCAGCGAATTCAGCGTGCTCAAAAGTTCCTGATGACCCCCCTCTTCTTAGTCAATATACAAATTCGTAGGAGCGCACCAATTCCAGACCGGTTTTTGTTTATTGCCACTCCAATTTCATTTAACCCTAATGACAAAGAACAAACTTGGTCTTAAGGTTAGCCGAGACCTAGCCTTAGAAATTAGAATACTCTATTTTAGGTACAAAACAGTTTAATTATTTACCAATTTCAAAACCCAACTGTTTTAAGCCCTAAAATATATAATCTAACTTTTAAAAACAACGTCTCACCTTGACCTAAAAAAAAAGCAGGACTTTATGTGTGTTAGTTTGATTCTTCAAATACTCCTAGCATATGGTATTAAATCCTTCCCCCATTTTTTTTTGTTTTGTTAAAATCCTTCCCTCCATTTGGTTTAGCAAAAGATTGCAAATGGGAATACTAGTCATACAGAAAAATAAAGAAAGAAAGAAGACTAGAATTGCAAAAGAAAAAATGGCGTGGAAATATCACTGTCCTCCAGTAGAGTTATAAGGTATATGCTCGTGGATCTGGACCATTCAATTGGTAGGTCCCTTTCTCCATCGAGTTCATCTTTTTTTTTTTTTTTTTTTTTTGGGGAAAAGACATCAAGCTCATCTAAAACAGCAGTTATCAATTGGGTATAATGCTATTGGATAAAGTTTCTGAGACCCCCTTAGGGCCGAGACCTTGCTCTTAGAGCACTGGATTCAGGTGGGGCCTACCATGTGAAATGGGCCCCACCTGAATCCCGTGCTCTTAGAGCACGGTCTCGGTGGTCTCGGCCCTAAAGGGGTCTCATAGCAAAGTCCAATGCTATTTGGCCCAAATCCTAACAATAGATAGGTGATTGATAATGAATCTGCTAAGCTGTCCCCGGGAAAATGGCCACTGACAGTGAGGTCCATATCAAAGGATCATGAATCACTCCTATAAAAAAATAAAAATAAAAATGGATCATGAATCATGATATAGAAACCGTAGGATTAATGTACTTTTCAATTGATAGCAGAAACTGTATTAGCAAAATCATGTTGTGTTGTAATACACCATTAGTAGACGGTGCCCATTGGCAGGGGCGGAGCCAGAATTCTCTAGCAGCCCAGGAGGCAAACCATGGGTTTCGGAGGAGTAGCCTACAATTTTTTTTTTTTTTTTTTGTGGGCCAAATTCATGGGCATCGTGTTTGTTTGTATCCGTTTTTATAGTATAGTAATCTTTTTTTTTTTCAAAGTTTTAGGGGGGCTGAAGCCCCTCTGACCCCATGTGGCTCTGCCCTTGCCCACTGGTACCAGTGGCAGTGTGTATCACAGCTTGGGTGGACCAACTAAAAGATACTGTCCTCTCACATTCTAACTTAGATAAATATTATTTGAATTAGTCTAGGGATACTCCCAAAGTGTACTCGCATATATACTCCCTAATCCTAACCGTTTATCTCAATTATTAAACGGTTAGGATTCTAGCTGATGTGGCAATAGAAAAGACAAAATAAGTCAACTGAAATCTTGACCCTTAGTGGTTGGTTATAAACGAGTAGGATTAGGGAGTATAATTGGGAGTACCCATAGACTGACTCCTAATATTTATACCAAACAAATAAAAAAGTACACAATTAGCTCTTATTTAGGCAAATGTAAATTTTTGGTATGTCATCATTTATCATTTATATAGGTAAAGAGTTAGGCTAATATATATAATGGCCCTTTCAATCGGTGCACCGAGACTCAAAACCGAATCTTCTGGCCTCAAAGGGAATATATCCACCCACTGTGGCAAACTAGGAGAACTTCGGCAAACATACTTGTTTTTTTTTTAAAAAGTTAGAAACACGGCAATGGATTTCCACTTGCTAATACCGAAGTATTATAAATGGGCATAGCTTCTTTTGCCCGAAAGGTCGTTAACAGAAGAGGTGATATCATGTATGTGCACGTTTTATAGGGTAGTAGATGCACACATCCCCAACTCGATCACTATGTGGTTTATATGATCACTCATCTTTAGGATTAAATTATCTAATCTCGGTTTTAAGAAAAAAATTAACCTTAGTTATGATTGAGTTACTCATGTGATTAATTTAAAAAAAAATCAAGGTTAGATTATCTAATCCTAAGGATGAGTGAATCTTAACGCGTGCGCATACCACTCAACAGAACAGAAGGTGTACATGCACATGCATGCTATTATGTCCCTAATTAATTAAACACAGTTGCACACATCGAACAACGAGGCTATGTCCAACTAAAAAAGAACAAAGAAGCTATGCCCAGGTATAATACTCTGGCATATCCGAGGAAATCGGTTGCCTAAAAAAACACAGTTATATTCCGAGGGATGATGAGTCGATAGAGCGGATTTCGCCACGGCCATTGGGCGTCGCTTTTATGATTCCGATGAGAGAGAGAGAGAGAGAGAGAGAGAGAGAGCTGCACTCCACAGCTTTGATGAAAGCACACGCCTACCACCATATTATGGATAGTATGACCAAATTAAGCAGAAAGTCCCACCACCATCATATCTCCAATGTCCCATTATATATACAGAGAGGACGTGAAGACAAAAACAGCAAATGAGGGATTGTCCACGCAACCACTAATGATACGGCACCCCCATAAGATGCCTCATCATTTCATACGCTCTTCTTGCTCCAACTCTAACTCTAATTCTCTCTCTCTCTCTCTCTATATATATATATAAACATATGAGATTTTAAAGTTAAAAAACTGTTTTTAGGGTTTTTCAGGGTTATTTTACTATTAAAATATTTTAAAAATTGAATTAATATTTTTTTTTCTAAACCAAGGGGTGGGTGAATCAAAACCACATTTAAGGGGGGTGTCAAGGGAAACACATGGCCACCTCAAAGGGTGATAACATAATTTGCCAAATCCGGTTATCACCGTAGAAGATTTGACTCCTTTTAAAAAGGTTTTAAATACGAAGAGGAGCTATGCTTCATGGCATTGAGTGGAGCTCTAATTTTTACACTATCCCAGAGACAATCTTGTAATTATGGTATGTTGCAAAATTGCCTTAGTCTCTTTCAATAATTACAAATGTACCGCAGCCATAGTATAAGAAGGGAAGCTCCGCTTTAACACCATGAAGTAAAGCTCCGGCTCAAAATTAATCTCTTTCAAATAATAAAACAAAGTTTAACTACACAACATAATTAACAAAAAAAAATGTAAAAAACAACTATCATGACTTTGGTTCAAGAGATAACGAAATTAATATTTTCAAAATATGCATTATTACAAGGGTAATTTGAAAATTATAATAATATAAAGAAATCAAACTTAACTTACTTATGGTGGCGGTTCACCGCCAGATTTGACAAATCCATTGTCCCTTGAGAAGATATAAAGTAGGGTGAAACTTTCTCTCTCACTTAGTAATTTTGTAATTTTGAGAGGAGAGACTGTTCAGATTTATAGATATGCTGAGTCTTGAAGAATCCAGGTGTACTATAAGACTTTACAAAATCAGAGTTCCAAGAGTTGGAAACTCTATACACAAAGATAAACAAATTACCAAAGATAGAATAGAATGAATACAACATAGGCTAACAATTACGGTTTTGTGGTATCTCTAGGACACTGGACACCCACATAATAATGGTCCAGACTACAAATATCTTGGTGGCCCGAAAGATTTGTGGCAAGAGTTAATTCTACTCTATTACCCCTGAGGTCGCCATGTGTCCCTTTTGATACCTCTTAATTATGATTAAGATTCACCCAACCTTAGGGTTCACCCACCCATCCTTGCGCTTCCTGGCGCCAGAATGCTGTAACTGGTTCACCCTGCCTACCTCACCTCTAAAGCTCTTAACTAATAATGGCGCTATAAGCAAAGTCCACATTTGGACCTGGAAGACCTAGCAATGACTCACCCATTGTATCTTCAGTCTCCTACTTTCTGAGAAGGCAGTATGGAAAAGTGATCCCCCACTACAAGGAGAACACAGGGATCCAAATGGTGGTTTAGAAAATCCCCGAAACCATTACGTAACGGTTTCAGCAGTACCTGAACCATAATGTAAAGCCGATGCGATATGCACATGTTTAAGCGCAATTCATTTACATAAGGAGCATTACGTTAGCCTCAGTTGCAACAACTAGAAAAGATTTAAAAAAAAAAAATTAAGGCAAGAAAGATATGTATGCCTTCTATGGAATGAATCAAATTTGTCATAGGGAGTGCTAGTTCTAATGGCCTCAACTATTGGTCGTTCCATGCTCTATAAAAAAACACTTTGGACGTAAATCACACAAAAATATTGACTTTATCATTTATGAGGCGATTAATGATTAATGCAAATGGACCAAAAAGTTCTGACAACCCTTTATGAGGCAATTGATGATGCAAATGGAGCTAGCATTTTTCAATAGTCATAAAAAGAAACACAATTTTTTAAATAAAATAATGCTATTATTTTCTTAATAAACATAATTTTTTAAAATATGATGCTATTACTTTCTTCATAATTTTGTACTCATGAGCTTAGGTTTAGCCATATTTATCGTGTTTTTGTTTCCTCCATGTGTATCTCCAATTAAATTACTGTTTTGCCATTTTATTATGGGTAAAATAAGATACTAGTTTGCCATTTTGGAATTGCTAACTTGGCAAATTACTAGTCTCATCGATTAATGAAATGGATAACTACTAATTTAGTTGGAGGTAGAGAAGAGAGGTATTCTAAATGCAAGACCTCTATGATTAAACAGTCTCAACAAATTTGAAAAATCGATTCAACAAAAGTATATCAGATACAAAGAAAATCAACAAAAACCTGACAGAAAATTCACAAAATACTATAACAGGTTTTGGACTGTCTTAATCAATTTACCAAACCAAAGGAGAAGGGTTTTCACAGTAGGTCATAGCAGTGCACATACCAGTCGATTTGATGCCGTTAAAGTAGATACAATAGATGCAGTTTTTGTGTTGTAGGGGTGTAAAATGTCACTTTGACATATATTCATAGCTCAACAGATATTATGGAGGATTTCATTCTCTGGTAAAATGCAAGCATGCCAACATAAAATTTAAATTATACAGTTTCTAATTTCGTGGATGAACACATCCCCATACCTCTAATTTCAAGTGAAGTATATAACTCAGTTGAATGCACATGGAACACGTTCCCATCTGCAGCTTCTCCAATTATATTTGGTCAGCTGAGGAGTTACAACTGCAAGATCCCAATACTGAGATACCCCAGCATCAGAGAACACTTTCCGGGCAGCAGCTTCAGTCCTGCACTGGTGAACAAGAAACTTATTGAAGCTTGGGTTTAGCAACACTGCCCTGCCAGACCAACACACACGCTTGTTTATGGAGGTCTTCTCTTTTCCATCTCTATTGTAGTCTTCATTCACCACAGCGGCAGCCCAGTTTTTTCCGCCTAAGCATCAGCTTCCTACAGTGTTCTCCAGGGCATAGATGTTGACCTTAAAAGCAAATATGTGAAAGCAAGAGATTCATCGATCTTATGAACAGACATGATTTTTCCCGAGTCTATTTGGGTCTTCAAAGAGCTTCATCTCTTTCTAATGGCTAATGGCTAATGGCTGTGCTCCACTTGTGTGAACTTTGGGTGCAATATTCCCAACAACCTGGGTGTGATTGCGCTAGGGTAGTGGCCGGCTAATTGAATGATATGATCACTTAAATGCTACTTGTGTGCTATTGTCTACCTAAGAGATAACCCGTTGCTTAGACAGTATGAATCAGAAGGCACAAGTAGCAACAAGATGGCAGTAGCTGACTACAGAAATTAGCCATTTATGCAAAATTTCAAAACTATATGTCTAACAATATTAGAAACAAGATAATGTAACACAACATATCACCAGAGAGATAAAATTATTGGATTTAATAGTCCACAATGGTTCAGGAAACCTGATAGAAACAAACACACAAAAATGCGCACACAATATTATATGTAAAGAGAGAGAGTAATTTGTAGATATAACAACCTACCACCACCAACACTGAATTTAACCAAAGATTATTTGTAGGTATCAAAATCTTGAGATGACTAACTTTGAACCCCCATCCCTTCTCTACAAAAGAACTCACCATAGTAGCTTCAATGGTATGAAAACTCCACATCACATCTAGTTGGAATCGAGGCCATGCAGGGTGAATAGCGACAATATATCATCTTCACCTTTGGCTACTCGCTTCGCCATTCACCATCTCAGAGAATACGTTCTTCATAGAAATACCCAAATAGTCATCTACACCTGATATCCCCAATTCTGTAGCAGTAGTACTAGTCTCCCCGTGATTGACATAGTTGACTTGAGGAGACATCTTGCCTACTTGATCAGTACTGTCTTCCTCAGGTTCTGCTTGGATCACTGCCTCTTGAAGTTGAAGTGCGTACTCCAGATTCCACAACACATCTCCTATCAATGGCCGATCAACACCGCCATCGGCCAAGCATTTCTCAGCTATCTCTCCAAACTTCCTAAGAGAATCAGGTCTTATTTTACCTGCGAGATGAGGATCTATGATTTGCTCCAACTGCCCTACCTTCTGCCACTTCATTGCCCATTCGGCTAAGTTCACCATCTCTCTTGGAAGTGATGGATCAATGACAGGTCTCGCACAAATGACTTCAAACAAAACCACTCCGAACGAGTACACGTCTGATTTCTCTGTCAGCTGTTGCCTTCTGAAGTACTCTGGATCGAGATACCCAAAACTCCCTTTCACAGCTGTACTAACATGGGTCTGATCAATCTCAGGCCCCATCTTTGAAAGTCCGAAATCAGCAACCTTGGCCATGAGATTCTCATCTAATAAAATGTTTGCGGACTTGACATCACGGTGGATAATTGCCTTTGTAGAACCAGTATGAAGATAGTGAAGTCCTCTGGCAGATCCAATGCATATCTCAAGCCTCTGCTTCCAACTCAAGCTAGGAACATCTGAGCCATAGAGATGATTCTTGAGGGTCCCATTCTCCATGTACTCGTAAACAAGGATCATCTCGTTCTGCTCAGAACAGTACCCGATCAGCGAGACTAGATGGCGGTGACGGAACTGAGACAACATATCAATTTCAGTTTGAAACTCCGCAAAACCCTGTTGTGACTGAGGATTACCCCTCTTCACAGCCACCTTTGTACCATCTCTCAGAACTCCCTTGTACACCTTCCCAAATCCACCCAACCCAATAACTAAACTCTCATCAAAGTTGCTTGTGGCCTCTTTCATTGCCACAAAAGAAAAGCAGTACCCAAGGTTTCCATTAGAGTACTTACTTCCCATGGCGCCAGTATGCCCTCCTCCGTTCCTAAAGAAAGAGGACCACGTCTTTGAATGGCTGCTATGTCTTCGTCTTCTGCACAACAAAAAGAGAACTATAGCCATGACTACTGCAAGAAATGGCCCAATGACCACACCGACAATCACACTGATTTTCGTCTTTGAACCTGGCTGCGAGGACAAGTTTACCGTGGCTGCACCATCTAGGCTGCTTCTTGAATTGTTCATTTTCATAACTTCCAATCCGTTTAGAATAGCATTGGGGAAATAATTGGCTAGACCAGAGGGCCCTATACTTATAAGCAGCTTACTGCTATCACTTAATCCCGTAACGAAGTCCATATAATATGGAACATCCAAGGTATTAGATGTCAAAACACTAAGATCAAGATTCCGAGAAACTAGCCAGGAGTTAATATAGACATTGAAATAGAGCTGCTTAGGAGAGGAACTCACTATATCACAGAAGTGAAACCGAATCAGATACTCAAAACCAGGAACCACATCGAACACCCATGTCACATTGAAATTGCTGTTGGGATCACTTGTCGAGTTCATCCTGGTAGCAGTTTCATAGACAGCATCTGGAGCTATAACCCTGGATGATCTACCCTTCTCATACTTGACAGCCCCAATCTTCGATACAGATGTAGCAAGATTCTTATGTAGTAAAAAAATTTCATCAGGAACCCAAGTTCTCCACAAGGTATCATTCTGAGGAGGGACTGTTTGCCCACCCATATTCACCCTTCTAACAGTCTCCAATGCCTGTTTCCACAAACCATGGTAGTCGCCGATAGGATTAAAAGTGTGGGCATCGTCAGTGATGAGCTCGTCAGGGACCGAAACAACCTCTAAGGCATTTAAAAAGGCGAATGAATTGTTGGAAGGGGTGAAGGTAATGAGGAATTGTTCTGAAGTTATGTTCACCGAGTATTCCCTAATCAAGGGATCCTTCTGTGGTACGAAATTGCTGAGGAGGACGAAATGTTGGGCGGAAATGGAGAAGTTTGCCATGCTCAAATTGTAGTTTTCAGACACAAATGGGAAGAAATAGAGGCGAATCCAGTGCCGCCCGGGCTTGCGAATAGGAAATGTGTAATGAGAGGTTCCATTGAGGATTCTGGCTGTTTGATACAGAGGCAAATCAAAGGTGGAGGGAATAGATTTAGAAGTGGTGTTGGTAAAAATGTTTCGTGGGGTTGAAAGGAAATCGGAGTTGTCTGCAACAAAAACACGATTAACCCCCAAAGATGTATTAGTGGGTGATCCACAGTCTATAAGATACTTGTCTACAGGATCAAATCCTCTAGAAAAACATACCAAAGATGAAATGGATGAAACCCAGATAAGCAATTTAAAATTTTGAACACCAGTCATGATAGAAACTTTCTTCAGCTGAAACTAAAATCTAGGTTTCTTACAGAAACTACACTTCTCCACCACAAACCCAATTGAAATCAAAAACCCATCCCAGGAAGACTCTGAAAGATTGCTCCTTTTGAAATCATTTGAACTCCCACAGAGAGAACCCCATTTTCTCCATAATCAAAACAAATATAAATAAAATCAAGTTCTTTCTCCAACTTCTTGATGAAAGTAAGAGAAAAATATAAATTTCTGCATAAATCTTGCAAGCCGCCCAAACTGTTCTGGACTTGATAACAACTCCAGATTTTTGACAGAGCAACAAAGGAATGAGAACAGAGTCAATGCTTTTGGAACAGAAATGTAAATGAGGAATCCAGCTAAGTTTGAAGAGCTAACCTTGGCTTTATGAAATCAGAGTTGCAGAGCCGCATCTCATGGTGAGAAAAAAACAATGGAAAAGTAACTAAGTCAGAGAAAAATAATAATAAAGTGAAGCTTTACTTTCTTTAACGGGAAGAGCAAGTAACAGGCAGGGATTTAACTCCCTGGTCCAGGCGGGAAACTTTTGTCGTTCTTTACAATGATGGAGAAAGCTATCCTCTGTTCGCTAACATTTTCTCTTTCTCTACAGGGCAACAACTGTACTCACTTCAACTTCAACGGGATGGAATTTCGTCTGGCTCCTCGCCAGACGAAATCCGTCTGCCCCATCCCATAGGTTAACACGTGTTTTTTTTTTTTTTTTTTTTTTTGACACTCCTTAATTGTGATTAAGATTCACTAACTCTTATGTTATATTTGGTTGCCGGAAAAGACAAGAAAATATGTACAATATGGAAAAGGAAAAAAAATTTTAGATTTCTAATATAATTTTTAGTTTTATTTAGTTTAGTTTAATTTTCTTTTTCTTTTTCATGTTTTTACTTATTTCCTTGACAAATAAAAAATTGGTTAGGGTTTTAGCCATGTAACCTTGATTTTTTGAAAAAAATTATTTAAAAATATTTAACTATGGGAATTAAAAATAGATAACCAATGTTAAAAGGAAAAGGGTAGTTTAGGTTCTGAGTGAACCAGACGGGTTTTGGTCGGGCAAGGGCCATACCAAATCTGATCCCCATTTCAACTAGATAAAACCACTATTACTTGGTTTGTCTGTTCTCGATTTGAATTCGGGTTCACAATTCGCCTCTAGAGTGAACTTGGTTTGTTATGGGTAGGATGAGATAATTCTTTTATTGATTTATTTAGTTTATTTAGTTTGTTTCGATTTGAATTCAGGTTCGCAGTTCACCTTTAGAGTGAACTTGGTTTGCTATGGGTAGGATGAGATAATTCTTTTCTTGATTTAGTTAGTTTCTTTAGTTTTGTTCGCTTAAAGCATGTAAAATAAATAAATATTATATATATATAAACTAGCGGGCAGCACGTGCAATTGTGCCACTAAGGTGGTGGGCGGGTCTTGGTGAGATGTTCTTCTTTAGATCCGTTTTGACAAGAGAACGATTAGTCCGATTATGTCACTAAGATGACCACATATTCCTTTTAACACTCCTTAACAGTGGTTAAAATTCACCCACCTCTAAAGTTCACCTACTGATCCTTGGATTTTTTTTTTTTTAAAGTGAAAAAAAAATTAACCTTAGGAGTTATTGAATTTTAATTAGGATTTAAAAGAATTAATTTTTTTTTTTCCTGAAAACGAATGATAAGTTGGTGAACTTTAGGGGTGGGTGAATCTTAATCACAATTGGAGTCCGGTTACACCCTTGAGGTTGCCATGTGTCTCTTTTGACACCCCTTAACTATGGTTAAGATTCACCCACCCCTAGGGTTCACCCACCTATCTTTGGTTTTAGAAAAATAAATATGAAAAAAAAAAATTACCTTAAGAGTTAATGAATTTTAACCATAGTTTAAGAAATTAAATTTTTATTTTTTTAAAAACCAAGAATAACTAGGTGAACCCTAGGATTTCATGTCTCTTTTGACACCCCTTAACTATGGTTAGCTTGAGATAGTGGGTGAAACCTAAGGACGGGTGAAGCTTAACCACAAGTAAAGAGTATATCATCATAGAGAATTTCGAGTCTAAAAAATCTAATATAAATGAGTAAGGTAGTATGGAAATTAAGCAAAATATTTAATGAATATTTCGTCTTATATACATGATTATGATAGGGGTAATTTAGGTATTTATAAAAAATTAGTCTAAGGTTTCTAAGAGGAGCATTCTCATTAATAGAGTAATGGATGATAGAAGTCAAAGGACATTTTTAGAATTAATGCAAAAATATCAATCAACGTTTTAAATAGAGGAATCCTCTTTAAAGTAGTAGATGTATATATATATATATATGTTAAACATGTAAATAAATATATTATAAATATTTATTTTAAAAAATCATGATAATAATATCTTTCTATGAATGGATCCCGAACATAAAAGAAAAAATTGTCAAACCTAAAGTATAAATTTATCATGTAACACACACACATTGGTTGGAAAGTGGACTTCGCAAGGGTGTATAAGGGGCCATCAACCCTCCTTAAGACATGCCCTTTTGGAGTGGTTGCTTGGACTTACCCTTATGACACCTTAGAGGCTACCTTAGGTCTGGCTGGCTGTGTGTGTGAATTTAGAGTGTGTGTGTTACATGATAATTTTTTTACAAAAAAAAAAAGTATAAATTTATAGCCCAAAGAAAAACATCAAAGAACTTAAATAAAATTCGACAAACCAAGACCATTTGAAATCAACGTGTAGTTCGCACAATTTTACAAACTAATCCGAACCACGAACTTAGTTTGGTTCGCTCTGGTTCGTAGTTCGCTCTAGTAGACAATGAATTTGATAACCTTGCTTACAACTTAGAAAGGAAATTGAAAAAATTAGACACATGTTGGTCTATAAAAAATGGGGTAAGAGAGAAATTAGGTTAGCGGATTCCGCTCAAGCTCGACTCGTGATATATATATGCTGACTCAAGCTCGTCTCGAGCTCAATTCAAGCTCTCAAATACTAGCTTGAGCTCAACTCGTCTATAGATAATCGAGCATGAGCCGGCTCGTGAGCTTGCACTGTTATTTTAGGCAAGTTTACTCTAATTTTTACCAAAAAAAATTTAAATTAAAATCCTAAGATTTAAACATGCTATCAGATTCTCCCTAAAAAAAAAAGCCTTAAGAATTGAACTTAATTATTCTTGGGAGTCTAATTAAAGAAAAAAGATATAGGGAATCTATAAATTTTGAATAGATGAAGTTACCTTTTTAAGTTTTACCTCAACAAAAAATTATATTTAATTTTCTTAACTTTTATTATTAGAGTATTATAAATAGTATTGTAAAATTAATCGAGCTGAGTTGAGCCGAGCCGCTAGTTGCTTATGTTTGGCAAACGAGCTCAATCATTTAGCTAGGCTCAACTCAACGAGCTCAAATACCCAACCCAAGCTCGATTCATTTCGAGACGAATCGAGTCGACTCACGAGCTGGCTAGTTCATTGACAACCCTACCTTGAACGCCCTTAAGCAGTGGT
Organism: Tetracentron sinense; assembly: GCA_015143295.1. NCBI lineage: Eukaryota > Viridiplantae > Streptophyta > Magnoliopsida > Trochodendrales > Trochodendraceae > Tetracentron > Tetracentron sinense. The sequence continues at coordinate 5,893,895 of CM026563.1, forward strand.
TGGGCTGAGCATTCAAGTTCCAGCACTAGCCAATGCACAACCAGTGTTGAGAGATGATGTACTTTGTTTACAGAATTTTGACATCCGGCAGTGAGACCTTCATAGAAAAATATTAAAGGAAAATATTGGATTAATCTTGAGTTTCAATAAGAGGGTTTATGCAACAATTTTTTATGAGGGTATGAATGAAACTCTTTTTAGTGTAAAATCGGTGACAATCTTGTAATTATTCTTGTAATTATGAAGAAAAAAACATTTGCAAATTATCATCGTTCTTATAATTATAAGATTGTCAATTTGTCACTATCTACACGTTGAAAATGGGAAGGCCCGAAAGGGGCTTCGCTCAAACACCATGAAGCATAACTTTGTTCATATTTAAACTATCAGCTATTTCATATGTGGACATGTAGTGACCAAGGTTTGAAATTTCGCGAAATTTTGGTTTCGGCCAACCCCAACGACATCGAAACTGGGTTTATTTCGAAAATCAGATGTCGGCCGAAATTTCAGAACTTTTGAAGATTTCGGAATTTCGGCCAAAATCTGATTTTTTATTTTTAAATAGGTTTTTTAAAAATGTTTTTTAATTAAAATTCGGAAATATTTTGAAATTTTTACTGAAATTTCAAAATTTTATATATTAATGTTAAAAATAAAATAATAATATTTATATAAATATATAAAATTTTAATAAAATATTATTTTTAACATATATATTTTAATAATATATATATATATAATTAATAAAATATTAATATTTCGGATTTCGAAATTTCATCGAAATCTTGCAATTTTTCAGGATTTCGGTTCAGGTTGTTTGGCCAAAATTGTCGCAAATTTCGAAATTAAAAACCTTGGTAGTGACTCATACAAGAAACAAGCAAACAAGACAATGAATGCATGTCGGGACCAGGAATTGAGTAAAACCTTTTTTTATATGTATAATTGAATAAATAGTGTGATTAATCAAGTAAAATATAACAAATTTATGCTAAATCAGATAAATTAGTTATCTCATACTATAAATCATTTTTATTCATACATAACAATAAAATTATCAAATTATAAATTAAATAAATAAATAATATCAGCACAACACACAATCTCTTAAAATTAAACTCATCCATAAAATAACAATAATCTGAGAAAATAAAATAAAATAACAATATAATCTCGTAAAGATTAATTTCTTATACCATCTATTCAGTCAAAACTACTACGGATAGCTCAATTATAATTTTGTGAGATTAGTAAAATTATTAAATTACACTCGAGTAATCATGTAAAAGGATAGGTAAGACTACCCATACCTACCTATTTATACCCTTTACTTATTTATCAATCGAATAAGGACCCTTTTAAGTTGGATAGAGTAAGTCGGTGTAGAGAAGTGATTTTGATTTTTAAAGTAATAGGATTCATTGCAACCTCAATCTAGCCTAAATCCGTTATCCAAACCGTTCTAAATTGAGTTATTTTGAAAAAAATGATTCAGAGATCAATACAAAGAAAAAGAGGAAGAAAGAAGAAAGTAATTCAGAAGGAGAGAAGAAAGAACAGTGAAGAATAATGGTGACAAAATGATTTTTCTTGAAGAATCTTTTACTTTCTCTCTCTGTGAATTCTGGTTGAAAATCTGATTTCTCCAGGAAATCTTGTTAGAAATGAGGGAAATCCTCTTCTTAAACAAGAGGGGGTCATCTCTATTTATAGGTGATCAACATAAATCATAACTAACTTGTACAGTTGTCATAACCGTTTTTGTAACCGACTTTAGAGAGAAATTATTGGATTTTATTAAGATAAAGACGTTTTTCACTATAATTCCTTTAAACTTTTATGACCAAGACTTTCGAATATATTCTTCAAAGGTTAAAAGCGGCATTCATAATACTCATCCTTTAACAAATTCTATCTAAGCCCTCAAAACCATAACTCATCATCCTCCTCCAAAGTGGTTGGTAACTACATCGTGAAAGTGGGTCATACGCTTTCATGATATATTGTCCTTTTGAGGTAATATATAAGTGTTCAGACAGCAACACTCCTCTAGGTAATAATCATAATAATAATAATCATCATCTCAAGTCCAATAGGGAAAGCGGAGGTGTTGGACAAAGACACCCATCCCGTCAGGTCTTAAGAGAAACTGAGGAAAAATCCATCCCCAATGCTTTCTCCCTGACTGTCAGCCCAGGAAGTAATCCATGCTTCAATGGAATAAGTAATGAGGGGAAACAATCACACTCATTCCCACGGGGTGGTACTAATCCATACCGTTCACCCCTGACAAAGCAAATCTTTTTTCTGGTATAGGTCATCAGAAAGGTACGTAGGGAGGTACTAATCCATATCATGCCCATCATCATCAGAAAGACGTTGAAAACCAGAGAGAGACACTGAAGCCATATTGAGCATACAAAGACGTTAAAGCCTGAATCAGCATCCAAAGACGTTAAACCTATAACTAAAATCAATGGAGTAAGAACCATAATCAACTATTAATAGCGCAAGGACTATAATCATTTGCAAGAATCATTAAGGGGTAGAATCTCAACATATCAGCTGTTAAGCCACATGTCATTATTTTATTGAATAATGAACAACATTCTTAAATTCAAACCCATAAGTCAAACTTTCCAATAAGAGGAGTGCTAGCCTTACTCTCAAGAATTTCCTACTCTCACATTCAGCCAACCACCTGTCTATCAAGTGTACTTTTAAACCATGAGAGTGTGCTTTATTATGTTGCTTTTTCACTTTATGGACATGTGGTTGGCTAAATGTGAAAGTAGAAAAGCCCTGAGAGTAAGGCTAGCACTCCTCTTCCAATAATCATCATCAACAGTCAGATAATCATATAAACGGTTTAAGAGAGAGAGAGAGCAACGGTTTAAGAGAGAGAGAGCTAATCCGGCTCTCCAGCTAGCAGACTTGCCTTGCTAGAGCCTTGTGAAAACGTTTTAGATCAAAATGATAATTTTCTTGTGGTCTCCACTTGAAACGTCTTGACAAAAGAGCGAATCCGTGTGTTGGATCGAGTCATCCAAGTGGCACATGCATGTAGGTAGTTGGCACATGTTGATGGAGATTGTGCTCCACCTGCTCAATCAATAATTAGACCTATCCATGTGTAAATCTCCCATTGCCTTTTGTATTTTGTATTTTGTCCCAACTAATTTTTAAATCTTTTGCAAATCCATCATTCCATAACTTAGTTAACGAATGTTAAATTTTATACTAATGACCTTTTTAATCTTTTTTTATTCTAATGAGAGTTGTAAAAACTTTTCACAAGAGAAATGCGGAACCAACTAATTGTGGTTAAGATTCACTTTAAGAAAAAAAGTATTAATCTTAGGTTGATTATGTTCAACCATGGTAAAAAGATGCTCTACAACACGTGTCCCTTTTAACACTCAATAATTGTGGTTAAGATATATTCACCCCTAAGGTTCATCCATCTAACCCTAGATTTTAGAAAAAAATATTCAAAATTTAACCTAGGTTGATTAAACTTAACCACAGTTAAAGGAGGCTCTACAAACCACCACATGTCCCTTTTAGCACCCACTAATTGTAGTTAAGATTCATCCCCTCTATGGTTCATCCATCTAACCTTGTTTTTTAGAAATTTTTCTAAAAATATTAACTTTGGGTTGATTAGCTTAACTACAGTTAAAGGGGGATGAATGAGACACGTGGTGACCAATATATAAGGCATGCGTTACGACATCCATTAAAAAAAGGTTAAAATTATATTTTCATAAAGAATTTAACATTTGTTAAGTAAGTTATGGATGAAACGGTGGATTTGAAAAATATTTAAAAGTTAATGGGCCAAAATACAAAATCACAAAAGGTAAGTGATATTTACAAATAGTTAGAAAGATAGGGGGTTATTTACAAAAAAACAAAACCCAAATTTTAATTGATAGAAATACTTCTATTGTAATTTCTAAACTACCCCTGCCATGAGACATATTTTTGGTTACTCCGGTTGTCTCTTCAATAAAGCTCTTGTTTTGCTTGTTAATCTTTAGAAGAGTCTTAATATGAGCCAAGCTTTCCTTCAATGCGTCGAAGTAGAGTTCCCTTTTCCATTAAAATTATAACAGTTCTTAAGGCACAGGATTCTCTCGAGTTCGAGAGAATTCTCTCGAGTTGAACCCTTAGAGGTCACCACGTGTCTCCTTTGACACCCCTTAACCATGGGTAAGGTTCACCCACCCCTAGGGTTCACTAACCCATCCTTGGTTTTTTTTATTTTTTATTAATTTTTATTTTTTAAATTAAAAAAACATTTTTTAGAGTTTCTTAATATTAAAAATATTTTTTTAATTTACAAGGATGGGTTAGTGAACCCTAGGGGTGGGTGAACCTTACCCATGGTTAAGGGGTGTCAAAGGAGACACGTGGCAACCTCTAGGGGTTCAACTCGAGAGGATCCTGAGCCGTTCTGTAATTATGGGTGAACAAAACTACCACCGTCTTTTCATGAAATTATAGAACTGCCATCAAAACTTTGCAATGCAATGAGGAGTTCCGCGCGTTGAAGCAGATCCCGTACTCATATTTAAACACAAATTTGAAAATCTCAAACCAATAGTTACAACGGACATGAACTGCTGCTGCATATTCACATGCTAGTTGTGTTACCCCACAGAACCTTTAATATGGGCCGTGATTAGCACGCCACATGTCCCTTTTAACACTCTTTTAACTATGATTAAGTTTTAAAAAATTAAAATTAAAATTTTTTATTTTTATTCTTAAAAACCAAGGTTAGATTGTTTAATCTTAGGAGTGAGTAAATCTTAACTACAGTTGATGTGTGGTGTGGTAAAAAGGATATCCACTTGTTTAATTGGTTGTAGAAGCACAAAAGGAGAAGTGACTCCACAGACCCCGCACTAGATAAGGATGCACATGGCATTCCCCTCATAGTCCAAACCAAATGCAAGGGGAATCATCTCAACATGCAACCAACCACTTCATGTTTCTACCTAATTAGAGATATCATAATCAACTCAAGCCCATGATGGTTCTCATTTTCTCATTAAAGTCTCCCCGTTTACAAGATATCTCCAAATAATAGAATGAATCATCCATTCATGTCACTGCTTAAAGGATCGATCTATGAAAGAAGAGAAAATTATTATTGAATAAACTCGGATGATCTTTACACTGACCTATATGGTTTATATAATTAAAGATGAGAACATCTTAATATAAAATCTTACATAATCTTATTAAATCCAAATCTACCTACAGATGAGATATTGTGCATCTCATCTCATCTTATTACACCACTCTATTGTATTCTGTAAGATTATCTCTAATATCTTTGTGGTCATAACCTTTTTAATGACAAAATATATAGTGATTGTAGATGTTTATTTCAGATCTTAATCTATTTATCCTTGTATAAAACACTTTGTTAACTTTAATTTTTTTTTTAAAACACACTTTCATTTTCTTGCACTTTCTCGTAGTGATAACCGTACAATAACTTTCTCCCAAAAATGTTTTCTCCATTAATTGATGATTATTTAGGGGAAAAAAAGTTTATTTTTATTCTTATTTCTTTTCTCTTGTTTTAATTCCTTTTCTCTCATTCACCTTCTTTTCAAACGGACACACCCTAAATGCTCCCTTGATTGCGGGTGTTGATCGTTTGGCCATAACATCGATATTGTGGATGAAGGGTCTTAGCAGTTGGACCACTGGGTGGGGGCATCAACATGTATCGCAATTCGCAAGGCCCCAGCAAAGAAAGGAGGACAAGCAAGGCTGACATGTAACAAGAATACTTAGGTGAGCGATCTAAGGCTTGTGTTGCTTATCTTGTTCTTGTCTTCTTGACTAAGCACATCGTTTAATTGTTTTATTAGTTTTGAGTTTAAATGTGAACCAGAGCTCCCAAAACACAGCTTTCTTTCATGGGTTTTGCTAAGTAGTTTAAGGACATTTTTGCCCATAATTTATATTTACCAATGTTTTTGGTTAGCTCTGGAAATCATATTTTGTTGGGCCCCGTAAATGAGAAAAGAGGAAGGAGTAGATGGAATGAATGGAGGAAGGTATTGCCGTGAGGCTGAGTGTCGCAATTCAAAGGGCTCTTTCTACAGGGGCAGATCTCTCTTATGCTTTTTGGAGCATCTTTCTCATGGGGTTTAATCTCCTTATATAGATCTGTAATAGTAACTCCTCTCCTGAATTATAGTCATGAATTAGAGACATAATGAGATTTTATGACACACTAATGAGTGCCTTTATACCTATTGTTACTCATTCATAGAGTAACTGATGGCTTCATGGCCACAAATGCCAACATCTCCCACTTGGCCATGAGAGTCAAAAATCTCCCACTTGGCCATGTGGGGACTACATATCATAAAATTCTTTTCAACTGAAGAAGTTAATTATTATGAATATGTCAAGCCATGAGGTTCTCACAACATCGTTGTAAATGTCCTTCATGCTGCAATCATCATGAGGTTTTTCCGATGTACACGGATATGCCCTTCATGCTACAGTCATGAGGTTTTCCCAATGTATACAGATATGCCCATCATGGTCTAATCATGAGGTTTTCCCAATGTATACGGATATGCCCTTCATGCTACAATCATGAGGTTTTCCCAATGAACATGGATATACCTTATATGAAAAAGTTTGAAGTTCAAATAATAGTCTAATATACTTATGTATCTCATAAGATTTACTCTCACTAATCAATGGATTTACTATTGTGATCATACACACCTTCATGAGATTTTACACACTTTCTACGATTATCTACTCATGACAAAATAATAAAGTGTCAAATAAATATACAGATATACAAATATATATCATATGTCATAAGGTTTTACACAAATTTATTAGTGGATTTCCCATTATGAACATATACATCATCATGAAGTTTTACACATCTTTGCAGTTGTGCATCTCAGGATAAGTTTCTTGGAATTCACTGACTTAAGCGTCTCTAAGTCCTGTAAAGCCAATAAGCTTTAAAATAATTCTGCACTTTATCCTTATCAAAGAATTTCTCAATTATATCAATTTAATGTAAATAATTTACATTTACATCAACAATATCTTAAATGTAATTTACATATATGTCTCTGGAGCTATTAACTCCATTTAAAATCTAGTCTCATAGCAATTTGATGATTATCACAAAATAAGTGAACTAGCCCGTCGATTTTACCAATCTGCATATTTTCTATGAAGTGTTTTATAAAAACGGTAATAAGATGAGACAATATTAAAGCTATAAACCAAGTTTTATATGAGTACATAGGCATTACATATTTGTTTCTTACTTTACCAAGAAATAACAACTCCTCTAAAGGGAAAAACAAAACCTGAGGTGGATTTTCATCATCCTTATCTCCATCAAAATTAGCATCTGTATATCCATAAACTTTAAGTTCATCAACTTGCAAATACAATTTAAGATGCTTAGTTTCTATTAATAGCATACAAATCCTTGACTCACTTGCCCTCATTAGCTAAATCTTGTCTTGTATATAACATTGCATACACAATACTTTTTAAATTTGAGTAGGATTATGCTTGTCTCGCATGATTTTCTCATTAACTCATATTTATGATATTTCCTAGATTAATATAAGGGTTAACCACTAAGTCATTTTGGTTTCATCACGCTATCCTTCAGATTTTACCAAAATATTTTATGACAATGTCATCTTATAATTTCATAATTTTGACATTTGTATTTAAACAAATTTATCATGAATCTATAAGATTTTTCATGCTATATTGCAAATTTATCCATCATTCATTTACCAAGCATACATTGAATTACCCATTACTTGGGCATATTGAAAATTCGATGTATCTTGTTCATTACTTGGACAATTACTTTAAATAATTTAAATGCCTGTCAACTAGAGTGAATATTGTAGAAACTCGAATCTTTTTCATGTTTTTATTACAAGTATTAGGGGTATTATAATCCTTGTGATGTTTTAATGTTATTGTATTTATATCTAATTGGTATAGTGTGATTAAGGCTTAGTCAAACTTGTAAACGGAGGGATGTCATAATACACTCTGAACTTTAGGAAGCTTTAGTTTTGGCACCATTTATTAGAATTGAATGATTCTTGAACCATTAGAAAGGTATTGGAAACCTCTTCGAGGATCATGTTTAACGTTTTTCCATATTTTTAGTCTAAGCTAAGTTAAAAGTAGGTTTTTGAGGTTTTGTCTGATGGAATTGCAGATCAGTCAACTTTGGGGAGTTTTTGGTCTATAAATAAAGGAAAATTTGGAAATTCTAAAACGCCAGAAATGTTCATTTTCGGAAGACGAATCCAACGCAAGTTGAATCGTCGAAATCCGACGAACGAGTCAAAAGTTATGGCCGAAACAGTAAAATAAGTCGAAATCTGCAAAGCACCGATTGCTTGGTCAGAAATAGCGATCGATCGGTCAAAAACCGATCAATCGGTAGCTATCGACTGGTCCAAAATTTTGTATGAGGAAATTTTTCAGAGAGTGTTTTTGACTGATCGCCCGATCATAAACACCGATCGATCGGTAGGTGACCGATCGCTCGGTCATAACCACTGATCGCTCAGTCTTTCGTGATTTTATAGAATTTTAGTAAGAGCTTTTTGGTCTTTTAGTTCTCAGACCTTGGGGCTATAAATATGGATTTTATTTCGGGGTATTAGAATACTCTACCTATTTCTAACCTAATTTGGCAAAAAGGGAGAGAAATCTAGGGTTTTGAGAGAGAGTTTTCTTGGGGAAGAAGGAGATAGCTTGGATAGTGCAAGGAGAGCTTGGAAAGCTTCCCAAAATCACCTCGGGAGTGTTTTGAATCCAAGGGAAGGATTCCTAAGGTTGATATACTATCCTAATCAACTTTATTTTAATGTTTTGTGAATGTTAATATGATAGGAATGATAGAATAGAGATTATATGCATTTTTCCTAATTTTCTATGAAGTAAGCTAATTATGGATGAGAAATGTGGATGAAAATGTGGATTAGAATGTGGATAGAATGTATGGAGGATGAGATTAATATGTGAATGTGAATGGTGAATGGAATGTATGGATGGATTATGGTTTGATGAATGCTTGAAAATGTAAAAAGACAATAGATTCATATTATGCGTACTCAAGGTGTTTGTGAAAATGCTTGAGAAGATAAATGCTATTATACTCTTATGAAATTGTGGTAAATTGATTATGAATTGTGCTATGAATTATGATAAGATATGTATATGTGATTGTTTGATAAGTATGTCTAATTACTTGCATGGAAATTGATAGTCGGGAAGGTAAGAACCTAGAGGAAAATCTCTTAAACTGGGAATTCTCTAACTATTTGGTATGGGACAGTATAGTGGAGTTTCCATGGTGGGAGGTCGGAATCTAAGCAATTACCAACTCGAATGTTAATTTCGACACTTAAGCACATATGCACGTGTATGTTAAGATAAGAGTCTCACAAGTCACACATGTGGACCACAAGTATGAGCATGACATACATATGATATTCTGAATAAGCATAAGCATGACATGGTCCGTATCCGCCAAGAATGACATGTCAACCATTTTATTCTTAAGCATGGTCCGGATCCGCCAAGAACGGCATGCCAACCATATGATTTCTTAGACATGGTCCGTATCCACCAAGAATGGCATGTCACATCATTGTATAATCTGAATAAGTGTATAAGCATAAGCATCTCACAAGCACGTGGTCTCATAATCTGCTCATAAGTGTATTGTCTTCTAAGTCTAAGATTCTCACAAGTACACGAGTCAAGGTGATGATATGATGTATATGCGCACACGATCTTCCGTACTCTGATTATGATATTATGCTATTGGATATGTTTCTAACTAAGTGCAGGTATATTATTATTGTTGGTTGGATTTTATATACACTGAGTACCTTTGTACTCAGCCGGACTTTGTCTTGACAGGTTTAGAGCAGGAGTACACGACGGAGCCGTGGATTGAGGAAGCAGGAGAAGGTGAGCCTTCTGAGGAAGGAGCCGGAGGCTTGGGTGGCTATACCTCTTAGTTTATGTTTTGTTTAGTTGAGAGAGTTTTGAAATAGACTATTGAAGATGTTGCTCAATAGACTTTTATAGTTGTATTTTCATACTTGTTGGTTTATAGTGGGTTGTATATGTTGACCGTAGACTTGTGCAGGTTGGTTATAGTTTATATATCGGAATTTTATTACTCTCATTTTTGGAGACTCGTGTAATAAGCCTTGTATGCATGGTTTTAAGTAGGTTTAAGTAATGTGACGATTCCAAAGTCCTATTTTAGCCTTGTAGGATTTTGGGGTCGTTACAAATATTTTATTATTCTTCATTCTAGACTTTTTTAGAATGGTGTCAAGAGACATTTCTTGACTCAAACATAATATTCTAGATTTTTCATTTATAGTAATTTTCTTGCCTATGATATAGGGTCTATTCCACATCTTTCATCATAATTTAAAATTTAGCCATGACCAAATTTTTCAACAATTTATAAGTCATTTCCTGCTAAGATATGTTATTTACATGCCAAAACAAAATAATAAATCCACTCCCACTATCCCACTATTAAAATGATCAAATTATATATGTCATGTAAAAATAATATGTAAAATTTTTTAATTTCTGAAACCAGGTGGATATGTCCTACCCATTGATTAATCATTACAAAATAATCGTTCCTCAGTTTTCAAGAGTTCAAAGACATTATTCATTATTTCTTATAATTTCTTAACCATTCTAAACAGAAATAAAGAGTAATTATTTATTTATTCTTAAAAATTTTGTTTGCTAAGCTAATGTAAAGTTCTTTTTCAAATCATTTATGATTTTCCCTTCCCATCATTGGAGGTTTTCCATAAATTTAAGCAACAAGCATTGATTAATATAATCATGCAATTCATGCACTATAAGACACCATTAATTACTAATAATTTCACAATTATATCAACAAATGGGTCCATAAAAAATGCTACAATAGATGATCACTAATCGTTTCATCATATAATCATTTAGCAGTTTAGCTAGCAAATCACTATCACTTGATTCATCTTACCAAAATATTCTTATCATGAAAATAAGGGTTCTACTGACCTCTTAGTAATGCATTCTCCATGCTAATCCTTTTGATCCTTTAGATATATGGGCCTCACTTGATGATTCACTTGATGATCAATTAACATCGTTTCTTCCAAAAGTTATCACTTTTGTTGTGTGTGGGCTCCAACGGACCTTCTCAAGGACCCGAGGACTTGAATACGGACTCACGCCCCAAATAATCTAACATTATTCAAATGGCCAAGCATTGAGTCGTATATAAAATGGCCTTAATAAAAAATAAGGTGTAGTGTATTAAGATACTATGATGAGTATGTTGTCAAAGCATCAAATAAAGAAAAAGGGAGAGAGAAACCATCTCTTCTCCAATCTCTCTCTGCAACTCACGAAAGGATGTCTTCTTTCCGTTTTTTTTTTCTTTAAACCCCATTCATCACAGTAAACTAGAAATTGCATGGTCATCATCATGAAAGAGGTTGGTTACATCACTGGAGAAGGCAATACTTGTCGGATCTACCAGGATCGATCTGATCAACCCCCAACACAAGCAACCCCACATAAAAATCTGGTTTGATTCGAAGTTCCTCCCCTTTCTTCTCCAGCCCAAGAATCTTTTCCTAAACCCAGTCTTAAGCCACTTGAAATTGGACCGTCATCAACTCCTAAGATGCAGAGTCATCCTCTACTTGAGGACCAACACCAATCCTTTGCCTTATCTTTTCCGATTTGAAATTACAGCAATCTGCAAACCCAGGAGAGAGAATGCACGCACGGTTCTTCTGGACCACCTCTTCCTCATCTCTTTCTAACCGTGCTCTGATACCACTGTTGGGTCCCCTAAATGAGAGGAGATGAAGAAGTAGATGGAAGGAATGGAGGAAGGTATTGCCGTGAGGTTGGGTGTCGCAATTCAAAGGGCTCTTTCTACAGGGGCAGATCTCTCTTATGCTTTTTGGAGCATCTTTCTCATGGGGTTTAATCCCCTTATATAGATCTGTAATAGTAACTCCTCTCCTGAATTATAGCCATGAATTGAAGACATAATGAGATTTTATGACACACTAATGAGTGCCTTTATATAGATTTGTAATAGTAACTCCTTCTCGTGTCACCGACTGAGGAGGTGATTATTTTCCCTTTTTTTCCTGGTAAATCCAATTCATTTTAAATTCATGTTTTTTTTTTCGCCTTTCAAGCGATTTTCTGTTGACATTTTCTATACAATCTCCATCATCTATCAGTATTCATCTTGGTGGAAGTTATTAGGAAGGTTATAGCTTTTGAATTTTGAATCTTGTATCTTAACTATGTACAGCTACACAATTAGCCAAATAGGAAAGTCAATGGGCAAGGATCCTCTTGTAAATGGGAAAGTCTAATGGGCAAGGATCAAGGATCCTCTTGTAAATAGGAAAGTCCAATGGGCAAGGATTCAAGAATCCTCTTGTAAACATACTATTTATTCCCTTCTTCTCTACGTAATGAGACAATTGGTTTTGCTTACCAAAAGTTCATATGGTATCAGAGCAACTTGACGCATTCCCGTCTTGTTAATTGCTTCCGCATCAAGTATCTCATTCCAGATCAGCTATAATGTCTGCAACTCCCGACATTAATACTCCCACTGAATCCATCTTGGAACCCGGCCAAGCTTTATACCTTCACCATTCGGACAATCCGGGAACTATCCTTGTTTCCCAGCCGCTTAATGGTGATAATTATGCAACATGGAGTCGTTCCATGAGCATGGCACTTAGTGCTAAAAACAAGACAGGGTTCATCGACGGATCTATGCCGAAACCAAATGCTTCTTCGCCGAAATACTCGTTGTGGGTTCATTGCAACAATATGGTTTCATCATGGCTTCTCAACTCTATCAACCCCGATTTAGCACATAGTGTCCTCTACACTGATTCTGCATATGAAATATGGACGGATCTCAAAGAACGTTTCTCTCAAAGTAATGCTCCACGCATTTTTCAGATCAAAAGGTCTATTTCTTCCCATATCCAAGGTCAGAATTCTATTGCTTCTTATTTCAATAAATTAAAAGGATATTGGGATGAGCTTGCATCCTATATTTCACTACCGACATGTAGTTGTGGGGCACTCAAGAGCCTTTCGGAACATGAACAACGAGAAAAAAATCTGCAATTTTTAATGGGTCTAAATCATACATATTCCGCAATCCGAGGGCAGATTCTTCTCATGGACCCCGTTGCCCTCTTTGAACAAAACTTATTCTCTTGTTCTTCAAGAGGAAAGGCAACGGGAAATCACCATGAGCACTAACAATGTTGATGCATCCGCTCTTCTTGCTAATGCTACCAGCACTGGAGGAAAACGGCGAGAACGCCCTACTTGTGAAAATTGTGGATGAGTTGGTCATACTAAGGCCAAGTGTTACAAATTGCACGGTTACCCACCGGGCCACCGACTTCACAAAACTGGACGCCCTACTTCCAAGAAGAATTCAAGCAATGATGATTTTTCTCGAGTGCCTCCAATTGAATCTGCTGTACCATCTTTTACACCTGAGCAATATCGCCAGATTCTATCACTTCTCAATGACGGTAATCCTGTAGCAAATTTTGCAGGTACACCCACATGTTGTTCATCTTTTTTTGAACCTAATTGTTGGATAATTGACACTGGTGCTGGTGATCACATGATCTCTTCACCTAACATGTTGCATAAGGTTTCTACTACAAATAATTCTTCACCAATCCAATTTCCAAATGGCACCACCGTTCCAATCACTCACATTGGGTCGGCACACATTAGTCCCACCATACATGTTGACAATGTTTTATGTGTGCCCTTTTTAAAATTTAATCTTCTCTCAGTGAGTAAATTGACTCGTTCCCTTAATTGTTCCGTGACATTCTTCCCTGATTTTTGTATTTTTCAGGACCTGGCAACGAAGATGACGATTGGACTGGGTAAAGAAAGTGGAGGTCTTTATCAACTCACCACCAACATACCACATGCTTTGGCGGTTCCTCATCCCATCCACCCAGATCTTTGGCATCAACGGCTCGGACACCTTTCCTCCGTCTCCCTTCATCATCTATCTAAGTCAGTTAGTGATGTTTGTTTTGATAATAAAAGTAGTTCTATTTGTCAAATATGTCATTTGGCGAAGCAAACTCGTTTACCGTTCATACGGAGTTCTATTTCTTCCACTGAACCTTTCAATTTAATTCACTGCGACATTTGGGGTGGTTATGCTACATCTTCTAATACTAATGCTCATTATTTTTTATCTATTGTTGATGATTATTCGCGTTGTACATGGATTTATCTCATGCAGTTCAAATCCGAAACTCAATCTTTATTGAAATCGTTTCTTGCTTACGTTAAAAATCAATTTAATAGGCAAATTAAATCTATAAGAAGCGATAATGGCACTGAGTTTCTCTCTATGAGTTCTTTTTTTGGAGAACATGAGATTCATCATCAACGTAGTTGCGTTTACACACCTCAACAAAACGGTGTTGTCGAAAGAAAACACCGCCACATTCTTGAGGTGGCCCGGGCCTTGCGTTTTCAAGCCCACTTACTTGTCCGTTTTTGGGGTGAGTGTGTTCTCACAGCCACTTACCTCATAAACCGCATGCCTACACCCCTTCTCTCTGGTCGCACACCATATGAGGTTCTTTTCAGCAAAAAACCATCATACTCTCATCTTCGAGTTTTTGGTTGTCTTTGCTTTGCCACCAACACTAGTCCGAGCCGTACCAAATTTGATCCTCGAGCACGAAAATGCATTTTTGTGGGATATCCCCATGGGCAAAAGGCATATCGTATGTATGACCTTACTACAAACCAGATTTTTTCCAGTCGCGATGTAGTGTTTCATGAAACCATATTTCCCTTTTCTAATATCCCTTCCACTTCATCGCCTACAACCATACCATTGCCCATACACCTTCCCGAAAATGAGTCTAACAATTTGGGATCACCTCAACCCGTTACACCACCCACATCGGACACTCTTTTGACCGAACCACCATTACCACCAACTTCACCACCTGCCACTGGACGGCCTCACAGGCATCGCCAACCCTCCCGTTGGCTACGTGACTACCATTGCTCAATTGCCAAAGCTGATTACCCATCCTCTTCATCTTCCTCCTTGCCAGGCTCCAATGAAAAAGGTACTCGTTTTCCTTTATCTAATTTTCTTTCATATAATCGTCTTTCACCTCGTCATCATGCTTTTATTGCTAAGATTTCAGCTACTTCCGAACCTACCACCTTTGCTCAAGCCATGCAGGATCCTCTTTGGCGCAATGCCATGGACGCAGAAATTGAGGCACTCGAGCGAAATCATACTTGGACAGTCACCACACTACCAACTTACATCAAACCCATTGGTTGTAAATGGGTTTATAAAATAAAGCATTGCTCTGATGGTAGTATTGAGCGCTACAAGGCTCGTCTTGTTGCTAAGGGATACACTCAAACTGCTGGACTCGACTACCACGAGACATTTGCACCTGTTGCCAAACTTGTCACCGTGCGATGCCTTCTTGCAATTGCCTCAGTTCGACAATGGCCTCTCCACCAGTTAGACGTCCACAATGCATTTCTTCATGGTGACCTTGATGAGGAGGTCTACATGACCTTACCTCCTGGATATCCTCGACAAGGGGAGAAGCTTGTATGTCGTTTGCAAAAATCTCTATATGGTCTTAAACAGGCTTCTCGTAATTGGTTCTCCAAGTTCTCTTCTGCTGTTCAAGCTGCTGGCTACACACAATCTAAAGCGGACTATTCATTGTTCACTCGCTCCCATGGTGCTTCATTCACAGCTGTTCTTGTATATGTCGATGATATCATCGTAACGGGTAATCACCCTCCTGACATTGTTGCCCTTAAGGACTTTCTCCATCAGCGTTTTCACATCAAAGATCTTGGTCCCCTCAAGTTCTTCTTGGGTATAGAGGTTGCTCGCTCTTCGCATGGTATTTGCATCTCTCAACGCAAATACACTCTTGAAATCCTAGATGAGATGGGTCTTCTTGGTGCGCGACCCACTACTTTTCCTATGGAACAAAATCTCAAATTGACTATGGACGATGGTGAGCTACTTAACGATCCAACTGTGTATCGCCGCCTCATTGGTCGTTTGATTTATCTCACGATTACTCGACCCGACATTGTTTACTCCGTCCACATTCTTAGTCAATTTATGCATCAACCGCGCCAACCTCATCTTGCTGCTGCCATGCGTGTCCTTAGATATCTAAAGGGTTCTCCAGGTCAAGGACTCCTCTTGTCCTCCACCAACAATTTACAATTGAAAGCCTTTTGTGACTCCGATTGGGCAAGTTGTCCTCGCACTCGCCGCTCCACAACCGGGTACTTTACTATGTTGGGCAACTCTCCTATCTCATGGAAAACAAAGAAACAACACACAGTCTCCCGTTCATCCGCAGAAGCGGAATATCGCGCAATGGCTATTGCTAGTTGTGAACTCACTTGGCTCATTTATCTTCTACACGACTTGGGCATCCCATCATCACTTCCAGCTCTTTTATTTTGTGACAATCAAGCAGCTCTACACATTGCGGCCAACCCCGTTTTCCATGAACGAACCAAACACATCGAACTTGACTGTCATTTGGTTCGTGATAAAATTCAATGCGGTCTCCTACAAACTCGTTACCTTCCAACCACTCAACAAATCGCCGATCTCTTTACTAAACCTCTTGGCAAAGCACAATTTCAGCACCTTGTTGGCAAGTTGGGTATTCACAGCATTCACACTCCAACTTGAGGGGGAGTATTAGGAAGGTTATAGCTTTTGAATTTTGAATCTTGTATCTTAACTATGTACAGCTACACAATTAGCCAAATAGGAAAGTCAATGGGCAAGGATCCTCTTGTAAATGGGAAAGTCTAATGGGCAAGGATCAAGGATCCTCTTGTAAATAGGAAAGTCCAATGGCAAGGATTCAAGAATCCTCTTGTAAACATACTATTTATTCCCTTCTTCTCTACGTAATGAGACAATTGGTTTTGCTCACCAAAAGTTCATAGAAGTGAAGAATACGCATTTGCAACAGCGCGTTTGGCTGTCTAACTCGTGTCATGTATGCTAGCATTTGGAAGAGACTTGGGGTGCCTTTGTCATGGACCAGTACCCCCTTCAATCAAGGCGTGACCATCAGACACTGATCGGATACGACAATATTAGGATTGAGTTTCTGATTTCTATTATAATTTCCAAGATTACAATTTATGGTAGCCTTTCACGGTTCATGCTTAGGATTGTCAACCCCAATCTCTGGCCCAAGCCCAAGCCCAAGCCCGGGCATGCCGTGCTAGGCTAAGCCCAGTGCCACTACATAAGAAGGTTGCCTCTCTGCCTCATATGCTAGGTCTATTATCCCGGTTTGTGATGACAAGTGCATTTTATATGGGCTTGGGATCTGCTCTAGTTGTCGTTGGTGGGGAGACGGTCACCACCACTTTAGAGGCGTCACATACCCTTAGTGCACCCTTACCAAGATGTTGAACAGATAAACAAACGCCTTGGTTGGTATGCACAAGGTCTGTGGCTCCTCCAGAGTGAATGATCTCGATCTCCTTGCCATCAACAACCCTTGTTGTAGCCCATTGGGCTACAACAGGCATGCTATTGGTCCACTCTATTGAAAAACAAATAATAATAATTTTAATAAGTTTTAAAAGAAAAGGTCGATGGCATAAATTATTTTTATTAGAATGGACCAATAGTCTGCCTGCAATATTTTAGGCCCGGCACTTTTTTCTTTAGCTCATATTAATTTAAGAAAGTGATAAAAAAAAAAAAAAAAAAAAAAACTCAAAGAGTGGACCGTATGATTGAAAATCCAATGGTTCCATGCCCTCAAATGCTTTAAATGATGGCCCCACTTAATGTTTAAAACCCTTAGATTGAAAATCCAAGGGTACAACTACTATCGAGAGTTTTCAATCACTTCCCTAATGTGATGTGGGCCGTGTAGGGCTTGACTCTAATTTGTTTATTCATGTGGTAGTATAGCAGGTCAGAGACGGCGTCGGACGGTGAGAATTCAAGTGTTAATCCCGGGGGAATATCTAGATTCTGAAACCAAGGTATGCATGCATGCGCTTACTTTCTACTAAAATCTTTGTCAATCCCGTCTTGAGAAGTTCTAGCGCCATGCACTCTTTTGAAGATTTAACTACCAAGTGATCTTGTTCATCCCGTTTGATGAGAACTACTCAACTGGGGAGATTGTGGGTGGGAGTTTGATGAGCTTGAAAAGGCACTGAGATACAGTGGTTCAGCAGCAAGCAAATGGATCAAATTGCTGTGCTGATAGTAGCATCTTTGTTGTATCTGAATCTAATAACCAAGACACATAAACTTCGTATCAAACTATTAACCAGTGCAACCTCAAAAAAAACTGCATTTAGGGTGTATTCATTTGGCAAGAAAGTGAGGAAAAGGAACAAAAAAAAGGTGTGTTTTTTTGTAATTTTCTTATGTTTGGTTTGCAAGAAACGCACTTTTATTTTCTTGCACTTTCTCAATTGTGACAAAGTTTCTCTCAAAATCTTCATCCATCTTTTGATAGTTATTTTGCGAGAAAATTTAAGTTTATTTTCTTTTTTCTTTTCCTTTCTTTCACTCTCTTTCTCACCAACTGAACGCACCCTTGAGGCCAGTTTTTCTTTGAAATAGGACCAGATATCATAATCAACTCAAACCCATGATGGTTCTCATTTTCTCATTAGAGTCTCCTCGTTTACAAGATATCTCCAAATAATAGAATGAATCATCCATTCATGTCACTGCTCAGAGGATCGATTTCTGAAAGAAGAGAAAATTATTGTTGAATAAACTCGGATGATCTTTACTCTGACCCATATGGTTTATATAATTAAAGGTGAGAACATCCGTAGATAAAAATAAATCACAATCAATTCTAATTTAATCTTACATAATCTTATTAAATACAATTCAAATTTAAATCCAAATCTACCTAAAGATGATATATTGCGCATCTTATTTCACCTTGTTACACTACTCTATTGTATCCTTTAAGACTATCTCTAATATCTCTATAGTCATTACCTTTTTAATGGCGGAATATATAGTAATTGTAGATGTTTATTTCAGATCTTAATCTATTTATCCTTGTATAAAACACTTTGTTAACTTTTTTAAAAAAAAATTAAAAACATACTTTCATTTTCTTGCACTTTCTCGTAGTGATAACTGTACAATAACTTTCTCCAAAAATGTTTTCTCCATCAATTGATGATTATTTAGGGAAAAAAAAGTTTATTTTTATTTTTATTCTTATTTCTTTTCTCTTGTTTTAATTCCTTTTCTCTCATTCACTTTCTTTTCAAACGAACACACCCTAAATGCTCCCTTGATTGCGTGTGTTATCGTTGGCCGTAACATCGATATTGTTGATGAAGGGTCTTAGCAGTTGGACCACTGGGTGGGGGCATCAACATGTAATGCAATTCGCAAGGCCCCAGCTAAGAATGGAGGACAAGCAAGGCTGACATGTAACAAGAATACTAGGTGAGCGATCTAAGGCTTGTATTGCTTATCTTGTTCTTGTCTTCTTGACTAAGCACATCGTTTAATTGTTTTATTAGTTTTGAGTTTAAATGTGAACCAGAGCTCCCAAAACACAGCTTTCTTTCAGGGGTTTTTGCTAAGTAGTTTAAGGACATTTTTGTCCATAATTTATATTTACCAATGTTTTTGGTTAGCTCCGGAAATCATATTTAAACTCGTATAGTTTTCTTAGAGGTGATGTTTTTTGAGTTTCTTCAAAGCATTAGAGGGAGCTCCTCATTTTAAAGCAAAACACTGGCAAATTTGTAATTATAAGCTAAATCTTGTTACAAAACCTCACTCTATTTCTCAATTATTACAAAATTACCACCACGTTTTACTTTAAAATGGAGTGTTATGTCAATTGCTTTGAAACGGAGCTCCAACTCATGTTTTTTTCTAGCATTAATAGTTCGCTCCACCAGTGAGGAGCCAACTACTGCTCCTCGCTCTCACAAAGCGACCTCTAACTGTTACTATAATTAATTTTTTTTTATACTCTAATGGTAAAAAAAAAATTGTTTTATTTTTAAAAAAAGGGTAGATGGTTGAAACTTAGGGGTTAGTGAATCTTAATCACAGTTAAAGAGAGTTAAAAGGGAGACACATGGCATGAAAAAGGGGACCGAGATGCCCCTCCTCATGTCACCGACTGAGGAGGTGATTATTTTCTCTCTTTTTTTTCCCGGTAAATCCAACTCATATTAAATTTATGTTTTTTTTCGCCTTTCAAGCAATTTTCTGTTTACATTTTCTATACAATCTCCATCATCGAGGAGTATTCAGCTTGGTGGAAGTGAAGAATACGCATTTGCAACAGCGCGTTTGGCTGTCTAACTCGTGTCATGTATGCTAGCATTTGGAAGAGACTTGGGCTGCCTTTGTCATGGACCAGTACCCCCTTCAATCAAGGCGTGACCGTCAGACACTGATCGGATACGACAATATTAGGTTTGAGTTTGTGATTTCTATTATAATTTCCAAGATTACAATTTATGGTAGCCTTTCACGGTTCAAGCTTATGATTGTCAACCCCAATCTATGGCCCATCAGGCCATCACAAGCCATGCCCAAGCCCGGGCATGCCGTGCTAGGCTAAGCCCAGTGCCACTACATAAGAAGGTTGCCTCTCTTTCTCCTCCGCCTCATGCTAGGTCTATTATCCTGGTTTGTGATGACATGTGCATTTTATATGGCCGTGGGATCTGCTCTAGTTGTCGTTGGTGGGGAGATGGTCACCATCACTTTAGAGGCGTACGTCACACACCCTTTAGTGCACGCTTACCAAGATGTTGAACAGATAAACTAACGCCTTGATTGGTATGAACAAGGTCTGTGGCGTCTCCAGAGAGTTCGGATGGGCAACAGTGCTCGCTGTTGCCTATGTCTGTCTTGCAAAATGGGTCCCATTTTTATCATTGGGTGATTCCCATGTAAATAGTAGATGGGCCCTCATTTTATAAGACAGAAATGGGCAACAGCAAGCGCTGTTGCCCATCCGAGTTCGTCTCCAGAGTAATGCTCTCGATCTCCACGCCATCCACAACCCTTGTTGTAGCGCTTTGGGCTACAACAGGCATACTATTGGTCCACCCTATTGAAAAACAAAAAATAATAATTTTAATGGCAGAAATTATTTTTATTTGAATGGACCAATAATCTGCCTGCAATATTTTAGGCCCGGGACATTTTTCTTTAGCTCATATTAATGTAAGAAAGTGATAAAAAAAAAAACTAAAGGGTGGACCGTATGATTGAAAATCCAATGGTTCCATGTCCTTAAATGATGGCCCAATTTAATGTTTAAAACCATTAGATTGAAAATCCAAGGGTGCAACTACTACCGAGAGTTTTAAATCACTTCCCTAATGTAATGTGGGCCGTGTAGGGCTTGACTCTAATTTGTTTATTCATGTGGTATTGCAGGTCAGAGACGGCGTCGGACAGTGAGAATTCAAGTGTTAATCCCATGGGAATATCTAGATTCTGAAACCAAGGTATGCATGCATGCGCTTACTTTCTACTAAAATATTTGTCAATCCCGTCTTGAGAAGTTCTAGCGCCATGCACTCTTTTGAAGATTTAACTACCAACTGATTTTGTTCATCCCGTTTGATGAGAACTACTCAACTGGGGAGATTGTGGGTGGGAGTTTGATGAGCTTGAAAAGGCACTGAGATACAGTGATTCAGCAGCAAGCAAATGGACCAAATTGCTGTGCTGATAGTAGCTTCTTTAATTGCTGTATCTGAATCTAATAACCAAGACAGATATAAACTTCGTATCTAACTATTAACCAGTGCAACCTCCAAAAAAAAAACTGCATTTGGGGTGTGTTCATTGTTGGAAAAATACTGTTTTGGAAAAATCCGGTTATTTGGAAAACAGTTTTTACAAACTTTGACCCAAAATATAAGTGGGACCCATAAGGGTTTTAAGGCGGGTCCAAGTTGATCCATGTTCTCCTCCATGAGGAGATTAACGTAGTATATTCACTTGCCCAAAACAGTGAAGTGGTAAATGAGAAATTCATCTCAAAGTGGGCCACTTGAACATGTGTTGTAAGTTGAAGAATTGTGTAGTTTAATAGTCCATAATCGGAAAACTATTGAAACTATAGTGTGGTTTATATACCATTACCTTGAAGTAAGGGGTGGGCATTTGGAGCACCCAAATTTTACGAAGGAGTGAGCACATGCTTCAAGGTGGAACCAACCTTGCACGCCGCCGCCTCGCCTGTGTTCGAGTCTGGTCCGGTCTGGGCCTTAAAGCCCGACCCTTATATTTATTTTTTGCTGGACCAGAGCCCATTCAACTTATATAGTTATTTCCAACAACTTTTTAATCCAATAGTCATGTTTGTTGGATTTAAACTTAAACCCAAGAGACATGATCATTCTGGACAGTCTCCTTTGTCTCATATTTAAGGCTTCTCTGGTGCATATTCTGGAGTAAGAAAATCACATCTTCTACTCCCTACTCTCCAGTTTCTTCTGCATTCTATTCTCATACAAGTCTGTGTTCAACCAAGAGAGATATATATAGCATAAGTTTTTGGTTCGCTGGACAAGCAGATTGCAGTGCTTCTTCTGTTTGTGTAAAAATCACTTCATCCTGGGAGACAGACGTCCGCTGTTCGAAAACACCTGTGCGGGGGATGGAATCTGTCTTAAGGAGAGAGTTCTACTCGACTTGATCTATTGCTCTTTTCTGTCCCGAAACCAGTAAGTTAATTTTATTATGTACTTTTAATTCATTGCTTTTAACATAATATTTAGTTAATCAAGATAGAATTAATATTTTGTTTAATGTAACTGAAATTTTATTTAATAAAGGTTGAGTACACATATTACTATAGTAAAATACTGAAATATATATAACAATCTTAAGACAGATTTCGCTGTATTCAATCTTTAGTTTACTAAATATACTGGTTTTTATAATTTTTGTTACTGTATATTATTTAAATTTTTAGAATTCTGTACACTATTATAATTTCCTGAATTCTGTAATTCTGTATATTGTTTCTAATTTCAGAATTCTGTATACTAATTTGATAATACTGAATTCTGTATAATAGGATAAATCTCTGGATTCTGTAATACTGTATTAATCTCTAATTTCTGTATACTGTATATCAGAAATAATGTCTTCTGCAAGTCAATCAGTCACTGTACCTACTGTTATGCATATCCCTTTGTATCCTACTGTTCCTGTGAACCATGGTGAAAAACCAAAAAAGTTTAATGGAACAGAGTTTAAAAGATGGCAGCAAAAGATGCTGTTCTATCTTACAACTCTGAATCTGGTTAGATTTCTCAGAGAAGATGCTCCTATATTGAAGGAGAGAGAAACTGATAAGCAAGTGGTTGCTGTTGTAGAGGCATAGAAAAATTCTGATATCCTATGCCGAAATTACATCCTCAATGGATTGGATAATACACTGTATAATGTTTACAGCCCAATCAAAATTGCAAAGGAACTCTGGGATTCTTTGGACATCAAATATAAGACTAAAGATGCCGGTGCGAAGAAGTTCGTGGTCGGAAAGTTTCTGGAATATGTGATGTCAGACTCCAAGACTGTTATCTGTCAAGTTCAGGATCTCCAATTAATTCTGCATGACATTCATGCAGAAAATATGGTTATGAGTGAATCTTTTCAAGTGGCAGCCATGAATGAAAAATACCCCCGGGCTGGAAAGATTTCAAAAATTATTTGAAGCATAAGTGAAAGGAGATGAAAATGGATGAACTTATTGTGAGATTGAGGATCAAAGAGGATAATCGGATTTCTGAAAAGAAAACCGGAAAATTTCTAATGGAGTCCAAGGCAAATGTTGTGGAACAGGGAAAAAAGTTTAATGGAAAGATGAGACAGTTTAATGAAGGCTCCTTAAAAGGTTTTAAAGGTGGAGAAAGCAAGAGATTCAAATTCACCGGAAAATGCTACATTTGTGATAAACCTGGGCATCGAGCTAAGGATTGCAAGAGCAAGCGAATAAGCCAAAACAAGAAACCTGCTCAAGCCAACTTCACAGAAATGGACATGGTTTCAAAGGGAGTCCATGATATGAATTTGTCCGCTGTAGTGTCCGAGGTGAACCTCATTGGTAATTCCAAAGAATGGTGGGTGGATACCGTGGCGACTTGCCACATTTGTATTGACAAGAATATGTTTTCTTCATATCAAGTGGTGGAAAATGGAGAGCAACTCTTCATGGGTAAGTCCTCAACTTCCAGAATTGAAGGACAAGGAAAAGTGGTGCTGAAAATGACTTCAGGCAAGGAACTTACCCTCAACAATGTGCTCCAGTGTCGGACATCTGGAAGAATTTGGTTTCAGGATCTTTGTTATGTAAGAATGAGTTTAGATTAACATTTGAGTCGGACAAGTTTGTCCTCACTAAAAGTGGTATGTATGTAGGTAAGAGTTATATGAGCGATGAGCTCTTTAAACTCAATGTAATGACTGTTGTACTGAATAAGAATATGAATAAGAATACATGATCTTCTAGTTATTTGCTTGAGTCTTCTAATTTATGGCATGGTAGATTAGGACATGTAAATAATGATTCTTTACGTAAGCTTATAGATTTAGGATGTTTGCCTAAATGTAATTTTGATAAAAATCATAAGTGTGAAGTATTTGTGGAAGCAAAATTAATTAAAACTTCATTTCAATCTATTGAAAGAAATTCTGAACCTTTAGATTTAATTCACACAGATATATGTGATTTAAAATTTGTTCATACTAAAGGTGGAAAGAAATACTTTATCACTTTCATTGATGATTGCTCTAGATATTGTAAAATATATTTTTTAAGGAGCAAGGATGAAGCTTTGGATATGTTTAAACAGTACAAAGCTGAAGTTGAGAATCAACTCAGCAGAAAAATTAAGGTCATAAGAAATGATAGAGGTGGTGAATATGAAGCACCTTTTGGTGCTTTTTGTTCAGAACATGGTATGATACATCAAACTACAACACCTTATTCACCTCAGCAAAATGGTATTGCTGAAAGAAAAAATAGAACCTTAACAAAAATGATGAATGTTATGTTGATTAGTTCGGGATTACCTCAGAATTTGTGGGGGGAAACAATTCTTTCTGCAAATTATATTCTAAATAAAATACCCCGAAAGGTAATCAATAAAACGCCCTATGAAATATGGTATGGAAGATACTTAAAAGTGTGGGGGTGTTTGGCTAAAGTGGCTGTTCCTAGTCGTAAAAGGACTAAGATCAGACCTAAAACTGTTGATTGCATATTCATTGGTTATGCAAATAATAGTAGTGCATATAAATTTCTGATTCACAAATCTGAAAATCCTGATATGCATGTAAATACAATTATTGAATCAAGGAATGCATATTTCTTTGAAAATGTATTTCCTTATAAATCTGGACAAGAGACTAGTTCAATTAAAAGAACTAGGGATACTACTGTGAGTAGCAATAAAAACTTTGAAGGTAATAGTGAAGAACCTAGACTTAGCAAACGTGCTAAAAAGTTAAAGCCTTTTGGTCCTGATTTTCTAACATTTTTGTTAGAAAATGAGCCTCAAACTTTTAAGGAAGCTATGTCAAGTCCAGAAGCTCCTTTATGGAAAGAGGCTGTAAATAGTGAAATTGAATCTATTTTGCATAATCATACATGAGAGTTAGTTGATCTCCCATCAAGAAGTAAACCTCTTGGATACAAAATGGATATTCAAAAGAAAAATGAAAGCAGATGGTTCAATTGACAAATATAAGGCAAGACTTATGGTCAAAGGATATAGTCAAAAGGAAGAACTAGATTACTTTGACACATATTCTCCAGTGATGAGAATAACATCAATTCAAATGATGATTGCAATTGCTGTATTAAAGAATTTTGACATTCATCAAATGGATGTCAAGACGGCTTTCTTAAATGGTGATCTAAATGAAGAAATATACATGGAACAACTTGAAGGTTTTTGTGTTCCAGGACAAGAAAGGAAGTCTACAAGCTTGTTAAATCACTTTATGGATTGAAACAAGCACTAAAGCAATGACATGAAAAATTTGACAATGCAATGTTGTCAAATGGGTTCAAAATCAACGAATGTGACAAAGGTATTTATGTGAAAAACATAGATATAGGATATGTCATGATATGTCTTTATGTGGATGACATGCTCATCATAGGGATTAATGATCAAAATTACTAAGAAATTGTTGAACAAACAATTTGACATGAAAGAAATGGGAGTGGCAGATGTAATCTTGGGAATGAAAATTACCAAAACATCTGATGGATATGCTTTATCTCAATCACATTATATTGAGAAAATACTTGAAAATTTTAACAAGTACGATGACCATCTAACAAAGACTCCAATAGATGGAAATATTCATTTAGCTAAGATACTGCCGAAAGCAAATCTCAGTTGGAGTATTCTAGAATCATAGGAAGCTTGATGTACGTGATGAACTATACATTGGGGGGTGCAACAATTTCATGGAAATCTTCTAAGTAAACATGTATAGCATAATCTACAATGAAATTTGAATCATTGCATTAGAGAAAGCTGGAGAAGAAGCAGAATGACTTCGACAATTCTTAGAAGATATTCCGATGTGGCAAAAACCCGTGTATGCAATTTGCATACATTGCGACAGTCAATCTGCGATTGGAAGAGCACAGAGTCATATGTATAACGGAAAATTTCAACACATTCGTAGTAGACATAATACCGTTAGACACTTGCTTTCAAGTGGGATAATCTCTTTAGAATACATAAGGTCAAAGGATAATATTGTTAATCTTTTAACTAAAGGTTTATCAAAAGAGCAAGTAAGTAACTCATCGAGGAGAATGGGGTTAAAGTCTATAACTTAAGAGTATTCACAATGGAAACCCAACCTAGTTGACTGGAGATCCCAAGATCTAGGTTCAAAGGGACAACTAAATTGTGTATGACTCGACCTGATCACTTAAGAGATAATATCTCTTACCCATTTCTGTAATGAGAAAGTGATGACTGCATCGTGTTAGGATTAACTAAGTTATTAATGCTTCTTATATCTTGGAATTCCAAATAGAGTATAGCAGAATACTCTTAATAAGAATCACCTATCTGAGTGTGAATTGGGCCGGTTCTATGAGAATTGAATAGACTAAAATTCTCTAGAGCACTCATGAAATCAGGATGTGTTCAGGGCCAAAATGAACACAATAATGAGAACTAAACTATATTTGAGAATATCATGTGTGTATTCTATTGTCTTAGTTTACAATAACGGCTGAACAGTTCAAGACATTATATTCACTGATTAGCCAGTAAATCTGATAGTCCTACACAAGGGAAGGTTCAAGGCCAAAAGCTACCTATCCTATGCAAGATATATCCTATTATATACTCTCTCTTTAGTGTCTGCATAATTTCTGTATTCTGTCCAGGAATTCTCATTCATGTGGGGGATTGTTGGAAAAATACTGTTTTGGAAAAATCTGGTTATTTGGAAAACAGTTTTTACAAACTTTGACCCAAAATATAAGTGGGACCCGTAAGAGTTTTAAGGCGGGTCTAAGTTGATCCGTATTCTCCAAATGAGGAGATTAACGTAGTATATTCACTTGCCCAAAACAGTGAAGTGGTGAATGAGAAATTCATCTCAAAGTGGGCCACTTGAATATGTGTTGTAAGTTGAAGAATTGTATAGTTTAATAGTCCCACATCGGAAAACTATTGAAACTATAGTGTGGATTATATACCATTACCTTGGAGTAAGGGATGGGTCCTTGGGGCACCCAAATTTTGTGAAGAAGTGAGCACATGCTCCAAGGTGGAACCAACCTCACACACGCGTGCACTGCCGCCCCACCCCAACCTGACCCGGCCCACGCCCGTGCCCGTGTCCAAGTCCGGTCTGGCTGGCTGGCTTGGCTTGGCTTAGTTTGGTTCTAGTGGGCCTTAAAGCCTGACCCTTATATTTATTTTTTGCTGGGCCAGAGCCCATTCAACTTGTATAGTTATTTCCAACAGCTTTTTAATCCAACAATCATGTCTGTTGGATTTAAACTGAAACCCAAGAGACATGGCCATTTTGGACAGTCTCCTTTGCCTCATATTTAAGGCTTCTCTGGTGCGTATTCTGGACTAAGAAAATCACATCTTCTACTTCCTACTCTCCGATTTCTTCTGCATTCTATTCTCATACAAGTCTGTGTTCAACCAAGAGAGATATATATAGCATAAGTTTTTGGTTAGCTGGACAAGCAGATTGCAGTGCTTCTTCTGCTTGTGTAAAAATCACTTCATCTTGGGAGACAGACATCCGCTGTTCGAAAGCACCTGTGCGAGGGACGAAATTTGTCTTAAGGAGAGAGTTTTACTCGACTTGATCTATTGCTCTTTTCTGTCCCGAAACCAGTAAGTTAATTTTATTCTGTACTTTTAATTTATTGCTTTTAACAGAATATTTAGTTAATCAAGATAGAATTAATATTCTGTTTAATGTAATTGAAATTTTATTTAATAAAGGTTGAGTACACATATTACTATAGTAAAATACTGAAATATATACAACATTCATTTGGCAAGAAAGTGAGGGAAAGTAAAAGAAAAAGTGTGTTTTCTTGCATTTTTCTTGTGTTTGGTTTGCTAGAAACACACTTTCATTTTCTTGCACTTTCTCAATTGTGACAAACTTTCTCCCAAAAACTTCATTCATCTTTTGATAATTTTTTTGCTAGAAAATTTAAGTTTCTTTTCTTTTTTCTTTCTTTTCTTTTACACACTTTCTCGCCACTGAACACACCCTTGAGGCGCCAGTTTTTCTTTGAAATAGGAGACCAGAAGAGTTTAGAGCTTGTTGTGATGGGAGTGTTGATAGTAAAGAAACAAATCAAATCAAACACACACAAGCAAGATTTAATGTGCTTCACCCAATGCGGGGAAGCAAATCGTCTGTGCTCTTCTTTCCTATGACCTGGGTACGTATTTGTTGACCTTGATCTCTTGTATAGCTGTTAAATCCGTACACCCAATTCAATCCTAGCCTTCGAACAGTTATGGCCATAGGGAAGAACACATACAATTTGCTTCCCAATGTGGACTACATCCACGGAGATGGTCTTCTTCTTCACTAAACACAAGCAAAGTTGCTCGACTTTTTCAATCACTACCACAATTATTCTTTGCATTAAATTTCTTAGAAACCATCGAGGAAGAATACCTGCTTTGGCATCAAATGATCTGTTCCAATTAAATAGATAATGATTAAAATTATAATTTATACTAGGTAAGCTTTATAATTATTAGAAGAGACTTCCCATGAAGACTGTTGAATTTTATAATTTTCAGTTTTGGGTACATCTTGGGTCTTTTCCTTCCATAGACTCATTTTTTATTTAGTTAAGGTTTGATACTTACTAGGATGCATACTTACACAAGTTCAATACCCTACGGCCACTTAAAATTGTCTTGATGGAAGCAAAGGCATACCCTGAATGTGCGTGTTGGTTTAATATTACCCCATCTATGTCAAGGCGAGCTACTCAATACTTATAAACAAACACTCTCTCATTGTGCTCATTTATAGAAAGAATCTTTATTTGTATCAAATATACCTGTCTTTTATTTTTTGGCAACAAATATACCGGTATAAATCTGCTGCATCATTCAATGAAAACGATTCACATTGTTTTTCCATATATGCACTCATCAATCCCTTGTGAATTTTTTTGATATTCCCTCATAAAGTTCTTAATGAAAGTGATTTAGATTTGTATATTTCTACATTTTCTATAGGAAGCACTTGCATGGAAATTGGTCCCAACATCCGGTTTGCCCCACCTTGAAGATCTTTTACATAAGAAAAAAATAACTTGATTGCATTATTGTGCCGAATGTCTTCATACTAACCCCATTAACAATATCTTATTGAAGCAACTGCATAAAGTAATGCAATAATTTGTATCAATCTCTCGAGGTAAAAAAATGAAATATCAAGCCTCGCAATTGAGCCCATTTTGATCTTGTACACCTGCTAAATATTGTGAGAGAACTAAAAATAAAATTTGCAGAGAATACATCTTTTTTCTCAGTAACCATTAAAATGTAAGTCATATTATAAACCAAATAATATTACCCCTGAATCAACACCGATCAACTCTGTACTTATAAACAAATATCGCCTCATTGTACCATTTATAGAAAGAACAATCTAAATATAGCAAATGGGGTGACATATATAGCAAATACACCTGGAGATCCGTTTTAGGTTGCAACATTCAATGAAAATAATTCTCATAATCCTCAGTTTTTATTGTTTAATTCCATATATGTACTTCCCAACCCAAGGAGAGATCGTTCAAAAATTTCCCTCATAAAGTGATTACTTAAAGCAGGTGAACGTTAAACGCTAAAGCCCATCCTATATATGAAGCTTGGCCCTTGAATATCCCTTCATCTCTCCATGTATTCCTTTTTTCATTTGCTTGAGATTTTTAAATGCAAGTTAGTACTATTTTGCTGCCTAGCTGATGCAAAGACTCGCTTGTTAAAAGATAATTGAGGAGTAGAAGAAAAACTAAGTCTCTCAGATGAACCAGTGGATTTCCTCAAGGTGTTTCCCTAGTCAACTGGGCGGGTTGAATCACCGGGTATTTTACAAAATGGGCATCCAAGGATTTTTTTGGGTGGTTAATTATCTTGAAAAGAGAATGAAAATTTTGTTTTCAGTAGCTTATTTCTTTTGAGTTTTTGTTTACTAATTAATAAATCCTTGAATTGCAGATGTGCTTGGCTACAATAACCTTCTCTCTCAAATAATACCCACCATGGCCTATAATGAAGAGAGTCGTCTCTCTCCCTATCATCTAAGGTTTAATTTTCTCTTTTCCTTGTCCAGTAACTATCTCTATTAGCAATTTTTGTAGTAATATGATATTTTTTTTTGAGTTTCTTATTGTGGTGTTTATAGTTTGTAGAAGATTTAATTATCTTGATTTGTTACATGTACTTCAAGAATCAAAATAGAATAGAAAATGGACTATAAATACAGCAAACCAAACAAACAAAAAGCTCACTTTGAAATTATCAATGCAGGTGTACGCAAGAAGTTCAAATCCCACGGTGGAAATAAGATATCCTGGGGAAGATATCCTTGCCAAGATTACTCAAATTCTAGGGAGAGGACGAGTAGGGGTTTAAGAGCCAATGGTGTTACATTTGAATCTTCAGAAACAAGTAAAGAGGGATCTGCAGAAATTAGGGAAGAATTGGAGCCTACTGTTGTTTCTAAATCAACGCCATCATCTTTTTCCTCCCGTTTTGATGACAACTACTCAAACTGAGGAGATTGGTGAGTGGGAGTTTGATGAGCTTAAAAAGGCCACTGAGATTGTTGTGCAGATACTAGCATCTTTGTGATATCTAAATAACAAACATAAAATTTGTGCACACATGATAGAAACTTTGTTTCTAACTATTAACCATCTAGTGCAACCTCCAAGAAAAAACCTGTATCAATTGTTTGAACATTAGTTTTTTTTTTTTGTGTAGAAAGAACACCTAAACACACGCACACAATCAGACCTACGGGTTCTATTAGGGTACCATAAGGGTAAACTCACTCAACCATTCCAAAAGGGTCTAACTTATAGAGGGTTATTGGTCCCTTATACACCCTTATGCAGTCAATTACCCACCCGATGTGGGACTAATTAAGGGAGAGTAACACCTAGTCGCTCAACAGATTCGTTTTTGAACATTCGTTTTGGGAAGAACACCTAAATACACACATAATCAGACCTAAGGGTTCCGTTAGGGTACCATAAGAGTGAACTCACTCAACCACTCCAAAAGGGCCTGACTTATGGAGGGCTGGACAAAGTTTTTCTTTGAAATAGGGGACAAAAAGAGCTTATTTATGCTATGGTAGTGTTGAAATAAAAAAATAAATCAAATCAAACAAACATACAAAACACAAGACTTTAGGTGGTTCACCTTGGCTACGTTTACAGAGACGGTTGTCTTCTTCACTAATCACAAGCAAAGGTTACAAGGATTATATCATCTCTCATTTTTCATGAACTCAAAAATCTCTATTAAAACTCTAGGCTGAAAACAACAAATATATGAGAAGATCAACCATTTTTATAACCTAGGTAGGTCGTCTAGTGGACTCTAGCTAGTGGGTTAAACTCATCTCTCTTAATATGTAGACCCACCTTGACATCCAACGATCAAATTTTAAAAAAAAACTTCCACGTGCTAATTTTTTTAAAAGGACTACTCATTAAAGACTTTAATGAACATGACTCATTAATACCTCTCCGTATATATACACACAAAGTAAAAGAGACTTAACTAAAACTGAATACAAGACACGTCAGCACAACAAGGAGTGAGGTCCGATAGGCCCCTTTAACCCCATATATCCAAACACCATCTTAGTTTTGAGAATGTAGTCAACGTATTATGCTGCTTTGCTCCAAAGTGGAGAGGGGCCACTTGCTGCCAGAGGTCCCCTCCTCTTACCCTTATGCTTTCCTTACCAAGAAATGGAGGAATCAAGAAGAAAAGGTAGTGTTTCGAGATATTTATATATGTAGATGGATTGAAAAGGTTTTCTGCTATAGAAGTTAGAATTAGTTTCATCTTTTAAGGAGCACCATCATTGTGCAGGGTTCCCATTTTTTGGAACACAAGGATACAGAGACTAGTGGATTCATATCCCCACCCCGAATCTCTTCAAAAGGCAGTTCCCATAGTGACCTCCAAAGGTTTTGCTTCAACTGTTGCACTGCAATAGCAATTTGACATTTCGCGGAGTGCTGGTAGGATACCCGGCAATCGGAGCCCCTGATATCGAATCCGAGAGGCTCTACTTGTCGTCCCTTGAACCGTTTGGTAGCTTTCGACATTCTGATTATCTGGTTGATGAATGATGGGTCACGTAGATGGAGACATGGATGGTTATCGTTCTACTATCCTTTGCCTTTCTGCTGGAACAAACTATTTCCCACCATTATCTTGTTCCATTTCCGACAAAACAACATATATATTGTAGTGTGGTTTGAGCAGGACTATGCATCAACCTCATCATGAGAGCAGATGAGCAGTAGCCCCTCTTGTAGCACGGGCTACAGAAGGCAAACTATTGGTCTCCAATAAAAACTAATGTTTATAATAATTTTTTTGGGAAAACAATTTAAATACGAAGCGGAGCTCTGCTTCACGGCGGAAAAGCTGAGATCCCTTTTTCAGTGTAAATCTCTGGCAATCTTGTAATTATGGGTGAAAAGTGTTTAACAAAATTGTCGGTCTCTATCCTAAATTACAAAAGTGTCAGAGTCTTAGGCTAAAAAAGGGAGGTCCGCTCCACCTCAATATCTCTCTTTGAAAAAGGATTATTTGATGTTTTTTTATTAGTGTAGCCTGCCTATAGTTCAATGGGCTACAACCAAGGCTGCTGCTAATTTTCTCTCCCTCATCATCATCTTCATCATCATGTCGTAAGCCTTATCTCAAAAATATTTGAAATAAAACGAATCTTATTTCACTATTCTATCATATTAAAAGCTGATAACTTTCAATCGAAATCTTTACCTCCTATTCAAATAATTATTTTACAATTTTAGAGTCTTTAACTTGTACGGGTTCAATTTAAGCTCTTGAACATAGATGCATTTGATGCTTGCATTGGTCTTTTCGGCTGTGTA
This sequence comes from Tetracentron sinense, assembly GCA_015143295.1. Taxonomy (NCBI): domain Eukaryota; kingdom Viridiplantae; phylum Streptophyta; class Magnoliopsida; order Trochodendrales; family Trochodendraceae; genus Tetracentron; species Tetracentron sinense. The sequence continues at coordinate 5,927,797 of CM026563.1, forward strand.
GTAAGCTTGAACACAAACAATAGAAAGGACGATACATGCATGCTAGAAAGACAAACCGAGTAGTAGTAGCAGCAGATATGCTTATGTGTGCTACAACACAAACAACAATAACGAAGTAATCCAAAAAGGAGTGGACACGTGGCTTTAAACCATGGTAAAAGTAAGTGGGGTGGTGTTGAAAGGCAGGAAGACAAACAAAAGGCTCCAGCTTCGCAAGCATCCCTTCCACTCCTTCAATGTTAACCCCCACCATGAAATGTCGGATCTTATGTTGCTTCTTAGTTCTTGATAGGGCTCAAAAGTAGAAACCCCAGTTGAACATTCAAGATATTTCCTCTATAATTTAACTAAATGGTAACAGAAAAAACAGATAACGATGGCCACAAATCGATCAACACAAATGAAAAGATAAGAAGAAAACCATCGACACTTCTTGCAAGAAAAAAGAGACCCAGGAAATCCAGTAAAAGTAGTCAAGTATATACTGATTCTTTAGATCCTCTAGACTATATGTAGCAATAAATAAATATTAGAAGAGCTTAGTTTCTGTCCAAGCTGCTCTCTCTCTCTCTCTCCCTCACCCACATAGATTATTATAACCGGAGGAAGAGTGCTAGCCCCAAATCTGGTGAGTAATGTTAGTATCTGTTCTAGATTAGTGGGTTTTTTTTTCATAATTTAGATTACTGAGTTAATGCCTACCGTTTGGCTGGTTAGTAGTGTTAGTATGTGTTCTAGATTAGTGAGTTTTTTTTTGTTATATAATTTAGATTATTGGGTTAATGCCTAACATTTGGAGTTTGGCAGATTGGATATTACAATCATTACACCCCCTCGGGATTTGATCCTAAAACCTACCATCGGGAGACACGTTACCACTAGGACATGCCCATTGTGTGTACATGAGTCATAGGGTTAACTGACACATAGTCTTAGAGGACTTCGAGTTCTCTACAGTTGTAACCGGACAAGGAGTTCGGTTACGACCCACAGGTCAACACATATCCCTTCTACTACCCTTTAATTGTGATTAACATTCACTAACTCTTAAGGTTCAACCATCCAACATTAATTTTTAGGAAAAAAAAATTTAACTCTAAAGGTTAAATTTATTAACTAGAATTAAAAGATCACTAAAAGGCTTCTGTGTTGTATCCAGACTCCATAGAGTCCGGTTATAACTGTAGAGGTTTCCAAGTCCACTAGGAATGAAATCCTAACCACTTATTTTTAATATTTTTTCCTAAAAACTAAGGATAGGTAGGTAAACCTTAGGCGTGGGTGAATTTTAACCACAATTAACGGGTGTTAAAAGGGACATGTGGCGACCTTTGTGGCATAACCGACTCCCCGAGTCCGGTTATAACCGTAGAGGATTTCAGTCCTTCTCATAGTTCAAAAATTTACCCCTCCTGCTCCTACAGTTAAGACTACCCGTTTACCATCTGGCTCACGAAATGGTTGGTATTGGTACTCATTGATGTGGGCTACTGCCTACTGCAGCTCTGCATGTTGCCTAATGCCACCATAATAAGATGTGAGTTTTCCATAATATAATATAAATGGGAAAAAAGCAGTAAAAGATAAGCCACACTAATTAATTCAGAAAAGAAGGGGATAAAAAGAGAATGAAAAAAACAAGAGATATGAACAGTAGTGGGGTGGCCCATTGGAAGAACAACTCCATAATTTTCTGAATTTCCTTATTTGGAAGCATTCAAATTTGAGGAGTGCTAGCCCTACTCTTAGTGTGAGCCAACCATTTGTCCATTTTCATTGTTTAAGCCTTGAAATCATTGAAAACAATACAAACAAATGGATGGCTCACACTTAAAATAAGAATGCCCTGCGAGTAAGGCTAGCACCCCTCTTCAAATTTCTAAATTCTTACATTTCCAAAAAATTAAATGATTTTAGGGTGAAACCTAGCAACACTGGTCTTTGTATTGAGGATTATAAACGATCAATGATGAGATGCTGACACATCAGGATAACGGCATATACCAATGTTTTTAGATAATAAAAGGGGCATGATTCTTTACATGTGTATGTTCCATACCTCCTCAGCTCACCACATGTCTCTTTTAACCCCCTTTAAATGCAATAAAGAATCACTAACCTAGGGGTTAATTTTTTATTTTATTTTTCTAAAAAACCAAAATTAGATTCATCAACCGGGTATGTTCGATTGCCGAGAAAATAAGTGAAAGCATGAAAAATAAAAGATAATTTTAGATTTCTAATACAATTCTCAGTTTTTGCATTTTGTTCAATTTTCTTTTCTTCCCCCCCCACTTATTTTCTCAGCAACCAAACACAAGATAAGGATTAGTGAATCTTAACCACAGTTAAAGTGAGTCAAAAGGGACACATGGCAAGCTGGGGAGGCGTGCGCACACGGAACAATCTTTCCCCATAATAAGAAGTAGATTGACCTTTTTTGAAAGGGAAAAAATTGTGCCACTTTTCCTAATGTGTTAGCATCCCATTAGTCTATTTTTAGCCCAGGCTACAATGTTTCCAAGTTTCACTCGTAATTTTCTAACTTGCCACCATCACCACTTTAAAGGATGCTCTGCCCTTCCTCTCCCTACACAAAGCTCAGCTCCCCATAAGCAGCTACAGAGCAGTCAGAGATATCTTTTACTTAGTACTGTTGATCATATGAGATGGCCACAAAGCTCCTTCCATGTGAACATTCAGATGAAGACTACATAGACATGGAACTCAGCTCCTCCAACAACTTCTTCTGCTACTCCATCAACTCTCCTCCACACCCCAGAGAATTCGAGTTCCAAATGTCTTCAAGCTCTCTTGAGAAAGAACCCACAACCTCCCCAGCTGATGAACTCTTCTATAAGGGGAAGCTTCTACCCCTTTACCTTCCTCCGCGATTTCAAATGGTTCAAAAACTCCTCCAGAACTCTAACACTACCTATGACAGCATAACAGAGGCATTTGAAGAACAGTGCAACAATCCTTTCATCAACACCACACCCTCTACGACTACAAGTACCCCATTTAGATCCTGCAACATTTCGCCATCGAATTCTTGCAGGGTCAGTGGAGAACTTGATCCGGATGAGTATTTCTTCGAGTACTCGACTGAAGTGAGCTGTTTCGTCGAGGACCAACCAAAGAAGTCTTGGTCCAAGAAGCTCAAGCTGATCAAGCAATCTTCACTGGGTCTAAAACTGAAGGCTTCCCGGGCTTATCTCAAGTCTCTGTTTAGTAAATCTGGGTGTTCAGATGAATCCTGTGCACAGGCAGCAAAGAATGTGGATGAGGGTACTGTTTCAAAAGCCAAGGAGTGTTTAAACAAGTACATGAAGGCGGCAAAGAAACACCCATTTGCACAAATTCAAAAGAACAAATACCAAATTTCAGCTACTGTGATGAGTGGTACAGATAAAGATAAGATAATTGAGGATGACGGTGGTGGTCATAGGAAGTCATTTTCGGGGGCGATCAAACAGCATTCGGTAGCTAAGTCTTCTTCATCTGGCTCATCTTCTTCATCATTCTCGAGTAATTCAAACGGGTTTTATGAGTTACAGTTTCTAAAGAGGAGCAGCAGTGCAAATTCAGAGATTGAGAGTTCAATTCAGGGAGCAATTACTCACTGCAAACAGTCTCAGCAGCTCCTCCATTCAAGAAATACTGTAAGTGAGGTTGGGTTGTGTTCATTGTCTGCTTCAAGGATTGCAGTTTGTGAAGATCAAGAAAGACCAGGACTTTGCAGGGGATGATTATAGAAGAAAAGCAATAAGAAGTATATGATGATTTAAGATGTTTTCCTTTTTGTCTTCTATATTTTCTTATAATGGGTACGCTTTGTTTCAGTGCAATGTTTAGAGACTTGTTCATGGCAGTCCTGTGCTGTAAGACCAGACCATATTGTGGCAGTTTTTGCAGGAAAATACCCACAGAACTTTCTATTTTTCAAATGAAATAATTGGAAATTCCTAATGAATGAAGTCCTTTATTCATTCATTAGAGACTATAATGTTCATATTAGATACAGTGAAGATTCTATCTCTATGTTTTTTTAAACCTCTGTTTACTTCCACAAGTTACCAATCATTTTCTACTGATTATGGAAATTAAGGTAATGAAGTGAAATTTATAACTCCATCTGTGACTTGCCAAAAGCATTGTCTTAAAAAATGTTTTTTTTCCCTAAATATTCAAGGTTACCTTTTAAGATTGCTCCAAACCAGTTAACAAAGGTCAACTTTAATAGGGGTACCTTTAAGACTTTGTTTGTTGGGAAATTGATACCCCAAGTTTAAGGAAAAGACAGTAATTTGAAAAAAGGAGAAGAATAAAAAATAAAAAAAAGCAACTTTCACTCCCTCCAAAAGGATGCTAATCTTTTTTCCAGGGAAGTTACCACACTATCCTAGTGTGGTGGGTACTGTAAAAACTAGAAGGTACTTTGCCAACAATTTCAATTGTCCTATCTGCCCTGAAACAGATTCTATAGTGTGTTTCAGGCTTTATCTACTCACCCATTTTACCAAAGGACTGTGGGACATATTTAAATTGGGTAAAAAGGTAAGGAATATTACCTTCTTACCTTTTTTCTTTAGTAAAGAAAAAGAAGCAAAGTAGTACGGTCTTCCACAACTGATTGATGATATCATTTTTTTAATGAAGAATGATATTTCCTATATATAATATGTCTAAGGATGTTTAGCAATGCAATTTCCAAGGAACTCTTAAAATTCTACCTCTTTTTTGGAAGGTTACAAAGAAAATAAGAGAAAGGGACCCATAATCTTTGCTCACCTGTAAATTCTTGATCTTACAAGCCAATAATACGATGAATCAGCATGGTTAATCCTTGTACCATGAGCCTAATTGCAACAAACATAATTTAAGCAAATACAAATGATTGTGTTCCATTTACCAAAGGACAGCACTGATAATGGCTGATTATGGGAAAGCTGCTTGTTTTTTTTGCCTCTTAAGACCATTTGCGAGACACAAGCATACATTAATCATGCTGAGAAAAACCCACCTAAAGGCAAATTGGTTCATTGGTTGATAATAAAACAAAAGGGAGAGGAAATTGTCAAGTGCAGACATGTAGACCTTCAGATACTTACTTTTTTTTCTTTTGATTTTGCAAGTGGGGTACTAAACCTTAAACCAAGTGAACATGTCAGCCAGATTTTTTACAAGATTAGAGCCAAAGAAAGCAGAAAACAAACTAATTGGATGTTGTTGAGCACTAGGGAGCACTGATAAGCATATAACAAGCACCTCTTTCCCCCACCCAACTTCAATGGACACCCATATCGAAAAGGAAAGCAGGATTCATTCAGACATTGTAAGAAAAAAAATAAAATATCCTTATAGTTACATCAGCTTGCCCTTTTGGTAGAATTTCAATGGCACTAAAAGAACAGCATAAAAAAATTAAGGGAAGGACACCTGAGCATTCAGATATCTGTTTGACAGTAAGATTTCACATATATAGTTCATGTGCTAACAGTCACTCTACCTCATAATTGAGTATCTCTGTTTAGGTGTAGTACTAACTGGTTTCATACTTATACATTAGAGACTGGGTGTAGCTAGTGACTAGTAGAAAGGGAAAAAAGTCATTATACATACATGAAATGCACCATGTTAGTTCTTAGTAGATTACAAAATTCTTGCGGGCCATGGTTAAAAGATGACATAAGGTGCGAAATGATTTCTTTGCACCTATCCCTAACAATTGGGTTTAGTCATTTGATTCAATGCAAGTTTCCCTCAAGATCAAAGTGCACAGGAAATTATACTACTGCTTTCTTTGACTTATCTTGTTTCTAGTTACTTAAAAATTAAAATGTGAAAAATAAGATGGAGTTTAGTGGTTGCAAGTGCTCTGTCGCTCTCCATGTCGATTCCTAGACTTCAACAATTTTTCAGATAAATATGACTATCGAAACCGAGATACAAATTATTTAACAAGCATGCTTTTCGAAGAACAATGTTGCTGTACATAATAAAACCAAAACAGATATTTTCAGCACTTCTTGACTGGTCAGCAAATGGTCGTTATTGTTTCGTGAACAGTTTATGTGAATTTTCCTCCCTTTTTTTTTTCCAGATAAGCATGCCCTGTAAACCAGAGACCCACCATTTAACAAGTCTTTTTTTTTTGGATTGGTAACCAACCATTTAACAAGTTAAGCTCTCCAAAGAGAATTTTGCATGCCATATAAACTCAAATATATATTTGTAGCATAGCTTGAACCAGTCAGCAAGTGGAGCATGTGGGTGATGTCAGGAGAGATGTAACTCATCTTATTATTTTCTTGCAGATATTTTTGGACTACCAAAACTTTTCTGTAAGGAACTTGTCATTTTCTAACAATTTATTCTGATGGGTCCTTAGTAAAATGGCCATCTATGAAATGGATGAAAAGAGAGAAAAGGGAGAAAACATATTTCTCATCCCTCCTTTGTTCACTTTTCCCCAAATTTTCATCCCATATATATTTCAAATTGGAATTAAAACAAGTATACTGCACCATGTTACATCTGCTCACCTGTTTCGACTTTTTTCCTAATCAGGTTTCATTTTATATCCACTTAGTTCACTCTTTAATTTGTAGTGCATCCATATTGATCTATTACAGTTGTTCAATTCCAAACATTTGTTGTAAGAGATTTAAAGTAAGTTTTTTTCTCTCTCCCCTTCATTTAAAAAGCTTGAATTAGACAAATATAAATCTCCTTACACAATCATTAATGTCAACACACTCTTATAAGCAGTGGTGAACCCAAGTGTGGCATTAAATAATCATAAGCTGTAGAGGATTTACAGACGGATATCTTGGGATATATGTTTTCACTTGCTGAGGATCATTGCAGCCTTAGAAACTGGAATATAATGGTCTTGACTTTCCCCGTCTATAATGGCCTTATCTTTCCCCATCACCCATCACAAATTTAATATAATATCTTCACTCTTGTTGTGGAGATCCTACCAAATGAGGAAAGAGATAAGAGAAAGAAGTTAATGTATGAAATGAACAATCACATGTATATCACAACAGGATGTGGTTGTGGGTGCAGGCACCATGTGCCAATAGTTCGTATCACAGAATTAAGTGGGAAGTACTTTTTGTTCTTTCGGTTGATCCACTTTCATGGCTGCTTTTGGTTACCGGAATCTATCTTCTGATCCTTCAAAAAGAAAGAACAAAAAACAGAAAGGAATTCAACGCCGTCACCAGAGAATTGAGACTGAAGGCATACAGATTCACATGCAGCCAAAATAGTATCAAGTATTAACATCAACAGTCTCGTGAGACATCTTGACATCTTTAGGTAAATCATAAACAATTACTACTTACAGAGTTAATTTCAGGACCCGAGCCAGGCGACTGCAATCTGAGTATGATCTGCCATCAACAGTTTTGGATGATGTAAGAGGTCATCCCTGGGGGATGAAGGGGTTGAAATATGTGAAAAACAGATACCTTTGTTTTCTCATTTTTACCAATATAATCACATAATTGTCGATCCCTCAAAAGCTCTTTCCTTGCCCACCAAAGCTGGATAGTATCCTCTTGCAGAGGTTTCAAGTCTGAATATTTTAATAGCATAAGTTATGTTGTGTCCACACTTTAGATTACGAATAAATGCTTCTCTAAACCTCCATCTAGAAGTAATATACAAATAAGTGCAAAAAAGAATTGCAGCCAAAAAAAGTTGATGGGAATAAAAGAAGGTGCTAATCTTGGAGTTGTCAAAGGAACTAGGAAGCATTCATTTTGAAAGGAGTTAGGAAGAAGCTAAAGTGGCTACGAACCGTTCAATTTTATCGGTCAATTTTGAAGATGAACAACTTTTGTTGAGGAAAAGAGAAAATTATTCTATTCAATATTAGAGTTTTCACAAGTGTTCTCATTTCAAAAAATGTGAAGATTGGGCAAAAGTTTTACACGGGAAGGGGTCCTGCCAAACCTAGTTTAGCTACCGAACATAAGTTCTACAGTGGCTGCAACATTGACGTGTCCCTCTTGTTCCTGGCTTGGGACCAGCAATTTATAGTAAAAAGCTTGACCAAGACGGAGTTATAAATTAATTAACTGCTCATATTCAAAAGAAGGTTCCTTTTTTAATTGGTAATCACGAGAATATGTATATGTAATAAGAAAAGAGATACATCAAAAATGAGTTCACAAGAGAGTGAGCCCGCAAAGAAAATAGCCAAAATCAAGAAGCAGCCTACCCTTACCAACAATGAACAATATATAACACACAGTCATAGTAGGGAGTATAGCTCCAAATCATCATACTCCCTCCTAATAGAGCACCAGGCTATGAGAAGCTGATGGCTTCTCAAACAAACCCAGTCATGGGAAGAGGCGAACCCATCAAAGACTCGGTCATGGGAAGAGAAGATCCCTTGGGTTAATGTTGTTTAGATGGTGTAAGTTTATGAGACTAAAGAGTGGGTAAATAAAAAACTGGAACTGTGGAATGACACCTTGGAATCCATGGGTAATAAAATAAGTTGAACTAAGAGAGATGATATGGATTATAACTCTACTAAAATCATGCATGAGATGTCGATTATTGTCGATAGCAAGGAATATTCCCAAGTTACAAATAAAAAAGGAAATGGAAATATCACAATAATAACTTTGAGAGGGGTTTTTTTTTTTTTTTGGGGGGGGGGGCGGGGAGGGGAATTATTTTAATAAAGAAGAGGTATACAATTGACTGTGTAACAAGAGTCTTGGAGATCTGTCTACCCCACCCTCCCAAAAAAAGCAACAAGAGTCTCATGAGGCACAAGAAATAATTTGACTCCATCCATATAAAAAATTGGAGCTAAGAACTCTAGAAAACTCTTGGAGAGACGCTAACCAACTGCTCAAGCTCCACCCGATGGATGAACTAAATTTTTTATTGTTTTAATGGGAGTTGTTTTAATAAAGAACAGGTATACAAGTGACGGGGGAATATGAGTATTATATACTTGTCTCCCACCCTCCCAAAAAAAAGCAATAAGAGTCTCCGAAGGCACAAGAAACAATCTAACTCCATCTACATAAAAAAAAATTTCAAAAAATAAAATAAAATTTGAAGCTAAGAACTCCCAAAAACTCTTAAAGAGATGCCGACCAACTGCTCAAGCTCCACCCGGTGGATGCGCTAATCTTAGGCGAAGAAGACTCAAAATCCTCAAAAATCCTATTGTTTCTGACCTGTTTGGGACCATCATGCCCTAGTTTGTTAAGTGGTCAGTATTTATAAATTATAATTTTATCCATCATTCCGAAAAATTGAAAATGTTGCATATAGAATTAGAGTTGGGTGACGGAAGTGGGAATGTGCTTTCCGGAGTGCTATGTCATCGTTACACACCGAATAGACTCAATGAGAAAAATTCATATGATGACCATCAAACTAGGCTAGATTGATGGAGCAAAATGAATGACAATCAAGAAATAACATGTACATAAAATGAGTGTACCTGAGATAAGGATGTTATGATGGGCACATCTAAGGAACTGAGGATTAGTTCACCTAGGTAATAAGATTAATGAGAGTTTAAGATGTTTAGTCATGTGAAAATACAACCATTGATAGCAACAGAGAGAAGGGGACACTAGTGCATGTTGGGGGATCTAAGAAGGGGAAGATAAAGCCGTAAAGATGCGACGCTGTGAGAAATGATTGAAGAAGTATGCAATAACGAAGGATATGATGCTGGATAGAATAGAATGGAGTGATAGGAATCAGTGTTACAAATCTCGTTCTCGGGTTTTTATCGGCCAAAGTTTTTTTCGGGAGATTTTCAAATATGAATTTGTTTTCTGAATATTTCTCACCTAAATCTCGGCAATGATTAAAAAATAATATTAGAATTACAAAAAATAGTAATTAATATCACTAAGTTATAAATTCATAAAACCAACAACATTGTGTATTTCTCATGATATTTTTAAAATCTCGGCTAAATCTTGCGATATTTAAGGAATAAAAAGATAAAAATATATTTCTCGTGAGATTTTTAAAATATCGTGATAAAATGGAGTTTTAAACTTTTGATGTTTTTCACGGGAGAAATTGGGTATTTCTCGAGAGATTTGTAACAGTGGATAGGATTCATGTAACCCACCCCAACTAGTTAGGATAAAGCTTGGATGATATAATGATTTCACAAATATTAAAAATCATCTTATTTCATCATTTGGAACATTACGGGAGTGTTGAAAAATGATTTTTTCAGAATTATAGAAGCAATAGCCGATGGTGGGATATCCAGAAGGCACTGAAACAAGAATGGAGCATACACAAGAAAGATTATGAACCAGGAGCCGCAATTTAGGCAGAAGCTTCCTACGGTCAAAAGGCCTCAAAATAGTGAAGCCAAAAGCTTAATTAAGCAATTTATGAGAGTATAAAAAATTTAAACTTGACGGTTAATAGCTTTCTTTTTCTAACTAAATATACAGAACTTATATATTTTTTCTAACACCCAAACTATATGATTTAGCCGCATACTGTGCATTATTGCCATACATGAATAACAAACCCAATATGTCAAAAAAATCGTATTGACAGATATAATTTTTGGATAATGCTAGGTCCACTTTCCTTTTCAACCACTTTACCCTTTAATGAACAATAAGACAAAAAAATATAAATGACAATTTTTTGTGGGGCCCACCACTTTTTTTTTGTTTTTTTGTTCAAAAAATGGGAAAGTGAATGAGAAGGAAAGTGAACATAGCATTCCCCATAGTTTTTTTCTCTAAATAATTAAGTTTATTTAAGTTTACAATATGGAAAAAAATGTATTTAGATTAATTGCAATCATGGGAATCATACAAACAGTAATGGATAATAGCTAACAACATTGTAAGCCCGACATTACCATGGTCAAATTTCAAGAATGGAGTGCCCAGTCCTTTTAAGATGGCATACAATAGTTTTATTACATGAAAATCTACCAATACAACTAACCAATTGGATGCATGAACACCACTAATAAAACAAAATCAGTGGAGAGCGTTCAAAAAGAGAACCACAAATTTTCAATACGAATTACAATATTCCAGTTGAAATAGAGAGCAATTTAACAATACCTAATAAAGATTCCAATTATTTATTCTCAAAAAATAAACAGTAATTTTGCAAGACTCAGTGGAAATACCAGAAAAGAGCTCCTGTAATTGATTGGGATCTGAAAACCCCATTAATTGATTCACCATGACTTCCCTCTCTATGGTTTGGATGTGGTCTCTCAATACCAGAGGTGATAAAGTTCTCTTGTAAAGAATCTGGTCCTGTCATGAATCTCAGATCTTTAGAACAATTCCTTCAATAAAAGAACACTAAAAACAAATCAATTAAAGAAAAACAAAACCTAACCTTCGATGCATAACTCCTGGCTTCTGATAAAGCTCTCATAAGAGGCATCGCTGCTGCATCTGCATGGCATCCCGAAAAAGAGATTAAATAAAAATTTAAAAAAATCGAAAAATGGTGGGGATTGAATTAGGGTTTTGGAGAATCAAACCCTAAATGATCATACCTTTCAAATCTTTAATGTGGTGAAGGAGACGAGGTTCAAGTGCAAGGACGAGACGTTGGATTTTGGTTTGAAGATTGAAGATTTCGATCACGTCTCTGGTTATTTGATTGATCTCTGAAGTGCTCTGGCATTCATAGAGGAACTGCTGCTCCTCCTCCTCCTCCTGCTTCACTTGAATTTGCACCATTTTTCCTTAGTCTATAATACAGTATTTTCCTTTATTTAGTTCCCACTGAGGTCTTGGGCTTTGTCCCAGTGTGGTAGCGTATCCACTGCTTTGGGAGGAGGTACCGGGTTTCATTCCCGAGGGGGTGGAAGTTTTTATATAGGCTCAGGATCCTCTCGAATTCAACTCGAGAGAAATCTCTCGAGTTGGAACCCTAGAGGTCGCCACGTGTCTCCTTTGACACCCCTTAACCATGGGTAAGGTTCACCCACCCCTAGGGTTCACTCACCCATCCTTGTTTTTTTTTAATTAATTATTATTTTTTTAATTAAAAATATTTTTAATATTAAAAAACTCTAAAAACAGTTTTTTTAATTTAAAAAAAAATAATTAATTAAAAAAAAAAAAAAAACCAAGGATGGGTGAGTGAACCCTAAGGGTGGGTGAACCTTACCCATGGTTAAGGGGTGTCAAAGGAGACACATGGCGACCTCTAGGGTTCCAACTCGAGAGAATCCTGTGCCTTTTATATACTCTTGACCCGCCCACTAAATGAACATATACTAACGGCTTTGGAGTCTCTCTAGCACACGCCAGAGAGCTACTCTCAGGCATCCATACATGAAGCACCACATGGTTGGGAGAAGTCATTTCATCTCTCCCCTCATTTTTGACGTCTCCCCATTTGATATCTCTCCGCTTTATCTCATCATTTTATCACCAAGTGTCAATATTAGCTGGAGAAGTCAAAATCATGGGCCCCATGAAATGACTTCTCTCCGCCAGGTGGCGCTTCATGTATGGATGCCTGAGAACACTTCCCTAGCGTGTGCTAGAGAGACTCCAAAGCCATTAGTATATGTTCATTTAGTGGGCGGGTCAAGAGTATATAAAAGGCACAGGATTCTCTCGAGTTGGAATCCTAGAGGTCACCACGTGTCTCCTTTGACATCCCTTAACCATGGGTAAGGTTCACCCACCCTTAGGGTTCACTCACCCATCCTTGTTTTTTTTTAAATTAATTATTATTTTTTAAATTAAAAAAATATTTTTAATATTAAAAAACTCTAAAAACAGTTTTTTTAATTTAAAAAATAATAATTAATAATAAAAAAAAAAACCAAGGATGGGTGAGTGAACCCTAGGGGTGGGTGAACCTTACCCATGGTTTAGGGGTGTCAAAGGAGACACGTGGCGACCTCTAGGGTTCCAACTCGAGAGATTTCTCTCGAGTTGAACTCAAGAGAATCCTGTGCCTTTTATATACTCTTGACCCGCCCACTAAATGAACATATACTAACGGCTTTGGAGTCTCTCTGGCACACACCAGAGAGGTGCTCTCGGGCATCCATACATGAAGCACCACCTGGTTGGGAGAAGTCATTTCATCTCTCCCCTCATTTTTGACTTCTCCCCATTTGATATCTCTCCGCTTTATCTCATCATTTTATCACCATGTGCCAGTATTAGCTGGAGAAGTCAAAATCATGGGCCCCATGAAATGACTTTTCCCCACCAGGTGGCACTTCATGTATGGATGCCCGAGAGCACCTCTCTGGCGTGTGCCAGAGAGACTCCAAAGCCTATACTAACAAGTAACACCTAACCGGCGTTGCGGCCAAAACGTATATCTCGAACCAAAAATAAAAAACGGTCATTTTGTTTTTGTGTGTGCAAGTCAACATACCGTACGGTGTGTCGCTATCAATAGATATGGGTACGGGTATGGGTACAGGTACAGGTACAAGCACGAGATCTTGAATTCGGCCAATGCTGGGGTGTAGTGGCCGAAGGGATGGGATTTGATCTTGTGCGTACAAGACCAAAACCATCTCACCTAGGTTCCACATCTGCCATCTTGCGATAAAAAGAGAAAAAGATATCAAATGAAGAGAAGTTAAAAAATAATAGGAGAGAAAATGAAATGACTTCTCTCTTTTTTATCGCCACATGGTGTATGTGAACCTAGGCAAGACGGTTTTGGTCTTGCGAGAGCAAGACCAAATCCCATCCCGTGGTTGAAGGGCGAACCGTAAACCTGAAAGTCCTGAAAGTTTCAAGGTCGATTCTTGGGCTCCCCTCGATAACGGTTGTATTCCCTGTGCAGCATTGGGACTATCCACATTTATAAAAAAAAAACTATAAATAAATTATACTGTTAGGTACAAAATCTTTTCATTTTTAATTAAAATATTAATTTGTTAAAATATTTGCATTAATCACATTGAATTTAGTTCAAATTTAAATTTTAAAATAAATAATTAAATTCGAATAGAACAATTCAAAATCTAATGGATTTTTTATTGGATTCAAATATAGTCGAATTGGAATACGATTCGTTTACATGCCTGGGTGTGTCCCAGTGGTAGTGTATCTCGCTTTGGGGAGGAGTGACTCGTGTTTGAGTCCTGGTGTGGCCGTTGAGCACCCACCCTTGAGTTCTAACCCCTTAACTAAATGATATAGCTAAGTACCCAATATATATATATTGGTTTATTACCCTAATCCAAAACTATTAAAGATATATTAGTAAGGTACAAATTATGACGGTTAAATTATCTCATTATATAATGAGCGTTTTTTTTTATATAGATATAACCATAATTAGTGTGGGCGCACTGTCACTGGGGCACACAAGATTTGTGTAATGACTTGCATATTCGCTCCCACCACACCTACGCTCAAAAAGGGATGACAAGAGTTTTATCCTCTTAAATCTTTGAGATCGATTCTCAGCATAAAACTCCCAAATAGGGGTGTAAACGAGCCGAGCTGGGCATTGATCAGGCTTGGTTCGTTGGAATTTTACAGATGCCCAAGCTCGGCTCGTTTGAACTTTATAGAAGCTCAGGCTCGACTCAGCTCGTCCACAAATCGTTGAGCTCGAACATGGCTCGATAATTTTTTTAAAAAAATATATTGATAAGCACTAAATTCAATAAAAAAAATTAATATGACATTTTTTTTTTGGATGTCATGTGACTCACGTGAAAGCTTGAGTTAAAACTTAAACGAAAATAATTATGTTAATGTATACTAAATATATTTTACCAACAAAAAGGTATACTAAATATATAATATAAATTTAACTATTAAAGGGTATTATTATAAAATTAATCGAGCCGAACTGAGCCACCTATTGTTCAGGCTTGGCTTGTTTATTTTTCGAGCTCACTTTTAAGGCTTGGCTCGGCTCAACGAGCCCAAAGTAAAAGCTCAAGCTCGATTTATTTCGAGTCGAAGCTGAGCTGGCGCTCGTTGACACCACTACTCCCAAATGGATTTAAATAGAAAAAATAGTGGCAGTGAGACTTGCAGGCACATGAGCATTGGGCCCAACATTAGAGACATGTCAGAAGTTACTCTCTTTTTTTTGGCATAAATGGCGAAGCTCTGGATTTTTGGAGCTCCCAAAACATAGGTAAACCCGCACGAAGTGCGATGCGGTGGTATTCCATTGAGTGGTATTCCATTGATCCTGAGTTCGAGCCTGCCCCTAGAGTTGCCCAAAGGCTGCGGGGGGTATTCCATTGATCCTGAGTTCGAGCCCGCCCCTAGAGTTGCCCGATGAGCATGGTATGCAGATTATTGGGCACATCCTTGCGGACTAGTCCCAATCTAAATGGATTGGGGACACCTCAAGTTTTTTTATTTTTTATTTTCCGAGGGTGAACATCATTTCAATATTGAGGAATCTCAGAAGGCAGAGAGATATATATGATGGCAAAAGGCATTAGATGGACCATCCGAAATGTAAGGAAAGTCTTATTCTGGCTGGATAATTGGGTCAGATCAGACACCATCTTTAATCAAACTCATTAATATTATCCAATAAAGATCCCCATTCCGGATTTCCCAAGAACATATGGAGAATTTTCCATCAAATCAACAAGCAACTTAGATAGCGTGAGCCAAATGGGACTGTCAGCATCAATTCACCCCAGCTCAACTACATTGATTGAGTGACCAAATTTTCCATTGAACATAATAGCTTTTCACTCCTTTTACAGTTTTTCACAGCACATGCTGGTGTAACACCAAGAGCCAGTTACTGCTTCAGTTAGAAAGGGAATATAATTACATGGGAAATATACATCTAGATGATAAATTAAAGTAGAAAAGTGATATGAAATGTAACCCCAAACACCACAAAAATATACCTGGCGTAGAAAATCTCAAATTGCATACATCGTCGTCTTATACTCGTTATTTACTAGCTCCGGATCCGACATTGAACCGGACCGCGATCTGCTGCCCAACGACAACCTCCGAATGCTCATGCTCCTCCTGTTCGAGTCCTCAATCCGGTGCATAATTACCCAATAGCACATTATCCCCAGTGTAGTAGCCATAATCGCTGTCCCAATAATTGCCACCCCAACTGCTAACCACTTCTCATGACGGCCCACCACAATAAATGCCAGCGCGATAAATGCCACCGACACAAGAACACAAGCCAACCACATTAGCTTGTTTATAATCGCCATCATCTGCCTCTTTGCCTCCCGCTCGATGACTACAACCGAAGTCTGTACCACCACAACGGCCAGAGATATAAAAAGGGCAATGGAGTCAAAGATGAAGAATATCATGAATGGGGCATTAGAAGCAATGTTCGCTTCCCCGAGAGAAAGTCCAGTAGGAACATGTTCTGGATCATCAGCATATTGCCCGGGGATGGTGAAGATTGCTGCAAAGGCGACAGTGGCAATGAGGACGGCAACTACTGTCGTGGAGTTAATCGCATTGTTTAGACCCTCTATGTGCATCTTGTTGATTCGGTGGGCGATACCTTTCACATGTTTCCTTGTCTGACGGGTATGTTCGAGCTGGTAGTAGACCTCATGCTTTATGTCACTTACTGTCTGTTTCAGCTCTCTGGCTGTGCTTAGTGTTGACGGCATGATGGCCTTTGCACTCTGGACTCCATACTCATGTAGGATGACTGAGATTCCAGAATTTCCAGTTTTCTCGGCAGTATTGAGAGCTGTTTCCCCTGACCTGTTAACTGTTTTTGTGTCAATTCCGTTGTGGTCTAGTAACTTCCTAACAATCTGCAAAACAGCATGAAGGTTACATCAGTGGTTATCTTCCACCTTTGTGAAAAGCAAGTTCTTTCGGCACTTCAGATGGACAGTTTTCAGCTACACTGGAGGAGATTGAAACAATGACAACTCTAATGAAATTCCCACCCAACAGATTGGATAGTTAATTCATTTGATAGCCTATTTATCTGTTTTGTTGTAGTGACATGAACAAGGAGTATTCTATAAATGCTATTCAATTGAGAAAATGATAAAATTGGGTTTGCAGCTCAAGAACAACTGAGTGCATCTTGTTGATCTGCTTTTCTCTTCAGCATTCAAAAATTGGGTTTGCAGTCCATGACATACAATTAACTCAGTAGAGTTTTAGCCAAAATTAGGTATGAACACTTTGAGAAAGAACCCAAATCTCCGTAACTTCTGTGCCTAAGACCCCATGTTAGGAACCTTGAAGCTATAGGCCTGCTACTTTCTTCAGTTACCATGAGTATCTCTGGTCACTTCCCTTCGAGCTTCAAATAGCACAGTAGAACCATTTAAGTACAAAAACATAATCCATTTTGTCGTCGTAGCCCGTTTATGGCCCCTAAAACAGAGGTCGTACGCTGATGGCATGTGAAAGGCCTAACACCAGCTTAAGTGAACACGATCTACCTGACAACTGAAGTAGACAACCTTAAGCTACATGCAGATCCTGTTTATGCAGAGAGGAAGTTGGAGTACAAAACCTCATTTTGCCAACATGGAAGAGAGCAGAATATCAACTCATACAACAAAAAGTGATATGGACATGACTCATAATAGGCAGGGATACTCCAGGCTCATATGGAAGCAAATATAGGTACTTGGTTCAACAAACTAAACCTAAACCAAAGACTCCTTCACATGGATAAGAGAAAAGCGGAGACAGAACTAGATGATATTCTAATAATAAAGATATAGAATTCCATTGAAGACTCTGGACTCTTTGGCGAAGAGATCCTAGATGTAGATTGAGCCATTGATTTGTCACCTGTAATCTTCGCTTTACACATACTAGGTACTGTAAGATTAGTGTATTTTACAAAATGTATGATAGTCTTCCCATTATGGAATCTAAGATGATAGTGTAAACTTAGTGTATTTTACAAAATGTATGATAGTCTTCCCATTATGGAATCTAAGATGATAGTGTAAACTTTGACCGTTAGATGAGTCGAAAACTAAATGTCATATCATTCCTTGCATAGAGAACATATATACTACATATACATAGATTGAATATAAATGGGGACAGCTGATACTCCTCAAGAAAACATACTAAATATTAAATGGTGTATGCTTCAATAAATTGTAAAGATAAAATTATAAGAACAAGTAAAATTTCACTGTTCCCAAGTTAAATATGTGCAGAGTCCATATAGAGAGACACCCCTTATAGCTGGGCTTCACACAGTTATGTGGAAATGTCTACAGTGTGATGCAACTAGGGACACAGATTGGTCTAGTCTGCTCTTCGTTTGCCTTTTGAATTTCAATGTTCTTGACCTCTTTTTGACACAAGGAACTGAAAGATATGGATCACAATTTTGTTTTTATCCCAGTAGTTAAGAAAGGATCTCTTTGAATATATCAGATCCCATCAGCATAAGAATCAGGTATTGTAGCCCTTGAAATAGAGGGTACAATTTTAAATGACCCAAAAGATATAGCAATCTATAAAAACCAAAATAGCAAATAGCTACTCCCTTGAAAAAGCAATAGAACTATTTGTAGATATGGCCTTACAAGAGGTTCAATCATATTAGAGAAGCCCCCAAAACTTTGAATCAATAACCTAACTGCTTGGGAATGAGGTCAATCCAAGAGGGGCAAAGTGTTGTGTTAGGTGGCTAGTATTCTATATAACAATGCAGGGAAAGTACTATTGACACACCCCGACGAGAGGTGAGCTAGGGGTCCAGGAGCAGCGCACTGAACCGTTTTGAATGAGATCCGTTCCGTAGACCTGACCCATGGATCCTACCCGAATAGGCTGTACCGGATATATATTCTCAGTGACCGGATATATATTCACTGTGACAAGCTGTATGCTTTTTTCTTTGAGAGTAGTGAATCGCAGGGCTCATCCGTGGAAGTAAGCACAACGCCGAACCACATAAGTCTATGTGTGTTGGTGTGATTTGATTTTTTTCTTTTATTGCTTAGGTTTTCAAAACAAAGGCCCAATTGAAGGCTTCATAAAATATTTAAACAACCAGACTAATGATTTGATTGCAAAAACTTAAACCTCAGTGAATCAAAACAATAGTAGAGGGATTATTACTAGGGACTAAACCAAGCAAGTATAAGTCTTATCAAATAGGAAATACACAGAAAGTAATATTGTTCCTTCTAAAAAGATTGACAAGATGGTGGGGAAAGACTAATTCACCTGAGCTCGACCCTTCCGGGTCGCTATATGCAATGCTGTGTTGCCCTTCGTGTCGACCATGTTAATCAAAGAAGGGCCAGACTTCATCAGCTCCTCCACCAGCTCAATATTCCGCCCCTTCACTGCCATGTGGAGTGGTATCTGCCCCTTCTTGTCAATTCGTGCCGTGATCCCAGGTTCCTTGCTTAGAAGGGCCTTTACTACCTCCAAGTGCCCATTCCTTGCTGCTGAATGCAGGGCGGTTTTGCCGTTACTTCTGGCTATGGTCACCAGGCTGCTACCTGACTCCAAGAGGAAATTCACTACCTCAATATGGCCTTGCATCGCAGCAGTGTGCAGTGCCGTGGTGTTTGATAGATCGGCTGTCATAGAGAGTTCCGGGAGGGCCTTGAGGAGGACCTTCAATACCTCTGCAACATGTCCTACAAAACTAATATTCGAGGCCGAGAAATATATCTCAGACAACAAGAAATGAAATTATCTATGGAGACATACCCAATTCCCCTTGCTTGGCAGCAATGTGGAAGGCATCATAGCCATTCTTCGCTTTGATCCCGGCAGACAGGATATCATAGTACTTCATCATCTCCTCCACCACATCACTGTGACCATATTCCGCAGCGACGTAGAGGGCTGTTTCTCCTGATTGGTTCTCTTTTGACAACAATTCCTTCAATTCTACATCTCCAGTACTGGAGAGAATTTCTGTAACCATCTCTAGATTTCCTTCTCTTGCTACAGAATGTAGGGGAGTGTCGCCGCGTCTCCCCGTCAACTGTTTCGTCATCTTCTTCCGGCAGAAGCTTTGCTGCCTTGCCAGTGCCTCCATTGGACTCGATTGCAAAAACACCAAATCTGCAAAATGATGTTCTTTTTAAGGAATCCCCAACGGTCGGATTCTGGTTCTGGAGGGTTAGGTTCCTCTTCTCTGCTAATTTTGATATCTAAGACAAAATCTCTTCTTCCCTGACAAACCCAGATGTACAATCACTTTTTGCATCCCCAACAAATCATTTTCTTTTAAATCAATCCATGAAAAACCTGGGAGATTGATTCCTAACTCCCATGGCTTCTCCTAACACCTCCTGCCTCCCAAATCAATGTCCTGTTCACAACAATACTCTTGGATTTTAATTTTCAGACAAATACTAACATGGTTTTCTTATCATTTTATCCATCCTTCTTCCTCCATCATCACTCATGAACATCATCGGTATCAGGTAAATAAAAGGGGAAACAAAACAGATGAAACAATATAAAAATGAAAAGCAGAATTTATGTTTGATTCCCGACTTGAAATACAGAAATATAATCCCAAAAACATCAACAAAAAAAATGGGTATTTGGGTTTCATCCAACAGATTATAATTGAGAAAGAAATTTAAGAATAGAAGAAAATAGTAATTCACCTGGGTTATGAAGAACAGAGCTTCTCTTTCTCTTCTCCAACTAAAACCAAAGAACCCAATTCAAACCAATAAAGAAGCAGGTTCTAGAGAAGCATGGGATCATCAAAACAGACATGGGAATCCACTCTAAATAGAAGAAATCCAACATTATATCTATCTGTCATCCATTTTTGCAGAGAGAAAGGACAACAGAGGCACGATATACAAATGCATGCATCCACCATTTATATAAACACTTTATGAATCCGAGACTCTACCCTGAGTTTGTAGCTTTTCGAAAAGCTGACGAGGACGAACATCATCTGCGAATAAAAAAATAGAAGAGAAAAAAATAAAAGGAAATTTAAAACGGAGTAAAGGCAACTAAAACCAGAGATGGTCGTTATAAGCCGAACAGTAATCAGCTGGGGCTGGCTGCAAAAGGCCCTCACAGCCCCACCGAGGAATTTTATATATATATATAAAAAACAACAACAACAACCACCCTAACTTTGTTTTACTGTGGGTTTTTTTTTCCTTAGGGTATCATTTAACTATGATTAATAGTTAGATCAATGGTTAGTGGTTAGCTTGGGAGAGTAGAGCTCTTGCGGACTCGTCACCCAGGGGATTGGATCCTCAGACCTCCCTCAATAGAGAGGGCACAGCCCTACCGCTGGCGCAAGAGATAGGATGTTTGTTTTACTGTGGTTAAGATGTACTAACCTTTAAAATTAAAGATTCTAACCTTGAATTTTAGAAAAAAATACATATGTAAAAAAATTTCTCCCTAGAGAATGAAATTTTTTTAATATTTTATTCTAAAAATTAAGATTAGATTCTTTAATTTTAAGGGTTAATGAATTTTAACTACAGTTAAAAAAGTTAAGGGGGTTTTAAAAATATCATAGTGGTGCCCGCTTACCTGTTGCAATTCTCTGAGTGTTTGATGATTTATGGTCAACAGTTTTTTCGGAGTCCGGATCACAAAGCCCCTTTAACTATTGCTAAGAAGTTTTACTTTTTGGGTTAATATTTTTTTAAATTTTGTGTAAGAAATCAAAGTTAGAATCTTTAATTCTAAGAATTAGAGAATGTTAATCATAATTAAATAGAGTTTAAAGAGACATGTGTTACTAGTGGATGCAATTCAACTCTCCCAACTTCAATCCCATTGAATATGATTCCAACTTGTATTGTGTGATTTTTTTTTGAGAAAGAGTGTTGGCTGAAATGAGATTGGATTACAATCAATTACAATTGAAGTCTCTTGAGTTCAATTGCATATGTGGCACTTGTCTATTAGAAGAAGAAAAAAATTTGGAATTTTCGTTTGGCAACGGATTTTCTCTGGAAGATGCCGGAGATGAGCTCTTGGTCAGCACTCTTTGGATGATGCGTGGGCATTTAACTAGGAGAGTAATAGCGCATGCTTTGCACATTGCATTGGGTGGTACACGCACATCTCTCAAGCTCGTCACATGTCCTTATTGACATCTATTAACCTTGGTTAAGATTTACTTGTCTTTAGGGTTAAATAATATAACTTTTATTTAAAAAATATATATTAAAAAAATTAATCACATAAGTAAGTGAATCATAAGCAAGGTTGATTTCATTTTAAAATATATTTTTTTAAAACTAATGTTCGATTATTGAATTTTACTAGCCACAGTCGCAAATCTTCTATAGACGCAACTGGTTGGCTATAAATGTCAAACCTTTTTTTGATTTTGTATTTTTAAAGTGTTAAAATTTGAAACATCTCTACGGGTTACCACAATCTTATGTCTCTGGAAAATTCTAGAGTAAATGTAATTGGGGCTAGCACTCTTTTAGATTATTTAACTTTAGATATAAGTTAATTTTAATCATAATTAATGGATGTCAAAGATGACATGTGGTGAGTTTGAGAGGTATGCGGGGACTATGTATAATGCATGTTATCACTTTCATAAGACAATTTTTTTAATTAGGCTGTCAAAAAGTTATTTATTGAGACGTGTGTTGTATTTCTCGAGAAAACATAAGATATTGGTAATCTTAACTTAAAGTACGTTTTTAAAAAAGTTAATAAGTATTGCATTTTTCTTTAAATGACCCAAAAATTTTCCCCAGATCCGGGCGGAAAAAGATTATAAAATAAATGGGAGTGTTAAGACAGAGACTAGAGACAAACCAAGAATCTTGCTTAGCACCAAAGACACATAGATTTCGCTGACCATTTAATCTCAACCATATGATTAGATGATCTTTTTTTTTTTTTTGATGGTTGTTCAACAATGAATGGTGAGATTCGATGATAATAGTGGGCCAGAGTTCAGATACAGGGAGACCTACCATACCAATTTCTATAGGGACACGTACCACAATATTGTTTTATTCTCGTAATAACATTATACCATTAGTGGGGATAATAGTGGTGACATTGGGTTATTGGAAAAATAATAATAGATTGAAATTCATTAAAGGGTACGATGATTGCATCAACGAGATAAAGACAGACCGTTGACTTAGGTCAACCCACCTCAGTGTTAGGGTCCACATGGTTGGAGTTAGTGTCCACATGGTTGGAGTAAGTGTCTGTACGGACACGAGAAATCCGTCGTGCTTATATCCGACAAATAAGGACTCGGGGACACAGACAGTAGAGCATACATGAATTGAAAGGGTAAAGTGTCGGGGTCAATTTTTTTATTTTACAGAATAACCGTACGATGCCTTAATCATCTCATGATCTTGGCATGCCTTACATTATTATATTATCCGTCTATGCAACTGACCTAACATCTCATGCTACAATGCTACGATAAAGTATGATTCATTATTGAGTCTCATCCGCTAAAGTACGCTCAGTTAGCTTACACATCATTTCATCGTGTTGCATCTGACACTCATCCAACACATAAGGTTCTCACGTCACCGAGGTTCCATCTCGCGCATCTTTCAAGATGCTAAGATTTCTCGATCAAGCCGAACATCCAACACGACTCGATACTCTCGAACACGACTATCGGTCATCCCTACGCATCGCGGATAGCTTAGGAGCATCAATGCACCATTTACCGAGCATTGAGGGCATGACGCCCACAACGCGATCCTCGATCATTTGATCGAGTATCTCAACCATATCTCGCATACCTCCTAGACGATCATGATGCATACCGCATGCTTAAAGTCCGAACTAAGGTAAAACCTCTTATCCGAAGGCTCTTGCGCAGTGTTAGGATATCCGTCTCCAATTCCTTTGAGGTCTCTTATTAGGTGGCCCCAGATGTGCCACAAGGAAAGGTAGAGCTACGCCTTTCTCATCAAGGTGGATGATAAACCTTTCATCGTTTACCAGAAAAAAACATCACCATTGCTGGTAGAGTCATACTGGTCTTTTACGGAATAGTATACTGAATATCCACAAACCGTCTATACCATTAAACTCATATTAACTTCCTCTTCGAATGAAGGTACTATCGGCTCTACTTCCAACATACCATGTGGGCTCCACAACACTCGCCCACATGTATCCGACCAAACACCAAACTCAAGCTTCACTCCATAACTCTTCGTTTGCACTTCCCTCAAACCATAGTATCTCGTACACAACATCAAGACACATCCATGTCTCTTCACTTCGGTATCTAACACTAAGGCACCAACCTTGTACCACGCTGCGTTATCGGTTGCATAGTGTCTAGCCTACCTCCTAGGCATTGCATTGACATCCTTTGCCCATGCTCAGGCCATCGCGGCCCAGTATCACGGTCATGACAGTACTTGACAACTTTTGACTGTGACACTCTCTCCCACCTGATTAGGTCGATGTCTTCATCGACTCTCACCAAGTATTCATCAGCTCCCCAACACAGCTTGCACACCTGCTCTTTCATCAGATCAGAACTCACTTCTGACGACCTAATATATCAATTACTGTCTCAAACTTCACATTCTCACGAATTTGGTCTGAAACATTCACCACACTTCGCCTAATTTCACACTGAACTTGGCCTCAGATACTCAATACACTGCATTTGTCTTCAACATTTCTATCTTCAACACGTTGTCTGAACTTCTGATAATGATAATCTTCCTCGAATTTCTTCAAGTGCACATCTTCATGCGCATTTTAGTCCTCCCAAGACTATCACTTGGTTGTTCCAAGCATTACTCTGACATTGATTGTCACCATGAACTTCGATCTTAAGTCTCACAACCTTGATCTTCTGCTTCACTAGGCATTCAGCTGTCATCCACTTCACTATTGAAGATTCATTCATTGCAGTTCACTCCGTCGAACTACACTCATCATTCATCTTGAACATGAAGTATGTCACCTATGACGAAGCTTACAAGCCAACCGTATCTCATATGGTACTTCCTCCACGGTCTGCTTCCTTAGTTTATGCATGCGAGTATCGGCGTGCTGTCCCCAATAGTACCGACATTCACATCCTTTACTCAAAGTCACAAGCACACACCAAGCATCTTTCGATGCAACATGGCCAGTAACCCTATACGTTACTCGAAACCGCAATAGCGTCCACTACGCCAAATCTCTGTGAAACTTTTCATTGGTGCATCAAATCTCTGACGCACTAATCTTGTTTCTTCTATTCATTGGTGCAAAACCATTTTGCACGTCTTCCTTGGTTGTGTATCAATCCATTGACACACTTCTTCTTGTGATCCTTAACTCCATCACTTGTGTTGAACTCAATCCGTTGAGCTCAACTTTTTGTAGCCAACAACCTATGAAGTTGTCTAAAGCCACTACATCATTTCAACCTTTAACACATTACCTCACTCTTGAGGTCTTCCCTCATACTTCTAATATTTGCCCGAGTGCTCCCCCACTCAAGCTTGCCTTACATCTTGTATTCTTGTTGTGCCTCTTTAGTACCTCAACTCCTTAAGTACCTTGAGATAGCACTCATCTACTCCATTGCATCTTCTCATACAATTGAGCTTCCAACCTTGACTACAGTATTCGATTGCTCAAGTCTTTGGTACCTTGCCAACATAGTTGTGTTACTTTAGTACCTCAACATCTTGTGTCTTCAACTAAGAGAACACTTCACATGATCATTGCACCATTGTACTATTTCACTATGTGTAGTCTTGATACATTAACTCCTGAAATCTTCATCTTGAACTAAAAAATGCTCCTAAAGTCTCAACACTGTCTTCACCCTGAGTACACATTCGATCATGAATTTCTATTCGACCACTATCCACTAGTAGCTTTGCTCCAACACACCACTGCATTAGAGACCAACACATATATTACTGTCGAACTTCATCTCGATCCTAGACAAGTCTCTCCCATAACAAGTTCACTCTCTAGAAGCCAACAAACTATGTACCCAGTAACACTCCCACTAGTTGAAACCACAATAGAAGCACTTTGTGCATTCAAACTGATCACCTATAACAAACTGTAGCTTCAGGCTCTCACGAGCAACCATGCTCTGATACCAACTGTCACGGTCAACTTTTTGATTTTGCGAAACAACCGTTTGGCGCCTCGATCATCCCATGATCTTGGCCAACCTTACACCATTACAATATCTGTCCACCCAACCGACCCAATGTCTCGTGCTACAATGTTACGACAAGGTATGACCCACTACCGAGTCTCATCCGCTAAGCTATGCTCAGCTGGCTTACGCATCACTTCATCGTGTCACACCCGACACTCGTCCAACACATTAGGTTCCCGCGTCACCGAGGTTCCGTCCCGCGCATCTCTCAGGATGCTAAGGTTCTCCGATCAAACTGAACATCCAACACGGCCCGATACTCTCAAACACGACTATCGGGCATCCCCATGCATCGCCGATAGCTTAGGTGCATCACTGCACCGTTTACCGAGCATTGAGGGCATGACGCCCACAACGCGATCCTCGCTCATCTGACCAAGTATCCCAATCATACCTCGCATACCTCCTAGACGACTATGATGCATACCGCACGCTTAAAGTTTGAACTAGGGTGAAACCTCTTGCCCGAAGACTCTTGCACAGTGTTAGGATATCCGTCTCCTTTGCACCGTCTTTAGATGCTCCAATAACCATTCAAGGAAACTCCAAGATCCCCTTTAGGATCCTAAAGCTCGCCCCCAACTCCTTTGGGGTTGCTCATTAGGTGGCCCCGAATATGCTACAAAGGAAGGTAGAGCTACACCCTTCTCCTTAAGGTGGATGATAAACTTTTCACCATTTACTAGAAGGAAACATCACCATTACTGGTAGAATCATATTGGTCTTTTACGGAACAATACACTGAATATCTACAAACCATCTGTACCATAAACTCATATAAATTTTCTCTTCGAATGAAGGTACTATCGGTCCTACTTCCAACATACCATGTGGGTTCCACAACACTCACCCACATGTGTCCGACCAAGCACCAAACTCAAGCTTTACTTCATAACTCTTCGTGTGCACTTCACCCAAACCATAGTATCTCGTACACAACATCAAGACACCTACATGTCCTTTCACTTTGGTATCCAACACTAAGGCACAAACCTTGCACCACGTTGCACTATCGCTTGCATAGTGCCTCGCCTATCTCCTAGGCACTGCATTGGCATCCTTTGCCTATGCTCAAGCCATCCCAACCCAGTATCACGGTCATAGCAGTACTTGACAACTTTTGACCGTGACAAAAGGCCCTATAGTAACATGAGGAGTGCTAGCTCTACTAACATTCCTACTTTCAACCAGAGCCTACCTACACGCCACACGCCTGGGTTTGCCTCGGTGGTAGTGTATCTCCCTTTGGGGAGGAGAGACTCGTGTTCAAGTCCTGGTGTGGCCGTTGAGCGTCCACTCTCGAGTTCTAACCCCCTAGCCTCTGACATTTATAGATAAATGATTTAGGACTATCAAAAAAAAAAAAAAATCATCTACACATCCTGCCTCTTGCGCCAGTGTGGGGGTGTGGCCACTCTGATTAAGAAGGTTTGGTATCCAATCCCTAGAGTGACGAGTCCACAAGAGCTCTAATCTCCCAAGCTAACTAATAACCGTAGTTAAATGATACCCTCAAAAATAGAAAAAAAGGGACTCAACCACCTGACCATTTTCAATGTTAAAAGTTTACAATCACCTAACAGTATGTACTTAAACAGTGAAAATAGACAAATGTTTGATTGAAGCTGAAAGTAGGAATGTCCTAAGAGTAGGGTTAGCACTGCTCATAGTAACATATTGTGAGGGACTAGAATTTCAAATGAGTAGGCGCGACCACTTGAAGGGACTTAGTCTTTGATTCAAAGGATTTGGGACATCCTCCGTTGACCCCAAAAAACAATAATAATAATAAAATAAAATAAAATATTAACCCTACTCGATCCACCTATACTTTTATCCTCTACCAATTACCCGTCCTTTTTTTGTGAGAGAGTACTCTAATTATTACTGTATGGATAGAAAGTTGGTGGAAGGTAAGAGTAAGGATTAATTAAGAGTACATCTCATACTTTTTATTGTAAGAGTCAAATCATAGGAAACGACATAAAGCAATAATAGGATTGCTTTATTTTCAGTGAAGAATATTCTTTGAAATTCCATAAGGGTGTATTCAGTTGAGAGGTTAATGGGTGAGAAAAAAGAAAGTGAAGTAAAATGAAATAAAGTAAAGTCAAGTCAAAGAATTGTATAATTCCTCTTGTGCGTTTGGTTTGAGAAAAGTATGAGAGGAAAGTATAAATTTTTTCAAAATTATCATTTGCTCTTTTTAGGAATATAATCATACAAAATGTTAGATTTGAAATAGTGAAGTTTTTACTTTACTTTCTTTTACAATTCCAATATTTTGGTGGAATAAAGTTTAGGTGAAAATAAGAGAAAGTGGTACAGTATTGAGAAAGTTAAGGTTTCACTTTACCTCAAAATCCCTCAAACCGAACAAGGTGAAAGTAGGAGTTTCTCCCACTTTCACCTACTTTCCCTCACATTCCTCTCAACCGAACACACCCTAAGGAAAATAATCACCTCCTCAGTCAATGACGCAAAGAAGGGCATCTCAGCTCCCTCTTTTGCCATGTGTCCCTATTTTATTCCTTTAACTGTGGTTAAGATTCACTATCCCCTAGGGCTCACTCATCTACCCTTGATTTTTAAAAAAATAAAATAAATTTAGCCACAGGTTTTTTTAAATAAAAGGCTCACCCGAGTTTATAGTAGCTAGAAGGGGCGGCTTCGTGAGAGCAAGAGCTATTAGAGCAAGGTGCAATAGCTCGCTCCCCTCTCGTGGAGCGAACTATTGTGCATTCCAAAATTGTCAAATCACATCCATATTTCAAATGACACGACTCAACTCACGAACGTTAGGTCTTGTACAAATTTGTACTGAAGAGCAATAGTGCTCTCCTCGGCTGAGGAGCTTGACACTACTGCTCCTCTCTTTCACAAAGTTACTTTAATTTCCCTTATACTATGGTTAACAGTCTTTAACCTTTTTGATTAATTTTAATTTTTTTAAAACCAAGTTTTAACTTAACTTATAGATAAGAGAATCTTAACCATAATTAAAGAGAATTAAAAGGAGGATACATGACAAGAAAGGGAAGGAGATGCCTTCCTTCACTCCATGAACAAGGAGGTGATTATTTTCCTTGTATTGAATAGCATTCTATTAAAGGAAAATAAATACTCGTTGGTGGAGCAAAGGAAGGCGTCTCGTCCCCCTTCATTTTTGCAACATGTCCTCTTTTAACTCTCTTTATTTGTGGTTAGGATTTACCAATAGGGGTGGCAATCAGTCGAATTTTGGCTTCAAAACCTCTGTAAATTTGTCGGGCTTTGGATCAAGCCTATTAAAAAATCACCAAAATTCAAACTCAAGCCCTACCCATTGCCACCCTATTTCACTACTCCTTGGGGTAAAAGTATCTATCCTTATTTTCTTAGAAAAAAATTATTATTTTTAACCATAAACGTGAAAACTTGTTAACCATAGTTCAAGGATAGTTATAGGGCTTTTTGAGGGCGAGGAGCAATAGTCTACTCCTCACCCCGAGAAATCAATTATTGCTCTTCTATTAATATATGAGGGTAGTTTAATATTTTTATAGTCAACAATTCATGGAGGGAAGCAAAGCTTTCCAGTCAATCGATTGATCCGGGATCAAGTCCTAAAGGGTGTGGCCTTCAAGGTTGCAACCTATCCTTATTTCTTGAACCCAAAAAAATAAAAATCATGAACGAAAGAAAGGACATAACAATCAAATTATACTTCTTAACTCATATATTTAATATTTAGACCTTGCAAAACAATTAAATCATCCTTAATTTTAGTGAGTTTGATTTTTTTTTTTATAAATTGTAATCGAATATGGTTAGGCAGGGACTCAAGCTAGCATGGGTTAGTAGGTTAGAGAGCAAGCGCCCAGCTTAGAAGCAGGCTAAACAATCAAATTATACTTCTTGACTCATATTTAATATTTAGACCTTGCAAAAAAAATTAAATCATCCTTAATTTTAGTGAGTTTGATTTATTTTATTTTTTTTTGTAAATTGTAATCGAATATGGTTAGGCAGGGACTCAAGCTAGCATTGGTTAGTAGGTTAGAGAGCAAGCGCCCAGCTAGAAGCGGGCTAAACATAGTGGGCCTATCACTTGCCAAACTGTCAATTGAAGGAATGGAATACAAAACACCCCCACATACACACGATAAAAATATCCAAGGAAGGTTAGTAGGTTACCAAGTTCACTAGGGTAGTTTTTTTTTTTATAAGATAAACATAACACACTATCCCGTGCGCACACACCCTTGTAGAACAAGCTACAGCTCCCAAACAACCTTCTCAAAAAATAGAAGGAGGTAGTGTTTTATAAGGGTTCTTAGCCCACCAATGTGGGACTAAAGTTTATAGATTTTTTTTATAATGTAAATATAACACACACTATGATAGCACAAGCTACAACTCTCACAAAATCCTCTTAAAAAGGAGAGGGAGGTGGTGTTTTATAAAGGTACACAAGGAGACCTAACCCACCGATGTAAAACTAAAGTCTATAGTTTTTTTTTTATAAGGTAAACATAACACACACTATCACAAGCACACACACAGTTCACTAGGGTAATGAACTTTAGCAGCACCCTTCTAACCAATGTTACCTAGTTGGTAGGTTCACTTGGTTCGAATTCGGGTTCGCGGTTCATCAGTCTAGAGTGAACCCGGTTTGCTAGGGGGTAGGATGAGATAATTCATTTTTCGGTTTACTTGGGTTCTTTAATTTGGTTCGCTACTTAAGCATATAAAATAAAATATATATTTTTTTATTGTATTATTAAAATATTTATCTTTTAAGTATGTAAACAATATATTACAAATACTTATTTGAAAAATAATAAAAATGTCTTTTATCAACCGTTTGTGAGCTCAAAGTATAATTTGCCCAACCTAAAGAAAAATATCAATGATTTTGAATATTTCTTTTTTGACAAACTAAGATTGTTTTGAAACCATTACGTGGTTTGTCACGAACTAAATTGAATCGAACCACAAACTAGTTTGGGTTCACTCAGTTCGCGGTTTTCTATAGCATGTAGTGAACTTGGTAACCCTGCTTCTAACCCTATAATAATATGTTAAAATTTTAAAACCAACGTGACATGTTCCGTGATTTGGTGGCATTTGGTTACAAACTTAATCATGCCCAACGGGAGTTCTGTTTGAACCCAAACTACTTTTTGAGGAGTGGGATGGTACGACCTTGCATAGGCTTACTCATAGGCATTCTTTATCTTTGTAACCAAACAAGCCCTGTTTAGCATTATAAGATTTGGTTTTTGGGTCTATGACCACTCCAAGCGATAGTGGCCCATTAGGTTATTGGACAACCTAGATGATTGAGATGACCCACCATATGAAAGTATGGATATAGGATAATCCTTTTATTTTATGAGCTGATAATGTGTAGCATGATCTTGGAATACCCTGCCATTGATAAATTATGAAGCAATGGAATTTAAAAAAATAAAAACTTGAATTATCCCTTTTTTAGATAATAATTTTTCTATCCATATATTCACAAGCTTCAATGTGATTACTATAATTTTAAAGAATTATTATAGAATCCGCCTAGAACAGACCTGTCTGCAACATGCTCGGAGAATCAACTACTGCGCGTTATACTTCTAACATATTAGGTTACATTTTCATAGTATAATATACTTGGGTTGGGGTAAGGGACCAACTTAAATATTGAAGCTTTTCCCCCAAGTCTTGAAAAATGAGTCTCCATTTATATTAAATCCGGCAAGGTCCTGCTCCAGATGCGCAGATACTTCCCCAAATGAGAGCAATAGTTTAGGAGTGTCAATGGGCCGGGTTTGGGCTTGGGTCTGATCTGAGCCCAGCCTGTCTACATGAGGTTTTTGTGGCCTGAATTCGGCCTACTGACACCCCTACAATAGTTTTCTTTGATTAGTTGATACACACTTTCAACTCTCTATAAGTGAAACCTGCCCAGTTTTGATGGGAATTTTTAAACAGGACATCCAATCTAACAAAGTTTCAGTGAGAAATTCTAGCAATAGAAAATGTAGATGGAATTAAGGCTTACTCGTATAAATCATGCTTATTTAGTTTCAAGGAGAATTATGAACATCATCTCGAATTCCCCGGGCGATGTTTTCAACAAAACTACATAGTGGCATTTAGGCTCAGTTCATACAAATTAACAATAATCTAGACTGCCGTTGGATGTAACAGTATATGGCCAAGGATTGTTTATAATTCTAGTATTATTTGAAATCTTAGTTGACTAAAGACGCTTTTCCTTTAAAAATAGTCACTGTACTCATTTATTAGCCAGCTAATGAAGTCTAGAGGGTTAACAAGCCTCTTAATGAAGTCTAAAGGGTAGAAGATAACTAATCGTTGTTATATTTGCCTTCAAGCGGAAGAATCGGTAGATCATCTTCTCTTGTATTGTCTGGTAGCCATGTGAAGTTTAGAGTTTCTTTCTTTCACGAGTGGGCGTGTATTCGGTCTTTCTCACTTCTCTTCACAACTTCTTATCCTGTTAAGATTTGGTTAGTGGGGATGGCTCTTTCACGAGTGGGCGTGTATTAGGTCTTTCCCACTTCCCTTCCCAACTTCTTATCCTGTTAAGATTTGGTTAGTGGGGATGGCTCTAGAATGACTATATGGTTGGTCTTGCCAGGTTCTATAGCGTGGTTCATTTGTTCTTCTTCCTCCCTTTTATCTCATTTGTTCTTGGACCCGCTCGATGGTAATGGCTTGGTGCACTTCTAGGCAGGAGGGGTGGACTTGGGACATATTGTCAGCATGGACATATTGTCAGCATGATTTAGCCTCGTGTCTATGAGGCGGATATCAGGGGCCATCACATTTTCATTTATTTTTCTTTTCTTATTTCGTGTATTGGTTCACGACCTCGTGAACTGTGCACTGCTAAATAAGTTCTGATTTTCTATCCTTTTATATATATATTAACTTGGATTATCGATATAAAAAAAATTAGCCAGTTAATGAAGATTTTTGAAATTTAGCATTTACGAATTAGCACCCAGAAGCACATATTAGTTCCGAAGATTCCATACTGCTGATAATCTTTAAACTTCATAACACATTATTTTAACCATGAAATTAAAATGATAAACACCAAGAAACATGATACCATTGCAACCAAACACTCAAAAGAAGTTAAACGATAGCACTCGAAGAAAGAAATAGGAAATGGCATATAAATACATGATATTGAGGCGCTACTACGCAGCCACTGTCTGCTCAGCTGGCCTAGGAACCAACTGCCATCCCGTACAGTGTTGGAGAACCGTCTTCAGAGAATCAGAAGGAGCTTCCACTGTCCATGTTGGGTAGAACTCACTTGGATGGAACACGCATTCCTCACGGGCCCCTGTTAGAGGAGAGGCCTGAGCTCCACTCAGGACCAGGTCCCCTTCAGATTTTATGAAGCCAGACACAGCCTCTTCTTTATCTGCTGCCTACACAAGCATCACAAAAGCCAAGAATTCAATTTCATTATGGAAACACTGTCAGATACCCTTCTTGAATTGGTTTGTAATTCAATAGAAGCAGTTTGCATGTCCACCACCCAAACAGGAGAAATTAGAAGTTTGGAAAACAAAAGCAATCTCCAACATTCTCCTTTCATCTATAGATGCCACCCCAAAATAAATCCTCTATAAGATTAGAAGTTGTTAAGAGCATTATTTTCATGGAACAGATTTTCTCAGCTTGGTACCTTGCAAACCATTAAATGGTTTGAGACTCAATGGCATTTGATCATGCTTTAACTTATCAATAAAATTTGTTGCTTGCTTATATCTACATGGTTGAAAACCATGGAATGTGGAATCCAGAGGATTGGCAGTTAGAACCCTCCACTAAAATAAAGTGGCT
The DNA here is from genome assembly GCA_015143295.1 of Tetracentron sinense. Taxonomy (NCBI): domain Eukaryota; kingdom Viridiplantae; phylum Streptophyta; class Magnoliopsida; order Trochodendrales; family Trochodendraceae; genus Tetracentron; species Tetracentron sinense. The sequence continues at coordinate 5,961,766 of CM026563.1, forward strand.
TGCAAGTTATCTGATTCTCCCCTGTTATCTAGTTATGCCACTTAAGAAATTTGTTATCTCGAGACTGTGCAATTGATTCCATACCCTGAAATTCAAAAGCCATGTCCAAGGTCTTCTACTCATAACTCATAATACCCACCTGGCTGTCCAATTGACTTGCAAGCTAGAATTAATATCGTACTCACCAGAAGATAAAAAAGAAAAGGTGAGCTTTTTCCAGAAGCTTGCAAGCTACAGTTAATAGGTTTAACCTCAACTTACTCTCTAGAAAGGGGAAAAAAAAAAGACAAGCTTTTTTCTAGAAGCTTGAAAGCTAGAGTTAATAGGTTTAACCTCAACTTACTCTCCAGAAAGGAAAAGAAGAAAAGGTGAGCCTTTTCCAGTCCAAAATATATAAAGAAAGAAATATCTTTGAGGTTCTTGCATGTTTATCTTCTTTATTACAAAAATTACTAGGTATTCAGACATATCCATATATTGCACCCAATGCTTGAACTTTCTTAGTGAACCCATATCGACACAATGCGGTAACCACTAACCAGTACTGGAATGGGACACTGCATAGATACTTGTATGGTATAGTCCTTGTTCATTATTTCACTATTTTCATTCTTTCTAGTGATTTTCTTGACTGCTTTGGAAATAAAAGAGTATAAATAGCATGATTTAACATTTTTTTAATAAGTTTGACTAGATATGCTAATGTGTCAATATCAAAAAAAGATACTCAGCATAAATGCATAAAATTAAAGCATGGTATGAATATATTAGACTAGATACTGTATTTGTGATCATCTTGGATTTTGGCAAATGAAGAGTTGTATACCTTTCTCATTTTGATGTCCATAGTCGTATCCATATAGGGACATCTTATATATGCAATCATATGTTCCAAGGATGGTGGAGATGCATTACCCAAAAACGAGCACATTGGAGAAAATCTAGAGTAGCTCTAATAGGTGATCAAATAAGGGAAAATCAATTGAGATGGTTTGGACATGTTTAACATGTTTAACGATGACCAATGACGAACACCATTGAGAAAGAGCGAGTTTGTGCAAATTGAAGGCTCTAAAAGGGTACGGGAAATGCCAAATAGGACGTGGATAGAGTGAGTGATAAAAGATTTGATAATGCATGCCCTAACTAAAGATAAGGTTCTTGATAGACTAGAATGACTGAAAAGATTCGCGTTGTCAACCCATGATAGTTAAGATAAGGCATTGATGAAAGAGAAAAAAAAAAAGATGAGATGATGATTCAACCTCTGTCCAGCATTAGAATTATTTATACAGTTATACTTGAGGACATCAATACAGATGACAAGTTTATCATCCAAAAAATTAGTGTATATTCAGGGCTGGACCATTGGAATTGGATCCATCATACAATGGGACCCAATTCTAAGATCCCATTAAAAAAAATGGCTTGATTGAATGAATGTAACCATTTGTTATGTAGGCATTTAATTGACCATTTACTATTAATTTCTACAACTATCCGAGATAATGTGTAAAGTCCATATTTTGGTATTAGCTTATTCCGTTGTCAAAACAGTGTGTCAAGTGTCTTATGCCCTTGCCTACAAGCATCCAAGACAAATGAAGATGAAGACCGAAGAAGATTAATTGAAGATATTCCGATCATCGCCTTCGTTTCACTCTGTATGATGGTAAGTGACTTAGATACCTAGTATACCTTAGGAGGAATTGACTTAGAATAATTAATACCTTAGGTGACTAGTAACAATGACTGTTTGAGGGATTTCTATTATTTAGAGCTCAAATTAAGCAAATCTGGAGCTGGGCGTTCGAACGGGCCTCTGGTCGTTTGAATGGACCATGAGGGCGTTCGAACGGATGTTCATATTTCGAATTCTAGTAGCTTCTCTGGCATTCCATTCGCAAGCCATTTTCTAGCCGTTCGAAAGGTCTACGCGAAAACAGACTTCTAAGTTGTTTCCAATTCTATTTTTGGCATCCCTATTTATTGGCTTCTTCCCCAGAACGAACCTAAAAGTTTTAAGAGAGTTGTGAGTTTCTATTGAGAGATTTAGGGTTTCCCATACCCATTCTCCTCTCCTCTTCCATCCTAGAGATTGCAAGCTTTTTTGTTTAATTCTTGTTTGCTTGGATATTCTCATTGATAGGAATCCATCAAGGGTTTGATTTTAATCAATCATCAACTCGTTCTGTTAAGAACAAATTGACCGGTATTATCTGGAGCCTTTGCGAAGGAGATTGATCCGATGATGATCGTGTTTATGATATTTGGTCGGTGAAATCTGAAGTCATCATTGATAGAGATCGATATTTGAAGATCGTAGTTGTGTTGTGGAGACACAAGAGAAGTACAGGTGGTTGCGGTTGATCACGGGGCTTGTGGGTACGTGATGACTTTTTGAGGCGTGGAGGACTAAGAACTGAAGGATCGTAGTGTCAAGTCCGAAGTAGTCAGCTTCAAGTCTTGTAAGTTCTTGTTGACTTTATCTAGTGATATATCTTGCTGGACTAGGTCCCGTGGTTTTTCTCGAAAGGGTTTCCACGTAAAAACTTCTTGTGTTGTGGTTTGTTTGTTTTCCTTATTCCGCACTTAAGTGTTATTCTCCCTTAGTTAATAATTTGATTGCACAATTTAAAAAATGGTAGATAAACTTTTAGGGAAACCTAGCCACCCCCCTTGAGTTTCTGAGTTCTCAACTAAAACATTGTTTTGGGGGTTCACCGGATTTTTCAATGTGATAGACCAAGCATTACATACAACGGACCTTATGATGGTATAAGAGGGTATGTGCATGTGTGTGCATTATTTGGGCACATCCTAGACATGCCCAAGTCAAACTATAGACGCGCCTTTAAATCTAAGAACAGGGACTATATGCTTCCGGTACATATAGCATTGGCTTTAATTTGGTGGTGTGCTTCCCATACCAAGCCATGCACCATCCATTATGCATAAATACCCCAAATCAAATGTGCTACAATGCCACATAGAAGAGTGGGTAAGGCCATACATATATATATACTGATACACCCGAACATAGATGATGGGAATAGAAATACTTAAATACAGTCATACACCAGGTGATATGGAGGTGGATCAAAATCCTCTAGAATCTCAGACAAAAGTAAGGCAAGTGTCATACTCATTTCTAATGCATTGATATTTAATGAGACTAGGTAGAAAGCACAAGGTATGCTTATAACCATTGGAAAATGATAAAGATAAAGGAAAGCGAAATCCATATTTTCTCTGTACCTATATGACAGTGTTTCTCCATTTACATAGTTAATTAATCCTAGCATTCCTTTTCTGATAGGTATCTAGATCAGACTAACTTTTGTACCCAGAAAAGAAAAAAGAATTATAATATTGACATGAGAAGCTTAGACTGTAGAAACTACAAAGTTGTGTTACAAATTTCTTTTTAAAAAAATCAAATTTAACAGAATCACATGTCTGGCACAAGAAAAAAGAATACTTCCAACAGTTCAACTCCAGGATTCTTAGGTACAAGCTGTAGATAGCAAGAGCACCATAGTGAAAACAAATATATAAGTAATGGGGAAAAAAGAAAGATGACCAATGCATGGTAAGATGGTTATATTTTTCATTCTCTTTGTTGTTGTACACTTGTACCTTTGCATGTCTGCAGGGGTGTGGGTGTGAGCCCAAAAATGTGTTGGGGGGTAATACTAGACTACTAGAAAATAATAATTCCTCAGAGATCTGTAATAGGTGAATGCAGCTGCGGAACATGCCTACAGGTTTCCCTAAGTAATAAATGAAGGGATATCATAAAGTCCCAAAAAAAGTTGAAAATGACACATTAGCGGCTCTCTAAACAGCAAAAATACATCCAAATGGTAAAAATATATAATTTAATAAACTGTACCCTATCATAGAATATGAGCTCACTAGACTTTGAATAACAGTTTTACACTATCTCAGGATATAGATCTGCAATCTAGATTATATATTGAACCTGAATCCTATCCCAATTTTTCTCATGAGCCTTCTAATTTTATGGCTCCATCAATCGTTCATGCTCCATATGGTTATAACTGAAGACCTATTAAGTTGATCATATAAAAATTTAGCCATCTATGTTGTATAAAGCAAAAGTCAGACAATTTACCTTCTCTGTATAATATTTAAAAGCCACTTTCTTTTGTCCTGCTTCGTATATATTGCATTGAGAGTATATCTGACAGCAATGAGAAAGGAAAAAAATAATATCTATAATTAGGAAAAAATCTTTGCCTTAAAAATCTTAAATGAACAAAGTTGCATGTGTAAAAATTATCCTTACCTGTGATTCTACACTAGCACAAACAGCATATATGCCCCAATTTCTGGTGTAGTTGTTGTACAGATGAACTTTCCCAAATCTAACACGAGGGTGTCGCTGTCGTGTCCCATCGAAAAAGCAATGGTGAATGGTCACCCGAATGCATCTGTCACCAGTGTGAGTGGGGTCTGCTCCAATTAACATCGTCTTGTCATGTTGTGAAAAATGACATCTGATACCAAAAATGAAAACATCCATCAGGATACAACATATACCCAGAAAAATAAACTTAATTCTGTAATATGGAAAGAACATCTCACCTGGAAATAGTAATATCTGTGCTTTCTCGTGTGATATCTATAAGTCCATCATCGTAATCACGCAGGCTGCAACGGTCTATCCATATGTGCCTTGAATTGGGTTTTATTTGAATGCCATCGACATCATGTCCTCTACCACCTTCAAACTCCAGGTTGCATACAATTACATGTTCGCATTCTTTCAGCCTTAAACCCTTGCCTGTGAGTTTTATCCTCTGGCCCCGGCCATCAATCGTCTTATAAGATGATACATTCAAGTAAGATGACAGATGAATGGTGCCTGAAACTTCAAAAACAATCCAAAGTGGTTCTTTTTTACGACATCCATCACGAAGTGATCCTGGCCCATCATCTACAAACCAAAAAAAAAGCATTAAGATAATCACAAGTACCTAATACACCGTGCAGAAAACCTTCATAAAGCCACTAAACTCTCCATCCAAATCAAGACTTTCACAGGCGAACAAGCAGTACCACACATTATCAGTATATTTCCATGAAAGTTCGACATGCCAAATTTAAATCCAAAACTGACTTGGTGATCCTATCAACAGCTAGCTGTACCCATACAAGGACAGGGTTTGATTTAAATCACCTCACAAAAATACAGAGATATTTGTAAATTTCAACCCCGTAAGAGGTCAAATCTCTAATCATACCCCCCATATAGTCGAGAAATCCCCTTTGGATCCTGTTTCACAAATTTCTAATGGGTTCCTAGGAGTTTGGCCGTCTGAGTGAGAATATCCTTCAACACAACATCTCAATATTTCGTGGAAATAAGGACACACATACCTGAATCAAATGCAATATCCCTCCTATAACACCTCCATAATATAAAACCAGAAATTTCTACGAAAATCTGACTAACAATCTGCAACTATAACATATAATTTCCGCATTCACTTCGCCAATTATATAAAGTAATATAACCTCTTACAGAAATCTTCATTGATAAACAACACAATATAAAACCAAATCAACAAATTCTCATTACAGAGCTTACAAAAGAGGGCCAAAAGAAAACCCAATTGAGCTCTAGAACATCTAAAACAAAAACCATTCCAGCCCTAATGAGTAGCCAATTACGCAATACAAATCAAGAAACCCTAATTTGAGAACATATTCGAATCAAAGACAGCTCAAACCCTAACCAAGATCATCATGAAATGCTAAAAATGATAATAAAAGAGAAGAAAAGAATAGAACCTGATAAAGTGGAGACGTGATAAAGAGGTCCATGAAGGCCTCCAATGGCGAATCGGCCGAAACCCTCGGCTTGGCCGGCCAAAGCTCTCAAATTGCAGTCGACGTGAGAATACGGCAACGACGCCATGGCCGTTTTCGTTGAACTCGGGATCTGGTTTGGCGGTTTATTTTTAAAATCCGGAAAAGAGCCGTTGGTGTCGTTCCGCCTATTACGAGAGTTCGCCGATGAACGGCCGTGGACGGTCCCCATTAAATGGCAATACCTTGGTCGAACGTAGAAACCGTGCCGACTCTCTCTCTCTCTCTCTCTCTTTCTCTCTCTAACAAATAACAATTGCTACCGACGGCTCTATCTAGATCAGCAAAAAGTTCAAAAGTTGAGGCTTGAGCTTGTATTATTGGACAAGCTAGAACTTTCATTAAGTCGGTGGAGCTTGGGTTGGCTCAATTTTATTTTGAATTTCAGGATATTTTTTAATTAATTATATTATTCTAAAAAAATTTATTTACCATTAAATTATAGAGCAGTGATTTGATGACCCAGAGAGGGTTGCGGGTGCAATGACCTTGTGGCTTGGGTGTGTGTTGAGTATAGTGTATGTTTATTGTATTAACCAAAAAAAAAAATTAGGCTTAACTCATTTTAATTATGGTTAAACTTCACTAAATTATGATTAATTAGTTTACTTTTTTTTTTTAATCTAAAAATTAAGGTTGGATGATTGGCTGCCTTAATCGAGGAAGAGGAAGAAGAACCTTTCAGAATGGGTCCAATATGTCAAGGGGGGATTTTTTCAAAATATCTGAAGCAATAGGAAAAGTCAGTTTTCCTCGCCTACTCTAATTGTTCTAGCTAATGAATAAAGAGGAGGAGAGTCGGGAATTCTTAGCATGTACTAAGTGACTGAACGAAGTAATTACCTTATGAGTAAATCTTAATCACAATTAATGAGTAACAAAAAATTTGGCATGGATGAATGAGGACCGCATATTTCGCTACGTTACGAAATGGGCTATCAGTTAAACAATTTTCTGAATTGAAATTTTAAAAAAAAACATACAAAAGTAATATAATCATACATAAAAGTTAGATTTGAAGATAGTCCAAAAAATCTAGAATTACATGCTAAGGTTTTTACTTTTAATTTCTTAATTTTTTTTGTTATTATTATTTTCTAAAAATATTATTATATACTAATATAAATAATATTTATAATAAATTAACATTTACTAGCCTTAAACAAGTGAAGCTCCGATTAAGGCTGAATTAATATGGTATAATTGAGACTCAGCTTGTTTAAACATTCAAGCTTAAATACAAGTTGGTTTGCTCATTTGAGTCAAGCCAAGCCAAACCAAACCAAGCACAAGGGCCAGGGCCAACTTCCCTTGAATGCAACCTAAGAATATCTATAACAATTGCTTAAGGCTTCATTAAAATTGAGTGTAGATTAACAACAACTCTTGTTGTAGCCCCCAGAAAATAGCTTTCTTATCTCATTTAATCCTAGAAGTGCATAAGTACTTATGCTCCCCCATAATCACTACAAACTATATTATGAAATCACTAGTTATTTACATACTCCGTTATTTTGTAAACACTAATGACATGTCAAACTGAATGTTATTATTCTATTATACTCTCAGCATAAGCAGACATAGGTCATTAATTGGTTTAGATAATTTGAACCAAATAACCCATACACAAGTACTAACTCTGAATAAATGATACTTTGAACCAAAAAGAAATAAATAAAAAATAATGACATAAATAGAATAGGGCTTACACTAGAGTTTTATTGTGGCATATATTTTGAAGATTCGATTGTTTGTTAGATGTCAAGGTGGTTATCATGGGAGACAAAAAAAAAAAAAGAGACCCATGAAACGATTCTAGACCGTCAAATTAAACCCTAATTTGTTAGAATTATAAACCTTACCTAGGCTATTTGGAAACGACCTACCATATTCGGGAGGCTGCTCACTAGAACATTTGAAAACAACCTACCATGTTTGGGAGGCTGCTCACTAGAACAGCACTGTGTACTACAAATCAACCCTATCTATATATATTGAAATGAAAATGTTTCATTATGTAATGAAATGCCGGTCTTTATTGGTCCATGCCCCCTTTTTATTAAACCTGCATTAAGATCCACTCACCCTAGGGTTCATCCATTTAACCTTGGTTTTTAGAAAAAAAAATAATAAATAAACATTTTAAATTGGTTAAGCTTAACCGGGAATGTGGGATGGGATAATCATTACTCATATTGAAAAGCTAATTCTAATTATTAATAATAAAATATCAAGAAGTTAAATGGATAGATGGATCATGAACAAAATCAACAATTAGCAACTAATGAGTTCGAATCCCCTCCCTCTGTTGGCCACCCTCAGGGAGTAATCCCGTCTTACCTGGTGTGTGTGGCTTGGGGGGTGTTGCAGGTGCCCGAGGGACTAGTCAGGAGCACCTGGATACCCTCGTTTCCCCAAAAAAAAAAAAAAACTAATAGATAGATTTCAAGACTTTGATAGTAGAAAGATCTCAAAGAATCAGGACGGAACTGTAAATTTTGTACCCATGAGCTACTTCTGTCTGCAACTTATCTCTTATCGGAAGCACCCAACTTTCCATATATGCATACTGGTAAAACTTTCTAGCTAGATGAGCTTGATTATAGTCGAATAACTATTGCTCTAAGCAACAAAAAAAAAATGCTTTCATTATTATTTAAATTTTTAAACACGCTACACTTCTTCATAAAATTAAAACTTAAATTCATTTCACTATTATATTAACTTTCATATCACAATCATATAAATAGCAATGACTTTTTTGTGTTTTGTTCAAATCACCGTTTACAAAATGAAAGGGTGATAATGATTAGAGACAAAACAAACCTCTTTAAACAATTTTTTGAAAATCATTATCATCTTTAATGTCTTGTGCCAAATATTTGGAGTCTGTTTCAAAAGTCTTGCTCTACTATTCTATTCTATTAAAAGTCATAACTTATGTTAAATTGTATCATCAAATATTTTCTAAATATTCTCCATCCATTTTTAGCCTACTTTTCAACCTCTTAAAGCCATTCAACTTCACCAATGCATTCAATTTTTTTTTTGCCTTAGAAATAAAAGAGATAATAGCAACTAAAGAAACCAAATATTCCAATCTCAGGCTATAGTGGATAGAAATTGATTCATCATCATCTATGTCATTATCCCAAATGCGTGCGTGCAAGGGTGTGTGTGTGCACGCACGCACAAGGGAGCATAATTTCACTTTGGCACCATTGATAGTTTGGCCAACCCTGTAAGAGTACACCTCCTCCTGGTCAAAGAAAATGGACTTGCATCTGCTTTCATAGGTAACACATCTTAAGCATATGCAATGAGTATACATTGATTTGATGCTCAATTATGATCATTCCACATTCGAGTGGCAGAAGGACGAACCGTAAACCCGGAGGTCGTGGGACTAGTCTGAGTCTTTAAGGCTCGGGATATCCACGAACTGCATAGAGAATACTCCCGTCCCATATACTCATTGCATATAGAGAATGGAATGATCATAATTGAGTATACTCCCGTCCCATGCCACGAACTGCATAGAGAATGGACCTTTGCATAGAGAATACTCAATATCGGTTGCATGGGACGGGAGTATTCTCTATGCAGTTCGTGGGACTAGTCTGAGTCTTTAAGGCTCGGGATATCCACGTTTATAGAAATAAATAAATAACATCTAAAATTCATGGATGTCACAGCTTAGGCAGAATTGTGGGCTTCTACAAGGATGAATGATTACAAATTGAAATTACTCATTAAAGACCAACCCCATGTAACAAGGAGATGAGGACAAGTGAAAACCAAAATTTTGTGGAATTTTTCTTGTAATAGACTATATAACCAATCCATTGTCTGGTATGGTATCTTGACATGCAGGAATCCAAAGTTTATAAGAATTACCAATATACTTAAGAGCCTCAGAAATTTACTAAAGACAGGAAGGGATAAAAATGAGAAAAACTACCTGGGGGTGTTAACCGATTGGAAATAGCTGTCCACATTAAAGATAACCTAAGATATCTACCAACAAAGAAGTACAAGAACCAGATCAAAGAAATCACTCCGTTAACCTTGCAATAAACACGATCTGTCTTCTTAAATTCATGTCTCATAAGCATCCATCTTCACCACATGATATATGGTCGAATTTGACATTAAATTTCCATCTTAAAATTTTCCATTTTAAAAGTATACAAAGTTCCATTCTTTTGTTGAGACTTATAAAGCTTGGCACTTTTGTAATTCATTCATGTAGTTGGTAGGAAATTTGGGTCATTAATTCTTACCATCATGAGATTTCAAGACTTATCATTTTTTAGAAGATTTGAAGTCAAATTCATTTTGTTGCATTTGAAGTCTTACAACAATTGCAACCTAAGAGATGATAAAGCACAATACATCAAGTTTTCCAAAGAAAATGCATATTCTCAAATGACAAAACTAACAAAGTGCCCTTACCTTGTAAGTCTCGCCAAAAGAAAGGACCCAAAGGGAAAATATAACCTTGTTATAATTAGGTTTGGCAGATTGAAACAATTAACTAAAATAACACGGGAAAAAAGAGTAACAGAAAAAAAAAAAAGTGAGCAAACTCCAGCCCTTAAGCCTGCCTCGATAAAACATGAAACAATGAAATTTCATCACTTAAGCAAGGCCAACCTATCAAGTTCAGAAGAAAATTGAACGAAGACACCAAAATTTAATTCGTTTCACATATCTCAAAGTTCCAATCAAATGGGTGGCGAATAAGGAAAGTTGTCTACATCTACACCAAAATTCAAGGAAAACAACTGTTCAAAATTTTATCTTCAGCATGATAGTCAGAGCGTGAGAAACACAAATATGTATTTCGTAATTTGATAGTAACCTACACCTTTATGGCATACTTCCTCATAGGAAAGTACATCTCCTTCTTCTTCTCCCGTTCCGTCTTCAAAGATTCCTGCATACAAGCAAAAAAGAAAGATAAGCCTGTTGAAGAACAGCGTATGTGAACAAATACAAATGTTCAACAATGACGACGAACAACAACAGGTAGGCATACAACCCTTCCAGAGCTTACACATAGTTGGGATACTACAACAGTGTCGCAAGAGTGTTAAAATTTGACCACTCTCAAACACCAATAACAGCATCTAATGCCTCATGAAACCCCTATCACTCCATACACCTATCAAATCTCGCAAAGCTTCTCATTCATTCATTCTCAAATACTGTTAACAGTTCATTAGCTTCCACACCCTTGAAGACAACTTAAGGGTAGAAACAGGAATTGATGAAACAAAACACAAACTAGAAAATAGCAGCAAGGAGACCATGGAGAAAATGTGGATCATTATTCACTATAAAAATTTTATGGTAAGCTTGGTGTTTAATACCTCTCCAATAGTCCAATTATTAGAGACATCTGTACATAACTACATACTAGAAAGTATAAACCAGAAGGACCTAATGTTAGATGTTTTTAAACTTAAACTAAATATGCTAACTACCTCATAAACTACAAGGGCACCCCACATCAAAGACGAGAGACAAGCACCCCAGCAATTCTCTATAATTAATACCTAAACTCGAGCCTAGTCTCACAATCATACCCACTAAAGAAGTAATTCCAGTCGAGTAGGCCTAATACAAAAGAAAAGTTTGTCAGAGAATATGCACATGGCTTCTTCATACGTATCGCAATACCAACTCTTCGGAACACATAATGATTCACCAAACATCTCCAATGAAATCTAGGGGCCCAATAGTCATCTGAGTATTCTGACCAACTCACCCAAATTTCACCTCTATTCCGGATTGAGGTCGTCAAATCATACAAATATAGCACTCAGATTTCATCCAATAATTACTAACAAAAGCAGCATTAAATTTGCAGAACTTTCCAGTGTCAATTGTTTCTGTCCCTCAAGGTTTGTACACCTCCTAGCATTTAAAAAATAAAAACAACTAACCCCCATCATTTCAAAGTTTCAAACAGATTAATATAAAAGTATGACAAGTATATTGCCTATCAATCGCCGAAAGCGAGTATATTGTACTTTAAACAATTATTGACGTTTAATTGCTAACAAATCACACCAATACATGAACTCAGACCATCTCCAAGGGATACGTCAAAGGAGGTAGCAAAGTTGTTTTGTTGTGCCATGTAGGACAAACCAAACTCCAAAGGACATGGTAATTAGACCATCTCCAAAGGGAAGTAGCAAATGTGTCATTTGCCCCCATATGCATATTTGACACTTCCATTTGCTACTTTTGAGATTTGGTACTCTAATGGAAGTAGTAAATTTTATTATTTTTTTACCTATTATAACCATTTACAAAATTCTAAATCATTTAACTTTTATGCCAGTTTATAACCGTTGCAATTCAAATTTTCATCTCTTTTCTTTATCTCTCATTCTCACACATATTTCTCATTTTCACCAACTTCTCAACTCCATAATCTCTATTTCGGTTTTATTCTTATCCATAGAGGGCCATTTTGGATGGAACTGCTTCTCTCCAACTCTGACCCCACCCCCGACTATGAATTGGAGGTGTTGGCCATAGTTACTCTACAACAAGAACAATCTGATGTAGAGAGAAGAGTGAGACTATGTCGCAGTTCCATTCAAGGTCACGCAACTATCCGGCATGATCGAGTTAAGGCCACGAAAAACTTTACAATGACTATTTTACTGAAAACCCTGTGTCTCCTATTCAATTTCGGAGGAGGTTTCGAATGAGCCGACCTCTTTTCCTTGAATCCAGTTTGAGGCTCGTGACCCGTACTTTGTCCTAAAAAGATATGCAAATGACTAATTTACCGAAAACCCTATGTACTCTCCTATTCAATTTCAGAGGAGGTTTCGAATGAGCCGACCTCTTTTCCTTTGAATCCAGTTTACAGTGGAGGCTCGTGACCCGTATTTTGTCCTAAAAAGAGATGCAGTTGAACAACTTGGCTTTATAGTCATTAGCATTCAAATAATCTCTTCAATAGCCATTGGCATTCAAACAAAACAATATGGGTTGGTATGCATTCAAAGCCATGGCCCCACTAATACTTTAATCAATATAGGTTGGTTTTCCGTGTGAACAAAACACAGCAAAGTTGTCGTGTTTTGCACTGATAGCAAATTTGTCAATAATAAGACCGTCTCCAAGGAATACATCAAAGGAGGTAGCAAAGTTGTTTTGTTGTGCCATGTAGGACCCAACTCCAAAGGGCACGATAATTACTGTGGGCAAATTTGCTACCAGTGCAAAACACGACAACTATGTCATATTTTGTTCACACGGAAAATCAACCTATATTGATTTAAATATTAGTGGGCTCATGATTTTGAATGCAAACCAGCCCATATTGTTTTGTTTGAATGCCAACGATCATTCCAAATTTCCAACGACTATTGAAAAAGATTATTTGAATGTCAACGGCTATAAAGCTAAGGCTTTATATAAACAATGGTTTGAAGAGATGACAAATCAAGGTGTCCAACTGCATCTCTTTTTAAGACAAAGTACGGGTCATGAGCCTCCACTGCAGATTGGATTCGAAGAAAAAGAGGTCGGCTCATTTGAAACTCTTCCAAATTGAATATGAGTACACAGGGTTTTCAATTAAGTAGTCGTTCTAAAGTCTTTCATGGCCTTGAACTCGAACACGATGGATAATTGTGTGACCTTCACGGCGGATAATTGTGTGACCTTGAATGAAACTGCGACGTGGTCTCATTCTTCTCCCTACATCAGATTTTTCTTGTCGTATAACAACTACGGCCAACATCTAAAATTCATAGTCAGGAGCAAGGTTGGAGAGAAGCAAATCCATCCAAAGATGGCCCCTCAGACACAAGAATAAAACTGAAATAAAGATTATAGAGTTGAGAAGTTAGTAAGAATAAGAAATGTGCGTGAGAAACGGCAATAAACGTACATAAACAGTCATAAACGTGCATAAACGATCATAATAGGTAAAAGATAAAAATAATTAAATTTGCTACTTCCATTAGACCATCTCCAAGGGGCGTAGCAATTCACACGGCGAAGGAGAATTGTTGTTCTACGTAGGATTGGGTTACCTCCAAATGACACACAGCAACTGAATGACTTAAATTTACTACCTCTTCAAAACACGACAATTTTGTCATACTCTGTCCTCACGGCAAATAATTTTATTTGAAAAATATATTAAGTAGACCCCAACAATAATGATAACATTCCACCAGTCATGAAGTAACAAATTTTAAACGCAATATGCAAAAGGTAATAATAATAATAATAAATTTTGCTACTTCCATTAGAGTACCAAATTTGAAAAGTAGCAAATGACACATTTGCTACCCAAATTTGCTGATTCCCTTTGGCACCAACAGTCACAGCCTTATATGTTCACACCGACTCTAAACCATGCCGTACTCCATCAAGGAAAAGTAAGCCAATTCCTCAAGAACTCCAAGGACAATGAACACAAGAGAACTAGAGAGAACACTTAAAGAATACTAGAGCTCTTATTGCTTCACAAGAAGGCTCACAATGCTTGAATGCTTCACAAATGAAAGGGTCCTCCCATTTTATAGACTCCAAGGGATGGTTATAGAATGCTAGAATCCCTTACTTCTAGATTGTTCTCCCTCCTCTCTAAGAACCTTCTATAGAGTTTCTACCTCCTTCCTAGGAAGCTTCTAAAGAAGCTTCTACATGTCTCTTCTCTAGAAGGATCTATACATGTATGTACAATTTCACGGAGCGTTTGCTAACCAAAATGACTAGCCACTTTAGATGCTGCCTACTCCAACACCAATGGCCCAACAACGCCTAGTTCATGGCTAGTGTGGGTCTAAACATACGCGCGTGACAATCTCCCCCGCCTAAATCTCTGACGCCCTCATCAGGAGAATCCACTCTTTGGATCCCAACGCGCTATGAATCTGTCCCAACCCCCGATGTTCCTGCGTTGGCTTTGATACCACTTGTCATTGAGTACTTGCCAACTAAAATGACTAGTCACTTTTGGCTTTGATACCACTTGTCATTGAGTGCTTGCCAACTAAAATGACTAGTCACTTTAGATGTTGCCTACTCCCACACCAATGGCTCAACGATGCCTAGTACATGGCTAGTGTGAGACTAAACATCCGCGCGAGACAACAAGCCTACTAGGTGTTTGATAAAATGTCGTATAACAACTATCTCCATTTGCTACTTTTCAAATTTAACACTCCAATTTAAGTAGCAAATTTTACTATTTTATTATATTTTTTTATCTATTACCTATTACTTTTCAAATTTGACACTCCATAGCCATTGAAATGTTATCATTATTGTTGGGGCTCACTTAAAATTTTAATCAAATAAAATTATTTGTCTTGAGGACAGAACATATCAAAATTATTGTGTTCTAAAGAGCTAGTAAATTTAAGTCATTCGATTGTTGTGTCCCTTGGAGGTAACTCAATCCTACGTAGAACAACAATTGTCCTTTGTCGTGTGAATTGCTATGCCCTAACGGATATAGCAAACCGGGTAGCAAATGATGTTTGAAGTACCACGTCATACTAATCTATCTCCAACGGATACATTATTCGATGTGTCAAATTTGCTTACCAATTGAAAACACGGCAAAGTTGCCGTGTTTTGAACCACACGGCAAACCAATTTATATTATAAAATATTAGTGGGCCCCCTTTATGTCAATCCATGCCAACGGCCAATGCTTTATTTGAATGTCAATGGCTCTATGCCAAAAGCTATAAACGATTTTATTTGAATGTCAATGGCTATAAAGCTAAGGACAATGCTTTGTATAAAACAATATTTTTTTTCCACCATTTCCCCTTGTTGTTCTCATTTTTTTAATCAATTTCGACACGAATCCTCAATTTTCTACTCATCAAATTACGGATCAATCATCGCAATTCTCTACTCATTCCTCTCAATCTAGTGTCCTGCCAGAGAGCACTAAAAAAGCAAAGGTGTTAGCTTCAACTTACAAGAAGACATTCTTCTTATGACGACATGACTCGACATCAGCATGACTAGCGTGCATGGGAACAACCAAAATAAGAACAATTTCTAGATGCGGCAAGTGTGAGAGTATTTCCAACACTACAAGAAAATTGATTGTGATTGGGATGAGAAGTCAGTACAACAACGGTATGAGATTATTTAACATGCAACCAACAATTTTGTAGTTGTAATGTTCAAATTGAAATATGTGCCGAAGTGGAAAGAATGAACAAGACAATGTAAACCTAAATATATATTGATTATTGTTTTGCATATATTTAATTAAGATTTGTATTTTTTCTAGATTGGGGATGCAAAAGCACCATATGCACAAACGGTTGGAAAAAAGTTCATGTTTGACCATTGTCAGAATATGTCCAGCTGAAATGGATGGATAACATTAGCAAAACAAAAACCATCATTTAGAGGCAAGGATGTGAAATCCTTTTCTGGTATGTCATCACCTTCTACTCTAGATAGTCTCATAAATCTTGTAGATGACGACGTCCCAAACATAGGTTTTGTACAAAGACCACCATGCAAAAATGTTGAGAAGCGAAAATTGAAAAATCACGAAAAAAACATCACAGAAGCGCCTATTGTTATGGATATCTTAAGAGAAATGATGGAATGTAGGAAAAAAAATCATGCAGCCTACTTTATAGGCAAATTGAAGAGAAAAAGAAAACCGATGCAAAAAAAATGGAGCTGATTGAAAAGCAGCTAATCCTAACGATGGATATGAGTGGAATGACTCCAGATGCCCAAGAATATTATAGTCGCCTTAATGCAAATTCTTCAAAGAGGCTTTGGTGGTGTTTGAAGACTATTTGTTTCTTTTAATTATTTGCTATCATTATTGTATTTGAGAAGTTGGAGTAGCAAAGGACACATTTGTCCTAAAAAGGGATGCAGTTGGACGCCTTGGTTTGTCATCTCTTCAAAAGTCATTGTTGCAATGAGGATGTTTGTGTATGGAGTAGCGACAGATGATGTTGTGGGCGACTATGTGAGGATCGGTTAGAGTACCTCTGTTGAAAGTCTCGGTTGTTGGCATAACACCATTGGCAATCAAATAAAGCATTGGCTGTTGGCAATTGGCAGAGAGTCGTTGGCAAAAAGGGGGCCCACTAATATTTTACTATATAAATTGTTTC
Source organism: Tetracentron sinense (assembly GCA_015143295.1). Lineage (NCBI taxonomy): Eukaryota > Viridiplantae > Streptophyta > Magnoliopsida > Trochodendrales > Trochodendraceae > Tetracentron > Tetracentron sinense. Next base: position 5,978,817 of record CM026563.1, read on the forward strand.
GTCGTGTAGTTGAAAACACAACAACTTTGACATGTTTTCAATCGGTAAGCAAATTTGGCACACTGAATAATGTATCCGTTGGAGATGGATTTATCTGACATGGCAAAACAAACATCATTTATTACCTGATTTGCTATATTCATTGGAGATGGTCTTAGACCATCTCCAACAGGCAAAGTAAACCGAGTAACAAATCATGTTTGCTGTGTCACGTCATCGAAATCATGCTAACGGATACGATATCTATCTCCAAATTTGCTTTTCCGTTTGCTACACGGCAAATCTGTCGTGTTTTCAATCACATAACAAACAGTTTTATTTTATAAAATATTAAGTGGGCCCCTATGACAATCCATGCCAATGTTGACCGTGTCCTTTTTTCCTGGCCGATTCTACTGATTTTTTATCTCGGTTTCCTGTTGAAAAGAGTCGAATATTCAAAATTTTGAATTGCAACGGTCATAAACTGGCATAAAAGTTAAATAAAAAATATTTAAAAAAAAAAAATTTAATTTCTTGTAAACGGTAATAAATGACAATAAACGTGCCTAAACGATCATAATAAATAATAGAATTTGATACTTCTATTGGAATGTCAAATTTGAAAAGTAACAAATGGAAGTAACAAATATGCAAATAGAGTAACAAATGACACATTTGCTAGACTCAAATTTGCTACTTACCGTTTAAACGGTAATAATAAGCAAATATATATATATGGGCTAGCAGATGTGTCATTTGTTATCCCATATACATATTTGCTACCTCCATTTGCTACTTTTCAAATTTGACAGTCCAATGAAAATAGCTAATTTTATTATTTTATTTAATAAATAAATAATTATAACGAGTCGACTTAATGAAATGGGAAGCAAACTATGAAATGACATAGGAGCCACAGATATTTTAATCATTTAAAACAAATTTTTAGTGTGTTTAAAACCGAAAAATTTGTCGTGTTTCAAACTTGGAAGCAAATTCCATTTGTTTTATGTTGTATCCTCTGAAGGTCTTATCGTTGATGTGGCACAACAAATTCCATTTGCTACCTTGTTTGCTACTCCCAGGTCTCATTGTTGATGTGGCATAGCAAATTCAATTTCCCACGTCAGCAATTTAACCACCAATGGATACGATATACAGCAAATGAGATTTGCTTCCGAGTTCAATACACAACAAATTTGCCAGTTTTCAAACACACGGCAAATTGCTTTAAATGATTAAAATATTTGTGGGTCCCTATGTCATTTCAGATTTTGCTTCTCATTTCATTAAATGGGCTCCTATGAGCTTGCTTCCCCTTTTTTTAAATTCACTTTGTTATTTCTAATGAAGTGTCAAATTTAAAAAGTAACAAATATGTATATAGGGTAACAAAAGACACATTTGCTACATACCCTTGGAGATGGCAGCAAAGTATCGTTGCTATGCCACATTGGATTGGAAATATCTTAAATGGAGGTAGCATATGTTTTGTCAAATTTGCTACCTCTTCAAAACACGGCAATTGTGTCGTGTTTTGAAGAGGTAGCAAACAATTTAAGTTGAGTAAAATAATAGGTGGGCCCCACCAATAATATGTAAATTTTAAATAGTTTATGGTACTAAATGGAGGTAGCATATGTTTTGTCAAATTTGCTACCTCTTCAAAACACGACAAATTTGTCGTGTTTTGAAGAGGTAGAAAACAATTTAAGTTGAGTAAAATAATAGGTGGGTCCCACCAATAATGTGTAAATTCCAAATAGTTTATGGTACTAAATTTGCTACTTCTCTTGGAGTGCTAAATCTCAAAAGTAGCAAATGGATGTGACAAATATGCATATAGGATAAAATCGCAGATGATTTGCTAACCTTTGCGATTTGCTACTCACACATCTCCAAAGGGAAGTAGCAAATGTGTCATTTGCTACCCTATATTCATATTTGCTTCCTCTATTTACTACTTTTGAGATTTAAACTATCTCCAAGGATAAGTAGCAAATGGAGGTAGCAAATGTGTCATTTGCTACCCTACCCCATATACATATTTGCTACTTTTCAAATTTATCACTCCAAGATAAGTAGCAAATTTTACTATTTTATTATTATTTTTATCTTTTACCTATTATGACTGTTTATACCTGTGCACGACATCCGTACTAATGTTGAATAATGTCGTCATAAGAGGAATGTCTTCTTGTACATTGAAGCTGGCACCTCGTTTTTTTTTTTTTTTTTGCACTCTCGGGTAGAACGCTAGATTGAGAGGAAAATATGGTTGGCCTTGACTTTTTATAGTCATTAGCACTCAAAAAGCACTAACCGTTGGCATAGTGCATTCATTCAAAGAAAAATAGCCATTGAATAAAGAGCAAGTCTAGTGTATATAGCCGTTGGCATTAAACTCTATAGGCCCACTTATTTTTATAATAAAAAAAAACATTTGTTGTATGGTTCAATATATGGCAAATTTACTGTGAAACCATCTTGGTAGCAAATTTGGTCGCAAAGTTATCATATCCCTTGGAGTTGAATTTAGATGATGTGGCACAGGAAACCGGAATTGTTACCCGGTTTGTCGTGCCCTTTAGAAATGGTCTTAGGACCCTAATGGAAGTAACAAATTTAGTACCATCAACCATTTGAAATTTACACATTATTGGTGGGGTCCACCTATTATTTTACTCAACTTAAATTGTTTTGCTACCTCTTCAAAACACGGCAAAGTAGCAAATTTGACAAAACACTTTTCTACCTCCATTGGAGGTATTCCAATCCAATGTGGCATAGCAACAGTACTTTGCTACCTCATTAGCTGTGTCCGTTGGAGATGGTAAGGCACGGCAAATCGGGTAGCAAATCCAGTTTGATGTGTTACGTCATCTAAATGCAACTCCAATGGATACAACAAACTCAAAACCAAATTTGCTACCTCCCTTCCTTCACGGCAAATTTGTCGTGAATTGAGCCACACAGCAAATGTTTTTCTCATTCTAAAATAAGTGGGCCCCATAGAGTTTCAAATTTGAAAAGTAGGTCTTTGAGTGACAAAATAAATGGGTCCCATAAAATAATAAAATTTGCTACTTACCCTTAGAGTAACAAATTTGAAAAGTAGCAAATGGAATTAGCAAATATGTATATGGGGTAGCAAAGGATACATTTGCTACTTACCCTTGGAGATGGACACAACAACTAACATAGCAAACTACCTTTATTGTGCCACTTCAGCAAGCATGTTCTCCAACGTATATGGCAAAAGAGAATTCCCATTTGCTATAGCTGAAAACCCAACAAATTTGTCCGTGTTCAACCACACAGAAAATCCTTTGTTGCATTAAAATAATAGTGAGCCCATCTCTCTTTGTTGCATTAAAATAATAAAATAATATTTGCTACCTCCATTTGCTACTTACTCTTGGAGTGACAAATTTGAAATGTAGCAACTGGAGGTAGCAAAATAAGCAAATATTATTTTAATGCAACAAGGAAGAGGGATCCACTATTATTACTGTTTAAATATGAAATCAAGGGAGAGGGACCCACTATTATTTTAATACAACAAAGGATTTTCTACATGGTTGAACATTCGACAAATTTGTCGGGTTTTCAACCAGTTAGCAAATGGAGATTCACATTTCACGTATACGTTGGAGATTATATTTGCTGAGATAGCACAGCAAAATACCTTTGCTACCTTAGTTTCCGTATAAGTTGGAGATGGTCTTAGACCATCTCGAACCGATACGTCAAATGGAGTAGAAAAGGACGTTTGCTAATCCACCTCAGCAAAAACCATCTCCAACCCATACGGCAAATCTGAATCTCCATTTGTAACCTCGTTGAAAACCCGACAAATTTGTTGGGTGTTCGACCAGATAGCAAATCTTTTTCTTCATTAAAATATTTAGTGGGCCCCTTTCTCCACTTCTAATATCATATTCAAATTGTCATAATCCACCAACGGCTCTTTGAGTTTAAACAGTCATAATCCACTAACAGCTCTATTGTCTTGCCTATATAACTAAGATAAACATTTGTTTCTTTTACCACTTTATTTTATTGTTCTAATATTTTTTAAATTAGTTTCGAAATGAATACTGAATTTTTTACGCAGGAAATTGCGGATCAAACATTACAATTCCCTACTCATTCCGCTCAATCTAGCGCTCTGCCAGAGAGCGTTAAAAGGAACGAGATGTCAGTTTCAACATATAATAAGACATTCTTCTTGTGACAGTATGGCTCAGCATCAGTAAGGATGTCGTGCACAGAAACGACCAAAGTAAAAACACTTTTTGGGGACGAGTGGCAATATTTCCACTACTACATGAAAATCGATAGTGATCGGGGATGAGAAGTCACTACAATAACGGTGGACGACTATTTAACATGCAACCAACAAATTTTGTGGATGTTATGCTCAAATTGAAAACATGTGCCAAAGTGGAAAGAATGAAGACAAGGTAAACCAAAATATTTGATTAATTATTATTGTTTTGCATATATTTAATTAAAACAAGGTAATAAATTTGGATTATTTGATTGATAATTGTTGTTTTGCATATATTTAATTAAGATTCGTATTTTTCAGATTACGGATGCAAAAGCACTATACGAACAAACGGTTGGAAAAAAATTCATGTTTGACTATTGTTGGAATCTGTTGAGACTCTAGCCGAAGTGGATGGATGACATTAGCAAACAAAAACCATCATTTAGAGGCAAGGCTACAAAATCCTTTTCTGACATGTATCACCTTCTACTCCAGACAATCCCATAAATCTTGCGGAGGAGGACGTCCCAAAAACTGATTTTGTGAGACCATGCTGAGAAGCAAAATATGCAAGATCGTGGAAAAAAGCAAAATATGCGAGATTCGTAATCTTTACTTTTTATTGTCGTTCATGACTATTTATGATTGTTTATTGTGGTTTATGACTTTATGACCGTTTATAGCCATTTATGACCGTTGCAATTCAAATTTGAATTTTCGACACTTTCTTTATAAATTCAACAATTGGGATATTTGATCAACAATTTCCTGAGTAAAATATTCAAGAATCATCTCAAAACTAATTTTAAAAATACTTGAATAGCAAAATGAATTGGTAAAAAAAACAAGTGTTTACCTTGGTTTTATAGGCAAGGCAATAGAGCCGTTGGTGGACCGTTTAAACTCAAAACTCAAAGTGTCGTTGGTGGACCGTTTAAACTCAAAGTGTCGTTGAGATTATGACCGTTTAAATATGACATTGGAAGTGCAGAGAGGGGCCCACAAATATTTTAATGAGGATAAAGATTTGCTACCTTGTTCAACACCCGACAAATTTTCTGAGTTTTCAACGAGATAGCAAACTAAGATTTTGAATTGCAGTATGGGTTAGAGTGGGTTTTTGCTGAAGTGAAGTAGCAAATGTCCTTTGCTACTTCATTTACCGTATGGGTTGGAGATGGTCTAAGAGTGTCAATCTTCAAAAGTAGCAAATAGATGTAGTAAATATGCTTATAGGGTAGCAAATGACACATTTGCGAACCAAACTTGCTACTTCCCTTTGGAGATGGTCTTAGAATCTCCATTTTGATGTTGATTAAAGCATAGCACAATACTTCCAATGAAAAACATTAGTAATTTTCACAAAAATGAAAAACTACGAATATGCAAGAGTTCAACATAAGAAATTTGGGAGGTAACAGAGCATAAACAACTAGATCAAAGTTTATATGATTAGCATTGGACACAAGTACCTGGTGTTTGGTAAGGCGTTTCCTGATTGCTCTGGTTTTCTTCGGGCGCAGATCAAGCGGCAGAAACTTCTTCTTCTTGTAGGCTTCCCTGAGAGCCGCTTTTTGTTTCTGCGAAATCACCGTCAAAACCTGTGCGATCGACAACCTAACCACCTTTCTGATGCACACGAAAACACAAAAGTAAACAAAATGCATCAAACACCAACTAATCAATCGGACTATTAACGGAGTTCTTTAGAGAAATCCAACAGTAATAAACGAGATCTGGTATGAAAATTAGTAGAGAGAGAAACTGAAAAGGAGAGAAGAAATGTAGGTTTATACATCTTGGAGAGCTTGTTCGGCGCTCCACCGGTGACCTTCGCGACTCGGAGAAGAGCGAGCTCTGCTTTCAGATCCTTCAACTGGTTCAATAAATCGGTCTTCGTCTTTCCTCTGAGCTCGTGAACCTTGATCCTCGCTGAAGAATTTCGCACAAAAACAAAGAAGAAATACCAAATTAGATCGAAATATATCAATGAGTAAGGATTTTTCAGTGTTTATGAGGAAATCAAAGTAGCAGAGATGAGTTTTGTTGTTCTTCTTACCCATTGCTGAGACTCTGACCTACTACGGCTCCTCCCTCTCTCGCTGCCCTTCTAAAACCCTAAAGATGGAGAGGGCTTCTTAACATGAATTCCTTTCTCTACTTTTTATACTTACGAAAAGGCCTTCTTCTTTTATGGCATGTTATAAATTGATCCTTGTTTGATAGGCTGTTAAAAAAGCCCAGGTGCCCGACCCGGACTGTCCAAACCCGCCAAAAACCCGACCCTTCTTCTGCCTTGGGCTGGGTAGGGCCCAAAACCAAGAAGCTCTTCTTCCATAGGGCCGAGCTAAGGCTAACCCTTGCCCGGCCCAACCCTACCTCAGAACAAAATACTTAATCGACAGGAGTCCAGTCTCTTGGAAAAAACCCTAATTTAGGACTTGAGTACTTGGGAGGGCAGCACCTCAGCCTCAGGCATTGACGAGTTGATGGCCCATGTCCAGACCAGCCAAACCCAAATAAAGATCGGGCTGGGCTATGTTCAGGCTCACATTTGGGCCCAAAGTTGAGTTCTAGTTGGGTTGGGCTACCTTGGCTTGGACTTTTTTTTTCCCCTGTTACAAGGCTTCTTTTTATTTATTTTTGGTTGATTGGTTAGACACAGGAATGGATCTTGCCCTCAATCCATAGGTCGCCATGTATCCCTCATGAATTGGGGTTAAGTTTCACTAACTCTTACCCTATGTTTGGTTGCCAAGAAAATAAATAAAAACATAGAAAAGAAAATTGGACAAGACTCAACTAAGAATTGTATTAGAAATTCAAATTTTTCTTTTCTTTTCCATGTTCGCACCTATTTTCTCAGCAACCAAACATAGCATTAAGGTTCAACCATTTAACATTGGATTTTAGAAAAAACAATAAAATAGAATTAATCACAGGAATTAGAAATTTTTTAATGAGGGTTAAAAGGGATCTGTACTCTATAGTGAGAGATGGTTTTGGTCTGGCGATGGTCATACCAATTTCTATCCCCTTAGACAAACACACACAAGCCAACACACGCACAGGTTCATGTGAGGCTAAATCCAACCCATCTTACCAAAAGGGCCTATCTCATTCAATTGTTCATCTACGAGAGGAAGCTACCCAAAAAAAAAAAACTAAACCTAATAGAAGAAGAAAAGTTTATTTTTGCTCTTTGGGTCCAACTCAGGCGCAGCCCAAATAGAGAAGTTGTATTGGGCTGGGTTCAGGCCCAATAGTCTGGGCTGAGTTTAGTTGTGGTGTATTTAGACCATAACTAGTCTGGGCTGAGTTTAGTTGTGGTGTATTCTGAAACAAAATCCTACATAAGAAAGAAGACAGTATATATGCACACAAAAAAAAAGTGAAGTATAGTGTTTTTAATAGCTTGATATTTTATTTACTTATATATATTATATTTTAATTTATAAATTATTTTATTATAATATTAATTATATATATATATGGCATCACTTGATATAATTAGGTCAACCCAATTGATTTGACGGTTCGACCGGTTTGGATCAAATCGTCCCTTGACCAAGTCAGTGTTCGGTTCGATTTTTAAAACATTACCCAAAGCATTTTCTTTTTTTTAGTGAAAACAATTCAAATCCAATTGAATCATTCTGGTATAGCTGTTGAATTACCAAACCATTCTGCCGTTCACCAGATCATAGAATCACTGAATATAATCAAATAAAAAAAATTCTAAAATTCCTTCATTTGGAGTAATTTCCGTCAATTTTGACCAAAATTTATTTTCAAATTTTACTTGAAAAAGTAAAAGAACATAAATTAATAGTTCTATTCTAAAAACTAAGCGAATAAATAGTAGATTTGAGCATGAGAAATGTTTGCCCATTTGTAAACTTCTAAACTCTCACAGTGACTACTTTTTTCTTTTACTTTTATAACTGATTGAGACCATAATTTCATCTTCTACAAAAAATTATTTTTCTTAACCTATTGAATGGATAACAACGACAAGTTTGCATCCACATTGTGAGTTTGAATTTTTTTAAATATGTGCCTGGACTAACACTCCTCTTTAAACATTATTTTATAGCTGAGAGGTTAGGTACCAGATAGATGAGAGGACAAGGTAAGACCGGGCTTCGAAATGTTGAAGATGAGAGCAAATCTGGCTAGCCAAGTAAAAAAGGGGAGACAAATTCGGCCAACTAATTGGGAAGAGTTGGGGCTGTAAGGGGATTTGGAAAGAGAGACAGTGACAGGGAAATAGAGGTAGATACTAGACAGTGAAGGATATAGAAATCAGATTTTTTCTACTCTTGTTTGCTGCTATCGTCACACCATTGTTTGTCATTGTATCACTATCGTTTGCAATCCACGATAGCAATAGGGAGGGACCTTGTGAATGAATAAATGATAGAACCTTATAAAGAAGGAGAAAACCCTTAAGTTGGAGTTACTTTTTTTTATATATACAAAGAGGGAGGTACCTAGTAAATGATACAACCTTATAAAGAGAAAGAGAAAATGACCCTCAAAATTTAAAAGACACTACAATCATGAAAAAGAAACATAAAATCGTGTGTCACTTAAGTGGTCCGGTTACTTAAACATTGATACAACCTTAACTTATTAGTCACTAACATTTAAAGTATTTTAATCTCTTTTAATTTTGTATAGAAATTTTCAAAATTAAAGAGAAAAAAAAACTTCAAAAATGTATTATATGTATTTACATATCTCTGGTGGCCAATTATAGGGTTAACGTAAGGTAAATAAATTTAACCAAAAAAATTAAATAAAAAAGTATGATAAATAAACCACCATGTCACATAACTTAATAAAAACTTTTTACTAATTCACTAGGAGTTTCATGCTTTTAAAGTGGATCCTATGACCGCCACCTAATTTATTTTTTTTTGGCAACACATTCACCTGCCAAACTTAGAAAAAGACATTATTTGTCACAAGAGGAAAGTCTTGCCAAATGAATGGCTGACCATTCATTTTTGGTGGCCAAACGAACAGCCAACTTGACTTGAATACACCCCTAATGCCAGGCTTCAATCTGGGCAACGGTAGTGTACTTGTCACCACTCTTTTGGTTTCGGGTTCCATTCCCGGATGGTGAGTGTTGTAATTTCCACCCGCCCTAACCTAGAACAGATAGTAGCTCATTTATCGGGGTTGCAGCCTATTGGCAATATAGCAGAATTTTTTTTTAAAATCTGGGCAACAGATTCACTCCTTTTGTGAATAAAAAGTAGCTAGGTAGAATGGACCACACTATTTTAGACCCATTTTCTCACATATGGGACAAGTTGGCCCATGAGAGTGTCTGCAAACAATCCCCTTCCAAGTAAATAAATAAACTAAAGAGAAATTGATTTATTGATAATAATCTTGGATGATTTATAAGAACCTTAAAAGTGTTTAAATAATATTCCAAGACTCCTAATATAGAAAGATCTCTAAAAGATAATCTTAATCTACTCATATCTAATTAAATCATATATTCAAACTTAATTGATATTATCTAATTGTGAAGAAATACATTGATAATGATACAGTGTATCTTATTCACTTTATTACAATAAGATATTCTCAAATATTCCCTCTAAAACACATGTGGATTGAAAATCTTCATAGGTTTGCCGTAACTTAAGTACTTCATTTTTGTATGAAGAGCTAAAACGTCTAACTGTGTTTGGTAGTCACCGTCAGTCTGTGAAGTCTATCTCTGTCGCATTCCGCTCATTTCTATAAGTCAGAGCCGGTAGCCTACTAAATTGAGCTGTCATGACCGTCTCCCCAAAGCACCAGAAGAATGATTTGCAATATGAAGAAAATCTCTTGTTAGAGAGGTCTTCCATAAAATAAAAGAAGATACGCTTATTACGGCAGCCATCAAAGAGGAATAAAAAAGTTAGATCAACCATGCTAACATCTATGGTGGCTTTGATGGCAGAAAAACAAGAAATAAAATAGAGAAATTTCAGTTCCGACGAGCGGCAGCAATGTCGCCCGCCAGAAACACGTAATGAAATGGAAAAAAAATCAATACTGGCAAATCGCACGCTCTGATATCATAAAGAGAAATTGACTTATTGATAATAATCTTGAATGATTTACAAGAACGGTAAGAGTGTTTAAATAATATTCCAAGACTCCTAATATAGAAAGATCTCTAAAAGATAATCTTAATCTAATCTAATCTAATCATATCTAATAAAATCTTATATTCAAACTTAATTGATACTATCTAATTGTGAAGAGATACACTGATAGTGATACAGTGTATCTTATTCATTTTATTACAATAAGATATTCTCTAATAGAAATTATTTTATTTTTTGGAGCGCAAATATTATACAGGAACATGACACAAAATCCTAGGGGTTTTTTCAGAAAAATTAGGAAGGAGAATATGATCAAGAAAAAACAAGTTAAATATCATTCTATTAAAAATTAAAAGTGATTTTTAAAATTTTTCTTAAAATAAAATAATTTTTTAATAGACCATATTACCTTTATATTATAAGATATTATTACATTTTATGGGCATTTATTTTAGTAACTAGACTACTTAGAATTTATTACTTACGAGTTTTTACTTCAATTAGACTATTGGAAATTTAATAATAATGAGTCCAACTAATATATTCTTAAATCTAAAGTATATAAAATGTTACAAAATTAAATGTTTTTCCCAATTTTTTACTCTCACTATACTACTTAAAATTTAATAACAATGAGTCTTACCGCCTCAATGTATTCATGAGGAGAACCTATTATTATTTTCCATTACTAATTTTCTATTCATACTAAAACTCTTTTTTTTATTATAATTAAGAAATAAATTTAAAGATACAATTTATTGATACTTATTTTTGTCAACATATATAATTAAGAGTTTATCCTAAGTAAACAACTTAAACAATATTTATAAGAGTTTGACATATGTAAATTACTTACAAACTATTTATTAAAGAAGTAACTATTAATTATTTACTAAAATTATTATTTTTAATCCCATTTAATTGAGGTCATAAAATTATAAATACTAATAATAATATTTTTAATCTAATCTTATTAATAAAAATTAATCCGTGCAAATTATTTGCACCTTTACTAGTACACCCCTTTCCTCCCAGTAGTTTTTTAAAAAGTGGCAAAAAAAAACTAGGAAAGTCTCATAGCCTCACAAAATTCCCAAACCCCTATAAATTTACATATGTTCCCTCTATTGTTTTTACACCATCCCATTATCCTGATGACACGGAAAGAAAATGAAAATAATGTAGGTAAATAATGGAGAAGTTAGGGATATTTTATTAATCAAATTGCCTTATAATAGGAAGGGGAAAAACGATAAATATTCATGTATTGATTGATGTAGAGTCCTAAATTGATTAAATATAATTATCACGTATTGACTGATTTGGAGTCCTAAATTGAGATATTAAAGGTAATTACAAAAATTAATTGCATTTATTTGAGAATCATACAATTGGCAACTTCAAGGGGTGTTAAGAAGTGATACCATAGAGGATTTAACTTCTTCTTTTTTGCATATTTTATTGATGAATTAATTTAAAAATTAAACAATTATTAAAAAAACATATAAATAATTTCAATATAAAATGATAATTATTAAAATAAATTAAAAGGATACAATTGACATTTTAAAAAAGATTGAAAAACAAAAAAGGACACAAAAGATATTGTAAGGGGATTGTGAGGGATTTTCTTGGAAGCTCCATGTGTCACTTTCTCCTAGAGTTCTGGTTGACTAGTAGAAGGTAGGAGATAGTAGCTGAGGTCACCGTTTGTTGAGAAGATGGGGGTTTCGTTCTGTCAAGACACTTCGATGCTTAAGTCAGTACAAGAAGAAGATGAAGTGCATGAAATAAACTTAGATGGAGGTTAAGAGTGTTTGAGTTAGGGCCTTTTTTCTTGTGGGAAAATATGGTCTGGTTCAAAGGGTGGTAAAAATGGTCGATCTTAGGTGGGTTTTCAGTAGTTCTTCAGTAGTCCTTTTTATTGAGGATCTCAAAGTATTTATAGGCTAAGGTCTATATGGACATGCCCATTCATGCACATAGATGGACATGCACTCTTATTTGTGATCATTACTAGATATTTCAGACAAATCTTGGTTCATACATGTCACACATGTGAGTCTACTTCCTATCAGATCGGTTTGGCCGAAAGTGATCCGAGGTAATAAACATTTATTGTAAGCGTAATTAATGCAGAGTCAGAGATATTTCTTAAGGCATGAGTACGCTAGATTGTTTTACGATATCTTCGTCCTCTAAATCGGTTACGTCTTTGGTTAGAGCACGGGTCTGCCCTTCAAATGGCTACGAATAATATAGTCGTTATAAAGACGAATTATGTATTCGTTATCATAACAACGAAGAATATATTCACTGTTATGAGGACAAATAATTTATTCGTAATTGTCACTGGAGCACGGGTTCGTTCTCTCTATGAGTACGGGTTTCTTATTCGTTGTTATGACAACGATGAATTTACTCGTTCTCTCAAGACTTGCTCATTTTATGAGTTTTTCCCATCACATGGATGATCAATAGTGTTTTGGAGATCATCCTCCAATTTCTCTCTCCTCCTCCAAATATGGAGGGTCATTGTTGCACTTTGCAGTATCAACTCCAAATATGGAGTACGATTGGAGTTGCAAATATGAGTAGGTACTCCATATTTGGAGTTTTGGAGTACCGTTGGAGATGCTCTTACTTATCTCAATCCAAGGATGCGAATCGAGTTCAAGTTTGACGAGAGCTCTCGCAGTGTTGCTATACCGCACTAGCGCACCGTAAGGGCTGTCAAATACCACATAGCCACAGGAGCAATCTTGTACTACATAGCCAAGTTGTTGAGCCTAACCTTCTTGTAAGCGGGCTCTGTGGGGAACCCAAAAAAAGAACCATACAACTGGTAGACTTATTGTCTAGGAAGCATGGATACGGATACGGATACGGGTATGATATGATACGGATATGGCGATATGGCAAAACCTAAAAAACAGGATGCAAGTACGGTCAGGATACGTCTGTAATTTAAAAAAATAATAATAATAATATTATATTTTGTATTATAATTATAAAATAATCATTGGTTCAGTTTTGTTTATGTATAAAAAAAATACTATGTCCATGCAAAAGCAAAATAAATAGGGTCATCTCATCATCCACTAAGCAAAAAAGAAAGTCATCCTAGCATCCACTAAGCAAAATACAAAGAAGATCATGTCTATGCAAAAACAAAAGAAATAGGGTTACACCCCCAGGTCTCAAAAAAAAAAATTATTCATGACTGTATCCCGGCGTATCGAAGCTGTATCCATAGTAAAAACTTTGTTTTAAATTAACAGGATATGTTTGAGCCGTATCCCATACGTATTGCACCTTATCGGAGGTGTATCGGTATTCGATACGGGTACAATTACCTATTTGAAATATCCGTGCTTCTTAGCTTATTGTTGTAAATTCATGTTTTTTTTACTAAGAAGAAACATGAAAAATTAAAGAAAAATTAAAAAGAGAAAGTGGGTGAGATCAATCCATCACAATAAATTCTAATTTAAATCTCAATCACATTAGGGTCTGAAGGCTTTGGTTAGGCAATGATTGACCTATTATGATCTCATTCTTTATAGCAAACTAGCAAAGCACCACCTGTAGCAAATTACCAGAGCTAGTAATTTGAGATATAAAAAGACAACAAAACTTGTCATTGTCGCCTAGCACATTTAGAAAATTTACTTCAAAAGGTACTGGTAAGAGAAAGACTAAATGGAGACGTCGATTTAAAAACAGATTCTCGGAGAGCAAGGTCATAATTTCAACCCTAAAGAAGTTGAAAATTTCACACCTAAAGACCAATGATGCTTAGTTCTCACATTAGTGATCTAATTAGTGACGAGCGTCCTCGTCTTATTGATCAACTATGTAATTTGTCATTTTTTTTTTGTTTGAATGTAATTTGTCATATCAATATACAAATTTTGTCTATCTTTTTTTTTTTTTGAAGCGAATGCCTCCGGATCTCTTAGAGCACTCGATCAAGTCCCTCAGGCAATGTAAATTCCGTTATGCCACACAACCGTTTAAACTGAGATAAATCTCAAATGGTGGCTAACAAGGGGAAGAGATTGAAACTCAATTCTTCCGCTTCTTGAGATGTGGTCTTGGCCACAATCCCTCTGGTTACCGTCATCTCAACTTGAAAAAGAACTTTTTTGTTTTTGAGATACGCTACAGAATCCATGTATAGAGTATAGATATAGATATAGATAGATAATATCAGAAGTCATGACTAAAAAATACAATTATTTTATTCTTAAATTTTTTTTTTACTTGAGATTCATTACAAAATGTGAACGATGCGGTTGGGCCACCCCAAATAGAAGATTCCCTCCTATGTCTTTGGGCCATGTAGGACATGATTTAAGAAGAAAACGTCACTCTCTACAGCACCTGTCCTACGATACAAGATAAATCTGTCCTTGTCACGTTAACACATAGCGACTGATCCAGTATTGAACCATTTCCATCAAAATCTGACATTGAACTTAATTGGACACTTACTTGGTTCTGAAGGGGTTGAACTTAATGCTCACACACTAATAACAAAGAAAAAAAAAATTAAAGCTCACACTTATTTGTGACCTACGACAGATTAATTTTTGAATGACCTAAAACATATGATAACTTTCAATTTTCTTGCTATTGCTATATGCAAAGCCAGTTCAGGAATATTGATCGACACAAGGTCAATTATGTCATATAACTCATTTGAATCGCTTATTAAATTTTGAAAAGTGATTAAAAACTCTCAATAGTTATGAAGAATTGAGCCGCCCAATCATGAATTTAGCGGAACTAAGGCTGACATGCATTAAATGATGGCCTCACTTGATGCTTGGCACCGTTGGATTCAAGATCGGGCGGTAGCAGGTGCAATCGAGAGTTTCTAATCTCTTTCCTTAAATTTTGTAACATCAAATAATTGAGACAAGACATTTTCACATGAAGATGGCTCTAGTCATTGAGACTTATTGAGTCTGAGTAGCATCGATCTCAGCTGTGTAGCCGTTACTTTCTATGGTTAATGTTGAGTGATTCAATACAGATGGACTATTTGATTATGATTGTTAATCTTGGTGTGATTAACTTTAAACATATTATAATATTTGATTGATCATTTTCCTTTATCCATCGCCTTCATGAAAGATCTTCTAGATAAGATCACAATCTGTTTGACCATTTCCCATGATCTTCAAGATAAGATCTTTATATCATTATTTCGATATATTTCAAATTTATCGGTTTTCTACGCAATGCCACTGTACGAGACTGTTCTATAGGTTCTCCTTTTAGACTGTAACATGTGATAGATCCAATACCTATGATCATAAAATCGAAACTATATAACCAATGTGTCATTTTAGATACAAGGAATTGGTATTAATGCTACAAATTATCCCAAATACTTCATATAGTCTCCAGTAGTTACCAGAGGATTGCTCACGTGGCATACATGTGTCCATTTTTCTCATTAGTCTTTTTTTCCTCCTAAAACTCTAATTGGATTAGGGTTATTGTTGAATCAATTAAGTTACTAGAACACTGCCAACAATGTGTTTGCATTGAGGAAAATCTCCCATTTTCGTCCTGATACGTACTATTAGAAATGATCTCATTAGTAACCCAAACATCTGAACTCGCTACTCGCTCTTGCTCTCAAACCTCGCTTTCATCTTGGGATTGCGGTTACAATTTTTGTAGAGTGTAGTTTATGATATTTGGAGATCATCACAATGCAATTCTTGTGTAAAATTTTATTTTAATCCTCATTTTTAATGTTTTTTTTTTCTTCGGATATCATTTGCCTACGATTAGTGGTTAGTTTGAGGATTGGAGCTCTTACAACTCATTACTCGGGGGATTAGATCCTGAGACCTCTCACTTAAGAGAGACCACACCCCACCATTGGAGCAAGGGCATGGGATTGTCTCTCGCAGATGCCAGAAAACTGATCTCAGGCTTCTATACATCATCCGACATGTGGCAATAAAAAGGGGAGAAGTCATTTCATTTTCTCCCCATGTTTTTTACTTCTCCCCACTTGATATCTCTCCCCCTTCTTATCGCTACATGTTGGATGATGTGTGGAGCCCGAGATGAATTTTTTAGCATCTACCAGAGACAGTCCCTTGCCTGGAGCAAGAGGCAAGGTGTCTCCACTTTTCATGTTAAGATTTTGTCATTTTCCTTTAGAAAGTTTAAGATTCTTGTAAGGTTTGTTAATTATTGATGATTCTGTAATTGATTTTGGAATGAGACATTAAATATATTCTTATTTATTATGAATACAAATTTGAATGATGAATACTTTTATCAATTTTGTTTTAGAGTTTATATATAAAGTGAAAAAGATATATTTACATCTATAAATAATTTTCAAGAATCATCAAGTATATTTATACCGATACTCCAGAGGCGGTCTCGACCCTACTAGGAAGATCTCCATCCATCCTAAATTAAAAGATAACTATAAGAATCATCCATACTACAAAATTTTCCATGAGAGCTGAGTCATGTGGATGATACCTTCGAGACATGAAATTATATAGGGTTATAACCAGACGCTCCACACAGGTTAACAAATCTCCTTTTTAATACGCTTTAATTATGGTTAAGATTCACTAATCCTTAAGGTTCAACCATCTAACCTTGGTTTTTAAGAAAAATATTAACTAAAGGTTAAAGTTGTTAACTAGATTTAAAAAAAAAAAGTTTTTGTGTTGTAACCGGACTCAACCGTAAAAAATTTCAAGTCTACCTTCAATGTAATTTTCCTTTGAAGAGGATGGTGCTACTTCTAGTTTTGTCTAAAAGTGAGGGATAATTCAAAGACTTGAAATTTTCTATGGTTGTAACCGGTTACAACACAAAATCGTTCTTTTAACTTTGGTTAATAACTTTAACTTTTAAAATTAGCTTTTAAAAAAAAACTAAGATTAGATGGTTGAACCGTTATTGAATATTAACCACAGTTAAGGGTATTAAGTGGGTTATACCCGGTTCCATTTCATGTCTAATTCAAATAATGAAGATGAGTGCTAGCCTTACTGGCACCTCCACCAACCATTTGTCTATTTTGTAATGATTAAAATATTCTTTTATCCAAGAAACAGTTGGTCGGTAGAGGGAAGAGGCTAGTCCTACTCTTAGTCAACCCTTACTCTCACCCTCCACAACCATTTGTCCATTATGCAATGATTAAAGAACTCTCTCACCGAAATAGCTGACAAGAAGTTGGTAGAGGGTGAGGTTGAACGAGAGTAGGGCTAGCATTCCTCTTTTAAATATGAACAAATAATGTGAATTGAAAAAGTGATTGTCACCCTCCAAAACCATTTGTCCATTATGCAATGCTTAAAGAATTGACTGGTGATCTTCTCCAGTTGTAACCGGTTTTGGGCAAAACCGGTTACAACCCTATGGTCACCACATGTCTGTTTTTACACCCCTTAACTGTGGTTAAGAATTACCTACCCCAAGGGTCCACCCACCTCCCTTTGGTTTTTAGAAAAAATATTTTTAAAAAAATAACCCTAGGAGTTGGTAAATTTTAACCACAGTTAATACAAAAATTTATTATTTTTTCTAAAAACCAAGAATAATTGGATGAACCTTAGGGTTGAGTGAATCTTAACCATAGTTAAGAGGTGTCAAAAGAGACATGTGGCCACCTCAGGGGGTAACTGGTTTTGGCAAAACCAATTACAACTGGAGAAGAATACGTCCCTAAAGAATTCTCTCAACAAAAAAAGCTACAAGAAGTTGGTAGAGGGTGAGGTTGAATGAGAGTAGGGCTAGCATTCCTCTTTTATGCATCTTTACTATTATAATGGGAGAGGTAGGCGTAAATGATTTTTCCGAAATTTCCATACTACCCTTATATAAAAACAAAATTTTGATTTAATGTTTTGCTTTAAAACCCAAACTACCCCTTGCCTTTGATTTAATTCAAACTACCCCTTGCTCATCTATCTATTTAGAATCACAAGCCAATCGCGATTGAACTCGGGGAGAGTTTAATCACACCTGTGGGTTAACACGTGTCCCTTTTAACTCCTATTAACTGTTGTTAATTCTTTCCCCTCGCTCTCACGTGCCACTAGCGATCAATCGCACCCACGGGTTAACACGTGTCCCTTTTAACTCCTATTAACTGTGGTTAACTCCATCCCCTCGCTCTCACGTGCATCACACGTGCCACCCGCTAGTGAACAAATAATGTGAATTGAAAAGGGGATTGTCATGCATCCATGCTCTCCATTATATGCCACGTATATCTTAGCTCGCTTGGCATAATTTAATTACACGTGCATATATAAGAAATCAGCCTGGTTGGTGATTCATAGCCATTCATTTTCATGTTTCCTTGTCAGATGACAGTATGACCCCCCAACCGCGTCAAGCATAGAGAATGTACTGTATACTGCTTCATATGTATTTTTCATTACATTGTATCTTAGTTTAAGATGTTTTTTAGGGGCTTTAAAGGCCCACCATTGTACTAACGACTCCTCCTCCACTAGCTTACATAAATGATGACATATACGGAGAAAAAAATTATAAAAGCCTAAAACTAGCAAGGTAGAACATTCTAGCGGCTTCACCAAATTTTACTCACCAAAATAGCCAAAACTTACTTTTTTTAATTTTGGCTATCCACTTTTTTAAAACACTCCCAACAAGTTCATCAATTTAACAAAAAAAAAGAAGGGAGAAAGAAACATTATTTTATTATTTGTGTGAGAAAATAAAAAAAGAAGGGAGAGATAAATATTATTTTATTTATTTGTATGAGACCACAATAAAGGAAGGGAGAGAGAAACATTATTTTATTATTTGTGTGGGACCACAAAAAAGAAGGGAGAAATGAAGGTTTTGGTGTGTACTGTACACTTACCAAGCCAAAATGGTTATTTTTGAAAAGTTTTGAAGAGGCTGTTGGAGACCCATGTTTGCAGTTTTTAGTGTTTTTGGCTCACCAAAATAAGGCTGCTAGGAATGCTCTTATATAATCAACTAAGAAGCCAAATCCTCTACCGGCAAATCCGGTTATCACCCTTTGAGGTAGTCATGTGTCCCTTTTGACACTATTTAACTGTGGTTAAAATCACCCATCCGTAGGGTTCACCCACCCATCCTTTGTTTTTTTTTATAAATATTAATTATTTTTAAAAATATTTTAATATTAAAAAAACCCTTATAACAATTTTTTAATTTTTAAAAAATAATTAATATTAAAAAAAAAACCAAGGGTGGGTGAATCTTAACCACAGTTAAGGGGTGTCAAAAGGGACACATGGCTACCTCAAGGAGTGATAACCGGATTTGTCAAATCCGATTATCACCGTCGAGGATTTGGCTCCATCAACTAATTTTCAAAACAAGCCTGGGTTCAGGGATGAGAGATGGAGCTAGGAATTTTTCATTGGGCCATAATACATGTATACAAAAATTTTGATTTGAGGGTATAGAATTTGGGGGTTGGGGGGCGTAGCCCCCGAGGAATTTTTTTTTTGTGGTAGTTTTTTTATTTTGAGATTTTTTTTCCCGGTAATGCTTTAAGGTCGCCACGTGTCCCCATTAATACCCCTTAATTGTGGTTAAGATTCACCCACCTATCCTTGGTTCTTAAAAAAAAATATCAAATTTCTTTTGGAACCCTAGTTTAAAATTCACTAACTCCTAAGGTTAAAATTATTTAAATATTTTTTTCTAAAAACCAAGGATAATTAGGTGAACCTTGAGATTTGGTGAATTTTAACCATAGTTAAGAGGTGTCAATAGGGACATGTGGCAACCTCAAGGGCATAAGGGGACTCCATTGGGAGACCCAAAATTTAATTGAGGGGCCCACTATTCATACTACATCAATAAGGATTTACAAAAAATTTGGAGAGGCCATGGCCCCCCGCCTCAGTTTGTCCTAGTGGAAGTGTATCTCCCTTTGGGGAGGAGTGACTCGTGTTTGAGTCCTGGTGTGGCAGCCACACTTGAGTTCTAACCCCTTAACCCCCCCTCTGACTCCTGACATAGATAGGTAAATGATTAGCTTATTACCAAAAATATATATATATATATAAAGAAATAAGACTTTCTCCCTGCTCTCCAAACTCCAATCTCTCGAATCATATACATTCAATCCTAGGGATGCCATGTGGCTTCCCTCTTTAATCTCCACTGTTTGATTTAGGTCATCAGTTATCAAATAATACATCTTCATAAACTGATGTCGAACAAAACAATATTTAACATCTCCTAAATATTCTCTCACACATTTGTATCTCGCAAAACACTTATACGTTCAATCCTAGGGATGTCATGTGGTTTCCCTCTTTAATCTTTACCGTTTGATTTAGGTCATCAGTTATCAAACTCTTTGCTCTCCAAACTTCAATCCCTCCAATCTCATAAGTTTTATTTTGGAGATGACATGTGACTTTTCTCTTTAATCTCCACCATTCAAATTTAAGACCCACTATTTCATCCTAGAGCCTTCTCTATCTCCACTATTATAGACTCATCTCTTATCTCAAACTCTTGGGGTGTATTAATTAATACAAATAATAATATATATCAAATAATAAAAAACTAATACTATTGAAAATAAAATTTATGAAATATTCTTAAAATATATTACTTAATATTTAAATAAATAAATAATATTATTTAATTTTAGATATTCTTAATTATTACCGTGCATCGCACTGTTCACTGTTAGTATATATATAAAATAAAATTTCAAAGAAAATAGAATAATAATTTAATTTAGATATTAATTGGCTGTAAAGAGGAGTGTAGCTGCAAACTAGGCTCAAGAAGGAACACTCCTTGTGAGAATGGGATTTGATCTGGCCCTCTTCATACCAAAACCCTCAGGCCCTCATCCCACATGTCAACAAGTGTCCCTTTTAACATACATTAACTGGGTTGGATTTGATCCGGCTCTCGCCAGACCAAAATCATCCGACCTCTCCTTTGAGTGTGACATGTGGTGATAAAAAGGAGAGAGAATATCAAATGGAAAGAAGTCAAAAATTAGGGGGAAATGAAATAACTTCTACCTTTTTTCTCGCCACATGCCAGATGTTTTGTGGAGGCCGGATGATTTTGGTTTGGCGAGAGTCAGATCCAATCCGACCCTACATTAACTGTTGTGAAGATTTACTAATCTTGAGATTCACAAATCTAACCTTGGTTTTAAGAAAATATACTAAAAAAATATTAACCGTGAGATTTAAAGAGACTTTATGAGTAGGCCAGCCAGACCGTTTTGTTCTAGCGAGGCGATCTCCTTTCCATTCCCACCCGACTCTTTTTTCTTCATTTTTTCACTATCTTCTTATTATAAGGCTCTCTTTCCATGTAGCCCATCCGTGGATTTGGAATCTGGATATATCCGAGTTTGATTTAGAATCTAAGTAGCAGATTCAAACTCAATAGATTAAAAGAATATCAATATTCATCCAATTGAGATTTTAACCTCTCATAAAAAAAAAACAAATGGACAATGGTTAGTAGAAGCTGAGAGTATGGCTAAACTGAGAGTAGGGCTAGCATTCCTCTAAAATTTAATGACTTGAAATTGAATCATCTTCCCTTAAAGTGGGCCCAGTTAGGGGCTAATGTTCACTGCATTTTATTTTAGGGAAGTGATAGCCTTAGTTAGGGGGCTAATTTTCCAGCCAATAATGGAGCCAATAGGGCCCACAATACCCCGCGACTAAGGCAAGCTAGCAAAATCCTTTGCTCAAATCAGGTAACTAATCTATTGTTCAAAACTCAAAACAGTGGTCCCAATCCAACCAAGACATACATCATATCGGTAAATAAAGACGATCAATTTAAAGCAGTGATTCCAATCCAACCAAATCATACATCATATTGGTATATAGACAAATAAAGTCAGAACTAAAAAAGGAAAAAGAGAGATAAAAAGAAAAATAAGAAAAGTGTTCACATGATCACATCCCAATAAGAGCTTTCAGTTAAATGGTATTGACTGGTGACTTTGTGGGCCATGTCGTCTTTGGGAAAGCACTACACCGTTTAAAGTGTGATATTTTTTTTGGACCATGGATCAAAGTCTACTTCAAAAATGGCTCAGCCATTTATGACAAGGTATGAACCGTAATCCAATTTTATCCGGGTCGCATATGATGAACCTATCCTGACGTTTTTGCAGGGATATGACTAAGGCGGGAGCCAGGATTCTCTTGCAGGGGCTAACAATGGGGTTCTGGGGGCATAGGCGCATAACTCCCGAATATTTTTTGAGGGCTAAGTTTATGGGGCATTGTGTATGTTTGTATCCATTTGTAAAGAATGTATTTTTTCTCAAAAGTTTATGGGGCTAGAGCCCCCTTCCTCATCTCCGCCCCCTCTCCCAGGTTATTAATACTATATTTAAAAAAATTCCAAAGTTTCAGGGAGTTTAGCCCCTGGCTCCATGTGGTTCTGCCCCTGGATATAGCAAACACGGGTGTCGATGAGCCAGAGTCAAGCTAAGCAGGAGACTATTTGAGCTCAACTTGAGCTCTGAAGGGCTAACTTGAGTTTGGCTCGTCCACAAATGATTGAGCTGTGCTTGGCTCGATTTATCTTGACCTAGCTAACGAACCAAGTCCTGCTTGCAAACCTCAGCTCGATTAATATCTGAAATATGTATACCTATGCCTTATAAGGCTCCTCCCCCTCTTCAAAGACCCACCATTTTGAAGAGGTGCGGCTTAGTCTCATAAGGCGTGTGTGTTGGCCTAATTGTGTGTGATTGAGTTTAACAGAAAAAATGGTATAAATATCTCTCTTTTTTTCCATTTTTTTTTTGCTCTAGATAAACGGTTAGGTCGCAACCTGAATTAGTGTGTTAGTATATGTTCAATAAGGTTCCGTTCTTTTGGTAGAACTTTAAATGTTTGAAATATTAAGATTTTGGAACAAGAGGAAAATGTTGGGATGAGAGGGGGAGAAGGTTTCTAACTCTTTTACACAATGGTATCTTAGATTTATTGGGTTCAACTTAATTAGAAGTTCCACATGATTGAAACTTAAAACATCCAAAATTTTAGATAGAACTTGACAATTCCAATAATGTAGTTTTAGACATTAAGTAAAATTAAGTATCAAACTATAAAAGTTATAGACTTTAAAAGTTCCATCAAAAGAATAGACCCTAAGTAGTAGAGAGCGGAGTACTTGCTACTCATCACCCGGTGAGATAAGATCCCGAGACCTTTCACCAAAGAGAGGCCACACTCTACCATTGGAGCAAGCAGCAGGCTGTTCATGTTCTCTTCACACATCTAACAAGTGGTCTAGTTTACTTCGAAGTAAGCTTGGAATACGCAAACCATTGGCTAGCATCCCGGGTTTGGTGCAGTTGGCTAGGAGTTCGGATTGCGCTGTTGTCCCTTTGTGTATGAAAAAAAAATGGGTCCTACATTCAATAAGGGTGGCCCCCACATCAAGCATGAGTGAGGCCCTTATTTTTTCAGACACAAGCTGTTGCCCATCCGAACTCGTTGGCTAGCATGCATCTCGGGTTTGTTCCTTGTGGTTGTGTTCCACTCTTACTCCTCCTCGACCCCTCCTAGTGTAGGGAAAATTTTGGAGTGGGTCGGTGCAGATTATTTAAAAAAAAAACCCGGAAATTTCGAACTATTTTTAGAGATTTATTTAAATAGTCCAGGCCAAACTCAAGTCGCAAAGTCGGATTAGATGGAATCTTTCTACAAGGACCGGTGGCCCTAGACGCACTTGCAGCCACTCACCGTGGTTGCGACACATGTGGTACAGCAGGTTAATTCCAAAGGTAAAAAGAAACGTAGCGACACATGTCGCCATCAGGATGAGAGTTTTGGAAGTGTGCGTCCCCGGAGCTAGCAGTTCTAATCCCCCGCCTCTATTCAAGTATACAACTCAGACCTTAGTCCTCTGCATCTCCGGAACTACAAACCCTACTTTCACGTAATTTCCAGCTGTATTTCTCTACTTCTTATATTTGCCTTTTCTGTTCTTCATCTCAGGATCATCTTCTTGTTTAGAGTTCCGTCTTCATGGTTAGATTTTCTCACTGTACTCGAACACCTCTCATTATCTCTGTCTCCATTGTCTTTTTCTCTTTAGATCATGAACTCATCTACTGTTCTTCTTTTTTTCTTTCTTTTTACTTTACACAGGCGCATGAGGTTGGAAGTATCAGATATGAAGAGGTTATCTTATAATTTGGTTGAATCATGTTTTTTTTTTTGATATTTTGATGAAGTACTAAGATAACCCATATGATTTTATTTTCTTGAATTCTTCTACAGAAATTCATATTGAATTCTCGAGGACTGAAACTTTTCACGTGTAGATGGCTGCCGGAAAATCGAGATCCCAAAGCGTTGATCTTTATTTGCCATGGTATTCATGATCGTCTTTTTAGTTATAATTAACATGAATTACCTTCCTTTATATATTAAATATAAATTTTGATTATTTTGTGGTTGGTGTTAATATATAGGATACGGCATGGAATGCAGCATAGCGATGAAAGGTACTGGAACTCGGCTTGCAGAAGCTGGATATGCAGTTTATGGGATAGATTATGAAGGCCATGGAAAATCATCTGGGTTGGAGGGATATATCCCTTGTTTTGATAATCTCGTTAATGACTGCTCTGATCATTTTACAGAAATCTGTGGTCAGATCAACTTCTAGTACTTCTTATCTCTTTCAGTTCTTTGTTTTTTTTTTACTTTTTTGTTTTTCTAGCTTATATATATATATATTTGTTTTTGTGGGGTACTAGAGAGGACAGAGAACAGAAGAAAGCAGAGATTTCTTCTTGGAGAATCGATGGGAGGAGCAGTGGTTCTTCTCTTACACAGGAAGAAGCCAAACTATTGGGACGGTGCGGTCTTGGTTGCTCCCATGTGTAAGGTGTACAGCTTCTTTTGTTCTTTTTCTCTCTTAAATCTTCTTTTTCTTCTTTTATTTCTATCAAAGAGAAACGCTAGCTGCATACTTCCAAACTCTCACAATAGCATGGAGAGCTTATTTAAAAATTAAATATTATTTAGAGATATTACAACTATAATTAGATTAAGCTTAACATCCAAAAGAAAAACTATAATTAGATTAATTACAAAAGATGCTCTCAGTCAAGAGATAACCATAGCTCTCAAATTAGATCTATGGTTAGATCTTCTTTTCTTATTTTATAAATATTAAATAAGGGTATTTTTGTCATATAAATATATTTATGTAATTTCCGAAATACCTTGATAAGAGCTCTGGTTATCTCTTGAACCAGCTTTTGTTTGTAGTTAATCTCAACTATAATTTATGTTCTTATTTTTGTAAAGAAGTTTCAAACATACCCTCACTCCACATATTTCTCCAGTAGAGAAATACAAATATTAAAATAATTTTTAAAATTTTTTTTTTATCAAACTATTAAACTCTACATAAATATTAGCACTTATTTTTTTTAAGAACTTAGTATAGTGTATAGAGTTTCCACACAGACGCTAAGTGTCATTACGCTTCCATCCCTACATTTAGAATAGGTATAAACCATCTGAAAAAAAAATGTTGTTTTCTTAATTTGATAAAGGGATAGTAATGATTGGTGTTTATTCCCACAACATGAGTTTGAAAAAAAAATTGATCACATTGAATTCCAAGGTGTGTCCTGTGAGAGACAGTTGGTAAAATAATTAGTCTGATTTAGGTATATATATTTTGTAAATAAGTATTATTTAAATAAATTGTTTTTTTTTTCAGAAAATTCTTTTGATATAGACACTTTTCTATAATAAAAGAAAATATTTATTAATAGAGACAAGTTAACAAGACGGACTTTTTTTTTTTTTTTTGATAAAATCAATCGTACCACAAGGCAATGATTGCAGGCAAAGACAAGGGAATACTCACACCACCCAAGCAAACACACACACCACATGCAAACTCACACACACACCACACACATGCAACCCATGTAAGCTTCACCCTAGAGCTCCTCAAAACGGGTACCAACGGTTTGAGGCGTCAAGGAACTTATATGGGACAACATGCTCGGGTAGGTACCCGATGTGAGACTAAACACTCACCCTAAAGGGTTCGGTAAGATGAACTTAAACGGAAAGAAAATTTATGACAATTAATAAAATTCATTGGAACAAAAAAAAAATTAAGAGCCGCAGTAACTGTATGCCACCATTTACCAAGGCTCAGGGGATCCTCTCGAGTTGGAACCCTTAGAGGTCGCCACGTGTCTCCTTTGACGCCCCTTAACCATGGGTAAGGTTCACCCACCCCTAGGATTCACTCACCCATCCTTGGTTTTTTTTTTATTAATTATTATTTTTTAAATTAAAAAAATATTTTTAATATTAAAAAACTCTAAAAACAGTTTTTTTTAATTTAAAAAATAATAATTAATAAATAAAAAAAACCAAGGATGGGTGAGTGAACCCTAAGGGTGGGTGAACCTTACCCATGGTTAAGAGGTGTCAAAGGAGACACTTGGCGACCTCTAGGTTTCCAACTCGAGAGATTTCTCTGAAGTTGAACTCGAGAGAATCATGTGCCTTTACAGATACATATTTTTTTTCAATAAATAAATTAGTATGTGCTTTTTAAGTAGAGTTGCTAAACCCAACTTAATGTTCTGACAGTCTGTTAAGACTTTAATTTGAGAGTACAATTCACATCAACAATATGGTGCCTTCAAATCAACCGAACACATGCCTCGTGACTGCTTGAACCAGACAAATCATTATAGGCCAAATATATTGGCAAAAGATTAACTCTGGCGGTTGCCCGAGCTGGGAACTGGGCATCCACAAATCAGTGGACATGGGTGTTTTAAAAGAGAAAGATATCAAATGGGGAGAAGTCAAAAATCAAAATCATGAAAAATAATGAAATGACTTCTCTCCTAAATTGTCGTCCGGTGCCCAATGTTTTGTAGATGGCCAGATGGCCGAGTGCCTAGCTTGAGCAGCCGCCAGAACTAATCTTTTACCAAATATATTACCTATCGTACCATTCCAATCACCTAAGATGCAGAATTCACCTCATTCCAATCAGCTAATATACGGAATTAACTCACCTCATATGATTCACATGGCTCGCCCACCTTTTGATCCAGACATTTTTTTTAATCTTTTAAATCCGATCTAGACAGTGGGTAGAATCCAGAAGAGTACTGAAAAAAATCCAAAAGAGTCCTGAGAAAGGGGACCGCAAGGTTCCTTCCTTGCTAACCGCAGTGTCCCGTCACCCATGTTCCTTTTTAATTAAGCTTAATTAAATTATGATGATGATTATTATTTATTTTATTTTCTAAAAACGTTAAATGGGTGACCTTTAAGGGTAAATGAATCTTAACCATAGTTAGTGCTTAGTGGGTGGTCAAAAGGAGGGCGTAGAGCAATGAGATCAGTGCGGTCAGCTTGGAAGCTGACCGCACGGTCCATTTTTCATTTCCTAATCCAAAAGCTCACCAGTTAAACGGTTAAACCCATCCTTGCACGTTTGAGCATTTTCCTCTGTAAATTCGTATTCCCCGTTTGGGAAGGACGTACTCGGCCGTGTGGGGTTTGAAGGCCCACCTTTTACTTAAGACTCGTGATTCTCTCCAGTTGTAACCGGACTCGGGGTGAGTCCAGTTACCTCACTATGTTGCCATGTGTTTATTTTGACACTCCTTAACAGTGGTTAAGATTCACTCACCCATAAGGTTCACCCACTTATTCTTAGTCTTTAAGAAAAAAAAATATTAAAAAAGAAGTTTAAACAGGTTAAAATTCACTAAGGTTAATTTTTTAAAATATTTTTTTCTAAAAACCAAGAATAGTTGGATAAGTGAGTGAACCCTAGGGGTAAGTAAATCTTAACCACAGTTAAGAAGTGTCAAAAGTGACATGTGGCAACGTAAGTGGCGTAACCGGTTACAACTAGATATGATTAAGAGTTCACTTAATTAATGGACCTATTTTTGGAGTGGTAAGGCGGGCAGCGGGTTTAGGCACAATATTACTGTTTAAGAACTTGAGAATCTATAAATGTGGGACCTATCTTTGGAGTGGTAAGGCGGGCAGCGGCTTAGGCACAATATTACTGTTTAAGAACTTTTGATTCTATAAATGTGAAATTACTGTGCCCATTGGAAAAGGTAGACTGTTATTCAATGTCTTTTGGGGATCGGATCCGATGGTCTAAAAATATCCTATTAGCTTTATTTTTTGGCCTAGTGAGCTGCAACCACTAGCACATCACCTTTTATATATACTAGTGGGTGACACGGGCATCCAGCGAGGGAATGAGTTAACCACAGTTAATAGGAGTTAAAAGGGTACATGTTTTAACCCGTAGGTGCAATTGAACTCTCCCCAAGTTCAATCGTGATGGGTTGTGATTCTATTCTTTAAAAAATAGATAGATGAGCAAGGGGTAGTTTGGGAATTAAAATAAAATATTAAATCAAAGTTTTATTTTATATGAGGGTAGATTGGGAATTTCAGAAAAATTAGGCTATGCCTGGCTCTCGCATTATAATTGTAAAGATGAAACCAAATCATCTACGATGCTCTGGTTATCACCCCTGAGGTCGCCACATGTTCCTTTTGACACCCCTTAACTGTGGTTATGATTCACTCACCCTGAGGTCGCCACAATAGTGTTGAATATGGTGCCCATGTGGTCTATACCCAATACCTTGAAAGTAATGGTGGACATTAATAAACAATGTTAACCATAAACAAACACCTATTAATATCCAACCTGCATAGTACATACAAAGCCTCACCCCAACCATATTTGAAAAGTACCTATTAAATCTAGATTATCCAAAGATAAAATAACACAAATTAAGCAAGCAAATATATGTACCTATATATAAATTATATATATAATTAAAATTGTTGAGCAATAATTTGCATCTTGGGAATGGAGCAAGGAGTGGCATCTCGCACCCCTAAACTCTAACACGTTAGCTTCCTTTAATTATGATTAATATTTTTAAACAACTAACCTAAGGGTTTGTGGATCTTAACCCCTAAACAACTCATGATAACTTTAACCCAAATGGGTAGAAGAGGAAAGCAATCACATAAAGATTTAGAAATTGAGAAACTTGAAATAAAGAGCCCGAACACTTTCATCAGGAATGATTCAGCTCCCTTCAATTTCTCTAGGTTTTCCAAATGAAACCAACTCTCTATCAGATTTGGGAGTCTGTAGTTGTTCTTATTATTGTTTCCTTTTTTTTTTGGCAAAAGATTAGCTCTAGTACCTGCCCGAGCTGGGCACTTGGGCATCCACAGAACATTGGGCACCTGACAATAATTTAAGGGAGAAGTCATTTCATTATCCCCCCATAATTTTAACTTCTCCCCATTTGATATCTTTTCCCTTTAAAACGCCACATGCCCACTAGTTTGGGGATGCCCGAGCACCCAGCTCGGGCAGCCGCCAGAGCTAATCTTTTACCTTTTTTAAAAAATCTTTTACAGGTTTTGGTGGGTACCCATCATCGAAGCTCCTACTGTAGAAAGAGAGAAAGATGGGTCAGATTGTAGTACAGTTTGATTAGCTTATATGTTTTCCGTTTGTGGTTTGGTGGGATTGTTGGGTGATGGAATTCACAGATTTTATGGGCAAGACTTTTGGGGAGAGGCATGGACGTTGCAGGAGAGTATATAAAGGAGAGTCCATCTGGGACTCTACCATATATATTTGAGTAGTAGCCAAACAGAAATAGGAAAGGAAGACTCCCTAGAGAAAAGAGAAAAAAAAATAGAAAAAATGTAAGGGTAGATATAATTAGACTTTTAATTAAACTACATATTGTTAATAGTAGAATTACAAAGTAATGTTAAGGGTAATTTTGGTATACTCCTTGTACTTCTATTAGTAGAATGATTTTTATTAATACATTAAGGTTAAGAAGTTAATATTTTTAATTAAAAGGTATTTATGTCTAAGTTAAGTGTTGCATACACCTTGAACTTTTATTAGTAGAATGATATATATGAAGTGAGAGATTTTGACTGAATTTATTCTGAATTTTCAGATTGCAGAAGATTTGAAGCCACATCCATTGGTTATAAGCATTTTGAATAAGCTTTGCAAGATAATCCCCACTTGGAAAATAATCCCAGCTCAAGATCTCATCGATATTGCTATTAAAGAGCCTGAAAGAAGAGAGGAGGTATTTATATGAAATTTATTTTTTATTTCTTATTAAAGGGATTGCTCCCCTCTTATTAAAATAAAGAGGAGGTTTTAAATTCAGGTTCGCTCCAATCCGTATTGCTATAAAGGACGTCCTCGCTTAAAGACTGGCAATGAACTTCTCTTTGTCAGCTTAGATGTAGAACAAAACCTTCACCAGGTTTGATTTCTCTCCATTATATATATATATATATATTTCACTCAATGTGTGAACTTGTTAACACTCATAGATAAGGGTGCACAAGGTTCGGTTCTAAGAATTTTTGCAACCGAACCGATGAACCTGGGTTCTAAAAAAAATCAATCCAAAACCAAATCGTAGAGCCTCGGTTTGGAAAAAAACCAACCCAAGACCGAACCGTAAAGCCTCGGTTCGGTTCTACCCACAAGTTTATAATTTGCTCCTAATGTCGATAAATTTAATAGTTCACATTCTCAATGTACTAAAACTAAAACTAAAATCTCATCAATGAACAAAAATAATCATCAATTAACACAGATTAAATTGAAACAAAGAGAAGAAGGTGGAGGCGGAAGGGATATTAGGGTTAGGTTCCAAAAAAAATAAAAAATTATAGGATCCAGAATTGGTTTGGTTCGGTTCTCATACGGTTTTTGGTTCCACATTTGGTTCTTAATTCGGTTCAGTTTCAAATTGGAACAAACCAGAACCAAATCACAGGAAATCGGCTTAAGTAAAATAGGACCCAGAACCGAACCGTGCCTTCTGAACTAAACCGGACCATGGTGGTCGGTTCGGTCCGATTGACAGTTTGACCCGTACCCATGTGCACCCCTATTCATAGATGTTTTACCCTGTGTTGAATACTATGAATACTATTTTATTAAATATAAGGATGTTTTGATGTAAATGATTAAATTTGAATTCAAGTGTGTTTATTATAAACAGGTTTCATTGCCCTTTATAATTGTTCATGGAGGGGACGACAAAGTGACAGATCCATCTGTAAGCAAATTACTATATGAGTCGGCATCGACCTCGAGCTCCGACAAGACCTTCAAGTTGTATCCGAGTATGTGGCATGCACTTACTTCCGGCGAGCCACTTGAAAACATTAACATTGTATTTGCAGACATCATTGACTGGTTAGAGGAGAGAGCGGCCATCGGAAATTCGAGATTAGAGAATGAGCAGAAAGCTGAACTCGATACTCAGTCCCAACCATTCCTTGGCAAGAAATTGGCTTTGGACCTCTCAAGTGATGGAACAGCTACTGCTAATGTTCTTGCAAATTCAATAGAGGGGCATTAAAGTCCATAAACTTTCTTGCTATAGCATATTAAATAAGTGAAGAAGAAGATATGTGTGGGGGGGGGGGGGGGGGGCGGGGAGCACCTGGTGCTAGTGGGTATGGAGGAGCATGGAGTGCTATAGTAATGTAATGGAGATGAGGACCATGGTGTTAGAATGCCATATAAGCAGATTAGAGATTAGTGAGAAGTTTTTATTTGGGAACTCATTTTGATTTGAATAAATTTGAATGCAATTTAAGGTCGTTTCTTTTGGTCAAACTTATAAAGCGTAGCACTTCACACTTTGTCATGAAAATTGTTAGGAAATTTAAATCACTTTGTCAAAGTTTTTAACAAAATAAATTCTTACCATCATTAGATTTCAAGTCTTATCAATTTTTTTGAAATTTAAAATCATTCATTTGCTCATAAATGATATCCTGGGCAAAAAAAAAGGTATTACAGAAGTTACACAACTCAAGAGATGAAAAGCACAGTCCGTCTAATTCTCATAAGAAAATCTATATAGTCAAATGACAAAACTTGCAAAATGGCAGAGACTTTTTAAGTCTCCGTAAAAGAACGGACCTTAGAGAGCTTATTATAGGGATAAGTAATGGCAGTCCTCTTGGAGTCCATTCCTAGATAGGGGGTGTCAATAGGCCAAATTCGGGCCTTAAAAACTGATTATAATTGGGCAGATGTATTAAAAAGTCACAAATATCCAGCCACCCAACCCATTAACACTCCCTATCAAAGGGCCCTTTATTGCTTCAACCCATTTGACACCCTTATCCTAGGGCTCTTTATTCGATTTCGATTAATGCTAATAATCTATTCTATGAGTTGGGAACTTGGGATCATATTCAACCCTAATTGAAGTTGGGAGAGTTCAATCGCACTAAATGATCAACAAGTGTTCCTTTTTAACTCCTATTAATTATGGTTAAATTCACCAACTGGTAGGATTAAATAATTTAACCTTGATTTCTAGGAAAAAAATATTAACACTAAAGGTTAAAACTTCTTAACCAGAGTTGAAAGGACAGTTAAAGGGCTTTGAGAATTGGACAAGATCCGGACTCCTATTCTATACGGTAGTCCGTAGTCAACGTGCTCAGGTTGTTACAGCTTACAGCATCTCTGTAGTTTCACGAACTGCTTTTCAAGGACCGAACGAAATAGCTTCATCTGCTGCTTCAGAAGCTTCAATTCCTCAATTTTCCTTTCTCTTGAGAGAGAATTTACAGAATTCGAAGCGGAAACGATACAAATCTCTCAATTCTCTCCAAATGATCTGTCTCTGTTGAGGTAAAATCTCCATCTCATCTTCATTCAATCGCGTTTGATCAGTAGATAGATCTCATCGTATTTGATTTTCAGAAACCCTAGAAATCTCATGTAAAATAGCAGAAAAGAACTGAAACATGAAACAGATCCACAAGCAATCTAACATGAATCATAGAAGAGATGAAGAGAGCCCAACAACAATCCGTACATCTCCTTATTCACCCAAAACCATAAAACAATCCAGATCCCTACCCAGATCCATCAATTATCTCTTCAAAGAACAGAGATTCCTCTTCATTCTCGTCGGCATCTTGATTGCCTCCACTTTCTTCATTTTCCAACCCAGCTTAGCACGATTCAGCCCTACTGAAACTCACTCTGGGATACCCAGAACGTTCCCAGTCGGAATTAGAAATCACGACCAGGTTTCTATCCCGTATCGGAGCTCGGAAAATTATGGGGTGGGTAAGGTTGGGAGAGTTCCGGCCGGGATCAGGAGAAAGCAATTGAGAATTGTGGTGACTGGTGGAGCCGGGTTCGTCGGGAGTCATCTTGTTGATAAGCTGTTAGAAAGGGGGGATAATGTGATAGTCATTGATAATTTCTTTACTGGGAGGAAGGATAATGTGATGCACCATTTTCGGAATCCGAGGTTTGAGCTGATTCGGCATGATGTAGTTGAGCCGATACTTTTGGAGGTTGATCAGATTTACCACTTGGCTTGTCCAGCTTCACCAGTTCATTACAAGTATAACCCCATCAAGACAATCATATCCTTCTACTATTATTATGGTTGTAAATTATGTTCTAATTTTTTCTTTGCTTGTAATAAAAATTCGGATTTGACTTTGGTGGTTGTCAAATTTTGGAATCCTTTGAGATCCTTGACTGTGATTACAAGACAAATGTGATGGGTACCCTGAACATGTTGGGTCTGGCAAAGAGAATTGGGGCGAGGTTTCTTCTCACGAGTACAAGTGAGGTTTATGGGGACCCACTTGAGCACCCACAGAAGGAGACATATTGGGGGAATGTAAACCCAATAGGTGAGCGGCCGAACATTATGTCTCTTGTTGCATGTCCAAATGTTTTTATGCTTTTGTGTACAGGTTTTATCTAAACTTTTGTATGCTCAAAACTGTATAGGTGTTAGGAGCTGTTACGACGAAGGAAAACGCACAGCTGAAACTTTAACCATGGATTATCATCGAGGTGCAGATGTGGAGGTAACTGATTCTGATATTTGCTTGTACATTATCATTTGTCAAATTCTGGTCTATGATATCACGATAATAAACTCTGAAAATTTTATAGTATCCTCATGCATTAGATATAAATCAATATTGCTACTTAATCTTTCCATCCCATGCCATTCTGCTGTGATTTTCCTATATCTACTTGTGGAGAAATGCATGTACTCTTTCAATTAGTCTTGTTGGCTTATGTTCATGCCCCAGCTTTATATGGGACAATCACAAGGGGCATCTTATCTAAATGTCAATATGGTGATAACTTTTGTTCGAACTCATCTGGTTTTGAGCCCTTATGTCCAATTATATGGTATTGTCATGCATTAAATATAAATCAATATTGCTACTTAATCTTGGAATTCTATCCCAGCCCATTTTGCTTTGCTTTTCCTACATTAACTTGTGGAGAAATGCATGTACACTTTCATTGACTCTTGTTGATTTGTTCAAGACCAAGTTTTATGGGGGACAATCACAAGGGGAATTTCTTCCGAGTTTCAATATGGTGATAATTTTTGTTCGGACTGAGGACATCTGGTTTTGTGCCCTTATGTCTATGTCGATCACCATTAGATGTATATTTGTTCAACTTACACATTTTGTTGGTAAGTTATTGACCATTCCAGTTTCGAAATTCCTAATAGATATTCTAAAATTCTACCTTCCCGTGTCCACCTGATTGAGTTTAAGCCTTTAAGGTCTCCCTTTTAATGCATATAGTAGACCATAGTTACCAAGTCGTGAAATGAAAACGAGAAGCGAAGCGAAAGCAAGAAGCAAGAAGCGAAGCTCAAAAAATCCTTAGGAAACGGGAAGCGAGAAATAGATATAGGTGCATCATTCTCATTATGTTAGGATGACCAATTATACCTTAAATTTTATTTTATATGAGATATTTGTGGAGAAGTAGATGCCTTAAAGTCTTAGGTTTCAATTCAACGATACTTGCCTAGAATATATGTCGTAGGCTTTAGACTCAAGTCTGTCCCATTACTTTCTAAATAAGAATTCATAACCCTCTTGACCACTAAATGAGAAGCGAGTGGAAGCGAGTCTGGGAAACGAGCTTCCTGGGAAGCGAGCTTTCCACCTTGTACATAGCTTCCCGGCAACTATGTAGTAGACTAAGGGGGTTTGTCACCGTGTAAACCAGTTACAGTAGAAGTAACCATTTTGACACAAGTATAAGTATTACAGTAGAAGTAACCATTTTGACACAAGTATTAGTACATACACGCACCAATCTCCTAAAGAGGGAAGAAGGCATGCTTTGTTTTAGCAGTTCTCAAGGCAAACTTTAATATATTCTGAAGAGTTACATGTAAGAAACTTGTGGAAAATGCAATGTAGTGAATATATATATATAGAGAGAGAGAGAGAGAGAGAGAGAGAGAAGATTTTGATCATTAAAGTTTTTCGGTTTACAATGAAATTGGTTAGCAGTTGGAAAGGTTATTCTTGCACCCAATACATTTCGAAAACCTGTGTACTTCATCCAAAATGACTTTTCTATGTAAATAGGTGGGTAATTGACCTGGATTTATAATGCAAGTCTGTCCTCGACTGTTTCTGGTATAGCAGTACCATTTATAAATAATTGTATGTGCTCTTCTATGAGGCACATTCTTTTTGTAAATGGGAAAGTACCCGAATTTACACAAGGAGGAGTTGGGCAATCCATTGGGGGGGGGGGGATTCGTGTGTTACTCTTTTGAATTTCCTTTTGTACCCAAACAGCACAAGGCATTATTTTATATTTACTATTGATAATGAGATCTAAACCATTTCCGGTAGAAAGCATATGTGGAAATAAAAGACTATATTTGTATTTGTCATTAGATATATTAGAATTTTCTATCATACATCACCGTGTATAAGCTGACCTAATATTTTTTGTTCTACAAAACATTACATTGTTTTAAAGATTTGCAGCATCACGGTCAGCATCTTTTAACATTTCCATCCACATAAATGCTTTGATTGTTTGGCTGTATTCTTCTTTAACTTTTGGAGAAACAAATGCCAGCCAGATGTTAGAAAAAAAATTGAGGGCTTGCATTCTGGTCCAACAAGACTTGGTTGAAGAGTGAGCCAATGTGATTATGTTGTTGCTTGTTTTCACTCTGGGAAACTATTGTACTGATACAATATAAATACAATTCGTGGCATACCTAGTAGGCTAGTACTAATAAGGGTGGCTCCATCATCAAATCCCAGCTTAAAAGGAAGGGATGGAAAGGGAGTCGGTCAATAAGGAAAGGTGTTGTTTTGTTTCGGCATCCCCTTTCCACCTGGTTTTGACGAACCCATTCTTCCCATGCAAATCCCATGATTATACAGCACATCATATGGTAAAGAGGAATCTTTAGCATAGATGCTGAGATTTTTTTTTAATCTGAGAACACATCTTTCTAGTTTTCCTTGTTGCTACAATTTGATGCACTTTTGAAGATCCGTCTGTGATTGTTGATCCTCTAAAGTTTGTAAGATTGAAGAGAATTTTGAAAGAAGTGCCCTCCTATAGTCATATGAGACTGGGTTATGATTAGGATCTCTTTTATTACTCTCTCAAGGACATGGTCATTTCTGCCACATGCATATGTGCACATATGGAAAATAATCTTGGGAGTCACCTGAGGCTTTTTGTTTGCAGGTGCGGATCGCACGCATTTTTAATACATACGGGCCTCGTATGTGTATAGACGATGGACGTGTGGTTAGCAATTTCGTTGCTCAGGTTTGATTCACGAACCTCAATTCTTTGGTTGATCACTTTCATAATGCACTGACACCGAATTTTTACTATCAGGATTTTGAAAAACTTCTTTCATTGACAGGATTCTGTAACTATTATTGCTATGTTTTTCAGGCCATACGGAAACAACCATTGACTGTCTATGGTGATGGCAAACAAACGCGAAGCTTCCAATATGTTTCCGACCTGGTATTTCACATATTATCATGTCTTTTTGTATTCTTTTTGTAAGCGTGCTACCTTATTCGTTGTGTCTTTTGTGGATGTACTATCTGTCATACATTTTTTCATGGACATTTTTCTTGGGGACTTCAAGTCTAGTAATTGGTTGCGGAGGTACCATCCATTTCAAAATTATCATACCGCATTATGCATACTTAAGGGTCTCTTTTTTCTTTTCTTTTTTTATCAGTGTGGCTATGGGTGAGTTATTGAAGTGTAGCATCTGCAGATCTACTCATAGAAATTTTGAACTAACCCTTGTTGGTGCTTGGTCTTCTAAAGGCTCTACTGCCTTTAGAGTCCGTCTTTGTGGACTTAGGATTAATTGCGAGAATAGATGTGCCATGCCTACTGTATTTTAGTCTACATTATTTTTTTTCTTTTTGTTCGATCTTCCTGTGATTCTCTGATGGAAGAGAAAATGCATGAGCTGATTGCTCTTTTTAGGGAAAATCAAAGGCCACCTCACCTGGTACAGATTTCAGACACCTGTACTAGGCATTGTGGAAGCCAATGACTCTGACAAAAAAGTAAGAGGCAGATGGTTATACCAATTAATTGTTCTTCGGTAGTTTATTGGTTTGTCTAATGTCAATTCCATATGTCTATTAATTTAACTAGGCTATGTTTGGTCACATGGAAAACACGTTTATATTGGATGCGAATTTCTGAAATACACTGCTCCTGTCAACTATCTTAGGAACTGAACTTTGATGCTTGGATCAGAGCAAGAACTTTCCTGGAAAATAGATGGAAATTCATTATCCATTGTTTGCATGGAAGCGCCATTAGAAATTAGCAATATCGAATTGGTTTTATCTTAGGTGGATTGCTAATATGGACTATAATTTCTTGCTTCTCTGTCCTTTTCTGTCTTTATTTTGAATTCCACAGGCAGTTTCTGATGAGATGGAGAAGTTACAGCATAACCTTTGTTGCAGGGGAGGATTAAATTACGATTTACGTGGTAAATTTTGAAATTTTTGTATGCCTATTAAGAATTAATGACTGTGATTGGAAATTTCAGAAAGAGGATTTTCATTTTTCCAGAGATGTTGTATGGAGGTCTGCAGGGAAGGGCTGGGGACTATGGAGGATAGATTTTCAAAGGACATGGTGTTGGAAGATTGGGAATATTCCTAGGAAAAGAATTCAGGGATATGGAGATCTGTATGTGAAATGCAGGATATAAGTGAGGGAAACATTTTTTGGGTGGAGATGGGGGATCAGTGTTTGTTTTGGAAAGATATATGATGGGGTTTGAAGCTTAATTTCATCAGTAAATTATTTACATTAGCTAATAAAAAGAAGATGGTGGTAAAGTAGTGTCATGACATAATAGGAGGAGTTTGAGGCCTTTGCTTTAGCAGATATATGGAAAACTAGGAAACCAGCTATCTTTAGAGTTGTTGGATTGGCATAAATAATATGATTTACATAAGGACTGCTCAGATAGGAAAGAGTGGAAATGAATAATTAGGTTATTCATCATTGGTCCAGCTTCAATATTTTAATGATGGGGGAAGTTCTTCTTTACCTTTCGTTTAAGTGTGCGGCTCCCATATACCCCTAAGTCTACAAGAGATTAATTTCTATCAGTCTTCAACATCTTTTGCAGTGATCATAGGGGTTTCGGATTCACCTCTTTGACCTGTTTGGATTTCTTGTGAGGGTAGTCGGGATCTCTTCGGATTCTCACCTTTTCTCTCTTTTGGGCATTTGAGAGCAAACACATTGGGCTTTGTAGGGACCAGAGTGATTGTGGAAAGAATTAGATACTTCATTAGAGTGGGCAAACTGTTACAAAACCTTTTGCGGGCATTAGATTTGAGATAGGAAGAGGGTGGTTGGACACCAAGAACAAAAAGTTTTTTTTTTCAAGAGATGCAAGGGTCTTCTATTACCAATAAAAAAGAGAGATGGAAGGATCTTTCTGAATGGATCCTTGAAGTGTTAGCTAGAGGTATTACCAATAAAAAAGTGAGTACTGTACCAAGGTGTGAACTGTGAAGGACGTAAAGAGATTCTTTGAGGGTATGTCAAGTATTTTCTTTTTTGCTCATTTGCTCCATCTTCCAATTTTTATTTTTTATTTTTAAATAATGAATAATTTTTTTTAGGAATTTGTAGAAAATCCTTTTTATGCTCATTTGCTCCATCTTCCAAGTTTCAAATATTTGAGGGATTTGTAAAAAAACTGAAATTTTAGATATAGTCAATTATATAGTGCCAGTAAAAGACTATATGAGAACCAATTAGAAGTAGCACATGCCCTTGTATGTTGCAGAAAGCTTCAGTTGAGATGGACACACTGTTTAGATGTTCTTCTATGAAAAACTCTCATTGTTTCATAGTTCTGAACAGATGGGATGCATGATGTGGATACTTTTTTGCTAAGAGAGATCATAATAGTTCCCTAAGGAATAATAAAACGTGTGCATATCAAAGAAGTCAGAACACACTTATATTTGGCTTCCTACTCATACACCAACAATACTACCTATCAATAATTCAAAAAGCCTCTAATAGGCTTTTTATTGATAGCTGACTGTTTCTCTTTGGGATCATATTTACATGTTTCCATTTACTGCCTGAATGTTGCATAACTTGGACCTCAAAGATAGAGGAGAAACATCCTCTTGAGATCAAAATTTAGAAGTTGAAAAGAAAGAAGACTTAACATCTCTCATCTCAGGTTAATGGACTGCTGGCACTGATGGAAGGCGAGCACGTTGGGCCTTTCAATCTAGGTAACCCAGGGGAATTCACCATGTTAGAGCTTGCCGAGGTCTGTCTATACTTCAATTATATTAATACATACATAGTTTTGGTTCTCATTTATGTATTTTATTTTAAAGTTTTTATTTGGAATGAACAAAATATACTGTCATTCTCAAAATAGGTTGTCAAAGATACAATTGATTCCAGCGCGACCATTGAATTTAAACCAAACACTGCGGATGATCCACATAAAAGGAAACCAGATATCACCAAAGCAAAGGATCTGCTGAATTGGGAGCCAAAGATTACGTTGAGAGAGGGGCTGCCTCTAATGGTGACAGATTTCCAGAGACGCATCCTGAATGAAGAGGAAGGAAAAGGTCTCAAATAAACTGAGAGCAACTCGGTCTGTATATTGTGAAGAGCACGTGGTATGGTATGTCCCTTCGATTAAGCTCTATAATATCTTATTTACTTGGAAATTTCGTCTACATACAGTAGGGATAGGGAGAGATGTCAGTTGTTCTCTACATTTTGTCTTTTGACAGGGCATTTGCAAATAGTTTTGGCTTCTTAGGATGGGAAAATGGGTTTTTTGCCATTAATGGAACAGCTTCCATATCATTAAGGTTGCAAATTCTGTGTGCAGTACTTTAAGTGTTTGGTAAACAATAAGTATTCTTTTTTCTTTCTCAATGCTCAATAGTGGAATTGATCAGCAGTACACAGAGAACATTTTTTCTTCTTCTTCGTTTCCTTCTATTTTCTTTCTGTTCTTTTTTAGATTTGCAAGGATGACAGCGATCTGCTTACTTGTTATTTCAAGGTGAGCTGATACCGCAAGTGTTTAGCAAGTAAGGCATTCAAATTTGGTTGACGACTTTTTAACAAAAGATATTGTTTTTAAATTTCTCCATGTTCACTGTGGGGATATATGGCTTGACACCCGGCTCTCTAGCTAGGACCTAGGATGGTAAAGAAGTGCCCCTTAGGAGATAGGCATCGAATTACCTCTAGCAGATGCCCGATGCTGGGCCTCAGGCGCACTTTCTGCATCCAACATGTGGCGAGAAAGGGGAGTAAGTCAATTTCATTTTCTCCCCTGATTTTGACTTCTCCCCACTTCTGATATTTCTCCCCTTTTTCTTGCCATGTGGCGGGTGCAGAAAGTGCGTCCAAGGCCCAGCCTCGGGCATCCGCCAGAGGTAATCCGATGCCTACGAGGTAGTATGGCTGGCATAGTGGCCACCTCAAAAAAGGACACGAAGGAAGCCCTTTTTAGGGAGATATGATCATACAGCCAATTGCAATTGAATTCAAGAGAATTCAATTGCATATGTGACACATGTGGATTGACTAAGAGAAAAAAATTAAATTTGAATTTCCCACTTCTTTTTCCCTCATCCAATCCACATGTACCACATATGCAACTGAATTCTCTTTAATTCATTTGCGATTGGCTGTGATCCTCTGTCAAAAGGGCTTCGGAATGATGTATTTGACACTTGTCTATTCAAGGAGTAGCTGCTCTCTACATAAGACAATACGCCAAGATTCCACCAGAGAGAGATATGGTGGTGGTGGTGAAGATGAAGATGAAGATGGTGAAAGGTCGGCTGATATGGGTTAACTTGGTGGTGGTCGTATTACTCATCATAGGCTTTAGCGGAAGCTCAGCGACGGCAAGACAACTTGATACGGGAGGGAATGAGGGTCTGAGCATTGAGAAGGGGAGTTCAGCTCCAACTCTGAAAGGCTTTAATTTCGAGAAGCTGCCCAAGGGACCTGTTCCTCCATCTGGGCCATCTAAGCCACCTCCCAAGGCCCAGTAATGCCCTTGTGATCAAATTTGCATGTTAGATCAATGCTAAATAAATTGATTCTACAGTCAATATAATACCAATCTCTCTCTCTCTCTCTCTCTCTCTCTCTCTATATATATATATATGTATATGTGTGTGTATGTTTGTGTCAGGGCAGAGCCACATGGGGCTGTAGCCCCCCCTGAAATTTTGAAAAAAAAAAATCCATATAGTGTTCATAGGGTAAAGCGTGGGAGAGGGGCGGAGCCGGTGAGGATGGCGGCTCTAGTCCCCCTATTTGAATATTTAAAAAAAAATTATTTATAAACTGATATAAATAGAGGTGATGACATGAACTTGGTGCTGAAAAAAAAATTTCGGTTAGCCCCCCCCCCCCCGCTGAAAAA
This sequence comes from Tetracentron sinense, assembly GCA_015143295.1. Taxonomy (NCBI): domain Eukaryota; kingdom Viridiplantae; phylum Streptophyta; class Magnoliopsida; order Trochodendrales; family Trochodendraceae; genus Tetracentron; species Tetracentron sinense. The sequence goes on from CM026563.1 coordinate 6,021,115, forward strand.
AAAATTTCGGTTAGACCCCCCCCCCCCCCCCCCGCTGAAAAAAAAATTTCGGTTAGCACCCCCCCCCCCGCACGAGAATCCTGGCTCCGCCCTAGTATGTGTGTGTGTGTAAAAAGAGGTCCATGGCCCTTCTAGGTAAAAATTGGATACTCCATAATGGATTCTCATGTTGTCTCCAGTGTTATCAAGAAGGGCTGCAATTGCTTCATAATTGTGCGAAGTAGCCGTAGAGAGGAGGGCAGAGTAAGAAAGGTGGTTATATTTGAAACCCATATGCTAGCGTTCATGGAAGAGAACTAAACGTACCACCTGGGATTTGGCCAAGGTTTTTAATTTCGAAATTTGCGACGACGAATTCAGCCTGCCAATCCGAACCGAAATCCTGAAAAATTATGGGATTTTGGAGAAATTTCGAAATCCAAAATATTAATATTTTATTAATTATATATATTTATATAAATATTATTATTTTATTTTTTAAATTAATATATAAAATTTTGAAATTTCACAAAATTTAAGTAAAAATTTCGAAATGTTTCAGAATTTTAATTTAAAAAAACAATAAAAAAACTATTTAAAAATTAAAAAAAATCAGATTTCGGCCGAAATTCCAAAATCTTCAAAATCTGAAATTTCGGCCGAAATCTGATTTTCGAAATAAACCCGATGTCGTTGGGGTTGACCGAAACCGAAATTTCAAGCCTTTGATTTGACTTCCTTAAGATTGTGTTATGAAGGGGCTGTACCTGCTAAACTTTAGATTTCTTGTTCATGGCATCTTAAGTGGGAATTATCTTGCCAGATTTTCTGGTCAGAGGATAAGATTAGAGATGTAAAACTCAATGGAATACCTAAACAAGCTTGATTTGGAAATAATTTATCTGCAAGGAGGATGAAATAGAAAATTTGCCAGGTTGAACCTGCTAGGAACACTCCAGATTAAACCTCATGCCTAACAACCAGGGGCAGTGATATGGATCAAGAGAAACTCTAAACTTTAACACTATCAAGATGCTGCTTTTCTCTCCTTCCTAGCTAAAAGTTGGGAGGATTTGGGTGTTCCATCATCCATGGAAACACAAGCAAAATGGAGAACTGTGAGGCTCAAGCTCAATGCACATATAGCACGAAAAAGACCACTGGTACTTATCTGTCTCAGTCCTGATGACCATCAATCTGTGATGGATGGTCTGTCTCATCTAGTTACACAAACCAGTTCCATGAAGACTAATGAATGAAGAATATCATCACTGAAAAAAGCTTCAATGTCCTTCTGCTCACATCCTTCAAAGCTGTATGCAATCAAACTCCAAGGCGTATATCTTTTTTCCCCTTGTAGATTTCTCCAAACACCAAACAGACCCACGAGGAAAGATGTTTATTTCCAGCTCAAATGAAGAATTTGTATATGTCCATAACATATTAAGAATTATTAAGAATTTGTATATGTCCATAACATATTAAGAATTACCCATGGTGTTAGCAACTAAAGAAGAAAACTGAAAGCCCCCCCAACAATGCTGAGCCTTCAAATTGATATCCTCAACTGTTGAGTCAGTCAAGCCAATTCCAGCAAATGCTGGAGCCTGGGGTGCTGTAAACTGTCTTAGCTTGGAATTCCCAAATGATGAATGTAAATAGCCTACCTTACCGAATACCAGAAATTAAGCATTTCTGCGTCCCATTAACAAGAATTACTGATATATATAATCCTCATTTTCATACCATTTAGTAAGAATTTGAGGCTCATTGTATCATCAGCTACAAAATTTGCATTGAGCGTAACACACACTCAGGTAAAACAGTAACCAGAGAGAATATAATACCACTCATGGAAACATTAAAACAGCAAATTAACAATTCTGCATACCATTAACAAGTAATTACTGATATATATATATTTTTTTGATCGGTAAGTAATTACTGATATATTCCTTCCCTTATCAAACCATTTAGTAAGAATTTGAGGCTCATTGTATGACCAGCTACAAAATTTGCTCTGAACATCTCTAACACTCGGTAAAACAGTAACCAGAGAAAATATAAATTAAAAGAACACTACAATCATCGAACAGATATAACAGGGACAGCAAAAGAAAAAGAAATTTGAATTCCCTGTATATGAAAATCGCCCTTACCAATCCGAATTAGCACCCCTTTTGCTCAGAAAGAAAATTAAGGAAGACTCATTTCTCTCAGCTCTTCGATCCCGATCTCTGGTTTTATGCCATTTGAGAGAAAGCCATGTTTCCGAGCATATCATCAAAATACCGAGCATAAGGGTGTCCCTTTGGGACAAGCCGTCTATACTTCTTGAACTGTTTTTCTGCCTCATCCTTCTTTCTCAAGAGAGTATAGATTATAACCTGACAGAGATATGGCCGAAAATCCCTAGGCTCTTCCTTCACAAGTTCCTGATAAACCTTCAAAGAATCTGTATAATTCCCTTCGATTAACTGAACTTGAGCAACTAACAATTTAAAATTCCTCAATTCATCCTTCTTCTTCTCCTTCTTGCAGATCTTCATTGCGTTCTCAATCATTTTCAACACCTCGCTTAATTCACCTGATTCCGATTGCGATGTAGCCACAACGAGGCCATGATAAGCTTCAACAAAAAGGGGATCTTTTGAGAGAATCTCTTCGAACCCTAATTTTGCCAATTCGACGTCTCCACTGTAGATATGAAGATGGGCTTTCAGTAATGGCCATTCCTTCTCAGAAGGCTCGATTTGGATCAATCGATCAATGATTTCGATCGCTTCTTGAAGCTTACGAGCCTTGATCTTGACCTCCATTAGGGATCTGAGGGCTTCGACATCGTCAGAATTGGAATATAAATACTCTTCTAGGGTTCTCTCTTTCTCTTCATCAGAGACGCTCTCGGTGGTTTCTTCGGTCGATTCGACGGTGGGTTGGGTTAAGGGAGTAGCGAATGAGGGTTTGTTGAAGCGGTTGAAGAAGAGAGCTGTGGCGACAATGGCGACGCAGGTGGTTTTGAAGAAATGGGAGAAGGGGTTTAGGGTTTCGAATGGAGGTTTTGAATGGTGGCTTTTTGGGTTTTGAGGGAGAGGAAAAGAGGAGGCTCTGATAGATGTTCTGGTTTTGGAGAGAGCTTTGAGGGAGATGGGTTTTGAGAATGATGAACGATGATGGAGTGGGAGAAGCAGAGGCTGTTGGTGGTGATGGATCCTTGTGAGAGACTCCATTTTTTTAATTTTTTGGGGGATTTGTGAGGTTTTACTTCTCTGGTTTTGATCTTCCCTTCTTCCTCGATTTGTTGGAGAGAAAGAGAGAGAACTAAAACCCTACTGCCGAAGAAAGTAGATTAAATGAGGGCTTAAACCCTGAGAAAATGCAACAGATACTCGCACTTAATGCGCGTTGTCTTGCATGACGCGTTATTACCTGGTTCGGTGCTTCTCTCAGTTCGAATTCAGGTTTACGATTCGCCATTTAAGAGTGAACTTGGTTCGCTTAGGGTGGCAATTAATTGTGTCTGCTATTTATTTATTTATTTTCGAGCTTCAAAGCTTCTATTCACCCTGGGAATAGCCCAGTGGTAGGTATATCCCTTTCTTAGGAAAAGAGGTTCCGGGTTCCATTCTCAAGGGGGTGAGAGTGGGTTGCACTTTCCACCCACTTTAACTTAGAACATATACCAACATGCTAACTGGGGTTGCGGCCTAACCCATATGGCTCATACAAAAAAAACCTTCAAAACTTCTATGAATATGTGAAACTTTGTTCCGAACATTCATAATTCACTAAATGGATACCCCAATACTCTTCCTACATTTGATCCCAAAAAATACATAAAAAATGGAAAATCGTAGTTTCCATCAAGTAACCAAATGACCGGCCTTTGTTGATCCACGCCCCATTTTTAAATATTTCACCAACAATAATTAATTTTTTTAAAACTATAATTAAGATTCACTCACCCCTAAAGTTAAGCAATCAAACCTTAATTTTTGACTTCACCTCACAGTGTCATTTTGTCAGATGGTCAGGGAGTGTATGAAAAGGTGTCAATGGGTTGAACTTGGGCATGAAAGTTTGTAATTTTTTGTATGGAAAATAGTTATCGTAACTGAGATATGGATTTGTAAAACTAAGGTTAAATCTCATTGGTCCAAGCCCCCCTCTTCTCTCTTAAATACTCATCACAATTGATGGGTATTCAGAACCAAACCTACCGATCGAACCAGTGGAATCGGGAACCGGTCCCCTAACCGGTTCCCAAAACCCTCAGAACCGGCCATAATTCAAAACCGGGCTATTTAGTGAGAACCATGGGAACTGGTCGGTTGAACCAAGAACCAGTCATATATGAGTAAAAATGGATTTAAAAAAAAAAAAAATGACACGGTTGAACCAGACCGGTGGAACCGGGAACCGGCCACTCAACCAAAAACATTTCTTGTAAGAATGGGGCTTGGAACAATGAGATCCAGCCTTCCCGACACATTTATAAAAGGGTTATGGGCCAAATGCGGCCGTTAATTCTCCAATCACCTATGCATATTCTTGTGCGAGGGCTAAGATCGAATCCCCAAAGCGTGTGGCCTTTATTAATTTCCACGGACTGCATAAAGAATCAGATGAGCTTTTATTTTGGTAGGAAATTAAAAAAGATATGTGTGAGTCCCGTTAATTAAGGTTTGAAATCCAAATTGTTTTTTTTTTGTACTATTTATATGGTTAGGCCACAACTCCAGTTAGAGTGTTAGTATCTGCTCCAGTTAGTGGGACGGGTGGAGAGTAAACCGACTCTCACCCTTAATGGAACCCTGAAACACTTCCTTACAGAAGGAAAACACTTACCATTGGGACAAAGCCCTGATGTGTCCCAATGGTTTCCAAAATGCAGATTTCGCCTGAAATAACGGATTTCAACAAAATTTCATAAATTTGTTTGGAAAGTGATGGAGAACTCCTGATAATATAGCACAGCCTCACGTTTGAAAGTCAAATGACCACAATTTTTACGAGTCCCACTTTCATACCCTTAGGGTATTTAAGTGTTCAATACCTAAAAAATCGTGGCCATTCATCAGGCCACGATTTCTCCACCTTTTTTTTTCTCTAAGAGGTTATCTCTTGGGTGACCTTTTGACTTAAAACACTTATAAACAAGTAACTAAGTGTAAAAATGCATCAACCGTCTATCTTTAGAATAGACATTCAAATCTATGGGTATTTAATGATTGGATATCCTATGGGAATTGAAAAAAAATCCAATTTTTACATTCTTTAAAGGGTGGGTCCCATAATAGTGCTTGTGCCTTTGGATTTTCACTCTTACGGCCTTGACTCTCAATAGAATTTTAAATCACTTCCCAATTTGTATTTAAACAGTTATTATTACTTTTTTTAGTAAAATTCTGAAATATTTTTGATATTTTTAACAAAATTTTGGTAATTCATATTCTTATTTTAAAAATAAAATCATAAATTTATATAAATATATAAAATTTTAATAAACTACTATTTTCCAAAATTTTGAACCGAAACGGCCAAGATAACCAAAATTTCAAATTTTGTCGAGTGATCTATTCTTTCTTGGTAAGCAAGCTACTTCAGTTCTTTTATGCTTTTGTTTTTGTTTTTGTTTTTTTTTTTTTTTTTTTTTAGTTCTTAGGAAAAGAGAAAGTGGCTAAGAGAAAGAAATTCAAAAATGAAGTACCTCGGTATTACTGTCACCCTCTCACACATAGCGGTGTGAGCTTCTTTCTTTGAATTAATGAATAGCAATTAATGTCTTTAAATAAGAAAAAGACCCACAACCATTACACACATAAAGTTGGTGCCATGAGTGGGATTTAGCTTGAATTTCACGTATAGAGGTATGACATTAGTCCCAATCACTCTCATACCTTGCTTTCAAACAACAATGGACTTTACCAAAAAAAAAAAAAACAATAATGGATAAATTAGGAATCTAATAACCGCACAAATTTCATTACAACCTGTTAATGTGGAGAAAGACCTGCACCATCCTTAGCTGTAAAGTTTGAACCTAGGACCTGCCCTGCTAAGGAAATGCCCTTGACTTACCTTCATTGAAGTTGTAGGGAAATGATGGGATTCTCTCACACAAACATAGAACAATGATGAGATGAGTTCCTTGCTTCTTTTTTTTTCCTTTTTTCTCATTTGCATTTGGCTAGCAGGATTATACTATTTGAGGAGTTTTAGAGTTAATTGAGACCTGATCTGAAAATTATTTTTTTTTTGGTGCAAGCATATCACTTATCGTTAGTATGTCATGTGTTAGTTAGGGCATTGGAGCTCTTGCAACTCATACCCTTTAGGGGATTAGATTCTCCGACCTCCCTCCATTGAAGGTCACACCTCTACCACTCACGCAAGAGATGAGAGTGGAGTGTAATTTTCATTTTTTTAAACAAAAGAAATCTCATAATTTTATATGTATCATACAAAATTAAAAGAATAATCTAAAAAGGAATGTTAGTCCTAACCAATCAGTTGTTCTTCCTCACTGTTGAAGCACATATTTTATAACTGATTGTAATGCTTAAAAATGAAAATGTACAGGTGGTTGACAGAAGCCAAAAGTAGAAAAAGGCTTGAGAGTAGGGTTAGTACTCTTCGTATCTAAAATATTAATATTTGAAATAATTTGGGGACGAAGGCCAAACAGGATACCAGCAGAGACCGTACTTAATAAAAGCTTAAATTTTTATATATTTCATATAATATACAAATAAACGAACCTTGTCAGATATAAATTCTAAATGTTTTGACCCAACAAAAAAAATCTAAAAGTTGGGGCGGTAATGTTTGTATAATTATGGATGAATATAGGATAATTTTCTAAAATACTCTCACTAGTGGGCGGCATGTGCCATGCACGTGAGAGAGAGGGTAAGGGAGAGAGAATGCGAAGAGGATTCTAGTGAAGATATTTTGGAAAAAAATATATATATATATATTTTGAGTATAGAAACTTGAGGGGCATCGTGGATAAAAAAAATTGTGAGGGACACATTAGTTATAGAAATATGACGGATGTATATTTTGAAAACAAAAATGCTTTAGGGTATTTTGGGTATAGCAAAGAAAGAGGACGGGTGGAGCCTTGGCGAGACATTCTCCTTTCAGAGCGTTTTGCCAAGAGAGCAAAGAGTCTAGTTATGTCACTGAGGTTGCCATGTGTTCCTTTTAACACTCTTAATTGTGGTTAAGATTCACCCATACCTAGGGTTCACCTACTAATTATCCTTGTTTTTTTTAAAAAAAAAAAATAAGTGAAAGAAAATTTAATCCTAGGAGTTAGTAAAGTTTAATTAGGGTTTAAAAAAAATAAATTTTTTTTTTCTAAAAACCAAAGATAAGTAAGTGAAGAATAGGGGTGAGCGAATCTTAACCACAGTTGGAGTCCGGTTACACCCTTGAGATTACAATGTATATCTTTTGATACCTCTTAACTGTAGTTAAGATTCACCTACCCCTAGAGTTCACCCACGTATCCTTGGTTTTTAGAAAAAATATTAATTTTTTTAAATCCTAGTTAAAATTCACTAATTTGTACGATTAAATTTTTTTTCCTAAAAATCAACTATAAGTGGGTGAACCCTAGGGTCGTCCGTTATAAAAATAAGACTTAGGAACATTTTGAAAACCAAAAAACTTTAGGGGCATTTTGGGTATAAAGGGATTAGGCGGAGCCTCGGCTAGACATTCTTTTTTCATAACGTTTTTCCAAGAGAGCGAGCGGGGAGTCAAGTTACGCCATTGAGGTCACCATATGTCTCATTTCCTTACTCACCTCTAAGGTTCACCCACTTATCTTAGTTTTAGAAAAAATATGAAAAAAAATTTAACTCTAGGAGTTAGTGAATTTTAATTAGGATTTACCCAAAAGATAACGGAGGTGTGCAAAGGTTTCCTCGGACCGGATGGAGATTGGCCCTTGAGTGCAAAGGCAGAATGGAGCTTGATTGCAAGACCCACCTATTGAGCAGGGACGAAAGTCGGTCTTAATGATCCGACAATGCTGGCCGAGAATGTTATTTTCAAAGGACCAACAAGGATCTTAGAGGAGGAGGAGGAGGAGTAGGAGCTAATTCGGACCGAATCAAATGATTACGAGAGAGACAATGAGACAAGGCCAAGAGGGGAGAGCACTTAGACAATTCACTTTGAGTGCAGGAAAGTCTGGTAGGAATTTCTCAGGAAAAAAATTAATATTTTTTTTCTAAGATTCATCTACCCTTAATTGTGGTTAAGATTCATCCACCCCTAGAGTTCACCTACCTATCCTTGGTTTTTAGAAAAAACACTAATTTTTAAAAAAATCCTAGTAAAAATTCACTAATTCCTAAGGTTTAATTTTTTTTTTAAATCCAATGATAATTGGGTGAACCCATAGGAGTGGTGAATTTTAACCACAATGAAAGAGTGTTAAAAGGGACACATGGTGACCTCAGTAGTGCCGGACTCCAAGAAATCCGATTATAACCATAGAAAATTTCAAGTCTAAGTGTCTAATAGATAGATGAGTGAGGGGTAATATGAGAATGAAGCAATCATTTAATTAAGTGTTTGACTCGTATAATGATTATGATTATGATAAGAGTAGTTTGAGAATTTTACAAAATTTCATATGCGTTTTTAAGGGTTCATTATGGAAAGGATAGTTTTAAAATTTTACAAATTTTTATCACGTTTTTAAGGGTTCATTATGCTCATTATGTAAAAAGATAGTTTTGAAATTACAAAAGATTCAATCAATGTTTTGAATAGAAAAATCATCTTTATTTATTTATATAAATATTATATAGTAAAGAAATATGAGTTTTGATTATAAGGTCTTCTTTCAAGTAGATCACACCAATCAAATTTTAATACATTGAAAAAGAAATAAAGTTAAAATAAATAACAGTTTCTATTGCGTGTCAATTTGCAATTGAATGAGAAATAAAATAACAGTTTCTATCACGTGTCAATTTGCAATTGGGTGAGAAATAAAATAACAGTTTCTCTACCATGTGTCATTTTACGATTGGGTAGTCAGTTTGGAAGAGGACCATGGTCCGTTTTTCATTTTACCTTAAAATATTGCTAACACCGTACACTAAAAAGTAAAAACAATAAAATGCTAGGTTTTTATTTTATCAATTTTTGTTTAAACTGAAAAAAAAAAAAACCAAAATTGTATTTTTTTACGTCGAGGTGTCCACTCTCCATACTTCCTAGGGACCATGAGAAAGCACAAGGAGTTTCTAGAGCACCCAAAGCAAGCGTTGGTCGATCCAAGCAATCACCTTAAGTCGGGGTATATATCAAACCGCCACCCCCAAAACTCACCAGTCCTCTCACCACTCACCAATGGCCCTGGAAGTCTGTGTTAAGGCTGCAACTGGCGCTCCTGATGTTCTTGGAGACTGTAATACCAATTTCATCTCTCTATCTCTCATACGATCTTTTTGGTTCTTGATTGCTTCTCCTATGTTTTTCCAATATTAACACTTGTAGTTTGTGGGTGACGAGTTTTTCTTTCAGGCCCATTCTGCCAAAGGGTTCTTCTAACTCTCGAGGAGAAGAAAATCCCATACCAAATGCACTTGATCAACCTCAGCGACAAGCCGCAATGGTATATATCTAAATCAAAAATCAAAGCTTCTTTAGATCTCTTTGTTTCTTGTGTTCTTTCTGGTGAAATGAATGAAATATTGTTGTTATTAGGTTTCTGGAGGTAAGTCCTGAAGGGAAGGTGCCTGTAATCAAATTTGATGATAAATGGGTACCCGATTCAGATGTCATTACCCAGATCATCGAGGAGAAATACCCCAATCCTCCTCTCTCCACTCCTCCCGAATACTCCTCCGTGTAATATCCTCTTCTCTCTAATGGATCTCATTTAGTGTTTTTGAGTTAAATCTAATAAATTTTGTTATTATATTATTCTTTTTTATGATGGGTCTAGCAATAATCTGTTTTTTTTTGGTTTCAAACATTGTGGCTATAAAGCCCTCATTTGGGTCTATCTCAATGAGTGTAAGGTAGGATTTTTTTCATTAATTCTTTCTTCCAACTACTGTATTGTGGATTTCAGGGGGTCTAAAATATTCGGGTCTTTTGTTAAGTTCTTGAAGAGCAAGGATCCGAATGATGGGTCAGAGCAGGCATTGTTGGAGGAATCGAAGGCGTTGGAAGAGCATCTTAAAGCACATGTACGTGGTTCTATTTTCTAGACAAAATTGCATAATGTTTTGGGGTCTAGTGTCAATTTTAACTTTTTATGAAATAGTATTGATTTTTGTATTTGTATGAATCTTCAAAATTCACCATACTTATTGATTTTTGGATGATACTAGGGCCCATATGTTAATGGAGAAAATATTTCTGCCGTTGATTTGAGTTTGGCACCCAAGCTGTACCATCTCGAGGTGGCTCTTGGCCATTTCAAGAGCTGGCCTATCCCTGAAAGTTTCACCTCTGTTCATAACTACATGAAGGTATGCAGAGAGTTTCTTTTACACAACATCCTTGAAGTTGTAATAGTTGGCTTCTGCTTTTGGTTGTGCTTGAATTATCTCTTTAGTGAAGCCATAAGCTGTTAGCGATGTATGTTTTGATGAATAGAAGAAACTTCTCTTTCGCAATTGTAGGTTGTATAGAATCACCAAGAGATAATCCCATCAATGGCCAAGATTCCTCATTAATTAAGAGGAAATCTTGGTTGGCAAATCTTTTTGAATTTTGAATCTTTTTGAATTTTGAATTTCCTTACCATAAGTATTGCCGCAAATCTGTAACATTTATATCCTCTCTTTATGAGAGGAAACTCTTGTGGAAACTCTTGTGGATTATATATACAACCTCTACCCAACCTTTTGGGTAAGGAAAACATCACACAAAACATTTCTTTCTCACAGGTTGATGTACACAAACATTTTCTCCCATGTAATGGTTATACCTTAACATTTTTGAAATAATTGGAACTATTGAAATCAGTGTAGTTAGATGATGCCTAGGGGAAAAGGGTTCCCTAGGTGAAGTGATGCCTAGGCAACCAAAATTTTCCTTTCATGTTTATATATTTTATAATATTATATAAGAATTTAGTGAGTGTCTGCCTAGATCAAGATTTAGGCAATATGATCTTCGCTGGGTGAGATGCCTTGCCTAGGTGACATTTTGACTGCACTGGATGAAATTCATTTACAGGAATGATAGGATCAAAATATACCCTGATTTTCAATCTTAGATATTCTAGTAAGCAAGTAACTTCACGAAATGAGAGCATTCATTTAAAGTAGAATGTTTTTAATATGTACTTTTGGCAAATTCCTTGGTAGTACACTAGTACTCATGGTAAATACCTTGGTAATCCCCAAGTCCAAAGTCAAACCTTTTCAAGTTCTGGAAGGAGCATACACTCTTATTAGTCTGCATCAAATATTTAGTGGGAATTCAGCATGACCCCAACTTTTCAATTTGATAGAACAAATTGGAAGTAACATTTAAATGAAACAGTTTAAAATAATTAATTCATATTTTCTTTATGTTACTGTTCAAGACTAAGAGCAGGGTGACATCTCTGTGGGTCAAGAAAGAAGGTAACCCCATTTCTAGTCATATGCCTTCATTGAAATGCAGTTCATTTCACAAATATGCAGTACCTGCAGGCTGCATCATTTTGATCAACAGAAACGCATGTCATTGAACTAAGCAACACTATTATTTACTTGGAACAGGTCAAAGAGTTTATATCATGTGGGGTTGTTTACCTGTAGCATTTGGAGACTTGATGTTCTTTAGGCTTTGAAACTTTTGCTAAGTCATTTACATGTGATTTGGAATCTATGTGGAGTCATTTCGAGGTTCTGATTTCGGGTTGGAAACTGAAGATGACCGTTGATTGGTATTTTCCTGCCCGGCTTACTTACTAATTTGAGAGGTCATTTGGCCCCCAGTTTCTAGTTGCCAAAATCCTTTATTGGTTTACTGTTTTGGATGACTTTGACCTTTTGGCTAGTTAAAGATAGTGCTATGTGTTCCTCCTTACTCCTTAGTGCTTAATCCTTATTGAAAGTGAGATATCGTAAATCTTTATAATTTTCTGTTACGACTGCATTGCAACCACCACCATGTTGAGTTGTTTAACCACAATAGCATTCTGTTATGCTTTGCAGTTGCTTTTCTCTCGTGAGTCTTTCATAAAGACCAAGGCTGCAAAGGAGTATGTGATCGCGGGATGGGAGCCAAAAGTCAATGCATGAAGCTTGTTGTAATTCATCGTCTTTGAACTCTAGGTATGAATAATCAATTGCGCCATGAAATCTGTTAGCATTCCATGACATTTAGAACCAAAAGGGACAATGGGAATTCCCCCGTCTTTTCATGTATTTGTCTAGAAATCTAATAGCTACCGCCTCGTTATTACTAGGAAATAAGCTATTGAACCATACACACTTATCATTAATATCCTTGTGCAGAATGATTTGGTGCAGGCTCGTTATTGTACGGCTACTTTCATAGTGAAAAAAATGGTTGGGGTGAATTCCGATCGTTGGTTAATACTTAATGCAAAGCCGTTGACATTATTCTCTCACTGGAAGAGAGGGACTAAATAGGGATGTTAACGGTTCAATTTGGGCCACAAACCCTCTTACAAATGGGTAGGGCTTGTGTGGACTTATTCAAAAATGTCTAAGCCCAAGCTTCGCCCAGTTACACCCCTAACTAAATGCTTGGCAATGATGCATTGATAGTTGACACACAAACCTATTTACTTCATTTACAGAATGGAAAATCATCACCAACTCCCTCCTTGATGGAGTCCTCGTCCCTCCTTTTTTTTCCACCACGTATACCCTTTTAACTCTATGTAGCTGTTGTTAAGATTGAATAACCATTATGTTTAAAGAAATGCCAGCCCTACTCTCAGTCAAAATCTATTCTCAGTCTCCACCAATCACTTGTCCTTTCTTAATGAGAGATAATGCTTTGACCATCATAACTGATTTGATAATGCATAGGTGGTTGGTGGAGGCTGAGAGTAAAGTTTGAACGAGAGAAGGGCTAACACGCCTCTTATGTTTAAAGCATCTAACCTTGGTCATTAAAATTTTTAACTAGAGTTAATATTTGGTAACCATAGTTTAAAAGCAGTTAAAAGGGAATTTTTTTTTTAGGGTGAGAGAGCAATATTCCGCTCCTCACAGCAAGGATTATTGCTCTTAACTTTATATGTCAGATAAATAACCACACTGAATAGAGGGTGTCAAAGTGTGAAGGACTAATGGGTCGGATTCAGGTTGGGCTTATTAAAAAACCATAAAAATACAAGGCCTAGGTTCAGACCAGCTTATTGACACCGTGCGGCCACATGTTCACAACGTGTTTTGAGCTCCTAGCCACACTGCTGACGCATACCGTCACGCTTTTCAACTTGTAATGACTGAATGATGCTGACATCCTCCCAAGAAGAAAAGAAAAATACAGATTTCTCAATTTTGGCTTCTCACTTCCCACTAGCAGTCTTTCTTACATGATTTTCAGGTATTTCATACTTGAAATTTAGTAGTCGGAATCGGATATCAATTTCTGTAACCTTTGCCTTATTTCCATTTCCGAGATTCTATCTTCTCTACTCCTAGAGTAGGACTCGAAGAACTCCATGTTCTCTTTCTCTAGCTCTTTCCACACTATACAGATACAATATTTAATGAATTAGTCTAGGGATATACCCAAGGTGTACTCCCAAATATACTTTCAAATCCTAACCACACTATACAGATATAATATTTAATTAATGAATTAGTCTAGGGATATTCCCAAGGTGTACTCCCAAATATACTTCCAAATCCTAACTGTTTATCTCGGTTCGGATTAGAGCTAATGTGGCATTAGAAAAGATAAAATGAGTCAACTCAAATCTTGGCTTTAATGATTGGTTATAAATGGATTAGTGAGTAGATTTAGGAGTATATTTGGGAGTACCCATGGATTGACTCATATATATATATATATATGACTGAACCTCTCACAAGTAAGAGAGTTGAAAGGAACTTATACTAACTGACTGACCTGTGGAAGTGATGACTGGTTTGATGTCAGCATGTTTAGAGAGGGCTTCCATGCATTCTTCTTTGGTCATGTGGAAGATGAGACACTTCTCTATCAGGTGCTGCACCTGCATCGTCAAGTACCCGGCAAAACAGTCCAATCTTTAGAAGTAAACATATATCAAATGATCAAATGGAAAGAGAGCGTAGTTACCATGCGAATGTATGAAGCAGAAGAGTCTTCTGCCATGATCATCAACACTCAAAATTTGTATAAGAGAAAACAAGAAGAGATGAAGAGAAAGAAAGTTTGTGAGAATACGATGATCGAGAGGTTGGAACAAGGGAGGTGAAAAGATAAAAATTTATAAAGGAGAGTGGGGTCAGAAGTCCCACGTGAGAGATAGATGATTATTGGTGGAGAGGGGATTAGAGAAGATTTAAGAAGGGATCGGATTTCGTCACTGGGGCACCCCCTTCACGTGGGACGTGGGCCCTCAGTGACTTACCCAAATCACCTAGCCGCCCACTCACGCACCTGGAGTAACCTCGAAGAATACAATTTTTATTTTTTTTTTGGGTTCAGAAATAATGTAACATCCGAACACACACACACACAGACTTAAGGTTAAGGTGTCACAAGAGTAACTTGACGCAATCACTCCAAGAGGACTTTGACTAATAGAAGATAAGTGACCCTTTATAAATTTATAAATAGGATACATAGGGGCGGAGCCAGGTCTATTGGGGGCACATGCCCCCATTAAACTTTTGAAATTTTTTTTTTTTTTTCTTTTATGATCTTTTAGGGACATGCATGCAGCGAGAGTAGATCAGTCAATTGCAATTGAACTAAGGGAAAGTTCAATCGCACTCACACTAACATGTATCCCTTTTACCTTCTATTAATTGTGGTTAAGAATCACTAACAATTGGAGTTAATAATATAACATTTCTTTTTTTTTAATATTAATTAATCTTGAGAGTTGAAAATTCTTAACCGGAGTATTTAAATATTTTTCCTAAAAACCCAGGTTAGATTCTTGAACCCTAAGGATTAGTGAATCTTAAGCACAACTAGTAGGGGTTAACATGGACACGTGTTGACTTGTGGATGTGATTGAACTTTCCATGAGTTTAATCTTAATTGGTTGTGATTCGATCTCCATGAGGCAAGGGGGCAAAAGTTCCCTTAACTTTTGAAAACAAAAAACAAAATATAATTTTTATATTATGTTATTTGACGAGGCATAGCCATGGGGCAAAGAGATAGATGTTCCTAATAAGGGGAAACAATACGAAATGCATGGACAAACTGACACAAAAACTTAGTCATTGAAAAAAAAAAAAATTTGTGGGGTTATGCCTCCGAACCCCACCCCCTAGACCCAAAATATTATATACCAATCTAATGATTCTTCACAATTCCATCAAAAACTATTATAATTTTCAATCAATCCTCTCGTGTGTACCCATGGGGCAAAGAGATAGATATTCCTATGTATTTTCAATCTTCCTTTCCTCGAAAAGAGAGATTTTTTTTTGGAAGGGCTGTGAAGTCCTTGATCAGTGAAAAAAGAATAAAGGCAAGGTTATTTATGTCCTTTTATTAACTTTTATGTTTTGTTAAAATTTTAAAAAATTTCTTTTTTAGTTTGGGGTGTACTCATCAAATGGTGGGGCACGGGTAACACTACCCTAAAAATAATATTTTAATTTAAAATTTTAAAAATTGGGGATAAAAAATATTATATATATAAAGGAATCAAATCACTATATAGGTGAATTCAATCGAGATCTAAGATTTGACGGATCTACATTAGGATCTAGATACGATCCATTGAAAGCCCTATGTGTGCCCCTCATGAGGATGGTCCTGTTTTCAAGTCTCTAAGTCTCTGGAGCATGCTCTCGGTAACGTGGGAAGCAATACATCCACTCATACGTTCCCATCATTCATCACTTGCATAGGACTCTGCATTGATTCAATTGGGACTGATTGAATTTTGGCCAAACATGTCCCCACCTCCATGCAAGTGTACCACATGATGCATGTCATTACTAACCCACAGTTGAGACCTAAAGCATTATCTATTCGAGCTTGTGAGGATATTATATTTAGAGAAATAAACCCTAGGAATTAAAATAGATTTTAAATTGCTGTAGTTCTACGTTCAATACAGAGCATTTCTGTCTTTTTCGTAGACTACTTTGACAGGTTTGTCCTCTTTCTTCATGATAAGCATTTCAAACCATCAATACATTCCTTGTAAAATATGGATAGTCTGATAAACCCCCCTTAATACAAAAAAACAACCAATAATGGACTACATCAGAAACAAAAATGAATTGAATTCTGGTCCTAGATATTTTTTCCTATATGCTATCTACGCTAAGATCCAAATCCAACAGTGATCAATCATAAATCATAAATCTCTCAGTCCGACCAGAAGCCTGAAAATGAAACATTGTATAACGACTAGTCAGAGGTAGTTCCAAATAATTGGTGCACATGCCCCTCAAAATTCAACCATCACTAATCAATCTGGTCACCTCTTTGATGGACAATATACCCCGAGAAGCTGGAGCGCATCTACCCGTTTTATCACTGATTTGTTTTCCAAAAGCCTATCAGTTTAGGCAGAATGCAGGTAGAATTTTTTTATAAAAAAATTAAAGAGGATTTCCAATCAATGCAATTTTCAGCTGTGGAACATCAAGAGGTGCCCCAATAGTTGGTAAGTATGAATCCATGGGCATATGCACCAGATTGTGGGGGTAGAGATTCACAAAAGCATACAATGGTAGAACAACACACCAAACTATCATCCAACACATACATCATGAGAAATATTACATACCAGGCATGGGTGTTTTAGTATGGATATGTTGCACATGTTGCTCCCACGGTCACGAGAAAGCAGTAGCCGCACGTGTGGGACGCTCTTCCAACTCTCTCCCAGTGCAGGCTTAGGAACACCTCCCACTCCACCAACCGTGTGATTGGTCACCTTCAATCAGTATTGAGAAATATTGTTATGGTCTAAAACCTAGGCTCTGATGTACTACTAAAACACTATTTTAATTAAAGCACTTCAGAAGAATATTATTTGTAGGTGCGATTACAGCCAGAATTGATAATGACATTGCTCCATACTGTTTACAAAAAACTTCTTGGGGGGCACCACTAACAGACCCATGACTGTTATTATAGCCCAATTTTTCAAAACCATGTGGTTATTGATCTGGAAAGATCATAGGTAAGAACAGATAGGATTTGGACTGGTTCAACCAAAGAAAAAAAAAACCCCACCTCTTGCGTGAGTGGTAGGGATGTGGCCTTCAATGGAGGAGGTTTGGGGATCTAATCCCGCCCGGGTATGAGTTGCAAGAGCTCCAATGTCCAAGCTAACTTCTGACCGTCTGACTCTACTAACGTAGGTAAATGATATCCATCACCAAAAAAAAAAAAAAACCAGAGAAAAAAAAAGGGATAAATGAAAAGAAATTGATAAACTTTGCCAAGAAAGGAAAATAGAATACAAAAATTACAACCACCATTGTTGAAAATAAATGTATGTAGAAGGTTTAAAATTTGTAGAAAATAAAAAACAGTATAGAAGGTCAGAATTTTTTTTCAATTAGAAAGATAGTAGCAAAAATAAAAGGTTGAGCACCATAAAGGTCATATGCAATACAACATTGGATTATAATACAACTATAAGGTAGGAAATCAAGTGTTGGTCCACCATGCCTTCCTTCTCAAGGTATGGACCAGCTTGGATGGCCTCACAACATATTTAAAGAGAAAAAATCAGGACTAAAATATCTTAATGTACAAAACTGAAAAACTTCTCTCTGAAAGCTCCACTTCCTTTGTTTCTAAACTTACAAGCTAATCTAAAGAGACTGTAAATTTGGAATGTGTAATGAAAACACTAATCTTTTAGAGTAATCAGGAATAATTCTGAACAGTGGATATTAAGAATTAGATAATATTTACAATTGCGTACTTGTTATACATGGTTTGAATCTTACTACTTGTTGATAGAGCTATATAATGAAGTCATACTGACTCACCGAGGCATTGCAATAAATCTCTCCAAATCCATTATATAATTGCCGTTACGTAAAGGTTTCGGTAAAATCGAACTAATATGAACAATATTACGTTATGTTATGGTCATTACATAACATTTGACACTATGTTACATACTTTGGGTTTTATAAACCGATACTAACTTACTCCTTTTGAAATTTTCACTCTCCCCTACTCAAGAGTCAAAAATGACCACTCCATCCTATTTTATTGGGGAGGGGGGATCAAAAATTAGATTGGGGCTATGATCTGACAACTCATATCTCGTAAACCCACTCTCGGGGAAAAAATCAATTTAGGGCATTTTGATTGGATAAGATTTTCTAAACTTCCTTTCAATTAATGTTTGGTAGTTATTAATTAATATATATTAGTAATTTTAGAGCATAGGTTCATAGCCCATGAATTCATGATGATTTGAGTTATTTTTTCATTTTTATCTCATTACGTGTTTGATAAAATTGATAAATTTCTATCAATGATTTTGTTTGTTTATCAATTTTAAATATATCTCTTGATTTTTCCTAAAATTTGTAACTAAAAAGCGTGCGTATTACGAGTTTTGGCAATAACAGCCAAAACTTGTACATAACGATGTTATGTAAAAAATTTTGCCAGACTCATTACGCACACCGTAACCATTATTTAAAGCGGATAGCTTTAATTGTAAGAAGGGATTTTAGAAAAAGGAAAACCAAATGAGCATAAGGTGTTTGTGTATGCACACACAAGTGGATGTAGTATTATGTCTGATATGCATGATCAAATTGCTGGTTCACTACAGGCTACAACACAAACCATGGAAATAAAAATCGACGAAACCGATACTAAACGAGCGATGCGTATAGGTTTCGGTGTACAATATTTATACCAATACGAAATGGCCGATAAGTATTGTTTATTAGTTATTTTTATTTTCATTCATTGTATAATTGTAATAGTGTTTGCTACTTTGTCTTTGAGTCACTTCCCATGACTTTATGTTTGGTAAATTTGGTTCATATAACTCATTTGATTTTTTTTTCAATTTAATTTATTTCTTTGTTTTATTTTTTAAAATAGAAAATTTTATATGTATCGTCCGAAACCAATGCGTATAGGTTTCGGTTGAGACCGATACATCCCCCGAAACCGTATTTTTAATCCTTGCATGACACACAAGTGGTTTACGAAAAATGACAACAAATCCTTAATGCCTGGAGATTAGGAACAAAAGAATTAACAACATGGCCATCTTAACACTTAAGTGAAAATAATAGTACAGGTTAGGATCTCTTATTGAGTAACTAGCTCTAGATTTGGGTTGATGTCCAATCTTCAATCTGTTGGTGAGGTATTTGTTGGTTCAGCAACAATTGGCAAAGAGATGTTTCCCCAATAAGGCCATCTTGGTGGACAGTAGGAAAAGGTAGCATCAAATCACATAATGGAATTGAAGACGTACATGATGTCATGAACTGATAATATCATACATATGGTCGCTGGGGTTGAGGGTGTTTATGCTTCTCGTTGCAGTAAAAATCAACTTGGAATACAACAATACAAAAAATGAAAGAAATGATCACCAAATATAACAAATAAAATAAAACCATTGCACACTTACTTTCAGCCAATTGAAACATACAACAGCAGAAAGGTTGACATCCAAAAAGGTTAATTATATGCAAGGAACAAGACTTGTTATAATCCTATTCATGATAGTACAAATGCAATTTCTAAATTAAATGGTGAAGGAAGAAAATATTAGATATGAAATATTTTTTAAAAGACGTAAGATCTAACTATTGATTATGTTACCAAAAAAATTCTTGTACTTGGCTGTTAGAATCCATCGCAGCAACTAAAGTTGCTTAGGGCAATAAAACTGATCAATTTCCTTAGCTTGTAGGTAAAATATGTTCAAATGAAGAATTGATTACAACAAATTGAAATTGATAAAATAAACAAGATATTTCATTAGCAGATATTAGATGTTTTCAATCAAAATCTAACTTAAACCATACCTATGTTAAAGAGAACTGAAGTCATAAACATGGAAATAAAAATCACTGAAACCAATACAAAACAGACAATACGTATAGGTTTCGGTAGCCCCCTGTACGATATTTATGCTGATACGAAACGGGCAATACGTAATGTTTATTAGTTATTTATGTTTTCATTCACTCTATAATTATAATGGTGTTTGTTACTTTGTCTTTGAGTCGTTTCCCATGACTTTATATTTGGTAAATTTAGTTCCAATAGTTCATTTGATTTTTTTCTTTAAAAAGAAGATATCATATGTATCGCCCGAAACTGATACGTATAGGTTTCAGTAAGGTCCAATACATCCCCCGAAACCATATTTTTAATCCTTGGCATAAACTATCGAGGAGGCTGGTGATTTAATTAGAAGAGTCTACTCATGGGAGGTCAAGTGTAACTTACCAGTATAGCGAGATTATGCTCATGTGCTAGCTTCTTAAGAAGATATCCAGTAGAAATCATTAAGGAATGTCCTGCATTTTCCCATCAAGGCATCAAGCATACGTTTACGAGTTTCATACATCTGAGCTATACATAACAAAGTTCAACAATATGCTTTCTACCATGTCTGTGGATAAAGCAACGAACAATATGGTGGCAAAAGAACCAACACCCTAAATGTACATTGTTATGCAAACATAATGTGCAAGCATATTTTCACATAGTTGCTCATAGTTGATCCTTTTGAATTTTGATCTATGCGTTCTGAATAAGTGTAAGCTTTTTGAGATGAAGCTCATAGAACCTCAACTCATGGTGGCTTGCACATGGGTCTCTAAAGATCCAAGATAGATACTGACTGGAAATAAGCCAAAGGGGTTGTGTGCATGGGTCTATAAGTCAAGCAACCTTGAGTTGGCTGTAAATGACCACTTGGGAGATAGATTGTGCCAAGTATCATGCAAGATTTGATGGGCTAGCCGGTTGGAAGTTACGTAACTCATAAGGTGTGAGATTGTGTCGAAACATGAAACCTAGATGTTATGAAACAGTTTGTGAAGTAATACATGCAAATCACTAATAATATGTTTCCCCAGCTCTTTAACTTCAGAAGCCAATGAAGAGATCTTCAAAAGAAAAGTAATCATCCAAAGAAAATATGCGCAGCTCAATTGGTGATAAGCACCTCCTCCTCATGGGAGGGAGATCCCAGGTTAAGTTCCAATTGTATCACTTTCTAACAAGCTCCAATCTTTACTAAACCAGTCTTACCTGTTAAATAGGAAACATCCAATGTTCCATGCCTTCACCAGAAGAAACTCAATATCACTAATAAGCACAGTAAGAGAGCATGTCCAGTAACCAAGAAAAGTTTTATTAATTCAAAGTGGAACAAGTGTGAATATTTCTGATGTGCATAGAAACAAACTTTCTGATAATTAATTTTTTCAAGAAGGAACTATCCAATAAATATCCCTAGGAAACACAGTACACATGAAAGAATTGATACCATGTGCACCACTGCCCCCAAGGAATGGGGTTATGAGCGACGAGATAGAATCAATAATAAGCAATCGAACCTCACCGTCTCCCGTATTCACCTGAAATGATTCCCAAACATTCAATAACATGAAACTGACTGATGAAATTAAAACATTTAGAATGATTCATCTGCTTGAAACCTGAGATCTCAATTTGAATTGTAGCTGATGTAGTATATCCAACAGTTGGAAGATGTCAAACACCGAGTGGCACAATATGCTGCTCATTATTCTTTCAAGAATTTTTTGTTTGTCCTGAAACAATACATTAATGAGGGGATGGGGAAGACCACACCAAAAATCCTATGGATGGAATCAATATCAAAAGGCAATAGAGCACCCGCGGCGGGGGGGGGGGGGGCGGGGATATTTGATGCATCAGAACTCCTCTGCAATGCGGATGTTTGCCACATGAAGCTCATGGTATCAAGTAGAACCTTACATGTATACATGTACCCCTTGGACATGGATAGGCAATAACCCAAAAACCCCACCAACTCTTGATCCAAATCAACTCATCAAGAACATTATTTTGGATGATCAAATGAATTTCAAAAGCAGCCGAGAATCGTAGTTTACTACTTCCGTTGAATCATATGGTTAGAATTTATCTGTTTGCATAACTTTTGGGCTGTAGCTGATCCAAAGAGTAGCCATCTGGTTCAACTTCAGTAGTCCAGATGACGACAGTAATCACGTGGCACACATTCGCATTGGCATAGAATGTGCACTGAATGGTTCATATACCAAATCAAGGGAGGGATAAACAAGCAAAGGGATTTTATGGAAAGGAGAGAATAAGTTTGACCTCTTTAAATGAAGGATTCAAGAGCTGATTGATGAAGCATGCAATGCGTTTAGGCGAAAAAGAATTGCATGTATCTAAGAACATAACGCCATGCTCGAGTGCAACATTTGAAGCAACTTGTAGGCAAACCTGAACGTGCATGTGGAGTTGAATCAGCTTCAACTAGAGAATGAATTCCAGTCCAGCAATCCTATGATTCTGGTCACTTATGCAGGATAAGCAAGCAGTATTGAGATAATGGGGATTAGGGTAACAGTTCTCGCAAATGATTGATATCCCTACTTGTGTTTTACCAGAAGACGATGACCCAACTAGTTCCGTTAGCTGTCCCTCGCGTAATCCACCTTGAAGAAGCAAATCAATCCTGCCCCACCAAACCATACATATTTAAAATGAATGTTCTTAGAAGCACTATACTGTTACTATAAATTAAGTTATAAGCAGATCATTATGCTCAAGATACCCTTCACATCCAGTGGACAGGACATGCTTATTCTGTTGAGCATCTTCCAACATCTCCACACCATTCAACCACGGTTGATGCTGGTTATCTATGATGGAGAGGACTTGAGTAATTCCCTACATGCAGCAGAATAAGGTCAAGTAAATTTATCTAACCAGGACCTTTGGAACACAAGTGCATAGACTGCAAGATTCCGCATAAACCACCAACCTGCTTCAATTCCTTTGAATTAGATTGGCGTTCCGCAAAAGCAACTAACACATAGAGGTCATGAACAAGGAAATCTTCCACTGAACAGAATGCAAACCAGATAAGGAATTATTCAATAAATAGAAATTGAACTCCTTGGGGATACAAACAATAAATGATTAACCTATCCAACACAAATGAATTGGTTTGGCGCTTATAAGGGTGTGTAACAAATACATGCATTCCACTAAAATTTTAAATAAAAGACAGCCTCCTAGCATGGCGCCGTGGCGGGGGAGGGGAGTGGATCGGACGGGTATCTCAGACGAAGGGAAAAAATTGATTCTTTCAAGGTTGGAGGATTTTTCGCAGAGACTTTTGACAACATCACAGTTACAGTATTCATGATCCGACAATCCCCATGAAATTCTTTCAAATCCTAATCAATGAGGTTAACCCACATTTCATATACGAAGAGATGAACAAATTCAAGATTGTACGACTCGGGCATAGCAGAAATAGACAAGGAACAAATCCAAAACCAAAGGAATGCCATCGTGTGAGGCAAATGATAACCCAAAACCCCTATCTTAAGACTGAAATTCAATTGATTGAAGCAAGAAAACTCAGATTAATCCAACTCCTAGCTCTAGCTTCGAAAAAAGTTCGATTTTATCTCTGATATTTTGCCGTGTTACTGTGAGTTACAGACAATGCAGAAGAAGAAATTCTAGTTTAATGGGGTGCTTTATAGCAAATACAGACAGCATTCTAGCAAAATCAAATTGAATGGGGAGAGAGAGGAGTGGTGGTCGAACCTGAGAAAATGCCATTAGAAGCACAAAACTGCAGAAATTTAGAGTCGATTATAGGGAACTTCAGCTCCAGAGACTTCAAGGGAGGCATATTTACCTACCAGCCTAAAATTAGGGTTTCTGACTTGAACAAAACCATTAATTTTACTTCTTAAACCCTTCCACACTGCAGAGAATTTGTTGTCGTCGTGGTTTGGAGGCCGGTCCAGCTGTACGGCCACTCTATAAACCGGTTCCGGTAGAGTAAGGTCCGGTGAGACTCGGTCTTGGCTTTTTACGATTTGATTCGAGGAATATTACAATCACAATTAATTAATTATACAAGCGCCCTAGTAAATAAGCGCTGTTATGAAAAATCTTGTTTAGATAACACTAATCTATTATTTGCAAAAAGAAGGGATAATCACACTCACAGAATGGATAATCACTTACACAGTTGATTGTGTTGATAGTATTTTTAATGGAATTGATTTCATCATAATCAGTTCTCATGTCCGAACCAAACACAGTTGCCAATTATCATGAAATCGGTTTTAAGTTATTAAATCACTCAAAATCATCCGAATGAAACGAGCTCTAATATAATAACATAATATTTGATTTTTTTTATCAGTAAAAAAAAGTCAATCAACGTTTTCTCTTATTATAATAGTAGACATATCATTCCACTAATAAAAATATGAGTATACAAAACTTTATATGAACGTAATTACTTTTTACCAAAAGAATATAATGTATAGTATTATGTGAGATCCATGAGACTCACTATTATATATTAAATATTTATTTTGTTATTTTTTATGGATAACGACTCTATACTAGTAGAGAGTTAGAAAGACTCTATTAGAAAGTGCATAGTTAACTATAATTACTTATTAGGAGAACCTATTGTTAGGTTTGAGATTCAACCATTCTACATGCATGTGGAGGATTTGTCTCAATTCTTTATTCTCTTCCTTGTTTTGCATTGTCAATTCAATTGCAGTCAATGGCCTAACCTCTTACAACATGCAATCAATCTCTCATGATCATGGGCATGCATGTGGCAAGCAATTACTAGACTCTGCTCTAGACATAGTAGCTCCTCCCGTTATGCTTCTAGATCCAAGATTAGGATATCCACCAACATTTACTTGTGAGATCAATGGGAAGCTCAAGTCATTAGGCAGGTTTAACTCTATGAGTGTATTATGAATTCCTATATGAACAGGTAAATCCTTCACATTAATGGTGTGTATTTCTTAAGAAAATCCATAACTCAATAAATTAGGTAAAAACATGAAAAAGAAAAGAAAATTGGACAATTAGATAATAACTAACAATCTCCATCTTCCCTAATACTTATTTCAATAAAAACTTAAATTAGTTTTGTGTTTTCCATTTTTTGTTGTTGCAGGAAACAAAGAGTCCAAGTCGCTTCACAATGCAACACTAGAATCTAGAAGGCTCCCTTCTCAAAGATAAGTGTTTGTCAATCTTTGATGATCTCTATTACTTCTCCGCGTCATATTTCTTAAATTATTATATCTGCTCCTTATTTTCACTATTTTTATTTTTACAGAATTCAAAATAATTGATATGCTTAGAGGACTGACACATGAGTACCTATAAAGTAATATTATTTTTTAGCATCGTCATACATCTATATGTGAGAATCATAAATGAGTAGCATTCTAATGAGTCGTGTTCAATAGAGTCTTTAATGAGCAGTCTCTAATAACATGACACGTGACAAGTTGCTCTAAAATCCAACTTTTGGATGTCAAGACAAATCTACCAAGAGACAAATGACAAAATAATTAGCTTAATCAGACATTTATAGATAGGGTTGTCAAAGGGCAGGGCCAGGGCTGGGTTGGGGTCAACCCTAGCCCTACTCTTCCCTATAAGAGTAGGGCCCCAACTCAGCCCAAGCAAAATTTTTTTTTGTAATTTGAGATGACAAATTTTCTACACCGACTGTCAACTTGACGTGGAAATGGATACCCTCCTCTTTTATCCGGGCTTGAGATCGATATTGCAACAAAAAAGCAATAATAAAGTTAATTTTTTTTCCTTATCAGTGGCAAGCATCATGATAGAATAAAACAAAGTAAAACTATATAGAACAAAATTTATATATCAAAATCCTCTAAGCAGGAGAAGGCGATTTCTCATACGAGATTAGGGTTAGGGTTCGTAACGAGTATCGAGTGGTTTTATAACGATGGTCATGTGAAATTACTCATTTAACCCTACTATTAAACCATTTGAAATGGTGAAATGAGTAATATATATATATATATATATATACTTTTATGGTGTACAAACCTTAGCTACCGTTTAGCAACTAAGGAGAAGGGCAAGGGTTTAAAGGGCAGGGCCGGGGTGAGCCCTGGCCCAGCCCTGTTGAAGCAAGGCTTCCGGATTTTGAACCCTTCCCAGCCCAAGGGTTGGGAAGGGTAGGGTAGGGCCGGGTACCCTTCTTCGTGGGCTTTTTTGACAGCCCTATTTATAGACCATCTGATTGAAGATGAGAAGATTTGCTATTTCTATAACCTAGATAGAGTCTAGTGAACCCGAATGGGGTTAATGTTCATAAATTAGGGTATAATCGAACGGTCTAAACATGTCTAGTCAGATTGATTTTTTGACACGTGTCTTTCAATAGACCCACCTCAACATCCATTTAAAAAAAGACTGCCACATGTCATCTTTCGAGAGGGATCGCTCATTAAAAGCCTTAATAAGCAAGACTTATTAGTTTCCTTCCCATCATAAATAATCAGTAACTCTTTGCTACTATTACATTTAAATACATATAAAAATATTTAAATTTATTTATTAAAATATATTCTATAAAATATAGTGGTGCACACAAGCCGAGCTACCTCGATGACTTGACTTAGTCCAACTCGATCAAGCCATGCTCAAGCTCGAAACTTTGGCTTAATTAAACTGAGCTAAGTTTTCAAGCTTGGATATATATATATATATATATATAGCGGAAGAAAACTCAAACCAAAAGAGATGTTGCGTTTCTGTCAGGGGATTGATGGGATGAGAATGGAAGATCTATAAGCGTGAAATAACACATATAGTTAGAGTTTCAGTTTATGAAGAGATCATGCAATAGTGGGAGTCCCACTAGTTATAGATTTGGGGATAGCTAGACTGATAATTACTTTAATACCCTGAGAATTTATTTGAGTGTAGAGGAAAGATTAAATAAAATTATGGGTTTTATAGTCTTTGGAAAAAATTCAATCAAATCTTGTTTCTCGTATTATAATAATAAAGATATATATATATATATATATATATATATATATATATATATATATATATTACATGGAGAGTAACTTCTAACAAAACTATATTAAAATTAAAAAATTATATTTTTTATTAAATATAATGATATATACGTGCACCTTTACAAGTACTACTAATGATTAATAGTATATAATCTATTTTACATTATAAAAATACTCTTTATATAATTATAAACGTATAATGTACTAAAATTTTAGTTAACACAGTAATTTCTTTATAATAAAATAAAATTTTCTCCAAGTATAAATAGTTATCCAATGAACGAAGCTGAACTGCTCCATTAAAATTCAGGAATTTTTTATTTAATAAGTCAAGCTTTCAAGCCCATTTAATTAATGAACAAGCTTAAACACAACACTACTCAGCTAATAACACCCTTCACATATCAAGAGCCGCTATCACCACCCCTTATAACTTGATCCCAAAAAAAAAACCATCACTGCAACCAAACACAACTATGAAGATATCACAATTCCAGACTACAAAACCACCAAGACATAACTAAAAAGAGGACAATTGGAAGTCTTCAAAAGTTCACATAACACTGGCCTTATTAACATGATTAGAGAGAAAAACTAAAAAGAGGACAATTGGAAGTCTTCAAAAATTCACATAACACTGGCCTTATTAACATGATTAGAGAGAAAAAAAGAACAAGCATGGTCTTATGTGAGAGACTGTTCGACATTTCCTCAATTTGGTGAAGGGAAGAAGATGGCTTCGGCCATCCTCTTCGAGCGGAACTGGTTCTCCATTTCCGGTGCCACGTTGAAGGATGCCTGGAGCACTTGAGGAGATAATGCCTTCCACACAGAAGTACTCCCTGCTAGATGACTGAATATAGGGCTGCATTACAACAAACATTCAAATTAGAAACAACATAGATTCAACCAAAAAAAAATTCATCAGCAATCTACCAATTCAAATATTGTAGCTAGCGAGAGAAGCCTTACTTAGGAGTGGTAATAATGGAGAACCATTCCATCCCAACACTATCACAAATTTTCGACACCACGAAGAACCTCGGCACAATAAACAAACAACCAGCCTTCAATGTCGTTTCCAAAACACGGCGACCATCAATGCCAACAACCTGAACTCGGCCGCTCCCCTTAACAATATAAGTCACCTGCAAGGCTGAGTCACAAGAGAAACCAGGAGAGCACATGGCATTCCCATCCAACCTCACTAGATCAGCGCCGAGCCCAACCTCGCCGACCAATGGCAGATTCTTAGTGTTCAAAACTACAACTCTTCCTCCACCCTTAATGTCAACATCTAATGGAGCTTCCTCACAGTTCAATGCCATTCCTTCTCGGTCTTCTTTCTTTGGCTCAGGCATGCTAAAACCCTCCTTAAGCTTGACAATGCCTCTTCCTGTTTGGCTAGCAACAAGAGCTTTCGCCTTACTTTCTTCCAAGTCCCAAGCTCTGCTTACGAACTCGGTCGAGAAACCAGTGAATATACCATTCGATCCAGTTAGATAGAAATCTGTGAATTCACCAGTTTTGTGAGCCTTAGAGGTATCACCCAAGAACAGAACAACCAGTTCAGCGTCCTTGTTGTTGTACCACCAGGTAACAACGCCGAATGGGAGAGCGAGTGCGTCACCCTTCTTGATTGAGACCACCTTCTCCTTCTCTGCTTCAGGAAAGACGATCCCAACCCTTCCACTCCCTGAGGAAACATGATAATGGAATGATCCAAAAAATTTACAGATAAAGACCCAGTAAGGGAATTATTCAAAAGAATAGATCAATGCAATGAAAAACCCAGTACTGGAATGATTCCTAAAATCCAAACGAATAGCAGACAAAAATTCAGTAATGAAATGATCCCTATCATCCAAACGAATTACAGACAAAAATTCCAAGTACCGGAATGATCCTTATAATCCAAACGAATTACAGACAAAAACCTAGTAATGGAATTACAGACAAAAACCCAGTAATGGAATGAACCCTACAATCCAAACCAATTAAAGACAAAAACCCAGTAATGGAATGATCCTCAAAGCAATTGTGGTTCAAAATCATGAACAAAGAAAACAAGCATCAAACCTCATTAATGGATTATTTCTAGGATGGATGGATGGATGAATGTTTAAAGACTACAACAGGAGGGACGATGAAAAGGGCACATCAATCAAACAAGTGGTGACCCACCAACTGAATTACAGGAAAAAGATTATACCTTGAAGAACATAAGCGACCTTGGCGGAATCAGAATAGCGAGGAAGGGCGAGACCATTTTTCTCAAGAGCGAGCTTGGCTGCTCCTATATTTCCCTCCCGGAGCATGGGAAGTTCAGAAGGGGACCATGTATGGTACGAACCGCCATCTCCACCGTACAATTTCTTGGCCAATTTGGGAGAAAGATCAACAGCCATGACTTCTTCTAAAATAAAAAAATACGAGAAAGTGAGAAGAAAATTGTGATTCGAAGATGACTCCAATACGGGATTATTTATAGGAAGATTAATTAGTGTATTGGTAGCTGTCCAATACTGGAACGGTTATTCGAGTGCTAAAAATAGGGAGACTGAATTAGGATATGAAAAGATATATTAGGATTTTTAAGGATAAGGATTAAGAGATTAACTATAATTGAGATTGCTAGTCTCGCGGGCATATGATGCGCATGATTACCAGCTGTGTCTCTTAAAAGCACCTTGGAATTGGGATGGCAACAGGTGGGGTTTATGGGGTAACCCACCTTGCCCCTGTTAGGATGAGTTTGGGGGGCTTTTATATGGGATAGGGGTGGGTTTGGGAATGAGATGTTAAACCCGAGTCAGGTTTGAGCCGGGGATGGATTTAGGTCATCCCGTCCGGTTTATAATGTCAAATCACAATTTTACTCTTAATTTTATATTAAAATTACCTCTAAAATATAGTCCCGACCCGTCCCATCTAGTGCTTAACGGGATAGGACAGGGCAGGACGTGATGAAGCGTGGCGGATTAAGAGCTGTTTTAAAAAATCGGAAGCGTCCCGCCCCACCTCGGGTTTGGGATAAGAGTTTTCCATTATGAGCGGGGTAGGGGTGCCCCTTTGCCATCCCAACCTTGGAAGTACAGAATGTGTTCGCGAGAACTAAAGCGGGTGGCACTAACAATCTTCTTATGTTAATAAGACTAGTCAGGCTAATCTCATTCATTAGTGGTCAGAATATTGAGTATTCCATACGTATATAAGCCAAAGCGAGATTCATGCGGACGGATAAGTTATGCACTCTCGTTCAAAATATGGAGACCACTTTTGGAGCATCACACCTTATCGAGACCCGCGATATTCGGCCATACTACTCGCTGATAATGGGATTTACCGTTTTAGTAATCGGATTCGGGTCACAACTTACATGGGCATGCCCAGGCAGAGCTTCACCCCCGAGCAGAGGTTGGGCCCTACGAAAACTAACAAGGGAATTGGAGGAGTGCTTTTCAAAAAAAAAAAAGTCACAAGTCACTCGTGTCAAGCTGACTTGCTGGCTCGGCTCAGGTCAAGGAAAGAATCAAGTCAAAATTTTCTTTTTGTCTTTTTTGGAGTTGAGACACGCGGTTAGGCTGCAACCCAGTTAATAGTTAGTATTTGTTCTAAGTTAAGAGTGAGTAGAGAATATAACAATCTCATCCTCTCAGGAACCGGAACCTCTTTTCTAAGGAAGAGATACACCTACCTATTCCCACAGTGTATAGTCAAGTTTTTTTTTTTTTTTTTTTTTCTGATATCCACTAATGTTTAAACAAATGGAGTAACAACTAAATTCTATTTGATTTAGCTCAACTCGAAATAGTGTATATATATAGTCAAACTTTTTAACTTTATTTAATTTTTACTTATAATAAATTAGTTTATAAAATATTGATAACAAAAGAAAGTTAGAAGCAAAACTTCTCCACTCTCTTGATGGAAGGACTATCGTTATTTGTGGTGTATGATATAGCGACATTTTTTAAAAAGACTTAGTCTAAGTATTCTCCACATTAATACACATAAAGCATACTAATATGGTAAATATCGAGTCACCACCAATCATTGAGTTATGGTGTAATTGGTTACCGAAATTCATTTTTGTTTGAAAAATATGGGCAATGTGAAACCATGGTGAGATCTAAGAAGAGAGTTTCTATCGTGATTCGGGGAAGGTGTTAAGCACCCTAAATCACCTGTCGAAAGACAATAATTTATGTTTTTATTCCCTAGAAGTTTATTTAATAGATTGACTTGAAAAAAATAGTTAACAAAACTCTAATTCAACTTGTATGAAAGGACTCTGGATTTAAAATTTTAGAAAAAAGAGATGGGGAAACTTAAGTTTAAAAAGAATGGACATTATTATTACTTTAATCTAGGAAGATTAGACATCGTCATAATGCATACAATGATGAAATTTTGAAAGGAGTGACTATGTCCTTACAAAATGAGCATTATAACGACTCTAATCTAGGGAGATTAGACATCAACATAATGTATGCAAAATGATGAAATTTTGAAAAGGATGACTATGCCCTAACAAAATGATCATTATAATGACTCTAATCTAAGGAGATTAGACATCGGTATAATGCATGCAAAATGATGGAATTTTGAAAAGAGTGACTAAAAAACACGAGCATTACAACGACTCTAATTTAGGAAGATTAGACATCATCATAAATGCATGCAAATGATATGGGGAAAATAATTAAACTCTTCACAAACAGACATTATAACAACTCTAATTTACGAAGATTAAACATCGTTATGAATACATAAAATGACATCAAAAAAATGATTAGACTCTCTAAAAATGGGCATTATAACGATGCTAATCTAGGAAGATTAGACATCGCTATAAATGCATAAAATGATATGAAAAAAATTATTAGACTTTCTAAAAATTAACATTATAATGACTCTAATGTAAGAAGATTAAACATCGCTATAAATGCATAAAATGATATGAGAAAAATGATTAAACTCTATAAAAATGAGCATTATAACGACTCTAATCTAGGAAGATTAAACATCGCTATAAATGCATAAGATAATATAAGAAAAATGATTAGACTCTCTAAAAATGGGAATTATAACAACCTAAATCTAAGAAGATTAGATATTGCTATAAATACATAAAATGATATGGGAAAAATGATTACTCTCTAAAAATGACCATTATAACGATTCTAATATAAGAAGATTAGGCATCGTTATAAATGTATAAAATGATATGAGAAAAATGATTAGACTCTCTAAAAATGAGCATTATGACGACTTTAATTTAAGAAGATTAGACATCGTCATAAATGCATAAAAATGTCATTGATTTTCAAAAACAACTATGGATCTAAATATGAAGGGAATATCATCATTCTCCTATTATTCACAAAGAGCCCCAATTCGGCGAAAAGCGTCATAGGGGATCTTTAGTGAAAAATTATTTTTAAGGATAAGAAGAATATACTAAAACTAAAATGTTTGAGAATTATGAGAGTGAAACAAGGGTTCTAAACTAGGGAGCATCTTTATATCTCTATATTTCACAAGGAACCTCAATTCGGTGAAGCACGTCATAGGGGTTCTTAGTGAGTTTTAGAGCAAAGAGACGATTTTTTCAACAACATGGTAATATTTCATAAAGTTTAAAGAAAATAATCAAAAATGAATTCTAAAAATGTCTATAGGTTCTCACCCCTCTTCCTTCCATTTGGAGCCCCTAACGGCGAAACGCGTCATAAGAGAATCCAAACTACCTAAAGAAAGAGGGATGAGTCTCAAAACTTATTTAAAGACTCACATTCATAAAAGAAAAAAATAGAAGGTTAAGAGGAGAATTAACACAAATGTAGAGATAGAGTTTTAAGGTTAACTATGTGGGTTGGAGACCCCCTTGTTTTTCTTTCTTAAGCTTTATCCTTCTTGGACACCTTCAAACTCTTCTTCTTCAAGCTTTCTATCTTCTCCAAGGCTTTTCTTCTCCAAAGCTTCTCTAGTTCTCTAGGGACTTAGGAAAATTTAGAACTTTGAGAAAATCAGAAGGATGAAAAGTTTCTAAGATTTGGGATGCCTTACAAATTGTATGACTTCTTTAGTCTTTTTGGACAGAGGTTTGACTCCTTGAGGATTGATTCTTGAAATGGGTAAAGGGCTGGGGTATTTTTAAGGGAGAGGTTGAGAGGAAAAACTCCCTCAATTTCAATATGGGACTAAACAATGCTTAGGGGTATTTTAGTCATTTAATGGCATTTTGGTAATTAAAAGGTGATCATGATCCAGGAATTCCTCAAGTTGTCAAGGGCATATCTTGTCCAAAGCACAAGAATAATCTAGAAGAAACTGTGCTGGAATTACAAAAATATCAAAATGGAGGTAATAACTTTACCTCAATTTAAAGAATAGACTAAATTTTTAATGTCCGCAATGTTTCTACCGACATTTAGGATTAATTTTCAAATATGGTGCTCAAAGACTCCCGAGAGTCTTGCACATGGTCTCGTAACTGAATTATGAAAATATTCAATAATTGACGGTAATGTAAGTGAGGACAATTGAAAATTAGCCTAATCTTGAAATGGCGGTAAAATTATTATCGCCAATTAGAGATATTTTAGTAATTTCAACACTCTGATGTGTAAAGGTGCTAACCGTTTCCGAAAAAATATCTTTGTCAAAAAATGTCGGTAAACTATTTACCTCCATTTCAAATTTAGGTAAAAATTGAATTAGTGGTAATAACTTTACCTCCAATTCAGAAACAGGCAATATTTGGAATGACAGTAATTTAATTACAATCATAAAAATTTTAAGCCAAAATGGAATGACTGTAATATAATTACAGTCATTTTAGATTTCATATATTTACGAAACTACCATCGTAATGGAATATTGGTCTTTGGGCCATTCAAAGTGGATTTTAAGGGACAAAATGGAAGCCAAATGGTTCATGAAAATCCTGAATTACCTCGGGTCCGGTTTCACTTTTGGATGGTTAAGTGACTAAAATACCCCTACATTGAATTTAAGGTTTGTTTAATCTTTGGATGGTACTGGGATGCTTGTAAAAGGGTTGTAAATGGGTGAATGAGGTTTCGAAGTGAGCTTATGGAGTCTGCCTTGCCTTGGAAAAGAAGTATAAGAGAAGAATCCAAGAAGTATAATAGTATGAAGAATCCAGGCAAACACAAGGTGTCTACATGGTGTATAAATTTATTTATTAGTTTTATAAAGTTTCTTGTACTATAATTTAAAAAAAAATTTGAACCAATCCTCACTCGCTCAACTTAAATAAAGTTCGAGCTTGGCCCCTGTCCAGTTTGTTCAATCCGATCTTAAGCCTAAACATTTAAGCACGAGTTTAGCCAAGTGTGGGGATAAAAGTTCACCTAGCTTATTATATGTAGCCCGTGCGTATAAGTTATGCTCGTATATGTCAGCTGTTACCTGTAGCTCGTGCATATAAGCAATGCTTGCATATGTCAACTGTCATTTGCAGTTCGTACATATAAGTTATGCTCGTATATGTCATATGTTGTCGTGCCCCAAAATCTCACCTAACTTAATGTGAGACTTTGGCACGTGACTTAATCATTAATTTCCATAACTTCCTGTCATAAAGCATTTAAGGCAATACTAAAACATGAACCTGAAAATTGTTCACCTTAAATAAATACTGATCAAGTCTAATATCTGAAATAAATACTAAAACATCAAGATTAATTAGAATCATCCTCTATGATTCCAAATCATCAAATTCAAACTAACTATAAATCTAAAATTAATCCATTACAATGTCTAAACTCGAACTCAAAATACTAGTAATCTAATTTCCAGTATATGGCCAATGATCCAAATTTCATTCCCCATCAGGGTAATCACCTGTTGGCTCTTCCTCTTCTTCCTCGTACTCTTCCTCTTCCCAAGGTCTTGGAGCACAGATGTCAAATCTAGAACCTGCCGACAACAACAGTTATTGGCTGAGTAACAAGTTACCCGAGCATATATAAAATCTTTTCTTACAATATAACAATATTTATTATAAATATAATTTAGAATTCAATATAACATGTAAACATATAACAATTCAGAGTGCGAAAACATAATTTAATTTCAATTCTTACACATGATCACTTGTACTTATTTATCTTGTTTATCTTACTTATTTTTCTTATTCGTGAATGTATCCAACAACATGCAAATGCAATAACTTAATATAACTCTACCCCATATATTGGGTAGAGACTAACATATACCCTACTTTCCGATGTACCACACGGTTTACACATTATCCGATGCATACGACTTGTCTACACATTATCCGGTACATACGGCTTGTCTACACATTCGCCGGTGTATACGGTTGGTCTTGTCTTGATCTTAGGCTTGTGGGTACTCGATCAGTGCAAAACTCGATTATACATCATGCTAGTATCCTTGTGTACTTGCATAATACTTATCATCTTGTTTATTCTCATGCCTATTCATATTTAATTCCGTGAATTAGTGTGAGTGAAATAATGATGATTGTAAATCATACATAAATTTAAACATACAGAATTTCCCATAAATTGATCAATATAAAACATAGAGATCTATCAAGTTTTCAATAATAAAATAAGAAGCAATTATATCTATCATGCCTAATTTTCAATAGATAATTTTTAATAAAAGTAATCTCACCAAATCCTAGTTTCATAACACATCAAAATTTCAAGGCGAACTCATAATTGTTTAATCAATTTCAACCATCATCCCTTCCTCCATTCTCCATCATCCACATACTACAAGATAATTCCCTTTCCCCTTGTTGATATGAGAAATAAAAATCATAGAAACATCTTTAAACATCACATTCATCTTTCATAATAAAATCACAATTTAGAACGTTTTCTAGTCATTATATAGTAAGGAAGTCATTAAAATACTCTCTAAACATCGGGTATATTTTCCATAAGAGAATCATAATTTAAAACACTATCAAATCATCACATGTATTTTTCCATGAGAAAATCATGATTCGAAACATTCTCTAACATCGCATATATTTTTCATAAGGGAATCATGGTTCAAAACATTCTCTAACATCATATGTATTTTTCATAAAAGATTGAAATATCCTAATCATGTATAATCTTGATTGTTCTTGTTTTAGATCTATCACTTTCATAATGTTCCTATTAAAATCACTATATTGATAGTAAGGAAGTTATATTTACCTCTTCCGATCGCTTCCCTACGATCACGCGCTTGCAAATGAGATGGATCTAAGCTTTTTCACCCTTCTTCCTTGCAAAACATTTGATCATTCCTCTTGGATCTCTCAAAATCCTCTTTTCTCACTCTCTTTTAGGTTTAGAAAGCTTTAGAAACCCTCAACCCACGAGTATAAAGAGTATTTATAACATTGGGAGCCCTAGGGACTCAAAACAAGTAAGATCGCGCAAACCACCGCCGGAACGGCGTTTTGGGCGATCGATCACCCGCCGGCGGCGATCGATCGCCGGCGCCGATTTTATTTTTTATTTTTAAATTTTTTTGCTACTTTTTGTCCTTCTTTCTTTTCATGCAATTAAAACTCAAAAACGACTTAATTTGGGTTTTAAAATCGATACTTTTCACATAAAATTTATAAGTTCACAGTCATTAAAAATTTAAGCACAGTTTTCCATAGAATTCAATAATCATTGCAAATATTAAAAATAATAAATTCGGGGCTTTACATCTGTAGCTCGTGCATATAAGCTATGCTCGTATATGTCATCTATAGTGTGTTCAATATAAGCTATGCTCATATATGCCAGCTTTCATCTGTAACTTGTTCATTATAAGTTATGCCCGTATATGCCAGTTGTCATATTTAGTTCATATATAATTGGTTTTCGTCTTGTTTGTATGTAAACTAACCTTACGATCTCTATAAACTCTCATGTAGCTCGAATATGTATCAACTAAAGACCAAAACTCTGAGTATGATAAGATATATGTCATCTCTTGAATCATGAATCCAAGCTCGAGCTACAACATTATTATTTAAAGTCGAATTCTCTGTATTAAGAAAACCTTGTTCCTACCCTCAAACTAGGACGATGAAGAATGGATCCTTGATCACCTACTTGTGAACTTGGAACTTCAGTAGTTAGAAGTATATGGTTTGATGATACAAGTGAAGGAATCACTAATGGAGGACGAATGTCTTCTAAAGCTGATGGAACAATCTCCTTTTCTTTACGAGCTTTCTCTAATTCTTCAGCTTTTTTACAAGCTTTCTCAAAGTCTTCAGTTTTCTATTTTTTTTTCTGGAATTCTTATTTCTCTATTGTAATTAGTCTCTTCTTCACTAACGGTGCTCCTGTAAGTGATTGCGTAGATTGAGTAGTACTGACACGCTGTGTAGCCACATCCATTGACACTTGAGTAGGTTGTTGATCCATCTTTGCAGCAGGCACTGGTGGACACATTGAAGAAGGTTTAGCAGTTGTCTTTGATGACTTCTTTTCCTTAGCCTTTGATTTTAAACGAGATGATGATCTCAGTGACGATGTTGACACTCTGGGTAGATTGAGTGACATTGTTGGTAGCTCCACATTTCTCTCTTTAGGAATATCTTCCACTCTCTCCAGATTTGCTTTCTCTGCCATTGCAGCAAGTTGCATCTTGGATCTCCAAGTTCCGTATTCTTTTCCTTGAATTCATTCAATTTTTCCCACTTCCTGAAATTCTTGTTTAGACAAAGCGGTTTGTGGAATCTTCTTTACCAATCACTAGCGGAAGGCATGTGCGATGCACATGAGTGTCCAATCCCAATGATTTTAAAATAGTAGACAAAATGAAAGATTTTAATGAAATTGTCCGTCAATACATCAAATGAATTTTTATATGTACTCTAATAAAAAAAAGAATCAAATTCTAGTAAGGAATAAAGTATGAAAAAAAAATTATTTAACAACCTAATATTAACATTTTAAAATGACAAAAAGAAAAATAAAAAACATTCTAGTCCTTAGAGCATTCCTAGCAGCCTCACCAAATTTCGCTCACCAAAATAACTAAAACTCACAAAAAGTGATTTTGGTGAGCCACTTTTTTAAAACACTCCCAACAGCCTCACCATTTTAACCAAAAAAGAGGAGAGAGAAGTAATATTTTATCATTTGTGTAGGACCACAAAAAAGAAAGGGAGAGAAATATTATTTTATTGTTTGTGTGGGCCCAAGGGTAAGAAAGATTTACAGTACTCACCAAACTTGGTGAGTACTGTAGACTCACCAAACAGATTTCTTTATTTTGTTGAGGCTGCTGGGACTCCTTTTAACATCTTTTTAGTGATTTGGCTCACCAAAATAACCAAAAAGTTAAAGTTATTTTGGTGAGGCTGCTAGGAATGCTCTTAAGGCATTCCTAGCAGCCTCACCAAATTTCACTCACCAAAATAGCCAAAACCCACAAAAAGTGGTTTTGGTGAGCCACTTTTTTAAAACACTCCCAACAGTCTCACCATTTTAACCAAAAAAAAGATGAGAGAGAAGCAATATTTTATCATTTGTGTGGGAAAACGAAAAAGGAAGAGAGAGAAAAATATTATTTTATTGTTTGTGTGGGACCACAAAAAAGAAAGGGAGAGAGAGAAACCTTATTTAATTATTTATGTGGGCCCAAGGGTGAGAAGATTTAACTTTGGTGAGTCTACAGTACTCACCAAACTTGGTGAGTACTGTAAACTCACCAAACCGATTTCTTCATTCTGTTGAGGTTGTTGGGACTCATTTTAACATCTTTTTAGTTTTTTGGCTCACCAAAATAACCAAAAAGTTATTTTGGTGAGGCTGCTAGGAATGCTCTTAGTGAGTTATAGAAGGTTAGGATTGGGGAGTATATTTTGGAGTATCCATAGACCGACTCATTTTTTAAATAAAAAAATGTTAAAAAGTAATAGGTGACATTTGCTGGTAAAAGCGTGAAATGGGGTAGCATTCTCCCCTTTCAATTAGAAGCCGACCTCTTGCCCGGTAAAAGCATGATTGGGGATAGCATTCTCTCATTCCAATTAGAAAGCCATGTTCCTGGCGTGATTTGGGGCAGGCGGGTAGCATTCTCCCCTTCCAATTAGAACCTTTTTTTGGGGTCTCGACGGAGAATAACCCCAGCCCCACTAATTGATAGCCTTCTCAGCCCATTAATTGTGAATGCTCATTGGCCGTTACAACTAATAAAACGCAAACCACCACCAAATGCCCTAATGGAAATCAAATCCCAAACTTAATGGACTAATCCACAATGCATATATCTATAACAGTCTGACAACATATCCCAGTGAAAACACAATGAACACTAAAAAGATTCTCAGTTGCGTACTTGAAGTATTTAGTGCCCCAATAAAAACCCTTGATTGAAATCAAAGAGAAGAGATACCATATATAGGTGAAGTTTTTAATTCCATCAGCTGAAATCAAAGAAAAGAGAATCTCAGAAGTTGAAACACAATCTAGGATTATTGCTTAAATTTAAATCAAAATCCTAGAAATAAAAGTGGTAGTTACTTGAACAGCCACCTATAAGCCTTCTGAGTCCAAATTCGTGAGCCAAAACACTAATGCAAATAAACAATTCATTCTCCTAACACAACACTACAATTAAACCAGAATTTAGTGATGTCTCAAAATAACCACCCCAAAAACGAAATTGAATCTTGATGCCTAACTACTGCTCTAGCGTATAAACAACCCTCAAAATCCCTGAAATTTATTGAACACACGCCCAATCCCGAGAACCATATCCCATCTACTCATCAACTGCTGAGGAGACAAACGTATCTTTTTAAAGTAGTCAAATCCTCTACGGTGATAACCAGATTTGGCAAATCCGGTTATCACCCCTAGAGGTTGCCATGTGTCTCCTATGAGGTAAGATTCACCCACCCCTAGGGTTCACCCACCCATCCTTGCTTTTTTTTTTTTTAAATATTAATTCTTTTTTAAAAATTAAAAAACTGTTTTTAGAGTATTTTTAATATTGAAAACAGTTTTTTAATTAAAAAAAATTAATATTAAAAAAAAAAAAAGCAAGGATGGTTGGGTGAATCTTACCCACGATTAAGGGGTGTCAAAGGAGACACGTGTCAACCTCTAGGGATGATAACCGGATTTGCCAAATCCATTTATCACCGTAGATGATTTGGCTCCTTTAAAGAACCCATGTCCATATTTTGTTACTTATTCCATGTGGATAGTACACATTGACACATCCATGACGCCTCTCTAATCACTTTAAAGTTTAAACTTATTTTATATCGATCCCAAACCCCAATTTCTGAAAATCAATAATCAAATAGAGCTAATATCTTAAGAGGAAGCGCTAATACATCCAATTCTCACATGAAGCCCCTCGAAAACCATAATCATGCAATCGAAATCCTATCTTCCTTATAAAAAACAATAAATAACCATATGGGTCATCCCTAATTATCATCAAAATTACCTTTAATCCGAATCAAAACTGCAACCAGATCTTCAAGTCAAGATGGAAACGCCACCCCAATTTTTGCCACCATAATAGAACCATGAAATAATAGCTGGTAAAGCCAGGGGTTTGTGGAGAAAACCCTCAAAATGGATTCGCCCTGATTTAGTGAAAGGAATCCTAAATCAATCATTAAATTCTTGTTCTCAGATATTGAAAGCATGAAATATGAAGAAATAGATCAACCGGTACCTGTAATTTGCCGCACTATCTATGACTGATACAACAAATCTAAAAGAATTCTAGAAGCATAGATTTTTTTTTTAAAATAAAAAAACTACCTTCTTCTTTTTCATTCTTCTTCTTCTTCTTCTTCTTCGTCCCCATTCCCTCTTCTAGCTTTATCCTAGCCCCTTTCTCCATCTATACTGTATATCATATCTTCTTGGTTTTAACGAATCCAACCCTACCATAGATGCATTGCCAAAAAAACCCAATTTAAGACGTTTCGAATTCCTTTTTACAGGGAGGACCAAGGAAAAAAAGAAGAAAAACTAATAAGCAACCATTGCA
This sequence comes from Tetracentron sinense, assembly GCA_015143295.1. Taxonomy (NCBI): domain Eukaryota; kingdom Viridiplantae; phylum Streptophyta; class Magnoliopsida; order Trochodendrales; family Trochodendraceae; genus Tetracentron; species Tetracentron sinense. The sequence continues at coordinate 6,062,358 of CM026563.1, forward strand.
CGAATCTCTTAGTAAACAGACGATCAGAAATATGTAGTGAGAGAGCAACAATAAATTTTTGCTCTTGTTATCATCAAAATTACCTTAATCAATTGACAGTTGGAGAAGTACAAAAAAAAAAAAAAAGATTTGAACTTACGGTTGAGTGAACTGTGAAGATGAGAAGAGGGGTAGTAGGAGACGTGGGGTACTTAGAGATGATGGGAGAGAGAAGATATGGATTGGGGATGAATGGGGGTTGTTAGAGACGTGTGATAGAGAATTATATCTTCGGTGGGGAGAGAAAATAAAAACTATTGAAAGATTCGTGCTTACTTGGGAAAATAAATGAGGGGATAGATTATTTTTTAAATTTAACCATTTAAGTATAGTATTGGAGTGAAAACTTCAACCAACATTTCTATCCCCATTCTCTCATTATAATTGAGAAGAAGTTGCAAAAAAAAAAGGAATACACAAATATCATATTATACTCTTATACACAATTTTTTTATCAAAACACCTAATGAACTAAAAGAATTAACCTGGTTGAAACGCGCTAGGAACTTTCCATGTGCTTGAGGTTCTTCATTCCCTAGATATAATCAAGGGTTTACTTTCCAATCTCAGCCCAAATTGGTTAACCCATGTACTAGCTCACCAACCCCGTGTCGATTAGACCAATAGTAAAAATTTTCTTCACTTTTCGAACATTGTTTACATTGACAAAAATATAAAAAATTTCTTAACCCTACTTCAAACGCATCTTGATTAAACTGAACGATCTTATACATAAATCCATAAAAAGTTGGGTGAAAATTGACCTGGAGCAAGGTTAAGTGTACTCAGAACTTCTTCCTTGGGTTTAAAGGAAATCGAAGACCTGCTGCTAGTTGTTGCTCGTATACAACTGTAGCAGCACTACGAGGATTAATCCATGAATCTTTTGCGAGAACATGGACATGAACAAACAGAGGAATCTCATATTTAGATCTTAACCTTGCTATCCTAGCCTCCATGTTCCTCTTGTCACTCGCACTCTTTGCTATTATCGCTCCCTCAGGCACTAACGAACTAATAAAAGCCTGATCCTGACTCATAATTCTATTCAAGAGAAAAATATTACTCAGACAAGATTAAAATCAAATCACAACAGAAAAGAATCTAACTTACCACGAAAAGCCCTCTCAACAAGTTCTCTGATCTTTAACAATGACATATTGGAACTAATCTTGATAAAGAAGACAAAAAGGTCGGATTCTATCTTATATACACCTCGTCATTGAAAGTACAAAATTGTCCTCCTATTCTTTGTAACTTATGAATATTACCTTAGAGGTATTTTTGACTTTTCCTTCAAACCACGATTTATCAAACGTCACATCCGTTTAGCTTCTCGAGAATTTTACATTATTTTGTTTCGATATTCGTGTCCAAATAACGGTTATTTCTCAGAACCATAAAACAAAGTTTAGGATCCCGAGAGGGGAAAAAATGTGGGGATAAAAGTTCACTTGCTAGCTATTAAATGTAGCTCGTGCATATAAGCTATGCTCGTATATGTCAGCTCTCATTTGTAGCTCGTGCATATAAGCTATGCTCGTATATGTCAGCTGTCATCTGTAACTTGTTCAATATAAGTTATGCTAGCTCGTATATGTCAACTTTCATATTTAGTTCGTATATACTTGGTTTTCATCTTGTTTGTATGTAAATTAAGCTTACAGTCTCTATAAGCTCTCATCTAGCTCGAATATATATCAACTAAAGACCAAAACTTTGAGTAAGACAAGATATATAAGGATTGGACCCTAGAGAGGGGATGAATATGGTCTATAATAAATTCAAATTTCTTCATAATCCCTTAAGAGGAATTTTAATTATATTAATTTAAAGAGAATAAAAATTATGCAATTCTACACACAATGCAAAACAAATAAAGTAAAGAGAAGGGAAGAGAAAGAGAAAACAAACACAAGATATTGTTTTCGAGGTTCGGCAATCCCGCCTACGTCCCGCCTTAAGCTTCCCCGCTCAAGAATTTACCACGATTTTATTCAATCGCACGATCTTCTTCCAGGTGAATATCAAACATTTACAATCTTCTTACGGGTGAAGATCGGACCTAACTTGCAAAAGAACACCCTCTCTTGACTTCACAATCTTTTTACAGGTGAATATTAGACTTTTACAAAGCTTCCCGCTTCAAGGACAAGAATCCATGATTCTTGATTTCACATACACTTTGTAAAGTGATGTTTACAATCAGAAATTTACTCCTTACATGAGCTAAATGATCACTTGAATGTTCTCTAAGAGTCTCTCAAAGTATGAAGTTGAATAGCTCAATTTTGACTTTTTTTGGGTTTCTAAGTTTTTACTCAAATGATTGATTAATGAATGATAAAGTGAGTAATAGAATGATTGAAATGATAGGAGTATTTCTTTTAGTTCATAAATCATCCTTATTTATAGCCCAAGAGGTTTTATGGCTGTTAGAGAAGCATTAAGAACAAAAATAGTTGTTACAGAGTTTTCTGCTTCCCGCAATAATTCGTCGACGAGATTAGGGTATCTCAAAGAATTCGTCGATGAGATTGAAGCCAGAAAGAAAACAGTAGCTTCTGCAGCTAAATTCCTCGACAAGACTCCTATTTTCTATTGGAAATCTCATCTTAAACCGACCTAAACGATGGGAATGATTTGCAAGATCATTTGGCTCATCTTTATCATGATTTTGATTATTCTTTATGATGTCCTAGAGCCATAGAATGTTATTCAATTTTGGTCTTACGATCCTGAGGTCAATCTAAGCTTTGAGCATTCAATCGACCAAACTTTGAGAACTTTTTACAAGTCTTAAACATTCTCATACTAAAATATAAAACATTAAACTTTTCTTGAGAGTCTTCATTCTTCTTCAACTTGATCTGGACTTGATTTGTCTTCTTTAGCTTTATGATCAATCATTCTTCTTCTTTAATCTTCATCTCCATGACTTGGACTTTAATATTCTCGAATTGATCCAACTTGATCCAATAGCTTGATGTTGAATACTCTCATAAATTGTGTCATTTTCATGTTTTTTCCTTGAATGGTTTGCTAATGCTCTTGATAAACTGAATTACACTTAAACTCAATAAAAACATTAGTAACATAATGGTCATTACATTATTGTGTTATCATCAAAATCAATTAGGTTACCTTAGGTTGAAACCTAAAGACTAACAAGATATACGTCATCTTTATAAACAAATATACAAAACGATAAGTTCCATAACCATTATCACAAAATTTCACTTATCTATACATGCTATCACATTGTCCCACAAATAAGCACATGCTTTCTGACTCAATAGTTACGATGAATCGTAAGTTATTGACATGTAGTACAAATATATACATTTATGATCATATTTATTAATAATCATTATCTAACAATGTTATATGATTGACACGTGGCAAATACCATGCGAACTTTACCAAGAGCTGTCAATCAATTGACAAGCATGCACAGTCAATACTCTTTGATGTCTGGACGAATGTTCATCTATAAATATGCAGATCAAAGTATGAGAAAATGACACTACTTTCTAGAATAAATCTGAGCTTTTACTTTTCACTCATTCTGACTTAAGCTTCGGAGTGCCTTTGCAAGTCGAACAACCTCACTCCAACAAATCCTTCAATTATTCAGCTTGAAGCATTTGGATTACAGCTAAGACAAGGTATTCCCCTCCCCCACACACCAAGCTCAGCTTCAATACTAACGGTCCAATTACCTTGGTTTGAGCTTCGCCTCTTGGGCTCTAGAAGTGGACCAGGTTGACCTATACCAAGCTAAGTACAGACTTCAGCCCAATCTCTTATGGCTCAATCAGTTGGGCTGAGATACTCATTCGCCTTAAAAAAAGAGGTTGTATCTCTCTTCTGAATCCGCATTGCTGCTGATTTGGAACGTTTTTGTCAAGAGCAGTAGGTTCGCACTAGGGTTACCAAGTTCGCTGCATGCTATAGCGAACCGTGAATCGAGTGAACCCAAATTGGTTTATAGTTCGGTTCAGATTGGTTCGTGAAATTGAGAGAACCATATAGTCAAAACAATCTTATTTTGTCAAAAAAATTTATTCAAGTTCACTGATATTTGTCTTTAGGTTTGGCAAATTTATATTTTGAGTTCACAAATCAACAAATTTATATTTTGAGTTCACAAACCATTCATAAAAAGACATTATATTTCAAATAAGCATTTGCAATATATTGTTTACATGCTTAAAAAATATATTTTTTTATAATATAATATAAAATATATTTTTTGTTTTACATGCTTAACCCTCAAGTTCTTGAGAAAAGCAATAGAGAAAGGTGACATGGCATGACAGAGGGACTTGGATGGATTGGACCACCCGGTATGGCTGCTTGTTGCATAAGATGTGGTTGTTAGTGAACCAAGCTAGTGAACCAAACTAAAGTACCTAAGCGAACTGAAAAACAAATTATCTCATCCTATCCCTCGCGAACCGGGTTCACTATAGAGTGGCAAACTATAAACTGTGAACTTGAATTCGAACTAGGTAACATTGGTTCGCACCAACCAAACGATATGTTCCAGTTCAAAGAAGAAGAAAAAAAATCGCTAAGCACACAAGCAGCATGATACAAGTTAACTGAGCTGGACGGGTCAGGCCAGATGAGAATATCAAAAAATTAAACCTGGTCCATTTATAACTAGGTTCAAAAGGCAAACCCAAACCCAACCCAATAAGGAACCCTGGCCCTGACCCCAAATGTTTCATCAAGCCAGTCACTGGTTCTAGACGAGCTCAGATCAGTCAATCGCAATTGACTCCAGATCCAACACAACAAAATCTGTACAATTCCATAAATGTTTCAGTTAGCAAACGTCTCTGTTACCATCAGAATTTTGATTTTCTGCTTCTTTCGTTTTTGGGACACGTGTATTGTTGTGGTGTGATTGCAATTGACTAGATCGAAACTCTTCCTAAACCATCGGTCGACTGACTGAAAAAAAAAATCAAAACATTATGGCAGCTAGAACTAAAACTATAAGTCCATCAATCCAACCTGCTATGAAAAAAGAAAGAAGGATCAACCAGAAGGTCCAGAACAAGTGAAGGTATGTCAGATCAAAAATGGCAAACCCTTCAGAAAAGTGTGCTCTCTCTTTTGATTCCAGAAAATTCGTAAGGCATTGTAGAATCAACCAGCTATATATATGCGCAAATAAACGTAGTCTTGAAGATATTTGACGCTGCCCATACCAGAAACAACTAGTGTTCAACATGAGGTATCTTCCCAACAAAAAAGCACTAGTAGTTGGGTGCGAAGAAAAGATACACATTCCAATTTCCATGCCACTAGGAGTGTGCCTGCGCATGCTCAGGTTTGTGCGTGAACTCATAATCAAGATGAACAAATGCACGCTCAATCGCGGGCAGGAGCTCAAGTTTCTCTTGCAAGGACTCACCAATATCATGTGCCTCTTGCAAAGGCATGTCTGACGGCAGAACAATGTCAACCTCAACAAAGTAGTGAGACCCAAATGTATATGCCCTCACAGTGTCAATGTGCCTTATGGCCTTGTGGTGGTTCCAACAGAGGTAGGTGAGCTTCTGCAGATAATCTGGTGCAGCTGACCTACCTACCAAGGAGTTCACGTTTTCCAATACCGTCAACGACCATGTCCGGATGGTGTACAATGCCAGCTGCAGTATGTAGAAGCTCAAGTAAGTATCACCAAGTCAGATACCGGGAATTATTTGACTAAGGAAAAGTTCGAAATAAATAGGCACAATTCAGAAATTTCAGGAAAATTTGGAAAATGTCGGGAAAGGTATGAAAAATTAAAAATAAGATTACTAATTATGAAAAGCAATATATATATATATATATATTAGGACATCTGGATCCGGTTAGGATATATCTACAGAAGGAAGGACCAACTAATGGTGATTCCTGATGGCTGTGCTACGTGGAAAACAGGTAATCAGTAAAGTCACTTACAATAATAGCTCCAACAGGGTCCATCCAATCATTGAAATAATTGGCAAGGAGGACAGCAATGAGGCCAATAACGTTGGTGATGACATCAAAAAAGTGATCCTGGGCATAAGCTTTGACAATCTCATTGGTGAAAGAGCGGCAGTAAACTGCCAAAATGAGCTTTACTAGTGTCACTGAGAGCATAATTCCGACCACCCAATGTTCTTGCTCCTTTGTCAAGTTGAACTCAAGCTCCTGGGAAGTGAACGTTCAATGACACCACAGGTCAAATTGAATAAATAAAATTGAGAAGGAACAAGAGAAAATGATTTACACTTCAAGAATTCACCACAAGTTCCAAGCCTCTCCAACCAAAAGTGGCATTCATCTGAGATGGAAATCTCAGCATGTTAAGGAAATAAAGGAGAAGGTCCACTTACATCAGAAAATAACATACGTAGTGATTCCAAGATAATCTGCAGTCCCAGAGTCGCCATGACAGAGGCAAAAACAAGGATTCCCTGCATACATTTTTTGGGGAACAAATTTTAGTGTCATAAGGCCGACTCAAAAATTTGTTAGTATTACCTTATTGAAAAGGGCATTATTAATATTTCAGTGTCATTCATGTTTGATGCCAGGTTCTACAATTTGATTGAAACTTAAAAGTTATGACTTATGATACCATATAATTCAAAGAGAAATGCCCTGGCTATGCATATTGTATCCACTAAGATCGAAGCCGAGTACCTCAATTGCTTCAAAACTTTTTGAACTTCTAGGAAACTCTTTCAATGGGAATATAGTAGCCGAGAATGAGATCAAGCCAATGGCCTCGATGTTGAGATTCTAACCTTCAAATTATTTGGACATGGGGCCCAAAGGCAAAATATAATTTAATCAAAGTGGCTCATTAGTGCTAGCCCTATGGAGAAAAGAGAAGCACTAGTAATTTCAGGAAAAAAAACTGGTATAAATTTTGAAGACATTTCACCAAGATGGTAATAATCCTGCTTAATCTGACTCCCCCTTGTCAAGAGAAGGCCTAAATTCGCAAAAGATATTGGTCCAATGAAACAGAACAGAAGGATGTCATTATGTTGAATGTAACCCACATTATCGATCCGGCTAAATGAATGCAACATAGATAGATTAATCTACTATAGAAGGGATCATCTTATACGCAACCAGATGGACAGTCCTAGATGTCACTAACAGAACTTCAAACTTCTTTTCTACAAAAAGTCAGCATTATCCCCCTACTTAAGATCCTCAAGTAGCCAATAGAAAGCCCTGTGAAAACCAATTAAGAAGTAATAAGTTCTGACCCTTCTGATGGGCAGCAAGGCTCTGCACATCAGCATCTCATCACAGACACAAAACTATTATGTGTAGGTGTTCCATATCTCAAACAAATACATACGAGAAATGCTTAAGATTATGGAAAACAAATACGATTTACATTTCTTTTTTCAGAGAGAATAGCTAGAATAATGTTTTAAAAAAACATTGATTTAGACATAATTTCCATGTTTTGACCAAATGTACATCTTATCCAATCCCCAAATTCAGATGGGGCAATAAATGGAGCAAATAAGATCTCCAGTCCAATCTGATTCCTAGAGCTGCTGCAGGATCTGGGCCAGTCCATAACTTGTGTCCGACCAGAGCCTCGGTCAAGACATTGCAAAAATATATGAGGTTAAGCATTCCACATCCCACCCATATTTGATTCATGGGCCACACTCACAAACATGGGATGGGCTTGGCATATAAATCGTCACATGCAGAATCAGCTGATCAGATCCACATGGATCCAACCATAAGGAGCAATTGTCAAGATGACAAGAACATTCACACTCATATTTAATAAATTTCCCAATGATAAAGAGCAGAAGATTAAGTAAATCCTAACAAACAAATTTTTATTGCACAAAGCCTAGGTGGCAATTTGGCATGCTGTGCAGGCATCATAATTCGCATGCATATGCATGTAAAATCATCAAAGACGATAATGCCTAAATAATAATCATGTTCATATGAAGGTGGATGTATTCATTTGACTAACAGCATGGATAACGACAGAACTGACCAATGGCTGCATGCGTTTCTTTCCAATAGGGTATTGATATGGGTTTGGCGTCTGCATAGAGAATGCAGTAAACCACAGAATAAAACCCGACAGTAGATCAAGAAGTGAGTCCAATGTGGATGCTATGATGGCCAACGAACCACTCCTTAGGGATGCATAAACTTTAGCGGCAAAAAGAAGCATGTTTGCAATATTCGATATCCTGATGGCCATTGTCTCACTTCTAGCCAGGCTTTCCCGCTCTTGCTGCAACCAATAAAATGACCATTTCAGTCAAAGACATTTGTTTCTTGATAAGCTGGGAGTATGCTTTGGTCGTAATTTTAGGTACATGGCTGAAGTATCACCTTTGACATTCCAGGAAGAAAACCACGTTCAGCTAAGGCATCCATTTCGTTAAACCCCTCCAACATCTCTAGCTGCTGCTGGTAATAATCAGCCACAACGTCTTCCGGAGCTGGAGCCATCAAGCAAAACAGTTGAAATAGTATTCATGCAGTTTCTACAAGCATCAAATTTCATTCACCAAATACTCATAGAATGATTAGATAGCTTTGATGTATTTCTATATATCCAGATGTTTTTCCATTTCTGCAGGAGGTACAAATTACATTCTTGTAGTAATACGCATTCCAGAATAAGCAAATCAATGAAGGGACATGTTGGATTTTCTGGGTCACAGTGTGTAACACCTCATTCCTGTAATTAATATTGACCAATATCCAGGTAAAGTCATATATAGTAAAAGATATAAATGAGTAAATATAGAGACACTGTCTCTGTGTACATTTGAAAATGTTTCATAGATTTTTTTGTTTTAAAATTAAAATATTTCATAGAGTCAGAACAACATATCTAAAAAATTGCAAATTTTAGAGTGTTCAAATGATTTAGGAAAACCAATCAAAATATATATTAATCAGATCGACACAGATGTTAGGTGACAACTGACATTAAAAGCACAAATTTATTCATATAAAGGTAACCTTACAATCTCGACCTTCCAGGTGTTGAGGGGGAAACTACTTCAGACCTTAAGAGTCTTTCCTCAATCAAGAAAATCAATATAGCCTGAAAATTCTTACCGCAAATGGAACGCAGTTTTAAATTCATTGATTTCATTCCAACACTTAATGATCTCTACCCTCCATTCCACCCAACCTATCAATGCAGCCGTAACTCGCCTTTGGGGATCCATATTCTGTATTCTTATAGTTCATGAACTTAAGTTGCCTTTGGTGATTTATATTCTACCTTCTATTCCTCCCAACCTATCAGTAATACAGCTGGATAATTCTCAACGCAACTGAAATGCAAAAGTAAAATAACTTTAAATCGATTATAACACTTCATGAACTCGACATGATGACATGTAACTAGTTTGTGGTTTCTACATCAAACATGTAGCAGAGGAAACTAAGCTCATATAGACTTTTGTTTTCGCAGAGAGATGATAAGACCTGTTAAGATTTTCTATATTTGTTTACATATATTTCATCTACATAAAACAAATTTGTGTTGCAAATTCAATAAATCTTCTATACTAAGAAAAGAGAACAAAACTGAATTAAAGAAACAATAATCAAACACATGAACTAATTAATAAAAAAAAGAAAAAAAAAAGAAAAAAAAAAGGGATTTGCATTTAAAAAAGAATCCAGAATAAGAAAAAACCTTAGAAAATAAGAGTTAGTACAGAACATTTCCATATAAAACCACTGGAATAAAAGCTGCAGATGCTAAACAAATGAAGAACAAAGCAACGAAAGAACCCTAGAAAAATCAAATAATATTAAAATGAAAAAATCTACAAACCTAGAAAAAGAAAAGAAAAACACACCAAGAACGCCAAGACAGTGATGAAGCCCCCGTGGCGATTTCGCTTTGTGATCCGAGAGCTGAACTCCGTCGAAGTTTAACCGCCAGGACTGCTCGCCGTTGCAGGATTCCGGCAATAGCCGTTCCTCCGATCCGTCGTAGACATCGCCGGAAATCGCCGAATCCATCATTCTCTTAAAAAAAAATTAAAAATCGTGGAAATCTAAAAAGAATCTGGAAATTAAGTAAATAAATCGTGGAAATCTAAAAAAAATCTGCGATATTTTGAGGGAGGTTGTTGTGATTGTAATAAAAGACTAAAAGGCGTAATGTACTGTGTTGAAGAAGGAAAGACTGCAGAGCTAGTGGGGAAAAGGAGGCGGTGGTAGGTGGTGTGCAGTGTTACGTTATTAAGTAGGAAGCACGGGTACGGTAATACTTAGATAGAGCGCTACGATACGGATACGGTGATACGGTTGAAATTATGGAAAACAGCTTTGCTGACGTTAATCGCGTTTGCAGCTTAGCTAGCGAGGCCGCAACTAGAGTCTGAATCATTGCCTTTATCTCAAACTAGCGGAAGGCACGCACGTTGTAAATATGTACAGCCTGATGCATGTGAGAGAGAGGGGTGAGGAAGAGCGGCCGTGGAACCTTAGAAGTGAGTGAATTTTAATCACAATTAAAGAGTGTTAAAAGAGACACGTGTTAACCTGTGGATGCAATTGATGAAAAAGAGATAGTTTAGGGTTGATGAATTTTAACCATAGTTAAAGAGTGTTAAAGAGTGTCAAAAAGTGTATATGAGAAAATGGTAGTTTGGGAACTAAGTAAAACATTAAATCATAGTTTGAGAATTTATAACTTTAACAGGATTGTAGATGAGAAATGGATAGTTTGATAGATTGTAGATGAGAAAGGGGTAGTTTGAAAATTAAGGTAGCGTTTGGCAACTCTAAAAAATAAGAACTTTTTTCACATTAGAGCTTATTGGGGTGTAGAGCGTTTGATAACCTAGAAAGCACGGATACTTCAAAGGGGCTCTCGTACCTGTATCGGATACGTATCGGATATCGATACACCTTCGATACGGCAGGATACGTATGGGATACAGTTGAGACGTATCCTGTTAATTTAAAACTATTTTTTTTACTTTGGATATGACAGTGATACGGCTCCGATATGTAGGGATACATCCGAGATACGGCCAATTTTTTTTTTTTTTTTGTTTTGAGACCCAGGGGTGTAACCCTATCTCTTTTGTTTTTGCATTGACATTTTTTTTCTTTATATTTTGCTTAGTGGATGCTAAGATGACTTTCTTTTTCGCTTAGTGGATGATGAGATGACCCTATTTCTTTTGCCTTTGCATGAACATGATCTTTTTTATATATAAATATAGTTGAACTAATGATTATTTTATAATTATAATACAAAATATATTATTATTTAAAAAAAAAAAAAAAATTACATACGTATCCTGGTCGTACCCATATCCTACTTTTTTAGGTTTTATCTATCGCCGTATCCGTATCATATTGTACCCGTATTCGGTATCCATATCTATATCCATGCTTCCTAGTTGATAACCCTTTGAATACACCTCTTAAAACCTTAGAAGTAGAGGAAAAACCTCTGAAAAAATAAGTAGGAGGGGAGTTACTTGTTTTTTAGCTCTAAAAAAGTAGAGGATCGGTGTACAAAAATGTTGCTGCATTTCGGACGCTTTTAACCTTATATAATTATCATAATACCAACTTCATCCTTTGATATAAATCTCAAATTAGAGCAAAAAAACCTAATCCTCCCTTCGTTCTCACTTCTCTGTGGAGGAACTCTTGCGCTTTCCAGTGCTTGCCAAAGAAGGATGTCATCGCCATCGCCATCGCCATCGCCATCGCCATCGCCATCGCCATCGCCGTAGACGTTGCCGGCAAAGCTCCCGCCATCAGGTCCGTCCGTCCTTCTTCTTCTTTCTTTCCTTCTTTAATTTATTTTCGATTTATTCCAATTCAAAGGATGGAATCAGGATTTCTGGATAAACTTCATTGAATCTAATGTTATGGCTGAGTGATTTTTTTTAAAAATCTGATCTTATGAAAAATCCATTTATGTTAGTTGAATAATTCTAAGGTTCTTGTAAAAGTATTGTTATTAATCTGAAAGGGGTTTGTTTTTGTTTTTGCCTACTGTGATTTGGGTGTAGTTAATACCCATAAATGATCAGATTATAAAGAAGTGATAGGGTTTGTGTTCTTGTATAAAGATTGTCCGTGTGTTTATGATAATGCCAAAGAGAACAATGGTAATGGTTCTTGATGCATTACCGTTTGGCTGGTCTCTTGCTACACTATAGACCTTGCCTATATTTCCTTGTTGTTTCTTGGAGAGCAAAAAACAAACACACCATCAAAGGAAACTATAGCATAATACCACACCATCAAATGATCAAAACCAGTGTTCATTTCAGAACTGCACAATTGCTGTATGGCAATGAGTTGCATATTGAACTTTGTGACCATTTATGCGCAATGGCATGGACCAAAAAATCTTAGCTCTAGATGCATGGAATGCCCGGAAAGTGTGCTTCGGATGATTGGATAGCAGTTTTCTTTATAATTAGAACATCATGAGGTCTTGCAGGAGAAAAATATATGGATTAATAACCATGAATGTCATGATATTGAAGAAATTGGTACATGGCTATCCATTGTTATTGCTTTCCCTTTGCCAGTGATTAGCAGCTAATCTAACATGGATTTATTTTTACTTATAACTAGTGGTACATGTTGAATGTTTTCTGTGTTGTTGTATTCAATATCTTTTTTCCAAATTGCTTTATTAATGGTGAGCTTCCTTTAGGTAGACAACTATTGGCTCTTGATGCAAACCACTTCAAGAGCCAATAGTTAAAACTATTGGCTCTTTATTATAGTTAAATGATTTTCATATTGATAATTAATGTTTTGTTATCATTTTCGTTTAGTTTGCATACGAAAATTTTGGAGATGGCCACCACTGAAAGATGAAGAGCAACCTTGTTGTTATAATGAACACACTCACATGGTGACAATGGATGAATATAGATGGAACGATTATTTAGAGGTATAATTTAAATTTAAATTCTTACAATATTTTTATTATTATGGACTAATAATAAATTATCTATTGTAGGTTAATCCGGATGCCCGTATATTTCGAACAAAATCATTGCAGTTTCCTATGGAGATGAAGATTCTCTTCGAGTGAGCTTTAGCTGTTGGAGGACAATGATGAGCACATCGGGTGGTTGAAGGAGTGCATGGGATGCAGGCCTAGGTAATTGAGTGGATGTTGTATAATATATATTTTTGGGATGGTGGATGATGGATAATATATTTTTCTGGGATGATGGACAGCTTGTTTTTTGGGATGGTGGATGAGGGATTATGTATTTTTTTGGGGATATTTTTTTTTTTTTGGTTATAGTAGATGGATGATGTTTATTTTGGATAGTTTTTATTGGTCATAACTTTTTATCATTGGCTTATGAATGATGTTTTAACCAATAGTTTGAATAGAGCATTTCATACAATAGCAGCTATGTATTGCATTACATCATTGCGAGGTGATGTACTGAAGAAAAGCAGACATGTATGGAGCAAATCATCGGGTATTGCACACAGATGTGGTCGCCTTTCTCCAGAATGAGGGATCATTGGGTTGGGGTTTGCATTGTTTGGTTCGGGGTGAGCCAATAAAGAAGGGGGTTGGAGTTGGCAGCGGTGGCATAGGATGGGTAGTGGAGGTGGTTGTGGCCAAAACAATGAAGGAGTGGTGGGAAGGCGAAGGAGTGGCGGTACTTGAAGGGTGGTGGGAATGCTTGTATTTGCATATTTTAAATATGACATTAGTTACCCTTGAAATAAGCTCTTAAAAGTTGGGAATAAGATGGTTTAACAAACATACTAATAAAAATTAGACTTTTTAAGAATGTTATCAAAAGACTAAATTCTAAAAAAATTTAGAGCTTATTTTTTAGAGCTTATAATATTTAAGTAGAGTTTCCAAACGGAGCCTTAAACATTAAATGAAGGAAGATTTGTAAGGTTTGTATATAAGGGTAGTTTGGGAATTGACAAAAAACAGGCTGCAAGAGTAGTTTGGAAATTGGGCTTCTCCCATTATAATAGAGATTGAAGATTGAAAATTACTACTTGTGCTTAAACGAATTGGAGCTTCTCATGGTCCATGCTCCACTTTTTAACACTTATCAACTGTTATTAAGATTCATTCACCCTTATGTTACGTTTGGTTGCCGAGAAAATATGTGAAAACATTTAAAAAAAATTGATTTTCTAACATAATTTTTTGTTGTGTTTTGTTTAATTTTATTTTCTTTTTCATATTCTTACTTATTTTCTCAACAACCAAACATAAGCTTAGGGTTAAGCAATTTGATTTTGACCTTAATTTTGAGAGAAAAAATCTTAATTTTAATTTAGTTAAATTTAACCAGGGTTTAAGGGATGTTAAAAGGAACACGACAATAAGTTAAGCAGTGACCACATGGTCCGTTAATCATTGCTCTAAAAAACATAGGAAAATATAATTTTGAGACCATATGGAACCTACAAAAAATAAAGCCCGTTTTATTTTGGGGTTTTGTAAAAAAAAACATATCATTTCACGTATTTGTAAATTTCCGCTCACCTTTCATACTTTGCATTCTCCTCCACTTACTTTCAAATTCGTTTGCAAAATCTTCTTACTATTAAATTCCAACTAAATATATAACTTCTGTTAATTTATCATGGTTAAATAAGAATTAAAACAAATTGTTAAATAGTATTTCGTTACAAAAAATATAAGAGACAAACTATTTCCTTTTTAGCATAATCTTTTGAAAAAAATTTATAAAACTGCTCACTACGTACAAAATAATTGGCAACCCTACTCTTTTTTTATTCAACATGCGGTTAGGTTGCAACCCGAGTTAATATGTTATATCTGTCTTAGTCGGTGGATGGATGTTAGTTACATGATAATCTTTCACCAAAAAAAAAAAAACGACAGCTATTTACCTAATCTTCAAATGGAGGTAACAAATTAGGGTTTTTCCCAGATTGCCCCTTTAGTATGGGGTTCTTTCCCAAATAACCAGATTTTGAAAACCCTTCTCTAAATGCCCTTATCATCCATTTTCCATAATTCAGTATTTATGAAAAGTCTTAAATACCCCTTCACTGATTTTGAAAGAAAAAGAAGAAGAAGAGGGATTTAGGTTCGTGGATGAGAGATCTTCGTTCCCACCCCATTTCCGGCGAGAGTTCTTCGTTCCCATCCCATTTCCAGCGAGAGTTTTTCGTTCCCACCCCATTTCCGGCAAGAGTTCTTCATTCCAAGAAGAAGAAGAAGATACGTACGTGGATGAGATGAATGAAGCTCACCTACTCCTCTCGTCTTCCAAATACCCCTTCATTACCATCTATACTGATTTTGAAAAAAGAATAATAAAAAAGAAAAAGAAAAGATGAAAAAATAGCAAAAATCTGAGTTTCCCGAAGTTTTTTGCGTGCAGGGTCGATACAATGCATCAACCTCATGCATTTTATGCATCAACCCCATGCAAAATGCATCAACTGCATACAAAATGCACATTGCATCGACCTCATGCATTTTATGCATCGACCATGCACAAAATGCACTAGGTTGATACAACAGTGTAAAATGCATCGACCGCGTACAAAATGCACTAGGTTGATGCATTGCATCAACCTCGTGCATTTTATGCATCGACCCCGTGCAAAATGCATCGACCGCGTACAAAATGCACTAGATTGATACAATGCATCAACCTCGTGCATTTTATGCATCGACCCCGTGCAAAATGCATCGACCGCGTATAAAATGCACTAGATTGATACAATGCATCAACCTCGTGCATTTTATGCATCGACCCCGTGCAAAATGCATCGACCGCGTATAAAATGCACTAGATTGATACAATGCATCAACCTCGTGCATTTTATGCATCAATCTCCTGCAAAATGCATCGACCGTGTCCAAAATGCACTAGGTTGATACAATGTATCGACCTCGTGCATTTTATGCATCGACCGCGTACAAAATGCACTAGGTTGATCCAATGCATCGATCTCGTGCATTTTATGCATCAATCTCGTGCAAAATGCATCGACTGTCTTCTTCAAGCTTGGAAACATGACTGTAAGTCATAGAAAATGGAAAAAAAAAAAAACATGTAAACACATATATAACATGAAATTTAAGGTTTTAAACCATAAATACAATAATTATAAACATTTTTCCATAAATTAATCATACATGCAATGATTTTTTTGAATTCATTTTTTTTAAAACACAAGAAACCCGAAAATGAGGGTTATTCTTCCGTTAATGACGTTTTTTCACGAAAAGAGCATGGAAAGAACGCTCTTGGAACAAAGATCTCTCGCCGGAAATGGGGTGGGAACGAAGTTCTCTCGTCAGAAATAGGGTGGGAACGAAGAATTCGTCGGAAATGATGTAGGGATACCCAAAGTCTTTTCTTCAAATGATTTGAATAAAATGAGAAAAGTTTGCATGTGTGAATAGATGCACATGTATGTGGGGGCATTTAGAGAAAGGTTTTTAAAACCTGGTTATTTGGGGAAGAACCTCATACTAAAGGGGCAATCCGGGAAAAACCCCTAACAAATGTGGCATTTGCTATCCGATATAAATATTTGTTATCTCTATTTGCTATTTTTCAAATTTATCACTCTAATGATAAGTAATAAATGTTAGTTTATTTTATCTTTTACTTATGGGGGTAGAAAAAAAATTTCAATCTATGGGGCCCATATAATATTTTATCTTCAGAAATGATTTGTCATGTGGTTGAACACACAACAAATTTGTCGTGTGTTAATCACATAGCAAAATGAGATTCTCGATTGCTACCTCCGTTGAAGTGTTTATTTGCTGAAGGAAACATCCTTTGATACTATGGTTGGAGATGGTCTAAAAGTGATACAACTCTGCCATAGAATGACATAGTGGGTGCATTTGACACCCAACTTATTATCTAAGAGTCAAGATCTCTCATACATTAACACAGGCCGGCCGGCCATTAAGCCATCAAAGCCTTTGCTTTAGGCCCCATTACAAAAAATAAAAAATTAATATTAAAAAGGCCTCTTTTAGAATATTTAAAAAAATAAAAACCCCATTTAGAATATTAAAAAGGCCCCATTTATTGTTAATTTTTTTTAATAATATCAAAAAATAAAAAACCCCATTTAAAATTTTCACTTTAAGCCTCCAATTAGCTTGGGCCGGCCCTGCATTAACAACTCTTATCAACCATAGTCAGTTTTGGGGTCATTGGGCTGGTTGGACCGGGCCAGGATATGCCCAATTCTATTTGAGCCTCATATTTTAAGGCTCGTATCCAATCCATATTTACTCGAGCTAGGGTCGGGCCGGGCTCGAGCCAGCCCCTTTGATCTACTTAGTATATATATATAAGTAAACTTGTTAGCGTTCATTAGTATTTTTACCCCTATGTATTTTATATAAATCTATTAAATATTTTCACCTATTGAGTGACTGTTACAACACCCGGGGGGAATCAAATGCAATTCTCGCCAAATTGGACATAGACACGTAGTTTATCAAATCAGTTGCTACAATATATATTGACAAAATGAGTAAGTGTGATGTAATGTCCTGTGTGGTCAAACCAGGAAGTGAATCTCCAAATCCTATCCACGTACGAGGTTGCAAATCAAAATTTCACCCTTATCTACATATAATAATGTGGCTTGAAAGAGAGAGTCTAAAGATATCGTACAATGGGTGGGTCCACAAAGATATCTTATTTTGGGTACTAGCGTAGACAGGGGTGTATAAGTACCACAAACCCTCCTTTTAGTCTGGCCTTTTATGGAGTGGTTGCGTAAGTTTACCCGTATGACATCCTAGTTGTTACCTTAGGTCTGATGTGTGTGCACGTTACATTACCTCTATAACCCAAAAAAAAACTTATAATTAACCAAGTATAAAATTTATATATATATATTTTGTTGGATTTGATTTGTTTTTAAAATATAAATTAATAATACTTTATCATTATTAAATTATGTTTTAACGTGTCCATGTCAGACATACTAGTGTGTGTTATAGTGTATTTGATTTATCCATTCAATATATATGAATCATTGGATTAATTTGATATTTGAAATCTATGGCTATGATGGAAAGAGATGGACCTATCAATCATGAAAATCCATGGGTTAGTAACTTGTGACTCTCTATTGTCCATCGGTTTTAGAAGCGTTGGCTTCTCTAACTTTCATAGCATAACTTTTGCATCATGTGTGTGCATTTATGCCATAACTCATGGCTTTATATGTATCTTGAGACACGTGCTATTGATTGAGTACCTTCTCTCAAACACCTATATAAAAAGTGGAGTTATATCATTTTTCTTTGAAAAGACCGAAACTCTGCAGAATTGTTTTTTGAGGTGTTTATATTGAGGTACAGACAAATGGTTCAAGACATTCGAAGTTTCTCACTCATCCAAATCTCTCTCGACCAGTCATATCATATGATTGATCTTCTTGAGACAGGATTATTTAGTTCGGACCCGTTGACTTGATCCAAATGGATTTCTTTTTTTTTCGACAAATCTCAAGATTAATTTTGACAATTCAAATGGATCGTCTCTCAACTAGACTAATTGGACAGATTCTTTTAGGTCCGTCTTAATTGACTAGTATTTTGAGATAATCCGATCTTATCGTCAATTTTGGATCGGTCCTTAATTGGACTAATCTATCAACCTGAAACCTCGTAAGCTAATGGGGAGACTCTGTCGAATTTTTTGGACAATTTGCAACACTTACAATAATTTAATTTAAATAATTAAATTTAAAAGTGTTTTGAAATAATCGGCAAAATAATATTTTGTGGGACGATTTCTTGAAATTAAATTAAATTAATTTAAATGAAATCAATTCAGATACAATAAAATTAAATTGATTAATTTTATATATGTGGTTAAATTTGAAGTATATGAAGAAATTCAATTTAATTTAAAATTAATTTATTTGGGCATTCGAAAGGAGGTTGGGTACCGTCGTCTTCCGCCAAGTAGTACAAACTTGTAGGGAAAGACCGGATGAATCCGAGCTGAGTTGAATCCCAGAGATAGAACTGCCTTATCCCTTGCACAATGGGAGGCTTCAACTATCTTCAAGAAAGACTCTTCGAGTGCCTCTCAGTTCGAGTGATTCATTGTAAAGCTATTTATTTTATTTTATTTATTTGTTTATTGTAGCTAATTGTGCTTTGATTTGTGAATGTTTTTAGACTAACTATCAACATATATAATTATAATTATAATTAGTTTTGGGTTGGGCCCCATCTTCAACTACCTAAGCCTTAACCCAGCCCAGTCCTAACTAAAAAGACTTCATTCTAGAGCTCGGCTCTAGTCCCACAAGACTCTAAAATCGGGTTGCCATGGTCAATTCGGCCCATTTACACCCCTAGTTTTTTTTTTTACCATTAAATCAAACTAATGTTAATTCAAGTTTAATTTTAAAGGAAAAAAAACGCTGACCACATATTGCATTTCTCACTTTTGTAAATGCTTGAACGATTTTATGCGCATTTACATGAGGTATCCAGATGCCTTTTCACGTTTTTTCTTTCATTTACTCCATGTTTCATGGTTAAGAAAATAAGTGAAATTAGAGAGATTAAAAAAGTGAGATGTGGGTTTCTAACTTAGTCCCACACAGGCTAAGTGTTCTTAGCCTCGAGACTACTTAAGGTTCCTCTCTCTTACTTCCTAAGAGATAGAGATAGACCATTTTGAAAAGATGTCTTAGGCTTAACCTTTTGTTCGTCCATGTGTGTGTGAGTGTGTTCACCTATGTGCCAATGTGTTGTTTTACCATTATATTTGTTTTTTTGCTTTTTAGATTGGTTTTTGTGTTTGTGCTTGTGTTATTCTTGATTTATTTTTTGTGAACCTAGTCTTTGTTTCATGTACCAATTCTCTTTTATCTTTTATATATATTTTTGTTTACCGATCAAAAAAATATTTAAAATCACTGATTTTTCTAATATAATTTTTAATTGTATTTTTAAAAATTTTCATCTAAAAAATGTACATTACATAATTTTTTTGAAAAATGCCAGTCCGACTCTCTCCAACCACACTTGCCTCTTTTTAGCAACAAGACAAAAGAAAGAGTACTCTTAATCCTAGCTGTTTGTGGCTAACCACTAAGGTTATGCTTTTGCTTAGCTTATTTTATCTTCTCTAATGTCCCACCAGCTCTAATATTGATCTTTTAATAATTAAGTTAAAAAGATAGGATTTATGAGTATAATTGATAGTATCCATAGACTTTCAAAAAAGATAAAGGACTTGTGTGTGGGTAGGCTATAAACGGATCAGATTTGGATCGGATCTACCTAAATCCAAATCCGATTTGATTAAGAATCAACATATCTAAATCCGATCAAAGACTTGTCGGATTATGAATTACCCAATCTGAATCTGATCGCTTATTCAAAATCTGAATCTCATCCGATTAACACTGATATATCTAAAAATTAATATTTCAATTAAAAAAAATTGTGATTAATATTGTAGTATATATGTAACATTATATAAATATTATTATTGTTATATATAATCTAATCAGATCGGATTTTAATGGGATCAGATCACTATAAATCTAAATCCAATCTGATTATAATCAAATTCAATATCTCATATCAGTATCTGATCCAGCGGATCTATAATAGGATTAGGATCTCGTCTAATTGGATTGGATCCAGATTAAGATCTGATCCATTAACAGTCCGCCTACCACAGAGTCCATTGTCCTTTGCTACAAATGGATTAGTACGTATAGGCGAATCCAGATAGTGCATTAGCACCCAAAATTTTATATTAAGAAAAGATAGCATGTCGTGTAGATTGTAGCGTGTCAAATCCTGAACAAAGATCTTAAAGTAGATATCAAAACAAGCCGGAATCTTGGCATCTTAAAGTACCTCAGGTGATTTTGTCATTTTCATATTTGCGTAGGTGATGACTGAACGCCGATGTGGTTCCTCATTGGTTTCTTAATTGCTCAAAACCTCTGGAGCTTTGCTACCATGTTTTGTAGAAGTCAGCCAACTCTTGTCCAGTATCCATTATGAGGGGAACCAGCACTAAGAGACAGTGAGGGACGATGTCATTGGCACAAGAAAAAAGTGGGTGAAAGAAAACAAAATAAACTTAAATTTTCTTTCAAAATAACACATCAAAAAATGGAATAATTTTTTAGGAGAAAGATTGTCACTGTTAAAAAGTGTAAGGAAATAAAAGTGTGTTTCTTGCAAACCAATCAAGAAAACTCACTTTTCTTTTACTTTCCCTCACTTTCTCACGAAACGAACATACCCGAACGAAATTTCAACGGAAACCCACGAAATTTTTTAAAGATAAATGAATAGAAATTGAGATGTCAACGATTATGTTATTTTGATCTTTGATCTTCGGCATGAAGATCATTAAGGAAATTAGTTGTTAATGTTGGAAGAAAATGACTTTGAAAGACATGAGTTTTTCCAAACTTTGAGCTCAAATTAATGTGGGTCCCACACACCTTTTTAGGTGGGACCAAGTGGGAATGTGTTCACCTCCATATGGACTTTAATCTCATGTATTTGGTTAATCAAAGTCATTAAAAGGTGAATGAGAAATTGTATTCAAAGTGAGTCATTTGAACATGACATCAATGAGTAGTTGGTAACAATGAATAATCCCACATCGGATAAATATGAATCCTTTGTGTCGTATAAATAAGCAAGGATTGGATCTTTATATTAGGCCCTTGGGCACCCAAATTTTGCAAAGGAGTGAGCCCCTGCTCCATGGTTGAACCGTCACGCGCCACTGCCGTCTCCCTGCCCCGCACTAAACCAGGCTAGGCTTAGGATTAAATTTTGTAGAAAATTTATTTAAATTTTAAATTCATTTTCCAATTAGTTGTTTCTGTTGGGTGGTTCAATTTAGTGAACAGGTTCGTGTGTGTCTCTTCATTTGTTCCAAAAAGGCATGAATTTGCCTTTATAGACAAATCATCCACCAATTGTTTCAATATAGAAAAATCTCTATCTATTACATTCTACTCCTCATATTACAGAGTCTGTTCAGAGAGATATATTGCGTGGTTTTTGGTTTGCTGGACAGTCAGATTACAGTGTTTTTTCTGACTGTGTGAAGATCATTTTATCCTGGGAGATAGAAGTCTAAAATTCGTAAGCACCAGTGCGAGGGATGAAATTTGTCTTAAGGAAAGATTTCTACTCGACTTGATCTATTGTTGCCATTAATTCTGAAACCAATAAGTTAATCTTTGTTTTGTTTCTTTAAGTAATTGTTGTTACAGAAATAATTAATTGCTCTTACAGAAATTTATATATATATATATATATATATATATATATATATATATATGTCTGAGAATCTTGAATAACAATCTTAAGATAGATTTCGGTTTTCAATCTTTTGTTTTAATTTCTGCTATTGTATCTTAAAATTTTGAATTCTGTATACTGTGTTTTTAAATTTCTGAATTTTGTATACTGTATAACAGATATTATGTCTTCTGCAAATCAATCTGTCATTGCTCATACTGTTGTACATACTCCTTTGCATCCAACTGTTCCTGTGAACCATGGTGAGAAGCTAGAGAAATTCAATGGAACAGAGTTTAAGAGATGATAGCAAAATATATTGTTCTATCTTACAACTCTGAATCTGTCAAGGTTTCTCAGAGAAGATGCTCCTGCATTGAAGGAGAGAGAAAATGATAAGCAAGTGGTTCTGCTGTGGAGGCATGGAAAAATTCTGATTTCCTATGCCGAAATTATATCCTCAATGGACTGGATAATACACTGTACAATGTATACAGTCCTATAAAAACTGCAAAGTAACTCTGGGATTCCTTGGACATCAAATATAAGACAGAAGATGTTGGAGCAAAAAAATTTGTTAGAAAATTTCTGGAATATGTGATGTCAGACTCCAAGACTGTTATCAGTCAGGTTCAAGATCTCCAATTAATACTACATGACATTCATGCAGAAAATATGGTTTTGAGTGAATCTTTTCAGGTAGCAGCCATGATTGAATAATTACCTTCGAGCTGGAAAGATTTCAAGAACTATCTAAAGCATAAGCGTAAAGAGATGAAAATGGAGGAACTAATTGTGCGATTAAGGATCAAAGAGGATAACCGGATTTCTGAAAAGAAAACCGGAAAATTTCCAATTAAGTTCAAGGCAAATTTTGTGAAACAAGGTAAAAAGCCTAATGGAAAAATGAGAGATTTCAATGAGGGCTCTTCAAAAGGCTTTAAAGGTGGAGACAACAAACATTTCAAGTTCACCAGAAAATGTTTCATTTATAATAAACCCAGACATCAAGCTAAGAATTGTAAAAGCAAGTATATTAGTTAAACAAGTTACAACAAGAAACCTGCTCAAGCAAATTTCACAGAAGTGAACATGGTTTCAAATGGAGTTCATGATATGAACCTATCCGATGTAGTGCCTGAGGCAAACCTCATTGACAATCCCAAAGAATGGTGGGTGGAGACAGGAGCAACTCGCCACATCTATATTGACAAGAAGATGTTCTCTTCATATCAAGTTGTGGAGAATGGAGAACAACTCTTCATGGGTAACTCCTCGACTTCCAGAATTGAAGGACAAAGAAAAGTGGTGCTAAAAATGACTTCGGGTAAGGAACCTACACTCAACAATGTGCTCTATGTGTTCCAGGATCATTGTTATGTAAGCATGGGTTTAGGCTAGTATTTGAATCGGGCAAATTTGTCCTTACCAAAAGTGGAATATATTTTGGAAATGGTTATATGAGCGATGGACTCTTCAAATTAAATGTAATGACGGTTGTACTAGTTTAAAATATGAATAAAAATGTGTCTGCATCTTCTAGTTACTAGCTTGAATCTTCTAATTTATGGCATGGTATATTAGAACATGTAAATTATGATTCTTTATGTAAACTTATACACTTAGGATGTTTGTCTAAATGTAATTTTGATCAAAATCATAAGTGTGAAATTTGTGTAGAAGCAAAGTTAACTAGAACTTCATTCCAATCAATTGAAAGGAATTCTGAACCTTTAGACTTAATTCACACATATATATGTGATTTAAAATTTATACAAATTAGAGGTAGAAAGAAATATTTTATTACTTTCATTGATGACTGCTATAGATTTTGTAAAGTATACATTTTAAGGAGTAAAGATGAAGCTTTGGATATGTTTAAACACTACAAAGCCGAAGTTGAAAATCAACATAGCAGAAAATTAAGGTTATAAGAAGTGATAAAGGTGGTGAATATGAAGCACATTTTAGTGCTTTCTATTCAGAACATGGTATCATACACCAAACAACAGCACCTTACTCATCTCAGCAAAATGGTATTGCTGAAAGGAAAAATAGAACCTTAAAAGAAATTATGAATGTTATGTTCATTAGTTCTGGATTACCATTCAGAACATGGTATCATACACCAAACAACAGCACCTTATTCATCTCAGCAAAATGGTATTACTAAAAGGAAAAATAGAACCTTAAAAGAAATGATGAATGCTATGTTCATTAGTTCTTGATTACTTCAGAATTTATGGGGGGGTAGCAATTCTATCTGCAAATTATATTCTAAATAAGATACCCCGAAAGGTAATCAACAAAACACCCTATGAAATAGGGAATGGTAGATCACCTACTTTCAAATATTTAAAAGTGTAGGTGTATTTGGCTAAAGTGGCTGTTTCTAGTCCTAAAACGACTAAGATCGGACCTAAAACTGTTGATTGCATATTCATTGGTTATGCAAATAATAGTAGTGCATATCAATTCCTGATTCACAAATCAGAAAATCCTGATATGAATGTAAATACTATTATTGAATCAAGGAATGCATATTTCTTTTAAAATATATTTCCTTACAAATCTGGATAAGAGACTAGTTCTGTTAAAAGAACTGGGGATATTACTATGAGTAGTAATCAAGACTTTGAAGGTAATAATGAAGAACTTAGACATAGCAAACGTGCTAAAAAGTCAAAATCTTTTGGTCCAGATTTTTAACATATTTGTTAGAAAATGAGCCTCAAACTTTTTCGGAAGCTATGGCAAGTCCTAAAGCTCCTTATGGAAAGAGGCTGTGAATAGTGAAATTGAATCAATTTTTGTATAATCATACATGAGAGTTAGTTGATCTCCCATCAAGATGAAAACCTCTTGGACATAAATGGATATTCAAAAGAAAAATGAAAGCAGATGGTTCAATTGACAAGTACAAGGCAAGACTTGTGGTTAAAGGATATAGTTAAAAGAAAAGACTAGATTACTTTAATACATATTCTCAAATAACAAGAATAACATCCATTCGAATGATGATAGCTATTGCTGCATTAAAGAATCTTGAAATTCATCAAATGGATGTCAAAACAATTTTCTTAAATGGTGATCTAAATGAAGAAATCTACATGGAACAACCAGAAGGGTTCAGTGTTTCAGGACAAGAAAAGAAAGTCTGTAAAGTTGTTAAATCCCTTTACAGATTGAAACAAGCATCGAATCAATGACATGAAAATTTTGACAATGCAATGATGTCAAATGGATTCAAAATCAACGAGTGTGACAAATGTGTTTATGTAAAAAACATAGATATAGGATATGTCATAATATGTCTTTATGTGGATGACATGCTCATCATAGGGAGTAATGATAAAATGATCAAAACTACTATGAAAATGTTGAACAAACAATTCGACATGAAAGACATAGGAGTGGCAGATGTAATCTTGGGAATGAAAATTATCAAAACATCTGATAGATATGCTTTATCTCAATCACATTATATTGAGAAAGTACTTGAAAATTTTAACAAGTACGACGATCGTCTAGCAAAGACTCCTATAGATGGAAATGTTCATCTTGCCAAGAATACTGGCGAAAGCTTATCTCAATTGGAGTATTCTAGAATCATAGGAAGCTTGATGTATGTAATGAATTGTACACGTCCTGATATAGCATACTCCATAAGTAAAATGAGTAGATATACCAGTAATCCAGGGGAAGGCCACTGGAAAGCCATAGTGAGGGTTCTTAGATATTTAAAATTTACCCTAAACTATGCGTTGTGCTACACCAAATATACAGTAGTCCTTGAAGGATACTGCAATGCAAATTGGATATCAAATACTAAAGACTCATAATCCACAAGTGGATATGTCTTTACATTGGGAGGTGCATCAATATCATGAAAATCTTCTAAGCAAACGTGTATAGTACGATCTACAATAGAATCTGAATTCATTGCGTTAGACAAAGCTGGAGAAGAAGCTGAATGGCTTCGACAATTCTTAGAAGATATTCCGATGTGGCAAAAACTTTTGTCTGCTATCTGCATACACTGCGATAGTTAATCAGCGATAGGAAAAGCACAGAGTCACATGTATAACGAAAAGTCTAGACACATTTGTCGTAGACATAATACTGTTAAACACTTGCTTTCAAGTGACATAATATCTTTAGAATACATAAGGTCAAAGGATAATATTGCTGATCCTTTTACCAAAGGTTTATCAAGAGAGCAAGTGAGTAACTCATCGAGGGGAATGGAGTTAAAGTCTATTACTTAAGAGTTTTTACAATGGTAACCCAACCTAGTTGACTGGAGATCCCAAGATCTAGGTTCAAATGGACAACTAAGTTGTATATAACTCAACCTGATTACTTAGGAGATAATAATATCTCTTACCCATTTCTATAATGAGAAAGTGATGTCTGTATCGTGTTAGGATAAACTATGTTTTAATGATTCTTATATCTTGGAATTCCAAGTGGAGTATAGCAAAATACTCTTAATAAGAATCACCTATGTGAGTGTGAATTGGGCCGGTTCTATGAGAATTGATTAGACTAAAAATTTTTTAGAGCACTTATGAATTCAAGAATTATTCAGAGCCAAAATGAACACAACAATGAGAACTAAACTATGTTTGGAGATATCTTGTGTGTATTCTATTGTCTTGGTTTTCGACAACGGCTGAATAGTTCAAGACATCATGTTCACTAATTAGTCAATAAATCTAATAGTCTTACACAAGGAAATGTTCAAGGCTAAAGCTACCTATCATATGCAAGATGTGTCCTATTATATACTCTCTCTGGTTTTTGCATATTACTGCATTTCGTTTTCTTCAATTCCATTCATGCGGGGGATTGTTGTAAGAAAATGACTTTGAAAGACATGAGTTTTTCCAAACTTTGAGCTCAAATTAATGTGGGTCCCACACACCTTTTTAGGTGGGACCAAGTGAGAATGTGCTCACCTCTATGTGGACTTTAATCTCATGTATTTGGTTAATCAAAGTCATTAAAAGGTGAATGAGAAATTGTATTCAAAGTGAGTCATTTGAACATGACATCAATGAGTAGTTGGTAACAATGAATAATCCCACATCGGATAAATATGAATCCTTTG
The DNA here is from genome assembly GCA_015143295.1 of Tetracentron sinense. Taxonomy (NCBI): domain Eukaryota; kingdom Viridiplantae; phylum Streptophyta; class Magnoliopsida; order Trochodendrales; family Trochodendraceae; genus Tetracentron; species Tetracentron sinense. Next base: position 6,089,837 of record CM026563.1, read on the forward strand.
TGTGGTATATATAAGCAAGGATTGGATCTTTATGCTGGGCCCTTGGGCACCCAAATTTTGTGAATGAGTGAGCCTATGCTCCATGGTTGAACCATCACACAAGCGCGCACCACCGCCGCTGCCCCACCCTGCACCGAACCGGGTCAGGTTTGAGCTTGGGCTTAAATATGTCTGCTTATTTTTTGAAGAAAATTTATTTAAATTTTAAATTAATTTTCCAATTAATTGTTACCGTTGGGCGGTTCAATTGAGTGAATCAATTCGTGTGTGTATCTTCACTTGTTCCGAAAATGCGTGAATTTGCCTTTATAGACAAATCCTCCACCAATTGTTTCAATATAGAAAAATCTCTGTCTGTTGCATTCTACTCCTTATATTACAAAGTCTGTTCAGAGAGATATATTGCGTGGTTTTTGGTTCGTTGGACAGTCAGATTGCAATACTTCTTCTAACTGTGTGAAGATCACTTTATCCTGAGAGATAGACGTCCGAAGTTCGTAAGCACCAGTGCGAGAGACGAAATTTGTCATAAGGAAAGAGTTTTACTCAACTTGATCTATTGTTTCCATTCATTCTGAAACCAGTAAGTTAATCTTTCTTATGTTTCTTTAAGTAATTGCTGTTACAAAAATAATTAATTGCTCATACAGAAATTTTAGTAAACTTAAGATTATATATATATTAAGTCCTCGGGAAGAGAAGAATAAGAAGAAGAACCCTACTTGGGGTTTCAGAAACACATGGGTATTGCTTCGAAATAATAGAGTACATGCATGACTATGATGTGCATTAGATGCATCATATCATTACCATCATCACAATTGAAATGATTTGGATTTAGAATGAAATTGAGATTTGATTAGCATTGGATTGGAAATAATTTGATTTAGCTAGTTTTTATATTTATTTATATATTATTATCTATTTAAACCCTATTTAAGTCTCTTTGTAATCATCTTGAGAATTCAATATAATCTTCAGTTCTCTTAGCTTTGGTCTCGCTCTTGTTGAATAACCATGCCGGGGGCGGCACTATGCCGCCCGACGGGCCTAGATTTTCTTTTCCCTGTGACATTTACTTCTAGCATTTAAGATTGCCTCAGCGTTGTCCATTTCTCCATATAACTCTTTCTCATGGTCCTACTCCTTCACCTTGATCCTTCTCTATCTCTCACTTATATTACACTCATTTTGTTTCTTACTCATGATAGAGAGGAGAAGATATATCTCTGTCAAAACTTGACAGTAGAAGTCATTCTTCCATTCTCTTCATTAATACATCCACGTTGCCAAAATGGTTGGCTCACCTTCACATATCTCATCCTTAATAACTTCTAAAACATCCTCATCGGTCAACTCATTAGTTTGCAGAGCTTCATTTTTGTCTGGATAAAGCATGATGGGCTTTGATAGTGTATTACCACCATCATGAATAGCGTGTGCATGTGCTGGTTATGGTATCTACAATGACCATGAATTTGCTAAGTTTGAGGTTTGCATCATGTTCATTCTCCCGTATTACCCATTGTTATTGCCGCCAAACCTGCTTCCATAAGCCGCTATTTTTCTCTACCAAATTCCAGCATCATTGCGGGTTCAATCCATCACTGCCATGATATATGACCAACTTCAACCCCTCCATTGCAGCCACTGTTATATCTCTTTGGGTCTAGGGCTATGGAACACCATCTTCTACTTTTTTGATTCATTGGAGAAGAAAAGCTTGTGAGCTTCTAGAAACAGTCCAACCCCTTCCTCTTTTTCTCGGCTTCAGCAAAAGTTTACCTTATAATCCATTAAATCCAAGTTTCTTACTCGAAGGATGTATCTAAGAGAAAAAAAATGTTAATTGTATTAAAAGAGAGAGAAAGACCTTTTTTTTTTTTTTTTTTTTTTTTGGGGGGGGGGGGGGGGGGGGGGGGCTATAGAGGCCTGGATTATGACCCTTTGGCAAAACTAGAGCTAAGATCATGACCCAAAGGCCCTTTTGACCATGACCCCTTTGACGAGACCACAGGTAAGATCATAGATGTCGTATTTAGCTCAAAGAGGCCCATGTCATTGCCCAAGAGGTAATTTGACCCATTGAGGCTCTGACCCTTTAAAGTTCACCCCTTTTATTGATCAATCGAGGTCTAGCTTATTGAGGCTCATATTATTCTTTCTCCATACAACAACACATCAACAAAATTGGTTGACAACTATCATTTGCAACGACATTAGAATGACTAGTAAACTATCTTATCTGATTGAGTATCAAACTCACGCATATTTTTAAATCTACATGAGTTAGAAGGGAAGTAATAAAGTACATATATGACTATGATATACATTAGATACACCATATCATTACCATTATCACAATTTGAAAGATTTGAATTTAGAATAAAATTGATATTGTAATTGAGATTTGATTAGCATTAGATTATGAATGATTTAATTTAGTTACTATATTTATCTATATATTATTATCTATTTAAACTCTACTTGAGTCTTTTTGCAATCATTTTGAGAATTCAATAAAGAAAATGGAAAACGGACCCTAAGGTCAGCTTAGAAGCTGACCCTAGTGACCTCATTGGTCCAACCCCCTTTTTACCATCGATTAACTGTAGTTAGCCCTTTAGAGTTAAGCAATCTGACCATGGTTTTTAGAAAAACAAAAAACTAAAATTCTTATTTTAATTTAATTAAATCTAATCATGATTAAATATAAGTTAAAAGGGACACGTGGACACTGCAGTCAGCTTAAAGAGGACCTGGGGGTCCTCTTCTCAGTCCTCTTCAATAAAATCAATGAACTTATAGCAACCTCTTCATCAGGCGTTGAGTGGAGCGGATTGAGAATAGAAATTTTCAATTTGAAAGGAGGGTAGATATAGGAATGTAAAAATTTTGAAAGCCCACTATTTGCAAGTAAAATAAAAAATGAGGGTGTTAAATAAAAAAAAAACGTGTGTGGCTGCTGGGATTCGAGCCCAGGTCTCCACGGCCACACCGTGGAATTCTTACCACTAAACTACAGCCACATTATTACTTATAGTTGCCATTATTCAAAATATATATCCGTGGATTTGCCTTACATCTTGCACCCTTCATTCTGAAAACCTTGTCACTGCGTGGAAATCCAACGACCGAGAGTGAGCAGTGAGGCAATGATCATCGGTTCTGTATATGAGCAAGATGACAGAGAAAGAGAACAAAGTCAAAGTATTGGAAGGACACGCATTTTAAATTAATGCATGATCGTTCCCTCCTGCTCTCAAACTTGGCACTCCTGCCGAATATTTTTTAGGGTCAAGCTGATCGGCAACCAAGTATATTTGTGTCTGTTTTTAAGGAATATATTTTTTTTCCAAAAGTTTATAGGGCTAGAACTAGGGATGGCAATATGACCCACCCCCTAGGGGCCCCACCCCTATAGGGGCGGTTTTCTTTCAAATAAATCGGGGGCAGGGCAGGGCAGGGACGGTATAAAAAATAAAGACCGACTCGACTTGATTTCGGGGTGGGGTGGGGTGGGGCGGGGCGGGACGGTTTTAGTATACCCCGCTCCGGTGCCGCGCCCCACCCCGCCCCGGAACCACTTTAATTAAAAAAAAAAACATATATATATATATATAAAGACAGTAGTGGCAGGGCGGGGAGGTAGAAAACCGCCCGCCCCATTGCAATTTCTAGCTAGAGCTGCCCATCCCCAGTTCCACCCCTCTCCCAGACTAAAAATTCTAGGGGGCTGAAGCCTCCCATGGGCCCCATGTGGGTCTGGCCCTGACTACTACACACCGTCGGGCTAGCCCTCCGGATTCGATTCCAAAGAGTGCCTCATCACCCTCAGCTAAGTTTCAAATGCTAGGCATTAACTCACTATACTAACAGCAAATACTAACCCCGAAAGTTGAGATGACCCAAAACATATAAAAGATGACCAAAACATTAAAAAAACAACTTGCACTCCTTGTATTTTGCTAACTGACAAATATTATTCTCCTCGTTCGGTGGAGCAATGGGTCAATCTTGCCCCTCATCACCCACACATGTTCCTTTTTAACTGGGGTTAAGATTCACTAACTTTAAGATTAATACTTTTAATCTTAATTGTTAAAAAATATATATATGATTAAAAATATTTGCCACAATTAAATGGAGCATATGTCGGGATGAGGGGCAACACCACTCCACTTAGCGAGGAGCAGATTAAGCTATATTAAGACGCACCCATTCAGGTTACTTAAGCTTAATCTTGATTTTTAGAATGAAAAAATAATTATGAAAAATTTAATTATAGACTTAAAACTTGTTAAATATGGCAGTTAAAAGAGACTTTGTGAGATCAGGGGCGTGGACAAGATTATTGCTCAACTAAGCTCTATATTAACCAAAACAACAAGACATAGGACTTTGCTAAGATGGGACGTCTTTGTTTTTCTTTTTCCTGATTAATGATTTTGGTCGTATAACTCGAATCAAAATCTTGAAAATTTGGTTATCAGTGGGATTTTGAATTCCTTTTTTATTAATATTTTAAATATATACATATGTTAAAAATAATATTTTATTAAAATTTAATATATTTATTAAAATATTATTATTTTATTTTTATAATAAATATATAAATTCTACGAAATTTCGATAAAGATATCAAAATATTTTGAAAATTTAATAAAATATAAAGGGTGGTGTTAGGCGCACCCCATTATTTGATAATGGCACCCCATTTTTATTTTTATTTTTCTTGTTTTCAATTTTCTATTACTTTATTAGCCACACCCCAACCGATTCGCGTTCAAGCTCTGCAATTTCACCTCTCATGTCTCTTCTTGTCTTCAAAGCTCAATCATGTCGGAACGATCCTTAAAAATGATGACAATCTGCTCTCCCAAATCAAGGAAGGTTTTTACGAGGGAAAAGACCTGCTTGTGTCTGTGATGTCTGCAATAGGGGAAGAGCAGATCTGTGGCCTCAAGGACATTAGTCCAAAGTAATTCTTCATTTGGTTGCATATTGTTACAATTTTTAGCAAGAAGATTTTTGTAACAGCTCACAGTTTTCCATTTCAGAATGAAACAATATATATTAGTAGGTTTTGGGGCGTTTTAAAGTTGGGTTCTGATCGGAGGAGCCCATTTCAAGGAACAGATACTTTATTGTTCCGCTGTTGTTTCCCTATGCTCTTCTCTTTTTCAAAACATTTTGTATGGACTTTCTTTTCAATGTATTGAAGATCTGTCTCAAGTATCTACCTGCTTTGATGATGCATAGAGACTTTTCAAATCCACCAACAAGAGTATAATAATAATAATAAAAGGATTCCAGTCAATTTCAGTCTCTCAAACTTCTCATTGTCTGGGATGTATACGCTGGTTTTGATCATGCCAACAAATGACAATGGGTCAGAATGTACCATCAGGGTAGCTTTAGTCATTGTGTTTCCCACTCGACGGATTGCTACTCGGAATTGAAGAAATCTGCCCACCTCTTGCTCTCTACCCATCTCATGAGGATAAGTTGGGTACTCAAGAGAGCTCAAAGAGAAGGGTGCAATTGCACCTGGTCAGCACCAGCCTCAAACCATAAGATGCCACTCTAGGCTTGACCAACAAATCTGTCAACTACTGGTGCCATTGCCCATCGGCCGTGAATTAGCTCAGCCTCTTTGTACCACTTGATGAAGGTTGGGTCCTTGCCTAGCCTGTTGTTTCTGGTTGGTTTGGCTTAAAAGGTAATGTTTAAAATTGTGATTGGTGTGTATATATAAAATTTATAGCTATTTTTTTTAATTGTTGGGGTGTACAAGTAATTTTATTAATTTAATGATGTATTATAAGTAATTTTTACTAATAGGGTGTGTTGACGGTTAGTCTAAAAAAACCATTCACAAATCAGAGCACAATTAGCTACAATAAACAAATAAATAAAATAAATAAATAGCTTTACAATGAATCACTTGAACTGAGAGGCGCTCGAAGAGTCTTTCTTGAAGATAGTCGAAGCCTCCCATTGTGCAAGGGATAAGGCAGCTCTATCTCCGGGATTCAACTCAGCTCGGATTCATCCGGTCTTTCCCTACAAGTTTGCACTACTTGGCGGAAGACGACGGTACCCAACCTCTTTTAGAATGCCCAAATAAATTAATTAAATTAAATTTCTTTATGTACTTCAAATTTAACCACATATATAAAATTAATCAATTTAATTTGATTGTATCTAAATTGATTTCAATTAAATTAAATTAATTTAATTTCAAGAAATTGTCCCACAAAATATTATTTTGCCGGTTATTCAAAACACTATTAAATTTAATTATTTAAATTAAATTATTCGAAGTGTTGCAAATCGATCAAAAATTCGACAGAGTCTCCCCATTAGCTTATGCAGTTTTGGATTGATGGATTAGTCCAATTAAGGACCGATCCAAAAAAATCGACGATCCGATCGGATTATCTCAAATTACTAGTCAGTTAGGACGGACCCAAAAGAGTCTGTCCAATTAGTCTAGTAGAGAGACGATCCATTTGGATTATCAAAATTGATCCCGAGGTTTGTCTAAAAAGACAATCCGTTTGGATCAATTCATGGGTCCGAACTAAATAGTCCTGTCCCAAGAAGATCAGTCACATGACATGACTGGTCGAGAGCGATTTGGATGAGTGGGAAACTTCGAATGTCTTGAACCATTTGCCCGTACCTCAAATAAAGACCTTAAAATTTTTGCAGAGTTTCGGTCCTTTCAAAAGAAATATGGTATGTATCCTCTTTACCCTCTATAATATATATATACGTTTGAGAGAAGGTACTCAATCAATAGCACGTTTCTCAAGATACACAAAAAGCCATGCGTTATGGCATAAATGCATACACAAGGTGCAAACGTTATGCTATGGAAACGTTAGATAAGCCAACACATCTAAAACCGATGGACAATAAAGAGTCACAAGTTACTAACCCATGGATTTTCATGATTGATAGGTCCATCTCTTTCAATCATAGCCATAGATTTCAGATATCAAATTAATCGAATGATTCATATATATTGAATGTATCCAAAAGCAAATATACTATAACACACACTAGTATGTCTGACGTGGACACGTTAAAACATAATATTAAAGTATTATTAATTTATTATTTTAAAAACAAATCAAATCCAACAGGGTGTAGTCATCAAAATGTGGGGTGCGCCTAACACCACCCAAAATAAATTATCTAAATTAAATTTTTGAGATTTCGCTACAATTTTGAAATTCAAAAATTTTACTTGAAATTTCCGAAATCCCCGACCGGCATAATCGTTGGTGTGGATATCACTTGATTTTAAGCCTTCATTGGACTACATATTCCTACTAAGATGGGACGTCAGCAGATTCGTGGCTTCCGTGGCATTGGTTATGCAATCCCACAAGTGATGGGACTTTGATTTTAATAAACAAAAATAATCACCTCCTCGGTGAGTGACACGAGAAGGGGCATCTCCACTCCTATTTTCTTGCCATGTGTCTCCCTTCTAAACCTATTTAACTGTGGTTATATTCATCCATCCTTAAGGTTCACCTACTTATCCTTGATTTTAAGAAAAACATTATTAAAAAACTTAATTAAAGGGTTAAAAAAAAACTAACAGGACCTAATGGGAGTTAAAGGGTCGGCTATGTGAGAGTGAGAAGGAATAATCCCCTCCTCCGTTAAAGGGTCGGCTATGTGAGAGTGAGAAGGAATAATCCCCTCCTCCGCTGACGAGAGGACTATTGTTCTTTAGTAAAAGGAAAATAATTAACGTGCTTGAGATATCGATTTACAAATCTGGTTGGACCTCATTGGTTCATACCCCCCGCTCGGCGGCAGAAATGCTCACTAATTGTGGTGAGTATTTAATAGGGGAATGAACTAATAAGATCCGGCATTAGCTTTGCAAATGGATATCCCAGATATGCTCTTAATAAAATAGAGGTGAGGTCATGAATTTGACTCGTTTGACCAAACAAATTTGGCGTTTATTAATTAATCAAATCTCTCTTCCTCCACTTCTCTTCGGTTTGAAATAGCCAAGGCCAAATATTTTTACAACTCAGACTGAGACATCGACAAATTCCGGTCAAAACTTCGAATTCACGGAGCTTTAAAAGTATTGTTTTTGTTTTTAGATGGCTTGGCTTAGAACTTGGGTAACGGTGAGTCTATTGACCTCTGGACGGATATTTGGATACTTGGTTTGCCTCCCTCCTCTGTCTCTTATCTCTTTCCTGGTGGACATCAATTAGAAATTGGAAGGGGCTGCTCTCCTTAGAATCTCTTATCTCTTGGAATTCGCCACTTATATGGTCCATTTTCCTTCCCCTATTGCTCTCCATATCACATCTATTTTCACCCCTACCCGGATCAGCCTTTTCTAATGGGTCTTTGCCGCCCGGTCCGGTCCGGTCCACTTATCGACGTCTTTTGTCTGACCAAGTTCCTGGTTTCCCCCCTAGGGTCCCTGGACAGCCTTCTAGTCCGGCACCAAAACGCCTTATAGAATAGACAGATCATTCCCGATGATTCTTGTCCTATGTGACATATATATGGAAGGGCCGTAATGCTCTTACTTTTCTTCAACACAGTCCATTCAATATTTCTCAGCTTGTTCCTGTTGTTCTCAGCTTTATCAATTTGCAAGCAGATGGGTTGATGCACCTTGCCTCCTCCCACAAAACCGCTTCCAAGATCCTCCTCCTAAACGCAGGCCTCTAGTCCTCAACAGCAAGTGCTTTCTCCCAGTAGATGGAGCTGTAAATTCTTTTTAAAACTTTGTGGCTGATGGTTGTATAGCCACGATCGCATTCTGGGTTGTTTTTAGCTGGTGGCCATTTTGATGGCATTTCCGGTGGTGGCTGACACCTAGATCGTGCTGATGCCATTTCTAATCCTTACAGGTTCCTCTTATAGGAAACTTGGTCCAGGATGTCCGTCATTTGCTGCGTCACTTTCTTCAGCAGGGCACCCAGTTTTCCTTGATCCATTTTGTAGTATCACTTTCATAGGCAGAGTAACCGGTTTTCCTCATCCATTTTGCATCTCTCGGCTCTCGACAGGGAACCATCCAAGCCCTTCATCTGGCCCATCCTACTACTAAGACTGATCATTTTGGACTATCTTCTGTGTATAGGGCATTGCCCTTTTGTTAATATAATTCTATCTTACCCAAAACAAAAACAAAAACAAAAACAACAAATTTTAAGTCATACTCTCAACCCAAAAACCAATACCTGTCTTTACTTTCAGTCAACTGTCCTTGCTCAAGGCATTGGCTGCCTTGGCTGAGTAAGGAATGCCTGAGTAGGGCTAGCACACCTCTTTCTGCATTTAAGTTTTTTTTATAAATTTCTTCTTTACCCCAAAAAATAAAAATAAAAAATAAAGACAAACGGATCTGAACTTTCGGCCAAAGCTAAACAGAGGATAACAGATGCAGAATCCACAAAACTGCATCTCCCCATCCTTGCTAACAAACACGCTCCTCTCTTCTAACTTCAACTTCCACGGTGCATTCACTTCATTGGCTTTGTAGTTTACAGTACACACCTTTGGTTCCGCTTATGGGGGGAGGGGGAGAATCTGGGTGACAGATCAAATGGTTAGTTAAAAGCACTGTTCTAAACTTACAAGCTTAGTTCAAAGATACTTTAGTTAGAATTCTGCACTTATTGGAACATAATAACAATATACCAAACATATAAAATTGATAAAGAAGAAAACTAAATTTGAAACATAAGAGCGACCCAAAAAGACGATATAAAATCAATCTTCAGTAACACGTCATTTAATGGACAAACTGGAAATTTTCCATGGGATTCAGCTTTATCAAGATCAAAAGTAAACCCAAAAAAAAATTATTAATAAAAAAAAAAGACTGAATATACATAAGTAGTAATCTTACAATTAGCGTGGAATATGTCAGCAGCTCCTACAGTCAGTCCACAGCTCCCCCACTTTTCCTTCTTTTTTTTGTTGATTATCCAAGCTCAATGGATGAGAGAGAGTTCAAAAGCTCTTTCAGTTACAAAGAGTAGCCACACCTTCTCAGATCCCTTGTAAAAAAGGGATGTCTTAACGCTTCCCTTGCCTTCAGCCGCTCAGCTGGATCATAACGGAGGAGACGTTGTAAGAGATCAATCAGATCTCCTGCAGAGTGATCCACATGCTGCATTACCAGGTTCTGCAACATGAATACAAAACTGATGTTTAGAATTCACATACTATGAAGAGAAAATGAGGAAGAAGGGAATGGTCCACATATATGCTTCGACAAGGTAAATAACAGGCACATTTAATTTTCCTGGGGTATAATGAAAAGGGAAAACTGTTCGGATAATGTATATCATTGTTTTATAAACAAAAAAGGAAAAATGAGGAAAAACGAACTGGAAGTCAACCTGGCCAAAGGCACATTCGTGTCAATCTAGTTGGACAAGCAGTTTGACCCCAGGTAGACTCGTGATGTTGCATATTATAAAACTAAGGAGGAAAGTTTCATCTTTTCCTTTTTCCTCCCTCGTTCTCTTCTCTGGCTCCCTCTCAACCTCTGCACTCTGAAACTCTATGGCGGCTGTTCCCTGCTTCCCTTCCACTGCATGGTTTCATCAACCCAACCTAGCCATAAGCTCCATCCAATTTGAGTACAGCCCAGAGCAATGGTCGAACCAACCGGCCAACGGGTCCAGCTCCGGAGTCCCTCCCAGGCGCAGACTATAGATTGAATCCCCACCATCATCACCAACCCCAAGAAAGCATTTGGATGGAGGTATATCATCTACTTAGCAACGGATTTTATATCTCATTTACTTGGTCATTCACTAACTCAATAACCATCCCGGTCTCAAAAACATAAACTACAAGGTGATCTACTGTGGTGAAAAAGACATTCAGACCCGGATTGTCATTTTTAGAATTGAGTGGTCAAGCAATCTTATTACACAAAATGAAGAGGATTGCCAATCACCATTTGCAAAAACTGCTTTTAGTCGAGGGCCAAGTGCATCCATAGACTGACAGTTTAGTGAGAGAATTCCTTTCTCAGGTTGCACAGAGAACAGGTCCAAGAACTCGAGCTAAAACTTGGTAGACAGTTACGGGAAGGTTTTAAATAACGTTTTATCAACCCTAACGGTCAAGGCCAAATCCTTACGTAATAGCAAAACCATTACAGCCCCAGACCGTAACAGTTGCCTGCTTTTTCTTTAAAAAATATATTGTAATGGCCCCAGACCATAGCAGCCCGGTTTTTTCTCTAAAAAATATATTTTAAGAAAAACTTTAAAAATATGTTTTATGTTTTTTCCTTAAAAAATATATTTTAATGGCCCCAGACCGTAACAGCCCGGTTTTGTTTACTGAACCCTTCCCCTTCCCCTTTCCACTTTCCTCTCTCCCTGGGGATGAGACTAGTGTTTACTGAAAAAATAACATGTACATGGATGTCTTATTGGACAGACTCATGCGGAAGAGTAATCTAGCACAAGCACCTTAGAAAGGTGATTCTGCAAATACCTGATTATTTAGATTCTTGTTTTTAATAAAAGCATTGATTACTTATCCAAGAAAAAAATTACAGAACTTTACAAAGGGTCAAAAACCCTAGTCTGCATTTCCCAACTCTTACCAAGTTCAATCATAAAATCAAAGAAACTTTTGGGCTAAAGCAACATCTTGGGGCATAAAGGTTTTCCACCAACAATATAGAAGCAACAAAGCTCAAATATTACCTGGAGACGAGGCAATTTCCAAACAGCCTTAATGCTTTCTCTTGAAGTTGCACCTTCAGGCCAATCTAATCGCGAACCCCTCCTGAAATATTTCTCAGATCGCCGGCTGCAAAGCACCAGGGCACAAAATAAGAGTTGCATTCAGATGAAGTGAAGTTGCAAAAGACCGGAGAAATAATGAAGAAACATAAACTCATACTCGGATCTGATCACCATATGTTGGGGCAGTGGACCTAAAACCCTCTCCATCATAGCAAGATGTTCCAAGTTCTCATGGGTTTGGAAGAGGGCCTCACCCTAATCATGAAGAAAATAGAAGGAAATATGATAACTGTAAATTAAAACTTTTAATGGAAGTAGATAAAAATCAATAAAAAGAACCTATCGTCTGTAACTCCTAGCTCAAGCATAAATCATTGATTGAGATCACGATATCTTGAGAAAGCAACTCTTTCCAGTGTAATTATATGTTGGGGATTACCCCACGATAATGACTGTATTTTCATATGAAGTTAATTATCCTCAATAGATTGGCGCCTAAACATAAATCTTATCTTCTGTACATATCCCTTAAACATTCTAGAATATGTCAAAGAATCCCTGCACTGCAGTAATGGAATTTTAAAAAAAAAGTATTTGATTCAACTAATTATTTGTCAATTTACCACAGAAACAACTAAGTTGGGAGGAAAAAAAAAACACAGAAAGCATAATCAATCCAGCTAAACCTACCGAGCAAAGTTCAACAAGTATGCAACCCACACTCCATAAATCACAAGGATAGTTCCATCCAAGCCCTGCAGGAAAAAATACACAAACTGTTAAAAGCCACAACTATACAAAATAATGAATTAGAACATCCCAAACACGACTAATTAACAGGAAAGATCATTTTCATCGTATGTTATAGGAAAGAAATATTACCCAAAATAACCTCTGGTGCACGGTAATGCCGTGTTGACACCACATAGCTGTGATCCTGATGCTCAAATGTTGTACTTCCAAAATCAATGAGCTTAATAGCACTAAATTTGGGCAGATTCTTGAAATGGGATCCATCCTTAGTGGGCCATGATAGAAACTTAAAATTGTAGCCCAAACATCAGATCATAAGAACATTAAGTAATTGTCAGATTCCAAAGGACTTCATGCTTGTAACAGCTTTGGAAAAACTCATTTCTAGTTAAGAAAATAGTATAAATAAAAAGTGGTGCTCGGCCATTAACAAAAGGCCTATCTAAAATAGTAAACTTATAAAGCCAGAAGAACACGTTTCACAAACAGATACCTTATAGTCAGGCACCTTGACATACTCCGAGGATACGAGAAGAATATTTTCTGGCTTCAGATCAGTGTGAATGAGCCGTAAATCATGCATAACTGCAAGGACAAACAAGTGACATGAATGAGTCAACCATGAGTTTAGGGTAAAATTTGACTTAATTTTTCCTACTGTCATTGTTATCCAAGGAAAAATGAACAATTACTCCTGATGGAACCAATGACATTAATAGAATTGACAAATTATGCCTGATTATCTGCTTTTTTATCTTTATTCTTTTATTTAAAAAAATACTCAAGCATCAAGAGCAATGCAAGATATAAAAGAATGGTGCAAGTATTGCCCACACACATGCTACAGACTCCAAAAGTTGTCTGCCAATCTCCCGAACAAGATCAATGGGAAATGAACGGTAGCTGTTTTTGCGGAGAAAATCGTACAAGCTTGGTCCAAGCTTCTCAAATACCTGTTAAAACCATTTAAATCCATAGGCAAGTTTTTAACTCGCACAATATTCAGGCATGGAGGGAAATTCATCGCCCTCTCAAATGAATCAAATCACAGGTACCAACATATACTTACAATACAAATATGATTACGATAGTCAAACCAATTCCGTATTTGCACACAACTGCAAACAATAAAACCACTTATACCAAATTCACCTTAAACTTATACAGCTACAAAAAAAAAGGCAGCAAGTAAAAGACAACAGTCTTACCGACTTCCACTAATGTCATGTTTGGCAAGCTTCTGTAAGACGTCAATTTCAATCATAGCAGCTTCACGATACTTGTGAATAGAACGGATAATTTTAATTGCCACCACTTCTTTCTGTTCATTGTCCAAACATTCTAAGACTTGCCCAAAAGTCCCTGCAAGAATTCCACCACACAAGGATAAAAATAAGTAAATAACAAACACAACAATCTTAGCGAATGACTAAAACACCAAAGCTCCTTTAAAATTTAATGGCACTTAGAATAATGCATTCCACTATCACCATGATGAACAAAAGAGCACAAAAATTAGTATATTCGGCAGGTGAAAAGATACATATAATGGAGAAGAAAAACAAAGTTCCAAAGTCAATAAAACAACTAACCTTCCCCCATTTTGCTCAGAATTCTGTCTGCAAGAATCAGCAAACAAATTATAAGTATCAAAAAAATGGGACTAAAGAACAAAATGTATAGAGAGAAAAAGTATAGGATATGAAACAGTTAAGCTAAGAGAAGACAAAGAGAGAAAGGGTCAACTAGACAGCAAAGCAATTCTAGTTGCATCAGGAAATGAACGTACAAATCAAACCTAGATCCTTCCAGTTGCCAAGATCAAAAAATATGAACTGCCTAGTAGGCAGTAGCCAGCAGCAATAAATCCCAAAGCCAAGGACAATCAAATGAAGGGTATACAATCAATGCATAAATATTTTCCTCATCATTGAAGGAAAGATAGCCGCAAAACAACTTCAAAATTCCTTAATACAAAATCCAAAATATAAAAAAGATGGAAGTCCAGAAGAGCCAATCAAACCTCTTTCTGGATGAATAAAAGCCCAAGGAGGTGAATAGGGTCACAAGTAACGGGGGGAATGGAAAAATAAATTTTTTTTTAGAGAAGTCCAATTAGGGATGTATGGATTCTGGAGAAGAGGGGCTGTAGTGGCAAGGATTAAAGTAATGGTCATGGAAAATGCAACAGTTCCTACTGAAACCATTGAATAACGGATGAGTCTTTCATTATAAAAAAAACTTCTTTTTTGGGGAACCGGGTCTTACGTTACGTACAACTCGGCCGAGTCCTATGATATCTACATAAATAACGTAACAGGTGTATATATCGTAACAGTTCCTACTGAAACCAATACAGATATTCCATGCGTAGTGGTCTCCCTAGAACCGCCAGGATCCCACTAATGAAATGAGGGGAAGTAAAGTAACCAGTATGACTATGTTTATAGCATGAAGTAACAGTTTACCTAAAACTAATCCACTGCAGTAACAAAAAGGAGAAAGCTTAGGCCAATTATCACATATATGATGTAGACTTGTAGTATAATAGTGTCAATCCAAGATGTCAGATCAGTCGTATTCATGTAAAACACCTATTATACCAAAATTAAGTTGATGGGATGATATCAACCATCTGAAAAATAATACTTTTCCGTAGAGTACTAATCTTTCTTTCTAGCATTCAAAACAATTCCAACAGGTTATATTGTTGAAACTTTAAGGTCATAAAATTCGGCTGACTTTTGGTCTAAACCTTATTCCAGTCTGATTGATGCGCAGTCCTGATTGAGAAGGATATCCGATTCTATAATGCCAACCCATTGCATCAAGAATATAGTAGTACCAGTACGACTACCCCATGCATCTTTATGACGATAAAAAACCAATAAAACATTTCACTTTGCAACGATTTGAGATTTTAAAAAAAAAAGAATTTCTAGAACTTAAGTATCTAATGGCTGCAAGTTTCTTATTAAAATCAGAGCATAATTACAGCGAGGGGTTAAATTCTCTCCAATGGAGAATATGTAATGGCCATCTTTATCATCTCTCCGAGCAGAAGATCCATTGCGAGGCGCTCCCTTGTAATATACAGAAGAATGAGCATGGTTGGGGACTGCTCCACTCGCAAACTCTTGTCCACAATATATTGCTGGAAGGACCTACAGACATTAAATTAATGAGAAAAAAAATTTAATTCAATGGATCAGACCTCAATTACTTGAGCTTAAAATTTCGGGCACAGTTTCTCCGCAATCAAGTATATAATATCCCCATTCCAATTTCTTTAGTTGAAAAATAATCAGTTGGAGAAAAATTAAAAATATATACAAAAAACATCAAAGATCCAATTGAGATCACCATTATCAACGCCTTATCCCCAAAAAAAGAAAAAACTCAAATTGGCATAACGAACAAAAATGAACTGAGCATAATCATTTAATAGATTCTGTGCCATAGGATTAAAACCCCAAAAATCACTTAACATGGAGGCATATTCCATCCATCCTATACAGAAGAAAGAGATAAAGAAGGGGAAGAATCTTTCAATAAGTCTATCACCATTCATGAAATACATATCAGTAAACAATACAAATCTGATATAGAGAGAAATTCCACCAAAGATCGACAACGGAAACTAATATAATTGAAACACGTCACGATTCTGCAAGTGCAAATAATCAAAAGCATGTATAATTTAGGGTCTTGAATGTAAAATGGGGAAAGATAAAATTTCCAAAAGAAAATGCAATATCTAATGCAAAGTGAATCAAAATACATGAAATTCGTGAAATTCAAACAAATCTCATGAGAATTCAATGAAATCAAACTAAGGGAAAAAAAAAAAAAAAAATTTAAAAATCAATGGATCAAAGGGGAAGAGGAAAACATTATACCTGAGATGGAGGAATAGGAGGAGGCATGTCCCATGTCAATCTAGGTTTCTTTCTAGGGCGTTTGTCCATGTTCCTGTGAGGAAATTCTGTAATACACTGCGTCTCCATTGAAACACTCTTATGGGAAAAAAAAAATTGCAGAGAGAGATTTAAGAAACCAGAGATCAACGAAGGAAAAAATTAATGAAAAATGAGAAGATCCGAATATGTAACTTTACTTTTAAGGCGATCTATGAGAAACTAAGCTGAAACTAACCGTGGTTAGTTTTAACTCTTTTAAGGTTAACTAAAACCAACCTAACGGTCCTAACCTAAGCCATGGTTAAGGGTTCCACGGATGAGAATTTTTTTTTATTTTTTAAATCATAACGGATGTGAAATTAATTGCTTGTTGTCTCGTTTATTTATAGTGATGTCTCATTTATTTATAGTGACAGCCGATAGAGGAATTACCGAACTAGCACTTAGCAGCGACCTAAAAAAGGTAACTCTAGCTAGCGTTCCTAGCGGAACCAAATCATCTAAGGTGATAACCGGATCTGGCAAATCCGGTTATGCCCTTGAGGTCACCACGCATCCCTTTTGACAGCCCTTAACTATGGTTAAGATTCATCCACTATTGTTGGTTTTTAGAAAAAAAACATCTAAAATATTTTATTATTAAAATATTTTTAAAAAGAAATAATATTTTTTCTAAAATCCCTAAGGATAAGTGAATCTTAACCACAGTTAAGATGGAGAGACATGTGGTGACCTCACGGGTATAACCGGATTTGTCAAATCCAATTATCACAATAGAGGATTGGGTTCTTTGGCTAAAATAAGAGCTTATTTAACTTAAATTTTAAAATAAAATATTATATTATTTTACTTAATGATGAGTCCACCTCTCATAGTTATTCTGAAACCAGATTGATCGGACGGTAAAATGCGATCTTAGGTTCTTAACTGCTCATCAGACGGTTAAATACAGATATTCAAGAGTATTGAAACACCGGCTAAGTTGTCTGTATCATCGTTTGATGAGTGAGGAGCATCATGTTCGGTGCGCTCTAAAACATCCTTAACTTTCTCTTACGCGGGTTCTGTGGCGGGAACAGATAAAAAAAAATGGCTCGCCTTCTTTTCACTTGTATTTATTTGGGGTCCCGCCCTTTCCTTACGTGGAACGAGCGAATTCTCTTTCGAATTTATTGGTAATGAAGGGAAAAAAAAGCATATTTTCTCCCATTCAAAATAAAATTACACAGATGTCCTTGAAGTTTGGCCAAATTACATAAATCTTTTTTATTTTTTCCTTTTTTGGGTGAAATCACATTGGCCACCCCTCTATTTTTTATTTTTTTTTGTTAAAGGTAGGGGAAAATACAATAACACCCCCTGAAGTTTAACGAAAATATATATAGAACCCCTTCCATTTTCAGAAAATACATTAGATACTCTTACTTTTTGAAATAATGGCACTTACGCTCCTTTCATCGGTTGACCTTCAGCCAAATGAAGAATTTCTGATGTCATGTGATAAAATGTATAAGTTTCTAAAATTGTCCTTTCAATTTTTAGAAAATACATTAAATCTAAATGTTGTTAATGGGTTGGGCTTACCTTTTTTTTTTTTTTCCTTATTAGTTTTGGTGCATATTAGGCTTACCCATTTGGAAGCCTCCATCAAAATTTCCACTTCGTCAAAACTTACGGCACCGGCCTCTTCATTCTTTAGGAACATCTCCAACCGGGCTCTATAACTCTAAATATAGAGACTTGGTTGAAAAATCCAACTCCAACCGGGCTCTATAACTCTAAATATTTTGAGGCGGGCCTCTATATTTCTACAATGAGTGTCTATGTTTAGAGACCGGGAGAGACGATAGAGATGGCCTCTATAACCCTATTCATGTTCTTACAATACCACTTGTGTCCTTTTTTTGTCTTTCAATCTTTATTAAAATGCCGATTGTGTCCTTTTACCTTTTGACACCCCTTAACCGTGGTTAAGATTCATCCACCCATCCTTGATTTGTTTTAAATACTAATTATTATTTTTAATTAAAATTTTTTTTTAATATTAAAAAACTCAAAAAATAGTTTTTTAATTTTAAAAATGAATTAATATTTTAGTAAAAAACCAAGGATGGGTAGGTCAATCTTAACCATGGTTAAGGGGTGTCAAAAGGGAAATGACTTGTCACCTTACTAAAAGCTTGTAATTTTTTGTTTTTTTAATCTAGTGCTTGTGATTCCACTAATCTTGTTTTATGCTTGTGATTCCAGTAGTCTTGTTTTAATGTATTTTTGTTATTTTTTTTTAATTAAAAGATGTAAATTTAACTAATCTTATTTCTAAAATATTCATTTCGTATAATGAATTATTTATTTTTAATCATTAGTGGTAATTTTGTGAGCTAATTATTTATTGTTGAAGATAAAAGTAGTGAATTATTGAGTTCGAGAGGAAAAATGAGACAGAAATCTTATAAAAATTATTTTTAAAAATAATAAATGAATAGTGTTATAGAATAGGAATAGTAATTTAGAGTTGAACACGATTGGAGCCAAAAACTCAAAAGTGGGCCCATCTCCTCTAAAGATAGAGGAGATGCCGAAATGGAGGCGAGATATAGAGTTTTGGGTTGGAGATGCTCTAATTGGGTTAGGAAGACGCATCCCAATTTTGATAGTAATTCAGAGATTTTAGTGTGATTACCAGTAATTTTATCGGGTTAGAAAACTATTAAAAGATGCTCATTCTGTTGAAGGATTTCAAATCAAAACAATTTTGTCTTATTGAAAAAGCTTTTGGTTATCTACTTATTTATAGTTCAAATGGGGCTTCATTTAGGGATTCCATCAAAAGAGTCATAGAATTGTAAAATAAAACTGGAGGATCACGTCGTAGTTCTGGAACCCATTCCTTTATTAAAATGTTATGTATTTCAAAATTCCTTTGATCTAGCCATCTTTGTGACGGAGGAAACGACGTTCTGATTTTGGCAAAGTGTCAACATGGAAATTTTCAAGAAGCCGGAGATTTGACTGACGAGCTGAGGAGCTTTAGTTGTTGTTGGATATAAATTGCATTAGATTTTACTGTATGTTATATTGAAAACATGCTAATTACAGAATGTCAATACAATCACAGGACATAATCTAAGATAGAACAGAAATAAAAGGACAGTGCACTTTACTGTTTGAATGGACTGAGGCTTGAATTGAATTCAATGTCCTTAAGACAATATTGTCCCGCACAGGTGGTCACGGCCGACGGCAAGTTGTCTCCCAAGATACAACAGTCACGTCCTGGGTACTACCACTAGAAACCCAAGGACACAGCGAACCTTTGATGTTTAGTATTCTCTCTCTGGAATTGACTTAATGCAGAAGAAAGATGAAGACTAGGGAGTAGAAGATCTGGAATTCGTACTTCAGAAAATTGCAATAGAATTCTTTAAATAATCTTGAAAGGAGGAGACTGTTCCAGAAGGGTCATGTCTGTTGGGGTTTCAGTTTAAATCCAACAGACATGACTGTTGGATAATTAAACTGCTGTGTAAGTTGAATGGGCTTTGGCCCAGCCCAGCAAAAAATAAATATAGGGGCTTGGGCTAAAGGCCCACAAGAGCCAAGGCTACTAACCAAACCAAGCCAAGCCAGCCGGCCGGCCCGGACTCGGACACGGGCCGGGGCGGCGGCGCGCGCGTGTGAGAGGTTGGTTCCACCTTGGAGCATGGGCTCACTCCTTCGCAAAATTTGGGTGCCCCAAGGGCCCACCCTTTATTCCAAGGTAATGGTATATAAACCACACTATGGTTTCAATAGTTTTCCGATGTGGGACTATTTTCTCTACCATTCTTCAACTTACAATACATGTTCAAGTGGCCTACTTTGAGATGAATTTCTCATTCACCACTTCACTGTTTTGGACAAATAAATATACCACGTTAATCTCCTCATGGAGGAGAACACGAATCCACTTGGACCCGCCTCAAAATCTTTGTGGGTCCCACTTATATTTTGGGTCAAAGTTTATAAAAACTGTTTTCCCAAAAACACCCAGATTTTCCAAAACAGATTTTTTTTTTCCAACAATCCCCCACATGAATGAAAATTCCTGGACAGAATACAGAATATATGCAGACACTTAAGAGAGTACAAGTAAAAAGTTACTGCATCGGGAAAGGTAGCTTTTGGCCTTGAACCTTCCTTAGTGAAGTTCTATCGGATTTACTGGCTATCCAGTGAACATGATGTCTTGAACTGTTCAGCCGTAATGCAAACCAAGACAATAGAACTCACACAGTTCATTTTCAAACATCTTTGGTTCTCATGGTTGTGTTCATTTTGGCCTTGAACAACTCCTGGTTATTTCATAAGTGCTCTTAAAGAATTTTGTCTTTTAAAATTCTTATAGAAGCGGCCCCTCTTCACACTTATATAGGTGATCTCTTATCAAGAGTATCTCATCATACCCCACTTGGATTTCCAAGATATAAGAATCATTAAAAGTTATGCTTACCCTAGATTCTTTCACTGTTTCATCATAGAAATGGGATGAAGAAATTTATTCTTCACAGTGACATTATTGAGTTACACATAATTAGGTTGTCCCTTTGAACCTAGATCTTGGGATCTCCAGTCAGCTAGGTTGGGTTTCCATTATGTCGACTCTTTAGATATAGGCTTTAGTCTTTTATACACTTGCTCTAAAGTCAAACCTTTGGTTAACGGATCCGTTATGTTATTCTTTGACTTTACATAATCAATTGAAATGATTCCATTTGAGAGCAACTGTTTCACGGTATTGTGTCTTCGACGTATATGTCGAGACTTACCGTTAGACATACTATTTTGTGCCCTTCCAATCGCAGATTGACTATCGCAATGTATGCAGATAGCTGGCACAGGTTTTGGCCAACTTGGAATATCTTCTAAAAAGTGACGAAGCCATTCTGCTTCTTCACCAGCTTTATCTAAAGCTATAAACTTAGATTCCATTGTGGATCTGGCTATACATGTCTGTTTATAAGATTTCCAAGATACTGATGCACCTCCAAGTTTAAAGACAAATCCACTAGTGGATTTTGAGTCTTTAGTATCAGATATCCAATTTGCATCACTATATCCTTCAAGTACAGCTGGATATCTTGTATAGTGCAATCCATAGTTTTGGGTATATCTCAAATATTTGAGAACCCTAACTATCGCCTTCCAGTGGTCGTCCCCTGGATTACTTGTATATCTACTCAGTTTGCTAACTGAGTAAGCTATATCAGGTCTTGTGCAGTTCATGAGATACATTAAACTACCAATAATTCGAGAATACTCTAACTGAGAAATTCATTGTCCAGTATTCTTACTTAGATGTAAATTCACATCTACAGGTGTTTTGGCAAGACTTTTATCATCCTTGATAAATCTTTCAAGGATCTTCTCAATATAATGAGATTGAGATAAGATGAGTCCTTCAGATGTTCAAGTAATTTTAATTCCTAGAATTATATCTGCAACACCTAGATCTTTCATGTCAAATCTTTTATTTAACATCATTTTGGTAGATTGAATGATTTCATTATTGCTACCCATGATTAACATATCATCCACATAGAGACAGACAATGACATATGCTATTTCAGTGTTTTTCACATAAACACATTTATCGCACTCATTTATCCTGAAACCATTTGACATCATAACATTGTCAAATTTCTCATGCCATTGTTTAGGAGTTTGTTTTAACCCATAAAGGGATTTAACAAGTTTACATACTTTATTTTCTTGGTTATTTACCATGAAACCTTCAGGTTGTTCCATATAGAGCTCTTCATTCAAATCACCATTTAAGAAAGCAGTTTTCACATCCATTTGATGTATCTCTAGTTGTTAATGCAGCAATAGCTATTAACATACGGATGGATGTTATCCTTGTAACTGGTGAATAAGTATCGAAATAATCGATACCTTCCTTTTGCTTGTAGCCCTTTACTACAAGTCTTGCTTTGTAAACATATGGAAGTGCACATGAAAGCCCATTTTGCCATGGATTTAACCACTACCTAACATATCCCCATATGAAGCGCGTACATTGTAAATGGATCATTCTATGTGCATGACTGATTCTACTTCAAAAAAATGTGGATTGTGTTATGTTCTTTTTTAATTAAAATAAAACAAAAACATAAAGAAGATTAGGGAGACGATATGGCTATTAAGAAAAAGGCACATGGCAGGGTGCAAAGAGCATGACGATTGCTGAGCATCATGTACATCATTAGGGCTGTATTCGGGCCGGGCTTGGCCAAGCCCGGCTCGGCTTGAAGTAGTATGCTCGAGGCCCGAAGCCCTGCTCGGCCCGAAAAAAAGGTTCGATTGTGCGGCCAGAAAAATAATTTTGGCTTGAAGCCCGGCTCAGCCCGAATTGATTCAAGCTCAAGCCGGGCTTGGCTTGGCTCGAGTTTGGTTTGAATCCTTTTAAAAAAAAAAAAAAAAAAATTATATTATTTATATATATAATAATGATATATATAAATAATATATATATATGTTTTTTTAAATAATTTTCGAGCCGAGCCGAATCTCAATCGAGCTGGGCCGAGCCGCACAGGGGTGGGCTTGAGCTTGGCTTGAATTAGCTTTCGGGCTTTTTTTTAGGCTTGGCTTGGCTTGTTCGAGCCCAAAATTTCGGGCCGATCTCGAGCCGAACTGGGCCAAGCCGAGTCGCACCAACGGGCCAATCGGGCTTTGTGCAGCCCTATACATCATACACTTGTTAGGGTATAAACGAAAGAGCAATAGTTCGTTCCACGGGCGAACTATTGATCCTCGTTCTCAAAAAACTGCCCTGCTTATAGTTAATTTTTTTTTTAATTTTTCTAAGAACTAAAGGTAGGTGAGGGAACTCTAGGGGTTGGTGAACTTTAATCACAGTTAAATGGATTTAAAGGGGGACACATGACATGAAAAGGGGACCCAAGACGCCTCTCCTCGCGTCACCTACCGAGGAGGTGATTATTTTCCTAAATGAAAACCCTAATACCGATTACCAACACACTCGTCCAAAATTCATTTGGATCCAATATGGTTAGCATCACAAATTTATAGTTTTTTCTGTTGGTTCACTCGACAACACTACAAAGCGAGGCTGAAGTCAAATGGACAAAGGGCACACAATTCATTTTGAGTGTGCAAGCCGGCATGAGCCCCCTATAAGTATACATTGTTAAAGTGAGATTTATCTATTTGGTTTATGAGTATTCTTACCGATTTACCCATGGTTGGTGTACGTGGTGCACTATTAGCCGGTGATCATGTGCCCTATCAGTGGGTACACACAAGATCCGTGTGCCTGCTTGCACACACAAAACATACTCTATTTATGTAGGCAAGTAGGATTAGCAACTAGGATTTTTTTGGATGGAATGAATTCATTTTTGTTTTTCTTCTTTTTTTTTTTGTTGGAGATTGAATGCGTTCATTCGAAGAAGAAGAAAACATGACAGGCTTAATCACAAGTGCTATATATAGTGTCATTTGTAGGGGTGTATCCAAACCGAGCTCGAAATTTAGTTCCGCTCGTCTCAATCAAGCCGAGCTTGAGCTCAAAAATTAGGCTTATCAAGCCGTGCTGATTTTTTGAGTTTGAAAATGTGCTCAAGCCGAACTCAAGCCAAGGCTTGCTTGATTTAGCTTGGCTTGGCTCCGTTGAGGCTCACTTGAATGTTAAATAAAAAATTGTAAAAAAAATAATGTCATATATAATTTTATACATAAATAATATAATTATTATTTATATATAATTAAAAAATTATTGTTATTATTTAAAAATAAATTTGTAATAAAGCAACCCGAGCTCGGCCCGAGTTGGAACCAATTCGAGCTTGATCCTAACTTTTTCCATTTCAAGCCGAGCTGAGTAGGGCTAAGATACACCCCCAGTCATTTGCATCTTCTCATTGATAACGTGCTCCTCAGAAAAAAAATAGTAGGAAGCAAAATTCATAAGCCCATTCTAACCATCCTTTAATTCCAACAATTCCATAGAGAGGAGTCACTCTAAATACCCTAGAGTACACTTCCTAATCCTTTAATTCAATGATTTAGAGTCCTGATTAGAATAAAACGTGTGACTTGCTTAGCGTGACTCTATTTTTTTGTTTTTTTGTTTCCAAATGTCACCTCAGCATTAATCCATACTTTTAATGTTTAGCCATAGAAGTTAAGATTCGGGGACTATATTTGACCGATAGAGATCCTAGACACCCGTCTCTTGTGCCAATTAAGGCTGCACATAGCTTGTTTGTGCGGCTCGGCTTGGTTCGGCCTGAATTTTAAGCTTGAATAGGCAAAATCAAGCCTAAAAAAAAACTTGAAAACTTAATCAAGTCGAGCTCGGGCCAACCCTTGTGCGGCTCGTTCTAACTCAAAGCCCGACTTGATTGATGCGCACAGCTCGAATATTATTAAAAAAAATAAAATA
This sequence comes from Tetracentron sinense, assembly GCA_015143295.1. Lineage (NCBI taxonomy): Eukaryota > Viridiplantae > Streptophyta > Magnoliopsida > Trochodendrales > Trochodendraceae > Tetracentron > Tetracentron sinense. The sequence continues at coordinate 6,114,739 of CM026563.1, forward strand.
TTTATTTATATATATATATCATTATTATATATGTAAATAATATACAATATTATTTATAAAAAAAAATACAAAAAAAAAGGTATTCAAACCAAGCTCGAGCCAAGCCAAGCCCGGCTCGAGCTTGAATCAATTCAGGCTGAGCCGAGCTTCGAGCCAGACTTTTGAATTCGGGCTGAGTTTCAGGCCGCATTTTCAAGCTTCATTTCGGGCCGAGCCGGGCTTCGGGCCTATATCAAGTCCTTTCAAGCTTCATTTGCACATGACAGGGTGCAAAGAGCATGACGATTGATCCTGGTTCTCACAAAACTATCCTAACGTGAACTCATGTTAATTTTTAACCCTATAGTTATTTTTTTTTTCTAAAAACTAAGGGTAGATGAGTGAACTCTAGGGGTTAGTGAACCTTAACCACAGTTAAAGGGATTTAAAGGGGGACACGTGGCATGAAAAGAAGACCCAATGCGCCTCTCCTCGCGTCACCTACCGAGGAGGTGATTATTTTCCTAAATGAAAACCCAATATCCTATTACCAACACACCCGTCCAAAATTCATTTGGATCCAATATGGTTAGCATCACAAATTTATAGTTTTTTTTTTTGTTTTTGTTCACCCGACAACACTACAAGGCGAAGCTGAAGTCAATCAGAAAAGGACACACAACACAAATTTATAATCGACTGATCTATATTCATACCGGATATGGTTTGATCAGGACTAGGCCTAGCCCATTTATTTGCGTTCATTTTGTGTGTGGAAGCCGGCATGAGCCCCCTAAAAGTATACTTTGTTAAAGTGGGATTTATCTATTTGGTTTATGAGTGTTCTTATCGATTTACCCATAGTTGGTGTACGTGGTGCACTATTAGCGGGTGATCATGTGCACCATCAGTGGGTGCACACAAGATCCGTGTGCCTTCTTGCATACGCAAAACATACTCAATTTATGTAGGCAAGTAGGATAAGCAACTAGGATTTTTTTGGATGGTATGCGTTCATTCTTCTATTTTTTTTTTTGAGATTGTATGTGTTCATTCGATGAAGAAGAAAAAATGACAGGCTTAAATACAAGCGCTGATATATGGTGTCATTTGTAGGGGTGTATCCAAACCGAGCTCGAAGTTTAGTTCGGCGGGGCTCGATCAAACTGAGCTTGAGCTTAAAAATTAGGCTTATTGAGCTGGGCTGATTTTTTGAGTTTGAAAATGTGCTCAAGCCGAGCTCGAGCCAAGGCTTGCTTGATTTGGCTTGGCTCAATTGAGGCTTGACTTGAATGTTAAATAAAAAATTGTAAAAAATAATGTCATATATATTTTTATATATAAATAATATAATTAAAAAATTATTATTTTTATTTAAAAATAAATTTGTAATAAATCAAGCCGAGCTCAGCTCAAGATTCAAGCTTGAGCCTAAATTTTATATTTCAAGCCGAGCTGAGTAGGGCTAAGATACACCCCAAGACACTTGCATCTTCTTAATGATAACGTGCTCCTCAGGAAAAAATATTAGGAAGCTAAATTCATAAGCCCATTCTGACCGTCCTTTAATTCCAACAATTCCTTAGAGAGGAGTCACTATAAATACCCTAAAGTATACTTCCTAATCCTTTAATTCAATAATTTAGAGTAATGATTAAAATAAAATGTATGACTTGACTTAGCTTGACTGGTTTTTTTTTTTTTTTTCCAAAGGTCACCTCAACATTAATCCATACTTTTGAGGGTTAGCCATGGTTACGAGAGTACCGATAGAGATCATAGACACCTGCCTCTTGTGCTAATTAGGGCTACACAGAGCCCGATCGGCCCATTGGTGCAGCTCGGCTCGACTCAAGATCAGCCCAAATTTTAGGCTCGAACGGACCAAATCAAACCTTAAAAAAAGCACAAAACTCAATTATGCCGAGCTCGGACCAACCCTTGTGCAGCTCGGCCCGGCTCGATTGATGCTCGGTTCGGCCCGAACTCGGCTCGACTCTAATATTATTAAAAAATAAAAAATAAATAATTTATATATATATATATATAATATTATTTTTTAAAAACAAGTATTCAAGCCGAGCTCAACTTAAGCTTGAATCAATTCGGGCAGAGTAGAGCTTCGAACCAGACTTTTGATTTCGGGCTGAGTTTCGGACTGCGCTTTCAAGCTTCATTTTGAGCCGAGCTGGGTTTCGGGCCTAGATCAAATCCTTTCAAGCTGAGCCGAGCTTGGCCAAGCCCGGCCCGAATACAGCCCTAACACCAATGCTGGATTGTGGCCTTTCTTAATAAAGAGGCCTCGAGATCTATTCCTCATGTAATGAGTAGCAAAAACTTTAATCCCCAATAATGTTAAGTTGCTAACCAATTAGTACTTATGTAAGTAAATGATATCCTCACCCAAAAAAAAAAAAAAAAAAACCCTTAAAGATCCTTAGGTATAGGCATGGATTGAGACCCATTGGTCATCACGAATAATCCATTCAAAGACAGCCATAAGGTAACGATAAAATTAGGAACCGGGGAATTGTTAATATCTCTTTCACATGCACAATACAAATTCGGGAGAAAGAGATTACCTCTCGCAGATGCCCGAAATCCACTCTCGAGCACCAAACTTCAGCAGGTATTTAGAGGGAGTGATAACATGCATTTCACATGCCGTATGCACAAGCTCGCCACATGTCCTTTGACATCTATTAACCATTGTTAAGATTCACTTATAACTTAAGATTAAATAATTTAATCTTAGTTTTTTTTTTAAAATATATTTTAAAAAAATTAACCTTAGGTATGAGTTATACACGTGGTTCAATTTAAAAAAATATTTTTCTAAAAACTAAGGTTAAATTATTTAACCTTAAAAGTGAATAAATTTTAATCATAATTGATGAATGTTAAAGAACACACATGACGAGTTGGGAAGGTATTCCAACGACATCGGATACCTCTAGTGGACAGGGGTGGAGCTAGGAATTTTTCATTGGTGGGGGGCAAAACACATGTATAAATTTTTTTTTGATTTGAGGGTATGGAATTTGGGGGTTCGGGGCGTAGGCCGTGGGAAATTTTTTTTTGGGGTAGTTTTTTTATTTTGAGAATTTTTTTCCCTGGTAATACCTTTGAGGTCGCCACGTGCCCCTATTAATACCCCTTAATTGTGGTTAAGATTAACCCACCTATCCTTGATTTTAAAAAAATATCAAATTTATTTTCGAACCCTATTTTAAAATTCACTAACTCCTAAGGTTAAAATTATTAAATTTTTTTTTTTTTAAACAAAGGATAAGTAGGTGAACCTGAGATTAGGTGAATTTTAACCATAGTTAAAGGGTGTCAATAGAGACATGTGACAATTTCAAGGGCATAATAGGACTCTATTAGATGACCCACTATATATATGACAAAAAAAATTAAGAGGCCCCTACATTGTATAGGGAAAAAAAAATATTGAAATGACCAAATATACTAAAAATAAAATAAAATTGAGGAGCCTACTATTCATCTACACCAATAAGGTTTTACAAAGAAAATTGGGGTCATGGCCCTCCCCCGCCACTTGGCTCCGCCCCTGCTAGTGGACGCCTCGGCATCTCACATGTGATGATAAAAATGGGAGAAGTTATTTTCATTTTCTATCATGTTTTTGACTTCTGTCATCTTATCGGCCACATGTGGGATGAGGTTGAAGTGACGCCTGAGGCCAAGCGCTTATTACAAGAACACCAATTACAAGAACACCATTTCACGCGTCTGAGTTGAAGAGTGGTGCCCGAGAGTGGATATCGGGCATCTACCATACGAGAGTTGTGGAAAGGGAAATAATTGTTTTATAACGGCAGACACGCAAGGTGCGTGTGTATTAAACCATGGTCAACAAACCATGGTTAACGAAGCGAGTGGCAACCTGCATTTAATTAATGTTTGAAAAAGACAATGCTGGCGCGTTCTCCCCAATCCTAGTCTCCTCTAGTCCCCACTCTCCACTCCCCCATCTTCTCCGTCACATCTCTCTCTCTTGGTTGCCCATCCTCCATTTTTGCATCTGTAAGTGCTCAAACTTTTATTTTAATTTTCTTTTTTAATTTTTTCTATATTCTTTTGTTTGTATGTACTCCGTTTTGATTATTATTATTATTTTCAAATTTCTCCGAGTTGTTAATGGGGGTTCAATTTCTCGATCTGGGGATTTCTTCCCTCTCTATTGCAATTGATGATTTTCTGTTTTTAATTTTCCTTTTCTTTTTGCAAATTTAGTTCAAGAATGGTGGATTAACTGCAAGCTGTTGGATTTTCATGGGGTTTATTTTTCGTCTCTTATGTAGTTGATTCTTTGGGGATAACAGGTGTGCGTCTGTGGCTTGTGAATTGATCAGTTTTGGGTATGATTTCTTGCATTTGAGTTGGGTTCTCCGACCCAACTTCGGGTTTTAGGGTAGAAATGATTCATGTAGAAGGGAATTAGGTTTTTTGGGGTTCGAGTTTAGTTGGGGGATCTACATTGAAGATTTGGAAGTGGGCATGGTAGGGAATGATGATGCCGCCGGTTCTCCGGGGCAGAGTCAGATATCCGGTGGCCGGAAAGCATTCTGGAGGTCGGCATCTTGGTCTTCTTCCCGGACTGTATCCCAAAACCCTGTATATTTCGATCAGAAAAAAGATTATGTGAATCAGCACAATAGTACTGAGAAGAATAGTGGGAATTTCCAACGGTTTCCTGTTCCTCTAACCCCTCGATCTCAACAGAATTGCAAGGCTCGCGCTTGCTTGCCCCCTTTACAGCCATTGTCGATTGCTCGCCGGAGCTTGGACGAGTGGCCGGAAGCGGGGTCAGATGATGTTGGAGAATGGCCCCTACCCCCTACCCCAAGTGGAAGAGGAGATTCAAACAAGGCCGGGGAACGATTGAAGCTTGATTTGTCGTGTTTCCAGAAAAACCCAGATCCCTCGGGGAGTCTTGTTAGGAGAGAGAAAATTGCTTTATTTGATAAGGAGTGCTCCAAGGTGGCGGACCACATTTATCTTGGGGGAGATGCAGTTGCTAGGAACAGGGAAATTCTCAGGAAAAATGATATAACCCATGTACTCAATTGTGTGGGTTTCGTTTGCCCTGAATACTTTAAGGCCGATCTTGTGTACAAGACCTTGTGGTTGCAGGACAGTCCCTCGGAGGACATAACTAGTATACTGTATGATGTCTTTGATTACTTCGAAGATGTCAGGGAGCAAGGAGGGCGGGTTCTGGTCCACTGTTGTCAGGGAGTTTCTCGCTCTACATCTTTGGTGATTGCATATCTCATGTGGAGGGAAGGACAGAGCTTTGATGACGCCTTCCAGTATGTGAAGGCAGCAAGGGGGATTGCTAACCCAAATATGGGATTTGCTTGTCAGTTGTTGCAATGCCAAAAGAGAGTCCATGCAATTCCTCTTAGTCCCACTTCGGTGCTAAGGATGTATAGAATGGCTCCACACTCTCCATATGATCCTTTACATCTTGTCCCGAAAATGTTAAATGATCCTTCTCCGTCAGCTCTGGATTCTAGAGGTGCATTTATTGTACATATACCTTCTGCAATCTATATATGGATTGGTAAAAGCTGTGAAGCCATCATGGAAAGGGATGCAAAAGGGGCTGCTCTTCAGGTTGTTCGGTATGAGAAAGTGCAGGGGCCAATAAAAACAATCAATGAAGGGGAAGAACCATCATATTTCTGGGATGCTTTTTCCAGTCTCTCACCATTGATGGATAAATCTGGCAGTGGAGTGCAGGTCAGTGAGGAGCAGGTAGAATCAACAGTTAAGATTTGCCCAGGTGAGAGAAAAGTAGACTCATATGATGGAGATTTTGAGCTTTTACAGAAAGCAATCACAGGGGGTGTTGTTCCTCCATTTGCATCATCAGGGGCTGCACATGAAATGCACCTTCCTGCAAGAGAAAGCAATTGGAGTGTGCTAAGGCGTAAGTTTGCCGCTTTCAATATGAAAGAGTTGGTCTCAGCTCCCAAGTTAGCCCTTTGTAGAGTCCATTCTGATTCAATGTTGATAATAGACACAGATAAGAGTGTAAACAAACTTCTGCATTTAGCTGCAGATTCATCATCATCTTCTTCACCTCGTTATCTCTCCCCAAGTTCCCTCTCGTCAGATTCAAGCACCAGTGCAAAGTATAGTTCAGAATCCCCTTTGATGTCTCCCTTGGCATCTTCATGTTCTCTTACACCATCGCCTGCCTCTTCTACCTCTTTTGACTCATCTTTCCTTTCATCCAAAACTTCTCTTCATCCCATCTGTAATGTTTCAGAAGCTCTCAGTGCCAATCATACTTCACAGTCTTGTTCTCAAGCATTCTCTTCGCCTTATAAAAGATTTTCTATTTCCCTTGCGGAACGCAGGGGTAGCTTGTCACCGTCTCTAAAGCTACCAACATTGACTAATGATATTAGGGCAAAGAATGATCCATCACCTCATGTTGCATGTCAACAAGAGGATGTCAAGAGAAACAACAATACCAGCTCTTTAGACAAACCAAGTAATAATGAACAAGTTTCAGAGTCTAAGGGGGTTACTACGAATGAAGAGAAAGATTTTACTCAAGGCCTATTGCAGATGTCTTTAGTTAGAGCAGTAAGTGATGGTTCATGTCACAAGGAAGATGCTTTGATCAAAACTTGTGGTGTTCCTGGGAGAAACTATCCTTTGGGGGAAGGCCAGGAGTTGACTGTCTCGACTGGATTGGTGGACAGTGATTCAGCACTTAATAACCGAATGCAACCCTTAGTATGTCGCTGGCCCAGTTTAGAAAAGGTTAGAACATTTGGTGCAGGTGACGTGGATTCTGAATCTGTATATCTTTTCTTAGCTCCAAGAACAGGTGTAGCCAAGCATATGGATAGGATGCTATATCTATGGGTAGGAAGGTATTTCAAATATGATAACAACAGGATTCAATTAGATAATGACCGGGGCATAGGTCATGTAGAAGAGATCGACTGGAATCAAGTTGGTTGTGACTATCTTACTCGGATGGGTCTGCCAGGGGACATCCCCGTTAAGGTATGAACTATATATATTCATAAGTTTGTTTCTTTCTATTCAATGCCTACAAGTTTATAACTCAGTTTATATCACTTTATTTGATAACACTACTTACCTCTTGATGAAATTGAGTGATACCTTTTTATATCTCTCTCCCTAGCTTGATTTTGGGAGGGTTCTCTCATTTCTATTGCAGATATATTAAACTCACGGGGACTCATAGAAATTGTATGGCTAGTCAAAATCTTTTTTGCCTCCTAGGCTCTATGAGCATAATGATCACATAGTATAAGCTCTAAAGTATCAATGATCAAGAATTCTAGATGCCAATGGTATTGCTTATTGTATTGCTCTATTCTAACTAGATGTGGCTATGCCGCTATGGTGTCAAAGTATTGATTCGGATATGGTTAAAGGAAACTAGAAATTCAGCTACCACAAGAAATGAAACCTGTAAAGGTTTTTTTGGAGTTCCTAAGAAATGAACAAAGCCCTGTTAGCTAAATGTTCTTAGGTTTAGGTTTGACTCTGGTAGTGCATGTCATAGAGTTGTAAATTAAAAGTTCGTGGTAGAATTAGAAGGTGGGTTATTGATAGTTCTAATGATTTGGGGTGCTAAAAGGGGATATTTGACTATTTGAGTTTCTTGAATATTTTCTTAAGGGAATCAGGCATTATTTTGGTAAGAAATTGAGTGAGGTTTTAAGAGGGTGTTTTTTGTGGGTCCAGTGAACTTTTTTTTTATAGTTTTATGTGTTAGCTACATTTATCCCACAAAAGGATATCTTGGTTACTGATTGCTATTGATGAGATAAGCTGGAAAGTTTGTAGTCTATGTTTCATTAGGGATCTTTAAGACGCAGAAGTTGCCTTTGCATTCAATCTTTCTAGCCTATATATGTGAAGAATACATTGCGATTGAGGCAAATATAAAAGAGGATAATTTTATATAATTGCTTGCTGATCGAAGATCTCCATGATTTTTCAGCTTCTAATCTTTGGGAAGCTCGGTAGCTTCCAAGGTTGATGTGTTATGCCGATCGTGAAGCAAACCTTAAGTGAACACTTGAATGATAGTGAAAAATGTCTCAAACATCATCTTCAAGTGAAATATAGCGAAATAAGGGTTTCGCCACCTTTGTTTCTGTTGCACATACACCAAGGAGGTTTGAAATCAATTTCTTTCTCCTTTTGGGAGCTAAATAGGTGCTCCTTTGCTAGATGATGGATGTGATGGAATATTGGTCTAGTGTGGCTGTAAACGAGATAAGATGATTGTATGCTATCCTATGTCTCTTGTTGTATATGGGTCTGTCCACTTTGTTTTGAGTAATGATTAATGAATTACATTTATTAAAAAAAAATGGGAATTTGGAAGTAGTGAGATAACTGAATTTTCAAAAGAACAGACGAAAATTGACAAAGGCGTGTACAATGTACTTGGTGGGGTCAAGACTGAAATGGTGATATTCTGATTAAAAAAAAGACTGAAGTGGTGATATGATCTGTTGTTTTTGGAAGAACTGTAGGCTCGAGAATTTCAAATTTGTAAAGTAGTGGGAAAGCTATATTGAAGAGTAACAAGCATAAGGAGGGTATCGCCTACCCCCTTACGTAGTTATGTCCACTGGGTGTTTTTATTTAAAGGAAAGCATAGGGAGGGTATAAATCCTGTTTGGGCAAGACTAGAAGTGGGAATAATGAAGCTACATTTTTCTTGAAATTTATCAGGCAAGCACAGCTGGGGGCATTGTTGGTATTTTAGGTATGATTAGGGAATGACTGCAAAGGTGTACTTGGGACCATCTAAGCAGAAGACTTCTTAAAATGGAAGCAGAAGCACGTGCTCCCTTGGAAGGGTCACAGACTTTTTTTCTTTCCTTCTTTCTTAGATTCCCATTTTGTTGAAGGAGGTTTCGTTAATGCGATCATGTTGGTGTTGGCATTGTTTGTATTCTCTACCCTTCTCTTTATGTTTATTGGGACAGAATTTCTTTTGTCATCTCTCTCTGGTTCAGATTTTGAATTTTTTGCTGTCGAAAAATATCTCAGGAAAGCTTTCATTCAATCTCCAAGAAGGAGTTCTCAGAAATCAATTGATTTTTAGTCATGCTTTTGCAGTTTTGGTTTTGATGGAGAAGTGCTCGGTCTCTGAGCAGGGCAAAGTTTTTTGCAATGTTTTCATAACCGGACCGGTGGTCGAACCGGCTGGGTGACCAGTTCCCGGTTCCCGGTTCAACCGTGTCCTTTTATTATTAAAACATTTATTCTTTCCTTTCCCCCCCCCCCCCCCCTTTTCTCGCCAGTTCTACTGTTTCTAATCACTGGTTCTCCTGTTGAATCGGCCGGTTCCTGGTTCTCTGGTTGATTTTGAATTAGTTCCGGTTTTGGTGATTTACGGAACTGTCGACCTGACCGGTTCCTGGTTTTACCGGTTCTGCCGGCTGGTCTGGTTTTCAAAACACTGGTTTTTTGCCTTTGATTTGGTTTTGGTTTCGATATTGTTCAATAAGATAGCCACAAGAATCTTAATCATGGAGTTTTTATTTATGATGTTTTCTGAATGGAAAATAGTGCTCTGCTTTTTAATGTATTTGTGAAAAGACTAAAATGAAAAGAGAAGGAAAAGCCCATTTTCATTACAGCTTCAATCCACATATTTCTCTGAATTCATTCATTCATTGTTCCAGTCTGCCAATGTTGGAAACAGTAGAAGTTTAGTGGTTGGTGTGATTCTGTTCAAAAATTTTTATTCCATTAGCTATTGTTAGGCATGATTCCATAGTCTTAGTAATATTGAACTTTTTTCTTTTGACAATCTTTGATGTTAAGGATTAGATCTAACTCATCTAAGTTCATTTAAAGAAATTCTTAGGCTAACCTCATGTAGGAATTTGGAAAAGAATCAAGGTAGAGAAAAATTAAGGTGGTTTTGAGAAAAAGTAGGAAAAGAAAGAAAAAAAACTTATGGTGGTTTTGGAAAACCACTTAAGAGAGTTATAGTCTTATAGAAGCTCCATTACCATTTTCCAAAAAAAGTGATTAGTTTCTAATTCATAGCTAACAGAGTAACAGTGTTACTTTTGCCCGTCGGATTTATTGATAGTGATGTCCTCTTCAAACCTGATTTTAATGGTGAATCTTGCATAGAGATAATAAACCGCCGTTAAATCAAACTAGGTTGCTGGTGTTTCAGGTCAGCATTAGTATGTTCTCATTTCCGAAGTTATGGCTTTTGACAAATGGAATGGCGGAAAAGGATTTGTGTTGCTGACCTAAAATAATTGGGATTAGGCACTGATGATGATGTTCCATTGTGTACACATTTGATGGAGGATCATTTTTATGTCATATGTCCATGTCATTATAGTTGAGTAGCCATAGAGGAAAATTTTGATCAAGTAGTCATTTTAGTAGGTTCAACTTTGATACACTGTGCTAATGAAAATTTCTTTGTACAATCACAATGGTAAACCTAGGGCACAATTTTCTTTTGTCTGCTTTGAACCATTTTAACATAAATTTTGATTTGGAGTAATCTGTGCCCCTGGTGATTATGGTAGGTATTGTTGACATGATTTTTGGTAGGTTGGAGAGTTTAAGACTGTTTTTTAGGCATGACCCTCAGCAGCTAAATGTTGTTGCCAACTTTCTGGCTGCAGGAGGTATGCTGAGGTTCTCTTTATATACGTCATTACCTAATTTTTCTTGTTTCCTTGTAATGTAAATTGTTACTTATCAGTAACCAATCTTATTTTAAATAAAAGTATCCATTGTCACATTTTTTTAAAGCTATAGTTTGACATTTTCATGTTATTTTTTTGGTATTTCCTTTTTCCATTTCTCTTTGTTGGGCTTAGTTCAGCTTAATCGCTGTCAATTATTCTTTCTGCAGTTTCTTTTATTGTTTCTCACTCTAAATGTTGGATGGTGGTTGAGGACAGGTTGTCAAAGAAGATGATGAAGCAGTGGAGTTCCTTGCATTGTTGAATTCTTTGTAGCACCACCAGAAGCAAAAGATTCTGCAATCCACAAGCTTAAAACACAACCCTAGTATCATCAGCTTGCATATTTTGCACTTTGTTCTATGACTTTGTTTGGCATTTTCTAAAAGCTTTGCAAGACAAGACCAGCAAGGTATTTAACTATTATCTCTTCATCATCTAAACAAATACAGCTCTCTAATATTAGAAGTTACTAATGTCCAACTTGTAAGTGCTTCCATAAGTAACTGTGTAAATATTTGCAACCTTCTCCGGATAAATGGCGTTTCCATTTGCCTCATGCCTGGCAGGAACTTGAGAACCCTAAAGTCTTGCAGTTCCACCCACAGCATAGCTTGCTTATTAGTCCTGTCTATTTGATCTTGCTGCCCCTTGAAGCCTGTTGAAATGTTGTTCATGCTTTGCAAATGCAATGAAGGCCACTAAAGTCCTCTAGTGTGCTTGCTGTTCCCCTTTAGTTGGGGGCACTTTGCCTCTATCCTTTTCTGTTAAGAAGCCAGGCAAATTTGTCTCCTTTACACTGTCATGGATACTAGGTGGCAGATTTTGGAGCCATGAATTTTGTAGTTTCCTTAAAGAGTAAGGTTGCCCCTTGTTCTGGTTCTCATATTGCCTTTTCACTTCTTTTGTTTACAGGAGGCTGCCATGGAAGTTGTGGCTATTCACCTGGATGTACAGTTTTGACTCCCTTATGACTCAGACAAGCAATCTTGTATTTGCCCTACTGACAAAAACATTTCCATGTATGTAAACTGCCAGTCTACCACAAAGAACTTGTTCTAGAGCTCTTTTGGGAAAGTAGATATATTGAAACCCTTCTTACATGATTAAACCTTGTGCAATTGTGTGTTGTGGCCCGCATGGGTTTGGTGCATTGGCTTGAGTCATAGGTATGCTCCCTACTGACGCAAGTTCGATTCCCCTCGGACTAAAGATGATGCATGAGATTTGCAGGCCTCCACGTGCATCTGCAGGGGTTAGTCTTGCTCCAAAAAAGGGCGTGGACACCGTGTCACCAGAATGTGTTGTGCATGGGGGTGCGTGTTATGTACATCAAATAATGTCATAGCCCTTTATGTAAGTAAATACAATTCCGCCTGAATGAGTCTTTGGATATGGGAGTATAGTGTCATTATTTCATGGGATTTAGGTGGCATTCACTTATCTTACCATTGTGACTGACATAGTATACTAAACACAGTCAATATCCTTATCGGAAATGATAAGTTGAAGTTTAGTGCAATGACTAGCTGAAAATTGTAAGACTTGTTCAGAATCCTAGTGTTGGTCACTTAACAAAGTATGGTTTCTGGGTTTCATACGAGAGTTGATGCCTGCAGTTTTTGATTTGTTCGAGATTTGTATGTATGCCCATCAGTTTGAGGTGGTCATGTTGAGATCTGGTAAATTTTTTGGGCAGTTAATCTGGGTTCTTGAACTTTAAACTGATTATCGGATTGCAGGGACCATCATTCAAGTTATGTCACAGCCGAAAGTGGGGGAGAAGTTGATAAATCTATAATAGCATGCAAGCTTTTTAGTTAGTTTGTGTTGGCCTATAATGGAGTGCAAGATGATATTATGCTCTATATCAAGATATCCAGTATCACAAAAGGATTTTGGATCCACTTCCAGGATCAGATTTCATTGTGATATAAAGATTACTGAAAATTCTAGTCAGACAACCAGCATCAGAAAGCACATTATTCTACTGGGAAAATAGTCACCTCCTCTCTGGTGGAGCGAATGGTTCAATCAGCTGCTAAGGGCAACATCTCAAAATTTTAGTATATCCACTTTAAACACATCTCCAATAGGATATGGGAGGATTTATTGGATACTTTCACACTGGGACTGGGAGTACTAAAACTGGAATGTCAGTATTCTCTTTGTATGAACTACTGCTATACAAGAGGGTCCGCCTGCCCACGAATGGTCCATTTCGAGTTGGCGCCTTGGTGGGCTACATGCGGGGGATGCCAATGAGTCCTGATCCTGTCCAGTTGCGATTGAACTTATAAAGCCCTTTTTAATTCTGATTAAAAAGTTTTAACCCTTGAGAGTTAATATTTTTTTTTTCTTTCTAAATCACAGTTAACGGGTGTTAAAAGGGACACTTGTTGACATGTGAACTTGGATAGAAAAGTTTTAAGTTCAATGGAAAGACCATCAGGTTCACTTTATACACACCAATTGAGCCATCATATGGTAGGAGGTGGAGCACCATCAACATTTGTAGTAATGATCTTTAAAGGCATAATGATACACCAGACATATACCTTAACCTTAATTAGTCAAAAGAAGACCACCTGTTACTGATGAATAAATTTCTTGTTTGACCAACTGCCTTACACTAGCTTTAAAAAAATTTATATTTAGAACCGTGCTAAAAATAGTCATCTTTTAATGACTTTTGATAATCTATAATCTATTGTTCTGACAAAAAAAAATGGGGGTCATAATCCATTATATTAGTTCCTCTGGTTGCTATGCTGCTTTGATCGACCCATGATGCGAGAAAACTTCAGAAGAATTAACTTGGACAGTAAATTTTGGATTTGATAAAAACACCATTTCCACCGTGGTTGTGTCCATGTAGATCAATATGCAGCTAGCTCTACACATCAACAGTGCTGCTAAGTCTCATCAAGTAGAAAAGGCAATCCCAAAGTGAGTCAGGGATTGTAAAACCCACAGCTCAATCTGATAAGTATGAGACCACCCCATATCAGGGGTTCCCTTTCAATGGATTGGAAGCAACACCGTGCATATGTTCTGGAGGTGCAGGCTTCTGAGGTATACTTCTAAGAAAGCTTTTCGCGTAAAGGGAGCCAAAAACAATAACCTGATAATGCATCTAACAACATTATTGGACTTCTATAAACTCAATTCGAATTTTAATTAAAGTATAAAGTTAGAGACTTACAGATCCAATCCATTGTTCCCAGCTTAGTGGGTGTCCAAACCACACACATGACAGCATGATGCTCACCAACTTCACCAAGAAGGAGAATTTGAGAAGGCACCATTAATCAGAACAATCCATAATGTCTAATCAATTTAATATCCAAGGGCAATACAAATAAGACCAAGTGTAACATTTTTGTTTACCTGTCTTGTGGTCATTATGGTGGCAAAAGTAAGAGCACCAAATGTGCGGATGGTGTAAGAAATGAAGAACTGACTAGCTGTTGCTACCTGCAATAAAAATCTTACTTAGCAAAGGAGGTGTTTTTTTTGTTCACGGGTACTTCTGATCCTTGTAATGAGTGAAAGAAAAAAAGACAGAGAAAATAGTAGATGTAAATAGAGATAATAGAATACCAGTTCAGACAAAAGAAGTAGATATTTGGTGGGTGTGAAACTAGAGACAAGAAAAATAAAAAGAAAGTGAAGATCACTTACGGTGGAGAGCAGTGCAATGTCAAAGAAACAATCATTATGGCGAGACACAAAATCTATTGCTAAAAGAAGATGCCCCTGTAATACAAGTCCTAATTCAGAAAGAACAAAGCCAACACAATCAGGTAATCAACTAACTAAAATGCAGCATACAGAAGCACTTGGCATGTCAAAACAACTGGTTCTGTAGAAAGTTAGCTACATAATTTGAATGTAATAAATGAGGCCATAACAAAAAGAGATTAAATGCTGATACTGATAGACATGTTCTTATAGAGGAAAAATTAAGTTGAAATTGAAGGCAAGAATCATTTGCTTCTACAAGGGTTTCATAACTACTCACCTAAAAGAGGGTTTCAAACAATATCAGAAAGGGTAACATAGGACAATTCAAATCAAGGTTAAAAACGCCATTCAAACAATTAATGTGGACGGCATCTGCCTTTATTCTGATGGAACGGACATGAAAAAGACTCATATTTAATAGAGCCATAGATATTAATGAGTGGACAAGCACATGAGGGAGTTGGCTAACTTTCTTTGGCTGCTTTGCTCTAAAAGATAACAGGCCAACCAAAATTAGGGCCATGCACACAGAAGACTAGGGCAAACATCACCAGGTCAAATAAAAATTTATTCAGCCCATTCCTTGAATAATATTTCATGGAGCCATAGATCTTATTGAGTTTCCAATTGCCTTTCACCAAATAGAAAAGCAGTAACTGTACCTTGTCATAAGTCATAACAACAGTAAGAAATGGTGATATTCTTAAAGCTGAGAGTAAACATTCTTGACTAGTTCAGCCTATAGCTCAATTTTATAATGGTCTTGTTGCAACTTTGACACAGCGACTGAAAAAGGAAATCTTGAGCCTATAGAAACCTAGAACCGTTCCTGACTTCAAGGTTCGATGTGGTCAGAAACAGATCAAAGCCTTGGGTTTTTCATTTAAAATGCTTCTTGAATCATACCAGAGGTACACCCCCGCCTCTTGCGTGAGTGGTAGGGGTATGGCCTTCCAAGAAGAAGGTCTGGGGATCTAATCCCCCCCTGGGTACGAGCAGCAAGAGCTCCACTGCCCATGCTAACTTCTGACCAGTTGACTCTACTGACATAGGTAAATGATATCGACTACCTAAAAAAAAAAAAATCATACCAGAGGCAGTCATGAGGTAAACACCTCGTTAGAACATGATGCACGTGAGCCACTTGTTGCAATTTGCAAACAACCGTCACCCGGCATCATATTTTGATTTTACTCCCACACAAGTAGGACACATCATAGTCTGACCTGCGAGTAATCCACCAAAACTTGAGCAAAGACGGTAAACATGATTCCAGTCAATTCTAACATGGGGAATCTATATGTTCCCTTGACAAGCATGACTCTAGGAGTGTAAAGTAGACCGCAAAGATGCCCTTAAAAAATCTAAGATAGATCGGAGGAATGACCCTAATCTCCCTTAGATCAGAAACCACTGCCATTTGAATTGCCATCAGTAGACGAGAGGAGCAAAACCATTTAGACACCTCGAAGTTGTCTTTTAATTTCAGAGTTAATTTACCAAGGGTTTGATCACTGCTTCCACAAACAAGATCAAGCACAAAGCATCACAATGGCATGTTGGTAGATACACTTCTAGACCCCTGCACTGATGGAGATGAATATATTGGAGTAAAATATATAAAGTAGGGGTGGGTCCAATTTGCAAATAAACCTAATAACCAGTTTTAAGTATTGACTCAAAAGGGAAACAAAGTAGAACCGTCCCAGACCCATGCATTTAACTGCCAGTTAGATAATGGGCGTGCAACCTGCAGGTTGGATTTCAATCAGGGATGATTTTGAAGAGTCAGGGTCTCAAATTTCATTTGTTAATCTCTGGCTATGCTGACTGAGCAATGGAGTATGGGATAAGGTGTTATTATTTTGTTTTTTTGTTGTGTGCTGTTTCAGTTTCTTTTTAGGTTCACCATTTGTAAATCTTTGTGACTCATTGTTCTTCATTTTTCCTTTTAATAAAATCTTGTTTCCCAATATACATATATATCATAGTTGCAGGGAAGCTATGTACAGAGTGGGAAGCTCGCTTGCCAGGAAGCTCGTTTCCCAGACTCGCTTCCTCATACAGATTCGCTTCCTCGGACGACTCGCTTCCTAGGAAGCTCACTTCCATCACGTCTCATTTAGTAGTCAAATGGAGTTATATGTGTGAAGTGATGAGGTAGCCCACAATCTATAGCCTAGGGTGTAGACTCTAAGCAAGTATTGTCAGTTTGGAACATAAGGCATCTACTTTTCCACAAAAATCTCATGTAAGATAAAAAAAATCAAATATATAACTACCCATAATAACATATTGGAAATGAGGAGCCTATATCTCATTTCTCGCTTCCCGTTTCTTAAGGTTTTTTTAAGTCTCGCTTCCCGCTTCTCGCTCTGGTAACTATGATATATATATATATAAGCTCATTTTGTACTGGAAGACAAGCTTTCAAAAGAATGCTTAGAAGCAAAGTGATTATGTGTAATTGCAGTCCATTAGCTACTGGAGTTGATCTACAGTCAGGAGTACATATCCTTCTCTAAAGGGTAAAACCATAGCCTTAAAAAGATCAACCTTACTGGTAGAACCATATTCCAAGGGCAGTTTGCTGATTAAGGATATTTTATTATATTGGAGACTAGAAAACATCTATAGAGTTGGATTTTCACATTATCCCCACCTGAACTATGCAAAAAGAACTTGATAGATTAAACCTCCTATGGAAATGAAAGAGCTGTTACTCTTCCCACATATGTGATGCGATGGTCAAACTTCATATCAAGGCTCACCTATGTACTGGCTAAATAAAATCTAAGACTTGAATCTACCCCTAAATTTCAAATATAAGTCAAAATAAAGAATAAAAACAATCTACCCAAAACGCCCCCCTTCTTCCGCTTTTATTTCCCACATCTGACCAAAAGCAAAAGAAATTTCATATATGATATGTCAGACTAGGGGCAATGCCTGATAATAGGAATGATTGATAAAACTGTGAGAACTTACCACTTAAACTGAGAATACAAGAACACAATGTCGTGTAGAATATTTGATTGTGTATTTCCATATCATAGCCTTTAAATAGTTTATCCTGGAATGTGCTCGTAAAACCATCAAACCTGTTGAACATACAAGTTAGCATTTGAATTATCGGAATAAAACACCGATTTCACGTACTTTCCCAAAATCTATCCTTGATGAATTTAGCAGTTAATATTCACAAAACTGCTGGTAAACCATGAAATTACAATGTTGTGTCAGTGTGTTTCACCCATCTGAAAGAAAGAACAGGATCCTTTTACGACTTAAAACAATTATAAAAGCATGGGAAGCAAAGCAACCTAACGAACAAGAAAACAAAAAAGAGGATACCCTGCAAAGCACCGACACCTAACTCACAGAATTGGCATGCAAATGGACAACCAGAAGAGTTACCCCAATTCTACAATCCAGCGCCTTGATTTGATAGCTTGGAAGGAAGTTGATGGATAATCTTAATAGGGTATCACTTTCACAAACAAACAAGAACCAAAATGTGGAGTTTCACTGTTGTGAAAGCAAAGCGTTCAAAAAGGTATGCTTAGATAGCTATATCTGATGCACAGCAACTTTGTCAAGAAATGCAGAGCTCTGTACAAGAAACTACCACCTTCCACGGCCAAGATGAAACATAAATGGCAAAACAGAGCAAATGGTGTAAGAAATTGGTGAAATCAAGGTCAATCGGCTACCATAAGAGATACTTTCTCCTCTCAGAGGTCATATTTCCTGTACACTTCTTATATTTTTCTGTCTAAACTTGTTTCACATAAGGACTTCCTTGATGTGCTCTTCCTATAAGATAAAACCATGTTTAGTTTTATGGAATCTCCTTTAAGTAGGTTACAGTTATCTCTTAGTGTTCAAAAGTTTTGACCTTTTGTTGGAAAGTATAAATATGTTAGAGAAATCCCACTATGAGACACTAGATATGGACTATGAAGTAAGACAATCCAGTGTACATTATATATAGTATATACATTATTGATTATTCTATATAGTATAAACATGATACCAATGATGAGATTGGAAAAAAGAAAAATATAATAGAGTTGAGAGTATAGCAACGAAGTTCAGTAATTAAAAAAAAAAAACAATTCAAGACTTTTTGAAAAGTCACACACAGGGGCCCTTGACTCTGCTTGAAATAAAAGTAGGTCTGAGTTACTCATTGTTTTTTTCTTTTTTTGAGTAGGAGGGAAGATAATAAAATAAGAAAGGAAGGAAGCTAAAGGCAGCTCCAAATGCACGAAGAATGCCTAATTGCACCCTTTATCCAATGAACCTCCATCTTTATTAGCACTCTATGAATAGATCTGTGTATGGAAGTATCAAACAAATCTTTAATAATATCAATCTTGTTAGCTATTGAGGTTAAGCAACAACTTTCCTCAATTCTCCTTTCAATTGCTAGTGTGCAAGCCTTGACCATTCTCGCAAGCATTCCAAGTTTCCAACAGAAATGCTAAAGAGGGTGCAAACAAGCAATCCCTGTAAAGGCAAAAGATTGTGAAAGAAATGAAAGAAATAATTGCCTGCATCTTCTTGACCAACATGGTGAAAAATGCTACCACGGGTTGTGATGGCTTACCATATATAACGGCCCAACGCTTTCTTAGTTTAGACAAATATCAACTATTCAAATTACTCCCGTCCAAGATGGATGTGAAGAAGATCAAATAAGTTTGTGTCTGATGGAAATGAAAAATATGCTATCTAATAATTTACGTTTTTTGGTTAATTTGACTCCTAACTTTTTTTTGGACAAAGGAACATCAATGTACAACCAAATATCAGCCACAGCTCATTAAATATGTGAAATAAATAAAAAAAAACTCCAGCTTAAGCAAATGATATGGAGAATCTCTGTTGTCTAATTTTTGTTATCTTGACACCTAATTTTTTGGGATAAAAACAATAAAACACCCCCAAAGACATATCATCAAGTACATAGTTTATTATACTCTCAGGGTCCCGAGTGAGCTAGACTTCTTCATTGATCATTCATCTAAATTTGTAAGTTTGTATTCAAACAGATTCATAATGGATCACAGCAGACTTGGCAGCCACACATATGGGAGCATAGCTTAATTGTTGAGTAAACCATTTCTAACCAAAGCAATCATTATGTAAAGTGATAATTGTAAGAATTATAGGAAAATTATATTATTATAAGTACTAAAGGACTAATAGATATGGCATGGAATCACTAAAAAGTCCAACTACCAAATAGCAAGGAGAAATTAGTTCTGAATTGATACCCAAGATAACCAGTCATTAGAGAGACACCCCAAACTGTGCTTTCCCTTCCTCTGTTGTATGGACTAATGTCAGCTGCTGCCTACATTTGAAAATAAAACAGACTTCATTAGCTTCTACTAATAATCCAAGGCAAGTATATGTATAATATCATGCATCAATAAGAGCCGCATCCATCAAATACTAGAGTATAAGCCATAGATGGTATAATGAACTTAGTTCGTAGGCTAGATTTGATAACACACACTCATAGTTACCGAGTATGGGTACAGGTATGGGTATAATACGACAATGATCCGTTCGGGAAGTACGGGTGTTAAGCGAAAAAAACACGGCAAAAGTATGAAAAATTAAAAAATAATTAATAATTATAAATAAATAAAATTCATGATATTAACTAATAAAAATCATTTAATGTAGAATATGCGTTTAACACAGTAAATAACGGCAAAAATATGTGTATTGTACGTGTTTAATACGTAATTCGTGTATTAAACGGCAATATGGATATAATACGTAAGACAACAAAAGTACGGAGTTTTGAATGGCGATCCCTCCTAAAAGTATCATACGAGTACTATCATTTCCATGGTTTGCTCTTAGGAGAAGTAGCCTTAGAAAAAGGAAATCAAATGATTGTTTGAAAACCCCACCCCCTCCCTCCCTGGATACATATTGGAAAATCTAAGGTCTGCGGCAGAATGGCCATGATAAATATTCTGATATATGAATATTTTATACAGCTTCCATCATTCATGGGGACTTTAAACCCTAAAGTAGCAAGTTATGATCTGCTTCAGCTCTTGATTCCTAGTGACCCACGTAACCATCTTCTGAATATTTCCACAAAAGAAATTTTCTTTATGTGGAGTTTTAGAAAGTGAAGATGTATTCAACTTTACAATACATGCATGGAAAAGTGATATAGCAAACAGGCTGACATTCATCACCAAAACAATCATATGAACATTCGTTTGGTTCTGATATATGAATATCAAATGTAGCTCTCATCATTCATGGGGACTTCAAAACCTAAAGTAGCTAGTTACGACTGGCGCTCCAGCTCTTGTTTCCTGGTGACGCAGGTAACTGACTTCGGAACAAGTGGAAACAAAAGAAAAATTCTATACATGAATTTTTTAGAAAGTGAAGATGCATTCAATTTTATGATACATACATGGAAAATGATACAGAAAGCATCATGCTGAAATTTATTGCCAACCTTCGAAGTAAAAAACAAGCATATGCATATTCCTGGATGCAAAAGTAGTAGTGGAACCAGGTTAAGACTAGGAGATGGGTCATAGTTACTACCGGATATAGAATAAATAATGTACACCCTAGCATCACTAGAACAGCCAACATATAGTCTTTTCCCTTATATCTCTTCTGCATAATGAGTGTGCCCCAAACCTGCCCAAAAAAAAAACAATAAGGAGTGACCCTAATAATTCTTACGAATTAGATTAGGTACCAACAAATATACATGAGCAAGCCAAGGAAGAGAAATTGACATGTTTATGAACTGGGTCAAATGAAGAAGTATCTAAAGAGACTCATTTTACCATTAAGTGCAACATATCTCGAATAAGTTAAGAGACTCATCTTACCACTGAGAGCATCAAAATATTTGTGATAGAAGTTGAGGGCATTATCCACAGCTAAAATATTTAAGTGATACACTGACCTCATATGTAAAAAGAATAAAGTGCTAAAATATTAAGTGATACACTGACTGCATATGTAAAAAGAATAAAGTAAATAAAACAAGTGAAACTCAAACTAAGATACGAGAAAATTACACATGAAAACTCAATCCGATACCATGAAAAGGTAATAATAGTAGGGAAACTATTATCTTCTGAAGTTGCACAGCGAAGAAACATAATACTAGTTATGTTGCTGCCAAATGTGATTCAATTCACCTTGGCACTGGACTTGGCAGACTGGCAATCCTGTTGCTTGGTTCCTATATAATGAGATAGGTTCATGGGAGAATTGAGAGCTATTCTACACTATCTCTACCAAAGAGTCATTAAGGCAGATAGCTAAAAAAACACTGTGATGTGTGTGTGGCAGATAGCTAAAAAGACACTGTAATGTGTGTCGTGTGTGTGTGTGTGTGTGTGGCAGACAGCTAAAAAGACACTGTAATATGTGTGTGTGTGTGTGGGGTGAGGGGGGGAAAGACTTGAAACAACGTGTATAGCAGGAATCTTAGATCTTATGCTGTATGCATCCTGGCACAAATGCGCAACCACCTGAAAGTGTAGCATGATATATGGCCAAATAATAGCCAGTTACAAGGGATATCACTAAATAGCAATTTCGGCAGGGCTTGAATTTCTTCTGATGTTTGTGAGATGAGCAAGCAAGATGATGTATGCATACTTATGTCACATGACCATGCAACTCCATGAGAAAAATGTAAATCCCAATGCCTTTTGCAAGAGTAGTGAAAAGAAAAGGCATGGTTCAAAAACCCGAAAACTCGACTTGAAAGTTAGCCAGGTCGAGTAACTC